>OW387141.1:50151306-51602806 GCA_936440205.1 Lepidonotus clava | reverse complement strand
TCAATCAATGAATTTTGCTAAACATTTCATAAATGATAATTAGGCCCATCTCATGCCAAAAAAGTCCCCTAATTGATGGAAATCATTTTACATATTTCCCAGCCTTTACTCCATGTCCCTAGCACCCTGATATTCTCAGGTTCCAAAGACACAGCCTAAATATAGATACAGCCTGACGCCCACAGGTGTACAACCGGCCGCGGCCTTGTGGTGTTTTATCTAGGTCACCACTAGGCCAGGTAAGTCACCTCTGAGCCAGCTGGTTGCCTAGTTACCCCCAGGCCATCAGGGGAGGTGTAGGCTGGCCCTGGAGCCTCCCAGGCCAAGGGAGGGGGGCCCAGGGGGGTGATGTTATGTAACCTGCATGACCAGACCCCTGACGCTGCAGTGGTTAGAGCTGAGCATCAATACAAATAACGCTCAGGGATTGACGCGCATTGACGCATTGTGTGTGAAAATTGAATGCACATGAGAATAATCTCCCTGGATTAGATGGTTGGCCTTCTGATGGACAGGTGGGCTCATTGCTGCCACCTTGTAGACACCTACCCCAACTCCCCCTATACATAAATAACCTAACTAAATTATATCTCCCACAATCCCTCATACATATCCCATCATACACTTCACTTCCTCCTTCACATCCACCACATCCACCATTACAACATCTAAAATCATAATCCCTTCAATCTTCAAAATCACACCCGCCCACTCCTATCATATCATTTCATTCATTTGTATCATTTCCTACCGCAAGGTGGTTATTATTATATTTCATTCAATATCTCAAGTATTAAAATTATTATAAAAATCAAGTCAATTGTATTATGAATAAAACTTTATTACCCCAACCACGCGGCTACTTATCTATTCCACGGGTGAGCAGAAATGACTTCTTCATAGTGAAATTAAGTAGGACAAGTGAAGTACTGCTCCTATATGTGTGAAAATTGTCAATGTCTGGAATAATATAGAAAAGATAATTTTGGTCTTGCATCTTTCATGCTGGTGTTTATGATTAAGACTTAACAATGTCAATCATTGTTTTCCTATTGACTGGTTGGGGATTTAGCACATAAAAAGGATACCTTTCATATGCCAGGGATTGAAGATTATTGAAGGCTATCTACATTGACATATTATAATGTGAAAAGTTCTTTTTTTTCAATTTTTACATACAATATTAATATCTCAAAATATATCTGATATTGAGATTTCAAATCGTAGCATTACTAAGTATCACAATATCCTAATTAGAATGTCTAGTGGGATGCCAATGATAACATGTTGCAAAGCTGAAGCATTATTGTTTAATTTAACCTGTTTGCATATCTATTCTAAATGATTTTTTTTTAAATTTAGAAGATTTTTTTCTTACCATAATAATGACATTAATTGTATGATATACATTTATCAGCGATATAAAATGCTCCACCGTTATCAATCAATACAGAGCAAGGCCAGGACAATTCCAGCAAGATTTCGGTTGTGTGAGGATGACCAGTTGAACGCTACTGTTTGTTTATGGTTAATCATAGTTGTTGGGAATTGTCCGAGATATTCACTGTCGTTGATATTACTATTCCTAGTGGGTGCTAATCAAGTGGTAAGTGAGTTCACGAGATGGGCGCTCAATCCATAACATGAACAACGCTTGGCAGTAGGTTAAGTTTATTTGTGGATACGATAATGCGTACATTTGCCAATGAAGAGATGATAAGTCTTTTAGGTGTTATAATTCTAATCCAGTGAAGAGTAAGCTTTCTCCTCAGAGTCCGCCTAATCTCACATCCAACAATAGTGCGGTAATTCTCGTGTAAGTCACCAGATGTCCCTGTGGCTTGTGTAGCTATCTAAACCCCTCGAATCTCTCGATCCATATTGTCCAAACTTTAATGATTTCTCTCCGCCCGTACATCGCGTTCTTGCTTCTTATAGCAGTCTGGTATAGATTTTTACCCAAGAATCGAGGCCTGCTGGGAGGTGTACCCTGCTGAACATTGCCATCAGGTATATTTACACCTACCGGTGGCACCTGTCATATTTATACTTTGTATCATCATAGGCTAAGTAATTTGGAAGAATTCTTATTATCCCCCTGTATTCAACTGGTGACCTTTACACTATTTCAATTGATATGTGCAAAGTAAATGAGTTAATTTCTACCTTTGTGCACAGTAGCAAAAATCTGGTCATCCACATACACTTCAATGTTCTTCACATTATGAAGAGAATACCTACTTTTTTAAAACCAGTTATCAAAATAGACAGAACAATTTTTGCAACTTAATATTTCAGTGATTATTACCGAATTTCTGATCATTATGAGGAAAACCAAAATGCCTCTTCTGGTCATCAGTAAACAGTTTCTGGTCATCAAGAACACATGGACGCACAGAGTTTCCTACTCTAAGAGCTCCTATATCTTTTGGCATCTGCATTGTCATGCAATCAATTTATAATTATTCTCTGAAACATGATGTATGCTTAAACTTCATTTGCTTAAACTTAATTTGCTTATCTCCTTTGTTCAATCCAAAGATTACTATTAGTGTCAAAAAGGTCTAAGAGTGGGACATTATTGCGTATCTATAATCAGTTCTTATCTTCCAATTTTTCAAAATCAGTTTGGTGAAGAGATCTCTGGTTTGAGAAAATTGTGCTGAATGCTATACAAATAAAAATAGTAATGCATCCTAAAACCTCCAAAGTGTCCTTTCTCCCATACAAATATTTACTCATGAATGTGTATTGTGGTATGAGGTTGATCACAGTAACTAAGTTAAAAATGATAGAGACACGTAGAGGTTCAATAAACCGATAGACTGCACACTGGGCTATAAGAGAAATACCACTTGTTACTGCATGTACTATTAGTAGTAGGATACTAGATATTTCTATGACTACAACAGGCTGCTCCATATATATAGATAATAGGGCCGAAGCTGGGATACACAAACACCCACAAACAAACATTTGCAAAGCAGGATGCACTGGCTTGAGAATGAATGAAGTCAAGTATATAAAGTATCCTTCAAATATCCCAGATGCTATGGCAAACATGTAGCCAACTGCAACAAAATTGCTGTTGTCCTCATTATCTGAGATGGGTGTATGGTTGAATCCAATGCTTGAATTATGCAAGTTTGCCTTTTCTTCAATGAATCCAGGGATAAACCCCTCTTGAAATGGTTCCCAAGGTTGAACAATTAAGAGTAATCCCAATATACACCCAATTACTGAAAGCATTGTATAAATACTGATTGTCACACCTTTCCATATTCTAGCAAACAAAGTATAGCATACCATAACTGTAGAAGTACTTACTGCACCAGGATGAGAAAGTGGTAAAAATGCAACAGCATAGAAGAAAGAAACATTAAAAAAAAAGCTGACAATACTTAGCTTTATAAGAGGTTCATAAAATTGTGTATCTAAATGAAAATGTTGCTTTTGCAAGAAAAGCCAAAGAGCAGAAAGTGTAAACACACCAGTGTATCGTATAGCACTTAGTTCAAAATCAGGTATTGCTCTTTCCAATGCTTGGACTGCAACCGTAGATGACATCACAGATATAAAAGCGATAACCATCACTGTGTAGCCCAAGAGTGTTTTCCTTGAGCACTGCAGTCCATCAATGCATGTCTAGAAATGGAGAAAATGTGTTTGATTATATACTTAATGATTGATGCCTCATGTGCTTCTCATGGTTTAAATACCTGTTCTTCACAGCCTGTTCTTACAATCTCCATTTTACATTTGGTTCTACCATTATTGTTTGCAAATCTTAATTATGTTATCCTTTGCAATCTATGTAATTAAATAATAGACTTAACTAACTAAAATGAAATGTTTCGTGACATTGGATGGTCATCAATATTTCAATTTTGTTATACAATAGAGTTTCAATTAGTTTAGGTTTGGCAGAGATTTTCAGAACATATGATGTTGTAAAGAAAGGTTTACTAAAAGCTCAAAAAATGAATCTACAAGTTTGCTTCTAAATGCCTTAACACTTTTGCTATGATATCTATATGCAGCTGTGAACTGATCAGTTAATCTTTACCTTCATAATGGTGCCTTTCATCGTGATGACCTTGGTTACTTTTCAAAAAAATGCAAATTTGTGCAATGTTGATTTATTTTGTCGCAATGATTCTCTTCAGCTTGCCGCTTTTATTTTATTGGTAATGTCATTCCAGAATCAGTATGATATCCTGCCATTTTCCTGAAATAAATTGCAATGTACAAGGGGATATCTAATAAAACTAAAAGAAGCATAAGCCCATCAAACACACTTATAATGATGCAATATTGTTTGAAATTTAATATTTGGGGGTGGTTGTATGCACAACTGTAGGGGGATGCCCTCTCAGTCCATAAATAGTAATTTTGGTTTCCCCCTAGAACGTTAGGATTCCCCTTAGATTCCCTCCTATAAGACAAGCAGTCTCTCTAGAATCATTCTAAAGTAAATTAAAATTGTTTCATGACTATAAAGTATTATATTTAAAAGAGCGTTTTAAGAACCAAACCAAAACCATACTCAAATATTAATTTATTAAAGAAAATAATAAACATATTTCCCTCCAAATTTCTGTATGATCTCAATGAACTTAAAAGAATGACCTACAAAATAGGTGGTTACAATCAAGTAGTACATAACAGTCATCCAGTGCAGAAATGGAATGAATTTATAAGGAATACCAAAAAGCTATTCCAGGGGAATTTACATAATTTAAAAGAAAATTGAAAATTCCTGCTGAAAACTGACTTAGGGAAATAAATAAGAAACAACAGGAATCAACCCTGACTGGCTTTAGCAAATAAGAAGAGCCCTTGGTCTCAGTACACAAAACTGACCAATAAGATGGCAGATAGGAAAAAGGAAGGCCCCAAACTATGGGATAGGTCCCAAACTGGCACCAACTTGAAGAATTTTGCTTCATTGTGGTCTTGACAAGGAAGGTACAAATGCCCCGTCTCCCCACAATAATGACACATTCTTGCTTGGGATATAACAATAAGCCCATCCCAGTTTACACCAACATCAAGGTTTACTATCAAATATTTTCAATATTGCCCCCATGCTTATTCCCTGAAGTCAGTTGTATGATACAAAAGTAATCAAAGATATTTGGTTGACATATTGCTCCTAAGATTTGTAGAATGCAGCTTTATATTTTGGCCCTTTTCCCATAGAAACCAATGTTTAAGCTTGTCAACCCAGCCTATGATGTCCAACCCTATTTTGTCCTGAAATACAGCATTTTGATTGGCTGGCAAACCTGCAAGTCTGTGAAATGATAAAATTTAAGAAATCATAATGTTCAACCAAGCCTGAGGATATAGAAAAGCATAGTTCTTGCTTATTTCAGTTGCTCCAACTCTTGGAAATGAGGATAGCGTATGCAGTAATTTTGTCCAACCCTTGTCAAACCACAGGATATGCCCAAAGTGGGATGGGCTTATTATGACCAGTCCCCAGTCCATAATAGTTCAATCTTTTTCAATTGACCAGAATAATGACCCCCATATATCTGATTGGTTACCTGTGTGTTGACTGAATATAATCTTAATCAATGAAATGCAACTACTGTTGCATTTTATCAAGAATCAGGAAAAATACCAGGTTTAATTTATATGTTACAGATATACAGTAAACACTAGGGAATCACATAGATGCGTACAAAGCCAGTACAATGATGGGTTAATAATCCTAAGATCACAAGTCCAATTGATGAAAGTAAGCTTTCTCCTGAGAGTCCGCCTGATCTTACATCCAGCTGTAACACAGTAGTTCCTTCAACAGTCACCAGATGTCCTTTCTACTTGTAGCTATTTAAACCCCATTCGAATCCTTAAATCTCATGTTGTCCAAACAGTAAGATACCCATAGGTTCTACCCAATATATAGCAGTCTAGTATTGATTTTTCCCAAGCATTGACGCTCGCTGGGAGATGCGCCCTGTCTGCTATTGCTCGACAGGTATATTTTCACTTCCAGCAGCTCATGCTATATTTATGCTATGTGATATGGTGATTCATATAATTTGGAATACTTTCTGCTATTCCCTTATGTGCAACTGGTAACATTCTCTTCAGTATATCTCTATACAACTAATTTCATGCGCAAAGTGAATTACTCTCTACCTTAATAAGGTATTTAATTGATGTGTTCTATAGTTAGGCTTTACGCATAGACATTTGATTTAATGATTAGCAATTTCCTAATCATAGTTATTTACAGAAATAGTGTTTAAAGGTTTTCAAACAAAATAAATCAAAATCATGGTTAATCATCTTCATATCATGACTATTCCGGAGAAAAATACATAATTATCTAAAAAAAACATGCGTCAAATGTTGTTGTTCATGGTTTGACTTTGACCTTTTAGTAAGCAATAACAAAGGCTTCATGCGACTCAACTGTAAAGAAAATACAAGAGTAAAAGCTCATGTAATGTGTGAATAAACAATTGATATGTAAGGAAAAAAATCACCAAAATAGGTATGTTTTTGGCAATAAAATCCATAATATTGATCATAGATCTATAAATGTGGGGATCCTATTAACGATTTAAAAGCGGACTGATGCATATAATGCGAAATATCTAAAGTATGATATATCAATTATTTAGATATTTGGCCTGAAAACCCTTTTGCTCCGCTTTCATGAGAATTGACCATATAAGTTTCAGGAAGATATTCAAAATGACAAACTATGATGTCTTTACCATCCCAATAGAAAAAGTGCCCTACTTAACCTTCCTGTTATGTACAAGATATTATAACTTGGTATTTCTGCACTGTAACACTGACCCAGTATCAGTGATTAATGCATTTTTTATTTTAGAATTTAACAAAGCTAGCCTTTTGAATATAGTGGTTAAAACTGAAAATTGTTCTCATTAGATCATGAGTGTCTAAAAAATTATACATGCTTGCAAAATGCTGCTAGGCTAACAACACATAGGGGCCTTCCATTTAGTATGTACGCAAATTTTCAAAAATTTCAGACCCCCCCACCCCCCCTTGATGCGTACGTACTTAATGGAAGGCCCCATAGCGATATCCAAGCATTATTGGGATGACTATTGCCATAGCCTACATTGGTGTCACTACTGACGAAATGTTATGTTGCAGGCTCATGGAGAGAATTGTTCTAATTAAAAAAAAAAAACATCAACGTTTTACTCTTTTGCTATAGACACTATTAAAGGCATACACAACCAATGCTTGGAAATATGATTATAACATCTCTCACTATAGACTGAAAACTGGGGTTCAGATCATTACCTAAGTATTCAGATGTCCCATCCACATACAACTTCCAGCCTTCTAATCACTAATCCTCATAGTTCCTAATGTAGTGATGAAAATGTTTTTCTACCTACATTTCTGATGAGCAGAACTCATTTGTCACTGGAAACTTCTGCAGGTAGACCACACAGCACAGGTACCTTTTTGAAATCCAAAAGGAAGAATGAAGGTATTAAGCTGCGGATCAAGGTTAAATATGCTTCATACGCTCAGCCAACATGTCATATACAGGTATCTCTGGTGGTTGCCAAGCCTACAAGCAGACAGACCTTTTAAACAACTATGATCTCTGGATTTGGGATGCGGGTCACACTCACTTAACATTAGTAACACACTTCCCAGAAAGCTACCATTAACAACTTAACAGCGCTGTGATCCTAAGATATTATCTATCATTCAAAATGAAGAGTCTATAAATTTGTATGAGACTTTATTCACTGTTATTTTTCAAACATGGATATCTTGCTCAATATTCAAATGCCATAAACGAGGTGTCTTGAAAAAACTTCATAATAACCATACACAAGAAAGTATGTCACAATTTTAAGACACACTTCCCTACATCATACATGTATATGAAAAGAAGATCTACCAAACATTGCGAAAGCTCTAGGATAAATAAACAGATA
The DNA here is from genome assembly GCA_936440205.1 of Lepidonotus clava. Classification (NCBI taxonomy): domain Eukaryota; kingdom Metazoa; phylum Annelida; class Polychaeta; order Phyllodocida; family Polynoidae; genus Lepidonotus; species Lepidonotus clava. The sequence goes on along the minus strand of OW387141.1, from coordinate 51,594,854 downwards.
CTCGAAAATTTTTAGGATTATGACCTACCATACACAGTATTTGTTCTAACTTTTGTTATATAATCTATATCAGTAGGTATGATTATTTGGTGACTAATCAAACATGTATTCCATATTGTTAAACTGTTACAAAAACATTTTATGATAGTGAGTCAAGGAAGCAGAGCGATTGATGCCCTAATGACTAGTCCCTATACTTAACCTGTTTTGAACACATATATGTATATATATGTTCTAATATTAACTTTGAAGTGTTAATTGGGGTTACGAATGCACTCAGCCATGGCATAGTTGAGGGACTACAGCAGATGGCCTCAGGTATTCACTGATAATGGGGGATGGACCGGGATTTTCATGGGAGGCGTATATTCAGGTGACCCGGGTACAACAATTTACTAAAAATATCATTGTCAATAAGATAATAACATTAAAAACCAAAAGGCAAGCTTGAAGACTATTGACAACAGTTATAGATAGGAATGTAAACTCAGATTAGCTGTTGTTGTTATGTCGGGATACCAGCAGATTACCCTACTTAACTATCCTAGTTCTGTGTTCTTGTTTCAAGCCTCCAGAGGTTACAATACCAACTGTATAATATGAAATGTAGGGCACAGGTAATTTTGTACTACCTCCCTTTAGCTAATGTTTTGTATAATGAAACATTGACATTTCATGCCACTTTGAGATACATCAGTTTGGGGGAAGAGAATGATACAGAGACCCTGAGTAAAGGAAAATTTTGATGTCATACTGTCAACGATCTTGGTCGTGGTTGAACGACATTACTACATACAGCGTCAATCAGTGTACGACTTCCCCCACTATTAACCCTGAAAGAGCACAGTATCATTATATCCCACGCGCGGTTTAAATGACTATCCTAAACTTTGCTCCAGGGCATCAGTTTACCTGCACCGATGTAGTGCTTGATGTGCATCCATTTAACTAGCTAGCCCTTTTATAGTCACAATATTATTTACCCCGAACCATCACAAAGTAGCCTTACTTTTCCATGAGCCTGGGAAGGAGTTCCCCCATTATCGCCCATCGGGCAGTGTTCGCCAAACCGATTGGGCTAAAATGGGGCCGCATTGAATCAAACATAACACAACAGAGACCCAGAACATTGTATGGGACTCTTACACCCTTCTGGTGAAGAGATACCTGAATATCTTGAGGGGTTTATACCTGACAAGTTGTAATAACTCCTGATCCTGTCCCACACGCCCGACCGCCTTGGCGCCCGAACTAAGACTGACAAGTGGGCGGGTAGGTGTATGAAAGCTGACTGAATTGGGATAATTGTCAGTTCTGAAGACTGTAATAGGGCCAGAATGAATGGAACTAAAGGGAATATCAATGCATTTGTAGGAGAAAGCAGTCTAGAGGCCCGGGAACGAGTTCCCCCATTATCGCCCATCGGGCAGTGTTCGCCAATCCGATTGGGCTTAAATGGGGCCGCATTGACTCAAACATAACACAACAGAGATCCAGAGCATTGTATGGGACTCTAACACCCTTCTGGTGAAGAGAAACCTGAATATCTTGAGGGGTTTATACCTGAAAAGTTGTAATAACTCCTGATCCTGTCCCACGCACCCGACCGCCTTGGCGCCCGAACTAAGACTGACAAGTCTGGGTAGTGCAGACCTAGATGAGTTCTTGCCTAAAGTGTCCATACACCATCAAGGAAACTGAGAAGTTGGCTTGTAGTTTGGGGGCCTTCCCAGAATGCAACGGTGCGTAAACCATCGTTGGCATAACGGGCTCGCTGTTTAGAATGTGCTAGAAAAAAATCCCGCTTTTCTACGACGACTCAGGGGTGGGTCCCACCTGGGAACCGGGTGGGCCCACCTGGGAACAGGGCTGGTCACCCTTCACTCCACCCACCCTTCCCCCTTTACCCCTACCCACTCCTAGTACGATGTTTTGACGCTGCCAACCGCCCGGCCTCTTGGAGTAGGGACGTGTAGTTTGAGGGCCTTCCCAGAATGCAACGGTGTGTAAAGCATTGTTGGCATAACGGGCTCGCTTCTTAGAATGTGCTAAAAAAAAATCCCGCGTTTCTACGACAACTTACTCAGGGGTGGGTCCCACCTGGGAACCGGTAGGGCCCACCTGGGAACAGGGCTGGTCACCCTTCAATCCACCCACCCTTCCCCCTTTACCCCTACCCACTCCTAGTACGATGTTTTGACGCTGCCAACCGCCCGGCCTCTTGGAGTAGGAACGTGTAGTTTGAGGGCCTTCCCAGAATGCAACGGTGTGTAAAGCATCATTGGCATAACGGGCTCGCTGTTTAGAATGTGCTAGAAAAAAATCCTGCGTTTCTACGACGACTTACGCAGGGGCAGGTCCCACCTGGGAACAGGGCTGGTCACCCTTCACTCCACCCACCCTTCCCGCTTTACCCCTACCCACTCATAGTACCATGTTTTGACGCCTGCTTTTGAAAAAAACAAAAAAAGACAACAAGATGTGCGAATTTAACAGCTAGGTTTGCAAAGAAATTTCAGGGCATGCACACCCCTGCATGGGACACTACCAATTATTACATTCAACATCGGGCATGGCTTATTCTTAAAATGGACAGGGGACATGGGCCTTAGTAGGAAAGAGAACTCTTTTAGAGATTTAATGACATGCGACATGGTGATTTCCATGGGCAGATCCAGCAGTGGTAGGGGATGGCCGCGAAATTGTTGATTTCCGCCGTATGCTCCAGCACTCAGGGCCACAGAGAATATTGGTTTTCACAGCTAGTTCTCATAACATAATTTTGATATTCTAGTATTTGATAGACAAGGGGATTAGCTAGCGAAAACTATAACGATTTTTTGTAGGAAGTGATGGTACGAGATACAGGGAGTATTAAACTAATTCTTAAGCATTGCTCCTACGGGCCAGAAATCAACAATTCGCTACCTAATCCGCGCGATTAATTGGGGTGGCTGCGCGTCTGGCAGGAGGTCTATAGAGCGGGTCAGCATCTAGGCTAAGTAGGCCTACTAAAAAATGCATGTAATTGCACACATGTATGCATGGAACATTTTCCTCAAGTTAAGGTCCACCCTGCACCCCCTCTGGATCAAACACTGATTTCTTAAATTTGACATGCGAGCTCCCCCCCCCCCCCCTCTTCGATCCCCACTCTCTTGACCCCCAACGGCGGTCCCATCGGCGTCATCGTCGGCCATCTTGTAAAGCGTAGTGCTGCCATCTGGTGGGAAATTGGGTAACTACGTTTACCATTGATTATAGGGAAGTTATGGACTGGTTTAAAATTGTGTTAGGGGAGAGATAGGGGAGGAGTTATGTTAATTAGGAGGAGAATATGGGAAAATTTGAATATTCATAGTTATATTGAATGAACAAAATTGTAAAAAGCACAAAGGGAGAAGTTGAAAAAATTACAAAAAAAGCAAAAAGCTAAAAGGTGGAGAAACCAAAACGAAGGACAAAAGACAAAGTGAAAGCATAGGTGTAACACTGGTGATGCTAATGCTAAAAGGTGAATAGTGAGGGAGAAATTTGGTTCAATAACATGCTGAAGGGTTGTTTGAGGGGTACAAAAATTATGACAAAATAAGGAAAACCGAAAAGCAAAAAGGTTTAAAACCCTACAAATAAGCAGTGGCCGCTCTATACCCTGGTCGTGCGGCTGTTAACACAACACCTACACCTTTTCAGTTTCAAAGTGTTTATTCCATTAACCCACCAACCCCTTCACACTCAACTTAGCAAAGTGTATGATAAGGCTCACTCCTTTACCACCGTGTCTGTTATTTGGCGTACTCCCATTTGCAAGCAGTGGCTGATTCATTTGGAGGGGGCAAAATGGGGATATCTTGCCTCCCCCCCCTTTCTCCCAGAAGACATACCCTGGAACCACCCCTGCCCAAATGTAATCATGACTATGTTTCGGCCTCAGTGGCGGATCCAGGGGGGGGGGGGGGGGGGGCAAAAGGGGCAGTTGCCCCCCCTAGACTGAGTGGATTTTTTTTTTTCAAATTATCTGTTTGTTGATTCATGCAAATCTTTGGTTATTTATTCACTTTTTTCATAGGGGGGCTTGGCTTGTCCCCCCTAGATGACTGACTCGGGATCCACCCCTGGGCTTAATTCTATGCAATTATGTCAATTTGACCCACATAAACATTATGATTCTTCAGCCTACCATGATGGGGGCCATCAAATAATGCTATTACACATAGGCTTAAAGGTATTGCTTGTAAGTGTCACAAACTATGACATACTATCCCAATTTTATAGCTTGTGAGTCTAAACACCCATAGGCTTTAAGAGCGAAAGTAATTCAGTTTGGCAGGTGTCTGATTCCTGAAATGCAACCGAGAAATCCAAGTCCCTATCCAGGTCCCTGTCAATAATTTTTCTCTGAATGGTTCCTATGTTTAAATCCATACCCTAAATTGCAAATATCTAAAAGTAATCATTCCCAGAACTTTGGTCGGTGCCCCCTCTAAGCTCTATTTTACCTTGCTGGCACCCACAATGCTCCTGGCCATGGACCCCCCTTATACTTATAAACAATTCTTTTCAATGAAAACCTAAACTATTATAAAATTATAGATGAGCGGAACCCCGCATTACTTGCATCAGATGGGGACTAACTCAACCTATTATAAAAAATAAAGTTAAGCAAATTCAGACTGGTTGCTACTTGCTACTTGCAATTGGGTGGGTGGCAGCCCCCCGGTCCACTCAGATATATAAAGGTAGGACATATCATCGTTTTCAAAATAGAAAACACCCCCTTTCCACTGACTTTAAATATGAAAAGAAATATCCTTTTATTGAAAAACCCAGACTTTTTGTGGCTTTAACTTACGCTTTATTCTTTAAATTTCAAATAACCAAGGAAAAAAAAGATGATTTTTTTCTATATCACGGACATTTAGGGGAAAAAATGTACAATGCCATGTGAAGGTTGTAAAAATAGACTCTTTCTTCCCGTGTTTTAGAACAATGATGCGTTTTCGGCATCTTAAAAATTGCAGATCTATGTAAAAATGGTGTTTTAATTTTTATTTGATTTTTAAATTTTGTTATATTTCATTTATTTAGACAGGTACAATTCTAATTATGTCTGATTTCCAATTGCATCCTGTAAAGTTGGATAATTATAAGGATAATTAGTATCACAGCATTTGTTCAATATTTTACTGAATTGTTACTTATACTAAACACTGAACTTTGATGAAGGGATGTGATGTGATGAGTGAAACATGTCCTAATTATTCAAGTATACGTGAAACCAGTTTTGTACTAATATGATTTCAGGTATTACAGTACATAAATATAATTTGTAGCTCTTAATTAATGATAAGAATTTCTTTTGAGTCTCACTATTTCTAATAATATTCGGCAAAGAGATCCACATCATTACACCTTTATAAAAACAGACTTATTGTACAATTCAGTTCTTGGTATCGGTAAATCTATAACAGGGGCCATGGTTGCTCTAGTTGTTTCTACAATATGTTTGGTTTTTAAAAAGCCTGATAACATATTTCTGAAGATACATAATAAAATGTGTCCAATTTCAATATTTTAGATATATTATGTAAAAAGTCAACGTGTTGATCTCTAGGGTCAGCTAGCAGCATCTTAGAGCATAATTTTGGAGTATTTGGAGTGATCATGAGTCTAGGTCTTTAAAGTTACAGCTACTTAAAAAGGCATTTCCATAGTCCAAAACACGACAAAACTCTGTTTGACTATATCTAGGGATGCTTTTTCTGTAATTAGTGGTCTAACTCTCCTCAGTATTGATAACTTGTGGGAGGCATTTTTAAAAACATTGTTAAAATGCTTTTTAAAATTCAACAGTTCATCTATTTCAACACCTAGATATAGATAACTCGTGACTCTTTCAATTGAGTTATTTGCTGTCTGTAACGTTGGATATTGAAGGGGATTATTTGTGCCAAAATATGTATATTTAGTTTTCTTTACATTAATTTGCATATCATTAGTGTTACACCATGATTCAAATCTGTTAAGATATATCTTCAGTTAACAGCAAGATATCCCTATCCCTGGTATCTGGGTTTATTGCCTTATAAATAACAGTATCGTCTGCATGAAAAAGTATATCACAGGTTTTACAAGTTTCTTTCAGATCATTTATATTATAATAAGAAGACACGATTATGGAGTATGAGGTGGGATATATTTACCTCTGGAACCGACAGAACCGCGGGCGGTCAGTCCAAGGTTCCTTCGGTTCCGGACGTAAATATATCTCACCGATATATGACATAAGTGTGTCTTCTTTATATTATGTGATGGCTATGCCCTTAAATCATAAATTATTTCAAAAGAAATAGCTTTTTGAGGCTGTCATCGCGGCCGTCATCGCGGCCGTCATCGCGGCCGTCATCTTGTTTGTTTACCTAATACTGGATTCTGATTGGCCTAAACCATGGCAACAGTGGTCACCTGGGCCAAAGCACGCTTCTGTTGGGAGAGTCTATGCATCACGTGGCGTAAATCAGCCAATCAGATTGCATACATTCTCCAAGCACATGTCTAAAGGTTAGTATAACTCAGGATGTATTTACCTCGCCTCCAGCGGTGCTTATTTTGTGTAAAATGGCACATTAAACACCTCACCACCCCCCAGCCATTGCATAAAACAAATAAAGAGCAACGTGCCTAATATTGAGCCCTGTGGGACACCAGTTTGGACAAATTTCTCACCCGAATGTACTCCTTGAATTAAGGTAGTTTGTTTTCTATGATCTAAGTAACTTGAGATCCAGCGTATAGGAGTATTTTCTATCTTCATGTTTTCTAATTTTGATATAAGAATTTTGTGGTTTATTACATCAAAAGCCTTTTTAAAATCGATATATCTTGATATGGTATCTAATTTAGAATTCAGAGCATGTTGAATTTTAGTTGTATATTTGAAGATTGTATCTATAGTCGAGTGACCAGTTCTAAAGACATTCTGGTTATTACATAATATATCATTTACTTCAAAGTAATGAGAAATTTGTCTGAGCACAGAACGTTCCAAAATCTTCCCAGGTATTGGTGTTAATGCAATGGGTCTAAAGTCCTCAAGTTCAGTAGGATTTGGGACTTTAGGTATGGGAATAATGGTAGTATCTTTCCATTGACTCGGGAAAATTCCTGAAGACAGTGAGAGGTTGCATATGGATCAAATTTTCTACAGATTTACGATTGGGTTTTAGGGGTCCAAAAAATAATAATTCACAATTCTGAAAATTGGTACTTTATATATGTAGTACATGTATTCCTCTCATTTTGAACCTAATTATACTCACTTTGGGCTATCGGTTCAGTTTTTAGAGATAATCAAACATCACCTGTTGAATTTGGAGAACGTCAGTAATGGAAATAATTTTCAATAACCTGAACCACAAATTTTCAGGATTTAATCACCTGGTACCCATTCCAAATTTGGTGTGTTTCCTAGCGAGATATAAATGATTGTTTATACAAAGATTCAGGCATTAGGGTCTAATACTTTTGGCACAACAATGCTTTGAACATTGGCTACTCGCTGTCAATCCCGAAAAATTCTTGTCATTATGATTATACTTTCATATCTTTTCTATCATCACATCAGATTTGCTTAGTTCTCCTTGAAACTTACTGAACATATACTTTAACATCTCTACTTTCCAAACAAATCACTTTGGCAGTCTCTTCTGAAGTATTTTCCCCCAAATCAGCCACTTTGTAAGTCTTATTTATATTACGGACGTTCGCATAAATATTACGGACTATCGTCGTGGGGTAGGCTTTAGTAGAATTCCTCTTGAGACTCCATATACCTTTCTATTGTCTTCATAATGCTCCCACAATTTCCTAACATGTGGAACTACAGTGTCAGTAAGGTAAAATGATAGACCACCTGCATTTAGGGTGAGCTTTGGCACTTTGAAAATGAAAAAAAAAATGTTTTTCACTGTTTTCAAACTTTGACAGAGAACGAGTCAAAATAATTCATCATCCTAGCCCTAAAAATGTCTTTTCCAAATAGCCTGACATGTTTTCTATAGGATCCAGCAGTAATCTTCACAATTCTGGCTTTTCGAACCGCCTAGCTATGGCACTTTGTGAGAACATCAAAAATATTACGAACCAGTCAAAATTATACATCATCCCAGGCCTCAAAATGTCTTTTCCCAATAGCCTGACATGTTTTCTATAAGAATCCAGCAGTAATCTTGAAAATTCTGGCTTTTGAAACTGCCTATGGGACGTCCTTGTGAGAACATCCAATATATTACGGACGTTCAAATAAATATTACGGACATTCGTCGTGGGGTAGGCTTTAGTAGAATTCCTCTGGAGATGCCTGATACCTTCCAATTATCTTCATATTACTCACACAAGTCCCTGAGAGGTTCGCCTACAGTATTAGTAAGGTAAAATGATAGACCCCACCAATTTAGGGTTATTTAAGTACCGCTAAAAAATATTACGGACGTTCATATAAATATTACAGCATTTTTGAACATGTGTTGGTGGTTACATGTCTATGTTTGCTTCACATCGTATCAAGTCACTAAGCGTACATGAAGAAAACATGTTGTAGACAGCATTGTCATGGTTAATCTGCCTTGCAATTTAGAAGAAAAAGGCACATATTTCATTCATAGGAGTTGCTGCTGAAGATGTCTTCTATCTGTTGTAGCACAACTTGGGGTAGAACAAAGTATATCTTTCGGCACCCACTGCCAGTTGGTGTTGGTTCCGGGGTCATCATCAGAATGTCCTTTGTTGTGACTGGGAGGATGTCAGATCGTTGTGGCCACCGGAATTTTGTCTCCCACCTGGTTCTCCCCTGACTGTTTCCTCAGTTGCGACCAATGCCTCCTCTTCTTCCTCCTCCTCCTCCTCCTTCTCCTTCTCCTCCTCCTCCTACTCCTCATTATCATCATCATCGTCAGCATAAGGAAACAAAAGCAGTCAAAGTAGCAGGATAGATTCCTAACTGCCAGTGATGACCCAGTCTGCACAGGAACAACAGCATGAACAGACATTGTACGCAGGACACTTTGGGCGCCCACAAGCGATAGGGTGTCCTGCCGTGCCATCAAGATTTCGTCCTGGGGCACATTGATGTATAGTACCTCACCAGCACGGTTACCTTGTGCAGCAAAGTCAGCAGCATCCCGGATAAGGATGTTCTGTTCCGCATGTTCACAGCATAGTCTGCCTGCCTCTTTGCTGCAGCACCAACTCCATCACATGGCCCTTTGCCGTGGCCGGCCTCAAAGTACAGCCAGGTTGCACTGAGGCCGAAGAGTAGCTGATGTTTGCACAGCACCGAAAATATGCTGATGTTCCCGTAGTGTGAGGATTGTGAGTCAGATGTGTAGTGGACTGTGGTCACATTGGGCATGTCTTTCCTCACTTGGTCTGTGAGGACTCGAAGGAAGGAGAGGATGGTGCCACTATCGTGCTTCCTGTCATCGGCGACAATAGCGATGGACCGCGTTTTTGTAATCCTGCCTTCCTTGTAGTGGAATGAGACGCGATGCACCGTTACTGGATCCATTGAGTAGTACACACTTTGCGGCTCATCCGGGTATGTTACCATCCAGTTTTCCGCAAAGTCCACCTGGATGGTACACTCAGCCTCACTCATGTCATTCCTGAGGAGTCGAATGGCCCGATGCTGAGCGTGTGCCCTCTCTATATGATCCGACATGTCTGGGAACTCATTGATGATGGCCGCAATGAAATCAGCTTTTGTGGAAGAGATGTCCAGCAGCCAAAGTTTGTTGGTTGTTCTCTGGTTTTCTGGGGGACCGTACGGCACGTCTACCCTCTTCCAGGTCTTGAACAAGATGAGGTCAGGCAGTTGGTCAGCCTCACACACCTTCTGGGCCAAGCTTTGAGTAGTATAGTCCCAGACAAGGACTTCCGGAACACTGGATACACCTATGGTACGGGGGGCCTTCAACTTCAAAGCATAGTTCTGGTGCTTCGAACAGAGGCACACACTTGTTTGGTGGTACCTCAATATCCGGATATACCGCTTCTGTCATTTCTGAGGGTACTCCTTGTTGTAAGCCTCGTGTAAATGGGATAGAAAGTCTGTGAGGATGACCTGCTGATATTCCACCTTTTTTATGGTGATTGTATCCTTTTTACCTGGAAGGGTGATGGAATTGTCTGCCTGTGTGAGGAACGCGATGACCAGCTGCTTACAATCCATGCATCAACCTCATAGCTTTTTTGGACAGTCTGGAATTCCGCTAGACTAAGGCTCTTTTGCGAGCTGACTGGTTGTTCACAGTTCCTTCAGTTTCATTGGTGACGTCACGCTTGTGAGCACCTTCAGACAGTTGTTTGTCGGAAGGCGCTTGAGGCTGGTAGTCATGGCTACTTACAACCCCAGCTTCTTCTTGGACGTTTCGTCTGTCGGTGTACGCGGAACAGAAGTTGCGACTACGGGTGGAGGCTAAGCCTCTGCAACACCCACAGCCACCCTTCACACCTCCTCTTTGTGCTCCTTGGGAGGCCGTACATCGGGGACATCAACAGGTGTGTCCCTAACCCCCACCGCAACCTCAGCCTGAGGCTGTACATCAGGGACATTGACAGGGGCCTCCCTAACCCCCACCTCAACCTCGGCCAGAGGCTGTACATCAGGTACATCGACAGGGGGCTCCCCAACCCCCACCGCGACATAGGGTAACACTAAGGGGCCCCCCCTGTACTCAGTTCAATCATTGAGCCCTCTCCAACTGCACCCTGAGCTCGGCTATCTTAGCACTGTGTGCCTCCCTCTCCTTATGCAGGAGGTAGTACAGGTCAAATTTTCAGGGAGTTCTGCCAGGTTTTGGGCCACTCCTATTAATGAAATGGTAAGTGTATGGAAATGTGAATGTGTATGGAATTGTAAATTTGTACGAACATAAAACAAAAGACTAGAATTAACATGAAACATAAACTTTAACATTTTCAAGTCCTTCTTTATTGAATAGAGTAAATCACTGTACTACTTAAAATTGATTAGGTAAGTGTGATAGGTGAATATATCGTTAAAATCATACAATAGAAAAACTGTGACATTCTATTATTATGTACTGGAACTAAAATTATTCAATCACAATAAGACTAGAATCATTTACATAAAATAAAATAAAATACAATATATTAAGCTATCATTCAATCTAGAATTTCTATGCAAAATCATGCATACAAGCACAGTCCTTCCTCACGGCTTCTTCTTAAAGGTGCGGTGTACCAAGGTCCTGTAAATGAAAGGTGATTGCATCCAATATTATCAAATCATGCATCATTATTTGAAAGGTACATGTTAAAGGTTTGTTTCTTAGGTTTTCAGGTAAACATGCGATATTTAAGGTTTATGAAATTCATAAATTATGATATAGGAAGGGAACAGGCTGCCATACAATAGATATTTCATTTGCATTCAATAATAGCAACATATTTATGTTGTATCTACAGGAAATTCATGCCATCATAAATAGATACACGATTCATACTATTCAGCTAGTACATATTTAAAAATCGTACTCGATGTCATCAAGCTTCTGGTCCTTCTTGGCCTGGGAAGGAATGGGCCCTGTCTCGGTGCTGGTGCCAGACGGTGTCAGAGTTGGAACTGGCTCAGCATGCTCACCCTTCCTTCAGTGGGGGCAGGACATCTGTGCAGAAAAGATAGTTAACACATTTAAATAATGAACATTTATATAATGAACAATCATAATGAACAATCATAACATTAATCAGCTTCAATACACTCTTAATGAGTGAACAATATGAACAGCAATTATTTGAATGCACTAGCATTGTATTTACAGCAAAATTAAAACCAATTTGATATGAATATTGACTTACATTTGTTCCGAAATATAAATATTACAGATGTTCGAATAAATCTTACGGACGTTCATTCGCAGTATAAACACTACAACATGCATGGGATTGCAAAAGGAACACACTCTGTCGGTTTCAAACCATCAGTAATCAAGTTTTACAGCTTCAAATGTCAAATCACTTACATCTGTGTAATCCTGGTGACATAATCTACAAGCTTACATGGTCAGAAAAAGGTGACACTTACTTGTTTGCATGATTTTTGGTTAAATTGATGCTCTGAGACTCCCGTTGCTTCTTGAAAACATCAGAAAAGGCGCTGGTATAACTAAGTCAAAGTCCCTGGATGTTGACGCCGGTTAATATTTGGGCCTGCCAAAATATCGCTTCCAGACGTTTGACAAATATTACGGACTTTCTTTTTTTTCCCCGATGGCTAGTTATCAATACCAGGAGGCAAAATTAGACAATGGTATATTGAAAACTCTTCAAAAGCTTCTAAACTATGTGTACAATAAAAAAATCAATTCTGCCAGGGTAAACCTGGGCTCTAGCAATTAATGTGAAACGAATGTCCGTAATTTTTATTTGAATAATCTTGTTTAATTCTCTCCCAGGCAAAGACAAGTTGTGATGGTAACAAGGTTTTCACACATATTGAACGCCAATATGGACCCTAACTATTCATAGTTTTATTAATATGGAGGGGATTTTTTTTCCAGGTGATCTTAAATTTTGATTATGGACGTTCGTCGAAGTGAAAAATAATATCCAGAGGACTGTGGTGATTCAGATATGATCCATATGATGATAAAAGGCCTTTCAACAATTCCATTTACTATATATCTTAATCAAACTATTAGCTTTTGGTGATATTTTTCTGGCCTAATTTGACATGAAAGGATATTTACACATGTCATATATAGCTGAAAGGCATTATCAAATCACCTTGCTAAATAAATTAGAAATTCCGAATTTAGAAATTAGATGGGCATGAAAATTGCATTGATCAGCCTCTGGAGAGCCAGTCGAACTCAGAAGACAAGATGGAGGCTAGTAAGTATAGACATTTATTTTCACAACTTTTTTTTTCGTTATTATAAGCTGTACAGGGCATGTAACAAAGATTTCTCTCAACTCTTTGGAAGAACCTGCTTTGGTCCTTCCAAATAGGCAACTATTAATTGTCAATTTCAAAATAACTCATTAATCAGGTCAAAATGTTTTCATTTTGGTGGGCGATAAAGTGTAGGCATCCAGTCTTATGGCCGTAGGCAGTCTCATAAATGCCACCTGGTGGTTCCCACATAACTTAATTACCAATACATTCCCCTATACACCATAACATAAATATTACCTATACACCATTCCCAACTTCCTCCCTCTTCTCAAAATAACAAATCAACATACACCGATTCTCAATCTTCAAAAGTAATTATCCCTCTACATCCACGTCTATGGAACGCAGACACCACCAACTCAACGGCAGCCATACAGCCGCATCACCGGGCAATAAGAACATTATTGTTGCACTGCCAGTCGTAGTATTTGTAAAATACTCCCGGCACAATGCCCGACACAAAGCGCCGTATGCGCGCCACCAAGAAAAAGGTGGAGTCACGTATCTCTGATAGCATAAGGGATAGTATTAGTAGTGGAGAAGAAGATGAGGTATCTTTCCGACCAAATTATTACGCTGAATCCACTAGATATGACGAGGAGGACTCTGGTTTGGGTCAACTCCATGGACCAGGTGGGGGCACATCCGGACAAGTCCGATAGGGTGGTCACACTTGAAGGGGATATGACGCAGGTCAAGTACCAAGTTGCAAATATTGATTCTAAAATCGATCTTCTATTAGCAGCCACCAACAGATTGCCATCAATGGGAGCAGGCACTACGGCGTCATGACCGGTCACACAGCCGCGGTACACCCCACAACACAGGACACAATCCCCAGCCCCATTGCCCTGCACGCCAGCCAAAACAGACTCGGATACGTGGATGATATGCTGCGATGGGAAATGTTTACGCAGATACCAACCGACAGTAAGATCCATCCATATAATGAGCCGACAGTACAGTCAATACCCAAGCCCAACATGTACATAAGAGGGGAAGGCGTAGAAACAACCGAGCAAAGACTAGATCTTAGCGCAACAATTGCTCTAATCAGGGACGAGCGGGGATGTTCTGTCAATGATAGAGACCACATTTTGGCACATCTGCATGATGTCACTTACGATGCCACTGATCGCCCCTGGGAAGTGGTGCATAGATGGTCACAGTTTGTGTGGGACAAAATAGAGAGGGGTCATTTTACATGGGCGGATGAACAACGTATCCAGAACCAATGCTTCCGTATGGCCATATTGGCCACTCAGCCCATAGGGTCAGCTCAGCCAAAGGAGAAGCAACGGGTTGAATCGATATGTAGGAGTTACAACTTACGTGCAGGGTGTAAACACATCACAGGGAACGTGCGACGTATTGGTCATGTTCTGCGACGTTCTAATAACATTCTGTGACGTTCTGTGACGTTATTAGAACGTTCTTCGACGTCACATCCTTGGCTGGGATCATGACGAGGGTGTCATTCATTACATGCATTTGTGCTCCTTCTGTGACACCATGGCCATCAGTGCAGCGGGCACAATGTTATTTCGTGCGAAAACAAACTTCATCAAGTAACCCAGCCCAGGCACCCATTCCCTCAGCAACCCCCACCTTTTGGCCCATCCCAACAACCCCAGCGCCAACACCCAGTGGACCAGAACTGGCGCAATCCCATTAACAAACCGCAATTCTGTCAGCAGCAGCCAAAAAACGCGTGATGGGCATCCGTGACATGACAGCGGTGACAGACGCACCCCCCCCCACCCGCACCACCCATGCAACCAGGATGACACATCTAACGGAACCGATAATCGCCCGTCACAGCCACCAGGCCCCACTGTCCTAACTTAGGAAGTGCCCCCGCAAGGCGAGGTAAGACCGGACTTTGATAACATTAAGTGGTTCTGCGAGGGCACTCTTCCGTTTGGTAGGCCAGCGGACGTACACCCACGGATAGTGGCTGCACACAGGAGAAAGGTGTGGCAACACATGGCTCTGGACGGCATGGACGCGGCCCTGGTTCAGGTGTATTCAGAAGTCAAAGAATCGGGCATACCTAATGCAATGAGCATTAGTTCCCAGCTCCCCACCAACCTCAACATACGGTGTGGGAACATTACCTGGGAAGCCTTGGCGACAGGGAAAGAGTGCTGGACTTCATCAGGTTTGGGTCCCCTATCGGGTACGCAGGGCCCATTTCTGACACGGGGGAAACCCCCAACCTACCAGCGCCAAGGAGTTTCCACTACATATACGGGAGTTCATCGACAAAGAAATCTCGCTCAGTTGCGTGCTTGGTCCATTTAGGCCCCCCCCATTTAAACCCCCCCCCTGGTGTCATGTCTCCCCCCTTATGACCAGGCAAAAGGGGGACACTGACAGGAGGAGGGTTATTACAGACATGACTTTTCCGTCGAAAGCGTCCATCAACCGCCTACATTGTTAAAACCAGGGTCTATAGCTTTGAGCAGGACCACACGCTCCCCATGGTTGACGCCCTTGCGAGAGACTTGCCGTCCATTGGGTGCCAGGCGCTCCTGTCGTCAGTGGATATCTCTCGAGCATATAAAAACTTCAATTCCGACCCCCCCCCACTTCTGCAACCTGTCCATGCCCTTCAGAGCCAGAGCGTCGTTCTTCCATATGCAGTCATTGGCCAACTATATAGTGGACGTTCATCATATTGTCCCCAGACTCGGCGTCTGCACACTGGCAGTATGACAGAGCACATGGCCTGTTACAAGAGTTGGGGCTTCCTGAGGCCCCCGACAAGGCTCAACCCCCTGCCAAATGCGTCAAATGGCTGGGAGTCTGGATCAACACTCAAAACATGACCCTCTCCATATGGCAGGTCGCAGAGGTCTACAAGCTCAGTTACATTATGTGGTGCAGGCTCCAGACATCGCTCGGCCACCTGTCAGTCTGTCAACTCAAAACTCTCAACTCAAACTCTCAAATCAAATTCTCAAATCAAACTCAAACTCAGTATCTCAAATCAAAATATCAAATCAAAGTCTCAGTGGGCCTACACCCTTCCATAGATCCTCCATACTGCCTCCATAGGCAGAGATTCGCCGGCAGAGATTCGACTCTCGGGTGTGGTGTCTGTCGTGCCTAGTGCCATCCTCACATCCCTCGCATCCGCTCTCCTGTCGATCCTCCTACAAGAGGATATCAGACCTCAGCACAGAGCAGAAGGTCTACCCCTCTCTTTACTATAGAAACAGGTGTCTTAACTCCTGATCACAACTAAGTAACCTTTGCAAGTGAATTTATACATACAATTCCTTTACTGGATAAAAGACTTCATCAAACTCTAACTTTTCATATAATCAGGAACATACAATTTCACAATATTACCATTAGATCAGTGACATAAACAAATAGATAAATGTCTCAAATATGCATCAGTGTCTCCACCCAGTGGCAGTTATCAGATCTAAACTTTTGGAGAGATCCTCTGAAAGTTGGCACCCTGACTTGGGTTGCCACATAACAAAACAGGTGACCCAACCATTAGTCACACTCAAGTAACTTTGCAGAAGAACTTAGATAATACATTCTTTTACCTTTTAAATCACCTCATCAAACTACACACCCTGACATCATCAAAATATACAATTTCACAATGATAACCATTTAATTAATGACATAAACCATAAATGTCTCAAAGAGTGCAACAGTATCTCCACCTGGTGAGAGTTGTCTGAACTACAAGGTAGTAGAGATCCTCCAAGTTGACAACTGAACCTGGGATTGCCACAATATATACATGTAGTCTTCTGTTTGGGAAAATTATTTTGAAGGATATTGTTATCTAAGAACATATTTTTAGTGAGTTTGATAACTTATGAGTCATACTTATCAATTTGATTAGGAAAGGAAACTACAAAATAGATGATTACCCAAGTCCCCTATTTGCCCGCCTGACCTATAGGGATAATTTACAAATAATCCAAAATAATTGTACTTGTGTAAGTTTCAATCTGAACTGGGATGGTTTCACCAGAATTACCGAATTATATCATAGTGAAGCAAAATTGCAACTATGTAAAAACCAGGGCCAAGCTCAAAGACTATTGCTAACTCACTTTCAAAAGGAATTACGTTTAGGAGAAAGAAGAAGAAAATTGTTACTTTGCTGTTTCTTGATGTTTATTCAAGTAAAAAAACTGAAGTTCACTGCTGGACAGGATATATTTTTGGTTAAGAAAGTTTTTTTGGGAGAAATAATACAGTTTTATATGACAGAAGTCTTCCTTTCAGAGAAAACTTTTATTGTTGACTGCCTGACATTTTAAAACATCATTAGACATCAATAAAGTATAGAAATTTGTAAATCAGGACACATCTAGTTTTTTCTCTTTTGATGAAGGTTTATTGACTTCTTCATGTAATAACACAAATGGTACAATCTAATATGATCATGGTGGATGGTTAGACCCTGCACATGAATGAGTTGGGTGGAGTTTGAGTATTGAAGGCACATCCTGAAGAAGACTCTCATACAGTTGAAACATGTTGATCATCTGGGCGGGCCCAAAATTCTAATTGTACCACTACAAGTAATAAACCACTTTGTCATCCATTGATTGGTGCTC
Organism: Lepidonotus clava; assembly: GCA_936440205.1. NCBI lineage: Eukaryota > Metazoa > Annelida > Polychaeta > Phyllodocida > Polynoidae > Lepidonotus > Lepidonotus clava. The sequence goes on along the minus strand of OW387141.1, from coordinate 51,577,277 downwards.
GTTGAGTTGGTATTATCCAACACACTGTATTTCTAATATAATAAATATAAGTAGTTTGTTAATATACAATAAAGTAAGCACAGACGCACATCAAGTTATCAATAATGCTTTACAGTTTGTTTTGCCACAAATTTGGCTGATTAAGTTCTAAATGTTGATCTTTGCTGTTGCCTTTTGACAGTTTGGAGGCAACATAATTATCAGATCTTGTCCCTTCACAAGTCTGTTTCACCTTCTATTTTCCTTCTCTTTATGAATTGTTATCACTGATCATGGTATGCTGTGCTGTTTAACACATGGTATTATACTTTTAAACGTATTATTCAGTATACTTCATCTATAAATGTGAAGCGCATGATTCATCCACCCTAACCTTTGAATACTAAACAATTCATATATCAATTTGATATCAGGTTTGCCTTATTGTCTGTATTGTTGTCAATGTTAATTAACCACCATTCCTGAAGTATTGCAAGACAATTAATTAATCCATGTTATTACAGTGCTTTATATCATACAGATCTACATGATATATGATTTACAAAATACACTGTTGATATATACTATATGCAACATGATTTTAAATATATGGTCATCATCTACACAGCTTATAAACCCTTGCATTGGCCTTGTCACTGATTTCCATAACAAAATCATCTCTAACTATTTATCTTCAAGAAATAGGCATGATATGAACTTTAATCGGAACTGATTTAATGTAAAATAATGTGTTAGTTTCTATTAGTCTTAAGATTGAGACAATTAAGACAACAAAACATAGTGTATTAATAGTGTCTTGAGTCCTCAACTGCAGTATACAATTGCATTGTACACAACTAATCTAATTGCATAAAGATTAAACACTGATAAATAATGGGCAATTTTATCTCAAAAGTCTTATCTAAACAATTGGATCATCTATATAGGAAATACCCTAAGATAATACCTTGTGGAAAACCTATATTTTTGGTAGTCAGTAAACTTGAAGAAATATCTTTCATATGTTTTAATATATTACCTTAATGATTTTAAAACAGTTGGAAGAATATTGTTGTAACCATAATTTATCAATTTTTCGCATAATACATAATGATGTGCCATCTCAAATACTTTTCTGCTGTCAAACAATATAGAGATAATGAATTCAGTAGTATCTGCAGCATCATAACATGTTATGACTATAATCCTAAATATGGTGATAGATGCTTGTATTGTTGATATCTACATTAGTTAAAAGGTCAGTATTTGTTCTACATGCAGTGAGTGGTGCTGCATTCTGGGAATGTTCTACCAATAGGTATGATCTAATGATCTCATTTGGATTATACTCGTTTCATTGGATAAACTTTATGTCATTTGCAGTCATTGATAGTTGTTATAAACCACAGTCATTAAGAGAAACATTACTTTTCTTCTATGATTAGTTCTTATCTTGCAATTTCTCAAAATCAGTTTGGTGAAGAGATCTACGGTTTGAGAAAAATGAACTTGATGCTATGCTAAGGAAAATAGTAATGCACCCTAAAACCTCAAAAGTATCCTTTCTCCCATACAAATATTTACTCATGAATGTGTATTGTGGTATGAGGTTCACCACAGAAATCAAGTTAAGCATAATCGAGACTTGAACTGGTTCAATAAGTTGAAAGGCTGCACACTGGGCTATAAGTAAAATACCACTTGCTACTGCATGCACTATAAGAAGTAAGATACTAGATACTCCTATCAGCACAACAGGCTGCTCCATATATATAGATAATAACATTGAAGCTGGGATACACAAGCACCCACAGAAAAACATCTGCAAAGCTGGATGTACTGAATTGACAATGAATGAAGTTGAGTAGGCAAAGTATCCTTCTACAATACCAGATGCTATGGCAAACATGTAGCCAACTGCAACAAAATTGTAACTTTTTTCATCATCTGAAAATGGTGTATGATTGAATCCAATGTTTGAATTGTACATTTTTTCTTTTTCTTGCATGAATCCAGGTATAAACCCTTCACCAAACGGTACCCAGGGTTGGACTATTAAAAGTATTCCTAGTATGCACCCAGTTATTGAAAGCATTGTAAACATATTGATTGTCACACCCTTCCATATCCTAGCACACAAATTAAAACAAACCATTGTCACAGAAGTGAGCATTGCAGAAGGATGAGAAAGCGGTAAATATGCAACAGCATAGAAGAAAAAAACATTAAAAAAAAGGCTTGCAAGGCCCAGCAGTATAAGAGGTCTATAAAATTGTATATCTAGATGAAAATGTTGCTTTTGAAAGAAAAGCCAAACAGCAGAAACTGTGAACACCCCCATGTATCGTATAGCACTTAGTTCATAATCGGGTATGGCTCTTTCCAATGCTTGGACTGAGGTTGAAGATGCTGTACAAAATATAAGAAAGATAACCACCATAGTGTAGCCCACGAGTGATTTTCTTGAGCAGAACACTCCATTAATGCATGCCTAGAAATAAAAAGCAACATTATATATTATTGTTCAAAAGAATCTTTTTGTTTTATGAACACTTTCACTTCTCTATTTATATGTCATGCCTTTTCCATGATTGGCAAGAGCGATGCTTTACAGCCTGTTGTTGCAATGTCCATTAAACCTTTAGTTCTAAAGATATTGTATGGAAATCTTAGTTTTGTTATCCTTGGAAATATCTTATCTAAAAATGATTAAGATAAAATGTTTATTACAATGGATAGTCCTTATCTTATTGTGGTACATGATGAAGTTTGAACTATTTTACAGAGTATATGATGGCATAAAATAAGGTTTAAAAATAGTTTTAAGAGTTACCTTCACACTTATTTCTAGACACCTTATCACCCTTGGATAACTAGATATTCTGTTCTATTGAAACTTAAAATCATAATAGTTGTAAACCAATCACTTAAGGTTTACCTTCATAATTGTGCCTTTGATTGTGAATGTCTTGGTTTCTGTTCAAAATGTTTATGTGTGTCCGATTCCGAATTAGAATGTCACAATGAGCTGTCGATAGTCTCTATTTTGTGGACTCTGTCATTCCAGCAAAAGTGCGATATTTTATCTCCTCACTGGAATAAATCATAATGTAGAAGGGGAGTTTTCTTTATTAAAACTTAAAAAAAGAGGTGTGAGTCAAAAATCAGAATTGTGATCTCCATAAGCAGAGGTGCCAGATCTCCTGTTTCAGCCAGCGATCTCCCATGTTTGTTGCCTTTTAGGGGTGACGTCAAAATATAGGGGCTGTGAACCTGAGATGCTGTGGCAGGCTGCGGCAGGATGTCAGCAACAACCCTATGTCCCATTGTTTCTAATTTAAGTGCTTTGATCTTTATTTCAGTATCATAGCTACTTTCTACTGGTTCCAGACTGCTTAAATAATGTAGAAAAAATTATCAGTTCTTACATTTTTCATGTGATACATCTCAAATTACCCATTTCTGTGGCCAATTAAATCCTAAATTCACCTTTAGGGTCAAGGATTTGCCTGTGAAATAAAGGGCATATTCCACTATACGTTATTTGCTTGCAGTTCCATGGAAAAAACACAAGCAAACTACAGCAAACTTGTGGTAGGGTACCACAAGAGGCAACATAGGTATTTACGGTAGCTGTTTGCAGCAGTTGTTTGCGTCACCTTTTTTTTTTTTCTGTGGGTTGCTTGCGGTTGCATGTACCAATAAGTTGGTAGCAATTATGTTCCAAGAACATTTTTATGAACCCGAAATTCCACAATATAGACTCACCACCATACAACAATTATCAGAATACACAATGATCCAAAACGATAGTTGCTACTCATTTCTGAAAAACAGCAACATAGTTGTTAGGTAATCACTGTTTTGAAATCTTTCTTAAACTTGACAACTATAGAACTTAAAACTATAGCAGTACTGGTTGATTTCTGTCAAATGGGCAACAAGTGTTTTCACAATCCCATTTTTAAAAGATATATGATTAAATCATTCCACTCTTATTTGACAAAGGACCATGATCAGGATCATAAAATTTAGAGGTCGGTAACTGACGGTTAAAAAACAAAATGAATACTTACATATTTGATAAAAGGAATTCCACTAGTTACACAACCAAAACTGTAGAGTGTATTTGAATTCATTGTGGCTACTGATATATCTTCTTACAAGTCGACTAATGGTATCTAGCAGTAATGTGGATAAGTTTTTTTTCCTGGATCTAGGCCAAATGATGTGAGATGATGCACAAAATACAAATTTGTATACTAGATACTTTAAAGCTGTTGTAGTTCTATTGTTTACAGAAACTAGATTCCTATGAATTAGTGTAATAAGAATTATAGATGTTTGTTTAAACACTGAGCAAGTGACTATTTGCAAGTACGCACAATGTTATGATAATGACTGTGACCAAACGTGGGAAAAGGTGGTATAAGGGGAAAAAGTATGATTTGGGATTTACCTCCCCCTCTTTCCAATGGTGCAAACCATGAAGAAATATTCCTATCAGGGGCTGAGATATGTTCGTTTGAACTCCCCTGCACTGAATGCACTGAAATTTCCCTGATTTCTCTCATGTGTTCTCTTTGCATATCATCTCTAGTTGAACCATATAGCATCAAATGAAAAATATTCAGTTTTCTTATTTCTACAATTTTTTAAAATGCAATAATTTATAATGCAGATCTTCAATCAACTTGCTGTTTTCAGTGTTGGAAATAAAACTACTTTTGTTAAAATAATTTAAAAAATTCATCAATGATATGTAAACATTCGTTTTTTAAGTTACCATGGTAACATGGTATTATCACTTATTTTGACACCATTTAGGATATAGACGTTCCATTTCAAATTACCCATAATGCAATAATCATGATAAGATACAAGGTTTTTGTGATTATAACCATAATCTCTGGAAAATTCTACCCACTTGCAAAGTTTTGAGAAAGTATGCATCATTAACTTGTTTTTATCAATAACTCATTTCATATTGCGTCTGGAGCAAATTGCCCAATATCCCTCTAGGTTACCATATCCCGTGACTGGTCACATGTTGTAAATGAAGAGCTCCTACATCCTCTGAAGGCAACCGTGAAGTGGGGGGTTGTCCACTTTCCAACACAGCGCTCTGCCTAGTATGGCTCACCTGATTGGTCCATTGGGGTCTCATCCCAGCTTACACCAACATTTTAGTTAACCATGTGATATTTACCAATTGCCCCTGTGCTTTGCAAATATGTGATTAAATCATTCCACTCTTATTTGACAAAGGACCACAATCAGGATAAAAACATTTAGTGGTCGGTGACTGACAGTTATAATACAAAATGAATACTTACGTCTTTGATAAAGGGAATTCCACTAGTTGCACAACCACAACTGTTGTGCGTATTTGAATTCATTGTGGCTACTGATACATCCTCTTACAAGTCGACTAATGGTATCTACCAGTAATGTGGATACGTGTTTTCCTGGATCTAGGCCAAATGAGTGTGATGTGAGACGACACACAAACTAAAAGATAATTTGTATACTAGATACTTTAATGGTGTTCTAGTTCTATTGTTTACAGAAACTAGATTCATATGAATTAATATAATAAGATTATAGATGTCATTTAAACACTAAGCAAGTGAATATTTGCAAGTACACACAATGCTGTGATAATGAAATGATTGTAAGCCAACAATGTTAAATGGTCTATAAGACCACAAGTAAATTGCAATGAATATTTTGGATTCAACTTCATGATAACCGTCATAAAAGTGTACGGTGCGCATTGTATCCCTGTAACCAACATTGCTTTGAGATATGTTGTAGCATATACACAATGTGTATAATATAATATTTTATTGATAATATATATTGGAAATGTACACAGAAGTATTGCCAACCAGAATCTAAATCTAAGCACTACAAGCTGGCTAGAAAATAAGAATCTACTCATTTAGAAGTATTATAGTTTGATTAATAGGAACCATACTCCCTCGATTGTATCACCAAAGCACTTGGAGGCAATTGTAAAAACAATCACCTACTTTTAATATCATTATGCCCACCCCAGCTTACACCAACATTATACACGATCATGTAATATTTTCAAATTGCCCTGGTGCTTCTCCTATGAAGACAGTTATATTATAGAAAATTGACCAAAGCAATCTGGCTGAGAAATTGCCCTTAAAATCTTTAAAGTGTACTATTTATATTATTTCACAAAGGATCCAATGTTAAAGCCGGATATTATAGCTTGAAATAATATATATCAATGTCTAGACTTTTTGAAAGCGAAGATAACTCACAGACAACTTAAGTTAAAAAGAAAACAAGTGCTCGACATGATATCATGTTGAGAGAGGATAACTTAAGTGACATCTGACTACAAAAATCATACAACATAAACTAGTAGGATACCGCTTGGCACACTTTCAAGTATTTTTTATTAAATTGTTTAAATTAAGCCTTGAACGCTATTGTATAGTTTATGGTTAATTATAATTATCGTGCATTGTCCGAGATAGTTACTGTCGTTAATATTGTTTCTGATTTTTGCTAGTCGAGTGGTGAATAAGTCCACGAGATGGGCGTTCAATCCATAACATGAACAACGCTTGGCAGTATGGTAAATTTATTGATGGATATGGTGATGCGTACAGTTGCTCGTGATGGTAATAAGTTCCAAGGTATAACAGTTCCAGTTTAGGGTACAGTAACAACGCTTGGCAGTAGGGTAAGTTTATTGGTGGATACGGTGCCGCGTACAATTGCCAGTGAAGAGATGATAAGTTCCTAGGTGTTATAATTCCAATTCGGGGTAGAGTAAGCTTCCTCCTTAGAGTCCGCCTAGTCTCACCTCCAGCTGTAGTGCGATAGTACCGTGTAAGTCACCAGATGTCCCTGCGGTTGCGTAGCTATCTAAACCCCTCCGAATCTCCCAATCTGTATTATCCAAACGCTAATGATCTCTCTCTCTCTCTCTTACACTGCGCTCTCGCTTTTATAGCAGTGTGATGTTGATTTTACCCCAGGTGTCGGCGCTTGTTGGGAGGTGTACCCCGGTGAGCATTGTCGTCAGGTATATTTACACCTACCAGCGGCACCTGCTATATTTATGCTAGGTATTCTCATAAACTAAGCAATTTGGAGGAATTCTTATTATCTTGTATTCAACTGGTGACCTTTTCAATTATCATGCACAAAGTAAATGATTTAATCTCTACCTTTGTGCAGCCTATTCTCTGTGGAACATAATCATATACTTGGCATGTTTATCCTTTCTAACCTAAATCATTTTTCAACTGCTCATTATATCAATCCAATAGAATGGAAACGCCCCAGTTCGGAGCCTAAAGGGGTAAAGGGATGTGGGAAAAACTGTCCCGAGGCAGAGTATTGTCCATTCCATGAATACCCGTTGGGGTGGTGTCAGAGTGGTGTCACATCCCTAAATAATAAATCGCAACTTCATTAAGACGACTGTTTTGAGATGACAATCTTCTTGAAAATAATTGTACATTCATTGTTTTGCATCCTTTTTCTATAGAAAAGAATCTTAATCATTTCCCTCACACTCCTTACATAACTAGATGATGATCCCACTTCTGGTGGCATCAGAATTATTCTAAAGGTTTATTGTTACGGGTTTTTCTATTGTTATTTCACCTATGCAGAACATCATTTCTTGTTAATGACTTTATGACCAATTATTTCTGATGTGTACACAGGGGGAGTGTGGGAGTAGTATGTTACTGAATCATACCATAATAAGAAGTGCATCAGGCAGCATGTATAATGTTTGTCATATGACCCACTCAGAATTCTCCCGACCACAAATAGCAAATTTACCTGCAGGTTAGCCTAAATTAAAATGCATGCTGGGTAATTTGCAGACAACTCACAAGGCTTTAGTTTAGGAATTTTCATTAATCATTTCATTATTCAAGATATCTTGCCAAATTGCCCATGTGAAAGGAGAGTATCTACAGCTTTTGAATGATAAAAATGGTATTAATGATAAAATGTTTAGATAACTTGCCAAATTGCCCATTTGGATGAAGAGTATCTACAGTTATCAAATGATAGAAATGATCTTAATGACAAATGCAATTATAGTTCAAGAGGTAATCATTGCAAATGTTGGTACCAAAAGAGTGATAAATGTCATGGATCATTTCATTAAGCTTTGTGTAAGGACATAACTATTATATCTATGGTGGTCTTTAGTCAGGTGCTGGCAGTTTATGCCACATTTGAATTGAAAGTGGCTTTATAATGGGAATTGTAGATATGCAATATGGTATGCAGTATTCTATAATTTTGCAATATGGCCCATTTCATTGATTTGAATTCAATCTGCTTATAAGATATCAATGAAAGTTTCGAAGCTGCTCCACAGAAGGGGTGGAAATATAGTAATAGTACTGGACATGAATACATGGTAACAGCTTCAGGGATAAAACAAATATTTCATTTACCCAGTTCACTGTGTAATTTGTATCAATACCAGTCACCTTTGACTTGAAAGTTTAATTCTGTTTATGAAGTTGCAGTGGTATAAAGTATAAAGCAACAAGCTGGTTTTCTGAGCTAAAGTTATTTATTTCAGATAATTGTATAAATAACTAATTTTAATATTTCTCTAATGGAAGATCTAGCTACTTGTAATAGAACTAGGTTTGATGTAAGAAACGCTCAGCTCTATTTTGATTTCTGAGATCTAAATTAGAAGGCTCTCATCTCATTGGTGTTTGTCTGACAAAACTGCCAATTTTGCTTTTAAGGATAGACTACTGTATTGGGAGACCAATTTAATAAAGTGTAATGATGTCTAATGATGTGAAAGTGTTTAAATTTACTTGAGGTTGAGACCGAATATCTTTTAAACTAAGTTTAACTTATGACTTTTGGTCCAAGAATTCTACAAATTGATGATACTTTATTTATACTTTTTTGAGGTATGACTCGTGGAAGAAAAGAATCATTTAGAAGGGTTTTTAGGCCGATTTGAGAAATTTGAAAAAAATCAAAATTTGTAATATTTATGGCTCCCATCATGGGTCAACTATGGTTCAAAACTGACTCTAAGGCTGTAGCCCCGAATGAGAATGACTAGTTTATACATGTCAGAAAATTCTGTGATGATTACAACATTACCTAGAAAGATTTTTCACCTTATTTTTATACTGAAAGACTCAATCAATGAATTTTGCTAAACATTTCATAAATGATAATTAGGCCCATCTCATGCCAAAAAAGTCCCCTAATTGATGGAAATCATTTTACATATTTCCCAGCCTTTACTCCATGTCCCTAGCACCCTGATATTCTCAGGTTCCAAAGACACAGCCTAAATATAGATACAGCCTGACGCCCACAGGTGTACAACCGGCCGCGGCCTTGTGGTGTTTTATCTAGGTCACCACTAGGCCAGGTAAGTCACCTCTGAGCCAGCTGGTTGCCTAGTTACCCCCAGGCCATCAGGGGAGGTGTAGGCTGGCCCTGGAGCCTCCCAGGCCAAGGGAGGGGGGCCCAGGGGGGTGCTGTTATGTAACCTGCATGACCAGACCCCTGACGCTGCAGTGGTTAGAGCTGAGCATCAATACAAATAACGCTCAGGGATTGACGCGCATTGACGCATTGACGCATTGTGTGTGAAAATTGAATGCACATGAGAATAATCTCCCTGGATTAGATGGTTGGCCTTCTGATGGACAGGTGGGCTCATTGCTGCCACCTTGTAGACACCTACCCCAACTCCCCCTATACATAAATAACCTAACTAAATTATATCTCCCACAATCCCTCATACATATCCCATCATACACTTCACTTCCTCCTTCACATCCACCACATCCACCATTACAACATCTAAAATCATAATCCCTTCAATCTTCAAAATCACACCCGCCCACTCCTATCATATCATTTCATTCATTTGTATCATTTCCTACCGCAAGGTGGTTATTATTATATTTCATTCAATATCTCAAGTATTAAAATTATTATAAAAATCAAGTCAATTGTATTATGAATAAAACTTTATTACCCCAACCACGCGGCTACTTATCTATTCCACGGGTGAGCAGAAATGACTTCTTCATAGTGAAATTAAGTAGGACAAGTGAAGTACTGCTCCTACATGTGTGAAAATTGTCAATGTCTGGAATAATATAGAAAAGATAATTTTGGTCTTGCATCTTTCATGCTGGTGTTTATGATTAAGACTTAACAATGTCGATCATTGTTTTCCTATTGACTGGTTGGGGATTTAGCACATAAAAAGGATACCTTTCATATGCCAGGGATTGAAGATTATTGAAGGCTATCTACATTGACATATTATAATGTGAAAAGTTCTTTTTTTTCAATTTTTACATACAATATTAATATCTCAAAATATATCTGATATTGAGATTTCAAATCGTAGCATTAGTAAGTATCACAATATCCTAATTAGAATGTCTAGTGGGATGCCAATGATAACATGTTGCAAAGCTGAAGCATTATTGTTTAATTTAACCTGTTTGCATATCTATTCTAAATGATTTTTTTTTAAATTTAGAAGATTTTTTTCTTACCATAATAATGACATTAATTGTATGATATACATTTATCAGCGATATCAAATGCTCCACCGTTATCAATCAATACAGAGCAAGGCCAGGACAATTCCAGCAAGATTTCGGTTGTGTGAGGATGACCAGTTGAACGCTACTGTTTGTTTATGGTTAATCATAGTTGTTGGGAATTGTCCGAGATATTCACTGTCGTTGATATTACTATTCCTAGTGGGTGCTAATCAAGTGGTAAGTGAGTTCACGAGATGGGCGCTCAATCCATAACATGAACAACGCTTGGCAGTAGGTTAAGTTTATTTGTGGATACGATAATGCGTACATTTGCCAATGAAGAGATGATAAGTCTTTTAGGTGTTATAATTCTAATCCAGTGAAGAGTAAGCTTTCTCCTCAGAGTCCGCCTAATCTCACATCCAACAATAGTGCGGTAATTCTCGTGTAAGTCACCAGATGTCCCTGTGGCTTGTGTAGCTATCTAAACCCCTCGAATCTCTCGATCCATATTGTCCAAACTTTAATGATTTCTCTCCGCCCGTACATCGCGTTCTTGCTTCTTATAGCAGTCTGGTATAGATTTTTACCCAAGAATCGAGGCCTGCTGGGAGGTGTACCCTGCTGAACATTGCCATCAGGTATATTTACACCTACCGGTGGCACCTGTCATATTTATACTTTGTATCATCATAGGCTAAGTAATTTGGAAGAATTCTTATTATCCCCCTGTATTCAACTGGTGACCTTTACACTATTTCAATTGATATGTGCAAAGTAAATGAGTTAATTTCTACCTTTGTGCACAGTAGCAAAAATCTGGTCATCCACATACACTTCAATGTTCTTCACATTATGAAGAGAATACCTACTTTTTTAAAACCAGTTATCAAAATAGACAGAACAATTTTTGCAACTTAATATTTCAGTGATTATTACCGAATTTCTGATCATTATGAGGAAAACCAAAATGCCTCTTCTGGTCATCAGTAAACAGTTTCTGGTCATCAAGAACACATGGACGCACAGAGTTTCCTACTCTAAGAGCTCCTATATCTTTTGGCATCTGCATTGTCATGCAATCAATTTATAATTATTCTCTGAAACATGATGTATGCTTAAACTTCATTTGCTTAAACTTAATTTGCTTATCTCCTTTGTTCAATCCAAAGATTACTATTAGTGTCAAAAAGGTCTAAGAGTGGGACATTATTGCGTATCTATAATCAGTTCTTATCTTCCAATTTTTCAAAATCAGTTTGGTGAAGAGATCTCTGGTTTGAGAAAATTGTGCTGAATGCTATACAAATAAAAATAGTAATGCATCCTAAAACCTCCAAAGTGTCCTTTCTCCCATACAAATATTTACTCATGAATGTGTATTGTGGTATGAGGTTGATCACAGTAACTAAGTTAAAAATGATAGAGACACGTAGAGGTTCAATAAACCGATAGACTGCACACTGGGCTATAAGAGAAATACCACTTGTTACTGCATGTACTATTAGTAGTAGGATACTAGATATTTCTATGACTACAACAGGCTGCTCCATATATATAGATAATAGGGCCGAAGCTGGGATACACAAACACCCACAAACAAACATTTGCAAAGCAGGATGCACTGGCTTGAGAATGAATGAAGTCAAGTATATAAAGTATCCTTCAAATATCCCAGATGCTATGGCAAACATGTAGCCAACTGCAACAAAATTGCTGTTGTCCTCATTATCTGAGATGGGTGTATGGTTGAATCCAATGCTTGAATTATGCAAGTTTGCCTTTTCTTCAATGAATCCAGGGATAAACCCCTCTTGAAATGGTTCCCAAGGTTGAACAATTAAGAGTAATCCCAATATACACCCAATTACTGAAAGCATTGTATAAATACTGATTGTCACACCTTTCCATATTCTAGCAAACAAAGTATAGCATACCATAACTGTAGAAGTACTTACTGCACCAGGATGAGAAAGTGGTAAAAATGCAACAGCATAGAAGAAAGAAACATTAAAAAAAAAGCTGACAATACTTAGCTTTATAAGAGGTTCATAAAATTGTGTATCTAAATGAAAATGTTGCTTTTGCAAGAAAAGCCAAAGAGCAGAAAGTGTAAACACACCAGTGTATCGTATAGCACTTAGTTCAAAATCAGGTATTGCTCTTTCCAATGCTTGGACTGCAACCGTAGATGACATCACAGATATAAAAGCGATAACCATCACTGTGTAGCCCAAGAGTGTTTTCCTTGAGCACTGCAGTCCATCAATGCATGTCTAGAAATGGAGAAAATGTGTTTGATTATATACTTAATGATTGATGCCTCATGTGCTTCTCATGGTTTAAATACCTGTTCTTCACAGCCTGTTCTTACAATCTCCATTTTACATATGGTTCTACCATTATTGTTTGCAAATCTTAATTATGTTATCCTTTGCAATCTATGTAATTAAATAATAGACTTAACTAACTAAAATGAAATGTTTCGTGACATTGGATGGTCATCAATATTTCAATTTTGTTATACAATAGAGTTTCAATTAGTTTAGGTTTGGCAGAGATTTTCAGAACATATGATGTTGTAAAGAAAGGTTTACTAAAAGCTCAAAAAATGAATCTACAAGTTTGCTTCTAAATGCCTTAACACTTTTGCTATGATATCTATATGCAGCTGTGAACTGATCAGTTAATCTTTACCTTCATAATGGTGCCTTTCATCGTGATGACCTTGGTTACTTTTCAAAAAAATGCAAATTTGTGCAATGTTGATTTATTTTGTCGCAATGATTCTCTTCAGCTTGCAGCTTTTATTTTATTGGTAATGTCATTCCAGAATCAGTATGATATCCTGCCATTTTCCTGAAATAAATTGCAATGTACAAGGGGATATCTAATAAAACTAAAAGAAGCATAAGCCCATCAAACACACTTATAATGATGCAATATTGTTTGAAATTTAATATTTGGGGGTGGTTGTATGCACAACTGTAGGGGGATGCCCTCTCAGTCCATCAATAGTAATTTGGAATCTCCGGATTTCCCCTTAGGTTTCCCCCTAAAACTTTAGGATTCCCCTTAGATTCCCTCCTATAAGATAAGCAGTCTCTGTAGAATCATTCTAAAGTAAATTAAAATTGTTTCATGACTATAAAGTATTATATTTAAAAGAGCGTTTTAAGAACCAAACCAAAACTGAACAGCACATTAAATATTAATTTATGTGGAGAAAATAATAAACATATTTTCCTCCTAATTTCCAACTGTATGATCTCAATGAACTTAAAAGAATGACCTACAAAATAGGTGGTTACAATCAAGTAGTACATAACATGAAAATATATGATTATAACATCTCTCACTATAGACTGAAAACTGGGGTTTAGATCATTACGTAAATCGTCAGATGTCCCATCCACGTAAATCTTCCAGCCTTCTGATCACTAATTCTCATAGCTCATAGTGTAGTGATGAAAATGTTTCTCTACCTACATTTCTGATGAGCAGAACTCATTTGTCACTGGAAACCTCTGGATGTAGACCACACAGCACAGGTACCTTCTCGAAATCCAAAAGGAAGAAGGTATGAAGCTGCAGATCAAGGTTAAATATACTTCATACACTCAGCCAACATGTCATGTACAGGTATCTCTGGTGGTTGCCAAGCCTACAAGCAGACTCACTGACCTTTCAAACAACTATGATCTCTGGATTTGGGATGCGGGTCACACTCACTTAACAGTAGTAACACACTTCCCAGAAAGCTATCCATATCCATTAACAGCGCTGTGATCCTAAGATATTATCTATCATTCAAAATGAAGAGTCTATAAATTTGTACGAGACTTAATTCACTGTTATTTTTCAAACATGGATATCTTGCTTAATATTCAAATGCCATAAACAAGGTTTCTTGCAAAAACTTCCTAATAACCATACACAGGAAAGTTTGTCACAATTTTGAGACACACTTCCCTATATCATACATGTATATGAAAAGAAGATCTACTAAACATTGCGAAAGCTCTAGGATAAATAAACAGATACTCAAAAAGTGGACTTAAATGTTTTGATTTTCAGGATTATGACCTACCGTACACAGTATTTGTTCTAACTTTTGTCATATAATCTATATCAATAGGTATGATTATTTGGTGACTAATCAAATATGTATTCCATATTGTTAAACTGTTACAAAAACATTTTATGATAGTGAGTCAAGGGAGCAGAGTGATTGATGCCCTAATTCACCCTATACACCTACACTCTCCTTCTATAGGAAGTAGAGACTAAGGAGGTATCTACTTCTTGAAGGAGTCTAATTTCTTACCCCAACCTAACATGAGGTTCTAACCTAATTGCTAGTCCCTATACTTAACCTGTTTTGAACACATATATACGTATATGTTCTAACCTTAACTATGAAGTGTTAATTGGGGTTACGAATGCACTCAGCCATGGCATACATCGAGGGACTACAGCAGATGGCCTCAGGTTTTCACTGATAATAGGGGGATGGAACGGGATTTTCATGAGAGGCATATATATATTCAGGTGACCCACGTACAACAATTTACTAAAAATATCATTGTCAATAAGATAATAACGTTAAAAACCAAAAGGCAAGCTTGAAGACTATTGACGACAGTTATATATAGGAATGTAACCTCAGATAAGTTGTTGTTGTTATGTTGGGATACCAGCAGATTACCCTACTTAACTGTCCTAGTTCTGTGTTCTTGTTTCAAGCCTCCAGAGGTTACAATACCAACTGTATAATATGAAATGTAGGGCAGAGGTAATTTTGTAGTACCTCCCTTTAGCTAATGTTTTGTATAATGAAACATTGACACTTCATGCCACTTTGAGCAACATCAGTTTGGGGGAAGAGATTGATAGAGAGACCCTGAGTAAAGGTAAATTTCGATGTCATACTGTCAACGATCTTGGCCGTGGTTGAACGACATTACTACATAAATTATAGATGAGCGCAATCGGGTGGGTGGCAGCCCCCCGGTCCACTCAGATATATAAAGGTAGGACCTATCATCGTTTTCAAAATAGAAAATACCCCCTTTCCACTGACTTTAAATATGAAAACAAATATCCTTTTATTGAAAAACCCGGACTTTTTGTGGCTTTGAATTAACCTTTATTCTTTAAATTTCAAATTACCAAGTAAAAAAAAGATCCATTTTTTCTATATCACGGACATTTAGGTGGAAAAAAGTACCCATCTTTCAAGAAACAATGCCATATGAAGGTTGTAAAAATAGACCCGTTCTTCCCGTGTTTTAGAACAATGATGTGTTTTCGGCATCTTAAACTTTGGAGATCTATGTAAAAATGGTGTTTTAATTTTTATTTAATTTCTTAATTTTGTTATATTTCATTTATTTAGACAGGTACAATTCTAACAATGTCTGATTTCCAAGTGCGTCCTGTAAAGTTGGATAATTATAAGGATAATTAGTATCACAGCATTTGTTCAATATTTTCCTGGATTGTTACTTATACTAAACACTGAACTTTGATGAAGGGATGGGACGGGATTTTTACAAGTTTCTTTCAGATCATTTATATTATAATAAGAAGACACTATTATGGAGTATGAGGTGGGATATATTTACGACTGGAACCGACTGAACCGCGGCCGTCAGTCCAAGGTACCTTCGGTTCCGGACGTAAATATATCTCACCGATATATGACATAAGTGTGTCTTCTGTTTTATGTGATGGCTATGCCCTTAAATCATAAATTATTTCAAAAGAAATAGCTTTTTGAGGCCGTCACCGCGGCCGTCATCGTGGCCATCATCGCGGCCGTCATCTTGTTTGTTTACCTAATACTGGATTCTGATTGGCCTAAACCATGGCAATGGTGGTCACCTGGGGCCTGTTTCCATAAACGTGTGCGTGAAAATAAAAAGCACCTACGTGGCTGGGCGTGGGTTTTCTGTTTCCATAAGAAACAGGAAAATCCACGTTCATGTGTGAACTTCAATCCACGTTCAGGCGTGGATTTCCTGTTTCCATAAGAAATTCCACGTACAAAGGTACGTGGTTTTCCCCATACTTGGGTGGATTTTCACTGTTATTGTAGGAGCACCTGAAAGGGTCCTCCTACAGCACAAAACACGGGTTTCCCATTAAATTATCCCTTTACTGTGGTTATTTTTATTTTTTACAACAGTTGTGGATGCTCAGTTACGTACACAATAACAAAATTTTGAGATTAGAGAGAATTTATAATTTTTCCAAATTTTCATCTTCATGTTTTTAGGCACAAAAATGTAATCTTTAATCTACAAAATAGTGTGTAATGATTTGAAAATGGTTTTGACCTTTCATTTAAATTATATAGCACTTTTCAGTTTTCACCCACTGCAGTAAATTCCACGTCCAGAATCCACCTTGGTAGGTGGATTCTGGACGTGGATATGATGAGCCTAACTACAATTTGAATCAAAATTGCAGAAAACACAATAAAAACATCAGAAATGTGTGAGACTTCATTAATAATCATTGCTAGTAAATGATTTTAAGATTAAATCATGGAAATATCATGAGATAAGCATGTTTTTCTTCAGTTACTTCCTAAGCACTTGTGGTACACCGTAGCTGGACGTGGATTTCCTAGCGTAGGCCATTTGGAAACAGGTTTTGAAAATCCACGTCCAGATCCACCCTAGGAAAATCCACGTAAGCTCAAATCCACGCTCAAAACCCACATTCATTTGGAAACGGGCCCCTGGGCCAAAGCCAGCTTCTGTTGGGAGAGTGTATGCATCACATGGCATAAATCGGGCAATCAGATTGCATACATTCTCCAAACACATTTCTAAAGGTTAGTATAACTCAGGATATATTTACCTCGCCTCCAGCGTTGCTTATTTTGTTCAAAACGGCACATTACACACCTCACCACCCCCCAGCCATTGCATAAAACAAATAAAGAGCAACGTGCCTAATATTGAGCCCTGTGGGACACCAGTTTGGACAAATTTCTCACCCGAACGTACTCCTTGAATAAAGGTAGTTTGTTTTCTATGATCTAAGTAACTTGAGATCCAGCGTATAGGAGTATTTTCTATCTTCATGTTTTCTAATTTTGATATAAGAATTTTGTGGTTTATTACATCAAAAGCCTTTTTAAAATCGATATATCTTGATATGGTATCTAATTTAGAATTCAGAGCATGTTGAATTTTAGTTGTATATTTAAAGATTGTATCTATAGTCGAGTGACCAGTTCTAAAGACATTCTGGTTATTACATAATATATCATTTACTTCAAAGTGATGAGAAATTTGTCTGAGCACAGAACATTCTAAAATCTTCCCAGGTATTGGTGTTAATGCAATGGGTCTAAAGTCCCCAAGTTCAGTAGGATTTGGGACTTTAGGTATGGGAATAATGGTAGTATCTTTCCATTGACTCAGGAAAATTCCTGAAGACAGTGAGAGGTTGCATATGGACCAAATTTTCTACAGATTTACAATCGGGTTTTAGGGGTCCAAAAAAATAATAATTCACAATTCTGAAAATTGGTACTTTATATATGTAGTACATGTATTCCTCTCATTTTGAACCTAATTATACTCACTTTGGGCTATCGGTTCAGTTTTTAGAGATAATCAAACATCACCTGTTGAATTTGGAGAATGTCAGTAATGGAAATAATTTTCAATAACCTGAACCACAAATTTTCAGGATTTAATCACCTGGTACCCATTCCAAATTTGGTGTGTCTCCTAGCAAGATATAAATGATTGTTTATACAAAGATTCAGGCATTAGAGTCTAATACTTTTGGCACAACAATGCTTTGAACATTGGCTACTAGTCTGTCAATCCCGAAAAATTCTTGTCATTATGATTATACTTTCATATCTTTTCTATCATCACATCAGATTTGCTTAGTTCTCCTTGAAACTTACTGAACATATACTTTAACATCTCTACTTTCCAAACAAATCACTTTGGCAGTCTCTTCTGCAGTATTTTCCCCCAAATCAGCCACTTTGTAAGTCTTATTTATATTACGGACGTTTGCAAAAATATTACGGACTATTGTCGTGGGGTAGGCTTTAGTAGAATTCCTCTTGAGACTCCATATACCTTCCTATTGTCTTCATAATGCTCCCACAATTTCATAAGCTGTGGAACTACAGTGTCAGCAAGGTAAAATGATAGACCACCTGCATTTAGGGTGAGCTTTGGCACTTTGAAAATGAAAAAAAAAAATGTTTTTCACTGTTTTCAAACTTTGACAGAGAACCAGTCAAAATAATTCATCATCCTAGCCCTAAAAATGTCTTTTCCCAATAGCCTGACATGTTTTCTATAGGACCCAGCAGTAATCTTCACCATTCTGGCTTTTCGAACCGCCTATGGCACTTTGTGAGAACATCAAAAATATTACGAACCAGTCAAAATTATACATCATCCCAGGCCTCAAAATGTCTTTTCCCAATAGCCTGACATGTTTTCTATAAGAATCCAGCAGTAATCTTGAAAATTCTGGCTTTTGGAACTGCCAATGGGACGTCCTTGTGAGAACATCCAATATATTATGGACGTTCGAATAAATATTACTGACATTCGTCGTGGGGTAGGCTTTAGTAGAATTCCTCTGGAGATGCCCGATACCTTCCAATTATCTTCATATTACTCACACAAGTCCCTGAGAGGTTCGACTACAGTATTAGCAAGGTAAAATGATAGACCACACCAATTTAGGGTTATTTAAGTACCGCTAAAAAATAAATATTATGGCCGTTTGTATAAATATTACGGACATTTCTGGACATGTGTTGGTGGTTATATGTCTATGTTTGGGCCACATCCTATCAAGTCACTTAGTGTACATGAAGAAAACATGTTGTAGACAGCATTGTCATTGTTAATCTGCCTTGCAATTTAGAAGAAAAAGGCACATACTTCATTCATAGGAGTTGCTGCTAAACACGTCTTCTATCTGTTGTAGCACAGCTTGGGGTAGAACAAAGTATATATTTCAGCGCCCACTGCCTAACTGCCAGTGATGACCCAGTCTGCACAGGAACAACAGCATGAACAGACATTGTTCCCAGGACACTTTGATCGCCCACAAGGGATAGGATGTCCTGCCGTGCCATCAAGATATCGTCCTGGGGCACATTGATCTATAGTACCTCACCAGCACGGTTACCTTGTGCAGCAAAGTCGGCAGCATCCCGGATAAGGATGTTCTGTTTCACAGCATTTTTTTTTTTTTTTTTTTTTTATTGGAAAAAAACATCATCACTTTACAGTGCTTTTCATGACGTCTGTACAACAATTTACATAAAGTTTTAAACAGATAATTGAAATACAGTAGTAGTATTTACAAATAACAATCATACAAAGGTGTTAAGTGACACCAATTTCGTTAATTCTGTTCCATAGATCTTCCATTAGATCTGAAGTTAATTGTTTCCTAAATTCAGTAACAGAATCTATACGTTGCACAGAAGTTGGCAATAGTTTCCAAAAACAATACGCCCTATATTTCCAGTTTTTTCTATAAATTTCTAAATTAGGTTTGTCCATTTTCAATTTCCTCCCATCGTCACTTCTTAATTGTCGATCTGATTCATCTCGGATAT
Source organism: Lepidonotus clava (assembly GCA_936440205.1). Classification (NCBI taxonomy): domain Eukaryota; kingdom Metazoa; phylum Annelida; class Polychaeta; order Phyllodocida; family Polynoidae; genus Lepidonotus; species Lepidonotus clava. The sequence goes on along the minus strand of OW387141.1, from coordinate 51,557,108 downwards.
CTACTTCCTCACAGGGAGTACTATAAATAATCATATGTAACATCAATAAAAGGCGACGTATTCGTCTTATTGCCAACCTTTCCACTTTACAATGGTTATGTACATCGTTTTCCATTCGCCTAGTAATTACAGAATTATTAAATGTATAATTATTTACAATTTTCAAGGCCCTAAATTGCAGCTTCTGTAACTTATCTATCAGGCATTTGTGTCCACCATCTATAAGAACATCAAGATAATCAAAAAATGGTAATACCATTTGTTTGAAAACCATTAAGGCCGCTTCATAAGTTAGCATATTACGTATTTTGGAAAATATAAACAATTTAAAAGATACTTTCTTAATAATGCTATTCAGAAAACCATCGTAGTTCAGACAACTATCAAAACTAACCCCTAAATAACAATATTTTCTTACCAATCTAATCTTCTCATTGTTAATATTTACACTTTCACACATATTATAGATTTCCTCTAGTTTCGGACGAGAGGTAAAGATCATCATTTCAGTTTTACCTCTATTAATACATAGATCATTATTTTTACACCAGATGTCGTACCGTGTAAGGCCATATTGTAGACACGTTGAGATCTGGTTCGTCGTCTTACCGCTAGTCAGAAGCACGGTATCATCAGCGTACATAACAATTTTCACATTTTCAACATTATTTCTCATAAAATTCAAACAATCATTTACATAAATTATATAGAGCAGCGGCCCGAGACTGCTACCTTGGGGGACACCAGTCGTAACAATTTGTTCTTTAGACAATATATCATTAAAAAGAGTCTGTTGTGTTCGTCCAAGTAAATAAGTTCTAAACCAGTCTTGTTCGGTCGACCCAAGGCCAAAAGTACATAGTTTTCCAATTAATGTATCATGTTGTAAACAATTAAATGCCTTGGACAGATCGATGTACACACACCCAACAATTTTACTGGCATTTAAGTTTTCCGTTATATAATCGATAAAAGTTTGTATTGCATTACTAGTACTTCTTCCTCTTCTAAAACCGAATTGTTCATTAGCAAGCAATTCATTTATCTCTAAATAGTTAGTAAGTTGTTTATGAACGATTCGTTCAAGAATTTTCTCTGGGTACGGTAATAAACATATTGGTCTCCAATTAGTTGCCTTCCTGGTGTCCTTACATTTAGGTATAGGTAATACCTTACTTCGTTTCCAATCTGTAGGGAAAATTCCCGTACCTAGCGAACAATTAAACATGTGTGTAACAAGCGGTAACAGTTTCATAAAAGCATCACTCAGTATTTTACTATTCACATTTTCAAGTGCGGAAGATTTGTTTATAGAAACACTCTTCATAGCATCCGTAACATCATCATCATCAATTTTTACACACTGAAATTGAGAATCACTTATCAGGTTATAAGTTTTAGGGGTATCTAAAGTACCTACGTCTGTAATTGGATTTCCGATTTTACTGAAAAACTCATTAAGATATTCAGTAGAATCCTTCTCATCCAAAACCTGACGACTGGTTTCATGTTCAATCAGTGTTATTCCAGTGTTTTGTCCTTTTATATTTCCGAAACAGTTATTTACTATCTCCCAAAACTTCTTTGGATTATCTTTATTGTTATTAAGTTTGGTTTTGATTAAATTTGCTTTTGTACGTCTGATAAATTTTGCAGTGTCTTTTCTGAGTTTTTTAAAAGTTTCCCAGTCGTCTTTGTTTCTAGAGTTTTTAAATGTTATAAAAGCAAGCCGTTTTCTATCAATCCAATCTAATACTTCGCCAGTCAACCATTCTGGTTTAGCATCTTCTACTTTTAAGCAACGGATAGGACACATTTTATCTAAGCAGATAAGAATATTATTATATAATATTGTCCAGAGTACATCTGGATCCGTCATTGACATAAAATCATCCCAATTACAGTCTCCAAGATTTTCACCAAATCTTTTTTCGTCGTAGTTTCGATAACTTCGACCAATAACAATTTTTTTAATAGGTTTTTCCCTAATTTTCTTACGAACTATTAATGTAGGACAGTGATCACTGATTAACATCTCGAGTACCTTAACTTCTTTAACATTTCGCATGTTAGTAAATATAAGGTCTATACAGCTTCCCTTCTTTTTGTCTAGCCGAGTATTTTCTTTTATTAACTGTTTGAAACCTCTAGTTTTTTCAAAATTTTTGAGGATTCTAAATCCCTTTGTGTGACGTGCTTTATAATTGATATTAAAGTCGCCTAAAATTGTCATTTCAATTTTGAGAAGGTTTACATCGTCTGTTATTTTATTTAATTCTTGTTCAAAATTAATAATATTTGAGGATGGTGGGCGATATAGTGTAACAAAATGTAGTTTTTTCATAAAGGGATAGGTTATTGTCAAATAAAGGGTTTCTATATCTCGATTACATATTGTTTTGGTAGTTGAGCAAGAGGTATATTTTGCATACTTGTCTTTAACATATACAACAATTCCTCCTCCCTTTTTAACAAGATTATTTTTACACAATACCGGAATCGTACGATCTGATCTAAATATTTTAAAGCCTGGCTGTGTTAAAACTCTGTCAGAAATTTTATCGTGTAGCCAACTCTCTGTGATACAAATTATATCATAAGCTGAATATAAGGTAAATACTTCATCCAATTTTTTAAACAAACTTCTAACGTTCAAATGTAATATTGACAAACCTTTAATATTCTCCATTATGGAAAAAGACTATACCCCTCTCAAGTGATATAACGATCACCTTCACATAGAACAAATATACAATAACCTCACTAAGTGATAACAGGTTGATAGATACCCAAACCATATGTACAACGGGTATTACCATCAGGGTGTAGGAGGACCCAGTGCGCTTAAAGCTTCGGGCTGATCCTCTAACCAGGCTATTTACACCTAGTCGTTTGGTAAATGTGGGTGAGATCATAATGAGATTGGGTTCAACAAATCCCCACAGCGACATAGGGTAACACTAAGGGGGCCCCCTGTACTCAGTTCAATCATTGGGCCCTCTCCAACTGCACCCTGAGCTCGGCTATCTCAGCACTGTGTGCCTCCCTCTCCTTATGCAGGAGGTAGTACAGGTCAAATTTTCAAGGAGTTCTGCCAGGTTTTGGGCCATAGTCTGCCTGCCTCTTTGCTGCAGCACCAACTCCATCACATGGCCCTCAAAGTACAGCCAGGTTGCACTGAGGCCGAAGAGCAGCTGATGTTTGCACAGCACCGAAAATATGCTGATGTTCCTGTAGTGTGAGGATTGTGAGTCAGATGCGTAGTGGACTGTGGTCACATTGGGCATGTCTTTCCTCACTAGGTCTGTGAGGACTCGAAGGAAGGAGAGGATGGTGCCACTATCGTGCTTCCTGTCATCGGTGACAATAGCGATGGACCGCGTTTTTGTAATCCCGCCTTCCTTGTAGTGGAATGAGACGCGATGCACCGATACTGGATCCATTGAGTAGTACACACTTTGCGGCTCATCCGGGTATGTTATCATCCAGTTTTCCGCAAAGTTCAGCTGGATGGTACACTCAGCCTCACTCATGTCGTTCCTGAGGAGTCGAATGGCCCGATGATGAGCGTGTGCCCTCTCTATATGATCCGACATGTCTGGGAACTCATCGATGATGGCCGCAATGAAATCAGCTTTTGTGGAAGAGATGTCCATCAGCCAAAGTTTGTTGGTTGTTCTCTGGTTTTCCGGGGGACCGTACGGCACGTCTACCCTCTTCCAGGTCTTGAACAAGATGAGGTCAGGCAGCTGGTCAGCCTCACACACCTTCTGGGCCAAGCTTTGAGCGGTATAGTCCCGGACAAGGACTTCCGGAACACTGGATACACCTATGGTACGGGGGGCCTTCAACTTCAAAGCATAGTTCTGGTGCTTCGAACAGAGGCACACACTTGTTTGGTGGTACCTCAATAGCCGGATATACCGCTCCTGTCATTTCTGAAGGTACTCCTTGTTGTAAGCCTCGTGTAAATGGGATAGAAAGTCTATGAGGATGACCTGCTGATATTCCACCTTTTTTATGGTGATTGTATCCTTTTTACCCGGAAGAGTGATGGAATTGTCTGCCTGTGTGAGGAACGTGATGACCAGCTGCTTACAATCCATCAACCTCATAGCTTTTTTGGACAGCCTGGAATTCAGGTAGAATAAGGCTCTTTTGCGAGCTGACTGGTTGCTCGCAGTTCCTTCAGTTTCATCGGTGACGTCACGCCCGTGAGCACCTTCAGATGCTTGTTTGTCGGGAGGCGCTTGAGGCTGGAAGTCATGGCTTCTTACAACCCCAGCTTCTTCTTGGACGTTTCGTCTGTCGGTGTACGCGGAACAGAAGTTGCGACTATGGGTGGAGGCTAAGCCTCTGCAACACCCACAGCCACCCCTCGCACCTCCTCTTTGTGCTTCTTGGGAGGCCGTACATCGGGGACATCAACAGGTGTGTCCCTAGCCCCCACCGCAACCTCGGCCTGAGGCTGTACATCAGGGACATTGACAAGGGCCTCCCTAACCCCCACCTCAACCTCAGCCAGAGGCTGTACATCAGGTACATCGACAGGGGCCTCCCCAACCCCCACAGCGACATAGGGTAACAATAAGGGGGCCCCCTGTACTCAGTTCAATCATTGGGCCCTCTCCAACTGCACCCTGAGCTCGGCTATCTCAGCACTGTGTGCCTCCCTCTCCTTATGCAGGAGGTAGTACAGGTCAAATTTTCAAGGAGTTCTGCCAGGTTTTGGGCCACTCCTATTAATGAAATGGTAAGTGTATGGAAATGTGAATGTGTATGGAATTGAAAATTTGTACAAACGTAAAACAAAAGACTAGAATTAACATGAAACATAAACTTTAACATTTTCAAGTCCTTCTTTATTGAATATAGTAAATCACCGTACTACTTAAAATTGATTAGGTAAGGTGAATATATTGTTAAAATCATACAATACAAAAACTGTGACATTCTATTATTATGTACCGGAACTAAAATTTGTCACTCATATTATTCAATCACAATAAGACTAGAATCATTTACATAAAATAAAATAAAATACAATATATTAAGCTATCATTCAATCTAGATTTCTATGCAAAATCATGCATACAAGCACAGTCCTTCCTCACGGCTTCTTCTTAAAGGAGCGGTGTACCAAGGTCCTGTAAATGAAAGGTGATTGCATCCAATATTATCAGATCATGCATCATTATTTGCTAGGTACATGTTAAAGGTTCGTTATTAGGTTTTCAGGTAAACATGCGATATTTAAGGTTCATGAAATTCATAAATTATGTTATAGGAAGGGAACAGGCTGCCATACAATAGATATTTCATTTGCATTCAATAATAGCAACATAATTATGTTGTATCTACAGGAAATTCATGCCATCATAAATAGATACACGATTCATACTATTCATCTAGTACATATTTAAAAATCGTACTCGATGTCATCGAGCTTCTGGTCCTTCTTGGCCTGGGAAGGAATGGGCCCTGTCTCGGTGCTGGTGCCGGACGGTGTCGGAGTTTGAACTGGCTCAGCATATGGTCACCCTTCCTTCAGTGGGGGCAGGACGTCTGTGCAGAAAAGATAGTTAACACATTTAATTAATGAACATTTATATAATGAACAATCATAATGAACAATCATAACATTAATCAGCTTCAATACACTCTTAATGAGTGAACAATATGAACAGCAATTATTTGAATGCACTAGCATTGTATTTACAGCAAAATTAAAACCAATTTGATATGAATATTGACTTACATTTGTTCCGAAATATAAATATTACGGATGTTCGAATAAATCTTACGGACGTTCATTCGCAGTATAAACACTACAACATGCATGGGATTGCAAATGGAACACACTCTGTCGGTTTCAAACCATCGGTAATCATGTTTTACAGCTTCAAATGTCAAATCACTTACATCTGTGTAATCCTGGTGACATAATCTACAAGCTTACATGGTCAGAAAAAGGTGCCACTTACTTGTTTGCACGATTTTTGGTTAAATTGATGCTCCAAGACTCCCGTTGCTTCTTGAAAACATCAGTAAAGGCGCTGGTATAACTAGGTCAAAGTCCCTGGATGTTGACTATTTCCGCCGGTTAATTTTCGGGCCCGCCAAAATATCGCTTACAGACTTTGACAAATATTATGGACGTTCATTTTTTTCCCGATGGCTAGTTATCAATACCAGGAGGCAAAATTAGACAATGTTATATTGAAAACTTTTCAAAAGCTTCTAAACTATGTGTACAGTAAAAAAATCAATTCTGCCAGGGTAAACCTGGGCTCTAGCAATTAATGTGAAACGGACGTCCATAATTTTTATTCGTATAATCTTGTTTAATTCTCTCCCAGGCAAAGACAAGTTGTGATGGTAACAAGGTTTTCACACATATTGAACGCCAATATGGACCCTAACTATTCATAGTATTATTAATATGGAGGGGATTTTTTTTTCAGGTGATCTTAACCCTTTCCACACGCCACCAAGATTTCATTCAGGATTTATAAAACTGCCAATGTATTATAGTAAACTGTCCCAGAAAACGCCACATGAGGCACACCATTCCTTAACATGACCTTAGTTAAGGTACATATAACACATAACAGATTATTTCTAACCTTTTGATTATTAGTAATACTCCATTATAAAAGATTTATGGGTTTTGAAAAAAGTATCTGATATTTTTTCTTGAAGAGTTGAAATCCACTATTTTGGGAGTCATTCAAAAGATGCCTCAATGCATCTGGCGTGTTTTGGGTGGTGATGCCTCAATGCATCTGGCGTGTTTTGGGTGGCGATGCCTCAGAGCATCCGGCGGGTGGAAAGGGTTAAATTTTGATTAGGGACGTTCGTCAAAGTGAAAAATAATATCTAGAGGACTGTGGTGATTCAGATATGATCCATATGATGATAAAAGGTCTTTCAACAATTCCATTTACTATATCTTAATCAAACTATTAGCTTTTGGTGATATTTTTCTGGCCTAATTTGACATGAGAGGATATTTACACATGTCATATATAGCTGAAAGGCATTATTAAATCTAGGTGTACCCAAACATCGCTACATCACCTTGCTAAATAAATTAGAAATTCCGAATTTAGAAATTAGATGGGCATGAAAATTGCATTGATCCGCCTCTGGAGAGCCAGTCGAACTCAGAAGACAAGATGGAGGCCAGTAAGTATAGACATTTATTTTCACAACTTTATTTTTTCGTTATTATAAGCTGTACAGGGCATGTAACAAAGATTTCTGTCAACTCTTTGGAAGAACCTGCTTTGGTCCTTCCAAATAGGCAACTATTAATTGTCAATTTCAAAATAACTCCTTAATCGGGTCAAAATGTTTTCATTTTGGTGGGCGATGAAGTGTAGGTTTGGACACATGCTTTGGTTGTGGCCGCCTGTCACTGAAGAGTCAATTGACACTGCGTGCTAGGTCTGGAATCCTTTAGATATGAGGTAATGCCCACTAATGGCAGGCCTTAACCTATTCACACCCCACATCACCCCACATTACCCGCAAGTTCTGGCTGTTGCAGGTACCAATATGTTGGTATCAATTATGTCACAAGGACATTTTTATGAGCTAGAAATTCCACAATATAGACTTACCACCATACAGCTATTATCAGAATACACAATGATCCAAAACAATAGTTGTTACTTATTTCTGAAAACAGCAACATATCAGTTATGTAATTGCTGTTTTAAAATCTTTCTTAATCTTAACTTAAAGCTATATCACTTATGGTTGATTTCTGTCAAATTGGCAGCGAGTGTTTTCACAATCCCATTTTTTTTTTAAATATGTGATTAGATAATTTCACACTTATTTAACAAAAGACCTGATCAGAATCACAAATCTTAAAGGTCGGTGACTGACAGTTAAAATACAAAATGAATACTTACGTCTTTGATAAAGGGAATTCCACTAGTTGCACAACCACAACTGTACATGTAGTGCGTATTTGAATTCATTGTGGCTACTGATATATCCTCTTACATGTTGACTAATGGTATCTACCAGTAATGTGGATAAGTGTTTTCCTGGATCTCGACCAAAAGAGTGTGATGTGAGACAATGCATAAACTACAAGATAATTTGTATACTAGGTAATTTAATGGTGTTCTAGGTTATATTGTTTACAGAAACTAGATTCTTATTAATTAATTTAATAAAGTTATAGATGTTATTTAAACATGAAGCAAGTAAATATTTGCAAGTACACACAATGTTATGACAATGAAACAATTCTGCATGAACACTCTTATGGTTTATGAGACCACAAGTAAATTGCAATGAATATTTTGGAATTAACTTCATGATAAGTGTGACAAAGGTGCATGGTGCACATTGTATCCATGTCACCAACATTGTTTTGAGATATGTTGTAACATATACACAATGTGTATAATATGATATGTCATTGATGATATATGTTGGAAATGTACACATATGTATTATAGTTTGATTAATAGGAATCATACTCCCTCAATTGTATCACCAAAGCACTTGGAGGCAATGTAAAAAAACATTCAACTACTTTTAATATTATTATGCCCATCCCGGCTTACACCATAATTATAGTTAACCATGTCATATTTTCAAATTGCCACTGTGATTCTCCTATAAAGACAGTTACATTATAGAAACTTATCCAAAGCAATCTGGCTGAGAAATTGCCCCTAAATTTCTTAAGTGCACCATTATATATTCATATATTTCACATAGGATTGAATATTAAAGCCTGATATAATAGCCTGAAATAACATATATCAATGTAAAGGCTTTTTGAAAGAGAAGATAACTCGCATACAACTTCAGTTAAAGAAAAAAAGTGTTTGACATAATATTATGTTGAGAGAGGATACCTTAAGTGACATCTGAAAGGTCAGAGAAAATAAACTTGACAAGTACCCAGCCAAGATGTAACGGTGAAGTTATGTGACCATACTTTTTTGGTTTGTCAGTTACTTACTAAAATGTCATGTAACGGTTACATGATTTTTATGTGAGGTTATGACCTAACCAAAACATAATGTTATGAAAACATTCTGGTGAGGTTCCCAGCAAACAGGACACGTATATATATTAACCAGTTTTCAACGTGTTAAATTCATGTAATACTGGTGTGGTGGTAATCTCTGGGTAAAGTCAGTATCTTAGTATGATTTACCATGAGTTTTTACAGAGTAATACATCTATATCATTTTCATGAACACAACATTATCTATGTAAGGGACATGATCATATCCATCATGGAAACTCCAATTTTGTATTATCTAATGTGTTCAAATGATTTTAATTTTTAGCGTTAATTTAGTTACATTCTGGTGTTGTGACAAATCTTTCTTTGACACCAGTTTTTGACACATGTAATTTCAGAGTATTCCATGTAATTAATACAAATTAAGCACGGGTTTTCCCTGAGATTTCTTTTTACAATAGTACAGATAATGCAAGGAAATTGAAACATTTTCACCAGCATTTCACTGTGTAAACTCTTCTTAAACTAGAACAAAATTGTTGGTGTATTTTATTGAGTTAAGAATATTATTGCAAAATGAATAGAAAAATATCTTAAGAACAGGGTATAAAATTGGAAGGTTTTTCCATAAATAGCAATGTCACCCATCATCTAAATAGAGTGGAGAGGCATCAGATTGCAAGCTCATTCTGGATAGCTCAGTGGTAGAGCTCTGGCGTTGTGTGTGTGAGGTCCAGGGTTCAATCCCCCAATGTTTTTATCTTTGAGAAAATAACAAACATGAGATTTACATGAGATTACTCTGAGATGAAAACTCGTGTTCAGAAGACGTTGGAAACACCAGAAATGAGGTCCACAGAATCCCGAGTGTAACACAAGCCTAAAACAAGTGTAAAGCATCCTTTGGCATGAGGAAGAAACGTGCACAACATGAGTCCTTGTTACCTGGGTTAGGTCAAGATCAAATAGAATGTCATTGTGACATTCTGATTAGGTGAGGTCTAGACCTGACCCAAACAGAACATTGTTGTCACCTCCTGACCAGGGGAGGCCCCAACCTTACCTAAACAGAACACTATTGTGAAGTTCTGATTATGTCAGGTCTTAACTTAACCTAAACAGTGTTTCTGTAACCATCTTATTAGGTTAGGTGTCACCCTAACCTAAACAGAATGTTATTGTGACATTCTTATTAAGTCTCAGCCTTATAAATAACACGACAAGGACGTTGTCAGAACATCACAATGTCAAGTCGCAACAGTTGGTTGCAGCAACGTAATTGAGTCATCAAAAGAACATCGCTGTAACCAAACAGTGTGGAGTAACAAGAACCAATTCAAAACTTTATTAGAATGTTATTTGGCCTGCATCCAGTCTTATGGCTGTAGGCAGTCTCATTACTGCCACCTGGTGGTTCTCACATAACTTAATTACCAATACATTCCCCTATACACCATAACATAAATATTACCTATACACCATTCCCAACTTCCTCCCTCTTCTCAAAACAACAAATCAACATACACCCATTCTCAATCTTCAAAAATAATTATCCCTCTACATCCACGTCTATGGAACGCGGACACCACCAACTCAACGGCAGCCATACAGCCGCATCACCGGGCGATAAGAACATTATTGTTGCACTGCCAGTTGTAGTATTTGTAAAATACTCCCGGCACAATGCCCGACACAAAGCGCCGTATGCGCGCCACCAAGAAAAAGGCGGAGTCACGTATCTCTGATAGCATAAGGGATAGTATGAGGGAGAGTAGTGGAGAAGAAGATGAGGTATCTTTCCGACCAAATTATGATGCTGAATCCACTAGATATGACGAGGAGGACCCTGGTTTGGGTCAACTCCAGGCAGGGGCACATCCGGACAAGTCTGATAGGGTGGTCACACTCGAAGGGCATATGGCGCAGGTCAAGTCCCAAGTTGCAAATCCTTAGCTGAGTAACCAAAGGTCTTATATGAAAATATGAGATTTTGGGAAATGACAAATATAGAAATTTGTATTATTGTAACTGTATATAAAAGTTGAGATATTTATCAAAAGTTTGTAAATTTGCTTTGCTTGATTGGTTATTAAGGGGTGAATTTAATAGCTGGTTTGGAGATAAAAATGTTTGATATTAAAGTGACCATGGAAACAATAAAGGGAATAAATGCATATACGACCTTTGGTTACTCAATCTTTCAGAGAAAATATGATTTTTTTTTATAATCAAAGGTCGTATCTGGTAAACAGTGTATTATATTAAATCCAAATTTGTGAAACCCTCTTGACTTTGGGGTGATAAAATCATGATATACAGGTAAAGTCAATACACTCTTATTAATTTCATGAGATTAAATCAAAATTGAATTATGTGAACAAGGTCTAAACTAACAAACTTAAAATTATTGTCATATACGACCTTTGGTTACTCAACTTCCAAATCATCAGTTCAGTAACCAAAGGTCCTATCTGGCATTTTTGCTATTTTGTTGATAAATTTACAATAACTAATTAAAGTTGTACTTTAATATTTTGTCAAATCCCTTTCTGAATAATTATGCAAAAGATTTGATCGCTTGAATGATAATATTTCTTAACCTATATTTTGACACTTTTTCTAATCAGATACGACCTTTGGTTAATCACTGACTAGAGTGCCAGGTCAGATACGACCTTTGTTTAATCCCACATAACATTCCAACAAATAGTCAGATTAAAAAAAATCAAAATTTTCTACATGGCTCAAGGGGTCAGGAAATGTTTTCAATAATAAAAAAAAAAAAGATATTTTTGAGATACGACCTTTGGTTACTCAGCCAACGAAATATTGATTCTAAAATCGATCTTCTATTAGCAGCCACCACCAGATTGCCATCAATGGGAGCAGGCCCTACGGCATCATGACCAGTCAAACAGTCACGGTACACCCCAACAACACAGGACACAATCCCCTGCCCCACTGCCCTGCACGCCAGCCAAAACAGACTCTGATACATGGAAGATATGCTGCGATGGGAGATGTTTGTGCATATACCAACCGACGGTAAGATCCATCCATATAATGAGCCAACATGGCTGGGATCATGATGAGGGTGTCATTCGTTACATGCATTTGTGCTCCTTCTGTGATGCCATCGGCCATCAGTGCAGTGGGCACAATGTTATTTCGTGCGAAAACAAACTTCAGCAAGTAACCCAGCCCAGGCACCCATTCCCTCAGCAACCCCCACCTTTTGGCCCATCCCAACAACCCCAGCGCCAACACCCAGTGGACCAGAACTGGCGCTATCCCATTAACAAACCACAATTCTGTCAGCAGCAGCCAAAAAACGCGTGATGGGCAACCGTGACATGGCAGTGGCGACGGACGGATCCCCCCCCCCCCCACCTGCACCACCCATGCAACCAGGACGACACATCTAATGGAACCGATAATCGCCTGTCACAGCCACCAGCCCCCACTACCCTAACTTAGGACGTGCCCCCGCAAGGCGAGGTAAGACCGGACTTTGATAACATTAGGCGGTTCTGCAAGGGCACTCTTCCGTTTGGTAGGCCAGCGGACGTACGCCCACAGGCAGTGGCTGCACACAGGAGAAAGGTGTGGCAACACATGGCTCTGGACCGCATGGACGCAGCCCTGGTTCAGGTGTATTCAGAAGTCAAAGAATCGGGCATACCTAATGCAATGGGCATTAGATCCCAGCTCCCCACCAACCTCAACATACCGGCGTGGGAACATTACATGGGAAGCCTTGGCGACAGGGAAAGAGTGCTGGACTTCATCAAGTTTGGGTTCCCCCTCGGGTACGCAGGGCCCATCTCTGACACAGGGGAAACCCCCAACCTACCAGTGCCACGGAGTTCCCCCTGCATGTACGGGAGTTCATTGACAAAGAAATATCGCTCAGTTGCGTGCTTGGTCCATTTAGCGCCCCCCCATTTAAACCCTTGTGTTATGTCTCCTCCCTTATGACCAGGCAAAAGGGGGACACTGACAAGAGGAGGGTTATTACAGGCATGACTTTTCCGTCAGAAGCGTCCATCAACTGCCTACATTGTTAAAACCAGGGTCTATAGCTTCTAGCAGGAGCACATGCTCCCCATGGTTGACGCCCTTGTGAGAGACTTGCCGTCCATTGGGTGCCAGGCGTTCCTGTCGTCAGTGGATATCTCTCGAGCATATATAAACTTCAATTCCGGACCCCTCGACTGGCCACTTCTCTGCTTCCGATGGAATAAGGAGTAATACTGCAACCTGTAGATGCCCTTCGGAGCCAGAGCGTCATCCTTCGATATGCAGTCGTTGGCCAACTGTATAGTGGACATTCATCAATGATCATATTGTCCCCATACTCGGCATCTGCACACTGGCAATATGACAGAGCGCGTGGCCTGCTACGAGAGTTGCCAACCCCCTGCCAAATGCGTCAAATGGCTGGGAGTCTGGATCAACACTCAAAACATGACCCTCTCCATATGGCAGGTCGCAGAGGTCTACAAGCTCAGTTACATTATGAGGCACAGGCTCCAGTTGTTGCTTGGCCACCTGCTCCACGTTGCTAAATGTGTGCGCCCGGCACGATCATTTGTCTCACGCCTGCTCACTGCACTCAGGGCGGCCCAGACAGATAGGATACAGATCGACGACGAGTTCCGCAGGGACCTATCGTGGTTCCTGCAATTTGGCCAGGAATGGAACGGTGTATCGGTCATACCAGCGGCCTGCCCCTCAAAGGTCATGCTTGTCAACGCCTGCCTGGATGGGTTTGGTGCAACGGATGGCAGAAGTGCATACAGACAGAGGCCACTCCCCCAGAGGGTACATCGTCACATATAACAAAGTTGGAGGCCCTAAACATTGTCATTGCCCTCCACACACTCCTCACACCTGCTGACGAGGGTACACATGTGCGCGTGAGATGCGACAATTTGGCGGCTGTCCAAGTAATGCAGACAGAAAAAGCCAAAAACCCATTCCTACAAGAATGTGCACGAGCAGTGTGGATGGTGCAGGCCGTCATTCTGGTGGAGTTGTCATATGACCATATCCCCGGGATGGACAACATCGTCACTGATGCCCTTAGTTGCGCCCACCTCAGCCCAAAACATCATGTCCAAGCCTCGTCCCTCGTGGAGCATTATGGCCTGGGATGTATCCCCCCCTGTATGTTTTCATTGATAACACACTGGTATCTCTGGCCCACAGACCCAGCAATGATGGAACTGATGGCCCGTGCCAGCAAATGCCAGGACACAGAGCGTGCCCTGGGAACCCACAGAATTCATGAGTCGACAGTGACGGCATACATAGGATTCATGGCCAGGGCAGGCGAAAATGAGTCACTAGGCTGACTACATATCATATCAACATCCAAGCATCATCTGGATGACTAGTGCCACAGCCTACAGCAGCGATCCTGTAGGCCACTACAAATAAAATGTATTGTTTTGGGCTCATGGAGAATATTGTTAAAATTTTAACAACTGTAGAGCTTGTTTTAGACTTTTTGTATACACACTATCAAAGGCAAATACGACCACAATTACAATTCTTGATCAATTTTAATCATCTTGGTAGCGTTCTAAAGCTAGGAATCTATATATTATGAATCTGAATGAAATGTGTTCCAACCGAATATTCCAAATAATTTGGAATGTTTAGAATGTCCTCCAAAATTTGTCAAAATTTATTATTTTTCCTGACTTCCATCAACTTAATTCTAAATAGAATTTTCAATTTACATTTTATCCTAATTATTTCAATAGGGAGTTTAGAGAATTAAATTTGGAATCTAATGATGCGTCATTCACCTATATGCAAGCATTATTCAGCAAATGAAAACAGTCAGAAGGCTGAGGTGAAATTATGAAATATCACCATTTTGCACAGATTTTTCCAATAAGCCATATGGACGCTGAAAAGCAATTTGAATATGATTACAAAATGATCATTTTCATGATCATTTCAATAATATTGAATATTATTCAATATTTCTGGGATATATTTTGCTGCGAAAAACTCAGCACCCTCCAAACAAACTGTTCACCCTCCTGAATGAGCCCACTGTATCAAATTAAAGGTCACATGGTTGTTCCCCCCATCCCCCTTTTTGCTCTAGTGGTTGAAGCAGTCCTACTGTTTCTGGTTGGTCACGTTGCAAACCCATTGGTCACCTTCCCTAACCAATTTTGGATTTTTATTTCATCTAACTCTTGTATGCCCAAGCTATTCGAGTTACAATGGTATACACCAACAACAGGGGTAAAATAAGCGCTACTGACCAGGGGCCACAATTGGTATGGAATAGAAACTAGGATGTGTTGCTATTTGCAGCAAAAGGCAAGGTGAATACAATGTGAGTGTGGGGTAACTTCTCAGAACTGACCCCTGGCCATCTAAATATGTAGGTAAGATGAATTTACTTAATGGATATATACCTTAGGTTATTATACAATATATAAGTATTAGGACCTCTTACTAATAATGCTACTAGCCATATCTCAGAGCATGATGCATAAATGATAATAGCAATATCGTGGAGGTAACACCCTATCTGGTGATAGAAACATTGTTTAGAAACTGAGTCGCAAAAAGACACAGAGTCACAAACTTTAAATTTGTGCACATGAGGATGGCACTAGGCACACTGGTTGAATGCATATGGTTGGGTCCATTGAACGGTCTGTTGCCGCCTCAACCCATTGCAAACGGGTGATAAACTCTTTGTTAATATTGTCCCTCTCGATACCACGTTTATCCATGCAGTCTAACCTATCCATAATGCGCCGTAATGCAGTATCCTGCATTAATTTGACCTGCATTGATTTGAATATTTCCTGCTCCATGTTATCCGCATTGTCACGGTCTGGGTTACCACCGGCCGGTCCATGATTTTCTGTGCAATTATCGTCTTACAACGACTACCAAAGGGTGGAGCATGATCCAAACAACAGCCAGATTTGCAATTTGTGATCATAGCAACTACTGCGATATGTATCTGTACTTCAGTAAACTGCACATAACACGAGTGGCATGAAAATTGTGTGTATGGAGCCAGTGGTGGACATGAACTGATTGAGAAACAACGTGGCTGAGCCCTACCTACTGTCTGTGTACACTAGGTGGCAGCAGGAAGTACCTGTCCCAATTCATGTCACCAGTAATAATTCATTAATGGTTATACATATTGTGTTAAATATAAGACTTAATACATTAAGAATATATTAAATGAAAATGGTTGTTTTTAAGCAAAAATGAGGCTAGAAATACTCCTATAATGTACTGTATCGCACCCAGAGGGCAACAAGTCTTGCTATGAGGGAAAAATCCCAAGTCAACCACTTGGATTGGAGGTAGTGACAGAAAACCAGACAAGGATAGCTTTACAATGGAATGTCCGTTTCACAAAAGGGCTTAAAGTATGCAAATACAACCAAAGTTTCACAAAATTACATAAAACACGCTATTTTCCATAACAGCAAAATTCTCAAAATACAGTTAGTCTGAATAAATTAACGTCAAGATGAACCACCTAAATCCAAAAACCAAACTCTGATAATGGCCAACATGCCAAAACTCTCCACCAACCACAACCTAGAATAGAGGAGTTACCCACCTCACAGGGTTAGAACTCCCTATCAAAAATAGGAAGGATGGGGAAATGGCCAGAAAAGCCTAACTTCCACACAGTCTCCCAACTACCACAGGCTGAGAGCAGGCCAGATGCCAACAACTCCCAAAGACCTAGGTCCATATAAATGTGAGAACTTCTAAAATCCTAATAAATAGCTCTATACCTTCTGTACAGAAACTATAATTAATCTAGCCATCTGATATCCCAGAAGCTGCATCTCAACAAGTTCCAGAGCAGGACTGAAATCATCCCTTCCCCAAAACCCAAGTTACTTTAAATTATAAACAGGGAAAACTCTGGGAATAAATCAGTCAGTCTGTCAACTCAAAACTCTTAACTCAAACTCTCAAATCAAATTCTCAAATCAAACTCAAACTCAGTATCTCAAATCAAAATATCAAATCAAAGTCTCAGTGGGCCTACACCCTTCCATAGATCCTCCATACTGTACCTTTTGTGGGCAGCGATTCTACAGGCAGAGATTCGGCAGGCAGAGATTCGCCGGGCAGAGATTCGACTCTCGGGTGTGGTGTCTGTCGTGCCTAGTGCCATCCTCATGTGCTTCGCGTCCGCTCTCCTGTCGATCCTCCTACAAGAGGATATCAGACCTCAGCACACAGCATAAGGTCTACCCCTCTCTTTACTATAGAAACAGGTGTCTTAAATCCTGATCACAACTAAGTAACCTTTGCAAGTGAATTTATACATACAATCCCTTTACTGGATAAAAGATTTCATCAAACTCTAACTTTTCATATAATCAGGAACATACAATTTCACAATATTACCATTAGATCAGTGACATAAACAAATAAATAAATGTCTCAAATATGCATCAGTGTCTCCAGCCAGTGGCAGTTATCAGATGTACACTTTTGGAGAGATCCTCTGAAAGTTTGCACCCTGACTTGGGTTGCCACATAACAAAACAGGTGTCCCAACCATTAGTCGCACTAAAGTAACTTTGCAGAAGAACTTTTAAATTAGATCATCAAACTACACATCCTGACATCATCAAAATATACAATTTTACAATGATAACCATTTAATTAATGACATAAACCATAAATGTCTCAAAGAGTGCAACAGAATCTCCACCTGGTGAGAGTTGTCTGAACTACAAGGTAGTAGAGATCCTCCAAGTTGACAACTGAACCTGGGATTGCCACAGTATATATATGTAGTCTTCTTTTTGGGAAAATCATTTTGAAGGAAATTGTTATCTAAGAACATATTTTTAGTGAGTTTGATAACTTATGACACATACTTATCAATTTGATTAGGAAAAGAAACTACAAAATAGATGATTACCCAAGTCCCCTATTTGCCCGCCTGACCTATAGGGATAATTTACAAAAAATCCAAAATAATTGTACTTGTGTAAGTTTCAATCTGAACTGGGATGGTTTCACCAGAATTACCGAATTATATCATAGTGAAGCAAAATTGCAACTATGTAAAAACCAGGGCCAAGCTTGAAGACTATTGCTAAATCACTTTAAATAGGAATTACGTTTAGAAGAAAGAAGAAGAAAATTGTTACTTTGCTGTTGCTTGATGTTTATTCAAGTAAAAGAACTGAAGTTCACTGCTGGACAGGATATTTGTTTGTTTAAAACTGAGGAATACTACAGTTAGATATGACAGAAGTCTTCCTTGCAGGGAAAACTTTTATTCTTGACTGCCTGACATTTTAAAACATCATTAGATATCAATAAAGCATAAACATTTGTAAATCAGTACACATCTAGTTTTTTCTCTTTTTATGTAGGTTTATTGACTTCTTCAGGTAATAACACAGCTGGCACAATCTAATATGATCATGGTGGATTGTTATATCCTGCACATGAATGAGTTGGGTTGAATTTGAGTATTGAAGCCACATCCTGAAGAGGAAACATGTTGATCATCCAGGAAGGCCCACGATTCTTATTGTACCACTACAAGTAATAAACCACTTTGTCATCCATTGATTAGTGCT
The DNA here is from genome assembly GCA_936440205.1 of Lepidonotus clava. Taxonomy (NCBI): domain Eukaryota; kingdom Metazoa; phylum Annelida; class Polychaeta; order Phyllodocida; family Polynoidae; genus Lepidonotus; species Lepidonotus clava. Next base: position 51,538,487 of record OW387141.1, on the reverse strand, counting down.
CGTTGAGTTGGTATTATCCGACACACTGTATTTCTAATATGATAAATATAAGTAGTTTGTTAATATATGATAAATGAACTAAGCACAGACCCACATCAAATTATCAATGTTGCTTTACAGTTTGTTTTGCCACAAATTTGGCTGATTAAGTTCTAAATGTTGATCTTTGCTGTTGCCTTTTGACAGTTTGGAGGCAACATAATTATCAGATCTTGTCCCTTCACAAGTCTGTTTCACCTTCCATTTTCCTTCTCTTTATGAATTGTTATAACTGATCATGGTATGCTGTGCTGTTTAACACATGGTATTATACTTTTAAACCTATCATTCAGTATACATCATCTATAAATGTGAAGCACATGATTCCTCCACCCTAACCTTTGAATACTAAACAATACATATATCAATTTGATATCAGGTTTGCCTCATTGTCTGTATTGTTGTCAATGTTAATTAACCACCATTCCGGAAGTATTGCAAGACAAATAATTAATCCATGTTATAACAGTGCTTTATATCATACAGATCTACATAATATATGATTTACAAAATACACTGTTGATATATACTATATGCAACATGATTTTAGATATATGGTCATGATCTACACAGCTTATAAACCCTTGCATTGGCCTTGTCACAGATTTCCATAACAAAATCATCTCTAACTATTTATCTTCAAGAAATAAGCATGATATGAACTTTAATCTGAACTGATTTAATGTAAAATAATGTGTTAGTTTCTATTAGTCTTAAGATGGAGACAATTAAGACAACAAAACATAGTGTATTAATAGTGTCTCGAGTCCTCAACTGCAGTATACAATTGCATTGTACACAATTAATCTAATTGCATAAAGATTAACCACTGATAAATAATGGGCAAATTTATCCCAAAAATCTTATCTAAACAATTAGATCATCTATATAGGAAATACCCTAAGATAAAACCTTGTGGAAAACCTATATTTTTGGTAGTCAGTAAACTTGAAGAAATATCTTTCACATGTTTTAATATATTACCTTAATGATCTTAAAACAGTTGGAAGAATATTGTTGTAACCATAATTTCACAATTTTTCGCATGATACATAATGATGTGCCATCTCAAATACTTTTCTGCTGTCAAACAATATAGAGATAATGTATTCAGTAGTATCTGCAGCATCATAATATGTTATGATTATAATCCCAAATATGGTGATAGATGCTTGTATTGTTGATATCTACATTAGTTAAAAGGTCAGTATTTGTTCTACATGCAGTGAGTGGTGCTGCATTCTGGGAATGTTCTACCAATAGGTATGATCTAATGATTTCATTTGGATTATACTTGTTTCATTGGATAAACTTTATGTCATTTGCAGTCATTGATAGTTGTTATAAACCACAGTCATTAAGAGAAACATTACTTTTCATCTATGATTAGTTCTTATCTTGCAATTTCTCAAAATCAGTTTGGTGAAGAGATCTACGGTTTGAGAAAAATGAACTTGATGCTATGCTAACGAAAATAGTAATGCACCCTAAAACCTCAAAAGTATCCTTTCTTCCATTCAAATATTTACTCATGAATGTGTATTGTGGTATGAGGTTAACCACAGAAATCAAGTTAAGCATAATCGAAACTTGAACTGGTTCAATAAGTTGATAGGCTGCACACTGGGCTATAAGAGAAATACCACTTGCTACTGCATGCACTATAAGAAGTAAGATACTAGATACTCCTATCAACACAACAGGCTGCTCCATATATATAGATAATAACATTGAAGCTGGGATACACAAGCACCCACAGAAAAACATCTGCAAAGCTGGATGCACTGAATTGACAATGAATGAAGTTGAGTAGGCAAAGTATCCCTCTACAATACCAGAAGCTATGGCAAACATGTAGCCAACTGCAACAAAGTTGTAACTGTTCTCATAATCTGAAAAGTGTGTGAAATTGAATACCATGCTTGAATTATATGTTTTTGCATCATCCTGCATGAATCCAGGTATAAACCCTTCCCGAAATGGTACCCAGGGTTGGACTATTAAAAGTATTCCTAATATGCACCCAATTATTGAAAGCATTATACAAATATTGATTGTCACACCCTTCCATATCCTAGCTAACAAATTAAGGCAAACCATTGCCACAGAGGTAAGCATTGCAGGAGGATGAGAAAGCGGTAAATGTGCAACAGCATAAAAGAAAAAAACATTGAAAAAAAGGCTTGCTAGGCCCAGCAGCATAAGAGGTCTATAGAATTGTATATCTAAATGAATCTGCTGCTTTTGAAAGAAAAGCCAAAAAGCAGAGACTGTGAAGACCCCCATGTATCGTATAGCACTTAATTCATAATCGGGTATGGCTCTTTCCAACACTTGGACTGCGATTGAAGATGCTGTCCAAAATATAAGAAAGATAACCATCATAGTGTAGCCAATGAGTGATTTCCTTGAACAGAGCACTCCATTAACGCATACCTATAAAAGAAAAAGAAACTATATATCATTGTTTAAAAGAATCTTTTTATTTTATGTACACTTTCATATCTCTATATGTGTCATATCCTTTCCATGATTGGCAAGACCAATGCTTTAGGGCCTAGCTTGTTCTTGCAATGTCCATTTAACCTTTAGTTCTGTATTAGTTATTGGATGAAATATTAGTTTTGTTATCCTTCGCAATATTTTATTGAAAAACAATAAATCAGATCTTAGCTTATTGTGGTATATGATTAAGTTTGAATTGTTTTACAGAGTATATGATGGCATACATTAAGGTTTAAAAATAGTTTTAAAAGTTACCTACACACTTACTTCTAAACACCTTTAATAACTACACATCTTATTCCATTGCAAAACTTAGAACCATAATAGTTGTGAACCAATCACTTAATGTTTACCTTCATAATTGTGCCTTTGATTGTGAAGGCATTGGTTTCTGTTCAAAATGTTTATATGTGTATGATTCCGAATTAGAATGTCACAATGATCTGCTGACAGTCTCTTTTTTGTGGTCTCTGTCATTGCAGCAAAAGTGTGATATTGTGTCTCCTCACTGGAATAAATCATAATGTAGAAGGGGAGATATCTTTATAAAAAAAACTTGATTGAGAATAAGAAAAAATAATCAGGTGTGAGTCACAATTGGAATCGTGATCTACATTCAGTGGGTGATCTCCCGTTTTTGTTGCCTTTTTAGGGTTATCTCCAGTTTTCCCATTCTAAGATTCAATTCTCCTGATTTTTCCTCAATTTCCCCTCGGTATATAATGCATATACAGGAGGCCTAATAACAGCAGTATAAACTTTCTAAGGAAGATATCTGTATGTATATATGTATAGCCATTGAGATTTACAAATTATATTTAAATTTCCTCTAGAGTTCTACACAAGAAACCAAAATGTACAATTATTTTCATGGGTTGTCATACATGAAAAATATAAATATGCCTTCTTCATACAAAAAAATAAATTTTCCATTATGGAACCCTGAAACCAGGAGCTCTCCTTTTTCTGTAGGTATTTTCATCTGACACCTCTGCATAGTTACAAATACAACAGAAGAGAACTCTTGTTTACAAAGGGACCGATCACCAATGTGCTGATAGTCGACTGCTGCTCAGCAAGCTGGCACAGCATTTAATGATGAGGGTAAACATCTGAGTACCGTTTCTTTCTAATTTAAGTGCTTTGATTTTTATTTCACCATCATAGCTACTTTATACTGGTTCCAGACTGTTTAAATAATGTTGAAATTTTTTTTAGTTCTTTCATTTTTCATGTGATACAGCTCAAATATCCCTTTTCTGTGGCCAATTAAATCGTAAATTCACCTTAGGGTTAAGTATTACCCTTTGGAGTGAAGGCCATTTTCCACTACAAGGTATTTGCTTGCAGTTCCATGAAAAAACGCAAGCTAACTACCACAAACCTGTTTGCGGTAGGGTACCCCAAGTTGCAATATGAGTACTTAAGGCAGCTGTTTGCAGCAGTTGTTTGTGTCACCTACTGTTTTATATTGGTTTTCTGTGGTTTGCTTGCGGTTGCAGGTACCGATATGTTGGTATCAATTATGCTCCAAGAACATTTTTATGAGTTAGAAATTCCACAATATAGACTAACTACCATACAGCAATTATCAGAATACACAATGATCCAAAACGATAAATAACAAAAATAGTCTGAAAAATAGCAACTTAGTTGTTGGGTAATTGCTGTTTTGAAATCTTTCTTAAACTTGACTTAAAGCTATAGCAGTAATGGTTGATTTCTGTCTAATGGGCAACCGGTGTTTTCACAATCCAATTTTTAAGAGATATATAATTAAATCATTCCACTCTTATTTGACAAATGACCATGATCAGGATCATAAAATTTAGAGGTTGGTGACTGACGGTTAAAATGCAAAATGAATACTTACGTCTTTGATAAAAGGAATTCCACTAGTTGCACAACCGCAACTGTAGAGCGTACTTGAATTCATTGTGGCTACTGATATATCTTCTTACAGGTTGACTAATGGTATCTACCTGTAATGTGGATAAGCATTTTCCTGGATCTAGGCCAAATGAGTGTGATGTGAGATGACACACAAAATACAAAATAATTTGTATACTAGATACTTCAATGCTGTTGTAGTTCTATTCTTTACAGAAACTAGATTCCTATGAATTAATGTAATAACAATTATAGATGTTTGTTTAAACACTGGCTGCAAGTGAATATTTGCAAGTACACACAATGTTATGATAATGTTGTAAATGAAGAGCTCTTACATCCTCTGACGGCAACCATGATGTGGGGGATCTTCCACTTTCCAACACAGCGCTCTGACTAGTATGGCTCACCTGATTGGTACATTGGGGTCTCATCCCAAATTACACCAACATTTTAGTTAACCATGTAATATTTACCATTTGCCCATGTGCTTCACAAATATGTGATTAAATCATTCCACTCTTATCTAACAAAGGACCACGATCAGGATCATAAAATTTAGAGGTCGGTGACTGGCAGTTATAATACAAAATGAATACTTACGTCTTTGATAAAAGGAATTCCACTAGTTGCACAACTACAACTGTAGTGCGTATTTGAATTCATTGTGGCTACTGATACATCCTCTTACAAGTTGACTTATGGTATCTACCAGTAATGTGGATAAGTATTTTCATGGATCTAGGCCAAACGAGTGTGATGTGAGACGATGCACAAACTACAAGATAATTTGTATACTAGATACTTTAAAAGTGTTCTAGTTCTATCATACTCCCTTGATTGTATCACCAAAGCACTTGGAGGCAATTGTATGAACAATCAACTACTTTTCAAATCATTATGCCCATCCCAGCCTACACCAACATTTTATTCAAACATGTGATATTTTCCAATTGCCCCTGTGCTTTTCCTATGAAGACAGTTACATTATAGAAAATTAACCAGAGCAATCTGGCTGAGAAATTGCCCCCAAAATTTGTAAAGTGCACCATTACATATCTATATGTTTCACATGGGATCCAATGTTAAAGCCTGATATAATAGCCTGAAATAATATATATCAATGACTAAACGTTTTGAAAAAGAAGATAACTCACAGACAGCTTCAGTTGAAAAAAAAAAAAACAATGCTCGACATAATATTATGTTGAGAGAGAATAACTTAATTGACATCTGACTATAAAATTTATAGAAAAGAAACTTGATTAATATTAATTTGGATACCGCTTGTCACACTTTCACGTTTTTTTTTGTTTTTTTTAAAAAAAGGTTTTAATTGAGCCTATTCTCTGTGGTACATGATCATATACTTGGCCTCTTTATCCTGTCTAACTTAAATCATTATTAAACAGCTCATTGTATCAATCTAATAGAATGGGAACAACCCAGTAAGGGGCTCTAAAGTGGTAAGGGGCTGTGGGAAAAACTGTTCCAAGGCAGAGTGGTGTTCAATCCCTAAATACCCAATGGGGTGGTGTCAGAGTGTTGTCCAATCCCTAAATACCTGTTGGGTTGGTGGTTGAATGGTGTCCCATCCCATGCATGTTAAAATGGTGGCAGGGTAGTCGTATTCCACCATGCATTGGGAATCATTTGCGGTGCTTTTATTGCCAGCACAAGTAGTTTGCATTTTGGATACCAAAATGTTGAGTTCACCCAATGTAAGGATTCCATAGACACCCCTTATAAATTGCTTGTGTTAGCACTTGCCTTAGAATTTCCTTAAATAAGCCCACAGATTCACATTCTACTTTCACAATTCTAGGTGCCAAATGACATGTACCAATCTTCTTTTGTATCAGTCTTCTCAACCCTGGAACAACTTCAACACTTTGGGCATGATGAAAAGAGTCGCCTGTTACTGGCCTCCTGACTCCACGGGCTAAACCAGCAGTTGGCCGTTTGACCCTGTGGGAATTTTCCTGATAACAGATAGCAAATTTACAGATTATAACTGCAGGTTAGCCTAAATTAGATTGCATGTTAGGTAATTTGTAGACAAATCACAAGGCTTAAGTATAGGAATTTATATTAATCATTTCATTATAAGAAGTTAACATGATGTAAAATTAGAGATTTTTTCTTAATTTGTATCCATAAACTTTTGATATTTTCCAGTTATTTTATTATTTCATTCATTATAAATGGAGATAATTATTTTATAACAATAAATTTCTCATTTTATAAAGTTTATATAAAGGTCTTGCCTACCAATTTAGTTCAAATTTGCCTGCAGGTGCTAAAATGCTGTAAATCAGCTTTCCATGGTAAGGAGAATTGTTATGCACATGGGGTAAAGCCACCTGAGGACAACCCCAAAGGTTCCTCTACATTTTATCACTTGGACAATATTCTAAACTAAAAATACTGAGGACGAGGAAAGGTACATACGGCCTGTCAATGCACACAGACCTCAATACGTACAGCTCATCAGCTACGTAGGTTGTAATGGGATGGAAGTCTAGATAACTTGCCAAATTGCCCATGTGAAAGGAGAGTGTCCACAGTTATTGAATGATGGAAATGGTATTAATGATAAAATGCAATTATAGTTTAAGAGGTAATCATTGCAAATGCTGGTACTAAAAGAGTTATAAATGTCATGAATCATTTCACTTAGCTTTGTGTAAGGCCAAACTATCTGCTGTGGTCTTTAGTCAGGTGCTGGCAGCTTATGCCACATTTGAATTAAAGCACAGTGGCATTATAATGGGAATTATATATTTGAAATAAAGTATGCAATATTCTATGATTTGCAATATTCCCCATTTCATTGTTTTGAATTCACCATGCTTTTAAGATCAATGAAAGGTTTAAAGCTGCTCCACAGAAGGGGTGGAAATATAGTAATGGTACTGGACATGTATACATCATAACAGCTTCAGGGATAAAAAAAAAAAAATCATTTACCCAGTTCAGTTTTTAATTTGTATCAATACCAGTTACCTTCGACTTCAAAGTTTAATTCTGTTTATGAAGTTGCAATGGTATAAAGTATAAAGCCAGAACTAACGATAATTGTATAAATAACTAATTTAAATATTTCTCCAATGGAAGATCTAGCTACTTGTAAAAGAACTAGGTTTGATGTAGAGATGCTCAGCTCTATTTTGATTTCTGAGATCTGAATAAGAATGCTCTTATGTTATTAGTGTTTGTCTAACAAAACTGCCAATTTTGCTTTTAAGGATAGAATACTGTGTTAGGACGCCTATTTGATGAAGTGTAATTTCTGAGAGTGTGTAAAACATCATTTAAAAGCTTGTATTATTCCCTATCTAATGATGTGAAAGTTTTTAACCTATGACTTTTGCAAATTTGGTCAAAGGATTCTCATTAATACTCACTACAAATAGATTATGTTTATCCCTATGTGGATAACATTCCTGTGGAGAGAACTGTGTCTCAGATCTTTTACTAGGTCCTAGTTCTTATGTCAAATAGTGGGAAACATTCAGAGATTTTCAAATCATGTTTGAGAGCAAGAAGATTCTGTGGGTCAGGTTAATTCAACAAGGGCCTGATACTTTGTCTTGTTTATTAACCCCTAGAAATATCTTTCTACGCATGTCGAGGAATTAAATTTCATATTTGAAATTCAAATTCCACACAATTTTCATGTGATTTAAATTTTGTGTGATTCAGGATTTGGCCAAAATTTGAACGGATCCATCAATTCCAAAATGAACTTTGTGGGCCTGAATTTCTGCTGAATTTGCTGTTAGAGCCTTGAAATCTTTTATATCCTCAGTCCTATAGGTACCCTTCAAGGATATATCAAGGCTCATTATGCTGGAATTTTTAGAGAAGATTGGTATATGTATTAAAATTGAACAAACTGCACATGAGAATACACTATCATACACTTCATTTGCTCCTTCACCTCCACTTCATCCATCATCACAACAACACCTAAAATCCTAATCCCTTTAATCTTCAAAATCCCAGCCATCCACTCCTATCATATCATTTCATTCATTTGTATCACTTCCTACCGAAAGGTGATATTATTATATCGCATTCAATATCTCAACTATTAAAATTATTATCAAAATCAAATTGATTGTATAATGAATAAAACTTTATTACCCTAACCACACCTCTACTTATCTATTACACGGGTTGGAAGAAATGACTTCTTCATAGTGAAATTAAGTAAGACAACTGAAGTACTTTTCTTACATGGGTGAAAATTGTCAATGTCTGGAATTATATAGAAAAGATAATTTTGGACTTGCATCTGTCATGCTGGTCTTTATGATTAAGACTAAAACAGAGTTCAGTATCTTATAATCTGATATTGAGTATGATTGGAAATATTTGCTGTTAAATTTGAAAAATATGACAAGATACATATTTTCATATGCAAATATTCTGACGAGGAAAAACTTAAACAAATCTTTAAACACTAGAATACAAAAGGTCCCTGGGCATTGTTCTCTTGTCTAAAACCTCAATATAACCTCTGAATAATTCTTTCATACTCAATTCAGGCTGGACTGGCATATTTTTTCAATAGGGAATTTTTCATGTATGGGGCCAATGTCAATCATAGTTTTCCTATGAAGGATTAATTCAGACTGGTTGGGGATTTAGCACATAAAAGGACAACTTAAGACCTTTAATATGCCACGGATTGAACAATCCTGAAGGCTATCTACATTGACATAACATTATCTACATGTGAACAAAAAGTTTTCAACATACAGTATTAATATCTAAAAAATATATCTGATATTGAAATCTCAAATCATAGCATTACTAAGTATCACAATTTCCTTATTGGAATGTCAAGTGGGATGCCAATGATGATATGCAGCAAAGCTGAACATAGTCATTTAATTTAACCTGGTTGCATATCTATTCTAAATGATTTTGAAAAAAAAACATTAGAAGGTTTATTTTCTTACTAAAAATGAGCAATTTATTCTATAATATACAGTTATCAGCAATATCAAATGCTCCACCATTATCAGTCAATACAGAGTAAGGCTAGGACAATTCAGGCAAGATTTTGGTTGTATGAGGATGACCAAGAGCAAATATTTGGTCATCCACATACACTTTAATGTTCTTCACATTATGAAGAGAATACCTTTTTTAAAAACCAGTTATCAAGACAGAACATTTTTTGCAACTTATTATTTCAGTGATTATTACTGAATATATGATCATCATGAGGAAAACCAAAATGCTTTTCTGGTCATTCATAAACAGTTTCTGGTCATCAAAAACACATGGACAAACAGATTTTTCTTGTGTCACAAAAAGAGGGGGACATAATTGCATATCTATAATCAATTTGTATCTTGCAATTTTTCAAGATCAGTTTGGTGAAGAGATCTCTGGTTTGAGAAAATTGTGCTGAATGCTATACAAATAAAAATAGTAATACATCCTAAAACCTCCAAAGTGTCCTTTCTCCCATACAAATATTTACTCATGAATGTGTATTGTGGTATGAGGTTGAACACAGTAACTAAGTTAAAAATGATAGAGACATGTAGCGGTTCAATAAACCGATAAACTGCACACTGCGCTATTAGACAAATACCACTTGTTACTGCATGTACTATCAGTAATAGAACACTAGATATTTCTATCAACACAACAGGCTGCTCCATATATATAGATGATAGAGCCGAAGCTGGGATACACAAACACCCACAAACAAACATTTGCAAAGCAGGATGAACTGGCTTGAGAATGAATGAAGTAAGGTATACAAAGTATCCATCAAAAATTCCAGCCGCTATGGCAAACACGTAGCCAACTGCAACAAAATTGCCTTCATAACCTGAGAAGAGTGTATGGTTGAATCTAATGCTTGAATTATGCAAGTTTTCATTTTCTTCCATGAATCCAGGGATAAACCCTTCTTGAAATGGTTCCCAAGGTTGAACAATTAAGAGTAATCCCAATATACACCCAATTATTGAAAGGATTGTAAAGATATTGATTGTCACACCTTTCCATATTCTAGCAAACAAAGTAAAGCATACCATAACCACAGAAGATGTTACTGCCATAGGATGAGAAAGTGGTAAAAATGCAACAGCATAGAAGAAAGAAACATTAAAAAAAAGGCTGACAACACCAAGCTTTATAAGAGGTTCATAAAACTGCGTATCTAAATAAAAATGTTGCTTTTGCAAGAAAATCCAAAGAGCAGAAAGTGTGAACACCCCAGTATATCGTATAGCACTTAGTTCAAAGTCAGGTACAGCTCTTTCCAATGCTTGGACAGAGATTGAAGATGCTGTCCAAGATGAAAGATAGATAACCACCACTGAGTAGCCCAAGAGTGTTTTCCTTGAGCAGTGCACTCCATCAATACATGCCTAGAAATAGAGAAAATGTGTTTAGTTACATATCTAATGATTTTGATTGATGCCTCATGTACTTCTCACGATTGAAAATACCTATTCTTTACAGCCTGTTCTAGCAATGTCCATTTAACCTTTTGTTAAAAGAAATGGTTTTCAAATCTGAATTCTGTTATCAATATATGTGATTAAAGGAGAAACTTTAGTAATTAGAATGAAATGTTTTGTGACATTCAAAAGTGTGTATTTAAATTGTGTCATACAATATAGGTTTAATTATTGTAGGCATGGCAGAAATTCTCAGAATATATGATGTTGTAAAGAAATAAAAGTTTCCAAAAAGTTACATACAAGCTTATTTCCAACCCCCTTAACACTTTTGTTATATCTACATATAGGTATGAACTGATAACACAATATTTACCTTCATAATTGTGCCTTTGCTTGTGATGAGTTTGGCTACTTTTCAAAAAGTGTAAGTGTATACAATGCTGATTTATTATGTCACAATGATCTTCATCAGCTTGTGGCTTTTATTTTGTTGACAATCTCAATCCAGAATCGGTATTACATTCTGCCTCTTTACTGAAATAAATTGTGACATACAAGAAGATATTTCTTCCAGCAAAACTAAAAGAGCATAAACCCATTAACCCATCAACCACATTAATAATGACTCCATATTGTTTTAAAATTTAGTATTGTGGGGTGGTTGTATGAACAACTGTAGAGTTTGTCCCCTCAATCCATAAATAGTAAATGGGAATCTCCGGGATTCCCCCCAAGGATTAATGAAAATGATGGTAAATCATCTTCATGGGCAGATCTCTTCAAAACAATAAACTATGATGTCTTTTTAAACACAAAAGAAAAGGTACCCTACTTTACCTTCCTGTTATATACAAGATATCATAACATGTATGTGTCTGCACTATAACACTGACACAGCATCAGTAGATAAATAGAGAATTTAACAAAGCTAGCCTAGAATATAATGGTTACAATTGAAACTTATTCTCATTAGATTATGAGTGTCTACATTGTCTTTGTTTGCAGAGAAGAGAATTGTGCCTGACTGTAACAGAAATGCAGAGGAGAACAAGAGAGCAATGGTACATTATTAATCAAATCTCTATAAAAAAGAATATTAAATAAAAATCTATGACTGCAGAAATGAGTCACTAGGCTGACAACATATCAATATCCAAGCATCATTTGGATGACTAGTGCCATAGCCTACAGCAGCAATCCTGTAGGCCACTACTAACAAAATGTTATGTTTCGGGCTCATGGATAAAATTGTTCAAATTTTAACAACTGTAGACCTTGGTTTAGTTTTTTGGTATACACACTATCAAAGGCAGTACAACCAAAGTAATAATGCATGTTGGGGAATTAACATTTCTGCCTATAGACTGAAAATTGGGCTTCAGACCACTGCAGAAATAGATATATTTCCTATCTACATAAATATTCCTGTCTTCTGATCACTAATCCTCCTAGTCCCTAGTGTAGTGATACAGAAAGATATTTTTCTACCTACATTTCTGATCAGCAGAACTCCTTTGTCACTGGCCACTTCTGGTAGAGACAACACAGCTCAGGTACCTTGAGTGTTTACAAAGCCTATCAGCAGACAGCCCTTTCTAACCTGGATTTGGGTCACTGGTCACACAATGACAGTAGTAAGGTTCTAAATATGGACAATAAGTTATGGACAGTGAAGGATAGACACCAGTGGTCTGCACACTTTTCAGAAAGATATCAATAACGAACTTGACAGCACTGTGATCCTGACATGCTATATATCATTTAAAAGCTCATATTTTTCTCTAAATATTGATTTCAATACAAATCTAAAGGACTTTAAAATAAAGAGTTTATAATGTGTATTCAATTTTAGCGCTTTAATTTTTTAAACATGGATATTAGGTTTGTTACAAACCTTCATAATGATCATACACAGGGAAGCATTTCTCAGAATTTTGATTAAGGCCATATACTAAATTTTATGGTCAAAAATGATGACAAAACATTTGGTGGAAAGAGAACTAAGGCCTATATATCACAATTTTGAGATTTGCTTCCCTTATATTATGTATAAGAAATCAACCAAACATTTGAAGGCTCTATAAAAAATATTTAGTGAGATACAGATGTTCAAAAAGTGGACTTGAGTATTTTGATTTTCAGGTTTATGACCTACCATACGCAGCAGTTGTCCTAACTTTTGTCATCTAATTTATATCAATAGGTATGATTATCAGTTAACTATTCAATCATGTTTTCCATATTGTTTAACTGTTACAAACTAATATTATGATAGTATTTTAAGAGAATTATGGAAGTTAATTCAGATGCTAATCTTTAGTGCCTATCCTTAACCTAATCTGACCATGTATATGAATAGGTTCTAAACTTAGCTATGAGGGGTCAAATGCAGTCAGCCATAGCATATGTTGAGGGGGGAACGGATGACCTCAGCTGTTCACTGATAATGGGGACGGGGGATTTTCGTGAGAGACATATATGCAGATGACCAATTTACCAGAAATAGTATTGCCAAGGGAAGGTAATAACTCTAAAACCCAAAGGCAAACATAAAGACTATTGAAGACAGTTTAGATAGAAATGTGACTTTTGACTAATCATCTTGTTGCTGTGCTGTGACACCAGCAAATTGTCTGAATCCACTGTCTTAGTTTTGTGTTTCTTTTTGGCTTTTTTTGTTTATTTAAAGCCCCATACCCACAATGAAAAAAAATAGGGGATTTTACCGGCAACTGGCAATGGGCAACTGCCAGAATCGCTGGTAAAATTGATACCAATTCAGATCACCTGTTAGTATGTAACATTGAATGTTTCTTTCTTCTACAACCCATTGATATCTCATTAAGAGGGGCACGCATCCCTGTTTAACAATATATTATTGGAGAGAAAGATAAAATGGTTAACTTTTCTTTCATGTTTGTATACATTACACACCTAATCACCTCATTAGAGCTAATTAAATGATTAATTAATTAGTTAATGAGGTCGTTTGAGGACATCTAAATGGTATTCCCACCCCCTTTCTATCTGGCTGCAGCCCATTGCAGCAGGCTGTGACCTTTAGTAACCCAGAGTGGTGGCTACTTGCTTTGATATCACTGACTGGCTGTGGTCTGCTCTGGTGAATTTTGACATTAAATAATTGAAGTAAACGACACACATTAAATAATTGAAGTAAACGAAAGCTCTTACATCCTCCAACTGCAACTGGAAGGTAGTCCACTTTAAAACACAGCGCTCTGCCTAGTGTGGCTAAAATGATTGGTCTAATAGGGTCATGTGGTATCTCATCACAAATTAAATAGTTACAGTTCATAAGAGTTAAATGTTCATTTTCACCTCAGCATAGAAAAGTCTGTGGAGATGTCATTACTGTGCTGTAACATAAGCAGTCATCTGGGTATTCAAAATATGACCCGTCTGAACGTCTTCTCCATAGTAGTGCAACAACATATAGGTTTTGAACTGTGTGAGGTCCGATGAACGTAACTCTATGCATTCATCAGATCAACTGATATTATTTTGGCCTGACTATAATGTAGACAAGGTGCAATCCAGGTAATATTGTTAACTTGGATTTTGTAAAGCGAATATCAATAATTAAAGCCTTTAATTTAGCATAGCATTAAGAAGGATTCACATCTACTATAATGCATACTTGAATCAAGTGAGATAAATGATATAGATACAGGCATTTCAGGGTAACTTTATTGTTGCTTATCATTTAGCATACATCATATATCAATAATGAACCTCAATGTGTGTGAAGGTTCCCTGAAGACCTCATCCATGTAACTTTTAGAGAAATGAATTACAAGTTTTCCCAACCTGCCTCTTCCCATTCTCAAGCTGTATTTCACATACATACTGAAGTGAAAATATAACAAACAGCACTGATAATTATGATCAAATTTTACCAAAAGATATTGGTAATTTCTATCAGCGATGCCCACAATTATCTTTCACCACATGCAATGGTGCATTGGCATGAAATTGTAAGGGAGTTATCATATGATAATGAAACATATGTTCCTCAATATATGTTTTGACCTTGAATGTTATGCCAATGTATCCTAGATCATTAAAAGGACGAAAATATGTTTGTGAATCTACAAGTGGAAACCTGGTGAATTGTAGTATTACCTCTCAGACAAGGTACACTAGCCAGTCAGGTTTATTACTAAAACCAATTATATGATTAGATGACCATGAAGTAGTTATGTTATGATTATGTGATGAATGCCTATTCATCCAAATACGTAAAAAGACCAAATAAGAGAAAATAAGGTAATATGATAAAAAGTATATATGTTCGTAAAAGGAACGAAAGTGTAAAGGAACGAATATGTAAAGGAACGAAAGTGTAAAAGCCTGAAAAAGAGGCCCGGATATGTAAAGGAACGAAACCCGGAAAGATGTAAACCGGAAGTGGTATGTAAACCGGAAACGAGAATGTAAACCGGAAGTGACGTCAGTTGTAGATCACATGACCGAAAGCAGCCGATCAGAGCTGACCTCCAGGGTATATAAAGGGGCAGTGAGGCCCGAATAAACAGAGTTCTTTAACAGTTCTCCTTGTGTCCAGACGTGTCTTCTTCCCTTAAACAACCGCTGAGATGAGCCGATACGAGTTAATTAATTAGAAGTTAGAGTAAAACAGTAGAAGTTGGAGATAAATAGGTGAAATTGAGGACGGGGGCCCGACGGCCCGAGGAACGGGAACGAGGAACGGAGGACAGAGGTAGGGCACGAAGGCCCGAAACTGTCCCGGATGGGGTCCTGGAAGTGTAGGTACGGAATGGCGCGAAGGCCCGGAACACGGAGCGGAGACCCGAAGTCCGCGGGGACGACGGCGCGGCTGGCTCGGCCCCACGCTACCAAACAATAGGTGACCGTCGGCCCGACGGCCCCGCGGACCGGAATCCGGGGTGGACCGCCCTGTTGAGGTGAATACTAGCCTGGGAGATAGAGCGAGACGAACCACGGCCTCCCCTTACCCCTACCATAATTTCCCTTCCCCGCAGTCCTCCGTCTGACATCGAGCACCGATTCCCGACCGGTTCGCTCAGCGCCCCCCCCCTCGTGCGTGAGGCACGACTCTAAAAACACATCTCGGTTCTTGGCCCAGATTCCCCGTCCGCCCGAGACCCGAACAATCCCACGTTCCTCTGCTGTAGGAATCGGCAACCCCGACTTACCAGAGAACGTCACAATTATAAAGCTATATCTTGTTGTCTAGTTGTGGGAATAACTACTTTCTAATTATATCCACTGTGTTTACAAGTATAGTGTTTGACCTCCATATGTACTTATACTAGAAATACTAGAACCAGTCTTAATTGTCAGTTATTATAGGTGAACCAGGTTATGTCAATCATGTGATGGGAGGAGAAGGATCACTTAGTGTGCAATCATTTTATTATAATTGTTGGAGCTGACAAAGACGGTTACACGTTGAAACATGTTGATCCTGCCAAGACTTATTATGTCCTTTATTAATCAATAAACATCACTTTGTCGTCCACAAGTTGATCTCGTCTACTTTTGTATTACACCATCATGTTGGATCTGTATTATCTACTCCCACTACTGAGAAGGTGCTATAGTATAGTTCTAATCAATTCTCAAGAATTATCACGGAAAATGATCATTTTTAAGATTTCTGGGATATATTTTGCAGGGTAAACTCAGTGCACCCTCCTTCAGGAGGGTGCACAGAAGCACTTCAGTACACTCTGGTGGGGGAGGCCAGTAGTACATTATTTCCCCAAGTGGGCTCGGAGCCCACTGGATCAAAGGTCACATAATTGTTCCCACCACCCCATTTTTCTATCGTGGTTGAAGCAGTCCCACTTTTTATTCCATCTAACTCTTGTATGGCACAGCTAGGTCTATTCTAGTTACAAAGGTATACACCAACAACGGGGATAAGATAAGCGCTACTGACCAGGGGCCACAATAGGTATGGAATAGAAACTAGGACGTGTTGCTATTTGCAGCAAAAGGCAAGGTGAATACAATGTGAGTGTGAAGTAACTTCTCAGCACTGACCCCTGGCCATCGAAATGTGTGAGTAAGATGACTACCAAATATATATATATACCTGAGGCTTATATACAATATATAAATATTAGGACCTCTTAGTAACAATCCTACTAGCCATATCTCAGAGCATGATGCATAAATTATCATAGTAATATTGTGGAGGTTATACACCGTCTGGTCATAGAAACATTGTTTAGAAACTGAGCCACAGAAAGACACTTGATCACAAAATTTAAGTTTGTGCGAATTGATGTCACTTTCAAGACATATGGCAGTACCAGACTTAATTTAATGTGTATCTTTGGGATTTTATTTCAAAATTTCCCAAATTATCTATTTATTAAGGTTAGAAGAAACGTCTATTGCCGTAGAAATATTAGATACTGTTTTTAAATATCATTTTATATATCATATATATATAACACACTGATTGAATGGTTGGGTCCATTGAACAGTCTGTTGCCGCCTCAACCCATAGCAAACTGGTGATAAACTCTTTGTTAATATTGTCCCTCTCGATATCACGTTTATCCATGCAGTCTAACCTATCCATAATGCGTTGTAATGCAGTATCCCGCATTAATCTGACCTGCATTGATTTGAATATTTCCTGCTCCATTTTAGCCGCATTGTCACGGTCTGGGTTACCACCGGCCGGTCCATGTTTTTCTGTGCAATTATCGTCTTACAACGACTACCAAAGGGTGGAGCATGATCCAAACAACAGCCAGATTTGCAATTTGTGATCATAGCAACTACTACGATATGTATCTGTACTTCAGTAAACTGAACATTACACGATTGGAATGAAAACTGTGTGTATGGAGCCAGTGGTGGACATGAACTGATTGAGAAACAACGTGGCTGAGCCCTACCTACTGCCTGTGTACACTAGGTGGCAGCAGTAAGTACCTGTCCCAATTCATGTCGCCAGTAATAATTCATTAATGGTTATACATATTGTGTTAAATATAAGACTTAATACACTAAGAATATATTTAATGAAAATGGTTGATTTTAAGCAAAAATGAGGCTAGAAATACTCCTATAATGTACTGTATCGCACCCAGAGGGCAACAAGTCTTGCTATGAGGGAAAAGTCCCAAGTCAACCACTAGGATTGGAGGTAGTGACAGAAAACCAGACAAGGATAGCTTTACAATGAAATGTCCCTTTCACAAAAGGGCTTAAAGTATGCAAATACAACCAAAGTTTCACAAAATTACATAAAACATGCTATTTTCCATAACAGCAAAATTCTCAAAATACAGTTAGTCTGAATAAAGTAATGTCAAAATGAACCACCTAAATCAAAAAAACCAAACTCTGAAAATGGCCAACATGCCAAAACTCTCCACCAACCACAACCTAGAATAGAGGAGTTACCCAGCTCACAGGGTTAGAACTCCCTATCAAAAATAGGAAGGGTGGGGAAATGGCCAGAAAAGCCTAACTTCCACACAGTCTCCCAACCACCATAGGCTGAGAGCAGGCCAGACGCCAACAACTCCCAAAGACCTAGGTCCATATAAATGTGAAAACTTCTAAAATCCAAATAAATAGCTCTATACCTTCTGTACAGAAACTATAATTAATCTAGCCATCTGATATCCCAGAAGCTGCACCTCAACAAGTTCCAGAGCAGGACTGAAATCATCCCTTCCCCAAAACCCAAGTTACTTTAGGTTATAAACAGGGAAAACTCTGGGAATAAATCAGTCAGTCTGTCAACTCAAAACTCTCAACTCAAACTCTCAAATCAAATTCTCAAATCAAACTCAAACTCAGTATCTCAAATCAAAATATCAAATCAAAGTCTCAATGGGCCTACACCCTTCCATAGATCCTCCATACTGCCTCCATAGGCAGAGATTCGCCGGGCAGAGATTCGACTCTCGGGTGTGGTGTCTGTCGTGCCTAGTGCCATAATCACGTGCCTCGTGTCCGCTCTCCTGTGGATCCTCCTACAAGAGGATATGAGACCTCAGCACACAGCAGAAGGTCTACCCCTCTCTTTACTATAGAAACAGGTGTCTTAACTCCTGATCACAACTAAGTAACCTTTGCAAGTGAATTTATACATACAATTCCTTTACTGGATCAAAGACTTCATCAAACTCTAACTTTTCATATAATCAGGATCATACAATTGCACAATATTACCATTAGATCAGTGACATAAACAAATAGATAAATGTCTCAAGTATGCATCAGTGTCTCCACCCAGTGGCAGTTATCAGATCTACACTTTTGGAGAGATCCTCTGAAAGTTGGCACCCTGACTTGGGTTGCCACATAAAACAACAGGTGTCCCAACCATTAGTCACACTCAAGTAACTTTGCAGAAGAATTTAGATAATACATTCCTTTACCTTTTAAATCACCTCATCAAACTACACATCCTGACATCATCAAAATATACAATTTCACAATGATAACCATTTAATTAATGACATAAACCATAAATGTCTCAAGGAGTGCAACAGCATCTCCACCTGGTGAGAGTTGTCTGAACTACAAGGTAGTAGAGATCCTCCAAGATGACAACTGAACCTGGGATTGCCACAGTATATATATGTAGTCTTCTTTTTGGGAAAATTATTTTGAAGGAAACTGTTATCTAAGAACATATTTTTAGTGAGTTTGATAACTTATGACACATACTTATCAATTTGATTAGGAAAAGAAACTACAAAATAGATGATTACCCAAGTCCCCTATTTGCCCGCCTGACCTATAGGGATAATTTACAAATAATCCAAAATAATTGTAATTGTGTAAGTTTCAATCTGAACTGGGATGGTTTCACCAGAATTACCGAATTATATCATAGTGAAGCAAAATTGCAACTATGTAAAAACCAGGGCCAAGCTCGAAGACTATTGCTAAATCACGTTAAAAAGGAATTACGTTTAGAAGAAAGAAGAAGAAAATTGTTACTTTGCTGTTGCTTGACGTTTATTCAAGTAAAAAGAACTGAAGTTCACTGCTGGACAGGATATATTTTTGGTTAAAACTGAGAAATACTACAGTTAGATATGACAGAAGTCTACCTAACAGGGAAAACTTTTATTCTTGACTGCCTGACATTTTAAAACATCATTAGATATCAGTAAAGCATAGAAATTTGTAAATCAGTACACATCTAGTTTTTTTCTCTTTTTATGTAGGTTTATTGACTTCTTCAGGTAATAACACAACTGGCACAATCTAATATGATCATGGTGGATGGTTAGCCCCTGCACATGAATGAGTTGGGTTGAATTTGAGTATTGAAGCCACATCCTGAAGAGGAAACATGTTGATCATCCAGGAAGGCTCACGATTCTAATGTACCACTACAAGTAATAAACCACTTTGTCATCCATTGATTAGTGCTCATTGAATTGGTATTATCCAATACACTGTATTTCTAATATGATAAATATAAGTAGTTTGTTAATATATGATAAATGAACTAAGCACAGACCCACATCAAATTATCAATGTTGCTTTACAGTTTGTTTTGCCACAAATTTGGCTGATTAAGTTCTAAATGTTGATCTTTGCTGTTGCCTTTTGACAGTTTGGAGGCAACATAATTATCAGATCTTGTCCCTTCACAAGTCTGTTTCACCTTCTATTTTCCTTCTCTTTATGAATTGTTATAACTGATCATGGTATGCTGTGCTGTTTAACACATGGTATTATACTTTTAAACGTATTATTCAGTATACTTCATCTATAAATGTGAAGCTCATGATTCCTCCACCCTAACCTTTGAATACTAAAAAATTCATATATCAATTTGATATCAGGTTTGCCTCATTGTCTGCATTCTTGTCAATGTTAATTAACCACCATTCCTGAAGTATTGCAAGACAATTAATTAATCCATGTTATAACAGTGCTTTATATCAAACAAATCTACATAATATATGATTTACAAAATACACTGTTGCTATATACTATATGCAACATGATTTTAGATATATGGTCATCATCTACACAGCTTATAAACCCTTGCATTTGCCTTGTCACAGATTTCCATAACAAAATCATTTCTAACTATTAATCTTCAAGAAATAAGCATGATATGAACTGATTTAATGTAATATAATGTGTTAGTTACTATTAGTCTTAAGATTGAGACAATTAAGACAACAAAACATAATGTATTAAAAGTGACTTGAGTCCTCAACTGCAGAATACAATTGAATTGTACACAATTATTCTAATTGCATAAAGATAACCACTGATAAATAATGGGCAATTTTATCTCAAAAATCTTATCTAAATAATTAGATGATCTATATGGGAAATACTCTAAGATAAAACCTTGTGGAACACCTATATTTTTGGTAGTCAGTAAACTTGAAGAAATATCTTTCATATGTTTTAATATATTACCTTAATGATTTTAAAACAGTTGGAAGAATATTGTTGTAACCATAATTTCACAATTTTTCACATAATACAAATGATGTGCTATCTCAAATACTTTTCTGCTGTCAAACAATATAGAGCTAATGTATTCAGTAGCAGCCTCAGCATCATATTACATTATGATTATAATCCCAAACATGGTGATAGATGCTTGTATTGTTGATATCTACATTAGTTAAAAGGTCAGTATTTATTCTACATGCAGTGAGTGGTGCTGTGTTCTGGGAATGTTCTACCAATATATATGATATAATGATCTCATTTGGATTATACTTGTGTCATTGGATAAACTTTATGTCATTTGCAGTCATTGATAGTTATAAATAAACCGCAGTCATTAAGAGAAACATTACTTTTCATCTATGATTAGTTCTTATCTTGCAATTTCTCAAAATCAGTTTGGTGAAGAGATCTACGGTTTGAGAAAAATGAACTTGATGCTATGCTAAGGAAAATAGTAATGCACCCTAAAACCTCAAAAGTATCCTTTCTCCCATACAAATATTTACTCATGAATGTGTATTGTGGTATGAGGTTCACCACAGAAATCAAGTTAAGCATAATCGAGACTTGAACTGGTTCAATAAGTTGATAGGCTGCACACTGGGCTATAAGAGAAATACCACTTGCTACTGCATGCACTATAAGAAGTAAGATACTAGATACTCCTATCAGCACAACAGGTTGCTCCATATATATAGATAATAACATTGAAGCTGGGATACACAAGCACCCACAGAAAAACATCTGCAATGCAGGATGCCCTGAATTAACAATGAATAAAGTTGAGTAGGCAAAGTATCCTTCTACAATACCAGATGCTATGGCAAACATGTAGCCAACTGCAACAAAGTTATAACTGTTCTCATGATCTGAAAGGTGTGTGAAATTTAATCCCATGCTTGAATTATGGAATTTTGCATTATCCTGCATGAATCCAGGTATAAACCCTTCCCGAAATGGTACCCAGGGCTGGACTATTAAAAGTATTCCTAATATACACCCAGTTATTGAAAGCATTGTAAAAATATTGATTGTCACACCTTTCCATATCCTAGCTAACAAATTAAGGCAAATCATGGCTACCAAAGTGAGCATTGCAGGAGGATGAGAAAGCGGTAAATATGCAACAGCATAAAAGAAAAAAACATTTAAAAAAAGGCTTGCTAGGCCCAGCAGTATAAGAGGTCTATAAAATTGTATATCTAAATGAAAATTCTGCTTTTGAAAGAAAAGCCAAACAGCAGAGACTATGACCACCCCTATGTATCGTATAGCACTTAATTCATAATCGGGTACGGCTCTTTTCAATGCTCTGACTGCGATTGAAGATGCTGTCCAAAATATAAGAAAGATAACCATCATAGTGTAGCCAATGAGTGATTTCCTTGAACAGAGCACTCCATTCATGCATGCCTAGAAATGGAAAAAACACAATTTATAAACTATCAAAAGAATCTTTTTGTTTTATGAACACTTTCACATCTCTAAACGAGTCATGCCCTTTCCATCATTAGCAAGCAAACGTTTTGGGGCCTGTTCTTGCATTGTCAATTCAACTTTTAGTTCTAGAGATATTGTATGGAAATCTTAGTTTTGCTATTCTTGCCGAGTTTTTATTGAACGACAATCAAAATGAAATGTTAATTAGATTGGATTGTTCTTATTATTTCAGCTAAGGTATATGATGGAGTTTTTTTTGTTTTACAGAATATAATTATGATGGTAGGTTTAAGAAAGGTTTAAAAACAGTTTTAAAAGCTACCTACAAGCTTACTTCTAAACACCTTGTCACTTTTGGGTAACTATACATCGAGTTCTATTGCAGAATTTGGAATCATAATAGCTGTGAACCAATCACTTAATATTTACCTTCATAATTGTGCCTTTGATTGTGAGGGCCTTGGTTTCTGTTCC
This sequence comes from Lepidonotus clava, assembly GCA_936440205.1. Classification (NCBI taxonomy): domain Eukaryota; kingdom Metazoa; phylum Annelida; class Polychaeta; order Phyllodocida; family Polynoidae; genus Lepidonotus; species Lepidonotus clava. The sequence goes on along the minus strand of OW387141.1, from coordinate 51,515,229 downwards.
AAATGTTTGTATTATTCCGACTTAGAATGGCACAATGATCTGCTTATGGCCTTTGTTTTGTGGACCCCAGCAGTAGTGATGTTATATCTCTTCACTGAAAAAAGTCAAACTGTAGAAGGTGATATATCTTTTTTTTAAAATCAAATCAAAAATAATAACAAAATCAGATGTGATCCTAAATCAGAAAGATTATTTCCCTAAGTACAAATACAGGTCAAGCAATAGTGAACGCTATCGTATTGTTTATGGTTGATTATAGTTATAGTGCATTGTCCAAGATAATCACTGTCGTTAACATTATTCCTAATGGGTGCTAGTCGAGTGGAAAGTAAGTCCATGAGATTGGCGCTCAATCCATAACATGAACAACGCCTGCCAGTAGGGTAAGTTTATTGGTGGATACGGTGATGCGTACAATTGCCAGTGTTGGTGATAAGTTCCTAGGTGTTACAATTCCAATTCAAGGTAGAGTAAGCTTCCTCCTCGGAGTTTGCCTAGTCTCACTTCCAGTCGTAGTGCGGTAGTACTGTGTAAGTCACCAGATGTCCCTGTGGTTGCGTAGCTAACTAAAACCCCTTGAATCTCTCGATCCGTATTGTCCAAATGCTAATGATTTCTCTCCCTCTCTTACACTGCGTTCCCGCTCTTATAGCAGTCTGGTATTGATTTTACCCCAGGCATCGACGCCTGTTGGGAGGTGTACCCCGGTGAGCATCGTCATCAGGTATATTTACACCTACCAGCAGCACCTGCCATATTTATACTAGGTATTGTCATAAGCTAGGTAATTTGGAAGAATTCTTATTATCCTCTTGTATTCAACTGGTGACCTTTACACTATTTCAATTATCATGCGTAAAGTAAATGAGTTAATCTCTACCTTTGTGCAATAGCAGAGAACTCTTGTTTACAGAGGGACTGATCACCCATGTGCTGATAGTCTACTGCTGATCACCAAGGTGATGATGAAGGTAAACATCTGAGTATCTATTCCTTCTAATTTAAGTGCTTTGATCATTATTTCAGTATTATCGCTACTTTATAATGTTTCCAGACTGTTTAAATAATGTAGATAAAATGAATAATTCTTCCATTGGTTACTTAATATATCTTGAAAAACGAATTTCTGCAACCAATTGAATCTTAAATAAGCCTTTGGGTTAAGTATTTGCATTTGGAAAAAGTGGGTTGAACCAAAATTCAAGATGGCTCACCCATTTTGAGAAAAGACAATCAAATGAACTGTCAAAGCACAATGACAATGAAAATGCATATGGTCACAAGATAGATGATTCATATAAGTTCCATTGATAAGAGTTTTGAGCATACAATTACAATTCCAATTATAACTGATGGTCTTTGTAGCCGTTGAAGAAACACAATGACTTAGTAAAGAACAAGAGGTATTGTTGGGCAAAAGAGATGATGTTAGGAGATATTATACACATATAATAATGTTCCAAGAACTTTTTCATAAGCTAGAAATTCCACAATATAGACTTACCAGCATACAGCAATTATCTGAATTCAAACTGATCCAGAAGGATAGTTATTACTTGTTTCTGAAAACATCAACATAGCTGTTAGTTAATTGCTCTTGTGAAATCTGTCTTTAACTTGACATAAAGCTATAGCACTTATGCTTCATTTCTGTGTAATGGGCTACAAATGTTTTCGGTCCCATTTCTAAAAATATGTGTGATTAGATACTTTCACTCTTATTTGACAAAGGACTATAATCAGGATCATAAAATTTAGAGGCCGGTGACTGAGAGTTTAAACACTAAATGAATACTTACATCTTTGATAAAGCGAATTCCACTAGTTGCACAACTTTTCGGCACACCGTAGTATGTATTTGAATTCAGTGTGAATACTGATGCATCCTCTTACCAGGACATAAATAAATGTGACTTGAGATGATGCAAAAACTATAAAATTAATGTGTCTGTGTAGTAAATACTTTAATGGTGCGCTAGGTTCTACTGTTTACAGAAACTAGATTCCTTCCTGGTTAGCTTTCAATACAAAACATATTCCCTCTCTATCATTAGCAAACCTACTTCAAAGTTAGACTAATGAATATATAGACTAATGATTATAATGGAAACCTTAATAAGTAAAACTGCTTTATATTCTTAAAATCATAGATGTGATTAAAACACCAAGCAAATGGATATTTTGCCCTGAACTACAGCATTTTGATTGGTGGGCAAACCTGTGAATCTGCTAATTGATAATGCTTAAAGGGAGCCGAAACCAATAAATTCAACACCATTTTCAAAACTAAAAAAAATCATGGAAATCCATTCCTTGAGCCTATTTCTGACCTATATCAAAATGTCAACCATGAAATATGGCAGAAAATCATTAAAAAACATTTTCCTTGCTCAACTCAATTAATGTAGAACTGCAAAAATGGGGTTCACTTACAAAAAGAGGAAATATTACCATCTTGGTAACTAATACATTGAATATTCTGAATGCACAAAACTGATGGTACTGATGGAATATATTGATAACTATGATATGGATTGTTGGTTTTTAAACTACATAAGCGAATGATTATTGTTATTTTATTATGAGGTTTACATTTGAAATCTCTAGTGTACAATTGGTTCTACATGGTAAGGTTTGGGAAGAAATACTTCGAGTCACCCGACGACTTCCCCTGCCCTGTTTTGGTGAACCAGTTTGGTTTAACCTGGTTATTGGCGACTCTGGCTGTTGATCAGGGGGTAAACAGGCTCAGTGAAGCCTGTATTACACAGTTTGATTATTTTTCTCTGGGGAGAATAAGATTATGATTTAATTGCTATTCCAATAGTATCGCTCTGGGATTATGTAAAATTCACACACATGTTGATGGTACATTGGTAGCATGTCATAAGGAAAACATTGCGTAGTGAAATACCCAGGCAAGCAATGACATAAAAGGCACGTTTTGCCACCATAATAATTATGTTTTTGTCTGTCTATAACTTGTTAAATCTTCACATAAGAGTCACATTATTTCACGTTTGGTTGAGACTGACTCAAACAAAATGTTATGATAACATCAAAGTTTAGTGGTGTTGAGACTTACTAGTACAGAATGTTAAAATAATAGTATCTTTATGTGAAAGAATATAGCCATAATGTCATAATAATGTCACAGTGCAACAGCGAAATCTTAGGTCATAAAGACATTTTTGGGTGCCATCAAAATAACATAACAAGAACCAAACCTGACCTAAACAGAACATTTCTACAACCTTATATCAATGTTGCATTCATGCTTGGGTACAGACTTAAAGCAGTGTAATAATGGCACGAGAAATCAAATATATCAATGTCTAAACTTTTTTCTAGGCAAGATAACTCACAGACCACTTCATTAAAAAAGTGCCCCACATATATGATGAATACTAACTTATGTAACATCGAGGGGCCCGTTTCATAACAATCGCCCTAGCTACGTGACCATCCTTACGGAAACTGTACATGAATTTGAAACTTCTGTATGCCACCATTCCATAACAAAACCTGTATAAATCAAGCAAAATCTCGCACAAATCAATTTCAAACTCTCATAACCCAAGCAAAACCTTTGTAAATCCACTCAAACTCACGTAGGCAAAAACGAAACTCATATAGATACGATGACCAAAATTGTACTTTTATGATTGTAACTTTATGAAACGAAAAACTTATGTACCCTTACAGAGATTTGTTATGAAACGGATCTCTTAACTAGAAATATAAAAAAAATAAACTTGATAAACAGTATATAGTTTTGATATCGCTAGACACACTTTCACCTAGTTTTTTTTCACATTTGTTCGTGGCTAGACTGTTAAATATTTCTGTGGTACACAATTATATACTCGACCTGTTTCTCCTTTCTAACTTAAATCGTTGTTCAACAGCTCCTTGTATCGATCCAATTCTCCCTACCACGGATAGCTGACTGACTTGTATTTTAGGCATCTGCATGTTAATTTGTGCTAATTTTGCAGACAAAAAGGCATGAAACACTATAGAAAATGCATCATTAACTGTTATATCACAATTTGTAATTAATGTTTTTTCAAACCAACTCAAAAAATAATAAAGATATACATATAGAAAATGAAAAAATGTTCATATTGAACTTCATGATTGTTAACCACAACATGATTAATGAAAATGTCTATAGTTAAGCCAACTAGTTTGTCGACATATTTCCCAGCATGCACCCTGATTAGGGATAGTCTGCAGGTATTATCCAGGAAATATGCTATCCGTGGTATGGAGAATTGAATGGGTCTAGACAGGCAAAATGAGAATTTCAGAAATTTGACATGATGATATAGAGGCCAAGGGATACAGTAAGAGGTGGTAAAGGTAACATAGCTAGCTATTCCGTAAGTTTTTCCACTACGTAAATAAAAAGGGTCCTAAATTCAACCTCCCGGATGAGTTAGCCTGTTCCCCCTCTTACTATTTGATCTCGATGTTGATTCCCGACCAGTGAAACTTGAAAATACCCGGATTGAAGACTATGAGAGGAAGCAGAAATAATGCCATATTGACGTAGCAAAAGACGGATTTATGATGTCCCAAAAGGAATCGGCATTTTCCAAACGACACTGTATGTTGCCGGGAAAAACTGTTAAACAAACAAACTCAGATCTTATATCCCCGGTGCCCACGTGAGACCTAGCACATATCTGTTCATATTTAAAAAATTGGCCTCAGATTCTATGTTTGTAAGGAGACCATATCATATGTGAATTTCAAAGTGTTTCGACGAGAAACCCTGTTCTAGCTGCCTGTTGCCGTGAGGCTCTGGCAATCTACAGCTACTATGTGTTGGCCGAGATGCGGAGCGGCTTGTACATGTCAAATAGGGCGTAACTATCAAATATGAAATGTGACCATGTCATTTCTTAAATTGGACACATGACATAAGCACCCAATACCAAAATCTGAAGATAACGTCAGTTTTGTTTGATGTCAGACATACATTTGTGTTTTCAGGATGCTCAGAGAAATCAGACGTTTCTCCAGATTAAATCAGACTTTTTACATCAAGGATTTAATCTCTGGAATAGAACAACTGCACACTTCTATATTAGCATTATATCTAACTTATAAAGTGTAAAATAATCAAAATCGAAATTTCACTGGTCCATCTCTTTCAAATGTTTGACTACCACCATAGGTCTTCGTATATCATTATGTACTGACTCTGTATAGAAAACCTTAGAAAAAATTCTCATTTCTCTCTACCACGGATAGCTGGTTTTCAGAATTTATTCATCTGCAGGCTAAATTGGACTAATTGTGTCGATAGAAATACAGATAAATCTATAGAAAATATGCAAATATTAGTTCTATATTCTGTATTGAATACATTTTGAAACCAACTTAAAGAATTATAGAAATATATATATATATATATATATATATATATATATATATATATATATATATAAAGAAAAAAGTAATTCATGGTTTTGAATTAAATTGTACCACAAATGATTCAATGAAGCTTCTATAGTCAAGCCCTGTGATGTGTCTACATATTCCCAGTCATGTACCATCCCACAGTATGTGCTTCCTCCCCAAATGTGTACTGTCCCTTGCTTTTTTTACCCGCCATCAGGGGTGTACCCAGCCACAAGTTTTGATAGGCTTCCAGTTGACAATTGCAGAAAGCTTGCTATTTTTCAATTCATATGAACAACATTTTATAAGTCTTTGGGGTTCTATATATTGTGGACATTTATTTTCACGCTGTAAATATATTTGCTCGTTCCTTGTTTGTGAAATTCACATTAAAGAATTCAAAGGTGAAAATAGATTTTAATATATCGTACAGAGGGCTTAACTCTTGATAACATGAAATTAAGTCAATACGAATATAGTAGTGGACGGTCTCTAAATGATTCTAGGATAATCGACCCTGGGACAATCACCCCTGGGACAACTACCCCTGGGACAACTACCCCTGGGAAAACTACCCCTGGGACAACTACCCCTGGGACAACTACCCCTTAGGACTATTTTCCCCTAGGACTATTACCCCTTAGGACTATTATCCCCTAGGACTATGATCCCCATAGGACAACTACCCCTCTAGATAGGACAATTACCCCTTAGGACAATTACCCCTACAGATTGGACAACTTCCCCCAGTGGTAGGACAACTACCCTCATTGGTAGGACAACTACCCCTTGTGAGTCTTATTGAGTCTGTATGTGATGTACTGTATCAGCTGTTGCTTGCCGCGCCCCCTGGGCTAATCTGTCAGAACTACTCGTTGGTGCTGCAGTTCATCTTCCAACCGACTACCACATTCTTCACAGTGTGTAGCATGAACGAACATCTGAAACACAATTTTTCTTTGAAAACAAACATTGTTGCTATTCTGATTATTACGCCTAACATAGTAATTAATGTTGCAATAGTTACAATGATTGCCTCATTAACTATCTATGTATACCAAAGGTACATCAATAGGTAACGACTATCGTTTCATGTCCAGTTGGGTATAAAATGTCATGCATGACAGAGAAATGGAAAATAGTTCGCTTGATTAAAAATGTAGGAATTAATTAAGTAATACAGTTAAGCCTGTATTCCACCAATTTCGATGCTGCTGATTTTCTTATTGTTTGATTTCCTCTGAGAAAATGACATGAGACCATACATCTTATATACTATTCAAAACTGATTATAACACCTTTTCTACTGATGTATGACATATCTAGATTTCACCTTTATTTCCACTGCCGATCTTCAAAATCGGTATGTGGAATACAGCCTTTAGGATAGATTACAAACCTTATACAGGTAGAACACAGATGTGATACAGATTCAAACTACAGGAATCAAAAGTGATAAAAGATGTTAACTAAAGAGTTACAGATATAAACTACAAAAATTACTGCTGTAAACTTCTAAAGTTAAACAGTCGGGTATAACATTTCATGCCTAAATTATACTTAGTGTAAGCATAGCTTCTTTTCTTCCCGCAAGGCTATCTGTATTATTGTTATCAATCTTTCTTTTTTTCTTTACTAAAATATACAAATTTTGTGTATCTAAGTAAAGAAAAAAAAAAGAAAGATTGATAACAATAAGGTGCTATTAGCTATATAAAAGTATATTTTAGAAAGATATTCAGAACAAAAGATTGACATATATTATATGCAATATGATAGAAATCCACTTATGCTTTTACTGGTGTCAAGCCGCCCTTAGCTCTCTGTGGTTTGAGTAGACCTAGGCTTGGGAGCAATTGTCAGGCTTTGCTGTATCCACTGCCATTGCCATGCAACATTGAACAGGAGTCCACCTCCCGTAGATTGGATTCATTCCTCCTGTGACTGCCTATTCTCATACACCTATGATTACAAAAAGACGTCCCCAACTCACAGACAAAGAACCCTCCAGGCAGTATAAAGGCCAGTGTCCCTACCATGGATAGCCTTAGTTCTATCATGTTACAGGGAGACAAAAGCAATGTTCTGTTAAAAATTGTTCACAATTTTGCAAACTTAAATAACTACAAAAATACATTATATAAGTCTAACTTTAGTTATTGATAGATTATGACTCTTGAAAATTAACTTTCACACAACTCCAGAAAACCAATGGCATTTCTGCTTTAAGACAGCAATGATTGTAAACAAACTAGTCTATTGGCCAGAGAGGTATACCTTGACATGGTGTTGTCTATACAATGTATTTCATAATGAATACATATCTCCTGAATTTCCTGAATTCAAGTTTTGCTGTAGAATGTCCAAATACAGTGTTGTGCAGCATGTAAGTCTAAAAAGGATAGTAGGAAAAATGTCATCTAACCTTTTTTGTTTTTTGAAATTTGCTTGTTCCTTGTTTGTGAAATTCCCATTAATGAATTGAAAGGTGAAAATGTTACAGTATTTCTAAGTAGAGTAGAGTGCAGAATATAGAATGTAGAGTGTTTTTTTTAGATATGTATCATCATTGTGTATAAGACCCTCAGTTTGCCCCTGCTCCCTCTTCTAGTTCTGAATGTATGACAACTCCTGGGATATGTCAAGTTATGTCTGTGATCCAGAACATGCTGGGCACACCAGGGGTAACAGGACCCAGGGCTAGAAGGGGCACCATACAAAATGTACAATATGGGGGGTTTTCACTGCGATATAGGGGAGGTTTTCACTGCGACATATAGGTCCCATTAGTCCTGGTGAAAATGTTTTGTCACAGGTCTCTGCGATCTGCAAATGTTGGAAAAGTTGGACTATCACAGTCCTGAAGCCCCATTCGCCCTGGTGAACGTGGTTTTTGCATAAGCCTCTGTGATCTTCAAACATTGGAAACGTTGGGTTATCGTAGCCCTCTGCAACCTGATACCGTGCATCAATTTTCAACACATTTGATATTTTAGTAGAGATTCTAAAGGATTCCAGATGAAATTGCTTGCGAAAATTATTGTATGGGAGCTTACCTCTCAGTGTGACTGTTACGCGAGCAATTTGGCTGGCTGTTGATCACTTTGTCATACTGAAGCTTACGATAGATTTATCACAGCTCCCTGCGACAGAACTAGCAGCCAGGGCGATTGGGGCTTTGGTATTGTGGTGCACGTGATCAGTGAAATTATTTAATATGTTGAATATTTTTGTAGAGAACCTGTGTGATTCAGGAGCAGGTTGTTTGCATGAATAATCGCAAGAGACGTCAATTCTCCCTACAACGGAAAGCTGAGTTTCAATATTTTAGGAACCTGCAGGCTAATTTGGCCTAATTATGTCGACAAAAGCACAGGGAAATCTATAGAAAATACACAAATATTTGCCATATATTTGTTGATAATGAACACATTTTTAAACCAACTTATAAAATAGATGTCACATACATACACAAAATTTGTGACAATTGCTTTGTCAATATTATTTGACAGGCCTCAACCTTGTCAATTTGACAAGTCTGTGACAAACTTTTGACAAGTCTAGGTTACGTACAAACAACCCAAAGTATGTGGAGATATCCCATAAACGCAACGTATCTGTTATCCCTGGTGTTATGTATCATGATATAAGTATGTCATAGGATGTACACTTCTCCTCCATGTTATCATCAACTAATTGTCTGTTTTTCAAATATATTGTACTTGTAGTTTATAATGTGACCTGACAGTTCTTAGATACATCAACGTATCGAGATGCTCATTGTTTCCGCCATAGACATAATATCTTATGTATCTCTGTTTCCATTTACCAATATGGTAGTGACATGACTGTATGTGTGAGGTTGTCACATATGTCAGCAAACCGCACTACGTTTATAACATCCCTCCTTACATATATATGGATGGAAGGTAAATGTACGAGGTCTCATCCCCCGTCTCATTTTCACGTGCCCTTTCCTACTTTCCAGTCCCTATCGAACCTCGTAAAGCCCCCTCCACTCTCCAGCAGATACTTGTCATTAGGCCCGGGACATCTCGTAGAGTGGATGGGGCCATCTGTGTACGGAGAGTGGCGACTAGAGCGCCCCCTGCGGCATTATGGGACACCACATCAGCTGAGAGGTCTGGCGACAGAAAATCAAACTTAGCGGGAGCTTAATGCCAACCGAAAAAAAACTTTGAGAGGGTGAGATGGAAATGACATAGTTGGAGCCCCTCATGTTAGCGCTGAGCCTGGCGCCTTAAGAATTGTCTGGGAGAGGGAAAGTTGGGGGAAGAGGGGCGGGGCTGTTCGCTGGTGCTTGGCAAGCCTTGGCGTCTACCCAGTTTAACTGCCGGGTTCTACTGATTGCGCTTCCGGTTACCCAGCCTCGATGTGGTTGTTGGCCCGAAAACGAGGCTGGGGCGGAAGAAACGGTAATCCAGTGAGTAAGGGTTCCCCTGCTATAGGCGTATGGAGCGAGAAGCAGCTTGCTTTGGGGCTGTCTAAAAACGACGTCATGGGGCAGGGGGGAGGGGTTCCATGACCAAACATTACAAGGGAGGGAGAGGGGACATGTGGTGCATGACATAATGTTGGAAAAAAATTAAAGAATTTCAGAGAAAAATTGTAGGCGCAGTGGGGATATTGAATGCCAATCCTATTTTCAGTCAAGGTCAGAGATTTTCGAAGGGTCAGTGCTGCTAAAAGGCAAGAACATCAAGAGGGCTGACTTGACTTGAAATGACTTGAAAGGGCCCCTGTTATGTCTACCCCTGTTTCGGCAATGGGCGTGGGGGGGGGGGGGGGGCCTTAGTCTTGGCGTGATGTCATTTTTAGAAGGGGGGGGGGGCTAAGATTTACATGATAAATCATGACAAGGTGAGAGGAGGATCAGAGGGCTTTAGAAATTGTCATGTGACAGTTCCCTGTCAATAAAAAAAAAACTATTTCGTTAATGTCACTTATACATAGTCTCTAACTCAGCATTGGAATGGAAAAAGGGGACTTCAAACTCTTTGACAAATTTCTCATCTTACTAGGCTGCATGCCTCATGTCGAATTTAAGAAAAGGGTCATGTGAGATGTTACTAATGTAGCCATGTCATATGTCGAATATTAGAAATAGCCACGTCATCATATCTAAAATAAAAAATGCCCGTGTCGCCGTGTGAATTTATGGGTCTAGAGCCGTAAGCCTGTAATATGGGAACTTTTACCGACTGTCGCCCGCTTCTCTCACTAGGTGGCGCGGCCGTACACTGGTCACGTGGTTCCCACCCCCAGCGCCACCCCCGGCCGGGTCGGGAACTAAGGAAGCCCTTTTCTCCAGCCGCCTTCTCAAAGCGAGGCGGGCCCTGTCAGGTGACCAGCCTCGCTTTGGTGTGACCTTTGGCCAATCAGCTTCAAGAAATCCACGACCAGGGCGGCAGGCGGAGACTTCATCACACGGTGTACAAATGGTGGAACCTGTGGTAATGGTCAGAGTCTGAAAGGGCGTCCGGCAGGGGACACACGGGGGGCTAGACGAACACAAAGGGACTCTGTGAAGGGGGCGAGCCGCCTGATGTATAATTATAAGGGGGGTGGGGGTGGGGAGGGAGCTAGGGGAAAGAGGCAGGGGGTGGGGTGGGTGGGTTGGTAACGAATGACTGGGGGCTACATGGTCCTTGAACCCGCAGTAGTGGCTTAACAGGAAGGGGGTGACGTTCTTAGGTATCTGGAACCTTTTGATTGAAACAAATATATGAAAGAAATGGCTATGCTCTAAGAAAGGTTGACTTTTTCATCCTTTTACAGCCATATTTGAAGCATGTTACTCACACCATAGGAACTTGAGATTCATGTATTGGGTAGCTGAGGATGTAGAAGGCATTATTGTCTTTCCTTTAAGTGGTTGTATGACATTGTAGTCCCATTTTTAATGATTTGATGCACAAAAAACCTTTCATATCACAAATTTTCATATTTTCAACCGAATCCTATAGTAAATTCTCATAGAAAATCCTTGAAATCATCAATTTTTGCCCCTTTTGACCATTTTGAATTATTAAAGATTTAGCCGTAAAATTATGAATATACATAACAGCCACTAACATTATACATCATTGTAATCTTCAAGTAAAGACAGATATGCCTAATAAATTTATTTTCACATATCACAAACATTACATTCTTTCTATAGAGCCTCAAATCAGATTACATGACTTAATGGTAAAAGTTTTTTTCATTTTTCCAACTTTAGTTCTGAATAGAATGTTTTCATTCTATGATATGTTTTACAAAACAAGTCTGGATGGATTGACCAATTCATTCTGAATTCTATGGTACATGAAGTAATACTGTAGCTCATTTACCTAGAAAGTTATGGTTGTTTGAAAAAAATGCCTTTTTCCATAACTTTTAAAGTCACCCTTTCTTGGTGCATAGGTCTATTATAAAAATATAAGGAATCCTCTTAAACATACCTGCAACCCCTTCAATGGAACTAGGAACCCCCTGTGGTTTTGGGGATGACTACACACTGGGTGCATCTATTGTAGACCATACAGACCGACAAGGTGAAAGAAACATTTCTTAATTTCATAAACTCATCAGCGCGACATAGCTTTCCATACATAAGTATAAAGCCCCATACCCACTAGGAGATTTAGCTTCGCCACCTGTCAGTATGCTATATTGAAATGTACATGTTTGATCTGAGTAGCCGGGAGCCAGGAGCCCGACAATTCGCCCAGTGATACAGATCAAACATGTAAATTTTAATACACCATACTCATGGGCAACGATGCTAAATCGCCATGTGGGTATGGGGCTTGAGGAGGGCTGGGGGTAGCTAGGCGAGGGAGGCACTGGGGACAGGGGAGGGGTAAGAAATGAGTTACCTAGTCTTTGACCTGGCAAAGGCTTCATTCATTTCAGGAGCGGATCCAGAGGGGGGTCCAGGGAGTCGTGACTATCCCCCACCATTTAGAATTTATACCTAAAAGGCTAACTCATCCCTTTTCCTAGTCACTATTTTCCCCAGTTTGTAATGGGGACTAAACTAAGTTTTTTTAGTATATTATATATATTGTCTTAAATTCAACACGTGACTGTTGGACCTCACCCTCAAGGGTACCCTCCCAAGGGAGGCCACGGGTTGTGCGTCCCAAGGGGGGTTACTCGGGTGCAGATGCCTGTTGCCCAGAATTAGTAAATACCCACAGGGAATCGCCCGGCTATCCTGAGTTGCCCAGCAACTTTACTAGTCGCCCGGTGCTCTGCGACGGTAAAATCGCTTAGTGGGTATGGCCCTAAAATGTCACCTAGTGGGTATGGGGCCTAACTACGAATATGTTTACGGTAGATATTAAGGGTCTGCTTAAGCCAATCAAATTGATTATTTTAAAAGTAAAATAATTTACACATTTTGAACAATGATGGTGTTCTAGAGAGCTTCCCCCCACTCCCTCTCCGCCAGGTATGGCCCCACCGATCACTGAAAAAGGCATCCAAGTGGGAGAGTGGGTGCAGCCGGGTGCAGCTTTCCGCAGAGACTGTAGCCAAGATTACACGGCTAATTTAAGCCTCCACTTACCCACACGTTTACCACAGCCCTGAGTCCCCCAGCGCCACGAGCCAACTAAAGGCGGGTCTCCACAGAACAACAAACCACCCCCCTGTGGGGGTCCCGGAGTGGGGCTTCTGCTACTGAGAAGAATATAGACCCCCAGTAGCCCCTGCTGATCGTAAGAGGCGACGATAGGGGGGAACCAGCACTGACCATATGGTTCTTTGGGTTCAATTCCCAGTTGGTGCTATGTTTACTAATGGGATGTGGTACAGCAAAAATGATTTTCCGGTTTTGATCCCCTGCTGTTTGCCCGCTCTGTCACCTTCATCTCATAGACAGCTGATAGATACGATCACCAAAGACAGAATTCGTCCCAACTTGTTTTCGCTGTGAAATTCATCTGTAGTTGTAGTCATCGTCGAAATGTCCAAAAAACATTATTTTCACCTTATCACCATCAGGGAGCCAGTGGGTGGTGTGTTTCACCTTCGTTGCCGACGACCAAATGCAACCAATTCACCCTGTGGAAACCAGCCTTAACTACCGCCGCCCACCACCCGCTCAGCCAGGAGAAAACATGGTTCAAATTTACCCCACTTCTTGCGACCAAACCCTCTTTGCCACTCCAAATATAGAATCTGAGATGATTGCTCAAGCCACTGCCCCCCTCCAACCACATTGATGCTCCGAAAAAGTAGGATTGGGAGCTACCCAGTCAGGCCGATCCCTTGCCCTCTTTGCCACCAGAAAGTAGGACATCATCTAGGAATGTCCCAAGGGGCTATATTGGTGGTCTATCTAGAATTATTACTTCACACATTTCATAAATATCTATGTTTATGCTGGATTTGTATAATATACACGGAGCTTGTCATTGGAAATTATTTTCATTTATCAAAATCCATAAATTTCAGATTTCTCCAATAGGCATATGGCCATGATGAGAACATGGTGGCCACGTCTGCTCAAGGTCTATACAACTCTCATCAACCACTCACCTGACCTCTATTGCCACCCCAGAGTGGGGACCTCGAGCTACTTAAAACTAGAACTCTCTAGAGTTCTCTAACTCACTCTCTAACTTAATAGAACCCTCTAACATTGCCAGCCTAGAAGTTGGCCCTCGAGTTACTTGTTCCAGCCCCTCCTCACGTTCATTGCCACCAGAAGTGGGACGTCGTACTTCTCAAGTCACCATCTCTCCCCATTGATGTTGACATTGATGTTGACATCCCATAATCAACATTAATACCGATGAAGAAAGTTTCCTAGGAGATGTTCATTATCGGCGCCGCTCACTTTCGGTATGTGGAATAATTTGTTAATTTTAATGAAGATTTATCTGCCAACTGTCCCTTATATCTGAGGTGACTATCCCTTATCACAAGCAAACCTAAACTAGAATAAAGGGCAGTGATTCTGACTGTGAGACCTGATCAGCAAGCCTCCACCCTTTGTCATCCTCAACTTGAGGGAGTACAGACGTGTATCATTTCTATTCTGAATTGCTCATCTCAGCCACTTACCCGCTCTTATTGGTGTTCCACAGGCTGCACCTGAGCTTCTCCCTCCTCCCACTCCTCCGCCTACCCCACACTCATTACCGCCCAAAAGGTGAAGCCTAAAGGTTTTAACACACTCCCCCCTTCCAGCTACAGAGTGTTCATCTCAGAAAATGGAGTCTTTTGGAAACACAACACAACACAACTAGACTATTTTTGAGTAGCTACAGCATGTCAGTGTTGACCTAGGAGAGGTTCACAGCCCTCCACACAGGTCTTCCCTGGATGAACCAGATAACTAACAGCTGAGACACATGGCTATAGAAAGCTTGGAGCCAGGTGGAGGAGTGGGAGGCGAACAGGTGTCGTTCAGCCATGTCGTATTTGGCCAAATACCTATGTGCACAAGTATCTCAGAGAAACAAGTATCCGCAAATGCAGCAGCAACATTTCAACAAAAACAAGTGATAAAGCAGGTGTTGATACTAAATGACCCCACTTACACTATCAACTCTAAAACAACATGCCATGAAAAACAATGCATTTACATAGTCCTGAGGCACTTATGATAGGCGATAGAAAAGTATATAGATATAGAGCTATTCATATTGTGACGTGGCGCCAACCTAGTAGGTAAAAAAGAACCGCTAAAAACAAATGCACATTTTGATTGTTTCACTCTTTCATCAAATGCAACGGGCCACTAGCCAGGACAACAGCACAGAACACCTTCAGCTAGTTATGAACACCTTTCCAGGCCAAGACCGTGGCAGCGGGCATAATAAGCAATTAGCTCTAAACACCTTAACCGCCCCAGCAGTGTCCGCCCGGCCCAGGCAGCGGCGACCAATCAGAACGGTCGTCGCTGGTGAGCAGCTCGCTAAGTGGCGAGCAGGAGCAGCTCACGGGAACAAGCTCCACCTGCCCACAATGCTCCCAGCTCCCGGCCTGAACCTTGGTATTCTGCCCACCCACCTGGGGGCGCTGCAGGCGGCCGGCGCCATTAGGCAGAACAGGGGGGCCTGCGCCTGTACCCCCTCCCCATCTACTACTCCCTTCCCCCCCCCCCTACTACACCCCCCCCCCCCTCTCACACACTCCACACGCCGCACCTTATCACTACTACTGATAACGCCCGCCTCAACACGGTCGTTTCTAAGGCAACGGGGCTTGGCCCAGGAGGAGGCTGAGGTAACAGACCGGGGCCTCCATCACCACTCTGCTGCCTCCAGCCGCCGGGAGAGGGCGCCAGTAACACTGTACGGACGGCCGACGCCTGTAGTAGTACCCAGAGAGTAGAAGTATACTACTACCGACCCCAGTACCACACCCCTGCCAGGCCCGCTGTGTGTTATTTTACATACAGGCCCCTCTAAGGGCCGTAGGAGGATGAAGACCCCCCAGGACCCCGCGCCGAGTCCGGAGTACACTTGACTCGTGTTGTCACCTACTACTTCCTCCAGCATGCCGGGCGCACCGTACACAGGTGAGTAGTATACGCCGCTTTACCGGGCATGCGCAGTGAACATGCACCTCCAGAGACTTGCCCTTTAAGCTTGGGACCTCATGAAGTAAACCCCAAAGGCAGGTCCAGGTGTATCCGCTTGTAGGGCGCCACGTGCACAGCATTGAAAAAGGTGTATACGCCACTTTCACGAGCATGCGCACTGAGCATGGACCTCCAGAGACGCCTTGTTCCCGACCAATTTAGGGGGGGGGGCATTCTGAATCCATATTCCAACACTTGGTAGAGGTTCATCCACTTTTAGGTCTCTGTGGGGGTACTGGGGTGGGGCTTCTGCTCCTGGGAAGAATGATAGACCTTCATTAGCCTCTGCTGATTGTATAAGGTGACATACGGAAGACCCAGCATTGACCAAGTAGTTCTTTGGGTTCAATTCCCGGTTGGTGTTGGGTTCACTAAGGATGAGGTACAGTTAAATTGATTGCTAGGTTTTGATACCCTGCTGTTTGCCCACCCTGTCACCCTTATCTCATAGATATGATCACCGAAGACTGGCCAAGTCAAAACTGTTGAAAAGGGTGCACAGGACCAGGTCCATACCTACGGCAAGGTGTTAATTGGTGAGGGGGTTTACATGTACCGGTGATATGTAAGGGAGTGGAGGGGGAGGGTGTCCACAAAGTTTGTCCCTGGCCAGGTGTAAAGGTCGGGGGGTATACAGGTGATCTGTAATGGAGTTGAGAGGGGAGGGGCCCTTACAGCGCCACGGTATGAGTTCAAAATGAGGGGAG
Organism: Lepidonotus clava; assembly: GCA_936440205.1. NCBI lineage: Eukaryota > Metazoa > Annelida > Polychaeta > Phyllodocida > Polynoidae > Lepidonotus > Lepidonotus clava. The sequence continues at coordinate 51,498,504 of OW387141.1, read as the reverse complement.
GGAGAGGAGTGAACCGAGTTTGTACATTTGACCTTTTAGGGATCGAGCACCAGAGCTAACCTGATCCTACTCTGATCAGAGTTTACAACCAGGTTGAGTAAAAATAGATAAAATGGTGACATAATGGAGATTTTCCATCAAATAAAGCCACAAGAAAGGTAGTTCATTCCCCAAGCCTGAAAATAATTAAAATTTAAAATATTCAATAACATGAAGAGATAATCGGATATAGTTCTGTTTTATCATGGACCATTGGCTTTTAGTGCAAGACAGGGACTTTACTAAAAATGGTTGTCATTCAAATGCATCTCTCTCTTTGTCCCCTATTTGCATGATTTTCTCAGTGAGAAACTAAGGCCCTCAGAGGAGCACCCTTTTTAATACCCCCCTTTTCTAAAATGTCTGAATCCGTCCCTACTCGCGTTGATGTGAGATGTCCCGTTGGGCCACAAGACCTAACTTGTTCCCCGTCCTACAACCCCTGTATTGATCCACCACATCTGCCTCCTGTCACCTGAAGGCTCTATTCCACTAGACAATTTTATTTTCAATTTATAAAATCAGCAATGGGAATATTGATTACTAATAGACATGTTACTTGCCATTAGAAAGGTCTTGAAATTCTCTTTCAAATTAGATGTAGGATGTGTGGTCTTTTGTTTTATTACTGGCGAAAAGTTATAAATTACGAAATAACTGGCAATCAGAATCGTCTAGTGGAATTCAGGCTTTACCTTCAGCGATAAGAGCAGGATGGACCAGTGTGCCGTGAACGGTCGACCGTGAAGCCCCATAAGGGCCATACCCACTAGAAGATTTTGACCAAGTCGGCCGACTGGTTGCCCCTAGAATCGGCCGATTCTAGGAGCAGAATCGGCCGATTTGCATATTGAACATGCACATTTCAATATACTGTACTGACAGGCGATCATAAGAATCGGCCGATCCTCCCTGTTTCCCATCGCCCATCGCCGTTAAAATCGCCTAGTGGGTATGGGGCTTTACCCACTAGGCGATTTTGACAGAGTCAGCCAACTAGTCGGTGCTATAACCGGCTGATTATTCCAATAGAATCGGCCGATTTTACCAATAATTCAGATCAGACGTTAGTACGTAATATTTAAATATAAATGTTTGATATGAGTCTATGTTAAAATTGACTGACTCTTCTAGCAGAATCGCTGATTTTAGCACCAATGAGTTGGCCAACTTTGGTCAAAGTGGCCTAGTGGGTATGGAGACACACAGACTAAACGCTCTATATGTAGGATCCCTCTCCTCCTTTGTCAGGGCCATAACAGATCTAAAGGAACACCAGCCCTGAAGTGGTGTGACTGGCCCGGTCTGTGGGGTGGATCTATACCACTTACTGGGCCGGTAAATAAGGAAGGCAATCGGCCGCCAACGGGCCGGGTGTGGTGGTGGTGGTAAACAAGCTTAATCTGTGGAGAAACGAGCCGCTTGGGGTGGGGAGCGGGGAGGGGCGGTGGCCCTTGTCGTAGACCGGGCCGAAACAGCCCCACGATCCTATGGCCCGTAGCGCAATACCCAACAGTTGCTAAACAGTAGAATTGTCAAAAACGATCATTATTGCGTCAACATCTCAGTGGACGTTGGCTATACTCATTAGCCTGCTTTTCTATAATTGGTTTAAAGTGTTTATCTCTTTGTAATGAGAACTCTACTCTAGTCGACAAAATGTAACCTTTTTGTATTTGGATATGGGGTTTTCATTCTAGTTTATACACCTATGAGAGAAAATAAGTACATATGATCTAAAAGTTGTTGCTCGGTCATTGTGCATCGTGTTCTGTCCATCCCGGGGTCTCTCAACCCCCATTCGCCCTGGCCATTTTTGACCAAATAAATGCATAACCGTATACATTAATTGGTCCTTAATAAACCACAAAGATATTTTCTACGAATGATAATCTAGTTACAAGGCAATTGCAATTATATCTCGGATCGCAATGAAAAAGGTGCCCAGGGCGAATGGGGATTCAGGCCCCACTCCCCGATTTACAACCCCTGCATTCAGAAATCAAATTAGAACGAACCCAACTGACATCCCCTGCGTTCAGAAACCAAAATTAGAACGAACACCATGTACAGCCCTCAGGTATGAGGATCTCTCCACGGGCCCAAATATGGCCACTTCACGCCCTCCTGGTGGTTTTGTGGGTCTGACGGATCCCGTAATGTCAGCAAAAGAGCAGCGCTGGTGTCGGGTGACAGGGGAGTGGGTTTCTTATCTAACGGCCTGAACGGAAACGTGCCACACACAAAGCGTCATTTCCACGTACTACTAGGGCGTCTGGAAGTGTTCGTTGCGCTGTTTGTGTTACTCGATTTGTGCTTACGTCATAAATTGCATTACTGCGTTGACCAAATGTTTCACATAAGCGTGAAAATGAATCGGCCGTTATGTCTATTAATTATTTACTCGCTATTCATTGTTGGACTTTAGAATTAGAGAGTGACGTGTTGAGAAACTTTTTTGTGACTGAGAAAGGTGTTCCAGTGGTTGACGGGAAGTGTTTCTAAATGAATATATATATATATATATATATATATATATATGTGACAGTTTATGGGATTTTCAGCCTTATGGAAATGTCTATTCATGGCTCTAGAGCCTTTATTTAGCTTAGAAATCATAAAAATCATAAAAATAAGCTAAATTCATGCTAAAAATGAAATTTTTCATAGTTTTCATTATTGGTGAAAAAATTTGGATTTTTTTCATTTTGTTGCCATGGTAACCGGATTGTTGAAGGAACGTTCAAACCTTCCGATACTACTTCTATGCAAATGAGGGTTTCCATGATAACCATGGAACAAAATTAAGTTTTCAAAATTTGAAATTCTGAATCAAGTGACTGATTGGCTATATTCAGCAAAAGACAGATTCTGAATATGTTAAATAGAAAGCAAATGGCAGTATATTTCTTGAAATCATATTTGGGATTTCAATTTTTTGCCTATTTTATATAAGTTACATCTTTATAAATAGTGAAGACTGGTCTATTTTAGCACATCCGACCGTTGTGTCTTCAAATTAACATAACTTTTTTTCTAATAAGAATATTTACCTAATCTTTTCAGCATTAGATTCCCCAAGACACCTTCTTAATTCAATATTCCAGGCCATAAGACTGCTTTTCGCAGAGGATGTCACATATATATATAACATATAGATCTGTACATGTATATGGACTTAAATTGAATACAGTCGACTCTGTCTTTAGTGGACACTGACGGGACCAGGAGATTTGTCCACTAAAGACAGAGGTCCGCTAAAGACAGAGTCAGTAGTATAGGACACGTTATGTATAATTGACCAAGCTATGTATAGAATATGTATACATAACTATATAATATAGCTATATTATAACTATACATTCATAACTACATATATATAAGTATGTATATAACTATTTAAAATTATACATACTTATATATATAGTTATGAATGTATAGTTATAATATAGTTATATTATATACTTATGTATACATATGTGTATACATACATATATATATATGTACATATATACTGGAGAAGTCCTGTCAGTCACTCCCTGTCCCCTCCACACCTCTCCCGACCACATTTCACAAGGAGAAGTCCTGTCAGTCACCCCCTGTCCTCTCAACACCTGTCCCGACCACATATCACAGGGAGAAGTCCTGTCAGTCACCCCCTGTCCACTCCATATCTATGCCGACTTCCCATCAAAGGGAGAAGTCCTGACAGTCACCCTATGTCCCCTCCACACCTATCCCGACCTCCCATCAAATGGAAAAGTCCTGTCAGTCACCCCCTGTCCTCTACACACCTATCCCGACCTCCCATCAAAGGGAGAAGTCCTGTCAGTCACACCCTGTCCCCTCCACACTTATCCCGACCTCCCATCAAAGGGAGAAGTCCTGTCAGTCACCCCCTGCCCCCTCCATACCTCTCCCGACCTCCCATCAAAGGAAGAAGTCCTGTCAGTCACCCCCTGTCCCCTCCACACCTCTCCCGACCTCCCATCAAAGGGAGATGTCCTGTCAGTCACCCCCTACCCCCTCCATACCTCTCCCGACCACCCATCAAAGGAAGAAGTCCTGTCAGTCACCCCCTGTCCCCTCCACACCTCTCCCGACCTCCCATCAAAGGAAGACGTCCTGGCAGTCACCCCCTGCCCACTCCATACCTCTCCCGACCTCCCATCAAAGGAAGAAGTCCTGTCAGTCACCCCCTGCCCACTCCATACCTCTCCCGACCTCCCATCAAAGGGAGAGTCTCATCAGTCACTCCCTGTCCACTCTACTGCTTTCCTGGCCACATATCAAAGGGACAAGCCCTGTAAGTCACCCCCTGTCTACTTCACACCCCTGCCAGCCCCTCATTCAGGACAGAAGTGTAGGCTATTCTTAGGCAACCCTCTATCCCAGACAATCTTAATCTAAATAGGAAGAAGTACGACTTAGTACGACTGTCAATCTAAGACTAGTACTGTCCACTAAAGGCAGAGAATCTGACCAAAATTTCAGAAAAAGTGTCCGCTGTCCACATAAGACAGATGTCCCTTTAACACAGAGAATTCTATATTAAATTAAAGAGAGATCCTGTCGGTACCAGGAGATTTGTCCACTAAAGACAGTTGTCCGCTTAAGACAGAGTCCACTAAAGACAGAGTCGACTGTATAGATTTATCAATTAATCGAAGCTCACACATCAAAATTTCCAAAAAAATTCTGAGTTGTGACGAATTATGAAGCTTTGGTCAGGGAAGCAATTCTGTATGGTTCTAAATGAAAATAATTAGCAACGTAAAATGATACGCAGAAACGGCTGGTCATAAAAACAGGACCCTGTCTTAAAGACATTACCATAATGAGTCCTTGCCGGATATTAATTGAGGAAACACTATGACTTGACCTACTTCTTCTTGCTTTAGGACGACACTAAACCCATTGTCGGTACTCTAAAACCGGAACCTATTCTGGTTCCTCCCTTTGTTCGGGTTCTGGCCTTGGCCGGTGATTCTCCCGCAGGGAGGTGCGATGAATGTATCTCATGCATGAGGCTAGAATCTCATGGGTGAGAAAATGGTCGCAGGCCGGCGAGATTTGACAAAAAGCATTAACACTGAGAAGGGAGGTCCTTTGCTGCGCGGGTGACCCAGCTGAGCATGTGACATAATTGTAATGTTGCAGCAATGTTCTGTTTGGTTCTGTATTGGTTCTTGTTACGTTATTTTGATGGCTCCCAATAATGTTGCTGCAATGTACTGCTGCAATGTTGCACTGTGACAGTATTATAACATTCTGGTTACGTTATTCAACCTAAATTGAATGTTCTTATAATGTTCAGTTTTGGTTTCATCCTAACCTCGCCAAAAATAATGTTTTAATAACATTCTGATTTGGTGAGGTTTTGACCTAACCATGAATAACAGAATTGTTACGTGCCATCTTAGTAGATACCAGACCAACAAAAAAGGTATGGTTGCAGAATGTTTCTGTTACGTCACAGCTTGGCTGGGGACCCTACCTACGCACCCCGATCTGATGGTGTTCATCCCCGCAGTGACCCCTGGTGGGACGTCAATATACCTGTAAGGAGACGCCAATTACGCGTAATTAGTCAGGCGTCCTTAAGTGCCTGCTCCTGGCCTAATCATCTAATGACCCTGGGCTCACCATAACGTAACACCCTCCGTACCTGACTCTCAGTCCACCATGACATAACTTCTTCCATATTTGACTTGGAGCCCACCCTCAATATAACATTCTCCATACCTGACTTCGAGCTTAACATAATGTAATGCCCTCCATGCCTGTTTCCCAGTCTGCCATAACAACACCCTCGATACCTGACCAGATGCCCACCATAATGTAACACCCTCGATACCTGACTATGAGCTCACCGGAATGTAACACCCTCTGTACTCAATTCCGAGCCTGTTGTAACGAAGCACCCTCTGTACCTGACTGTCAGTCTGCCAGAATGTAAAGCCTTCTGCACCTGACTCTCAGACCGCCTTTTATACTCGACTTAAAGCTCACCATAGTGCAATACCCTCCATACTTGATTCTCCGCCTGTCTTAATGTTACATCTCCATACCTGACTTTAGGCCCACCATAATAAAACACCCTTCATATATGACCCTCTCCCTGCCTTACCTAACTCTGAGCTCACCATAATGTAACAACCCATGTACCTGAGTTGAAGCCCACTTCAATCCGTACCTGCCATAACATTGGCAGAACCAGCATTTTGAAAAGGGGGAGGGGTGCTATTGAGAACAAAATTCTTAATTACTTTTTGGCGGAATTCTACAAACATTTTCCCCAAAAAAAACGTGCCCCCCTCCCCCCATCTAAATGCCACTGCGTAATATCAACAAACTCTTTACCTGACTGTCTGTTGGTTGTTAAATTACACCCTTTATACCAGACTCTGAGTTCACCATAATGAAGCACTCTCCATACCTGACTCTCAGTCCACCATAACGGAACACCCTCTGCATCTTAATCTTGTCGTAAGGTAACACCTCTTTACCCGTTCCTTTTCCAGCCATGCTGCTCTGACTGTCTACTTGTCATAAAATAACACACTCCTTACCTGAATCTGAGTTTGCTATAACATAACACCCTCCACACCTTACTCTCAGTTCACCATAACAGAACACCCTCCACACCTGACTCTCAGTTCACCATAATGTAACACCCTCCAAACCTGACTCTAAGTCTGCCATAACAGAACACCCTCCACACCTGACTCTCAGTCTGCCATAATGGAACACCGTCTGGATCTTAATCTTGCCGTAACATAACCCCTCTTTACCTGTTCCCTTTTCCAGCCCTGCTGCTCGGCCTCCTGGTGCTCGCCTGCCTCCGACACAATGGTGAGTCCCTTAATTAGCTCAATCCTCTGCTGCCTTTGATTAGCACTATTCGTTTTTTCTCCTTCTTTAAAAGAAGGACAGTTTTTTTAGAATCATTATCACAGGTGGCATGTTATTATTTTCACCCAACAAGTGTTCAGTTGTAGATTAGGCGTAGGGTGTGTGTACAGTGACTAATGTTGAGAGGAAAAAACAGGTTTTCTCTTTCATCATCAGAACACGGACTCATGGTTTGAGAAGAACAATATGTCTTAGAATAATTGGCATGAACTTTTCACCCAGAAAGTGTTCTGTTAAAACTTTGCGTCAACACTGGCGGATCCAGGATTTTGAAAGGAGGACGAGGGAGGGGGGGGGGGGCGCCATGGGAAACATTTTTGGCTGACTTTTACATTAAAATAAAGCAACCTTTTCTGGAAAAAGGGAGGGGGGCACGCCCCCACACTCTTCCCCCTCTGGATCCGCCCTTGGCGTGGGACGTACATACAGCAGATAAATGTTCAGAAAAGAAACACGGATAGTGTTCCTAATCAGAACACAGACTGACAACTAATTCCTTGAGAAGGAGTACTATGTCCAAGTCTAACTGGTGGTTTTAATTTGCCTGCAGTAACCGGGCCCCTGAGGCCTAGTGTAGACCGACACCTCCGCCTCCAGTGTCAAACCGTCGAGTGTCCTGTTCCCAGATACTACTCCCCAGACTCTCCGTGTGGCTGATTAGTATTCTACACTGCTGTTTTTCTGGGGATTAAATTCATGGAAGTGTAATAACTATGAGAGTTTGCCACAGGCCTACCCAGGCAAGCAGCGATGTAACAAGCACGTTCTGTGACTGTAGTTGTTTGGATAGTCTGTAACCTCCCAATTTTCACATAACAGTTATGTTATTTTAGGTCAAGTTGAGACTTACTTAAAAAATAATGTTATCGCAACATTATATTTCAGTGAAGTTGATACCTACCTAATAAAGAATGTCAAAAATAATGTAACAGTGCGACGTCGCAATGTTAAGTTCTAAAGATGTTTTTCGGTGCCATCAAAATAACGTAACAAGAACCAAAGCAGAACCAAACAGAACGTCACAGCACAGTTATAATAATGTCATATTCTTGTTGGATATTGTGTAAGTACGTGCTGACGTCTCGGATATGCTGGCCCACATTTTGACCTGGTCTCTCACAATGGGCAGTTCCCGGAACTGATGAGGCGGGGACGGCTCAGTTCGTTAAAGCCCCGCCAGGTGGGGCTAATGATGATGGCGCTCTTAGGTAAGCCGCTGGTAAGCCGAGGATTAGCCTTTAGTAGGTGAGGGGGCGCCGGTAACGAGCGGAGGGGACACCGAGCACCGCGCCACCTGGGAGAGATATTGAGAACTAATTAACATTTGTTTTTTTCAAATGCTATATCAAGTATTTGGACAATTAGGATAATACAATGCATACATATTTTCTAATGTATTGGTGTGATACTACCTTAAATTATAAAAATGAATGGTGCTCAAATGGTCAGCTTTTTAAGTTTATTTACTATAATATTATGACAAATGGTAAACAGAACCGGACGTTTTCCTAACGTTTGTGTAATTTTTCCTTCCAAGGATCGCTGATTTATGGTATTTTAGGGACCTGCAGGCTAATCTGAACTGATTTTGGTAACAAATCCTTCGGAAAAGCTATGGAAAATAAGCTAATAATTGTTATAAATCCATCTACAATGAATGAATTATCAATTGACTCAGGAAATATTAATAATTATGGATAATAACTTTTAAAAAAAATAATGATGGCTCGTTTTTAACAATGCCAATCTAAAAACATTGAGTTATTAACATATATTTCCCAACATGCACCCTGTTTTAGGCTAACATGCAGGTAAAACTCGTGACGATGGCTATCCGTGGTTGGGGAAGCTGTCTACACCTGACATTTACTGAGTTTGGTGGGAAAAAAGTCATTATGTTATTTTTCATAAACTCATTATTTTAGGGTACTGAATCTGTCAGGTGCTAACAACACTTACCGTTCCGCCTTTACTATCCTCCTTTACTTTAAGTGGAGTGATTCCAAACCCTCCAGCTAGCTAATATAAATCCTATATTATTATCTTGTATTTTACTGTCCAAGAACAACAACGCCTAGACGGAGAATTCCAATCCTGCGTCTTTTTTTTTTTGAAACCACTTTTTTATTTATTGAAACCACTTCTTACAAGTAAGATCTTCCAGCAGTTATATTTCAAATGATATATTAGTAAAACATAAACACAGAGAAAGAAAGAAGAGGAAAACATCTCGTTTCGTCTGGCACACAGAAAATCCATTCATTATATATATTGCCTATGTTAAGCTTCCCAAATACTCTGTAGGATTTCTTCTGCAATTGTACGTTATCTTTATCCTGTTCAATGAAAAGAGAAGTAATTAAGCTCAGATGCAAACTATGCAGACTACAACAAAATCAGATATAATCTCTAGACACTGCATCGTTTTGTCCCGCCTGTAAATCCTCTCCACTGTGGGCTGTTTTATGATGTAGAATCTGGGGGTGGGGTATCGTGATGTCGGGGACAGAAGTGATACTTGGTATCGATTACCCATGGCCCCTGGGGGAAGCATACAGAGACATTTATCGGCAGTCCAATTCCCGCTTGCATGAGAACGACTGATAAATGGCCACCGATGTCTGTCCTTTCATAAAGTCAGTGTCATGTCTTCCTGCACCGCAGGGGGGTCATTTTGCCTCCTTACCAGCCCCTGAGACAACTACAGCATTCCTATACTTGGTCTTCCCAAGGCAAGCAGCAACATAACAAGCACGCTATGTGACCATACTTTTTTGGTTGTAATCTGTCCAATTCTTAGGTAACAGTTATGTTATTTTAGGTAAAGTTGGGACTTATTTTAGAAGAAAGTTATAATGACATTATATTTGAGTGAAGTTGAGACATTACTGTTAAAAAATATTAATGTTATAATAACATTATCATAACGTGAAAGAACATAACAAGAAAGTCACGTTGTCTAAAGACATTTCTGTTTGCCACCAAAAGAACGTGACAAGAGGCCAAGCAGAACTAAACAGAACGTTGTGTTAACAGTATGATAACATCATATTCTTGCTTGGAAATTCTCTACCCTCCCTACCCACCCTACACTTGACTACTGTCTTCCTGCACTGTGGGGGCCTCCCACCCTCCCTACCCACCCTCCCTACCCACCCTCCCTACCCACCCTCCCTACACACCCTCCCTACCCACCCTCCCTACACACCCTCCCTAGACACCCTACACACGACTACTGTCTTCCTGCACTGTGGGGCCCCCCACCCTCCCTACCCACCCTCCCTACCCACCCTCCCTACCCACCCTCCCTACCCACCCTCCCTACCCACCCTCCCTACCCACCCTACACACAACTACTGTCTTCCTGCACTATGGGGGCCTCCCACCCTCCCTACCCTCCCTCCCTACCCACCCTCCCTACCCACCCTCCCTACCCTCCCTCCCTACCCACCCTCCCTACCCACCCTCCCTACCCACCCTACACACAACTACTGTCTCCCTGCACTGTGGGGGCCTCCCACCCTCCCACCCTCCCTACCCTCCCTCCCTACCCACCCTCCCTACCCACCCTCCCTACCCTCCCTACACACCCTCCCTACCCTCCCTCCCTACCCACCCTACACACAACTACTGTCTCCCTGCACTGTGGGGACCCCCACCCTCCCTGCACTGTGGGGACCCCCACCCTCCCTACCCACCCTCCCTACCCTCCCTCCCTACACACCCTACACACGACAACTGTCTTCCTGCACTGTGGGGGCCTCCCACCCTCCCTACCCACCCTCCCTACCCACCCTCCCTACACACCCTCCCTACCCACCCTACACACAACTACTGTCTCCCTGCACTGTGGGGGCCTTCCACCCTCCCTACCCACCCTCCCTACCCTCCCTCCCTACCCACCCTCCCTACCCACCCTCCCTACCCACCCTACACACAACTACTGTCTCCCTGCACTGTGGGGGCCTCCCACCCTCCCTACCCACCCTCCCTACCCTCCCTCCCTACCCTCCCTCCCTATCCACCCTCCCTACCCACCCTCCCTACCCTCCCTCCCTACCCACCCTCCCTACCCACCCTCCCCACGACTAATGTCTTCCTGCACTGTGGGGGCCTCCCACCCTCCCTACCCACCCTCCCTACCCACCCTCCCTACCCACCCTCCCTACCCACCCTACACACGCCTACACACAACTACTGTCTTCCTGCACTGTGGGGCCCCCCACCCTCCCTGCACTGCGGGGCGCCCACCCTCCCTACCCACCCTCCCTACCCACCCTCCCTACCCACCCTCCCCACGACTAATGTCTTCCTGCACTGTGGGGGCCTCCCACCCTCCCTACCCACCCTCCCTACCCACCCTCCCTACCCACCCTCCCTACCCACCCTCCCCACGACAAATGTCTTCCTGCACTGTGGGGGCCTCCCACCCTCCCTACCCACCCTCCCTACCCACCCTCCCTACCCACCCTCCCTACCCACCCTACACACGACAACTGTCTTCCTGCACTGTGAGGGCCTCCCACCCTCCCTACCCACCCTCCCTACCCACCCTCCCTACCCACCCTACACATGACTACTGTCTTCATTAAACGCAGGTTCTCTCCTATCCAAGGTGGTGCACTGAATGTTAATCTAAAGATGGTGTATGATTACAATAATATTGTATTCCTTTCCTGTGCAGAAACATCGAGAGAATATTTGCAGATTATGCTGATTCACATAAGTAACAGGATATAAATTGATAGTTGCTGATAGTAGTTGAACATCTGCGGTATGTGGAACCCATTTCGATAACGCACACACAAAATATATATGCATATATATATAATATACATTTGTAAACTTATCCATATTTACTTAGTAAAGCATTAGTTAGATTAAGAACTTGATACACCGGCAGCGATAACAATTATATTCCTAGAATTTGGCTACCTCTCTTCATATTTCAGTGCCGCACTATGATTGAGGTCGATTTCCAAGCCCTATACAATAGCGTTTTGGCATCTATAATGCAAAACACCGATGACATATTGCTCAAAATTGACTAGGTCTGCCGGTGCTATTCTGACGCTCTCATTTCCCATGTCGTGCCTGATGCGAGCAGGATCTAGCAGTTTACATTGCAGTGCTCAGACTGTTGTATGTAAGCCTATGCCAAAATTATTATAGCTAAACAAACATATGTGACTCGGACCATCACCTACATGTTTTTATGTGACATTGTCAATAGTGACGACTGCTGTCAGCATCCGTGCACACCACTACAATGCATCGTCTTTTGCCCTTTTCGTGACGTCATCACAGTTTTTGTATGTTTCGTAAAAGATAGAAATAGACGGCCTGTTGTTTTACTTGCATCTGGTAACACAGACTCTCATAGGGGGTGCTGCCTGCACTGAAAAACGTCACAAACTGTGTCTCTTATATTGTTTGCTCGTTGCCTACACTCTGTCTAACAGTGCGTCCAGTCTGACTGGTTGGCCGTGGGTGCCCAGCACACTGCACGTCGCATCATAATCTGGGCATTTACTGATAAAGGTCTCAAAGTGGTCACGAACCCCTCCTAGTGGTGGTAGTTTGCTGGGGTCTAGACCACGCGGGCTGACACAGGCTGTAATATGGGGCTTACTTTGGCAAAGAGTACAAGGTAAACAACCAACGCACCAAGGTCTGGCACCTGTATATAAGACACAGCTGAAAATGAAAACCTGGATTCTCTCTACCAATGGCAGCTGGTTTACACTATTTTCAGCACATGCAGGCTAATTTATACTTATTTTGTAGACAAATGTCCAATTTTTTGGTAATAAAGTGGTATATCCATCAATAATGAATGCATATTCAAACAACCTTGAAAATATTCAATATGAATACAAATAAATACAAATATTGATTGCTAGTTTTTCATCATCTTAAACTACAAGTAATGATATGACTTATGCTCTTATGGACATTAACATGCTAGAGCCTGACAATTTTTCCTGATCTAGGCAACCTGCAGGTAAAACTCCAGAAATCTGGTAGGGAGTATTACCTGATGCCAATTAATGCAAATTGCCAATAGGGACTATTTCTGTTGTTGCAAATACTATACAGGAACATCATTCATTTTGAAACATTATCACTTTGAAGCATTCTAAGATCGTAACCACAATGCAACGTGTGAGCTTGTGACAGTAGTGCGGTAGAAATAAAACAAAGATTTGTTCGAGAAATGTTGCCAAGAAGAGTGCTTTTCGATAAAACCATCTCCGGCTGTCACGATCATGTTTTAGCAAGCTTCTAACAGGCGGTGTAAGGTTTCAACAAACAGGTGTTAGAAGGGGGGGGGGGGGGGGGGGGCTGGCGATACCTCTCTCAAAACTGTTAATTATCCAGAGGAAAGTATTATAGTAAATGATTTTGTGTAATTTGACGCTGATTTATCTGTGAGTGGACCATACCTGGGCGTGCGGTCTGAATGGGGTTAATTATTCACAGGTAGGTTATTGATCTAAGCCTTATAGATTCGGTTATACGCCAAATCGCCTTTCGAGAATAATTTAACCTAAAGGTAAATTGATATCAGGCATTCCATGGTTCTTGGGGTGATTTGGGTCATTCTTGGGATTCGTCCAGATCCGAGGAGAAAATATTTTTTGTATATGGGGAGGGGGGGGGGGCACCCTGACAATTTTATTTGAATTATGTCAAATTTCGAGGGGGGATTTTTTCCTTTATTTTGGTGGAAACAAATGTCAATCTTGTCCTAATCACACAATAGATCTATTTCTTCCTTAAAGGATAGGTTTAATGGTGTCTTTAGTGATTTTTATGATTTTCTGCGGAACTGGCTATATGTGACTGGCATGCCTGAATTATAAAATATGGACACCTTTGAATGGTGGAAACCAGGTGGTCTGATGTTGTCTAACTGTAATAGTCCTTGTTTTATTGGTTAGGTAGTGTTGAGATATGGCATTTCTGCCATAGGAACAGGTGCAGAAATATCTTGGTTAAGTCGGGCTAAAAGTTGCATGTGGATATCAATGTAGACAGATAAAACTGACTGTGTGCTTAGTGTGAGTCTTGTGCAGTGACTTTCAGTAAAGTGAGATCCGACGTTTTGGACGTCAGGTGTCATTCGCAGGGGATGCCTTATTTTGATTTCAACAATTCAGGATCTCCCAGATGGTCTCTCTTTGTCTACCTGTCGGTCACTCAGACTCCAATCTTTTCGTCATTTCACATTTCAGTCAATCTTTCTTTCTAGTGCTCAGTTCACTGATTGTCTATTTATCTCTCTGTCGTTCAGCAGACTGTCTGTTTTTTTTTCCCTTTTGGTTATCAAGTCGCCCGACAGTCTTTTTGTCTGAATATGCATCCTGGGGCGTGTCCTAGGAAGTGGGGGGAGGGGGCGGTCCAGGAGGTCCTGACCACCACCTAAACCTCCCTCCCCTTTTAGTGGACCCCTTAACCATAAAAAGAGGGTAAAATGTGGTGCATGAATGCGTGAACGCACATGGTTTTAGTGCTTAGCCTTATTTTTTCCGGACCCTACCCTTTCAAAAGCCCTGTATTCACCCCTGTCTGTCACTTTGCTCTGATGCCCGATTGTCTTTCTGTAACACAGTGGTATATTTTGTTATACTTTTATTGTGTATATAGGTTATATATATATATATATATATATTTATTTATTACTCATAATAATTGCCATATTAGTACTCGATGGTGGCTGCAATGTGTACATCACAGCCACCTGACCACCTTCAAGATATATCCCCATGCCTGCCGGCGGTCCACAGTCAGTCATAATTTTAGAGTGGTAGTTGGTCGCCATGAGACGGAGAGAAGTTATAGTTTAGTTTGGCAGTCTGTGAGATGTGGAAGCCAGGGCGAGGCACTCTGGGAGGGTAGCGTGGTCAACACCTAGTAGGAGCCGTGTATCAATGAAGGAGTCAAAGGAGTTCTGGACTTGTGATTATAATTACCACTACATGATCAGGCCTACATTTCTGTTCTTCCGCTCCCAATCTGTCTGTTTCTCTTTCTTCCTGTTTCTTCTGTTTCTCTCTGTGTCTCCATATCCATGTTTGTCTATATCCTTTTCTCCCCTCCTTCCCCTCCCCTCCTTCCCCTATCTTTCCTCCCTCCCCTACCTCCCCTCTTCCCCACTCTCTAAAGTCCCATACCCACTAAGCAACTTTTACAGAGTTGGGCAACAGATCAGCGCTGAAGTCGGCCAATTCTAGGGGCAGATCTAGAATCGGCCAACTTAAGCGCCGATTCAGGTCAAATATGCACATAAGAATGGGCCGATTTCAGTGCCGATCTGTGCCCAATTGTGTAAAAGTTGCTTAGTGGGTATGGGGCTTAACTCCCCTAGCGCCTGATAAATAACTTATTACCACTGGGTCCCTGCATCCTTCTCATTACCCAGCCAAGGAGGATGAACTTCAGAAGCCTCTTAGATAGCTCAGTGACACCGCAATCAGCCACAGAGTAGATATCTGGTGACACCGCAATCAGAGCAGGGGTAGGTGACTGGGAGACACCTCTATCAGGGAGAGGGGTGCGGCCAGCCTCCAATCAGCTGGGTAGAGTAAGGCCCCATACCCACTAGGCGATTTTACCGACGATGGGCCACAGGCTACTCGGAGAATCGATCGAATCTTCCGATCACCTATCAGTATGGTATATTGAAATGTGCATTTTTGATCTGAGTTGGCCCTTAAAGCGGTCGATTCTAAGGGTAGAATAGGCCAATTTTAGGGCCAGCGAGTCAGCCTACTCAGCCAAAATCGCCTAGTGGTATTGTGCTTAAGGCAATAAGACAAGGGTGTGTCGGACACACGAGAAAGGGACAGTAGTTGTGTGTATGACGGGTTCTTTTGAGGCTGGGTGGGCTTACAATTGGTCTTTTCATGAGCATAGATACATGAATATCTTGTAATCTGTCTCCAATAGAAACGAATACATATAATTAACTGATCAGAACGGAGGAGTATTACGTTGAATAGACATATTACTAAAATAAAACCTTTTATATCATGTTAATCTAATTGACAATGAATTACATAGATCCAGAATACATATCAAAGTTATGCTCCTTTTGACTATGTTACCATGGCACCCCTCACCTCTCCAGTGCATCACTTATCATGAAACCTAACATTATCCTCTCAAGGTCGTGACACTAAGCTGAGAGGTTCCCCTTGAGGGGTGTCACATGTTGACTTCTACAAATACACATGTCAGATGTGACAAACAGGGTGACTTTGTGGACTGGGTATACACATCAGTGGGCTGACAGCAGGCTGGGCCTTCCCATGACTTGGGGAATATCTCAGACCCTCTACAGCAGGAACCCACGTCCATTGACAGGATAATCAGGGAGGCTGACAGCTCTATTGATTTGGGTTGTGAACACTTCAAACCACTCTCAACTATTCCAAAACAATGCAAAGTTCTCGATATTTACGAAGGTTTTATCAAATTTCTATAGACGTTGTGCAGATGACGTAACAACAAACAGGAAAGGGCTGGTCACCATATTAGTGATCAATTTATAACTTCTCTTATCTAACATTCTGAAGTATTTAAAGTAAGGTTTTATGCTATACTATTAAAAGTAGCCTCACTGATTAATACTGAACACCCATCATAATTTAGAATTCATTTATAATCATTCATACCAAAGCCATGTGGTCTTGATCACCGTGTGGTGCTCACCAAAATCTGGTCTCGTGACCTTGTTTGCACAAGGTCTATACAAGTGGAATCAGTCTGTGAAGTAGCATAGTGAGAAAGACTTAACATGTGCAAAAATTCTGGCGCAAATGTATGACCTTGGTTATCTTGGTCTTCCTATCCCTGACATGCAATATGATTTTCTGAGATGCCGATTGTAATACGTGACTGAATGAAAGTGCGGTGGCCTCTCACATTGTCTCGCGACAAGGACATCACTGTTGGGATGGGTCCCCCCCCCCCCCCCGCCATTGAGCGGTTGCTGTTTTACTGGGCCGATTTTAATTCTGTTAACAGTTTTAGAAAAATAGATATAGAGACTTTCAACTTGGGGAAATTATTAGAAATGGGTGAAATCTAGTACTAGAAGTTGCCACAACAGTGTGTGATTTGACAAACGCATCATTAACTGTTATATACGTCCCTTTACGTGACGGGCCATGGCTAATGTTGCTTTGTTCAGGTTCCCAGCCTCAAGATAGCACACACCTGTTTCTTTTTTCATAGCTGTCGTTATGGTAGTTTGTAACCACCTTAAGTGTACATTACGACTTCACTTAACATCTATATGTGTGGGCTGACTGGTGATAGGAATGGGTAAACAGGATGTACTCTACACGGAAGGAGACCTGTAGAGACAGAGAGGGCGTCACAGCTGCCGTCTAAGGAGGCAATATGGGGAAATTAGTGTCACCTTTTAGTCAACGTTAGATCCATAGAATCTTCCTGTGCCAGCTGCCTTTAGTCACAAACAAGATGCACGTGTCCTCCCCTACCCCCCCTTTCCCCGTAACCTTCTCCGCCTCCTTACCCTCCCCTTCCCTTCCCTCTTTCCCCTTCCCACTTCCCTCAACCTCCTTCCCCTCCCCTTCCCCTCCCTCTTTCCCCTTCCCACTTCCCTCAACCCCCTTTTCCTCCCTTTCCCCTCCCTCTTTCCCCTTCCTGCTTCCCTCAACCCCCTTTCCCTCCTCTTCCCCTCCCTCTTTCCCCTTCCCGCTTCCCTCGAGCCCCTTTCCCTCCCTTTCACCTCCCTCTTTCCCCTTCCTGCTTCCCTCACCCTCTCTCCCCTCCCGTTCCCTTCCCTCTTTCTCCTTACCACTCCCCTCCCCCCTCCCCTTCCTCTTCATTCCCTCCCCTCCCCTCCCCTTCCTCCCCTCCCCTCCCCTCCCTTCCTTCCCCTCCCCTCCCTCATCTCCCCTCCTCCCTCCTCCCTCTCCCCTCTCTCTACTTACCCCATCTCAGCTCCCTCCTCCCTCCACCCTCCTACCCCCTACCCCCTCCTGCCTTCCTTTCCCCCTCCTCCCTCCCCCTCCCATTACACACATGTGCCTCCAGTAGGCCATACCTGTTGTCATGCCGTCTCCAGTTTTTTGTGCCTGACTCCAGCTGCTGGTTATTACTCTCCTCTGCCCCTCCCCTCTGCCCCTCCCACTACCACTCCTACCTATAACCCCCAGGGCAGTGATTAGCTCTCCGTGTCTCAAGTAAACACATTTAATCCCTCCAGGTTTTCTGTCCAACTTTCTTGTCTAATGGCGGATTTTCACATCTAATAATGGGTTTTAGTTGACAGTAAACCCTCCTTACACTGTAAAAATGGTGTTTAGAATTTAAACATGTCAAGGGGCTAAACATGTTTAGAATCTAAACACAAGAAGTCTGAGGCATTTAAAAGCTAAACACTTGTAATTCCTAAACATGTATGGATTAGATATGTTTAGAAAATAAACACATAAAATTGCAGGTATTTAAAACCTAAACACTTTCTACTTCTAAACATGTGTTGGATTAGATATGCTTAAAATCTGAACACATGAAATTGCAGGTGTTTTAAACCTAAACACTTTCTACTTCTAAACATGTATTGGATTTACCATGGGTGTAGTTTAACTGTACTCCACCAGGTGACACTGTATGCCAATGCTCTGTAGTTCTCAGAGATTTCTTCTAAATGTTGATATAAATTCATTATATATATAAAAAAGGCATTGTAGAGTGTTTAAGAAATTTATATGTAGTACATTAGAAGTATTTTGAGTTTAAGGAAAATTATCTTGCTCGAGGCTTTGAAGATGTACTTTGTTCAGACACCTTTCCCATATGCAGACAGACATAGGGACTAGGGCATAGGTCTAAAAGTTCTGGGACCCACTAGAGGTAGCTAAGCCCTACCTCAGTTCTAAGGTAAATTCTGCATGTCTACATGCATAACATTGAAAGAGGTTCAACTCTAGGCTTGAATTTTACCTCTTTGTTGATCAATTGAGATCAGGAAACATGTTTTACTTCCTGAATTGTAGGTACATAACATTCCTGAATAATGTCAGTGAAAATTACCAAAGAAATTGGCTTTATTGACTTAAATGCCATATAGTCTAATACTTTGAAGCTAAAAATTATTTCCTAAACATCAATTAAATCCTAAGCATTTAGACTATAAACACATTGAAGACCTAAACACTTCATGGTAAACACCTAAACATCACAACTTTCTAAACACTTAACCCTAAACACCAATATTTTAAACATGTTTAGGGAAATAAAGTGTTCCGAAACTGGATGCGGCGAAGTGCTTAGGAAAGTGTTTAGGCTCTAAACACTTGTTTTAACAGTGTAGGCAGTCAGATACATTAGAAATATGCTGCCCTCTCCTCAGGCTGTAGGATATATAAGAAATATGCCCCAATCTCTCCTCATGGAGAAGGATACATTAGAAATATGTCCCCCTCTCCTTAGGGAGAAGGACACAATAAAAATATGCCCCCCTCTCCTAAGGGAGAAGGATACATTAGAGATATTCACCCCTCTCCTCAGTGAGTAGGATACATTATACATATGCCCCCTTCTCCTTAGAGTGAAGGATACATTAGAAATATGCCCCCCTCTCCACAGGGGTGGGATACATTAGAAATACGCCCCCTCGTCTCAGGCTGTAGGATACATTAGAAATACACCCCCGGCATCTCGTTACGCTCATTATCTAAGCTCACTTCATTAATGTTAATTAGTGCCACGAAGTCAGATTAATGTTTGACATGAATACATGGTGCCTCAAGTCATGGCAATGTTCGTTTGTGATCTTAGAAGAAATGTGCAATGTTCACCGAACCTTAATTACAAATCTAAAACTAACCTTGGCACAAGAGCAAATTTAAATGAAATAGGAGGGAAACCCCTTTAGGAATTATGTTTGTTTTGTTATCTTCATTCTCAGTCTCCTTCTATAACATTACAGTTGACATTTGACTAAATCAATATAAGTAATCCCCCTGTTAATGAGAAGTGCAAAAGCAAACGTCTTAGCCTCCTGATGGAAATCAGAGTAAGAAGTGAGGAGCATCCTTGAGAAGGTAGATCAGAAGGAGAATGTCAAAATGGTGAATTGGCTTAATTACAGAAGACTTATTACATGCACCCAGGAAGCCCTGGAGACATAGAACACCACATTAGGATCTGATGCAGGCATCAATATCAGGGGGTTTGCAGCCGCAAACCACAGCCAAGAAAAAAAATAAGATAAAAACTAATACGAGTAAGGGGGACTCAGGGATGTCACACGCTATACACACGCAGGGGCATTATCTCCATTTTGGGTAGTTATATCTACCAAAAGTGGGGAAGGCGGTGGTTGGTAGGGGGAGGGGAGCGAGGGATAGAGGGAGGGGGAAGGATGGGAGGGGAGATGATGAGGGAGGGGGGAGGGAGGGAGGAGAGAGGGAAGGTTGGAGAGGGTGGGAGGGAGTTTTAGGAGAGAAGGGGTATGAGGAGGAATATCCATGTAATTTAAGGCCCACAATACAAAAATCCCATCCAGAAAAACCAACACGATAAATTTTGGACATGAAAGGTATGTGACAAATGGTAATATAATCATCCACAAATCAATATATGGGAAATCAAATATGAAACTGTTCAAAGGGCATTGAAATACTGTGGCATAAGAAAAAATTGTAAGAAATTAAAAAAATGAAAATGAAATATCATGCAGCATTAAAATCCAATGGTCACAAATTTAGTGATCATGAACATTTTAATATGTCATGTGGATGAATTATCTTTGATTTCTTTGGTCAAAGCTCCCGGAGTCCAGCACAAAAGACGAAGATGTCGTGACAAAAGGTGTGACCTGATGAAAGGGGTCGATGAGAGAGGGATGAGGGGGAACCCCTGAACCACCACCTTCACCCGTCCCTGATCATTAAGAGAGACTGTTGCAACTAAAGAACAGTTTAATCCCAACACTTTAGTTTATCAACTGGCTACTGTTGTTAAAAATAATAGACAAATAGATGAATAGGTATCTAAGCATCGTGGATTCCAGATCAATTATGAATCTAAATTAAGGCATAACTTGTTTCGTTCTAAGAGACAGCTAATTTGACTTGTTGGAAGACTGCATTATTCAAACTATTACTTTAAAAGAATGATAATCCCTTAACATGATAAGAGCCTTGACTGTTTATTGAATATATATAAGATATATTAAATTTCCTTTTTTATATATAAGTATATCAAATCAAATTTCATTTTTCTTTCCTATTTTGATAAAATTTAGGAAATGATAATGTACAGGTTATGGAGAACAATATCATCTGGGCAGCTAAACTATCTCGAATCATTGAATGAAACCTGTCTACATAATATACAGATCTAATATTTTGTAAAGTTACAGTCAGTAACACAGGTAAAATCTTTTGATTATTATCAAGATACTTTCAAATTATGAGAAAAAGTGATTGATTTATACCGTTTCCTTATCATCCTTCCTGTGTTGATTGCCTCTGAGGGTCGTCAAGACCACGTGATCGGAAGTGGAATCCTCTGCCAGGCATTGCCCTGCCAGGCCTGTCACGTGACGTCAAGCCAATGCCCCCTAGTGGCAGGGACTGTTAATATTCATCACATGTGGCTATTTGAGGTGTTCTGTTCAATAAGAAGGTTATTCTGGGAGACGGGTTGGCATGATATCACACAGGGGCGACCCATCATGGGTTCCTGATGGGGTAGGGGTTTCCTGATGTTGAATGTCGAATTCAAAAGATGGCAATGTCACATGTATCTGTTGCTTATTTTTCTCAATGTTGCATGTCAAATTTAAGAAATAACCATGTCGCACATCACTGAAGTTTCAAAGCTGTCATTATGCCCCCATGTCGCTTGTTGATTTTAAGAAACTGTCATATTGCCATGTTGAATTTACTGGTCCAGACCCATCACCATAACTTTTACCCAAGTGCAAAAAAGACCAGAATTGCACCCCAAAACCCTCCCACACCTATCTTGTATGGGGTATTCACGTTTCACAGAGTGGGAGTAAAACTGGATGGAATGGCACCGTGAGACGTCAGATTTAATCTAGCCATAAAAAGACTGATTTAATTTGTTTCTTGTTCACGGCGGTTTAACTAGGCGCCACTTGTCTGGGAGTGCTGGAGAAAACGCGAGGACTTGGAATTGATCAGAGACTGTGTCTGAGTGGTATGAAGAGGGGATCAAGTGGGTGGGAGGGTAAAACACTGACACAGCTACTGAACTGAGAAAATGCTAGTGTGTCTCACTGAATGTTCCTGAGTGGGGTAGATTCTTGGAGGAACCTTTAAATGTCATGCCATGTGTAAGAGTAGGGGCAGATCTGCGGGGGACCCCCTACCCCTCCCACTTTTTACATTGTGGTAGAGACATTAACTTGCTGTTAAGCTACGCTGTTTTAGTACTATGTGGGACCCCCCCATTTTGAAGTTCGGTACCCACCCCTGAAGAGCCGTTCCTGCAAAACCAGGGTCGCATCTTTATTAGAGGTTTCCTTGATGAGTATTCAATATTCCTTCTGGTAGTAAGGTGTAAGGTGTATAAAAACAACCATAATTTAACACAGATGTGCGACCTGCTAATTTGCCAAGTCCACCCAGGATACAGTGACTCAGATAATTTGCTGTAGACAACTTACAAGATGTAGAGATAAATGAGTGCAGGTGTACTGGACAACACAACAATTCAGTACAAGGCAGTGTCCTTATTACCTCATAGATTCTTTTGTACCAGCAAATACTTCAGTCAATTGTATTGAGGATTTTTGTTAGAAAATGTTGGTAGGCCTAAACATGCTTATCATCCCTTCTTTATATTATATCCCACATCAAAAACTCCTGGGTCAACTCTTGACTATTGATAGAGTTTGGATGGGAAGTATGTCAATTTGGGGTTGTGCCAGGATTCTTTTTAAATACCCATGCAAAAAGGAGTTTACAGTACGGGTTGGCCCGGTTCCATCCACCTTATGTAGGGAGGAATGTGGTGTTGGGGTAAGATCACGTTAGGTGTTTGAATCATGCAGGGGTCAGGGGTTCAAACTTGCCTTCTTCATAAAATTGTGAATGTAGTGTTTGTCCCACCCCAGGCTCTATGGGTGGTGATTCTTCAGCGCTACAGGGTCTATTAAGGTCATAGAGGTACCCAAACATGTTTATCATGCATAGAGGTATGGATCACAATAGAGTAAATATAATTGATTCATTTCTGTACAAATCAAATCCTACACAAGGCAGAAACACTGAGTTGGGATTGTCCTTATGTGAACATTATGTGAAGATTACGGCTTCACTTAACATTTACATGCGTGGGCTGACTGGTGATAGGAGTGGGTAAACAGGATATATCTATGGGGAAGGTGACCTGTAGAGGCTGAGAGAGCATCACAGCTGCTGTCTAAGGAGGCAATATGAGCAAATTAGTGTCACCTTTTAGTGAGTGTTATACCTGAAGAACCTCCCTCTACCACCTGCCTATAGTCACAAACAAGATGCACGTGTCCTCCCACAGAGCTACACCCTCCTCCAGTAGGTCATACCTGTTGTCACGCTGTCTCCACCTTTTTGTGAACGACTCCAGCTGGTGCTTATTACACCCCTCTCACCCTCCCCTCTCAACCTCCTTCCTTTCCCCTCCTCTCTATAGGATAACTCCCGGGGCACTGATTAGCCCTCCACGTCTCAAGTAACCACCTTTAATCCCTCCAGGTTTCAGTCCTACTTTCTCGTCTGATGGCGGATTTTCTCAGCTAATGGTGCATTTTAGTTAACAGCAAACCTCTCCTGAGGCAATCAGATACATTAGAAATATGCCCCCCTATCCTGAGGATTTGGATACATTAGAAATATGCCCCCCTCTGCTTAGGGAGAAGGATACATTAGAAATTTACCCCCGGCATATCTTTATGCGGGTTGTCTAAGCTCACTTCATTGATGTTAATTAGTGCTGCCAAGTCAGATTATTGTTTGACATGAATATAGAGGGCCCTGAGCCATGGCAATGTTCGTTTGTGATCTCAAAAGAAATGTGTGATGTTCACCGAACATTGATTACAAATCTAAAACCAACCTTTGCACAAGAGCAAATGAAGTAGGACGAAAACCTCATTAGGGATGCTTGTTTTGTTATCTCCATTGAGGTCTCCTTCAATAACGTTAAAGTTGACATTTCACTAAATCAATCTAAGTAATTCCCCTTTTAATGAGAAGTGCAAAAGAAATTATCTCAGGCTTGAGCTCCTTTTGGAAATCAGAGTAAGACGGAATGAGCATTCTTGGAACTGTAGCCCAATAGAATCTCAAAATGGTGAATTGGCATAATTACAGAAGACTTACATGCACCCAGTAAGCCCTGAAGACATAGGACATCACATTACAGTCTGATGGAGGCATTGACATCAGGGGGACACGCAGCCACAAAACACAACCAAAAGAAACAAAGATAAAAACTGACATGAGTAAAGGGGACTCCGGATGTCACAGCTGTGCACATGCAGGGGCATTATCTCCATTTTGGGTAGTTATATCTACCAAAAGTGGGGAAGGGGTTGGTTGGTAGGGGGAGGGGGGCGAGGGGTAGAGGGAGGATTTGGTAGGGAAAGGGGGGAGGTTGGGAGGGAGTTGGAAGAGAGAGAGGGCGGGAGTAGGAAGAGCTATAACAACACCTGGGGTGCCAACCAGAAAACTTCCACGACAAATTTTGGACATGACAGTCATGTGACAAATCATAACATAATCATCCACAATATATGTGAAATCAAATATAATACTGTATTAAGGGCACTGAAATACTGAGCATTAGAAAAAGCAAGAAATTAAGAGAGAGAAAAGAAATATCATGCAGCAATAAAATCCAATGATCACAAATTTAGTGATCATGAGTATTTCAATGTATCGTGTGGGCGATTTTGACTGGATTTTCTTTTGGTTGACGCTCGTGGAGTCAGGCACAAAATATATAGATGTCATGACAAAGGGTATGACTTGTTAATGGGGAATTGGGGACGGGGGTTGGTGAAAGGGGTCGAGGGGAGAGGGATGAGGGGATCCCCTGAACCACCACCTTCACCCATCCCTGATCATTAGGAGAGACTGTACATGTTGCAACTAAAGAACAGTTCGGTCCCAACACATTAATTTATCAACTGGTTACTGTCATTAAAGATGATAGACGAACCAGAATCATCTAGGTATCAAAGGATTCTAGATTCTAGATTCTAGATCAAATCTAAATCTAGTTTTGTTCAAAGAGACAACTAATCTGACTTGTACTTGTACTCAAAGTACTAATTTAAAAGAATGACAATCCCTAAACATATTGAGAGTCTTGAATGTTTATTGAATATATATAAAAAATATTATATGATTTATTTTCCTTTTTTATACATAAGTATACCAAATCAAGTTTTTCTATCATATTTCAATAAAATTCAGGAAATGATAGTATACCGGTTGTGGAGAATAAGATCATCTGGGCAACTAAACTCTCTTGAATTGTTGAATACAACCTGTTTCAATAATAAACAGATCTAATATTTTGTCAAGTTGTAATCAGTAACATAGGTATAATCTTTTGATTATCGTCAAGCTTATGATGCTTTCAAATTTAAAAAAAAGTCCATATATCTCATTTCTTTACCCATTCTTCCTGCGTTGATTGCATCTGGTGGTCGTCAAGACCACGTGACCAGATGTGGAATATTCCGCCAGATGTCGCCCTGCCGGCTGGTCACGTGATGTCAAGTTGATGCCCTCAGCGGCTGGACAGTTAATATTCATTACATGTGCCTATTTCTAGTGTTCAGCTCAATAAGAAGGTTATTCTGGGAGATGAGTTAGCATGATGTCACACAGGGCCAACCCATCATGACTCTCACCCCAATGTTAAAAAGGGTGGCCTCAAAAACCCTCTCAAGCCTACCCTGTTCGCAGAGTATTCATGTTTTACAGAGTGGGAGTAAAACTAGTCAGAAAGGCGCCGTGCGACGTCTGATTTAATCTAGCCATAAAAAGACTGATTTAATTTGTTTCTTGTTCACAGCGGTTTAACTAGGCGCCACTTGTCTGGGAGTGCTGGGAGAAAAACCACGAGGACTGGGAATTGATCAGGGATGGTCGGAGTGGTATGAAGGGGGGATCGAGTGGATGGGAGGGTAAAACACTGACACAGCTACTGAACTGAGAAAATGCTAGTGTGTCTCTCTGAATGTTCCTGTGTGGGGTAGATTCTTGGAGGAACCTCTGAGTGTCATGCCATGTGTAAGAGTTTTTTTGTGGTGGAGACATTAAACTTGCTGTTAAACTACATTGTTTTAGTACATAGCGTATATGTTGATCCCCCCTTTTGAAATTCTGTACCTGCCCCTGGAGAGCCATTTCTGTAAAAGCGGGGCCACATCTTTATTAAGGGTTTCTTGATGAATATTCAATATTCCTTCTGGTAGTGAGGTGTAAGAAGTATTAATAAAATCATCATTTGATATAGATGTGTGACCTGATAATTAGCCAAGTAGAAGCAGGCTACATTGACTCAGACAATCTGCTCTAGACAACTTACAATATGTAAAGATAACTGGGTGCAGGTGTACCGGGCATCGCAACAAGTTAATACAGGGGAGTGTCATTATAAAAAGGGCTAAGCACTAAAACTGTGTGCATTTGTACATATGTGTGTGGAATTTCCCCTCTTTTTGTTTAGGAGTTCACCAAAAAAATATAAAAGGAGGAGGGGAGGGGGGGGGGGTCAGAACTTTCAGGATGCCCCCCCCCTCGGATCAGCCCCTGATATTTCCGTCAATGGTATAAAAGATTTGTAGAAAATGTTGGCAGGCCTAAACATGCTCAGTATCCCTTCTTTATATTTAATCCCACAGCATCAACTCCTGGGTCAACTCTCAATTATTGATTGAGTTTGGATGGGAAGTGTGTCAATTTGGGGTTGTGCCAGAATTCTTTTTAAACATCTACACATAAAGGAGTCTACAGTAAGGGTTGGCGCAGTTCCATACTCCCTACTCGGGCAGGAATGTGCGTGCTGGAGTAGGATCACGATAGATGTTTGAATCATGCAGGGGTCAGGGGTTCAAACTCGCCTTCTTCAGAAACTCGTGAATGAAGTATTTGTCCCACCCCAGGTTCTATGGGTGGTGATTGGTCAGGGTTACAGGGTCTACGGAGGTCATAGAGGTAATCAAACACATTTATCACAGAGGTATGGGTCACGATAGAATAAATGAAGTTGAATCATTTCTGTACAAAAAGAAAACCCCACACAAAACAGAAACGCCATAAAACATGCATTTAAAAAACTTTGGATACTATTGCACATCACACACTGTATTTTTTATTGTTTGCTAGAAAAAGAAAAATCATCATGAACACAAATGTTTTCTGTTAATTTGGCGATGTTTCTCCCTATAAGAGTTGAAAATGAAATTACCTATGTGTTAATACTTAGGAGTCTTTGACAAATCTATTAATCTGAGATAATTATGAACGACTCTAAAATGTGAATAGTCATGAAGGTAATAACGTCTATGCTGCACTCATCATGCTTGGTCAATCTTATAATATTTGATAGACTTGAATGGAGTCACCAGAAGTCGCGATCAATGAGCAAAGCAAAAATTAAAAATTAAAAAAATGACTTACTAGACTTGTATTTCTGATGACATTGTGCTAGACCTGTAGTCTGATATTGTTATCGCATAATTATGTCAAATATCAAAACCATCGTCTGTAAACAACTTCATCTTGAAGCCTTGCCGAAAGTAGCAACTCTACAAACCAATGTTTTATATCTATATCCATATGACAGTATTCGTACAATATCTGATTGCAGAACTGTGGTTCTTTCTTTAATGCTACACTATACAGCATCTACAAGTACTACAGCTTTTGGTGAACTGACATCTAACAATAGATATAAATGTGACTGAAAAATTATTATATTCTTGTTTGATTTTCCCTATCCATTTTGACGCTTTCCTGTTTAAGACGTACAGAGCAATTACACTCACATATATTCATAAAATACACAACAATAGGCAGAGTGAAATCTACTTGTTTCTCTCTTGAAATTGAGCGGGTTGTTTGTTTTTGTTTTCTGATGCCAATAGTGACGGCAAAGGTGTAGGGTAATGGGCTGGCAAGGGGGAAGAAGCGATGCTTTGGTTCCTAGTGATAATGGGTTTGGGGAGGCAGTGACTGTGATGAGTGGATGTTGTCCAGACTTTTATCCCACTCTATGGCATGAGGGGGAAATTGGGTGGGGTGTTATGTTAAAGGGAGTGGGGCATGTTCACACAGAGTTCACTTAATGTGCTGCTTTCATCACCCAACACATAACCGTGGAGCTCCGATATGTCAGGTAGCAGTGGCCATACAATTCTGAAACATTTTCCCATCAGGATACCTTTATGATATGATATGTGTTTATAGCTGATGCATGAAACTATTTGATCACTCTCAATATCGGTCGAGCTCTGATACATTAAGGAGAAGTGTGGCTATACAATTCCGAAGCATTTATTCATTAGGATATATTTTTGATAGTGTATGTGTTTACAGTCAATGCATAGAACTACATTATCACTCTAACACACATATGAAATACCATTAAACATAGAGCTGGGAACCAATGGGAGTCGTTGATACGAAATTCAATCGAGGGACAGCTGGTTTGCCGACCATTCATTACTCTTGACTATAGAGGCCGTACTTCAGGTCCCAGAAAGGCCCATCTTTCCCCCGTAAAGTGAGTTATTGGGAAGCTTGATGCACTTGGGTGCCCTCCTGAATACGTGAGTTGGGCATTGCACAAGTTAGAGCAGATTGGAGGAGAAGGAAAATCGGGTAGGGGTAGAGGAGAGGTGAGAAGGGTTGGAGAATTTGACGATACTGACTCCATGATGATCAGAGCAAGGCAGAATGGTAAGAGGACAGAGGGGTAGCACAAGGGTGATGATAATCATAGCGATGATAGAATCAGTGTAGGTTAGGAGAATCTATTTTGTAAGTCAGACTCTGTAATGAAACATAGAGGTTAAAGGACAGTGTTACATTTAGGTGATACAGAGCTGGATTCTTAAAAGCTCTAATGATGGGTAGGAAGAGAACTCTGATTTTCTATCTTGAGATTTGAAGGGTGTATTTGTTTTGTGATGCCACATCCACTGCCAATAGTGATGGCAAAGGTGTATAGGGTAATGGGATGGCAAGGGGAAAGAGGCAATGCTTTGTTATTAGTGATAATGGGTTTGTGGAGGCAGTGACTGTCATAGCAGGAGTCTATGTCAGGGATTTACCCCACTCTATGGCATGAAGGGGAAAATGGGTAGGGTGTTATGTTTAAGGGAGTGGGGCATGTTCACACAGAGTTGCCAGTTTATGTCAGACTAAATGTGCTGATTTCATCACCTAACAAACAACTGTGGAGCTCCAATACGTCGAGTAGCAGTGTGGCCATGCAATTCTGAAGCATTTATCCATTAGGATACCCTTTTGATTGTGTGTGTGTGTTTATAGCCGATGCATAGAACTACTTTATCACTCTCAACACATATAAGAAATACCATTATACATAGTGTTGGGAACCAATGGGAGTCGTTGATACAGAATTCAATCGAGGGACAGCTGGTTTGCCGACCATTCATTACTCTTGACTATAGAGGCCGTACTTCAGGTCCCAGAAAGGCCTATCTGTACACCGTAAAGTGAGTTATTGGGAAGCTTGATCCACTTGGGTGCCCTCCTGAATATGTAAGTTGGGCAGGGTACAAATTAGAGGGTCAGGAGGAGAAGGAGAAATGGGTAAGGGGAGAGGTGAAGGACTGGAGGACGGTGAGGGTAACAAGATGGGAATAACAATCATAGGGAATATCAAACTAAGGAAAGACGGGGATTTCTTTCATAAGTTTGACACTTGAATAGAAGATAAAGGTCAAAGGTTATTTGATTAGGAGAAGAATCTGTAGAGTGTCCCTTTGATTGAAGAAGTTGGGGAAAAGTTGAGGTAAAGGTTGTGTCAATGCGTGAAGATCCAGTACTTAACTTATAAATATGCAGATTCTCCTCCAACCCCATCCATTTTTATTTTTGAAATCTTGGATGAGTCCCTAATTCATATAGTGTACTGAAAGAGGATCCTTTCTTACAATAAAACTAGTACTATGATTACAGTTTCCAACTCTGCAGGTCTGAGGTTGTGCTACTTTGTGCTACTTTGATATCATGTCACACTCCCTGGACACTTATATTTGGACATTCTGAGATTGCCTGCACTCGGGCATGTAGATAGCTGAGTATATGCAGGTAAAATTAAGTAGGGGTGTTTTGTTAGTCAGATTATTCCCGGTGACAGGCAAGATTTAGGCCCCTTAATAATAATAATAATTCACCGTCGTACCAACAAAGCCAAGGCTTTTCAGCCCCAATCTGCTATTCTAAATATTACGTTGTGTATTATAGTTGGGGATTGCGGGCAGCCGAGCGTGTGAATTACAGGCCTTGTGTGGGTGCGGGTTTGGTGCTGGGACAGGGGTGTTTGAGTCAGTTTGGGCTCAGTGCCCCAACATTGTGGGCCACTCAGGGATCTATTTGATAGCAGGCCGGTCCAGCCTCAATGACTCGGCCGCAGACCCGATAAGAATGAGCGATGGCCGGCGGGGATGTGGTATTTTCATTAAATCTGCCCGCGTCCAGTAGTAAGCAGACAGCCCGCCAGGAGGCGCTAATAATGCCCCCCGCCGCCGCCAGGGTGAGCCACCGACTTCCGGTATTAGTAGAAATGGGCGCGTGGGGATATGGGAGGGGGGGTCGGGGTTAAGGGGAAGGAGGAGAGCCATATCTGTAGATGCCATCAATAAAAGGAGAATAGAGGACAGGGCATTAGATGCAGCTGGAGGGAACAAGGAAATTTAGGTGACAAAAACAGGGACGGAGGAAATGGGAACTGGCGTTGGGAAGGAGGCGTGGGGCAGGAGGTGGACTGGCAGGCACAGAGGCACGGTCATAGTGGGAAAGGGAGGAGGGAAATTAAGTTACGTGGAAAAAGGGTAGGGATACGTTTGGAAAAATAAATGACAGTTCTCTGAGGGGCAAAGGAAGAACTATTGAAAGAAGGGGAGATAGACATTCAGCCTGTGTAGACAGTTACAGATTGCTGCAGTGAGAGTATTTGACACGTGGGACGTGTTTTCGGCAGGCAAAGATACGAATCACTATCTAGTGCTCTCTTCAGATATGAAGAAATAGAATGTGAAAGAGGCAAGGGGAAATACAGATATGTAGATTTGGACAATGAAGGACTGGCAGAGAAAAAGATAGGGATCAATTTGTAAGGGATGGATTCGGAGGGTGTCCAGGGAGCTTTTAATACGTTGTGTTACCTCCTCTTTTGGTAGGTACTTAACCTTCATGGGGGAGGAGGGGAACCAAATGTGGAGCACTGAATGGTCAAGGGTTTAGTACGTAGCCTTTAAATGAAGCCCTATAGATCTGGTCAGCAAGAAACAGCTCATTTTGTGTTCTTTTTATTGTGACATGGCAATAGTTAAGAGTTCTGGCTAGATATTTTTAATGTTATTTGATATGAAGTGTTGTACATTAACAGGACACATATTGTAATAAAATATATCATTAGAGTTGCATTTTGGTGAACTTATACAGACAGATTAACAGGAGATAACCGAAAATGCTCAAGTATATCAGTTGTTTCTTGTGTCCCAGATGTATAGCCTCCCCTCTTGCCTTCCCCTGGCTCCAGAATCCGCCCTGGTGGCGGGATATATATGTGTATGCTCTTGGGAGAAAAGATGATGTCTAGGTGTGTAGGGAGAAGTAGTAAAGCACTATTCAGGAGTAGGCTGCAAGGAGAGATGGATCACTGAAGGTGCAATGTTTTATTGTATTGCCTTTATGCCATTTCTCCCTTGTCAGAGTAGTTTGGATATGTACATGGTCTTGGGAACAAAACACTATGATGCCGATGTTGATGTGTAGGGGTGGGTAGGGAGAAATAGTAAAGCACTACTAGCGAGTAGGCTGTAGGGAGGGTGAGTCAATTTAGTATGCCCCCTGGCCTAAAGCTCCCACGTCCCGGGAGCAGCTCTGAGTAGCTCAGTGGCGTCAGAGGTTAAAAGTATCAAGCCCCATACAGGAAGAAGCCTCTATTCCACACGGCGATTCTGGCAGCCTGTTTTTTTTTTAATAACCTTTACCAGTAACATGACAGAAGACCATGCATCCTACATATCAATTGAAAGATAATTGAAATCCCTACCTAGTGATATGTAACATGTCTACGATTAACTCAAATTCGAATTAGGGACCTTCCATTAAGTTCATATGCATCAAGGGGGGAGGGGGTTGGAATTTAACTAAATGTGCATACATTCTACTAAAAATCCAATGTGTTCTTTAGCCCAAGTGGGTTATGGGGGGTCTGAAAAGGTGCTCACATACTTCATGGAAGGTCCCTTGCCGAAGTTTTGAACCATGATATCGTCTAGTGGGATACAGCCTGTACATGTGTAAAGTCTTTCCCCGTCTGGGAGGTGGGGAACTGCCGGCCTCATAGATCGATACCGACCCACATGTCAGCCATAAAAGCCATGTTCACAACGTCTGATTTTTCCACTTATGAAAATTGTAAAGTTAAAGCACACATACAGAGTGTAATTTTAAACGATTTTGGAGAGGGGCTTCCATTTCAATAAAATGTGCATATATATATATATATATATTTATATATATATATATATATGCACATCTTATAGAAATGGAAGCATATTTCAGCCGTTTTAGCAGGACAGACAAGATCACTATCAAGTGCTCTCTTCAGATATGAAGAAATAGAATGTGAAAGAGGCAAGAGAAAATACAGATATGTAGATTTGGACATTGACTGACTGGCAGGGAAAAAGATAGGGATTAATTTGTAAGGGATGGATTCAGAGGGTGTCCAGGGAGCTTTTCCAGAGATTACGGGACTGAAATGTGTTACCTCCTCTTTTAGAAGGGACTGAATCTTCACAGGGGAGGTGGATTGGGGGGAACCAAAAGTGTGGCACTGAATGCTCAGGGGTTCAGAACATAGCCCTTGCATGAAGCCCAAGCCTCCCACATATTCCTGCAGCTCCAAGGTCTACCCAGCAGGCGGGATATACATGTGCATTCTGTTGGGAGCAAAGCATTTACATTGCAGTCGGTGTTGTGTAGGGGTGGGTAAGGAGAAGTAGTAAAGCACTACTAGGGAGAAGGCTGAAAGGAGAAGGGGTCTAGATTGGGGTCCCCATGTCGCATGTCAAATTTAAGAAATGTCCATATCACCTGTCATGATATCTTAAGATCCTCTGTCCATGTCACTGAGCTCCATGTCCCTTGTTGAATTTAAGAAATGGTCCTGTCGCAGTGTCAAATTTAAGAAATGGTGATGTCACTAAGCCCAAAAAAGGCTATGTCGCCATGTCGATTTTAGGGGTCTACACCCATAGGAGGGGTGAGTCGATGGATCACTGAATGTGTAATGTTTTATCGTATTGCTGTTATGCTTTTTCTCCCTTGTCAAAGTCCGGTCCCTTCCCTGTAGGTGCGATATGTACATGCTCCTAGGAGCAGAGCACTATGCAGCAGTCATTGATGTGTAGGGGTGAGTAGAAGTAAGGCACTACCAGGGAGTAGGCTGTAGGGAGGGTTAGTAGGTAGAGCATGCTCTCAGGAAGTAGGCTGTAGGGAGGGTTAGTAGGTACGGTATGCCCTCAGGCTCTCAGGCCTCTAGCCGCACATCCCCGATCCGGGAGCAACTCAGAGTAGCTCAGTGGCATCAGAGGTTAAAAGTATCACAGGCCCCATGTTGCATGGAGCTTGTACTCCACTAGGCGATCCTAGCAGCCTGTTTTCTTAACAACCTTTTACCAGTAATATGAAAGAAGACCATGCATCCTACATATCAATTGAAAGATAATTGAAATCCTTACCTATAGTTCGGAGCAGCAAATTGGGAACTTTGGACTAGCCACATTAAAGGCCATCTCAAACAAACTAAAAACAATTTTTTTTGACCCAAAGAGTTTTCAACAGAATATTAAAGTCCTTATCTCTGATATCATACAATAAAAATCTAATTTAAAGACATTTTTGGGGTCAAATTATCAGTATAATAGCAAATACCTGTGTCTAAAGCCCAAAATTGGCAAAAAGCTGGTCCTTTCAAACAGTATGTTTCAGCAAAAATCTAATAAATCTGTGAGATACATTCCATAAACATTCTCCAGGACCCTCTATTCATAATGGTAGGGCTTATAAATGATAGTGTGTCTCTTAAAAAACTTAGTAATATGTTTGAATTAATAGAAATATAAAAGACAGAATTAATTCATGTTTCCAGCCATTACTTTTACCTTTTCTGATAAGATTGTGCTACAAATCTCTCATGACCAGGCCATGACTCAGATAACTGGGTCATGACCTTGACCTCTGTTTCTTAATTCTTAACCATTAAACATGACAACATGTCATGACATCAAATATTTTGTACTTTAGACCTGCAAACATGTTTGTAGTTGACATATCTCCTTCATGTTGTTTAATTAATTAAATCATCATCAAATTTATTATGAAATATGTGGAAATAGTGGAAATACAATCAATGACATCAGCGTCAAAAGGTATCAAAATGACAACGTTTTAGGAAAACGTAATTTCTGAACAAATGTTAATAAATTAACAGATAAAAGGTGCATCATAAAAAGGAAGACATTAATGGAAACTGTGTGAGACATTTATTCATTTAAGATGTAAAAAATTGAGATCATAGGAATTCATTATGAATTATGACGCCAGCTGAACAGATATATCATAACGTTTTGATGTTTTTTCCATATTTTTTGTTCACGTTGCAAGGGATTATGGGTAATATCCAATAAAAATACCATGATAATACATACCATGAGGTAGAGAATTTCATAGGCTTTCTTATGATACCTTTTTTGTAAAGATTGATTGAAAACTTCATGTGCTACTACATTTTTTGTGTTTTAAGGTTTGAAAAGGTACCTTTTAGTTCCCAATTTGCTGCACCGAACTATAGTGATATGTAACTTGTCCATGATTCCCACGCAGGTCTTTCCATTAAGTACATACACACCAAGGGAGGAGGGGTTTGAAATTCTTTAAAGGTGCATACATTCTTCTGAAAATACAATAATACTTTAGTCCAAGTAGGTTAACATACTTAATGGCAGGTCCCTTGCCGAAGTTCTGAACCTTGTCATCATCTAGTGGGACGCAGCCTGTACATTTACAAAGCTCTTCCCCGTCTGGGAGGTGGGCCACCGTGGGCCTCATAGATCGATACTGACCTACATGTCATCCATTAAAGCCATGTTCACAACGTGTGATTTTTCCACTTACAAAAATGGTAAGGTTATAGCACACATTCAGAGTGTAATTTTAACCAAATCGGCAGGGGGGGGGTTTTCCGTTTCCATAAAATATGCATATATATATTTATATACATACATGTCTAAAATCAATGCGCTCTTTATCTAGGAGGTAACAGGGTCTGAATTCTGCGTGTGTATATGTACTTTATCGAAGGCCCCTATGGTGTCACTTAAAAGTAGTGTGAAACAAAATTAATGTATATGTGGGATTTAGAAATAGCGGAAAAGCAGCTGTCGCTAATTACCATAATGTAATCGGAACGAACATTGTTAATGTTTATAATCTGAACACGCCGTGTCCAAAATCGCGAGAACCATAGGAATCGTAAATTGTGAACTGGGCTTACAGAGCTATCCCCATGTTACACCCCATTTTCTCTGAGGGCTGAGTCCAGATCCCCCATGTAGGATGACGGCCTCAGTAGATATAGAAGTGGTCCCTCCATCATGGGGTCATGTATCAAGGGGGAGTAGGGCAGGGAAGGGCAGAAAGAATTGTGGAAACAGGACTTAATTATATTGATGGAATTAGTCAAGGGGGAGTAGGGTAGAGAAGGGAAGAGCTGAAAGAATGGTGGAAACATGACATAATTATATTGATGGAATGAGTCAAGGGGGAGTAGGGTAGGGAAGGGAAGAGCTGAAAGAATGGTGGAAACATGACATAATTATATTGACGGAATGAGTCAAGGGGGAGTAGGGTAGGGAAGGGAAGAGCTGAAAGAATGGTGGAAACATGACATAATTATATTGACGGAATGAGCCAAGGGGGAGTAGGGTAGGGAAGGGAAGAGCTGAAAGAATGGTGGAAACATGACATAATTATATTGACGGAATGAGTCAAGGGGGAGTAGGGTAGGGAAGGGAAGAGCTGAAAGAATGGTGGAAACATGACATAATTATATTGACGGAATGAGCCAAGGGGGAGTAGGGTAGGGAAGGGAAGAGCTGAAAGAATGGTGGAAACATGACATAATTATATTGACGGAATGAGTCAAGGGGGAGTAGGGTAGGGAAGGGAAGAGCTGAAAGAATGGTGGAAACATGACATAATTATATTGACGGAATGAGCCAAGGGGGAGTAGGGTAGGGAAGGGAAGAGCTGAAAGAATTGTGGAAACAGGACTTACTTATATTGACAGAATGAGTCAAGGGGGAGTAGGGTAGGGAAGAGCAGAAAGAATGGTAGAAACAAGACTTAATTATATTGAAGGAATCAGTCAATGGGGTGTCAGGTAGGGAAGGGCAGAAAGAATGGTGGGAACAGGACATACAATAAATTACAATCTCAGCACTGAGTATCGGTAGACAGCTTAATAAAGTTGTCTCTTTATTCATTACAATCATTTTTGATAAGAGAATAAAAACAAACAAGTCATTGTCTCACTAACCCATATAAAATGTATTTTTCTGAAACGATTGATCGTTTGAACATCTGTGATAGTTACTTGGAATTCTCCACCTTCTATTTAAACTGACAGCAGCAAAGTAATACTCTTTCTTGTGCAGTCGATTTATAGTATCATTCTCAATTCGCATGGGCTTCGGGATGGATGTAAAGGTGTTTTACAAGCTCACATAAGGTTGTTTTACAGACTGCGGAGAAGAAGGCTGTTAATTTAAAGACCTTTCTTTGCCTCCTGGCTGAATAAGGCATGAGGCAAAACGTGTTCTCATTGATGAGACTCTCAATGATCTGCTCAAATGGGGTATTTCTTATCGCTTTCACTTCAAGAACCTGATGGGGAAATAGGGAATCCTTTACATGTAATAATTCATGTTCACGAAACATCACTGAATGTAGAGTTTTTATCTACTGATTGAAGGAGCTTTATTGATAGGCCTATTATTTGCTCAATTATCAACAGTGAACTGCAAACGGTTGTTAAATTCACATGAAACAGGCAGACATATGTTGAATTTCTGCAATCTTGTTCAGAATATTTTGCGATAAAAGCAGTGCAGACAATAATATAGATGAGACAGTGGCGCATTCGGAAGGAATAATATGTCCCCATAATACTGAATATCTGGGGGTCAAAGCATGTTGTATAAGATAAATTTGAGAAGAGCACGACACGCGTCTAACACCCTCCCTGCCACTGGGCAAGTCTTAAAAAAAGCTTGGATTTCACTAGGCGATTCTGACTGCCTGTACTTTTTGTAATCTGCTACTTTTCCCTAGTAATATAAACATAACTCATGCTTCATTCTCGTTGGTCCCTTACAGAGGTCACTTCTGGTTACATGCTTCCTTAATCACTCATGCTCTCATTAACCGATTTCATATTAACATGTTACTTCTCGTGGCACTCTGCACTTTTCATTTCTAAAAGCTAAGCAATCATTTATCTTGACAATCTGATTCCAGGCTGTTATTCCCCATCTTTTACTAATAATCATGACTAACTTATATGCTTCTAAAACTGGTACCTCACATTACAAAGTGGTATCTTAGTCACCACAATAACAATGATGTGGCATTCTTGCTTTGGCATTCTGATGTATAAGTTAGATAAAACAAAACCTGCTGATGTATTGGGAGTATTCCCCGCGGCCTTTTAACATTCTGCTGATTCGGACAAAAAGGTGACAGGCGGCCTCGTCCCTGTCAGTCATTGCGGAATCTAATCGGGGAGGGAACTTATTAAAACCCCTGGTTTGAGGTGCTTGGTGCCAACAAACACATCTAGAGTGTTTTTGTTTCATTTGACATATTTTACCGGTTACTGTATGATTCCACTGTTCTTCCTCATTTTCCTGGGTTTGTATACTGCCAACTATTCACACATTCTGGTTGTACAGCGGTAGAGTTTTTGTTTCGTTATCCAAAGTCAACCATTCTCCCTGAGACAATGACAGGGATATCAAAGGTGTTAGGACCAATGGCTGTTGTGTGTGTGGCCCTGTCTATGGGACCCTGCACATTAAAGAACACCTGCCCCAGTAAAGTGTTAGGGGGTACGTCTCTATATCCTCATACATTAGATCTGATAGCACAAACCAACCAGCAACAACAACAACTATTTGTAGGCTGACGTGCGGCACCCCATGCCTCACGAGAGGCCGCGGGCCACGCGCTCTCTGCATTCTCTGTGATGAGTAAATCTCATTAGAAATGGATACTCTCTCATCTAAATGCAAAAGTGATCCAGTTGCCCTGTTTAATTAAAACCTGTTTTTCCGCATGTAACCACGACGAGTAGATTACGTTGGGGAGGGCGAGGGGGTGATTCAACAAGGAGGGGCAGATAGGCAGATACAGGAATTTCAATATCTTAAATGAAACAGGGAGGAGGATTGGGCCAGGTTCCCCAAAAGTCCCTACCCCCCACCCCTTTTTATTCAAAACCCTCAATTTTGAGGCTGGCATTGGAAGGTTCGAATCCTAGTCTTTTTATCAAAGCATCCATGCGAAATCAGAATGTATCAGTTTTACCTCGAAATGTATGAGCTAGTTCTTTAAATCTGCCAACCTGTCGTTATGTATCTTTGTTAAAAGTAATATAATGTCATTATTGCATTGTGTTCTTTGGTATAATGAACTATTGGCCTGGGCATTCCTAACGTATTGCCTGGGGCTTCAGGTGGAATTAAATACGCAGAAAGTATAAATATTCCATGAAGACACAAACGAATATGCGTTGTGCATCATTTTGTCGGTTTTCTTCATAAAATTCTTCAAAGTTGTCTTTCAGAAGTTATATCTTATGTTCCTGTTGTTTCTATACGTTCGGTAGAGTTATGACTATTGACTACTAAAAAATCCAATCTTAACTTGGGAACACATTTACGATTCTCCTAGTGTGGAACCCGCCCGGGACTCCTGGACACTAGAGAGTTTTTGCAACCCACACGGATCTCACTGCCCCGATCCGTATCCCGATGAGTTTGATTGGATAGTCTGGTATTGGAGGCAGCTACCCTATAAGGTCTAGTCCTCTTATTCTAGTGTATGTTTATATTGCTTTGGCATGTGCTGGGAGGTCTCAAAGAACCACCCACGCAGACCATGTTACATAAGCAATTCTCAGCTATTTCTGGTCAGGAGAGAGGTAGATCAGTAGGGGCACTGTGATCACCAGCACCAGGTCTGAGGCCTGCCCTATCACATAAATGGATTTTCCAAATTAATTCAACATGTTATATCTTAACCAATTTCTCTCTCCCATCATGAATATATATATATATGAGCTAGAGAAACGTTTTCTTCTTATTTGTGACACACATTAATTATAAAACAATGAACAGGAGATCCGTGTGCCTGTGTGTCCCTGATCAGTGGGCCTACAGGTGGGAGCAGCAGACCGTGACCTGGGGCCAGTGAGTTCTACCCTCACAGACACAATGGTATTTATCAAAATATACATACACAAAATCAACATAATCCAGCTGTTCCTTTTCAGGTTTACATATGAGAAACTTGTTGTTCTTGAACAAGTTACATTTCTGATAGATTTGATTCAGGGAGAATTCAGGTTAATATTGTTTCCCTCATTAATAACATTCTCTATGTGGACCATTCATCTACAGCCCTGGGATCCGTTTCGGGATCGGGGCACTGAGATACGTGAGGGTTGCAAAAACTCTCTATTAGCTATGGTTTATCAGGCGAAGCGGCTGAACGTAACCTCTCCCCTACTAGGCATAGTATGTGTTAATATTTATAGCGTTCTATTAGAGAATAGAGATTTGGCAACATAATGACCTCATCCTGCGAACATATTGAAAGGCTTCATTTATGACCCACAAAATGAGCTTCTGCCTCATCGGTTAAACCTTATGGGTTATTCACATAATTTGAATTTGTTATTTTCCTTTGCCTTGCACATTTCTGGTTCAGACCTTTGGTGTGTTTCATAGTACTCGGTGATGGTTTTCAAAAGTGTTTCTGTTTCACAACATTAAGACGAAGGTTTGCCGCGAAATGAGGTCCACAGAATTCCGAGTAGGAATAGAGTCTAAAGCTTGATTCGGCATGGTGAACGTGGTTTATTGTAGTCCTGTACGATCTCATTCCATGCGAAATTATCCAACATGTTTGATATTTTCCTAGAGATCCTGTAAGAATCAAGACAAGATTGCTTGTGAAAATGATTGCAAGACACCTTCCTTCTTAGTGTGAATGCTATAGGCCCTACGATAAATATCTTTATCTTGCGATCATTTTCTTTGCAGCTGAGATTGTTTGCGGACCTTTAAAATAATTTTTTCACGGATCTCCATGACAGAACTGTTGACCGAGGCAAATAGGGCTTAAGGCATATAATTATGTCTCAACCCAGGATCCTGAGGCACAGACGTCCAGAACAAGAGTCGATGTTACCTGGGCTATTATTACTGAGAGAAATATCAGCTCATTATCACTGCAGCACGAGATCACATCACCGCTAATTAACCTTGTCAAATATAGATTTGGCTTCACACGTTTGTGCACATCATAACCTAGGCTGTAATGTTATACTTTTTTCACATTTTCTGTTCCTTTTCATCTCCCCACGACCTCTCATTAGGGAACGTGGGAAAACAAACCAGCTGTAAGGGAATATGCATCTTGCAGGAGCTCTTTTGATTCTCACTTTCTTAAAACATTGAAGAAAACCAGGGAGCTGATGGCCTTGGAGCTCTTTCCGACTTCTTGTTACACAGGGATGTATCACGTACCACGCTGGGGATAATGACTGCTGGGCTGGGGAGGTGCTGGAGGGAGCGGAAGTCAATGTTCCGAGATGGTCTGTGATGTGTTGCAAACAAAGAACAGTCTGCGGGGAGGGTTTATGCTTTCTCTGCGGAGGAATAAATTTGTCACACCTGTCAGCGGGGACTTCTTCATTGGTCACGTGACCCTTCCCATGGGGAGAAGGTCGGTTGACTTTTGACTTTTGAGGCTGTAGGTTGGTGACCAGAATAGTAGACGTAAGGAGATGTATCGTTCATGACCTACAGTGCCCCTTCATAAATCAATTAACCTAATTTAAGTTGATCTAGTAGAAAAGGAAATATCGAGGTTTGATACAAAGACATCGTAATTAGGATAGATGTTGCTCTTAACCACATGTGCTTAAAGTGAACTTAAAGTTGTCACTACAATCGGTTGTTATGCAACGGGCTACAGTGGCAATTTTTTGGCACATAGTCAAACTCTCACTGTTGTGCTAAAATTCAGCATTGGTTTTCATCCATTTCTAATCATATTTCCAGGCTGACAATTTATGGAATTCTAGATCTAAATGTCTATTTTCCAGAACCTTTTTACATAATTAAAATCGGTCCAGGAAAACAGCAACAATTCGACAGTGGGACCCATTGCTACAGCGATGTCCTTATTTAAGGACATCCTTGTTGCGACGGTTTTGTTATGCAACGCATCACAGTTGAAACTTAGAATTTAAACTCGGTTGCAAATTCATGCTGTACTTCTCTGATGTGAAAGATAGGCCCATAAAGGGCCACAGCGGAGAACGTGTTGACTATCAAAACAATGTTATTCTAATAACGCTAAGTGAAGGCTGACACATCTAAGGCTGCCTTCATCTCCTGCTTTAGCCTTATAACGAGACCTCTCACTGCCTTTGTAAGTTATCACTGCAATGAAGTTATAAAGAAGTTATAATGGATTAAAAGTCGGAATACTTGTTAGTGTAATCGGATTTAGGAGGAAATTAGACGCCATCTTCTTAATTATGTCCTGTTCTAACTAAAGTTCCTGATTTCTTCCATTTAAGGATAGACAACACCTCTCAGTGGCAAGTTCGCCCAATTTCAATTTATATAACATGAGTATGGGCTTTATACCATTGAGTACATCTTTAATAAACCTAATGATGTTATTAATTTTACAATGTGTACATGTATTAATGTCTGTTCTCTAACCAGAAATAGAAAAAACGCATTTTCAACTTTTATTTTTTGATCAATATCTCATTTAATACCGAACAAAATTTTGTATATGCCTTGATAACATTCACCTGGACGGAAAATATTTTGATTTAGGTCTCACTTTTAATTTTATTAGATGTAGAAAATTGATTGGATAAAAGTCATTAAAAGTTTCCCGTTTTTTGACATAAAACAAAAACTAAAGCCTAAATAACAAATCTGAGACACTTTCATACTAATGTTCAAAACAAGCTCCCTAAATTTCATAAAATCAATTGAGTAGTAACTGAGATATTCATGTTCAAAAAATAAAAGTTGGAAAGAATAATTTCTCCAATATTGGTGTAAAAACATTTGACTTTATATAAAAAAAAATAGAGAACAATCTATTGTATCATTTGGTATAAACTAAATTACTGTACCCTTGAAAGTGGGAGCGCAATAGGGATTACTGCAATTGGCCCGCTGAGAGTTGTCTATCCTTAATTCAGTTATCATAACCTGGGGTTGTCCCCCGACCCTTGGATGCCCCCGCAGGCCTTCTTATATAAATATATATAATATATTCACTAATATATGAATATATATATATATGAATATCTCTGAATATATATATATATATATATATATATATATATATATATATATAACAAGTGTGGCCTCCTTGATTGGCTATATACTCCTTGGTTGGTATGACATTTCAAAGCTTACACTAAATATATATATATATATATATATTTAGTGTAAGCTATATATATAAAGAGTTATATCATAAACATTATATTTAAGAGTCCATCAGTAAAATGTATCAATTAGAGCCAATCCCAAGTGAACCATACATCTCTTTTCTTCTACTATTCTGGTCGGCCCCCTAGAGCCTCAAAGGTCAAAGGTCAACTGACCTTCTCCCCACAGACACAGGTCACGTGACCGATGAAGAAGTCCCCGCTGACAGGTGTGAGTGCTGAGGCCCTCCGCAGAGAAAACATAAACCCTCCCCACAGACCACTCTTTGTTCACCTGTCGGCCATGCCCGACATAAAAAGTCAAACCAGCGGTCTTAGATTTCTATGGGCACATTACCTGACACACAAGCTGGGCCACCTAATAGCCCGGGGGTTTTGTTGTTTGTGTCCAGCCGGCAGTGCGCGGGCAAGGCGGGGGTCCCCTGAGATACCTCAGTGTGGGCCCGGCTTACAGGAAATGTGGCAGTGTGAGCAGTTCTGAACATGTCTGAAAGGCCCCGAGCAGCTCCGAGCTGCTCTTAACAGTTAACAGCAGCTCCAAGCAGCTCTGAACAACTCTGAACAGCTCCAAGCAGTTCCAAGCAGCAGCTCGAAGGAGATTCCTGCAGCTCCAGACAGCTCTGAGCAGCTCCCAAGATGTTCGGGCATCTGTGACTATAGATTTTTTAAAGCTCCAAGCAGCTCCTGCAGCTCCGAGTAGCTCCAAGCAGCTCCGAGCAGTTCCAAACAGCTCTGACCAGAACCATGACAATTCTACCTCGAGCAACTTCGAGCACCTCTGAAGAGCTCTAGGCAGCCCCAAGCAGCTCCATACAGCTG
Source organism: Lepidonotus clava (assembly GCA_936440205.1). Lineage (NCBI taxonomy): Eukaryota > Metazoa > Annelida > Polychaeta > Phyllodocida > Polynoidae > Lepidonotus > Lepidonotus clava. Next base: position 51,454,620 of record OW387141.1, on the reverse strand, counting down.
TGGGCAGCTCAGAGAAGGTCCTGACAGGTTCAGGCATGTTTGAGCAGTTCTCAGCAGCTTGGAACACCTTCAAGCAGCCTCGAGAAGCCCCAAGTAGCCCCAGAAGCTCCAAACAGCCTCAAGCTACCCCAAGCAGCCCTGACCAGCCCCAAACAGCTCCGAAGAGCAACAAAGATCCCCAAGCAGCCCTGAACAGCTACAAGCATCTTGAAGCCGCTCCAAGCATCTCAACACAGCACCAGGGAGCCCAAGCAGCAAGGGGGCCGTGAGCCATGGTTCCCTTGCAGCTTGCAGCTCCGAGCAATTCCAAGCGACTCTGTGCAGCTCCAAGAGCTCTGAGCACATCTGAACAGCTCTGAGTAGCCCCAAGCAATTCTGAACAATGCAGCTCCGGGAAACTCCGAGCACCTCTGTGCAGCCTCAAACAGCTCAAATTTCCCCTAGACAGCTCGAGGCAGTTCCGACCAGTCACGAGCCACCCAGAGAAGTTCCAAGCAGTCCTGAGCAGCTCTAAGGCCCAACCAGTTTCAGGGAGCGCCAAGCAGCAAGGGAGCCATGAGCTGCTTGGAGATGCAAGAAGTGCTCTGAGAGACTCGGCCCAAACGTCCCCGGCCGCCACCATCATAAGGTGACCTATACCCTTTGATTGCATTAGGTGGGGCGCCCTTTGATTCGGTCGATACCTCTCCGTGTATGGAGTAATTGGGGGGCTGGGTGATAGCGGCGCACCCCTGCAATATTCATCGAACACGGCCGAGATGGATGAATTCCCTGATACACTGATTACTCTCTATGAGCGTGTTCCTTCCACAGTAATTGGATTTCCCCACGCCTCCCATACTAAAAGCCAGCCATAAATATTCCTTATCTGTCCTTATAATTGGGATCTACTCCTTCTCGCTCTTATATATTGACTTTTTTGCCTTGACTACAATCAAATCTCTGTTGACCGAACCACCCCCAACACTTTATCGCTGACATTTACTTGTATAAATTCCACAGATTTCGTCCTCACTGAACAGCATCATTGTTCGTGCCCAGAAGCTAGATATCAGAGCAATTGTGCAAAACGCAAAACCTAGATCATGCTACAAGTAGTCCAATAATCTTAGAAGGAATATATCTTTCTTTTCCATGAGGATGTGGAAATTGATATCGTTAGACATAAACGCCCAACTTCTATCAGTGTAACCAGACTCTACTGCTGGCCTGTGTACAACAATCTTATGTTCTGTCTGGTCCACTATCTCAACTATCGTGTTCTGTAGAATGATGAAGAATTTATCTGTTATCCTCCTAGATAGTGAGAGAAATATTATCGAATTATCGTCGATAATAACCTGTAAAGTGTTGACAGATATATCTGCTGTATAGATCTACTGTAAGATTGACATGTTCATTGTAAAAATGTTTACAGGTTTATTGAACCTAGATGTAAGTAGTATAAGTGGCACGGGGAATAGATTATACTGTGAAATACATTTGACCCAAAGATAATTAACCTATAGCTACATAATGTCAATACATGTATAGTTACATCAGTCTTAATTATCCCTTCTGCTCTGTGAAACATCGGCAGATTTTGTTACTGTGTGTAAATGTCGACAATTTTATAATTCGTATCCTGTGAAATGTTGATGCCATTATCTTTTTTATCCTGTAAAACTTTAACGAATATGCCTCTCAGTTGAAGGGTCGCTACTGCCAACCCCGCCTCCAACCCTACCCTACCCTCCCACCCTATCCCACCCCCTCCCCCTGTGGTTATTCTCCAAGGTCACGTGTGCTAAAGCCTCCTTACAACAAAGACGTCTAATATCTATGAAGACAGGATCTACCACATCGTTTTAACCTTATTCAACATCTCGTCTGGACAAAGGTATAGGGGATAAACATGTGCTCATATTGTTCTGGAACTACACGAAGGCACCCATAAAAGACCTTCCCAGAGTGGCCGAGTTACTTATTGGAGCCGGTCGTTCAATACAGAACCTACAAGACTCGTTTGTAGGTCCCGGCCATAAACCTGGTCCCCACTGTCTGTAAGAGACTACCCCACCCCACGATCAGGTACTTAGACCGGCACGTCACACCCTGCACTTCCCCTAACGTCTTCCTCCGGGGCATTAACGGACCAATACGCCACCTGGCGGGGGGTGGGGGAGGTGGGTGAAGGTAGGGGAAGGTGGGGGGAAGGTTATAGCTAGAGGTCCCTGCCCATTCCTTGCCCCCTACCTTGTCCCTTGACTCTGCCCCCTGCCCCCTGCCCCCTGCCCCCTGCCCCCTGCCCCCTGCCCCCTGCCTTGTCCCTTGACCCTGCCCTCTGCCCTCTGCCCCCTGTTCCCTGCCCCCTGTCTCCTGCCCCTGCCCCCTGCCCCCTGCCCCTGCCCCTTCCCCCTTCCCCCTTCCCCCTGCCCCCTTCCCCCTTCCCCCTGCCCCCTTCCCCCTGCCCCCTGCCCCCTGCCCCCTGCCCCCTGCCCCCTGCCCCCTGCCCCCTGCCCCCTGTCGCTGCCCCTACCACCCACCCCCTACCACCTACCCCCTGCCCCCTGCCCCTGCCCCTGCCCCCTGCCCCCTGCCCACGCTTTCCCCCCTACTCCTTGGGCAGGGGAGAGCTTTGGGGAGGAGGGGGCTGGGCAGGTTGTGGGAAGAAGGCAGGTTGGAGGCCTAGGTACTAAGATAGGGGCCAGGTTTTGGGGCCTCCCATATCCCCACCACTCGGGGGCTGGTAAAGGGCAGGTTAGGGGCAGGTGGGGCAGGTGGGGGTAGTGGGGAGTAGGTGGGCTAGGTTGGGGGTAGTGGGGAGGGGGGAGCCAGGTGTGGAGCCCGCCATATCCCCGCCACCTAAGGTCTCATGAAGGAGACGACTTCATGAAATATGCACGGGACGTGCCGGGCACCAGCAGGGGAGGGGTATATAGGAGGTGAAGAGAAGGCATGGGGTTAGGCTTCCAGAACGGGAGGTAGGATTGCAGGTATATATGTACAGTTCTCGATTGTTCTTACATAACATTCCAGACTTGTACAACACAATAAAAAGACCCTGACGTTCTTTGCCCTTCTAGCGGATTGTATGACATTTCAGCGGCCGTTGTGAAAATTTCATAGAAGAAAATGTTATACAAGTCATATCCAAGCATTCTTACTCTTACCCAAACCATCGTATAGAAACACCATACTTTCCAAAGACGAGTCAATAGACCTTGTGCAGACAAGGTCACGTGACCATATTTTGGTGATCATCATGTGGTGACCACAACCATGTGTATCAAATATACGTACAGTGTATCAAAACTAGTTTTTAATTATATTATGATTTGATGGGTTTTCCGTTGATAAAATATATAAAGATTTTCATCACTGATCTTTTACGATTGTGAATAATGATGAATTTAAATTGATCATGGCGGCCACTCCAGTTTGGGAGATGTGACGTCATGTGCACAACGTCTATACCTCAGATTGTGAAACATAAACTTTTTAGATGTGACATGTCAAAGCACATGCTCTGTCATGAGGCATTCTTTTTAAAATGAGAACAATTTGTTCATGAGAACAGTAGCTCATGTTGGAAGGCTCCTCTGTCAATGATTGATTCAAAATTTTAACCACAAATTGTGTAGCTGATAGCTGATATTGGACAGCTCCCTGTGGTCCAAAACAAAAAGTTCATGTGAAAGTCTCCCCCTGCGTCATTCTATTTCACACACCACCTTTTATTTTTGACTAGAGCCGACCCTGACATCACACTTTACTGAACGTCCCTCTGTGTTATACCCAATTTCCGGCAGAGCCTCCCAAAGGGCTTACCGTTGGTGGGTCCCAACAGAGCCCCCTGCATACACTAAGCCCCTAATACACTACACGATATGAGCTGCGATATGACGATGTCGCAGAAAAACTGCACATTTTAGAGACAAAATTCCTTAATTGCCATGTGTAAAATATTCCAAATTGCAATTTTTTAACAAATGTATCAGTCTTCTATGCGAATTGTCTATGAAATTAACAGATCGCAGCCAATATCGCAGGCCAAATCGTGTAGTGTAATAAGGCCTTAAGCCTATTCATCCTGGTGGACATGGTTTGTCGTAGGTCTCTATGATTTGCGAAATTTGGAAATTTGGAAAGTTTGGATTATCGCAGCTCTCAGCAATGTAGTTGTCTGCGAAATTATTGAACATATTGAATATTTTTGTAGATAACCATTGCAATTTAGGAGGAGATTGCTTGCAAAAACGATCGAAAAGGATCTCAATTCTCAGTGTGAATGCTATGTGAACAATTTTGCAGGCTTACAATCATATAATTGCACCCAAGGATATTTGCAAATCCTTAAGATAGACTTTTCGCATATCTCTGCGACAGAAACCCTGGCCAGGGTGAAGGGGCTTTAGGTTATTTGCGAATGCTTTAGAAGATTTTTTTGCGGGTCTCGGTACAGAAACATCGACCAGGGCGAATGGGGCTTTAGTACTATTTCAACTCGTATTACTAAATATAATTTTGACTAAATAATCCTATAACGTTATACCTTGATACCTACTTTATAAACTCCAAACATATTTTCCAAAAATAATAAGTCTAAATACAAGAAGATTGCAATTTATCTCAGATCGCAATGAAAACATGCCCAGGGCGAATGGGTCCCAGCAGAGACCTCCCGCATACATAACCCAAGAAATAATATGACGTTATAAAAACGTTATTTTAACGTTCTGTTTAGGTCTGCTTTGGTCGTTGTTACGTTATTTTGATGGCACCCAAAAACGTATTTAGAACCTAACATTGCAACGTCGCACTGTAACTTTATTGTGACATTCTTGTAACATTATTTCACGTTATAATAACGTTATCATAATATTCTTTACTTTAGTAGGATCTCAACTTCACTAAAATATAATGTTATTATAACATTCTTTTTTGTAAGTCTCAAATTATCTAAAATAACATAACTGTTACATGAAAATTGGACAGGTTACAGACTAACCAAAAAAGCAAGGTTGCAGAACGTGCTTGTTACATCGCTGCTTGCCTGGGTTACCTGCCGTCAGTGATGTGGGTCCCAGCAGAGGCCTCCCGCATACATTAGTGTTGTTTCAACTCGTATTACCCGCCTTTATTGGCCTGCAGTCGATGAGACAGGTTTTCAATAAGCTGTCCAAAAAGTGAATCAACAAATGGGAAAATGAACATGGTGGGCAACAATTTAATTCGCTTTGCTCTTGACGAAATGAGAACATTTCAATTCACATGAATGGGCTGATTTTTTTTTAATTTACGGCATTCACCGCTTTTGCCGCTTAAAAACAGAAGTGGTCCTCTTCTCTGATGAACTGGTTATTTGTCCACTTTGTGGGAATTTACTGCCCAGGATGGGAGTTAGTGGTGACAAGGCAACACTACCTCGTACTCTTATCACAAGTAGCCATTAAAATGAAAGGGTTGATTGGGAAACAAAAATATCTCGAATATACTCTCCCGATGATTGTATGAATTAATCATTGATACATCATTTTCACATTTATTACGAGTTTCAAACCAGCAATATCATAAATGCATTTCCCTCATCAGATCTTAGATACTACTTTAATGTGATTCATTAGTAGCCAGATAGATATAGCTATTAAACAATAATATGTTATCTGAGATAACAAAAGTAATTATGTTAAGATTAAAACTGAATCTTAACATTATATTGTTTTATATATTAGAAGGTTTGGGAGGAGTAGGGTTCTATCAGAACCAGATTAATAATGAAATGATATCTAATTTAAATATTCAAGTTAATCCATTAGATAAGACTCAGGCCTAGCGCAGTGACAGTGGACAGACGATGCATCCATCGTCTCTCTTCCTCGTCCCTGGATAGCTTAGCGTCATGACTATCCAGTACAGCTTGAATGAAGTGAAGGACCGATATTCTAAACCTGATAGGGTTCAAGGTGTGGTTGAGCATTGGTTGAAATGTTTTGCCACGGTTGCAACAACCTATCATTTACTTCTGAAAAGGCTGTCAAAACATCAAGTTATTTCACATGCTACTTTATTTTTTTTAGTATGATCTGTCTGCAACACCTCGACTATTCGCTGCCGCCCCACCTAGTCTGCATGTACTTGACACCGTGCAGTGACGTCTTGCATAATAAGACTATGAAACACTTGAAGTGCGATGGGTACCCGTATTTCTGTAAATAGTTGTAATAGTTGTATATATGTATATATAAAACTTGAGGTTTTTAGCCCGGTGCTCCATCCCATAACCATAACCAAACTCTCGCAACTAGGATGTCGTTCCACAAAGATGTCGCTGTGGCAATTGGATCTGCTGTTAAAATTTAATTGTGGCTGTTCTACTGGGCCAATTTTAATTCAGTGTACAGTTCTGGGAAAGAAATATTTAGATCTAAGATTCCTGAAATTTTCACATTGGGAAAATGATCAGAAGTAGGTGAAAATTAATGCTGAATTTTGGCAAAACAGCGAGAGTTTGACATTTCCCGACAAAGCCATCGCTGTTTTTATTATTTGATACTGGATGTTTGAAAGGGTCTATTTTGACAAGAATATCGTTTGCTGTTATATGAAACATTGTATGATGGGCCAAAGCATGCAATATCTCCACTGTCCGCTGCCATCCCGCCTTGTCGTTCTGTACATGACACCATGCAGTGTTTGTCCGGCCAAGTCTACCGCTAAACGACAGGCGATAGAACTAGTTGTCTGCACATGTAATGAGAGATCGTTTTTCACCGTCTAGAACCAGACAGGCATCAAACTTTGTAATCACCCTCCTCTTTACAGATTCACTGTGAGCTGCACATTGCCTCGTTGCATAACCAAATGCTCCCAACAGCAAGAGAACAAGGATGGTTTGAAAATTGTCTCACTGTTTTTTTTCATCCTTGTTTACCCCATATGAAAATAATCACTTTAGCAATGGGTTTGCACACATTTTGAACACATTTACTTGATTGATAAACACATTTTCGCCATTCACCTTCTATGTGTTCTATAAGCTGAGGGACACTGCTATCATTTTTTCAAAACAGAATATTAGAATTCACACCCCAAAATGTCCTTCTGGGACACCAAAATGGGATGGTCAACCCATCCGGTAAGGATGAAAGATGGATTCTATCGTTGTTCACAGCGATGTGTCTTGCTATGTGTGCTAATGTTCGCTACAGTGAGACTACATGCAATGTGAGATGTCGAATATTGTTGAATATAACAGAAAACGATAGTTTTGACAAATAACATTGTTGTGCAAATTTACAGCACCAAATTTCAGCCAATTATGATGATTTTTCTAGGCTGAAAATCTTTGGACTTTTTGGATCTGAATGTCTCTTTTTTTAGAACTGTTTACAGAATTAAAATTGGACCAGTAAAACGGCCAAAATTAAACTGCGGCACCCATTGCAACAGTGACAACATTAACTTGTTGCAAACACATTGAACTGTAACTCTTCTGAGCAACTGTATGGACAGTCCTCTGTGAGCAGGTCTGAGGTCAGTTAAGAAAGCAGGTCATGTAACCGGGGCTGTGAATAGTGCCATGGGTCCTCCCCATTCCTGTCATTTGGGCAGATCCATGGGCAGATCTCGGCTTAGGTCTCCCAGCAGTTCCCATTCATGTCATGCAGCAGGGTTTTGAGCAAGTCTGAGCAGTTCCCACTCCGGTCATGTAGCTCACCTCGAGACCCCCTTGCTAATCCTTTCATGCCCTAGATACCTGTTACATAATAAGTCCATACACCCACAACAGTCCATGGCTACTAGTGGCCACTTAAAATTGGTAAGGAATACTTGTAGTGGCATTCTATAAATGGCATGGGGAACCCCTTTGATGATTGTCTGTGTGCTGGCTGGTGTATGGTCCTACCTGCCATAAACCAATGGCTGCAAAGCATGCTGGGATATGGGTTGGAATTCCCACCTAAAATGGCTGTTGGTTTACAGACTCAATTTGGGAAACATTGGGTCTGACTGGGCAGACTACCCCCTCACCCCCCTCACCCCCCTCACCCTCCTCACCCTCCCATCACCTCACCTCCTCACCCTCCTCACCCCTTCATGTCAGCAAGTGTTTGAGAAGGTTCATCGGCTGGTCCGATTCCTGTCATTGGAGCATAATGTCTTCCAGCAGTTCCCATTCACGTCATGCAGCAGGTTTTTGGGCAGGTCTGAACAGCCCTTAGTCAGGTCATGTAGCAGGAGCAGCTCACGTACCCCTCATACTGGATCTCCACGAGACGATTAGTTTGCACCTATTCGCCAATAACTTAGGTGAATCAACTGTGCCATGCTGCCGGGCGAATAGAGGCACTAATCGTTGACAAATAGAGTGAAAAAATTGGACATGTCCGATATTCTTCCTCTAATCGTCAACGATTAGTTATTAATCTGTAGGCAACAATGGGTCGTCGGCGTATTACAACCACTAGTCGACGATTATCTGCCCTGTGGGGATGCGGCACAACATCCCCCTCACCCCCTCACCCGACCCCCTCTCACCCCCTTCACACACCCACCTGCCAACCTCACGCCACCCCAATCAGCATCGTTAGAGGCCACGTGCAATTTCCAAGATTTAAATTTAGATTTTTTGATTTATTAAAGGCACTTGATTACCTGTCTTGTTCGGCGATGTCTAATTTCCGTGCCGGAGAAGTCTAATTAGTAAGCGGGCAATTAAGGACTCAGACTGACTAGGTTCTTCAGGGCGTTCAGGTGGGGAGCGAGAAATGCCAGTTTATTAATGTTTCGCACGAGTCAGGTTTTACATGTTTATCTAGATTCATGGACAGAATTGTAACTATTTACACATGTTTATGGAAACATCTTATTTCTAAGTACAGAAATTAGGGCAAAGAACTTTAACTTCAGATCGGCAAAACTTTAACACATTCAAGATCATTCTCGGAGGTGGATGAACCCTAAACTATAAAAGGAGCTGAGAATGTCCTGTTTGTACACACGAATGCGCATGATTTTAGTACTTAGCCTTTTTTGTTGACCCCCAACTCCTCCCTTTGAAAATCCTGTCTCCATTCCTGCATTCTTAAACCTCCGCCCCGCCCCCCAAACCCCCCACACACACTTTTGGTGAGCGATTTACTTCACAAGGAGAAAACAGTGTGTGTATATGCATGTGTCTGTGTCTGTATGTGTGTGTTGTTGGCTGTGTGTTTGTGTATGTGTGTGTGGTGTGTATGTGTGGTGTGTGTGTGGTGTGTTTGTGTGTTTGTGTATGTCATGTGGTCCAGGTGTGTGTGTGCGTGGTGTGATTGTGTGTGGTGTGTGTGAGTTTGTGTGTGTGTGGTGTGTGTGTGTCTGTGTTTGTGGGTGTGCGTAGAGTGTGTGTGTGGTGTGTGTGTGTGTGTGTCATGTGGTCCAGGTGTGTGTGTGTGTGCGTGTGTGTTTGTGTGTGAGTGTGTGTTTGTGTGTGTGTGTGGTTTATATTTGTAAGTGGTGTATGTGGTGTGTGTGGAGTGTGTGGTGTGTTTGTGTGTGGAGTGTGTTTATGTGTGTGTGTTTGTGTATGTACGTGCAGTTGCGTGTGAGCACAGACCCACCCCTTTCCAACCCCCCCCCCCCCTTCAGTGCGTACTTTGGCCGTTTCGCTGGTCGCTGACAGGTCCGAGTGCAGTAGCTATGGAGACAGAGGTGCCGCGGGTAAACAGCGGCAAGTAGTGCCAATGGCTGTATCAATACGCGCGGTGCTCAGGCCGACGGGAGCCGCACCACGCCCATGTAAACCCAATGAGGCAATACTCGCCGATACCAGGCGGTAAATCAGTAAGTGACAGCCTGTGGACTTTTCACTGGCTGAGTGCAATAAGATGAGGAAGTTAACTGATATGAAATAATATGAATTTAATAAAGGCCCACGGTGGAGTGGCCAAAGACGCGCAAGCAAATATACAAAATGATAAAACCATTTAAGAGTAGGTATATTGACACTTTATCACCCGCACAACCCGCATAAGTGTGTGGAGAAATACAACTATTTGGGTACTGTGCTGGATAACAAATTTTCGGGAAATGGACAGTACAACAAATTGATTAGTCGGTTGACAAACAAAAAGGTTACCTTCTCAAAAATTAGGCATTTAATGTAAACTGAAACTGCATTGTATTTATTTAAAACAACAATAGTGCCGCTTTTTGATTACAATGATTTTTATTATAATTTCATAACGGTTGATAAACAGTGTCGCCTACAATCATTGTTCAATAGGTTTACTAGAATAATTTTTGGAAATAAAATTCCAACAGAAGAGAGAACTCGTAGAGTTGGAATGGGTGATTTAGCCCAGAGAAGATCACTACATTTATTTGGGTTGATGTATAAAAGGTCGTCTGATCCTGCTTATATAGATAATCGTGATTTACCAACCAGACAATTTGATAAGGTAGTTCTAAAAGTCCCAGAAACTGTATTAACCAAAACCCTTTCAGCACCAATATACTTGGGTAGTAAGTTATGGAATCAAGCACCACGGTACTTACAGCAGTCAGGCTCTTATGTAGAATTCAAATTCAATTGTAAAGCCTATTTGGGGATAACATAATTATGAGAACTGTAAGTACAGTTGTCGAGTGTTACCCATGTTGGTAGGTGTTAACTATCATGTTTGAGGTTGTGTGTTTGAGTGGGAACCTGATATCTGATGCCTGAGTGATAATCTGGTCCCTAATTACTGCACTCAAGGAGACCAACAAAACAACTACTAGATGTGGCAGCATTCATTAATTCATTCATTTATAGGTATAATTGATTTAAATGAACCAGTTTTCTTCTCTTCCTTTTATCTCCCTTTATTTATCAATCTAATTGTTTCCAATGTAAAATTGTTCCTAATCTGTTGTTATTTTTCTTTTTTATATAATCTTCAATATTATGATATGTTTAAATAAAACTATTGTATTGAGCCATTATCTAAGACATAAGGTATCATTATATGTGGATATAATTCAGTGTATAATTCTGAAAAGCAGCGCATAGCGTTGAGAATTGTCAAACTGTCTTTTGTGAAATAAAAAAAAAAAAAAAAAAAAAAACCGACGAGCGGTACGTACAAGTGGTGGTGTGTATTGAAGGGCTGTACATACCTCTGACGACCCCCGCAGGTCCTCTTATATTGGTATTGTAGTTCTGTCCTGCTTTTAGACAACGTTGGAAGGTAAGCTTGAAAGGGAGGAACTAGGGATGTACGAACGGCGTGTTGAGCCATGCGTATCATGGAGAGTGAGTAAACATAGGCCGTACTTACCACTCCTCATTTTCATGATTTATCACATACTTTGGATATTGTTTGAGTATCATTTTTGAATAAAAATCTTTGTTTTCAGTCGTCCTCCAGTGGCTGTACAGTGACGACCAGAAAGTTTCTTCCTATATTGATGTACACGTGTTTTAAGTATCCAGTTACAGAACCCTGTTTTGTATACTACTCACATCGCTGCCTCTGACTCTCATTCCACGATAATTCTTTATACCTTCGACGGAATCTCCAAATTTATGGATCCCTTAACAAAGATATCAGCTGCAGTGAATGGTGCTACCTTAACAGGCTCACGTCGGGTCAGCAGCCTGACGGATTCACGGAAAAAAGAGCATAGAGGTTGACCTTACTGTATACATGACTACTTTTGATATGCAAGTAGTATAGGGAGATGGGAACGTTGAGCTTGTTGCGTTCATTGTAATACTCTACACAACGTTGCAAATAGTGTACGAATTATGTTAAACATATCATAATGAATCCAAATATCACAAATCCAAACAACAAATCAATACGATCAACAATGATACATACGTCATGGAAGAAGTAAATGGTTATTTGGAGCGTATCACGTACAGGGTTTAAAATGGCTATTCGATATATTCGCTATTCGATATAAGAGTTATAAAATGATAATTACAAATCACTCCTATAGATCACACAATTATATATCACTCTTTCACTCTCTTCGATTAGAGTACCTTACTGTAAATATAGGTTTAAATGTGTTGTATAAATTCTTCAGGCCTGTATAAAGGCCCGGTCACATATCCCGACGCAACTCAACTGTTTAGTCGGGTCGGGATGAGTTGGGGTATCTGACTGGATGGTCTGTACTTTGGTCTGTACTTTTCCCGACAGATCCGTTGGGTCGGGAATCATGAGATGTTGAAGATTAACAACTCAACTGTCGGGTCTATTGTACAAGTTACTTCTATAATACTTATCAAAAATATATTTATATATCACAGTATATATCTAGATACATCATAGAATAAGCTTTTAGACACTATGTTTTATGTTACAGTCCGATTGTTATTTCTATCAATACATATTGCTTATACACAATACTCAAAATCATTTTTTTCTTAAAGTAAATGATATAACGATAGTCATAGAAAATATATGTTAATATTCTCATGACTCATCTTAATTATTTGCCGTATTTATTAATGTGTTATGAACAGATATGCAAATACACAGACCAGTTGGTCATTGTATGTGACACCCCCCTTGAAATTTCTTACGACCGGTCAGTCCCCGACGATCGGGTCGTTATGTCTCCCGACGGTCGAGTTGGTATATGTGACCGGGTCTCAAGTGTTAAGGACTGTTCCGTGTGAGTAGTATATGAAAAGGGCAATTTGATTCTGGTAACTTCATTGTATACATGCTACGTCGTTTACACACTCTATTTTAGTCCCATACATGACGTCATGTTCAAGGCCAGCTCGTTTCCGGCCGTTTCAAGTTGAGCGATAATCGGGGACAGTGCCCTCGGCCCACTTCCGGTGGTCCCCCTGTGGTGGGTGTGAGTAGACGAACCCAGAGGCCAACTCCGGGGGACCACAGAGGGGGCGGCCGTCAGGGGGGTGGACTGGTACCAACCTGAGGCTACCCCTATGGCACGGACTGACACATAACCCGCACCCTTTGTAGTAAATCAGACAAAACGGCCAATCAGTCATGACGACGACCTCCCACCTTTCCTTCCCATACCCAACTCCACTCAGATCGGTCAGGGGGCATGGTATAGAGGGTTGTGAAATAGAGTGTGATCTTGGTATTTACACAGAACTATTATGTTTCCGTATATTGGGGAGTCACGGTGGCCAATGTCGTTGAGGCATTGGTACCGCTTGTTGGCATTGGTGATTCATGGGTTTGGGTCCAATGCAGTGCAGCATGAAAAAAGGACATTTGGATGACCCCTGCACAGACTTGTGCCCAAATGGTCCATAAAACTGCACTGGAAGAACATTTAATAAAGTGCACTCAGCCTGTATAAAAATCCAATTTAAAAAGTAAGTATACAGGGCACTGAATCCTCATTCACAGTTTTAACTGAGAAGACAGAGGAGGATGACCGCGTTTTTTTCCATTTAGTGGCGCAATGAATTACCTATTTTTAAAGGGAGGGGCCAGTGACCATAAATTAGTATACAGCCGTGATCTTTACCATCCAGGGATAAATCATACCAAATTTTATGCTTTTATCTAAATTAGTTTTTGTTTTATTCAAATTTTGTCTCCATCAAACTGAGGTCCCCTTCCTGCATCTGACACTGCCTGCATAGAGCAATTATCTGTATGTGACGTCACAAGCAGAACAGTTAAAAAATTTATAAAACTGAAATAAATGCAATAAGAAATATGTTAAATGTTCTTTATAAGTCTAAAAGAGATTAAAATCACAAAATTAAATCATTTATAAAAGAATATGTGAAAAAATATGTTTTTTATGGAATTTAGAAATTTGAAATTTGAAAATAACTGTCATTTTGTGTGACGTCACACACAGATGTGTGTTTTCCTGATGGTCAGAGGGATATGAGGTTTATTATAAGTTGAAGCCCATTTTTAACATGAAATGGTCAATTAATCACAGTGAAACTTGGCATACTACTAAACAAGCATTAAATCTAACATATAAAGTGTAAAATAATTAGAATTGAAATTTCACTGGCTCCTCTCTTTAACAACCACGGGCATTCTAGTGCAACCGACCTGAAGGGTCCAGGGCAAGGTGTTCAGAAAGTTTCCATAGGGATTGAAACCTAATACAGAGGAACTAATCCTCGCCTCTTGCTAACTTGACCTTAGGCAAGCTTCTTAATTAGATCTCTTATTGAAAGGGACATCAGCTGGAAATTCGCTTGACTTCAAAAGGTCTTCTCGGTTAGTTTTTCTTCTCCATGTACTGCTTTATCCTACCAGCCTTCACTACTGTCCACTATAACAGTGAACACTTCTTTTGTATCCCATATCAGGGCACTCACTAAACCGACCATGTACACTGACCTAGGGAGTTGCCGCCGACCTCACAGAACGTGCCCTCTGTGTTCCCCATCACAGCACCCACTATAGGGATGGACCCGGTCTCCGTATGCCGTATCACGGCCCCCACTTCACTGGGCACACTCTGATTACTGTACACATGCATGAGTTACTTCACACTTCCAAGGGGTCCTCCCCCCACACCCCAACTATCCCCGACCATCCCCACCAACCCCACCACCACAACTCACACCCCTCCACCACCCCTCAATGTAGAGAATATGACACTAGGCATCTCTAGGCATCTCCTCCTCCCCCATCAGCCCAACCGACCTTGGCCGACCAACTTAGTCCACCCTCCCTCCAAAACAAAAAAAAAACAAAAAAAAACAAAACAAATGAAACACACACACACACACACACACACACACACACACACACACACACAAAGAAACTACCCAACCCCCTATTCAGAAAAAAACAAGCGAAAGATCCCACCACTACCACCACCATACATCCACGACATCCAACTACACAAGACCCCACCACTTACCCCATTCACACCCCCACCAACCTACCCTACCATCCCCCATCCACAACCACCCACTACCCCTCCTCCTGCCGTTCTAAGGGTCATGACCCCCCGCCCCCTACCACTATTTGTCCCTGGTGTAGAAGAGACCCCCCCCAGGGCTGGGACACATCGGGGGCCCGGGGGGCCTGTGTCCGGCCACTTACCGACCGACATGAGAGACCACTCTGTCACAGGCGCTGCACCGCCTCACCCCGAATGATCAAAGCAGGCCTGGAGGGGGGATCGGGGGGAGGGGGGTTCCTCCTTGCACCCGGACACGACCCCCCCCCCCCTTCTCCTAATGCCTCCAACACCTTGACACCCCCCCCCCCCTCCTGTCTTCACAAATCTCTCTGCCTCCTCCCGCTTTCACGTTTTAGCTGCCTTGTTGAACCACTACTCTGTTAATGTTTTTGACTATAATCTTCAATAATACATTTCAGAAATATAGGTAACTTATTAGTTTTTACTTTGCGGTTCCCCACACTGACCTTTATCAGAAACAACAATGTATATATAAGAATATGATTCATCTTAGAACAAGAACAATTAACAGGAAAAAATGCGGGGAAAAGAGCGTTATCCTATGCAAAACATATTGTAAATATTTAATTGCTCATACACATCCACGCCGACAGTACGTCTGAACCAAACCTCCAACTATATACTGCAGTCTGGGCCCTCCACGGAATGACAAACTTCTTCACGTAACTAAATCCTGTACGTTCCTCTCCAGTGAGTGTTTTTTCTGACCAATCACCGGATTAAGGCAAATCATCTCAATATGATTTGGCTAAAATCTCAGTAGAAACGCACAAATTAAAATGTTGGTTGAATTATCTGAATAAAATTGGACAGCACAATATCTCGCTATTCTATTCCCACAATTCTATATAACATTTGGGAAGTCGATCCATCTAATTTCAGGTCATATTCTGACAGGCTGGCCCGCTATATGGGGACTTATTATGTTGGAATATTCTCATATTACCACATTACTCTATACAGAGCCGAAGAAGCCTCCTATTCCTTGTTCTTCATACGGTATATGAGGCGAAATGAACATACAGAAAACGATGTATATTTGTGGACATCATTGTCATAGTAAGAAAAATGATATTTGTTGAATATAACATATTTATTATAAGGACAAGTTAATTATATGTAGACACACAATTGTTTATTGATCATTATACTAGTTACGATACAGACATTAAAAGAGAAAGGGGAGGGGGACACGTATATATGTAACAGTTCTCGGCACCCCCACCTAGGGCTTGGGTTTTACATTAAAAAAAAACACATTGTTTGGTACACAAACGGGTAAGTTGAACTCTTGCACCCCAACCCACCAATAAATTGAACATCGATAGCAGACGTGGGTCTGAGAAAGATACAAGTGAGCAACTGATGAAACCATGGAGGGTAACATTTTACTCTCTATGATGGAACCAAACGGTTAAGAACTAGTTCTTGTCGACTAGCTGGAATAGCCATATAAAGTTATGGGACGGATTGAGTCACCTGCCTGTGCCCATGTACTCCTTTTGTGGTTGTGTCTATGTAAATTCCATATATTAAAAGCTAAATCTGGCTTACTGTACCGACAACATGATCAGTATAAGCCCTTCAGCCTTTCCAAGGACATCCTTTCTAAAATGTTCCCAATGACGGAACACACATTATGTGGATAGAAAATGCCACACACATCTTTCTTCTAACCCTGACATCATTTCTGGAGTAATAAGAGTACTCCCGAATAACCTATTAACCTGATTAAAATGTAAAAACACATAGCAGTGAGTTTTCTTTCAAACTATTGATGTAATTTTATCAATGATCACCGTGTCATGTGGTGGGATTCTATCCCTAAGCAGGTTCACCCCTCATTAGCTTTACATTCACACGATCTCCTTTTCAATACACAATGTCTCTTGTTCAAAAATGCATGGTTTGGAAACTTCTGTAGTCCTGAATCAATAGCGCCTCGAGCTTTGCTTATAAGATGACGTGCCTGCATGGAAAGTTGTAGAAAGAGTTATAGAAAGCCGGGAGGAAAACGAAAGGAGAATCCATTTGGACTTCTCAGGACTGCCTCCCATTGCCGGATACACTTAAGCCCCATACCCACGAGACGATTTTGACCAAGGCGGCCGACTGATCTTTTTCCTAAATTCTGCCGATTGTACCTCAATAATCAGTCGATTTTAGCAATGATTAAAATCCAACATACACGTTTCTATACCGCAATCGGGAGATTCTCACTGGCAGGGCCATATTGTGTCACATGGTACAAGGGGACACTCATCATTGGCTGGGAGGTTGCGCTTGACCCCCGACGGCTATGGCGGGAAAGGTGAGACGCATGCGCAAAACTAACTCTCAATTTCGGTATATCCCATACTTACAGGGGATCATAAGAATCGTCCAACTTTGGTGCTGATTTGTTGGCGAACTGTCGAAAAGTTGCCTAGTGGGTATGAAGCTTAAGTAGAAGTGAATATCGATCTGTGGGCCCCTTTTCGGGGTGTTTCTGAGATGTGGGGAGGAGACACACAGAATGCCGTGGTTACAGGTCGGGCTGCGTTTTACACCCCCTTTGGGTGTTTGGGGTATCCTCAATTAAGACTTTACAGAGTGTGGCCCGGCGCTGCTTTCAGGCATTACGTCCTACTTGTTCGTCCATTGTGAGGTGTGAAATGGCTGCCGAAGAGGGGGTGTGTCTCTAGTGGTTGGTGCAGAACTTTATTATGTGGCTTGGGGAAACAACACTTGGTAGATACTTTTGTATCCATATCTGCGGTAGGAAGTTCATCTTTTGTACTCGATCAGTAACAGCCTTTTTGGAGTACGACTTACTAAGGGGCTTTCCATTAAGTACATACGCATCGACGGGAGGAGGGGGGATCCGAGATTTTTGAAAATGTGCGTACATTTTAGTACATAACCAATGCGTATTTTTGCCCAAGTGGGGGTGGGGGGTCTGAGATTTTTTTTAAATGTGCGTATGTACTAAATGGAAGGCCCCTAATCTCTAGTCAACATAAATCGATTAATTTAAAACAATAGGATATTTCTCATGAGAATTATAGGTACACCTCCTATTTTCCCTTTTACTAGAGTTGATGTATGTAGGGGATTTTTTTGGTATATCCAAATTTAGATATATTTTTCTTTCGTTTGTTAATAATAATTTATTCCACTTATTATAGGAGGCTTTCTGCTACAGACTCTAAAATAGAAAACGAATATATTCATAGAAAATGGCGAAAAGTACTTTTTGTAGTCCTACTCTTCTCATCATTACTATATTCGTCTATTACACTTGATCTGAAAGACTAGGGAGTCAGAAAAAAGAGAGGCAAACTGCTACACACATTAAGAATAATTATATGCATAATCAACTGCCCAAAAACATCAGTAACATCAGTACGTCTGAGCCGAGCCCCCACTGGTACAGTCTGTACCCTGCCCGGGACTGTAACTTCTCCACCTCCAACTCCAACTCCATTCCCGGGCGTCCCACCAGGATGAAGACAAAGTGGACTATGTCACTGCGGGCCGGATGATTCTGATCAATGCGCATGCGCCCTGCCCCATCACTGCTGTATAAATGCGCGCGGGGTCAGGAGGGGCCCTGCCGCGGGCCGCTTAGGGCATTGAAAACCACTCGCATCCATATCGGAACGCGCCATTAGGGAGATATGCTCCACGGATACGGAGTATACCAAGGTCGAGGTCCAGCCATTTAGGAAAGACCGGAACTAGATCTCTGTACCGGAACTAGATATGAAGGTCGTTTATGTCATTTGTACTTTTATAAGCATAAAAATTTGGATTAGTTAGAAACTTATATTTTGACATTTCTAAAGTGGGAGCTACATCCATATATGTATATGTATATATATATGTATATATATATATATATATTCACATATTTATTTATATATATATATGTTTATATATATATATATATATATATCAAACTTATACGCAACACAAAAATCTAAATGGAGCTCAGCTGGATGGCATACACTTATCAATGGCAGAGGGGAATTGGTGGTGGGGTCGCCCGACCCCCCGATGATTTACCACTGGCCCGAGTCGCCCGACGGCCCATTACACTGGCCCGACCCCCGCGGGTATGGATTGGTTCCCTTGTCCCCCGTCAGGGGGCCCGTTTGTTATCATCTCTGATATGATTGTTTACTCAGGGACGGAGTGGACAAAGTGGACGAGAGACGCCACATCCGGGCAGTTACGTCCTGACTCCTGATTGGACGGGGCCGGTCACGTGACACCGATAAGGAGTATCTGACTTGGTACAAACAACTCCTTAGCAACCACTGATAAGCAATGAACCTCCACATCATGGATGTTATCTGTCAATGAGTATCACTGATACAAGGGGACGCATTAATGTCAATGTTAACTTTTTCCAGATAAAGACCACATTACTATGCCCTATGAATGAATTAAATCCATTTGCACTAATTGAATCCATTTGCACTTAATCTATGTATGTATGACAATAAGCTGAAGCTTAAGACATCTGGTTGATATAGAAGTAGGACTGTAAACACTTCTTATATGATAGAGGGCATTTGCCCACTCCGATAAACTAGAAATAGACATTGTGTAGATGCCGTCATGCTGTCCAATGAGCACTAACTCGTACAAGGCATACAAGGATGCAGAGAGAAGAGCTTCCCTACTTTTACACTGGACACGCCCCTCTCCTTCTGCATCGCCCACCCCATCCTGCTGCACCCAACACCCACTGTGGTCCATTAAAACACTGTATATCCCATCCGCTGTCCCTACATACATTAAATCCCCAGAGGTCGGCCAATGTCAGATGGCCGTAATGCACTTAGGCACCCCTAAAAGGCAGGACGCTCCTGACATAAAGTGACGGTAAAACAATACTGACGGAACTCGTGTCAATAAAACTTGTTTCTGCTATTGAGTAGCTGCAGATGGAAGAGATCTGTTACAATAAATGCCTTTCGATATTTGTGGTATCATTCAAAATGAAATAGAACATTTTGAGTAAGTTTTGTCATTAGGGATGAGTAACTATCATGTCTTAAATGTGCTCACTATCAAAATGTCAAAAGAAAGTAGGTAAGTGTAGAAACAACAGCTCTCATGGGACAAGGACTCCTTTCTAAGTCGCAGCCTGCAGCCGGGCAGTGGATAATGCCATATTCAGTACTTTTATTACCCGCACGGCCGCCGAGCAGTAGGTATAATGATTTGATGTAAGGCCACACTGTACGGCCCAGCTCGGCGGCTCCAAAAATATTAATTTCATTGGCAAATCTTTGATAGTGGATGAAAAATTATGAAATCTAAACTGAGTACATCTAAAATATGAAAGAAAATTATGGCATTGTCCAAAAAAAATTAGAATTTTTTTTTCTATTGAGGGCGTATGAATACAGTCCCCATTCCGCAAACCTCATTGCATTACACACGGCATTGTGGTACGCGCAAAGAACTAGTTCATCGGTTTTTTTTGCAAAATTTGTGGTCATTTCGCTTTTGTTTGGGTAATAAAATATAGGAAGGCCTCGAGGGGCCATCAGAGGGTGGCCGTATGGCCCGGTGTTTGCCGTCCTGACCACCACCGGGCTGTACGGCCACCCGAGGACGGCCTTCTTATTCGGCAGGCCTTCTTATATCAGTATTCCAAGAGATAACAACACAGGGAGCTCAAACAGCAGTATCATGAAAATAAGTGGTATAAAGATCGCAGAGACATTTTCTCACCTTATTAAATGACTCTTTGCATCCTGCATATTTTGGAGCAAGGTTGCCAGATTTTTAAACATGCAATTCCTAATGGAAGCATTTAATGTTGCACAAAAACAAATATAGCCATGGTGGAATCAAAACTGACAACGTCTATGACTAATGAATTTCTGACAATCATAGGTGCCTGCAAATGCCTCTTTCTTTAGATTCTTCTTTATACCTTTTTCGTGAGTCTGCACCTTGATCTTAACACTTCTAGCCTGAGACCATTAGAACTGATATCACAACACATTGGTTTGAGAAGATTACAATGGTAGGGAGCCACCATAATGAAAGGCATCCAACACCACTTACACCTTTAAAAACCTTAAATGCATACTATTTCAAATGAGGTATTAGGATGTTCCTGGAAACTTTCTACTAGCTCTAGTAGGCGTCATTTCATGGAACACTGTAGAAACTTCCCCCATTCCTCTTTCCTCCCTTCTGCTGCATTTAGCTGGGGTGATTTGGGGCATTAACGGTACGCGGTAATTATAACGTGCCAGACTCTGTGAGTTTGTGGAGGTCCACATTGTGCTGAAGGTGGCAGTACTTTTACAGTCTGTTAGGCCTGTTTCTCACCAATGTTAAAGCCCTATTACACTACAAGACTCTGGGCTGCAACCTGCTGTTGCAACATTGCCACAATATCATGATATTACAAAGAATTGCATGCAAGAGTGACGTCATTGTTTGACATTGGCAATTTGGAGTGTCTTGTGTGTGAAATAAAGGATTTTGGATCTAATATGTGTGATTTCTCAGTGACATCACCCATCTCATCTCATGTCATGTACATGTAGTGTAATACCACCTTTAGTTCTAATTTCCCTCCTAATTTTCCATAATTAGAGAACAGTCCACAGCGTGGCGCATAAAGTGTCCTCTAACGGGCTCTCTGGAGACTAATGGAGGGAGTGTTTCACTTGTGTCATATTTCTTTTTTAAGTGTAGAGGAGTAAATTACACCCAGACTCACGTACTATGTGTGGGTCGATTAATCTTCCTTTCACACTAAATGAGCTTAAGACACTTCTCTACTAGAGTCTAAAACCTTGTGGTATAATAAAATCTAAGGGACACTAGTTGTGCAACAAAAGTGTTTATTTTGAATGCTTGTCATCACTCAGAGAAATATTGTCCTAAGTTTTGAAATAAACAAATGTGTTTCGAGTTCATTAAATGTTATTTTTAAATTTAAGTAACTAAGATCAACCATATATCACCTTCTGTAAATAGTTTGAAACTGAATAAAAAGAGTATGAGAGGTAGTGCAATGGGAAGATATATGTAGACTATACCATGAATAGTACCACGTAATATATTGTGCGCAGTTTGCTGTAAACATCGGGACTTTCATCCCCAAAATGAAATTTGAGAAGACATTCAATTATGTAGGGACAGACACATGTAAACATGATCTGGCCATATGTATAGCCACCAATGTGGCAGCCACCCATATCAATTACAACTGCTCGTGATGGAAATGTCCAAGTTCAGACCGGAAGAACACAAACATCATTTGTAAGTGAAGTTGTTTTCGAATACAAAGGAAAAAACAAAGAATACTGATAGAAAACCTGATAAACAAGATACCATTGGATTTATACCTCCTAATGCATTTCATATGGCATGAAATTAAATCTTATTACATAAATTGGACAAAGCAGCTATTTGCTAGACTACATTGCTCTCAACAATTGGAAACATTGTGCTAAGATGTATCTCGGAGAAAGTGATAGTAAAGGATATGGCACCATCAATAGAGGCAACATCATTTTATTTGCTTATGACACTATCATATTTGATGCCAATAAAGCTATTACAAAATTAAATAATAAGTATAAAAAGTACGAAGTTCATTCAGCCATTTGTGTTACATTGACAGAAAGGAATCGAATTGAAAAGAAAAGAAATTGATGGTTACCAGCAGTAGCAACATTCTTGGCACAAGCTATCCCAAAACAATTATACTTTATCCAAACCTGCAATAGGTAGACCCCTGGGAAAATGGTTTGGAGCATTTTAGGCATTTTGGATAATAGTTATTAGATGTCATTAGATGATTTAACTCAAGACATCATCAAAATACATGAATTTTACAGCCTTTGGCAGCTAATCAGCTTGTTGAGGAAATGCTGAATTCGCTGCATTAGTTGGTCACACTTAACATGTCTTAGGTAGCATTTGTGTTGTGTTTCAGATACCACCATATTTGTTCTTGTAAGGAACTTTATGGGAAAACCTACAGGACCATTTTTTGTGTTAGATTTTAAGTTGCTTTATTGCAAGGCCTGATGCACTCTTTGTCATTTCTAATTATGTTGTGTGACATCCCTTACATTTGTGTCAGTCTAGATTCTGCAAAGAATATAGCCAAAAGCAAGTCAGACACTGCAAAATAGGATATATCCTCGACGAATCAAGGTAAATACCGGGATTCTGAGACACTATCATTTATCATTACAATGTTGAGAAGGAGCATGCCAAACCTCTAGGCTGCACCTTTGTTGAAAAAATATACTAGAAATTTTCATTCTTGCCTTTGATACACCCCTATCAAAGAAAATAACAAAATGCACATAACAACACAAAACCAAAGCCAAACCTCCCGTGTCTATACTTAAGCTGTCTAAGTCCATAGCTGTCTCCACAGGGTGTATGTAGGTTATCACCCACACCAGTGAGGTCTCCCCCTCCCATCCCCCTAAACCCAGGCGCCCGGCCCCCACCCAAATCCCCTGTACAGAACCCCCTTATGGGGCCACACAGCTTAGCTTAGGTCTGGTCCCTCGGCCGGGGTTTTCGGGCCTGACACGTACATCAACTGTCACAATCCCTTTACCTAAGCCTGGGCTCTTATAAGGTTCATCTCAGTGCCAAGACCTCCCACAAAACGCCCACAACAGGGTCTATGTGGGTGAGAAACGCCCCCATAGCGCTGTCCTTATTTGGTGGGCCCCGCCCAGGTAGGGGTTTTCCTAGGAATATTTTAGTATATTTACTCAATGTTTCTTCATTATTCCCTCACATTTATATTTTTTTCTGGTGGTGGAAGTAGGGTTGTGTGCCCTTGGGGAGGGTGGTGGGATTGTTGGGGAAGGCTTAGAAGGTCTTGAGTGTGGCTGACGAAGGGGGATTTGGGCTTGGATGTGATAAAGGCTGGCCTTAGGGCCAGGACCCACTGCCCCAAAGACCATGATGAAAAACAGCCATTACAGGTTACAGTATTAGAGTTACCCAGAGGCCCAGACCCATTTTCCTACAAGCTACCGTACAACAACTACTGAATGTGTGGACCAGTTGTCTACCACTCTCCAACTATCCACCATGCTTAATACAGTTATAATCTCTTTAGTTTTCTGAGATTGTATTTCAGCAAAATCTTTCAGACAAATTGACTATTCTTCCCAGCAGCCGACTCACATTATCTCTTTCATTGTGGAAATACAAACCATGTAATCCGACACAACTGATACTCAAGTCTCTACTCCACACATCACCCTTCTCCATTAACTAATAAAACATGTTCTGAATAAAGTAGAAGAGAAGAAATTACACCAAATGATAGTTGTCCGGAAACTGGGGCTTGTTACAGGAATAACTCAGTTAGAGGCCAGCCTGTAGTCTGCTGATTGTTAATAGGAATAAAGTATGTATTCCACTAGCCGATTCTGCCTGTCAAAATGTTTGTTATTTCTTATTTTTCAACCAGTAATATGGCATAGGACCATGCATCCTACATATCATTTGAAACAGAATTGAAGCCTTGTTCTAATGACATATAAAGTACCTATGGTAAGAGGAAATGTTAACTGCTGATTGCTGAAAGTGGGAGTAAACTTGGTTTGTGGGATACAGCTTTTATACAGGTAAGGTTTAAAGCACAGGATCCCTCTTTATACCCCTGCCCATCTAGCCGAGAGGACATTATCCTGGCTTTCCCCATCACCTATTTGACATCTGGGTCTCGGCTGGCTAATCCTTCCATGGTAAACCGTGGATGGGCCACTTTAAAACGGCTGGAGGAGTCTGGGTGATAGGCAGTGGTCCGTTAAGCAGGCAGGGTAGTACCTTTTCACCCCCACTGGCCCGACGCTGGCTTCAGTCGTTGAAAGCTCAATGCAGGCGGTATTTGTATAAGTTGGCTTGAGAGCCCTATGCTATCTGGGGCCACAGACATCGTCCCATGGCCTCTGGAGGGGGTTGGAGGGGCATGGCAGATGGTATTCTCGGACTCTAGGGGTGGTTGAAGGCTTTGGAATAGGATGCACTGGATGCACAGCCAAGCATGTGACATTATTTCAACATTGCAGTGATGGTTGTTGGTTTATTATTGTGTACTTATGCCCTAATAAACTGCCAAGGCCATATCAAGGTTAGTGCTTATTTGTAACAGTGGAACCAATGCCCTCTTTATATTGCTCCCTCACTGAGATATGATATGAGATGTCATAGGCCCACATGATACATCATACCCCTTCCAGTTACATTATACTGACACCAGGCTGACCAGTCATGTTTTGTGGTCCTTACTTCATACCACGTATCAGACAAGCAGCAACCACCACCATTTAAAAAAAAGTCTTTGGAATGACTTGGCCAGGGTTTAAACCAATGACCTCCCAGCCTCAAGGTGGGCACACTACCCATTTAGCTACCGAGTCTGGTCACAGCAGTGATGTTCTGTATCATCCTTGTTTGATTCTTGTCATCTGACTGCTGTGCCATGGAACTGTAAGGTTCGGACTAAGGTTATTGCAACATTCTGATTACATTCTTCAGACATGTGACCAAGTATTGTAGCATAGAGATACTGTTATATCATAAAGCCTGCATTTGGCTGGGAGTGAACCCAATAATATTCTGAGAGATGCACTTTTGTATATTGATTTCTTCAGTTTTTGATTTTTCAACTCCCTTTTAACATAATTCTCTGATGCATGATATACCTTTAGACACCAAAGCTACTGACATAATTATGTTAGAAATAACCAAAATCAACATTGCACTAAACGGGAAAAAAACAACCCAGATAATAATGCATTTAAAGAAGATAAATCAAGTTACAATTGTAAAGTTTTAAAAGATAAGTAACATTAACATGAATCTCCTACCTTAAGGCAGTAACTGTAGACCAGGTGTCCAGTACAGTGGTACTCTTTAGGACAGGCATGTCCTATGTAGCTGATGCAAAACATCAAGTAACAATAAGCAATAACCCCTGCCCCCTACTCTCCATTCTCACTGTTCCCTTCAGTTCATTCTCCCACCTTTTGTCTTTATTACCCAACCACCTGCCCAGGTTTCGCTGCCCCTACCAACCCACCCCACCTCCCCTCAACCTACAAGCTGAGTTATGCCATCAAGGGCTACAGAGATATGTATGCAACATTTTAGAACTTGGCCTGTATACGGTCCTTCCTCTTAACCCAGAAAGGGCGGATCGGGGGAGAGGGGGTCCTGATCACCTCCTTTTCTTTTAAGCCTTTAACAGAAAAATGGAGAAAAAAAACGATGCGTATGCATATACAGATATATTATATATGCAACATTTTGATACTTACCCTGTACACAGTCCTCCCCCCTCTACCCACCTTCTGAAAGCCTGTATCCACCACCCCTGAACAGCTCTGAAAAATTAGGAAAGATTCTAACAACCTTACCATTGGTTCCAATGGAGATGAGTTTGTTAAACCTTTTGTGGCTGAGGTTAGCATGATTTGATTACATGAAAAATGCGTTCTTTTTGGGGCACATAGTCCTCAAAATGGAGAAATACTGATGGGTTCCTACCTATTTGGTTGAGTGGAAGTACCAGGCCCTTCCCCTCCATTGCATCCCCCTTGCCTTATATATCCCACCCCCTGACCTCCCCCTCCTTCCTGGCCCACTGTAGTCCATTAAAACACTGTATATCCCATCACCCTCCCGACATACATTAAGTCCCCAGAGGTCAGCCAATGTCAGATGGCCGTAATGCACTGCCCTTGGGCACCCCTAAAAGGTAGGACACTTCCGATATAAAGTACCGGTAAAACAATGCTGACGGAACTCATGTCATTAGGACTTGTTGCTCACATTTAGAAGCTCCGGAGGCAAGAAAAGGATTATCTGTGTCAATAAATGACCTTGAATCTTTGTGGTATCCTTCTGAAAGAAACATAGTATTTTGAGTATCTTTTGTGTCTACGTTCTTGTCATTGGGGATGAGTAATTGTCATTTCTTAGAAGTGTTTACTTTTAAAATGTCAAAAGAAAGTAGGGAAGTGTAGAGACGACTACTCCCATGGGATGTGGACTCTCTCTTAGTCCACAGCCAACACCTAAGGAGGGTGAGGCTGGGTGTTCCTCTTCACATTCAAACCACAGTGTTTTGAGAATAAGTAGTACAAGGCAAGCAGAAACATCCGATAGCTAGCATGTAGGCAGTATACGTGAAGGCAGGAAAAAACACATGAAGCCTTAGATTTCAATTTTTGAAAATACAAGCCTGTATTCCACAAACTGCTTTGAATGCTGCCGATTTTGTATTTGGTTTAACTTTGCCAAGAAAATTTCATGGAATTATGCATCTTATATGAGTCTTTTTAAATATCTTTTTCATGAATCTGCACAGTGGACACATTTGTAGACTCCTTGATCCTGGGCCCATCAGAACCGATACCTTAACACAGTGGTTTGGGAAGATTACACTGGTAGAGTGCCACCCTAATGAAAGGCATCAAATGCCCCAGCCCTTACACCTCTTAGTACCACAGATGCATATTATTTCAAATTAGCTATTAGGACGTTCCTTGAAACCCTCGTGGGCATCATTTTCTTGGATCAATAGAGACCTTGCTCCTTCCTTTTTCTCCCCTTCTGTCCATGCTCCCAAACTTATCACATTTAACTGGGCTGGTTTGGAGCATTAAAAGTACATGGTAATTATAACACTCAGACTGTGTGAGTCCGTGGAGGCCAACACTGTGCTGAAGGTGGGAGTACTTTTACAGAACCTTTACAGTCCCTGCCCACACTGCTGGGCCAGTAGAGCCATGCACTGTGTCGTTTCTCACTAAGGTTAAAGCACTATTACACTACACAACTATGAGCTGTGATATCGGTGCAATATGATGAGATTACAGAATATCCGAATGCAGGAGTGATATAATTGTTTAAGATTGATGTTTCAAGTATTTTACATATGTGTAACATTGGATTTTTTCTCTAATTTGTGTGCTATCTTTCTGGCATTGTCATAATCGTATGTCATGTCTTGTAGTATTATACCACCTTTAGTTTTAATTTACCTCCTAATTTGCTGTAATTAGAGAACAGTCTGCAGTGTGGAACACAAAGCATCCTCTAGTGTACTCAAAGAAGATTAATGGAGGGAGTGTTGCACGTGTTATATATTTCTTTTTTAAGTGAGGAGGGTAAATTACACCCCGACTCACGTACTATTTGTGGGTCGATTAATCTTCCTTTCATGCTAAATGAGCTTAAGACACTTCTCCACCAGAGTCTAAAACCTTTCAGCAAATTTAGATTTATGTAACAGTAGTTGTGCAAAGAAAGTTTTTTTTTTTTGTTTCTTGCCTAGTGAGATGTGTTGTCCTAGCTTTTGAAATAACCAAATATATTTTAAATTCATTAAACGTTGAATAAAATGAAGCATATGGGAAGATGTATGGCTGAATATACCATAGATAGTACTACATATTAGTACCATTTCATCCCCAAAATGAAATTTGAGGAGACATTCAATTATATAGGGACAGACAGATGTAAACATGATCTGGCTATTTTTATGGCAAGCAATGTGGCCGCTGCCTATATCAATCACAATTGCATATGATGGAAATGTCCAAATATGTTTATGAAAAACCTCATAAACAAGATATCATTGGATTTATCTTTCCTAATGTGTGTCATATGGCATGAAATGAAATCTTATTAGATAAATTAGATAAGGGAGGTATTTGCTAGACTCCCTTCCTCTTAACAAATGGAAACATTGTGCTCTAGTACTTGAAAAACCAAATCCATTCAGCCATTCGTGTAACTTTGACAGAATGAAATTGAATTTTTAAAAGAAAAGAAATTGATGGTTATGAGCAGTAACAACATTTATGACATAAACTATAGCAAAACAATTATACTTCATCAAAACCTGAAAAAAAACACCTGGGAGAATGATTTGGGGCATTTGGATAATGGTTATGAGATAGCATGTCAGAAGATGATTACACTCAAGACATTACCAAAATGTAACATAATACAAACTGCAAAGTTTTAGAAAACTTGGGGAGGAAATGCCAATTTCATTTGTGTTCTGTTCTGTTGCAAACACAAGAGGTTAGTGTTTCAGACACCAACATATTTGTATCTTTAATCAAAAGGAACCTATAGAAACCCATGGCACTCTTTTTGGTGTTAGATTTAATGGTGCTTTATTGCAAGGCCTTACACCCGTCTATATTTCACCTTGTGTTGCGTGACATCCCTTCCATTGGTGTCAGTCTCTTTAGGTAATATACCCAGAACAAGTCAAATACTGTAAAATGGGATATGTCCTAGAAGGATCAATGCAGGAGACACTATTACTGATTATTATGAGAAAAAGCATGCCGAATGCCTAGGGTCTACCTTTGTTAACAAAATAAACTAGAAAATTAGATTTTTGCCTTTGGTACACCCCTATCTAAGAGTAGTCAGAAAATAACCAAATGCACCTAACACTATGTACTGAACATAGCAAAACCTAACATGTCTATAGCATTGAAGTCCATAGCTCGCTCCCCTGGGTCTGGTCTTCACCTCCTTTCCCCCTATCCGCCTAACCACTAACCCCCATACAAACCTCTGAAACAGAACCCCCTTAAGGGACCACACAGCTTAAATTATGATAGGTCCCTCAGACGTGTTTGTCAAGTTGGTTAAGGCTAACTGCCCCCTCCTGGCACGTACATCAACTTTGAGAATCCCTTTACTTAAGCCGGGGCATCTTAAAAGGTTCATCTCAGCACCAAGACCTCCCACAAAACGCCCACAACAGGGTCTATTCAGGTGAGAAATGCCCCCATAATGCCACCCTCACAGGGTGGGCATGGTCAGGGTAGGGGCTTCCTTGGGAATACTTAAAATTCATTTACTCAATGTTTCTTCATTATTCCCTCAATTTTAGATTTCTACCTTTTTTCCTGGTTGTAGAAGTAGGGTTGTGTGCCCTCGGGGAGGGTGGTGGGATTGTGGGGAGAGGCTTAGTGGGGCTGACGAGCAGGGATTTGCATTTGGATGTGATAAAGGCTGGCCTTAGAGCCACGACCCACTACCAAACAGGCTAGACAAAAAACATTAACTAAAGGATTCAGCATTAGAGCAGCCCTAAGGCTGGGACCCACTGCCCTATAAAGACCATGACCAAAATACTTTACCTCACAGACTACAACATTAAGGCCGTATTACACTATGCATTGGATCATAGTTCACATCAGCTTGCATTGGCCAACACAAATGAGGCACATTATTGTACAGACATGTTTGTAAATCGAAGTGAACCTCCAATATTAACTGGGTGCCCAAAGCAACCTAGCACGATCCAAAGCCATCCTAAAACGTGTAGTATAATATACTTCAGATTGGATGGCATTTGTATTGGATGATCTTTTAGTGTAGAAAGATCTTTAAGTGTAGAAAGACAAACAGTAATGATACAATCCAACAAAACTGGTATTCCATACGTCAGCTTCCTCCATTGACTAATAGAACATGTTCTGAATACATTTCAACAGAGAAAATTAAGAAATGAAAATTGTCCCAAAACTGGAATTGGTTACAGGGGCAGATCTGGGTGGGGAGGGGTGGGTTGGTTCAGGAGTGCTTAACCCCTACTACTTTTAGTGCATCTGTAAACTACAAAAAGACAAAGAAATTCTGTGTGTGGGTGCCCAAATGCACACAACAGTTTTAGTACTTGTCCTTTATGGTGACCCCCCCCCTCCTTCTGGAAATCCTGTATCTGCTCTCGGGTTACAGGAATAACCCAGTTAGAGCTAAGGCTTTAGCCTGCTGATTAATAGTAGGGGCTAACCCTATTTTATACCCCTGCACCTCTAGCCGAGTGGAAATCATCCCGGCTTCCCCTGTCACCCATTTGACATCCGGGACCCGGCCGACTAATCCTTCCATGGTGAACTGTAGATGGGCCACTTTAAAACGACAGGAGGAGTCGGGTGATAGGCAGTCATCTGTTTGCCCAGGGGGCCAGTGCCTTTTCACCCCCAATGGCCCACGAGTGGTTTCAGTTGGGTGAAGGCTCAATGCAGGCGGTATTTGTATAAGTCAGCTGGAGAGCCGTTTGCTATCTGGGGCCACAGATGTCATCCCACAGACCCAGGAGATGGCTCGAGGGGCATGGCAGATGGTCTGGAGTTATTCTCAGACTCTAGGGGTGGTTGCCGGCTTTGGAATAAGCCGCACTGGATGCCAAGCCAAGCCTGTGACATTATTTTAATGTTTCAGTGGTCTTCTGTTTCATTCTGGTTTGGTTCTTGTCATTTCTATGTCTGCTAATAATGTTGCTGCAACAGACTGCTGTGACCTGGAACTGTGAAGTTCTGGCTGAGGTTACATTCATCAAGCATATGACCAAGTACGGTAACATAATGATACTGTTACATCTCAAATCTTCCATTTGGCTGGGTGTGAAGCTAATATTCTGAGAGAAGTATGTATTGTCAAACTCCCTTTTAGCATAATTCCCTGATGCATGGTATATACCTTTAGTGAAAAGCAATCAAAGCTACTGACTTATCATATTAGAAATAAATCAGCGTTAAACTAAACCAAAAGATTTAGTGACCCAGACACGTATTCAAATAGGATAAATCATGTTACAATAGTAAAGTCCTAAAAAAAGATAAGTAACATTAGGACAATGTGTATTTTCTCATCAAAGCAGTAAGTATAGACCAGGTGTACAGTACGGTGATACTTCTCTTAAGGCCAGATATGTCCTACGAAGTTAGTGAGAAAAATCATGTGACAATAAGCAACAACCGCTGCACCCTACTCACCCTTCTCACAGTTCCCGTTCATTTCATTCTCCCACCTTCTGTCTTCATTACCCAACCACCTGTCTAGTTTTCACCTCTCCTCCCACTCACTACCCCAGGCTGAGTCACGACATGTACACGACAGCCTACCCAGCAAGGGGAGTTAGATTATTAGAATGTTGCAGTGATGTTCAGTTTGTTCTGTTTTGATTTTTGTTATATTATATTGATGGCTCCAAAAATATTGCTGCAAAATACTGCTGTGACTATATACTGCAACATTCTGATTGTGTCAACCAACCAAAGTAAAACATTCTTATTACAGAGTTACGAGAGGTCATTGTGCAACAGGCCATTTTATAAGCTAAAGCCACTCACCCACTAGGAGTATTTTAACAGATTCGTGAAAAGGTGGAGCTAAAATCAACTAATTCTGCCAAAATTCTAGCACCAATTCTTATTAAATATGTACCTTGGAATATTGCATATAATATTGGTGAACTGAATTGGTACACAAACAGGCTGATTCAGAACAAAAGAATTAGCCGATCTATGCCCCGATTCAGCTTAGTTGTTATGGGGCTTTACACTATAGGTTCAAGAATACTGGCCACTACAAGTGGAAGGTGGATGTGTGTAACTTCAACCAGACCCACACCATCACCACGCCCCCTGGTGGTAACAAGTGGCCTCCTTAACAGTCCTTAATGGGAGAAGCTCCCCTCTAAATGACCGTCTTTTCCGCCCCCACCAAGACATGGCTAGAGGAGGGGCAAACTTTATCACCCAGCCCCAAGGCCCAAGACAACGTTAACTGACTCAGCTTCATGGAATAATCCACTGTTTATTGTTGGATAAATACACCTAGGATATGGAAATGAGATATGCCTGGGGGTGAGAAAATGTTGTGTTGACCTAAGGTACTCCTGAAGGTGGGGCATAAATCAAAGCAGTGCAGGGTAGCCCGGACTCTGAGGTTTGAAAGGTACTAATTTCAAGGATTTACAATTGACAAGGTTTTTCATATGCAGTATCAAATTATAGTGAGCACTTCTCTAATATGTTATCATAAAACTAGAAGATAACGAGCTCACTATGGAGTTTCTATTTAGTATTAGCCATCTTTACCCCGAGTTAAAGTCTGTACTTCACTGGGTTTTATCTAATGCCAATGATTTAGCTACAATACAGGTCTGCTTATCCAGAAGCTCCACACATGTAACTTCAGCCAGAACTACGTCATCACCATGCCCTCTGGTGCTAATGAGTTTATTTCTTAGTATCAGCTGTCTGTAAAGGTTAAAGCCTATGGGTTATTATGAGTGGTGGTGATTCAGTTACAATACAAGTCACCTTATGCAGAAGGTCCACACAGGTAAACTCAGGCTGACCTATGTCATCACTGTGCACCCTAGTGCTAACGAACCGCCTCCTTAACAGACCTTAACGGGAGAAGTTCCCTTCAAATGTCTGTTTTTACGCCCTGTCCTAACACTGCCTGAGCAGGGGCAGGCTTTATCACCCAGCTGTAAGGCCCAAGACAACGCTAACCAACTCAGCTTTATGGAATGTTCCACCTTTATTAAAATACAATAAATACACCCAGCGTATGGAAATGGAATATCCCTCAGGGGGTGAGAAAATATAATGTTGACCTACAGGTAATCCTGAATGTTGGGCATAAAGCAAAGTGGTGCAGGGTTTCACAGACTGTTAGGTTTGAAAGATACTTATTTCAAGGATTTACAATTGACAAGGTTTTTCATATGCAGTATTAAATTTTAGTGAGCACTTCTCTAATAAAATTATGTTATCATAAAACT
This sequence comes from Lepidonotus clava, assembly GCA_936440205.1. Classification (NCBI taxonomy): domain Eukaryota; kingdom Metazoa; phylum Annelida; class Polychaeta; order Phyllodocida; family Polynoidae; genus Lepidonotus; species Lepidonotus clava. Next base: position 51,421,088 of record OW387141.1, on the reverse strand, counting down.
AGAAGATAATGAACTCACTATGGATTTTCTATTAAATTTTAGTATTAGCCATCTTCCCAAGTTATAATTAAAGTCTGTACTTACCTTGGTTTTATCTAATGCCAATGATTTAGTTACAATACACATCAGGTCATCCAGAAGGTCCGCACATGTAACCTCAGCCAGCCAACTCTAACCAACTCAGCTTCCTGGAAGGCTTCCACCCATTATTGTTGAATGAATACACCCAGGATAAGGAAATGGGACATGCCTCAGGGTGAGAAAATATCAGATTGACCTACAGGCTATCCCAAAGGTCAGACCTAAAGTAAAGCAGTTCAGTCTAGAGCAGACTGTTAGGTTTGAAAAGCATTGTTTTCAGGGATTTATGAACAAACAAAGAAATGTTGTATATACAATATTTAACGAGCACTTCTCTAATAGCTTTCCATAAAACTAGAAGATAATGAGCTCAGTATGGATTTTCTGTTCAGCATTAGTCATCTTAACCCCGAATTAAAGGCTACACTTCATCGGGTGATTATGACTGCTATTAATTTAGTTTCAATATGGGTCAGTTCAGACAGAAAGTCCACACATGTAACTTCAGCCAGACTTATGCCATCACCATGCCCCCTGGTGCTAATGGGTGGCCTCCTTAATGGCCCTTAACGGGAGAAGCCCCCATCCAAATATTCATCTTTATGCCCCTTCCCAGGTATAGCTGGAGGAGGGGTAGGCTTTATCACTCAGTCCCAAGGCCCAAGACAATGCCAACCGACTTAGCCTTACGGAATATTCTCACCAGTTATTGTTTAATAAATACACCCAGCATACAGAAATGGGACATATGCCTCAGGGTGAGAAAATACCATGTTGGACTACAGGTTATGCTGAAGGTCGGGCTTAAATGAAAGCAGCCAAGGCTAGAACAGACTAGGTTTGAAAGGTACTATTTTCAGGAATGTATAATTGACAAAGCTTCTTATAATCATTATCTTATGAGCATGTCTCTAATATGTTATCATAAAACTAGAAGGTAATGATTTCGGTATGGATTCTTATTTCTTAGAATCAACCGTCTTTAAAGGTTAAAGCCTATGCCTCACTGGGTTATTATGAGTGGTGGTAATTTAGTTACAATCCAGGTCAGCTTATGCAGAAGGTCCCTACAGGTAAACTCAGGCTGACCTGTGTCATCACTGTGCACCCTAGTGCTAATGAACGGCCTCCTTAACAGACATTAATGGGAGAAGTTCCCTTTAAATGTCCGTCTTTTACGCCCCCACCCTAACACTGCCTGAGCAGGGACAGGCTTTATCATCCAGCCGCAAGGGCCAAGACAACGCTAACCGACTCAGCTTTATGGAATGTTCCACCCTTATTGTAGAATAAATACACCAAGCAACAGAAATGGAACATGCCTCAGGGTGAGAAAAAATATTATGTTGACCTACAGTTAATCCTGGATGTTGGGCATAAAGCAAAGCAGTGCAGGGTAGCGCAGACTCTTAGGAACTAATTTCAAGGATTTACAATTGACAAGGTTTTTCATATGCAGTATCAAATTTTAGTGAGCACTTCTCTAATATGTTATCATAAAACTAGAAGATAATGAACTAACTATGGATTTTCTGTTTAGTATTAGCCGTTTTTACCCCAAGGTCAAGTCTATGCTTCACTGGGTTTTATCTAATGCCAATGATTTAGTTACAAAACAGGTCAGATCATTTAGAAGGTCCACGCATGTAACCTCAGCCAGAGCTACACCATTTCCCTGCCCTCTGGTGCTAACGAGCGACCTGTTTAACGGAAGAAGCCCCCTATAAATGTGTCTTTTACACCCACCTCGACACAGCTTGAGGATGACAGGCTTCATGACCCACCCCCTGTGGCCCCAGACAACGCTAACCAACTCAGCTTTGTTAAATGATCCACGGTTTATTGTTGAATGAATATGCCTAGGATAAGGAAATGAAACATGCCTCAGGGTGAGAAAATATCGTGTTGACCTACAGGTTATGCTGAAGGTTGAACATAAAGTAAAGCAGTTCAGGGTAGAACAGACTGTAAGATTTGAAAGGTATTGTTTTCAGTGATTTATGAACAAATGCACAAATGTTTTATATGCAATATTTAATGAGAACTTATCTTATATCTTATTATAAAACTAAAAGATAATCAGCTCAGTATGCATTTGCTTTTTAATTAGTCATCTTTACCCCAAGTTGAAGCCTAATTTTCACTGAGTGAATATGACTGCTGGTTATTTTATTGCAATGTAGGTCAGTTGACACAGAAGGTCTACGCATGTTACCTCAGCCATCACCAAGCCCCCTGTTGCTAATGAGTGGCCTCCTTAAAGGCCCTTAACGGGAGAAGTTTCCTCCTAAAATTTGTCTTTTACGCCCCCACCTGGACATGGCTACATGAGAGGTAGACTTTATGACCTAGCCCCTAGGCCCAATAAGACGCTGACCAACTCAGCTTTATGGAATGTTTCATCAGCTATGGTTGAATAAATACACCCAGCTTACAGAAATGGAACATGCCTCAGGGTGAGAAAATCTCATGTTGACCTACAGATTATGCAAAAGGTCAGACATAAAGTAAAGCAATTCAGGGTAGAGCAGACTGTTATGTTTTAAAGGTACTGTTTTCAGAGGTTTATCAACAAATGAAGAAATGTTTTATATACAATATTTTGCAATATTTTAGAGAACATTTCTAATATCTTATCATAAAACTAGAAGAGAATGAGATTTTCTGTTCAGCATTAGTCACCTTAACCCCAAATTAAAACCTATGCTTCACTGGTTGATTGACTGCTGGTAATTTAGTTACTATACAGGTCAGTTCACACAGAAGGTCCACACATGTAACCTCGGCTAGACCTACCACATTACTATGTCCCCTGGCGGTAACAAGTGGCCTCCTTAACAGTTCTTAGCGGGAGATGTTCCCTCCAAATGTCTGTCTTTTACCCAACCACTCCAACTTGGCTGGAGAAAGGGCAAGCTTTATCATCCAGCCTTGCGGCCCAAGACAACACTATCCGACTCAGCTTACAGAATGCTTCCATCGGTTTTCCACCTTGTGTATGGAAATCCAAGCCCTATTACACTACAAGACATACGCTGCGAGATGACAATGTCACAAAGTAACTGCACATTAAAAAGATGCATTGTATGCCCTGAGTGACATGTTCAAAATTCCCAAATTTTAACAATATTATAAATCCTGTATGTGGATTTATCTGTAATATCATTATTATTGCACCTATATCATAGCCAAACCCAAGTTGTTCTGTGTAACACCACCTTTACGGTTGGAAAATATCATGTTCCTTAAAGTAATCCTGATGGTCAGGCATAAGAAAAGCAGTGCTGGGAAGCATGGGCGCTCATTCTGTTTGAAAGGTATTATATTCAGGGATTAACTCACAAAGAAAGTTTCCTGTTGCATTGGCAATATTAATTCAGCGCGTCTCTAATATTCTATTGTAATGCCAGATAATGGGCTCAGTAAGGATTTTCTGTTTAATTAAAAGGCATCTTTACCTCATGTGAAAGCTTATATTCCGCTAAGCTGTTATGACTAGTTGTAAGTAAGTAATTAATTATTCTTCTCTTACAATCTGGCCAAGCACCGTGCATCTGCAATATCATTAGAAAGAGGATGAGAACTTAAACCCATCCCAAAAGATAGACAGGGGCGGATTCAGAAATTCTGGAGAGGGAGGGGGCGTCTATATTAAAAAGGTCTCGGCGCTGAGTAAAATCGGGATACAGCCTATACCATGAGGGACTCAGGCATCAGTCTATACCGCACATTTTAATTAATACAATTTATTCAGGATCTCCTAGAATCATAATAGAAGCTAGGAATAAATAACGGGCAAGATAAGCCATTACGGACTGGCTTCCCATACTGACTGTCTGGTTAATGGCACCTCTTTGTGGTAAACTGGGCCAGGTAAAGGCCAAACCCTGTATTAGGAATGTTTGAATGTGTTAGTATGCAGCCCAACGTTAATAGTTATTATAAAATCTGATGAATTAGATTACTTTCATAATTGCTAGCATAGTCGGTCAGAGTAATATAACTCCGGGCAATGTATGGCTGTGTATCGGCAGTAACACTCACATTCTTTATTAGAGCCAGAGTATCGTCCATCAAACAGACTTATTTTGTCACGTTGTAACTCCCACAAAGTATGGCGCCAAATGTGTGATATGACCAATAATGTTGCCGGATTACATTCTAAAGTCACGAAACACGTTGCCAGCCGTGACATCATCACTAGGGTTAGGGGTGGAGCCCTTAACCTTCACAACAGACAGACGATACACTGCCATTAACAACGGTTTTGGCGGAGACTTCGGATACATGTGTGTATACATGGCTAATAATATCTGTAAGTAATTACAGCGAATGAATCCTGAACGTGACCTATTGTGAACATGAATCAGGAGTCGCTCGGCAGGAGCGGATGTCATTACCATGATTAACCTATCTGTACAGGCCCGTTTACACAAAACGAAATATTCAGGGTGGATACATGATTTCCTAGGGTAGGGGGGAGGGGTCTGCACATTATAAGCTTTCTCCCTAAGTGAAGTATAGGTCTCCACCAAAGGGAGAGCGAGGTCTCGCCCCTGGATCCATCCCTGGATCCGCCCCTGATAATTGGGGCAATGCAACTGGTGATAAGAGCATTGTACCAGAAGCATACCCTTAAGGCCGTATTCCACATACCGAAAGTGCGCTGCCGATTTCACGCTGATACATTTTCGCTACAGCCGATACATAATCGGCGGCACTGCCGACAAAATGTACGAACATGTTGGTAAATTTTCCCTGCCGATTTTCAACTGGTTGCCGATTTTCCACTTTCGGCGGCCAATTTTCCACTTTCAGCGGCCGAAAGTGTGTCAAAAGCATAGTCTAAAGATTTAGAACATTACCATGGAGATGCCCAGTACTAGTATTAGGGAGGTTAAGTAACTCCAAACCATCACCTAACGTAAACGTAACGTATCTTCTATCTCAGCCGTTGTCACATAATTTCCAAATGTTTGATCATAATTTTGATATTATGCACCTATGATAATAAGACATCAATTCAGAGTTTAGAAACTCTTTAACTGTACTCCCATACACAGACCCTAAGTTTAGGGATACGTTGACGTATCGAGATACGTTGGAGTTGCTTAACCTCCCTATTGGCAGCGCGTACTTTCGGCATGTGGAATACGGCCTTTACTCTAGCACTTACCCAAGTATACAAATTTAGTACATTGCATGATTTATACTGTTCTCCCCGTCCAAATTAGCCATAGTCCTCTCTAATGATCTTGTCGTTGCCCAGAGAAATGTACTGCAGCAGCAAAATTCATATTCTTCAACAAAGGTACTATGGACCCATGTGTACACGTCTCTAAAAATCTATATGAAAATACAATGACAGAAACCTGACAGAAAGTGAGCCGGGATGTGCCCAGCGGCAGCAGGTGCTGTTACCACGATTAAATGTTCTGTTAAATCTGGAGTGATGATTGATTTACGCTGGTTCAACAGCTACGGTTACATTCATGGTGAGAACCGTTGTATTATTAAAATGACTTGAGAAGATGAATGACAGGGTCATACAGCAGGTAATTGAAACCCAACTCCGGTTTTGTCCTGGACAGTATTAAGGTATGGCAGCTGCAAAACTGATATTCTTTAACAAACGTACCATGGGAAACTTAGTACACGTGTGTGCACACGTATCACAAGACCTGTGTATGAGAGGATTGGGGATGGTACAAGTATGACAAGAGGGATGTGAGAGGAGGGGGTTGTGGAGAGGAGGGAGGAGAGAGTAAAGATGGGAGGGGAGGGGAGGGGAGGGGAGGGGAGGGGAGGGGAGGGGAGGGGAGGGATTGGAAGTCACGTAGAGTAGGCCGGGGATGGGCATGAGAGTTGTGGATGGTAAATAGTAGTGATAGTAAAATAGAGTGATAGACAAACTGGCAAGGACGGAGCCAGTACCAGTGTACTGGGGGGGGGGGGGGAGCAACCCTGACCCCCCTTATTAAATTGAAATTAAAAACACCAGATTAACACAGATCCTCAAATTTCAAGATGCCATTTTTTTCCTCAGGGTCTAGGGGGGGGGGGGGGGGGGGGCAATTGTCCCTTTTGCACCCCCCGGGATCCACCACAGAATGGGAGAGGAGGGGGGAGGGGTGGGAGCCTTGTAGAAGCAGGGTAAGGACCTGGAGGACCCTTACACCCCCCCCCCCCCCCCACTCCAACGCAATCACTCCCTCCCCGTGCCCGACACGCCGGGATCAATGACCGTCGTCTCTGGTCTCTCATTTACCGCTGTTCGGACCTCTCCGGAATCAGGGCGACACGCGTAATCAGAGACTGAAAACGGAGTCGGGATTGGAGTAAAAGAGCTGTCTAGATTTCGAGAGGGAATCGGCAGAGCACTTGTATATTATGTTGAAATTGATATTAGGTTGAATAGAGAAATAACAGTGCCCCGCTGCTATTATCTTGTTTTGCAAGAATCTGAATATAATGGTCTTTGGCTTTTTCCCACTCATACTCTTGCATGGCGATACATTTGCTGGCCTCTTACTCTAGTAATCTCCTGGGAAACTGTCGATCTTCAACAGCGCGTTAGGGCTTGAATACGTTTCCCCAAAGGTTGGTCCGCGTTTGCATTGCGTCTGCAATTATTCCCGCGGTTGCGTCCAGTCGTCAAAGAGTTTAACAAACCGACATTCTCAGACAGCAGAGAGTAGGGCCAGGTAAGGGGGGGGGGGGGAGTCCTAGAAGGCGGCCCCAACGACCGTGTCTATTTCAGCATGTTCCAGGAATCCTCTCTTGCCACGTCGGAAATAGCACGCAATCAAAACGTCAATTTCCAGGAACCCATCAGCACCATTCACCAAAATTCTAAATGCCACGATTCTGAGTTAAACTTTGAGTTAAGACTCTCATGTTTCACGCCTATTTTAGCATAGCCCTGGTGAGAGCGGCATGGCACTCAGTGTAGGCCTGATGGGAGAGGAGCCGAGACAACGGGGATAAAACATGTACTCAATTATAGCTTTCCCTACAAATTTGGTGATAATTATCGCAATTCAAAGCAAATCCATAAAAAAATTCTCGATACTCGAAAAATTATTTCGAAGACCTCACACCAGTATCATGATGAAAATTTCAAAACATTGCCTTTTTAGAAATATATATTTTCAAAAAGATTGATCTAGATATATATCGAAATATATATATGGGAACAAGGGGGAATGCTACATAGTTTAAGTTTAAATAAAAAGAAAATTGAAAACAAAAATTGAAATACAAAAGAAAATCCATATGGCAATAATACTTTTTGGTATTGTATCACATCCTAAAGGCGATTATCGCGGAATTTCTAATGGACGGCCCCAAGATTTAACTTCAAATTTAAAAAATAGGACAGGTCCAGCCAAATAGCAGTGCAAATAGACCTAACTGGTATGAGCCAAGTGCAAAAAGATGGGAACTGTGACCAGTGGCAACTAGGGTGTTCTGGTAGCACAGTGGTAAAGTGTTGTATGTTGGCTTCGTCATCCAACGGTTGGCAGTTCAAGTTCGTTCCTAATGCTGTGGTATTAGACACACCCCTCTCCTTGCCTCGTAAAAGTGAAGGGTTATCTCTACCTTTTCATAGACTCAATCATCCAGGAGCAAGGGTGAAGTATCCAGTGCTCCAGAACCACTGGGTCTGGTGGAAACTTGTACTTCACAAAGAGAAAGAACTATCTGTCTACTACCTGAAAATCATTGTAAAATGAGATAGTTTCACTCAATAAAAAAATATTCCATGTGTGTTTGCGAATGTACAACATTTCAGTAATTAGCCAAAATATGCAGATTCCCCTTTTTGAATTCCTGTATTAGCCCCTGCCGGTTTTACTAAATCTCAATGTACAAATGTTAAGTATAAGAAATCCACACGTCAACATGCCGATTCTAGAGGTATAGACCCACTAGGTCAAGGTGGGGGATTATTGCAGGATAGTTGAGAAGTATTGCCTTAGGTAGATTGGCAATCTACTTATAATATATGAGAGCTGCAAAGTAACGGGAACGGCTAATGCGGGGAGGAAACGGGGCCGGGGGGAGGCGGGAGACGGCACAGGACACCGACGTGTGATCCCAGCAGAGATACATGGCCACTTACTGGTCATGTTGCAGCATCTAGAAAATGGACAAATTATAGCTAATAGTTCTGCAATTATCCATTATAGTTTATTATTACTAATAGTTATAACATAAAGAGAATGCATATCAGGAACAATCTGATGAGGTTTACTAACTCATAGTCAATATAATTAAATTATGTTAGTGATACCTCATTGCCACTGGCGACCTGCTATCGCAGATGGGGGCACATTATTTAGGCTTTTTGCAGACTTGGTAATATGATCAGATTTTGGCAATCACCACAACTGCATAGCAATACAATTGATATTAAATACATCAATTACTAACTACCCGGGTTCCCCCTGCCCCTGACCCACGTCTCTCAGTACCTGAGCTCCCCCTGCCCCCGACCCACGTCTCTCAGTACCTGGGCTCCCCCTGCCCCCGACCCATGTCTCTCAGTACCTGGGCTCCCCCTGCCCCCGACCCATGTCTCTCAGTACCTGGCCTCGCCCTGCTAGCAGACCCACGTCTCTCAGTACCTGGGCTCCCCCTGCTGGCCGAGCCACGTCTCTCAGTACCCGGGCTCCCCCTGCCCCCGACCCACGTCTCTCAGTACCCGGGCTCCCCCTGCCCCCGACCCACGTCTCTCAGTACCTGGGCTCACCCTGCTGGCCGAGCCACGTCTCTCAGTACCTGGGCTCCCCCTGCCCCCGACCCACGTCTCTCAGTACCCGGGCTCCCCCTGCCCCCGACCCACATCTCTCAGTACCTGGGCTCCCCCTGCTGGCCGAGCCACGTCTCTAAGTACCCGGGCTCCCCCTGGCCCCGACCCACGTCTCTCAGTACCTGGCCTCGCCCTGCTAGCAGACCCACGTCTCTCAGTACCTGGGCTCCCCCTGCTGGCCGAGCCACGTCTCTCAGTACCCGGGCTCCCCCTGCCCCCGACCCACGTCTCTCAGTACCTTGCCTCGCCCTGCTAGCAGACCCACGTCTCTCAGTACCTGGGCTCCCCCTGCTGGCCGAGCCACGTCTCTCAGTACCCGGGCTCCCCCTGCCCCCGACCCACGTCTTTCAGTACCCGGGCTCCCCCTGCTGGCAGACCCACGTCTCTTAGTACCTGGGCTGCCCCTGCTGGCCGAGCCACGTCTCTCAGTACCTGGGCTCCCCCTTCCCCCGACCCACGTCTCTCAGTACCTGGGCTCCCCCTGCTAGCAGACCCACGTCTCTCAGTACCTGGCCTCGCCCTGCTAGCAGACCCACGTCTCTCAGTACCCGGGCTCCCCCTGCTGGCCGACCCACGTCTCTCAGTACATGGCCTTGCCCTGCTAGCAGAATCACGTCTCTTAGTACCTGGGCCCCCCCTGCTGGCCGAGCCACGTCTCTCAGTACCCGGGCTCCCCCTGCTGGCAGACCCACGTCTCTCAGTACCCTGGCTCCCCCTGCCCCCGACCCACGTCTCTCAGTACCTGGGCTCCCCCTGCCCCCGACCCACGTCTCTCAGTACCTGGGCTCCCCCTGCTGGCCGACCCACGTCTCTCAGTACCCGGGCTCCCCCTGCTGGCCGACCCACGTCTCTCAGTAGCTGGGCTCCCCCTGCTCCCGACCCACGTCTCTCAGTACCCGGGCTCCCCCTGCCCCCGACCCACGTCTCTCAGTACCTGGGCTCCCCCTGCCCCCGACCCACGTCTCTCAGTACCTGGGTTCCCCTGTCCCTGACCCACTTCTCTCAGTACCCGGGTTCTCCCTGTCCCTGACCCATGTCTCTCAGTACCTGGGCTCTCCCTGTCCCTGACCCACGTCTCCCAGTACCCAGGCTCCCCCTGCTGGCCGACCCACGTCTCACAGTACCTGGGCTCTCCCTGCTGGCAGACCCACGTCTCTCAGTACCCGGGCTCCCCCTGCCCCCGACCCACGTCTCACAGTACCCGGGCTCCCCCTGCTGGCCGACCCACGTCTCACAGTACCTGGGCTCTCCCTGCTGGCAGACCCACGTCTCTCAGTACCCGGGCTCCCACTGCCCCTGCCCCATGTCTCTCAGTACCCAGGCTCTCCCTGCTGACCGACCCACGTCTCTCAGTACCTTGTCTCCCCCTGCTGCCCGACCCATGTCTTTCAGTATCTGCTCCCCCTGCTGGCCGACCCATGTCTTTCAGTATCTGCTCCCCCTGCTGGCCGACCCATGTCTTTCAGTATCTGCTCCCCCTGCTGGCTGACCTCAGCTCTCAGTATCCGGGCTCCCCCTGCCCCCGACCCACGTCTCACAGTACCCGGGCTCCCCCTGCTGGCCGACCCACGTCTCTCAGTACCTTGGCTCCCCCTGCCCCCGACCCACGTCTCTCAGTACCTGGGCTCCCCCTGCCCCGACCCACGTCTCTCAGTACCCGGGCTCCCCCTGCTGGCCGACCCACGTCTCTTAGTACCTGGGCTCCCCCTGCTGGCCGAGCCACGTCTCTCAGTACCCGGGTTCCCCCTGCCCCCGACCCACGTCTCTCAGTACCTGGGCTCCCCCTGCCCCCGACCCACGTCTCTCAGTACCTTGGCTCCCCCTGCCCCCGACCCACGTCTCTCAGTACCTGGGCTCCCCCTGCTGGCAGACCCACGTCTCTCAGTACCTTGGCTCCCCCTGCCCCTGCCCCATGTCTCTCAGTACCCGGGCTCCCCCTGCCCCCTACCAGCGTCTCATGGTCCCTGGGCTCCCCCTTCTGACCGACCCACATCTCTCAGTACATGGGCTCCCCCTGCTGGCCGACCCACGTCTCATAGTAGCTTTGCTCCCCCTCCTGGCCGACCCACGTCTCACGGTACCCGGGCTCCCCCTGCTAGCCAACCCACGTCTCTTAGTAACTGGGCTCCCACTACAACCCAACACTCATCTCATGGTACCCGGGCTCCCCTTCTGGCCGACCCACGTCTCATGACTACCACGCCTAAAACGTGACCAGACAGTCAACAACAGTGTGAGCCAGACCGCTGAGACCGAAAAAAGAACAATATTCTATTATGGTTCCCCTTCGTGTGCCAGCCGTAGTCTCATATTGCTGTTTTGCCTGTGTTTGTCTGACTAAAGGCCAATTGTAAGGCGGGCCACTCGAGTGTTGGCCTCAAGGGTACGTGCCATACATTTACACTAACCTCCATCCGATATGCCTGTTGTGATCTGAATGTCAATAACCCTATACTTCTTTGTAGAGGACAGCTTCAATACAGCAGTAGATAATCCTTACATTGCACTTTGTGTCTGTTGCTGCACATTTGTAGCAGCGATATCTATACTTGTATACCAAGCGTGCTCCTATTCTACTTGCTCTCCCTGTACTACATATTTAACATTTGTTCTTATACTACTTACCAACCCTCTGTTGCTACACTACCTGCTCTCGTTATACTACTTATGCTCCTTATCGGGCTATACTGATTACCCCACATTTGATCTTTTATTACTTGCTCTATTGTCAAAACTTTTTTGTCCGACTTTCTGTTGCCTTTCTTCTTCTTGCTCCCCCATTCCCCTATACTATAAATTTTACTTTCTCCTTGCCCCTATACTGCATGCTTATTCTCCCCTGTCCCTTACTCTTACTCTCCCTTGTCCCTTGAACCTACACTCCCTTTTCCCTATACTACTTAAGCCCGTATTCCACATACCGATTCGATGCTGCCGATTTTGTATTTCTTTGAATTTCCCTCTTTTCACATACGACTTATTCTCCCTTGTCCCTGTACAACTTAGCCTCCGCTTTTCCCATACTGCTTACTCTCCCTTTGTCCCCACGTTTACTCTCGTTAAAAGTGCTAAAACTGCCTATTATCGCCCAGAGCACGTGGCCCGGAGCAGACAGGTGTTTACAGCCAATGGGCCCGGGGGGGGGGGGGGGGGAGGGGGGGAGGTAGGGGTGTAGGGGGCCCGGCGCGCGTGACCCTCTCCTGAGGAGGCCCGTGGCACCTGACATCAGGCCAGGTTTTAGACCAACACCTGTGTTGACTTGACATTCTACAACCGAAAATAGTCTCACTGCATAGTCAGTTCGACAGGTGCGAGGAGCTGGTGGGCGATTGTTCAGAAGATGCACCACCAACACACTATTATAAAAATATTTATCCCATTTTCATATGGAGTGATAATTCATGTACTTCAAAGTACTGTATATTTACATGTAGATAATGAATAGAAATAAGCTATACAAGACGATTGAGGAATTATGGTAACAAGTATGCAGGTTTATCGCATGTATTGATTCTAATACACGGGGCATGGCAGTAGTATAATGAAATGGGAATTTAAAGATGGTCGCATTGTATGCTCACGATCCACAATATGCGCGGTAATTTGTGAGTGTCATGGTGGTAGACCGAAGTGGGAATCTGTAACTTGTCACATGCATAGCTCATTTTACAGGCAAAGTTGTATTTACAGTCTATAGTACAAAAGACGTAACATATAGGATGTCGTATGTACGGCCGGATCGCTTAGGGCATTACTATCTTTAGATAGTATGATATTTGAAATATGTAAACCAAACCTACTCCATTATTCTTTTCTATATTCCTTCAAACATTGCATCCAAGTAGCTAGGCCTCCAATTACTTTCTATGTGAACAATTTCCTTCCGTTGTTTCTGATGGCCATTCTGGGACATCCACTGTATCCTTGATAGTTTTACGGCATTAGGAACCAGCACCGAGGAGTCATTGCCCGCCCAGCACAACCAACTTAGGGTTACTTAGGCCTCCTTTCAGCTATTGTGAAAAGGCCTTCAGGAAAACAATGACTGACACAACCATATGTTGCTGATTGTACTAATGACATGGGACGTAGGGAGTACTGACTTAGTGCTGAAAGTACACTGAATAAGTACTGAATGATGAGTCTACTCAGGGTCAGAGGGGGTACGCTAATGGAATAATAACACTCTGTGTGTGTATGCACGTGATGTAGGGGTAAGGCGGATTCACTGATATAAAGGGAACGAGATGAGCACGGGGACAGGGAGTATAGGGACCAGCAACAACAGGGGCGAAGGTTGCATTCCACTAGCCGATTTTAGTCACAATTTAAAAAAGTGACGATAGGAATAAAGGCATATTCACATATAGACAAGTTACATATCATTAGGAAGCATTGTACTTTTCGTTTCAAATGACATGTAAGATGAATAGTCTCTTGTCATGTCATTGAGGAAACAGACGTTGTTTGTATATATAAGATATATATGCATTTACAGGCTTATGTATAGACAAATTACAAATCATTAGAAAACATTGCAATTCCCCTCAAATGTAAAATTCCCTTTCAAATGACATGTAAGATGAACAGTCTGTTGTCATATTGAACTGTATTTTGAAAACACCTATTGTACCTACATCATCATTTGTTCATCTTAATCTCCAATGCCATCAACGATGGATTTCATAATGTGTTTCACCCCTATCTGATTACTTGGAAGATTATCAACTATGTATGCAAACTATGTAATGTTTCTTTAGAGGGGGGGGAATTAAAATCGTAAGAATAATAAAAAGAAATATATATATATAATATAATTGGGGAGAAGTTGTTAATTCTTAGACTTCCGGCAGTTAGAATCGCCTAGTGGAGTATAAGCTTTACCAACTGATACTCCACATGCATATAATTATATAAGGTGACCCGGGTAATTGGGGTTAGGGGGGCAGTGTACAGGGACACAAACAATGTCAGCTAATAGGGACAGGGCAGAAGGACCAAGGGAAAGGACAATACTGGTGTCTCCTAATGCACCTAACGGTCCGTTATATGCAAATAGGGGTGATCTAAGAGACTTGTATTGGGCCAATGTACGGTCACTGTTGTGTATGAATGCATGGTCAGAGTGCTTTGTTTGTCTCATCTGCATGTGAGTGTATTCCGACTGAGACAAGATAGAGGTTACAACTACAATGTCAGTAGTAGTACGACAGGAACGCTTACGTAATGAAAGGTAATTAATTTCGTAGTTCATATTCATTTACCGTATAATTTGTATCGGCTGTGTATGAGACAAACTGTGTAGCTCATAAATCCCGGAATATATCAGAACATAATTGGTTGAGAGCACTACAATTTAGGGGCAAAGTATGCCTACATCAACATTATAAATGAAATATAACGCTGATTAGGCCTGCATTCCTGCTCCACCCCTCCACAAAATGGAACCATTGCCGTCAGTTTGCGGAATTCCTCATTTGCAAAGAATTATGGGAAATGTAAATTTCGTAAGTAGAACCAAATTCTAGTTTTGATAGATATCTAAACGATAAAAGCAGAGATGCCCCCCCTCCCCTGTTAAATCATGTTTGTGCCCCCCCCCCCCCCGAAATTCCTGGATCCGCCCCTGTATTACACCTGCAAATTTCTCTGAAACGTGTTCCCAATGTGGTTTACTGATAACCTATGGCTGGTACCAGTAGGTGAATTAGGGGGGGGCGCACTTGGCGCGTGCCCCACCCCCCGTATTTTTAACCCAAAATAGATTTTTTAATGTAAAAGTGACGCCCCAAGAGGGGGCGCCTACAAAGGCCTTTTTAATATGTGCCCCCCCCCCTCTTTTTAAAATTTCTGGGTACACGATGGTTCAGAAATGTACTTCTACCCACTCGCTATATTCGTTAGTTGGTCTGTGTATTGTGATCAGGGTGTATTACCAAGCTGCACGCAACCCACACTGAACACTCTTTGTAGTCATTAATCTTAAATGATTTTGAATATTGCTTGGGTGATGAAATAAAGAAGCACCTTAGGAGTCGTACTTGGGTGGCTATATGACCCATGGGGATTGTACAAACCTTGGGCTTCGCCCTCGCTATGTACCAATCCCCTATGGGTCGTACAGCCACCCTTGGACGCCCCCATCCCACTTCTTCTTATAGTAGGGAGGGTCCACTGCGCATGTTCGTAAAAGGGTGTACAGCCTGCTGTTCTACTGAAGTGATTTTACCCCCTGATTAACTTCGACTCAATTCACCGTACAGAGGTGAAGTGCGCCCACTCCCCACCAGGGGGCACTTCCCGTACCATAGTCTAAAAGGGGGTTTGATCTCTGAGAGCTCCCTTTGTGGTCCTCTGTGAGAGATGATGTTCCCTTATTAGTTACAGCCCTGAGGGATCAAAGAAACCCCCGGCCTGAACCCTATACCACAGGAATCACCCGCCTCCCCCCCGCCCCGCCTCACCTGCCGGAGGTACCTTTGATGTCTATGTAACCCACCCGTGGTCTTACAGGTACTATATCGGGGTGTGCTCCAACATAGATTGGCTTCTGAGGGGTCACGTTTCATGTGGCGCATACTGCTCCTAGCTAGATGGGATTCACGTATTATGAATATATACGTTTATATTTATATATACATTAGTATTTAACCAACTATTAACTATGCCTGAGGTTTAATATCCAATAGATAATATGGTTCAGAATATAGTTTATGATTTAGTTCATATAGATATTAGCTAGCTCCGTTCCAACTCAAGGTCCACTCTGTAATGTAGTTCCTCTTTACAGTTGAGAACGCTCACATGAAAGGCTTATTGAGTCCAATGTGTAATACCAGTTGCAAGAACTCGCATTAACAATCAACAGTCCAGTCTATCCACATCAATTCCATAACAGAACCCTGCTTCTAGGACTTTCAAGGGTGTGTAATCATCAACAGCAAGTAGCGCTCTACTTGGTGCCGCAGCTTACAGGTGTTTACATACATTCAGTGGCGCTGCCCCTTACACTCTTCACCCGTGTTAACACTCTTAGCCATATGTTAGACTCTACATCAGAATGGCTAAGCTAGCTATAGACTGACCATCCACATCAGTACACTGTCTATGCGACCAGGCACATTAAAGAACACCTGCTTCGGTAAATGTGTAGAAGTATGTTCTCTACCTACTCACAGATTTGTTCTTGCCATGATACAACCATAGATGCTGATATGGTGGTAGGCCTAAACAACAACCAACCAACCATTAACTGTTATATATATATATTATATTTGGTGCTCATATTCAAACTCTTTGAGTCGTGTGATTTATGCTCAAAACAATTTACAATTTAATGTATAAGAGTACAAACACTGGACATTCCTTTACGATCACACAGGGTAAAAAACTTCCCAATGACTACCATCTACAGGTCTGCGGCTAAGGCCCTGCCACTGACCATTATACACGTTTTTCACGAGTTTGCGCAGTGGACTTTCCTATAGCTGCCTTGAAGTTGTATCCAACAGCTAAGACCAAGCCTCACTGCGCCACGTTTATGAAAAAAGGTCTATAAGGGTTGTTCATCGTTTAAATATCAAAGGAAAGGGTTGTCGCTACTTTGAGTTGATACCTCAAAGGAAATTCAAACCTCCTTGCTATCGATTTTCTTGACAGCTAGGGGTTTAACCCAAACTGACCTGTATTATGGAATACAGGCCTATTACAAATAACCATCTTGAGTACTTTTATATTCTATTGAGCAATTCCGAGTCGAATGGTTACTTACCGCAAGATAGCGTTCACAAGTGATGACACTTTGGAAAGGGAAACAACTAGAGCAATGCACTTAAAGAACCCAAGTTCTGCCTCTGACGACAAATAGACACATGGAAACTGAGGCCATAGTCAACTATGCAAAAGGTAGCATTTTCATTCATTTTCAGGTACTGATGAAAATAGATCGGGTTTCAGATACCAGGGTACATGTTGGTATCTGAACACAAGTGAACACTGGTACTCCATAGAAATCTTCATATTTGCGTTGTACCAATGCAAGCATGAACACAAGCAAATTCCATATTCCACTATGTGTTCTATGTGTTTGCATTTGTTTGAGTTTACTTGTGTACCAGCTGTCAATAAAAGCAAGTGAAATGCCCAACGCAAGCGAAATGACGCAGTGTCGTGAAATATAGGCATTCATGCGATTTATGCCTGTAGTTATTTTATTCTCTTTGAGCACCACATTGATCGTGTATCACTATAACAACCCAGTTAGTAGTAAGTTGTAGGGTGGTAGTGGGATCAATGCTCCTGTCACGTGGACTGGTCCGCCCTGACAGTTCCCAGGCACACACACTGCAAGCTCCATATCCCACAGACACCACTAGAACATACAAACCTGTACGATTCGGCGGCCTATACAAAGGCCGTTTCATATTTCCAGAGGATCTACAACTGACAAGCATGTCACGAAATAAGCACAGACCGTAGAATCGGGAAACTGCCCATTGTAAAATAGTGTCAGAGTTTCCATACTATCATAGACCCCTTTTCGGACTAGCCCTGAATATGCATTTCGCCCACATGGCTGACAAGTGGTGCATATTATTGGTGGTGTGTATTGACAGGCTGTGTGTACCGTTCGTCGTTCTCAGTTGTTTTACCAAAGTTTGAATAATACTTGGGTGATAAAATATAGAAGAAGCTTCTTATTAGGGGCCACCCATAAATGACGTCATGCTACTTTTGACCATTTCTGACCCCACTCCCCCCCCCCCCACACACACACCGTTTGGTTTTTACTATAGACCTTGTGCAGATGTGGTCACGTGATCACGTTTGGTGATCACCACGTGGTGATCATAACCATGTGGCTAATATCAAAGTCTAAAATTATAGATTGTGAATAATTGTTACCATATGTTATGATTTCTTAGGTTTATATGGGATGAATTGAACATAAATATGTGATTTAAATACTCTTTGATTGTTGATTATAACAAATGTAAATTGATCACCAATATGGCGCCCAACCTGTTTCGGGCAAGTGTGACGTCATCTGCACAAGGTCTATAGGAATCTATGGGGATCTGCAACTCCCCCCCCCCCCCCGCAGTTTTACGTCATTTATGGATGGCCCCTTATGATATATGCTGACAGATTCAACAGGCAGAACACCCATTCTGAGGCTACTTTTTTTAGGCTGTTGAAATATACTGTTACAAATAATATCCCACTGTTCCGGATCTTCATAGGACGCATTTACTACGTGCCGACCATATGCCGGCCCTGTCCATACCTCCCCTGCGGTCCTCGATCCCTCATCATACGGCCGGCCGGCCACCAAAGGCCCTGCAGTGAAGCCCTATTTCCGGCGGAAGTCGGTAGTGTGACTGTTTCCGGGCCGATTAGCTGAGTAATGAGGCCGGCCTGTGGTGCCCCCTGGTGCCTGGGCCTCAAACTACGGCTCACCCCGCCCCCTGACGGCCGCTGAGTATCAGGCCATCAGCTACAGGGGAGGAGGAATGTGTTTGGGGGGTCGGGGGGGGGGGGAGTCACACTGATCGGGTCTGATTAGTATTGATGGCGCCACTGTTTACACGGTTAAAGGCTAAAGTATTTCACCATTTTGATAAATAGGCTTTTACTATGTTTTTTAGGTTTTGGTTAGAAATAGTACAAGAACCCATACTTGTCACACACCATTCGAAAGGTATGACAAAATAGTATAAGAAGACGCGCGGGGGTCGTCCAAGGGTCGAAGGACAAACTGCTGGGCAGCGTACTGCCCAATGCAAGGGCGAAGCCCAGGGCAGTACGCTGCCCAGAGGCTCATCCATAGAACCGAGGATGACCCCTATATTTTATCACTCAAACAAGATTAAAAGATTAATAAAGATACTGTAATCAAAGAGTGGTACATATGGCCACTAAATACACACTGCCTTCTGTATGCACCGCTCTTCGGCATTGCAGTGATGAAGGCACCCTTGGATGCCCATTGCAGTTCTTCTTATATTATCCGTCTATACCTATGGATTCACGTTACTATAATATACTGGTCCTTTTGTTACATGATTGCTGGTAGGAATCAAATTCAAGATAACGATCAAGAACCAAAACAGAATCAAACAGAAATTAGCTGTAATGTCAGAAAATGTTGCATGCTTGATGTATGTTCTTTGTATAGATGCTCAAGCCCTAGACACTTTTTTCACTGCAATCTTAAAATCCCAACCATGACAAATTATTTATTTTGACTCAGTTGTAAACCAAAATTGTGTTTTCCAAAAAGAATAGCTCTTAATACAAGAAGATTATTTTTCAGATGGCAATGAAGGGGCTTCCAGTCAAACCCTCACGGTCTTCTAAACTAGAGTAACACCACACGGTGCACCATAGGACGGCGGGTGAAAAACGAGGGAGGGCGGGGTGCCCTGAGGTGGGTAGACGACAGGGGTCGCTGCAGGGGCTTCCAGTCAAACCCTCACGGTCTTCTAAACTAGAGTAGCACCACTCGGTGCTCCATAGGACGCCGGGTGAAAAACGAGGGAGGGCGTGGTGCGTGGAGGTGGGTAGACGACAGGGGTCGCTGTGGGGGGCTTCCAGTCAAACCCTCACAGTCTTCTAAACTAGAGTAGCACCACTCGGTTCACCATAGGATGCCGGGTGATAAACGAGGGAGGGCGGGGTGCGTGGGGGTGGGTAGACGACAGGGGTCGCGGCGGGGGGCTTCCAGTCAAACCCTCACGGTCTTCGCCCGCCTGTTTGCCACCTGATTTTGTCAGGCTCCAAAGGGTGCTTGATGAGGTCTTTCTGCCCGCTTGGGTTCTAATGGCCGTGGCCCTCTGAACCTGTCAATCCGATTTCATCCGCCCCTTTTTCCTCATTTCTTTCACTCCGGCGGTTATATTGCCACACCAAATCACTGCAACTTGAGCGTTCGTGACTGCCGCCCAGATAATACTATGGTAATTTGGGTCAGGGAAGCAAAGATAATTGGTGTTTACATGGAACTTTGTAAAAGATTTCTGACATGATTTGATAAATCCTCTAAGAAAAATGATTGCAATTCGATTTATTCAGCTTCAATGCTGGTGAGGCAATTTGGTCAATTATTCAAAAATAATTTTTGAATCGACTAAGGGTATTATATAAAGAATGCATTTTACATTGACCGAGAAACCTCATTTCTTCACCCCAGCAGTTATATTGCCACAGCAAATCACTGGATGTTCAGCGCTCGTCACTGCTACCCAGATAACACCATGGTGATTTGGGTTAGGGGGAGCAAAATGAAATTGGAAATTTACATGGCGAAGGATTCGGACATGATTTGATAAAATGTGTGCTGTACGACAATTCACTGCAATTTGATTTATTTGGGTTTGTACTGGAAAGGCACTTTGGTAGATTATTCTAGAATGTTCAAAAAAAGAAAATGCCTTAGGTATGTTTAAAAAGAAAACATTTCATGATGCCTAGGATGCCTAATTTATGTTAACTGACGTGGTTGTATTGCCACATGAAAATCACTGGACCTCCAGTATTTATGACTGCCGCCTAGATAATGCTATGGTAATTTGGGTCGGGAAACAAAAATTAACCAGGTGTTTACATGGAATTTAAAAAAGAATTCTGACATGATGTGGTAAATTCCCTAAGAAATTAATGGCATTTTGATTTATTTAGTTCCAATAGTGGCAAGGCCATTCAGTCAATTAGTCTAAAATGTTTTGGGCATTGCCAAAGGATATTGTTTTCAAGAAAATATGTCATGTTGCAAGAGACACCTAATTTCTTTCACTTCATTGGTTATATTGCCACATCATTGCACTTTCAGTGTTCGTGACTGCTGCCCAGATAATACTATGGTAATGTGGGTCAGAGAAAACAAAAATAATCGGGTGTTTACATGGAAATTTGAAAAAGAATTCTGACATGATTTGGTAGATGATTTATTCGACTTTATTGGTAAGGTAATTTGCTCAATTAGTTGAGGGTATTTTCGAAGTTGCCTAAGGGTGTCTTTTAAAGAAAATATTTTGTGCTGCAAGAGATCTCTTATTTTTTCACTCTAGCAGTTAAATTGCAACAGCAAATGGCTGGACCTTTGTAGTTCGTGACTGCCACCCAGATAATACTATGGTAATTTGGGTCAGCGAAAGTAAAAATAATTGGATGTTTACTTGGTAATTTGCAAAACAATTCTGATACAGTTTGCTAAATGCCCTAAGAAATGAATTGCAATTTGCTATATGCGGATTCAATGCTGGTATGGCAATTTAGTCAATTAATACAGAATATTTTCAAAATTACCGGAAACATTTCATGATGCCTTAGATACCAACAGAGGGAGGAGACGAAGGAATCCTGGATAAAAACAGAATTAAGGCCCATTTACACCAGGCGATTTGTGTCTCCTTCAACAAATACGTCTTATGTGCGATAAAATGTGTCGTTATGATTTTCTTTGCAAGTTTAAGTAAAATCAAAGAGTAGCTTTCAGACTAGGAGACAAAAACCCCACTTGTATACCTGACTGATGTGGGGGCTCATAAACGAGGGAACAATGCGCTTCATTAAACTTATACTTAGGCTTTTTCTCTATGCTAAACCGATAACTAACAGCAGATATTTGGATTAGTTGATATAGAAATACCCCCAGACAATCTCTGAGATATTTTTTTAGGGAATTTCAGGAAAATTAACCAATGAAACTTGATGTGAACTTTACTGATAAGTATGACAATTACATGAGATATTGGGATTAGAAGATATCAAAATACCACCAGTCTATCTCAGATATTTCTCAAGGGAATTTTCAGGACATTACGGGACATGATTCTAGCTAGATGTGAATTTTACTGACGATTCTGAGAATTACGGTAGTGGGACGTAGATTGATCCTGGCAGCAGCCTGTTGGGCACACTACTAGGCATTGATCCCAAGATGTCGCGGGTTAATGGACGAGTGCCTACACCGTGAGATCTGACCTTAAACACCCCAGACTTACGACATAGTGACAAGAAAACAGCAAACAAACATCGTCGGAAAAAAGCTGTGATTTTCAGAATGATGATGCTTAGGAAACTATTGAAACATCATAAGGTTATGGTTTGGAATATAAACATGCAATATTGAAATATGTTTCTCATGGCTTATTTTCCCAACACCATATCCATGAATTCTTCAAAAAGAAGGTAAATGTGGTCAGGTAGGAAATTTGTAGGGAAAGCCTCTCTTGTGAAGAGGGATGCTGCTCATGTACAAGTATGACCAAGAGCTGTTTGTATGGGGACCAGAGACAAGGAAGATATGAGGAAGAGCTGCTTATATATAAGGGGGTGGTTATACACACGGATCCCGCGCCGCGGACCCCGTGGATATAAAATTTCTTGTATACACGGATGTAGAGTCCGTCCCTACTGATCTTCTTACGTACATGAACGCGACGTCCGCACATATAGGCCTTCTTATATATGTGGCTTTATTTTAGAAAAAATATATAATAAGAGTATAAAGGGGGTTTGGGGCATAGCACCCGATTTATATCTAATAAGTGTCTGTGAATAATTTTACATTGAGAGCTGCTCATATAATGGGTAAAGCCGGCCGAGCTTTTCATATACATGGACAAGCATGATCCAGAAATATGGTGAAGTCTGACTTGAGCATTTTATAGGCCAAAGTCTGACTTGACCAGCTATTCAAATGATAAGGGGCAGTACGGAGCTGCTCATCTGACGGGTAAAGCCGGCTGAGCTCTTCACATACAGGGTAAAGCTAGGAAAGATAGTTTGCCTATATATAGAGTAAAGTCAGGCAGGATAATTCTTAGGGTAAGACTGGCTGGGGGCTGAGGGGCTGTTCATATATAGGGCAGAGGACCTGCTCACATAATAAGGGTTAGAGCTGAGCTGCTCATATAACGGGTAAAGCCGGCCCACGTGAGCCGCTCGGGGCGCGGACTGAGCCCGGCAGATGAAGACTGATCCCTTGTCGGGACGGAAATTAGAAAGGTGAATGGAGATGGATGCAGGCGTCAGGCCTTTTATTAATCAGCACTGAGTGATCCGGGCTCTTTATATGCACACCCAGAGACTCCGCATGTCCAGCCCCGGGGGATGGATGACCCAAAAAACAGGCTGTTTTTACTGGGTGTAGACCGGCTTCAGTCTGTGTTGTCTGCGTGCTGTCACTGGTCATAGCCTGTTTAACTGACTCTGTGTGCTTTTACTGGCCATAGACAAGCATGTCTCTGTCAGACTTCACTAAAGGATGAGGTACAGCAAAAAGGATTGTTAGGTTTTGATCCCCTGCTGTTTGCCTGCCCTGTCACCTTCATCTCATAGATACAATTACCATAGACTGACCACGTCAAAATGTGCCTGAAAAGTCAGAATTCATCCTAGATTGTGTTCACTGTGATAATGGCCTGTCATGGCTGTTGGTACGGTGTAAAACATCAATCACTCACCCACTCACTCACTTGTTCTGTCAGATTGTCTCTACCTGCTTTTACTGGTCGTATACTGGTATCATTCTGTCCCCATGTTTAACTGTCTCTATGTGGCCATCAGACTGCATCACTCTGTCCATCTGTTACAACATATCAACGAACTTTTTTTACAGCCAATGTTCTGTCCATTTATTTAACTGGTGCATGTCCCCATCATTTATTTACTGGAATAAATGCAAATTACGGTGTATGTTTTATGTTAAGTTAGAAAGAAGCGTGCATCTGGGTGCATTTTATGTATTGCATATTTAATCATTTTTCATTTTAAGATAATCCCAATTGAATTACTGCTTTATGTGAAATACAATGCCATAATGTACGTGGGTGTTTCTTCCCGTTGGAGAACTGCAAATAAGGCATTGGAAACATCCTTCATTTAAGTTATCAAGCATAGAATTTGAATATAATAGGGTTTTTGTCATCTTGTGTTCCACAATAGGTTTCCATAAATGCAACATTGTGTATGGCTGGCAAAGCTGTCAGTCATTCAATTAGATATATTGATAACTTGTTAGATTGAATAGATCTATATGCTAAATAAACTTTTAGATTCGAAGGGAAGGTTTGAATTGCTAATTAAGAATATTTTGGGATTTGCACATGTGGGAATATCTTTGATATCATAATATCAAAGATAGTATATCTTGGAGATTCGTTGATGATGTTGAAACACACCAATCATCTATTGAATAAGGTTTCAACATACACCATTTCTGTCTTGATTTCATTCACTGTAATAACCCATTACAAACATATTTGTAAACATCGATGTAATAAGTGCCGGTTTTTCTAGACCCCATTTTCATAAATTTAAAGTAGGACACCTGGATCTTTAAGCTGCATATCGCGTATCAGTCATTCATTATTGTAAACATGATAAACCATTTTCACAAGATACGGTGCAAATATTGTATATCAATGAGAAAATATCAGCACATGATAAAGAAAACAGGTCTTCAGAAATTGTAGTCAGATTTCTGTTAACTGATGTTACCAGTTTTAATGATTATAGTTGTGTTACCACCAGTTGCGCAATAAAAACAGCACCTCTCCCTGTTGTGCCAAAATTCTTTTAATCATTTTTCCAAACTGAAAATCAATATCTCTATGTTTCAGAAACGTTTACAGATTTAAAATCAGCCAACTAGAAGAGCCACAATTTAATGGTGGGACCCTTCGCAACAGGGAAGCCCTTGTGGAACGACGTCCTTGTTGCAACAGTTTGGTTATGCAATGAATTGAAGCACTATGTAGAAAATCCTGTTGAACCAAACAAATGACCAAGAGTGCAATCCATTGAGACTTTCCCCCCAAAACAAAACAGACTTTATAAAAAGGCTTCACATGTTCGTTAACATAAGGAAAACAAACCTAATGGCCATATGACACCGACCCACTCAGCTCAGTTACAAATGGCTCAAGCCTCCCTCTCCTCAGAAGAAGGAAGTAATTAAAATTTAAGAAGAAGACTATGCACTCATCGACAAAAACTCAGAGGAAGCAGCGGCATTGTCTAAGTAAATTTACCCATCTGTGTATAGGTGTTCTTATAGCATCGCTGTCCTCAAGTAATTCTGCTTTAGCCTTGATGTTATTTCTACAGCTTCACAATTATAGGCAGATTCTGCATTATCTTAAAGATGATTTGTATCTGTATTACTTACAATAGTTTTATTACACTGTGATTGTTTAGATAAACTTGCACATCAAATAAGATGCTACAATGGGACCAATGTTCATTATTTTACCATATACCGTGTTCCTTGTAATTAAAATGCTGTCTGGTTTGAACTGGTCAGCTATTATCAATGGATGACAAGCTTCTTGTTTTTTGAGTTACAATGTAGTTCGGCAATGAGAGTTAGCATCTCTGCATAGAAAAAATATGACTGTAGCTCAGGGAGCTCTACAAGTGAGGCAATGTTTCAGGAGCACTGTCGCCCGTCGCATAATGAAATGGTGAAACCATTCAATGTCTCCCGACAAAGCTGTTGCAATGGGTCCAGGTAGTGTATTGTGGCGGTTCTACTGGGCTAATTTGAGTTATGTGAACAGTTCTTAAGAATAAATATTTGGATCTAAAAGTGATGAGATAGAACAGTATGCTGCTATGGTGACCCGAGAAAACAGGTGAAGTTTGGCCTGGGGCTTGGTGAGATTGTGACTCCCCATGGGAGGGCTGTACAGATCTGTCCCCCACAGCAGGCCTGGCTAACTCAATAAGCGACGGGCAGGTGGTGAACCTTAAGCCCCATTCACACTCAGTCTGGGTGGGGCAAGTGGTGGGCCTGGGACCACCTCAAGGCCTGTTCACGTTAAAAATGCGTCCTTGTTGCGAGAGTTTGTTCATGCAATAAAGTACCGTGCAGAAAACCGTGTTGAACCAAACAAATGGCCAAGAGGACAATCCATTGAGACTTTCCTCCTGAAACAATACAGACTTTATAATATGGCTTCACTTGTATGTAATGTAAGTGAAAAAAAACCTAATGGCCATATGACACCGATCCATTCAGCTCACTTACAAAAGGCTCAAGCTTCCCTCTCCTCCAAAGAAGGAAGTAATTAAAATATAGAAAAAGAAGATTATGCACTCATGAACAAAAAATAGGAGGAAGCAACGGCATTGTTTGAACAAATCTGCCCATTTGCATACATGTTCTT
This sequence comes from Lepidonotus clava, assembly GCA_936440205.1. Classification (NCBI taxonomy): domain Eukaryota; kingdom Metazoa; phylum Annelida; class Polychaeta; order Phyllodocida; family Polynoidae; genus Lepidonotus; species Lepidonotus clava. The sequence continues at coordinate 51,395,018 of OW387141.1, read as the reverse complement.
ATAGCATAGCTGTCTTTATGTAATTCTGCTTCAGCCTCAATGTTGTTTCAACAGCTTTGCAAGAAAATTCTACATTATCTTATGGATGATTGTTATTCGTATGTGTATCACTTTCAGCTTTGTTACACTGTGATTGTTTTTAAAAAAAAACATGTACATGAAATAAGATGCTACATCGGGAGCAATGTTTATTACTGTATTACATACAGTGTTCCTGCAATTAAGATACTATCTGTCTGGTTCGAACTGGTGAGGTATTATTAATGGATGACAAGCTTCTTGTTTCTCGAGTTACAATGTAGTTCGACAATGAGAAGCATGAGAAGCAATGAGAAGCTCTGCGTAGAGAAAATACGACTGTAGTTCAGAGCTAGGGAGCTCTACAAGTGAGGCAATGTTCCAGGGGCACTGTCACATAATGAAATGGTGAAACCATTCAATTTCTCCTAACAAAGACATAGCTGTTGCAAGTGGTCCAGTTGTTGAATTGCGGCCGTTCTACTGGGCTGATTCTAATTCTGTAAACAGTACTAAAGAATAAATATTGGCATCTAAAGATGATGAGATTTTCAGCCCAGAAAAAGCAATTCAAATTTGATCCTGGATCTTTGTATAACGGTGCGTCATTTAACAAAACCATAGTTTTGGTTCCATTCTTGATACATTGTTTTGATAACGCACTGCTTGGTGGCTGTGCGGGTGATAAAGGCTGTTATTGCGTTTACCAGTTTTGGTGTGAATTCTGAGACTTGTTAGATAAGAAGGTCCAACGTATCATTTATCCCTGTGAATTCCCGTGGATCCTACTGCATCCACCTTTGAGCTCAGGTTATAAATGGATACTCATCAAATCACAATTTTTGCCTCAAAAAGCTTTGTGATATTGCCATTTTACACCATCCGACTTTAATAAATTTGATGAATTCTCTCAGTCGAACACAATATCTAACACCTCCAGCCTTCTGAGTCTGTTACACAAATGTTGAAACCTGCACTTATAATCTTAAACCAAGGAGAAGTGGAAAAGGACTTGTACAGTATGCTGCTATGGCGACCTGAGAAAACAGGTGAAGTTTGGCCTGGGGCTCAGTGAGATCGTGACGCCTAATGCAAGGGCTGTACAGATCTGTCCCCCACAGCAGGCCCGGCTAACTCAATAAGGGACGGCCAGGTGGTAAGCCTTAAGCTCCATTCACACTCAGTCTGTGTGGGGCAGGTCGTGAACTGGGACCACCTTAAGGCCCGTTCACACTCAGTCAGGTAGTGGAACCACCTTAAGGCCTGTTCACACTCAGTCAGGTGGTGAGACCACCTTAAGGCCTGTTCACACTCAGTCAGGTAGTGGAACCACCTTAAGGCCTGTTCACACACAGTCAGGCTGGTGAACTGGGACCACCTTAAGGCCTGTTCACACTCAGTCAGGCTGGTGAACTGGGACCACCTTAAGCCACGTTCACACTAAAAACGCATGTGTCACATTATTCTTATCCACAAAAACTTAATAGAAATTACATGAAAAAATATGTTTAGACAGCATGGCCCTACTGTCTACAGTTAAAGTGCCCAGAGAAATACTAAGATATTAGTAGCCAGCCGTAATAGGTATGATGCAGTATGATGCATCATGCAGTGGACATTCTCAATACTTTGACACTTTAATGGGCCTAGCCACCTGTATAGAATCAACACGATCTTTGCGGTTGTAGAGATGATTCCATTTACTTTTTTTCTATTCTTAGTACTTAGATTTTCCCGCTTTGCTGAAATTGTTTGCCAGCAACACACCAATGACACTTCACAGTTTCCTAGTCATCGACCCCCACCCCCCCACCCCCACCCTGTCCCCCTCGATCCCCCTCCCTCCCACTGCCTCCTCCTACATACCTCTGCCTCCCCCTGCATCCCCTGCCTCCCATCCCCCCCCCCTCCTCAGCCTGATACAGACTCCAGGTAGCGGGCCGCTCAGGTCCTAACCTGATTCCCTCCCCAGGTCCCTCCCCAGGTCCCTGCCCCACCATTGATCCCCATGGCCCTAATCTGATTGGAGGAGATGATATTTCAGAGGCCAGCAGGGCCGGCTGGGTTTACCGGGATGAACACACAATTAGGAAGGATCGGAAAGCGCCTCTTTTTCTTGGCAAGCTTCTCTCTTTGTCAGCGAGCTGCCCTTATTGTTGGTGAGCCCTGCTCATTGTTGGCGAACTTATCTTACTGTTGGTGAGCTGTTCTCATTGTTGGCGACCTGTATTTATTTCTGAGAAGCTGCTTTTGTTGGCATCTTGTGCTTATTGTAGTTTGACAATGCTTATTAATGTTTAGCCTTTGTCACTGTTAATGTGATGCATATGCTCCTTTTGTTGGGAGTTAAGCCTGGTCCCCACTGAGCAAACCCTCACCTCAGCGACGTATCTGGGAGCTACAAATGGGTCTGGCGCCACCTTGGGTGGCGACAAAGTGCGTTTTTAGGTGGTTTGTTGGCCGACAAACACCCCAAAATATCAGACATGTTTGATTTCCGGGGTGTTTTGTCGTTCTGGGCGACTAACTTCAGCCTCTGGGAGCGACAAACTAACCTATTTTGCTGATGACATCACTCTCTCTGGCCCAGTGGGGATCCGGCTATACTGTCATTGGCGACCTCCTGCTTTTGTTGCTGAACATATGTCATTGGTGGCGAGCTGTTCTCACTGTTGGCAACCTGTATTCAATGTTGGCGAACTACTTTAATTGGCAAGTTGCGCTCATTCTAGAGACACTTGTATTGTTGGTGAGCTGACTTCATTGTTGGCAAAATGCTCCTGTTAACGAAATGCTCCCCTTGTTGGTGAGATGCTCCTGTTGTTGTCGAGATGTTCCTTTTTATGGCGAGCTGCTCCTGCTTTTGGCGAGCTGCTCCTATTGTTGGCGAGATGCTCTCATTGTTGGCTACCATTTGTCAGTGTTTGCAAGTAGCTATACTTGTTGGCAAACTGCTGTCATTTTTGGTGAGCTCCTTTGATAAGTTCATTGCTAGGAGATTTCTGTCAGGTTTGGCGAACTGCTCACATTGTTGGCGAGCTGTTCAGATTGTTGGCGAGTAGCTCTCATCTTTGGCGAGTACCTATCATTGTTGGCGAAATGTTTTCATTGTTGAGCCAGCAGGCCTTTGGGGTCTTTCACCGTTATGAATCCTGTTAAAATGATACAACATTTCCTATTCTCATTTTGGGGCTTTGAAACTGTAGTAGTATGGGGTTCTTTTCTCGTGTTCCGTTTCTTTTGCGATGTTTTCTTCTCTGAAATTAGAACTTTGTCCGAGAAGCATCCTCCTGTACAGGGGAGAAGGACTCAAATGAATGACCTGAAAGGCTTGATGATGAAAAAGTACCAGCATTATGGATGGGACATCAAATTAATGTAAAATATTGCCTTCGCTGAGTGCTCTTAATTTGGCCAGTACACAGGAATTCTTAAATAAATTGAACATAAAAGGCTTTTAGAAACGTCTAAAAGGATTTTTTTAGAGCCCTGGAAAGTTCTTTCTTCTTTTGCCACTTTCTTTTACAGATGCTTACTATAGGAAACCTGCGACGGCCTCGGTTTTCAGTCTTAGTGAGCGATGAAATCCTTAAAAAGGAATCAGGAAAAAGGATAGGTTGAACATTGGTAAACGACTCCCTCAACAAGTACACAAAAATGGACAACTCACTGAGCAAGAAAAATTAAATCGAATCAATTCTCGACAATCATTGAGAACAATCAAAGAAATCTAAGCCAATATTCTCTTCACAATTCTATGTATACACGTTCTTGGACATAGTCACCCACAGCCAGAGTACTTTTTCCATTTCTAATTGCTGAAATTATTCTCCTGAAACCCAGCAAAGACAGCAGGATTGCAGCAGAACGTCCCGATTCCTGACCCTTTATACGCTTGAAGGTGTTTGCACAATATCATTTTTGCAACTGCCATTTTGATATACTCATAATTATTTCAAGGAGATGGCTAAATGAATTGTCAATTTAGTCTTGGTGACTCTATGTAGTATTACAGAGCACCTTGCTCTATCACACTGCCCCAACATCTTCACTGGAAATATATCGAATTAGGAATGTATACATGTATAAAACCATGTACACTGGTATTTAAGTGTCATTTATTATTAGAAGATTCAATTTACTGTTACTGTTTGAAATAGTAAAGCATATTCATAAAAGTAATTGTGTATTGTTATTAGGATGGGTCATATTATGTTTTGTGGGAAATACTGACAGGTTTGAACAGATACTTTTCATTTAAATGTCAGAGCGACCAAATAACGGTAGTTGTCCATATTAATACCTGAAAAGTGTGTTAAATTATCAATCCTATGCAAAGGTTACCCAGATACTTATTTATAGAGTGTGAATCTAAAGCCGTTTGTTCTATCGGTTTACACTTTACATCTGAGAAATGCTCCGCCTGTACTTTCTATTTCATACTGTCCCACCTTACTACTTCTATCACTCCATTAGAACTATTCCCCAGAGTGCATACTGTTATTCTGTGAATTATGAATCAAGAATCCTTGCACGTTTCCTTAAAACTATGGGAAAAAGTCAGTGTTATCTAAACACTGCAACCTTAGGATATTTAACCATAGAAGCACATAAGTTTCATGTATTCAGGACACTTCCAGTCACAGCAGGTCTGAATTCAGCATTTTACCCACCTTCCGGAGATTTACTCATTGCATGTGCAGTAGAACATTTTAGGTGACATTGAAACAGCGTTTAGGGACATGCACACGGTGCCACAATGTTAATGTTTGCTGCATTTTTTGTACTTTAGAAATGTTAGATTACAGCAGCCCTGATGGCAGAGGTTCCCAACTAGCTAGAGGCAAAATAATCCAACATGTTGCTTCATCTTATCTAAAGCCCCATACCCACTAGGCGATTTTACCTACAATGGGCAATGTTCAACTGGGAGAATAAGCCGATTCTTATGATCACCTGTCAGTACGGTATATTGAAATGTGCATCTTTGATCTGAATTGCCGCCAAAATCGCCGATTCTAAGGGCAGAATCGGCTGATTTTAGTGGCAAAGTGTCGGCCGACTCAGGGATAATTGCCTATTGGGTTTGGGGCTTCAGCCATCAGAGGTTTTATTTAGGGATTTATTGTAAAAAGAACGCATGACTGCACGTGTATTTGTCTCACATGGTGAATGCTACTTCTTGATTTCCTCATGCCTGCCACAAAAATCGCGCTCATGAGATCATTTTCATTGCAGCAAAGGTTATTTGTTTCATCCAAATGCAAATATGCCTTAAGTTTGAAACCAGCATCCAACACCGCTCTAGGGCATTTACTCGGCAAACGATTGAAACCGACATGGCGTGTCACTTCAGGCTGTTTACACGTGAAACCCCAGACCTAGGGAACTGTCAGGGGGAGTTCTATTACTGCTACTCCTACTCAAATGATCAGGGAAGCTACAACTGTTGTCACGTGATCGGTGTAGCCGGTTTTCCCAAACACTGTTAAGCCCCATACCCACTAAGCAACCTTTGCACAGTTGGGCAACAGATCAGTGGTAGAATCGGCCAACTTTACCACCGATTCATATCACACTTGCACATTTCAATATACCATCCTCTCAGGCGATCGTAGGATATTGGACGATTCTCCCAGTTGCCCATTGCCCATTGCAGGTAAAATCTCCTAGTGGGTATGGGGCTTCACCCTGACTTCACAGTCTGTGGGTGAGAGGGGGAGGAGGGGTGAGGACTGGTTCAAACCTTCTGGCTCTCCCAGGTTGTGCTTTGGGTTTCTTGAATCGAGGGGATCGAGGGGTTCCTGACCCTTCCCCCTAAGTTTAGGCATGGCATATGCTCACTCTAATAATTACAAGTAATTACCTAATCTATTATATGAATTATATTATCATCAACTACTAAATACTAAACAAAATATATGTCAAACATGTACATATAATATTATAGAGTTTCAAGTAATCAGACATGTAAAACCTTCTACAGCACTCCCCCTCCCCATCGTGGTCAACTGGCGTAACCTATGTAATTGGGTCAGAGGGCAAAGGTGAGATGGGGAAGTGCACCCCTGCTGTTGGGACACTCTGGGTCCAGCAGCTGAAGACAACACACCATGTAACCACTAAGCAGCAACAGGCCTTTAGGCCTACTCTCCTGAGACTGTAGAGAATATAATTAATCATCAACAACATCTCCTGCCTTCAAGACTTCTCCTCATTTAATACCACACTACAAAACCTAGTCTCATACTACCTAAAACAGCTGGCTAGATGGCGTTACTTTCCTCGGACGGACGTCTTGTCTGCTTCAGAAGGTATAACGGAGAAGTGTGAAAACTGATGTGGATCTTTTGGAGTTTTGGGATTCCCGGACAAGGCTTGACATTTGTACAGGTCTTCTATGATAATATTATTGTTCAAACACTTGAAATTTCCGTATTAGCGGACATTGTTATGGAATAGGCTACTGGTAGTCTTATGTAAAAGAGGCAATTTGAGACAGTGATCATAAACAGGGAATCCAAAAGTATAGACAAAACATTAGTGTAATCCCATCACTGATTATTGCGTTACAGTATGGTTAATATACACCGTCAAAGCTAGCCTGAACAGGATTTAAATACTTTTCTTCATTGTTCTCTTAATAGAATGTGGATCTTAAAAAACTTCCAATTTATTGACAATAAACTCTAGTAGGGATTAAGGTAATCTTCATGGCTTATATTGTACCAGGAGCTTAAATCAAACTCTTGGAATGCATCAATTTACTTAATTGAGTTTATTGAAGAAGATGTCACTTCCGACCCTTATGTGTTTCCTATTTTGTAGATTAGAATTGAACGAGAACAGACTCGTTATACATACACCTATTCATTAGAAATATCAATCAAAGTACAGACAGATTTCCTAGTGATACTTTCCAGTGAAATCCTTCATTGGTGAGTTTACGAGACTGTAAGTATTTTCAAGAGAATATTGTCGATATAAAACCTTTAACAATAGGGTGTGTAAAGAAAGGACACGCTTTGATTACTCCCTGTACACCCAGCTAATAGTTTATAGCTTCATCAAAATGCTCAAGGCAATCTGAAATCAATCATTCCAATCACTTAATGATACGTGTATCCCTTCAATCAATTTGAAAACCATTGACGTGAAAAAAGATAGAGGACACTGTGTGTGGACTGATATCTATTTTGTATTGATCATCCTATTATCTTTTTCGTTCACTGGCTCAGTTTCAGAGTCACTTTTATAATGTTTTATCCTTTTTTCCTAGTAGCTCTCATATCCAGTGGCTCCACCCCTTCCCCTCACCACCACTGCCCAACTCCCACATAGAGTAATGAAGTCTTCTCAGCAAAGAGTTTCTTTGCTGCGTGTTTTTATTCGTGTTCCTCCCTGTCGCTAATGTGCTACAAATTAAAGTCATTTCGGTAATCACAGAATCGATGCAGTTGGGCGGGGATTGGAGCGCGGCGCTGACTATCGAATCAGCGTATGTGTATCACTTTCAGCGTTGTTACACTGTGATTGTTTTTTAAAAAAAACATGTACATGAAATAAGATGCTACATCGGGAGCAATATTTATTATTGTATTACATACAGTGTTCCTGCAATTAAGATACTTTCTGTCTGGTTTGAACTGGTCAGGTATCATTAATGGATGACAAGCTTCTTGTTTCTCGAGTTACAATGTAGTTCGACAATGAGAAGCATGAGAAGCAATGAGAAGCTCTGCGTAGAGAAAATACGACTGTAGTTCAGAGCTAGGGAGCTCTACAAGTGAGGCAATGTTCAAAGGGCACTGTCACATAATGAAATGGTGAAACCATTCAATTTCTCCTAACAAAGACATAGCTGTTGCAAGTGGTCCAGTTGTTGAATTGCGGCCGTTCTACTGGGCTGATTTTAATTCTGTAAACAGTACTAAAGAATAAATATTGGCATCTAAAGATGATGAGATTTTCAGCCCAGAAAAAGCAAGTCAAATTTGATCCTGGATCTTTGTATAACGGTGCGTCATTTAATGAAACCATAGTTCTGGTTCGGTTCTTGATACATTATTTTGATAACGCACTGCTTGGTGGCTGTGCGGGTGATAAAGGCTGTTATTGCGTTTACCAGTTTTGGTGTGAATTCTGAGACTTGTTAGATAAGAAGGTCCAACGTATCATTTATCCCTGTGAATTCCCGTGGATCCTACTGCATCCACCTTTGAGCTCAGGTTATAAATGGATACTCATCAAATCACAATTTTTGCCTCAAAAAGCTTTGTGATATTGCCATTTTACACCATCCGACTTTAATAAATTTGATGAATTCTCTCAGTCGAACACAATATCTAACACCTCCAGCCTTCTGAGTCTGTTACACAAATGTTGAAACCTGCACTTATAATCTTAAACCAAGGAGAAGTGGAAAAGGACTTGTACAGTATGCTGCTATGGCGACCTGAGAAAACAGGTGAAGTTTGGCCTGGGCCCAATGCAAGGGCTGTACAGATCTGTCCCCCACAGCAGGCCTGGCTAACTCAATAAGGGACGGCCAGGTGGTAAGCCTTAAGCCCCATTCACACTCAGTCTGTGTGGGGCAGGTGGTGAACTGGGACCACCTTAAGGCCCGTTCACACTCAGTCAGGTAGTGGAACCACCTTAAGGCCTGTTCACACTCAGTCAGGTGGTGAGACCACCTTAAGGCCTGTTCACACTCAGTCAGGTAGTGGAACCACCTTAAGGCCTGTTCACACTCAGTCAGGCCGGTGAACTGGGACCACCTTAAGGCCCGTTCTCACTCAGTCAGGCTGGTGAACTGGGACCACCTTAAGCCACGTTCACACTAAAAACGCATGTGTCACATTATTCTTATCCACAAAAACTTAATAGAAATTACACGAAAAAATATGTTTGGACGGCATGGCCCTACTGTCTACAGCTAAAGTGCCCAGAGAAATACTAAGATATTAGTAGCCAACCGTAATAGGTATGATGCAGTATGATGCATCATGCAGTGGACATTCTCAATACTTTGACACTTTAATGGGCCTAGCCACCTGTATAGAATCAACACGATCTTTGCGGTTGTAGAGATGATTCCATTTACTTTTTTTCTATTCTTAGTACTTAGATTTTCCCGCTTTGCTGAAATTGTTTGCCAGTAACACACCAATGACACTTCACAGTTTCCTAGTCATCGACCACCCCCCACCCCCACCATGTCCCCCTGGATCCCCCTCCCTCCCACTGCCTCCTCCTACATACCCCTGCCTCCCCCTGCATCCCCTGCCTCCCATCCCCCCCCCCCCCTCCTCAGCCTGATACAGACTCCAGGTAGCGGGCCGCTCAGGTCCTAACCTGATTCCCTCCCCAGGTCCCTCCCCAGGTCTCTGCCCCACCATTGATCCCCATGGCCCTAATCTGATTGGAGGAGATGATATTTCAGAGGCCAGCAGGGCCGGCTGGGTTTACCGGGATGAACACACAATTAGGAAGGATCGGAAAGTGGCGAGCTTCTCTCTTTGTCAACGACCTTCTCTTATTGTTGGTGAGCCCTGCTCATTGTTGGCAAACTTATCTTACTGTTGGTGAGCTGTTCTCATCATTGGCGACCTGTATTTATTTCTGAGAAGCTGCTTTTGTTGGCATCTTGTGCTTATTGTAGTTTGACAATGCTTATTAATGTTTAGCCTTTGTCACTGTTAATGTAATGCATATGCTCCTTTTGTTGGGAGATACTGTCATTGGTGACCTCCTGCTTTTGTTGGTGAACATATTTCATTGGTGGCGAGCTGTTCTCACTGTTGGCAACCTGTATTCAATGTTGGCGAACTACTTTAATTGGCAAGTTGCGCTCATTCTAGAGACACTTTTATTATACCTTAGTGTGATACAAGGTTAGTAGTTAAGAGTTTAACTCAGGGCGATACAAACCTGGGTGATAACCAGCCTTGTATCACACTGCAGTGTGATACAGAAACTTTTTATTTTTCTAAAATTCAATAAGAATTAAAAAATCTAACATTTGCATTATCTGCACAACGTTCCTAGCTACATTTTACTGCTCACTGTTTGCGGATTTGATGGATATCAAAAGAGTTATATGAAAAAAACATAAAAAAATGGGGGAGCTCAGATCTAACAGAAAAAGCTATAATAAATCCAACAATGAAGTCAGCTCACCAACAATACATACATATAACCAACCAAGAAGGGAGTACGAGGGTGGTTATCACCCCGAGCCGGGACCCCGATATCAGCCTGAGGCCAGGGCTCCTGTTAACGAAATGCTCCCCTTGTTGGTGAGATGCTCCTGTTGTTGGCGAGATGTTCCTTTTTATGGCGAGCTGCTCCTGATTTTGGCGAGCTGCTCCTATTGTTGGCGAGATGCTCTCATTATTGGCTACCATTTGTCAGTGTTTGCAAGTAGCTATACTTGTTGGCGAACTGCTCTCTCGTTTGGCGAGCTGCTATCATTTTTGTAGAACTGCTGTCATTTTTGGTGAGGTCCTTTGATAAGTTCATTGCTAGGAGATTTCTGTCAGGTTTGAAGAACTGCTCACAATGTTGGCGAGCTGTTCACATTGTTGGCGAGTAGCTCTCATCTTTGGCGAGTACCTATCATTGTTGGCGAAATGTTTTCATTGTTGAGCCAGCAGGCCTTTGGGGTCTTTCACCGTTATGAATCCTGTTAAAATGATACAACATTTCCTATTCTCATTTTGGGGCTTTGAAACTGTAGTAGTGTGGGGTTCTTTTCTCGTGTTCCGTTTGTTTTACGATGTTTTCTTCTCTGAAATTAGAACTTTGTCCGAGAAGCATCCTCCTGTACAGGGGAGAAGGATTCAAATGAATGACCTGAAAGGCTTTGATGATGAAAAAGTACCAGCATTATGGATGGGACATCAAATTAATGTAAAATATTGCCTTCGCTGAGTGCTCTTAATTTGGCCAGTACACAGGAATTCTTAAATAAATTGAACATAAAAGGCTTTTAGAAACGTCTAAAAGGAATTTTTTAGAGCCCTGGAAAGTTCTTTCTTCTTTTGCCACTTTCTTTTACAGATACTTACTATAGGAAACCTGCGACGGCCTCGGTTTTCAGTCTTAGTGAGCGATGAAATCCTTAAAAGGAATCAGGAAAAAAGATAGGTTGAACATTGGGAAACGACTCCCTCAACAAGTACACAAAAATGGACAACTCACTGAGCAAGAAAAATTAAATCGAATCAATTCTCGACAATCATTGAGAACAATCAAAGAAATCTAAGCCAATATTCTCTTCACAATTCTATGTATACACGTTCTTGGATATAGTCACCCACAGCCAGAGTACCTTTTCCGTTTCTAATTGCTGAAATTATTCTCCTGCAACCCTGCAAAGACAGCAGGATTGCAGCAGAACGTCCCGATTCCTGACTCTTTATACGCTTGAAGTCGTTTGCACAATATCATTTTTGCAACTGCCATTTTGATATACTCATAATTATTTCAAGGAGATGGCTAAATGAATTGTCAATTTAGTCTTGGCGACTCTATGTAGTTTTACAGAGCACCTTGCTCTATCACACTGCCCCAACATCTTCATTGGAAATATATCGAATTAGGAATGTATACATGTATAGAACAATATACACTGATATTTAAGTGTCATTTATTATTAGAAGATTCAATTTACTGTATCCATGTTTTGAAATAGTAAAGCACATCCATAAAAGTAATTGTGTATTGTTATTGGGATGGGCCATATTATGTTTTGTGGGAAATACTGACAGGTTTGAACAGATACTTTTCATTTAAATGTCAGAGCGACCAAATAACGGTAGTTGTCCATATTAATACCTGAAAAGTGTGTAAAATTATCAACCCTATGCAAAGGTTACCCAGATACTTATTGTGAATCTAGAGCCGTTCGTTCTATCGGTTTACACTTTACATCTAAGAAATGCTCCGCCTGTACTTTCTATTTCATACTGTCCCATCTTACTACTTCTATCACTCCATTAGAACTATTCCCCAGAGTGCATACTGTTATTCTGTGAATTATGAATCAAGAATCCTTGCACTTTTCTTTAAAACTAGGGGAAAAGTCAGTGTTATCTAAACACTGCAACCTTAGGATATTTAACCATAAAAGCACATACGTTTCGTGTATTCAGGACATTTCCAGTCGCAGCAGGTCTGAATTCAGCATTTTACCCACCTTCCGGAGATTTACCCATTGCATGTACAGTAGGACATTTTAGGTGATTTGAAAACAGCAGTTTCGGCCATGCACACGATGACACAATATTAATGTTTGCTGCATTTTTTGTACTTTAGAAACATTAGATCACAGCAGCCCTGATGGCAGAGGTTCTGAACTAGCTAGAGGCAAAATAATCCAACATGTTGCTTCATCTTATCTAAAGCCCCAAACCACTAGGCGATTTTACCTGCAACGGGCAATGGGCAACCGGAAGAATATATGCCAATTCTTATGATCGCCTGTCAGGACAGCACATTGAAATGTGCATGATTGACATGAAATGCAGTTGAAATCGGCCGATTCTAAAGGGAGAATCGGCTGATTTTAGTGGCAAAGTGTCGGCCGACTCAGGGATATTAGCGGGTATGGGGCTTCAGCCATCAGAGGTTTTATTTAGGGATTTATTGTAAAAAGAACGCATGACTGCACGTGTATTTGTCTCACATGGCGAATGCTACTTCTTGATTTCGTTATGCCTGCCACAAAAATCGCGCTCATGAGATCATTTTCATTGCAGCAAAGGTCATTTGTTTCATCCATGAAAATTAATATCGCATTAAAAAAATGCAAATATGCCTTAAGTTCGAATCCAGCATCCAACACCGCTCTAGGGCATTGACTCGGCAAACGACATCAGGTTGAAACCGACATGGCGTGTCACTCCGGGCTGTTTACACGTGAAACCCCATACCTAGAGAATGGTCAGGGGGACTTCTATTACTGCTACTCCTACTAAAATGTTCAGGGAAGCTACAACTGTTGTCACGTGATCGGTGTAGCCGGTTTTCCCAAACACTGTTAAGCCCCATAGCCACTAAGCAACTTTTGCACAGTTGGGCAACAGTGGTAGAATCGGCCGACTTTACCACCGATTCATATCACACTTGCACATTTCAATATACCATCCTCTCAGGCGATCCTAGGATTGGCCGATTCTCCCAGTTGCCCATTGCCCATTGCAGGTTAAATCTCCTAGTGGGTATGGTGCTTCACCCTGACTTCACAATCTGTCGGTGAGAAGGGGAGGAGGGGTGAGGACTGGTTCAAACCTTCTGGCTGCCCCAGGTTGTGCTTTGGGTTTGTTTGAATCCAGGGCATCGAGGGGGTCCTGACCCCACCCCTTTTAAGTTTAGGCATGGCATATGCTCACTCTAATAATTACAAGTAATTACCTAATCTATTATATGAATTATATTATCATCAACTACTAAATACTAAACAAAATATATGTCAAACATGTACATATCATATTATAGAGTTTCAAGTAATCAGACATGTAAAACCTTCTACAGCACTCCCCCTCCCCATCCTGGTCAACTGGTGTAACTAATGTAATTGGGTCAGAGGCCAAAGGTGAGGTGGGGAAGTGCACCCCTGTTGTTGGGACACTCTGGGTCCAGCAGCTGAAAACAACACACCATGTAACCACTAAGCAGCAACAGGCCTTTAGGCTTACTCTCCTGAGACTGTAGAGAATATGATTAATTATCAACAACATCTCCGGCCTTCTCCTCATTTAATACCACACTACAAAACCTCATGGCCGGTCTCATACTACCTAAAACAGCTGGCCAGATGGCGTTACTTTCCTCGGACGGACGTCTTGTCTGCTTCAGAATGTATAACGGAGAAGTGTGAAAACTGATGTGGATCTTTTGGAGTTTTGGGATTCCCGGACAAGGCTTGGCATTTGTACAGGTCTTCTATGATGATATTATTGTTCAAACACTTGAAATTTCCGTATCAGCGGACATTGTTATGAAATAGGCTACTGGTAGTCTTATGTAAAAGAGGCAATTTGACAGTGATCATAAACAGGGAATCCAAAGTATAGACAAAACATTAGTGTGATTCCAATACTGATTATTGCCTTACAGTCTTATATGGTTAATGTAAACTGTCAAAGCTATCCTGAGCATGATTTAGATACCTTCTTCATTGTTCTCTTAATAGAATGTGGATCTTAAAAACTTCCAATTTAGTGACAATAAACTCTAGTAGGGATTAAGCTAATCTTCATGGCTTATATTGTACCAGCAGCTTAAATCAGACTCTTGGAATGTAGCCCTTTATCTAATTGAGTTTACAAAAGAAGATGTCACTTTCAAGCATTAAAGTGAACTCTGCGTTTCCTTTATTGTAGATTAGCATTGGACTAAAGAGGCTTAATCATGCACACACTATTGATTAGAAATATCAATTAAAGTATAATTATATGGGTTTCCTAGTGATAGCTTTTAGTGAAATCCCTCATTGGTGAGTTTAAGCGACTATAAGTCCGTCCAAGAGAATATTAATATAAAAACTTTAACAATAGGATGTATAAAGAGAAGATACGCTTTGATTTCTCCCCACACACCAAGCTAATAGTTTATAGCTTCATCTAAATGGTCCAGGCAATCTGAAATCAATCATTCCAATCACTTAATGATACGTGTATCCCTACAATCAATTTGGAAACCATCGATGTGAAAAAATAGATAGAGGACACTGTGTGTGGACTGATATCTATTTCATATTGATCCTCCTATTATCTTTTTCGTTCACTGGCTCAGTTTCAGTTTCAGTTTTTCATGTTGTATCCCTTTTTCCCTGTAGCTCTCTTATCCAGTGGCTCCCCCCCCCCCTTCCCCTCCCCACCACTGCCCACCTCCTACCTAGAGTAATGAAGTCTTCTCACCAAAGAGTTTCTTTGCTGCATGTTTTTATTCATGTTCCTCCCCTGCCGCTAATGCGCTACAAATTAAAGTCATTTCGGTAATCACAGAGTCGATGCAGTTGGGCAGGGATTGGCGCGCGGTGCTGACTATCGAATCAGCCGGGCGAAAGGCGACGCGGTAATTGTGGCGTTGAACCGGGCGGGCGGCAGCTAAACGCGTGTTAACTCACGCGTGTCCTGCCGCGCCCTGCCGCCCCACTTCAGCCTAATGAAAACCCACCTACCGCGTGCCGCCCGCCAGCACAGGGGGAGGGGTGGAGTTATGGATGTTGGAAGTATGAAGAAACGCTCAAAATCTGTTCTCATATACTAGGGTTATATCATTTTTACCAAATAAGAAATTAGGGGAAATATGTAATATACGAACATTAGGCTTTCTGTTGACTTACAAACCCCCTGCCTAAACAGAATGGGGAGAAGAATGTCAGTTCTGGGTCACTGGGTATCAGGCATGGGGAATTGGTGTACCACACCAGAAACCCATGGAAAAGAAAGTTCCCAACGTGGTACACTGATAACCTACTTCTGGTACCCAGCAGCCCAGAAAAGTACCGATAGTTCTCCTCGTGCTCATCAAACTGAAACTGAAATTACACATGTATACCCAAGCCACATCCAAAGGCACAATACAATGAGATGTTTCTTGCACACCAGGGTGGCGATCCAGGGAAAATTTACAAAATGCTTTGTATTTCAAATATACGAAGCAAATTTTTCATGATTTTTCAACCAGGGAGACCCCAGATTCGTAAAAATACACAATAAAATGCTTCGTAAATGCTTTGTGAATGCTTTGTAAATTTACAAGTCATGATTTCTAAAATTTGAAATCATTAAAACAATCAGTTTAGACCTCACACCTCTTGATTTACAATATAAAATTAGTAAAATGATATGTTTCTATCACTTTGGAAGAGAATCTTTGTCTAATTTTGACACTTTATAAAATACGATCACAACATTTGTGATCGTATATTTTAACATTTACGACGCATTTTTGTTGCTTTGTAAAATTTACGGAGCACATAAAAGCCACAATTTTTTGCATCGTATGCTGTCCCTGGTTGAAGAAAATGCTTCGTATTTAATGGTTATTATATACGACTGCTCCATAAATTGTCCCTGGATCGGCCCCCAGACCTATAGTTTTTGGGGAGAGGGGTGGGGTGCAGAGGTAACACAGAAAAAAGTGCTCCACAATCAAAAACCTATTTGACATAATTGCGGTGCGCAGTCCCTTGTCTGGACGACTAGTTGGGGTGTGAGTGGAAAGTGATGACATGGCGGTGTCTGTTGGGGCCCACTCTGCCACCTCAGCCACCTCGGCACCAGAGTGACCAGTTCATAGGACTTTTTTTTTTCGCGGAGTGAGATCTCGTTGCTGAGTGTTGGGGGGGCCGTGAAGCCGGGGATTCTGGGATGGTGCAGAGTGATCAGTGGGACGAGAGGAGGTGGGAGTAAGACAGAGGTGCCTGCCTGTGAAGTTTACCCAAAGTTATACTCTTGTGGCAAACACGCGTACTTTTATAGAAATAAGTTGGGCTGGGGTAAAGATTGGAAGCAGTGCTGTCTTAATATATGGATTGCAATTATTACTTTTAAAAGTCACTTTCTATAGAACCCTCTGGTGAGTTGTATACATGATTATTATACCTTGACATAGAGGCAAGGAGAGTCGAGCTTTATGATGAAGCCAATTCAGAATTTCTGTCAACCTTTTAAAAAAAGGAACTAGTAATCCAGTACATCTGTTTCAAAATAGCCATGAGACCCTCCAGGTCGTATTCAATCTGAGAAAGAGCTACGTATACATTTAATCTCCATCATATTCCCAACCATAGATAGCCATATTTTGTAGCTTTACGTGCACATATGCCTACATCAGGATGCATTCTGGATAATATGGCGACACACCATAAGGTGTTGACATATAGATTTTCATTAAAAATATCAATATTTGTTCTTAAATATGATGAAAAGCAGTGATCATTTTTTTTATTTGTATGCATATATATGTTTTCAATATTTTCAAAGTTGTTTGAAAATTCATTCATCTATACCTTTTCAATTGATTTTGTGATATACCTGTCCAAATTAGCCTGATATTTAGCTATCCGTGCTAGGGAGAATTGTGTGCTTTCACAATAGTGAGTAACTGAAAGTAAGTGTCGATTGCATGCATCGAAACGTAGGGTGCTAGCCCTGAGGTGGGTAGGGCGGGTTTCTTTACCCCCCCCCCCTCCACCCTAGCCCCATCTCCCCACCCTTAATGAATGACCCTCAGAATAAGGCACCCGGAGAGCGAGGGTGTGGCATGGGAGGAGTGAATGGGGCTTATCTACTCAGCGAATTACCGGCTACCAATCAAACCATCTTCATTAGTCTGACGAGGGGGTGTAGGGGGTAGGATCAGACAAATATGATTAGTCAGTGAGGTGTGGAGAGGGGGTGTATAGAGGGGTGTCGGCTGAAGCCTGTATTCCACTACCAGATTTTACTCCCCATATCAAAACTCAGCTGTGGTAAGATTGGCTAGCCATATAAAAGGGACAATCGGTCGAAAGGAGGTCCTGACAAACTCCATTTTGGTCGGGACTTAAAGTTGACTAAGAGGAAAAAACACCACGTCTGTGCATGCAAACGCATATCGTTACTTAACCTATATGTGAACCCCTTTTTCAAAATTCTGTATCCACCCCTGGTATACATAATATTATTACATATACCAATAGACAGGTCTTCAAGTCTTCTTTCAAATGACATGTAGGATGTGTGGTCTTTTGCCGTATTACTGGCGACAACTTATAAATTACCATATAGCCAGCATGCAGTCAAAATTGCCTAGTGGAATACGGGCTTAAAGGGAGAGTGAGAATAAGGCTTCTGGGCTCTTTATGATTGGCCATGAATATTGCATAGGGAATATCTGAGCTGCAGCTGCTTTACAAAGAAGAAGAAATTATCCCTATGACCTAAGGGGAAACAATCTCATATAGTGTCATACATTAGCGTATTCTGTGAACATTCGAGTCAATTCTTTCACCCACTGATTTGGGGAGCTCAGGATTGTCATTGTGTGGTATCTTCCACTTATAGACGCCTATTAGATTATTTTGATTGTAGCCTTGTGAAGTCTTGCCCACTAGGGACTGGCTATACTCGAGACAGTCACGCACACGGACGTAGCTTATAGAATTTCTTATAAACGCGGACACAATGTCCGCGCATATAGATTTGCTTACACACACAGACATAGGATATAATAGCGTAAAGCATATTTCAAACAAATTATTTGTATAGAAATCAAATAAAACATAGAAATAAGACAAGATAAAAGGGGGTCAGGGGGCTAAGCCCTCGATTTACAAATGATATAATGATGAAAAAATAAGGTAAGTCTGCGTATCTTACCATGCTTGTATACATGGCCACAATGTCCGCGTATGTAAGCAGTTCTGTTTGTGCGGACCTTACACCCGTGTATACAAGCAATTCTGTGGGTGCGGCCTTTGCTTCTATATCCGCGCATATACTTCCAGCCCTGCACTCATCATATAAAGAGCAATGCAACTGCTACAAGTAACTCCGCCGCTAATCCCTTGAAAGATTGCAATTTCTTTTAAATCATCCTTAATACAACCAACGGGTTCTACTGCAAAGAAGTATATCCCACCTTTACCCCTTCCAATCTCCAAGCCCAAATAATCCCTTAGTTTCTGGCCTCAGGCTTCCTTGAACTTTAAGGGCAATATAACCTCTAAAATATGCCTCTGCAGGATATAATCAAAGCAATATACCTACCGCATACTGTATAACTGATGAAGATATGGCATGCACGCCATTACACTGTCTACAGTGTCCTAGATTGAGCCTAAGTAAAGGAAGTATATAGTTAAAAGATGGATTAAAGTGAATAAGGCCTTCATGTCAAAAGCACCTTTTGGTTTTAAATGCACCCAGAAGCCACTTTACAGTAATTATACTTATACATTACAAAAAAAAACACACAGAGGCGGGCTTTCTGTTAGGCTTACGTCTCCTTGTTAACCTATTTAGAGCTAACATTTGATGGTCAAATCTTCACCACAACTCACCTGTTGTCTGTGTGATGTTGTATAAGCTATTGGTGACTCGGTTAGGGAATGAAGACTTTGTACAGAGTGCAGGTACTATCATGTATATAATCAAGAAGTTGGATGTATAGTGCTTCTCAAAGGGTCTGAACAAAGTCTTTAATCAGAGAAGACCCTAATTAGGGGCTCCCCTTGATATAGGATTTAACAGGCCTTGGGAAATCAAAGGTGATCTTCTGTTTGATCTGTTAGATGGATAGGATTGGCTGGTTTAAATCAACATTTTATAAATGATGACCCAGGGTGCAAGTGTACCTCAAGTCTGAAAAGATGCTTTAAAGTAGTTTGAGTAAAAGAGTACATACTTTGTCAAGACATTCTATCTTATAATTAGCCTGACGTTATTAAAAGGTAAAGAACCATGTATAACGTTTATCTGGGGGTCATTGCTCTATAACTGTTCTCAATTCAATCTGTCAGAGAGACAGAAAAAAATAGGAAAAGGAAACGATGCCCTGTGCGGGACCAAACATTGTCACTAATAATGCAGGTCACTGACACTCGTCAAATGACAATCATCAGTTTATCTCTCTGAGCAATTACATGAATAGAATGAGGTTTTTATCATAATAGGGCCAGCAATAAAGCCATGCAGCTCTTATGGACAGTTGCAATATGAGTTTGTTGCAGTGCTTGCAACCCTAATTATCATAACAGCCATGTCACTGACGCTATAGACATTGTCTTTTTTAAAGTTTCTTTCTTTTATTAAATAAAGGCTTCACATTACAATATGTTCTTCCAGCCATCTGTGGTGCATCACATAATACCCCTCGCAACAATAGGGTTGGCACACACAGCAGGACCTGTCCCTATTCAACAGAGAGTGAATCCACCCTTCCTAACAACAGAGAGGGTTGGTACACCCACTTTATCTATGTCCAGGGGGGACATTTTGGGTGAGTGTTTTAATACTCAGCTTATACAATATTATAGGAGGTGAGTCGTGGTAATGTATTTATCAGTTGTATCAATTCATTTCAATGTGTGTGCCAAACCATCATAAGAGCAAGGATTGGCACATGCAAAATTACCATGACTGTGCGACAAGTAGGGGAGTGAGTGGAAAGTATTTTGGGGCTCACTTTGCTGCCTTGACCACATTGGTGCCACAATGACCAGTTCATGGGACTTCTTATTTGATGGAGTGTGATTTTGTTGCAGAGTGTTGAGGACTCTTATATACTCTTGTGGCAAACAGCTTACTTTTATAGAAACAAGTAGGGCTTGAGTCAAGATTGGAAGCAGTGCTGTGTTAATATGGATGATGATTTTTACATTTAAAAGTCACTTTCTATAGAAATGTCTGGTGGGTTCAATATGTGTCTATACTATGTTGACATTGAGAAACTGAGTCAAGAATTATGATGAGGCCAGAATGTTTATGGTCAATTCATAATTTGGTTCCACCTTTAAAAAAAAGAAAGAACAGAACTAGTTAATCCAGTACTTGTGCTTCAGGATAACTCTTCCAGGTGTGTTTAAACAAACACCCCCCCCCCCCCCCAATACTACGATGACTACCCCAACAACTACCACAGAGCCGACCGTCCCAGAACCTCTGATTGATGAAGAGGGTAACATCCAGAACAATGAACTGACTGAGACATCTGAAGACGACGAGTCAACAATAACCCCCGATGAGCGAGACGACGACCAATCACAGAGTGAGACAAACATGGATGGAAATGACACAAACACCGATGTGTACGAGACCACCCCAATGGGGAGAAAAAACAGAGCAGCCAAAAATAAAATAAAAAAACTTCAGGAAAGAAACCCACAACAAAAAACCCCACAACAAAGACCACCTGCGAAGCCTGCACGAAGCACGAAACCACCCAAAGAAGCCTCAAGAAAGACCTGACTGCAGCAAAAAACAGCCACACCAAACAACAGAAGGAGACCGAAGAACTACGCAGGGAAACGGGGAAAAAGATAGATGACCAAAAAAACACTATCGAAACACTAAAAAAGAAACTAGAAGCAGCAATGACGAAGGGAGAAGATGAGGCAAAAGAACGGATAAACACCATGCTTAACAGACTGGCAAACTCAGAAGACACCATAAACAAACTCAAGGAACAGCTCACCAACAAAGACAACACAATCCGGAACCTCGAGAAACAGCTTGAAGACGCCAAAACCAAAAACAAAACACCCGACAACGAACGAACCTCACAACTTCAGGACACCATCACAGACCTAAAAGAAGCCATCACCATCAAAAAGACAATCATCCAAACACTTATAACTGAAAAGCTCCTGTGGACCGAGGCGAAAGAAAAGGAGATGGAAACAGAAACTAACAAACAAACACAACCGAAACCCCCCAAAATCCTTATCCTCGGCGACTCAAATATGGCACGAATCCAACCTCACCTCCAAACCACCGACAGAACCGAAATCAACACCGAGACCATATATACCATAGGCAAGCTCAAACAAATCACCAATGAACAACAAGACCTACTCAACCCCTACAACAAGATCCTCATCATGCTCGGCACCAATCACCTCAAAACTAACACCCCAGCAAAGACCATACACAAAGACCTCATCAAAGCCATAGGACCAATAGACAACAACAAAATCATCATCATAAAACCCCCCCGTATCGAGAACCCAAAACAAGACATAGAACGAATAATCCTAAGCAGAATGTTGGCAGAAACGGACATCCAAACAATCAACCCCCAGCCACTCAATACCAGACTAGAGGACCACATTCATGTCACCAAGGAAACAGCCCAGAGATCAGCGAAAGTGATCACTGAAACCATAGAGGCCATTGCAGATGAACTTACAACCCCCCCCCCGGAAACCCCCAAAACCCTGCCAGATCTCCGCACAACCCTAACAAACAAAAACATCCCCCAAGAACCTACCCGACCCGACCCTATTCCCCAACTCATGCAAATACCCCCAAAGGAAAACCTCCCCACCCCCCCAAACCCAACAAGAACGACCCAGAGGGGGAAATACCCAACGGAAAACGGACCCAAACTCCCCTACTTCAGAGAGATGGACATCAGAAACAATGAGGTGGGCCATGTCATCGGAGAAGGAGGAAAGACTATCAAGGCAGCCACAGCCACATATCGCACCAGGGCCATCTACGATGAAAAAACAGAGACCCTAGTTATAAGGGGCCACACCATGGAATCTGTAACAAGACCGCCGATCACTTCCACGACATCCTTCAGACACAAAGAGAAAGATCGAACAGAAGAAATAGGGACCAGGAAACAGACGACCGCGATAGACACAATAGAGGGAGAAGGGAGGAGGAACACCACCACAACAGAGGAAGAAGGGAGGAGGAACACCACCCCCGCCAAAACCCAGCCCTCCGAAGAGTCGTACGCACATGCCATGACCACAGCAGAAGCCCGAGGCATACAGCCACCAGCAACGACACACCACAAAGGGAACATCGAGAACATAGGAGCGAGCTTAACTGGGATATGACCCCAACCAACACACGCCGAACCAGGGACCATGAACAGAGGCGCACTAACATGACAAGATACAACAGAGATTAGGACCCAGGCAACCCCCTACACAAAAAAAGGCCAAACCCCAATAGGGAGTGTTCACAAATAGCGGCTGGAAGTGAGTCTAGCCGGCCACCAGACTGCCAGGTGTGCTTATTACAGGTACAAGCAATGGTCACTGGTGCCATGCCTCACTGCACATACTACAGGTACCAGTGGCCGCTGGTCAGGGTGTGTTACCTGTATACACCTGGCTGGTACCAGACAGGCCCTTTTGCACCGCTATTTGGCTGGACATGCCCTATAAACAACCATGAAAAACAACTGACAAACAAAAACAGCAACCAACATACTGGGAAAAAAGATGATAACACAAAAACAACACCCACAAACAGAAAGATAAGGAGGAAAAGGAGAAACAACCAACAAGACATAAAAATAATGTATACAAATGCAAACGGAATAACAGGGAAGAAAAATAGCCTCAAAGCCATACTTACCTCTGAGGAAATAAGCATAGCCATAATAGAAGAGACAAAAACAAAAAAACCACCCAACATAGAAGGATACAAATGGTACAATAAAGCAAGAACTCACAGAACAGGTGGTGGTATAGGAATACTAGTAAAGGATAACATAGCCCATACCACACACGTGATAGAACAACCTAGACACGAGGACCATGAAATCATTTGGCTAAAAATAAGCACAGTAACAAAACCAACATACATAGGAGCATACTATGGACTGCAGGAAAAAATAGAAAAAGACACAGTATACAGGGAATACCAAGAAATCAGAACCACACTAAACCAACTAAAACAAGAAGGAGATACCATGCTACTAGGAGACTTCAACGCAAAGATAAAAATCGACCATCCCAACATCATCCAAGAACAGACCAGGAATGGCAAAATGCTGCAAGAGATACTAGAGGACACCAATATGACAACCACCACAACCAAAACAAACACCATAAACTGGACCCGAGTAAACCGGACGAAACCTGAGGAGAAATCAATAATTGACTATATTGTAGTAAACAAAGACATGGAACAAAGAATCTCCGCAACGGAAATAGACAACACAGGGACTCTCACCCTCAAGGGAAAAAAGGAAACAGACCACAACACCATCATAACAACAATAAAGGCCCAAATGCCCAAAAAGAAAACCAAACCAACTACCATCTGGGCACCAGGAAACAATACAACATGGAAACAATACAACAAAGAAGTGAGGGAGAAAATGAAAGACAAACATGACTACAGAGACCTTCAACAAGCTATCATTCAAAGCCTCACTACCACCATAGGCTCCATAACGATAAGAGGAAAAGGCAGGAAGAAAGAGGACAACCAAACAAAACAAATAAAAGAATAAAAGAATAAAAACAAACACCTATACGAACAAACAATAAAAAACAGAGACCCACCTGAGAAGATCAAACACTCCCGCCAACAATACATCAACAGTAGATTAAAACTTAGAATCCAAAACCAAGCCAACGAAGAAATAAACACGAGAACCAAAATGATGAGAATGTGCGAAGATGGAGGAAGCAAATCAGGCAAATTCTGGAAAATAAGGAAAAAGATCATGAGACAGGAAGAAGAGCATGACATCAACATAAAAGATGAAAACAACGAAAAAATCACACACCCAGACGAAATAAAGGAACACATAGCAGCGTACTACGAAGACCTATACCAGGCTAGACAAGGACACGATTCAATGAGAGAATGGACGAACACCATATAGAACAAGATAGAAGAACTAAGAAACACAACGGACAATGAACAAATCGAGCCCTTCACCCTGAAAGAACTGAATGAAGTCATATAAAAACTAAAAAAACAAAAGGCCACCGGGCCCGATAAAATACCAAACACAGCTCTAATCTATGCTGACAAACACACAAGACTACTATACCTAAATACCATTAATAGGATAGCCCAAACTAAAACAGTACCACAAGAATGGCAAGAAGGTGAAGTAATAAGACTCTATAAAGGAAAAGAAACAAAAGGTAAATGCAGCAATGAGCGAGGCATCACCCTCTCAAGCAACTTTGGTAAAACATTTGAAAGACTAATAAACAACCGAATCCTAAAAAACATAAAAATCACAGATGAACAAGCGGGAGGAAGAAAAGGCATGAGTACAACAGACCACATACTACGAATAAAGGAACTAATCAGAACCAATAAAATCAACAAGAAACCAACATACATAACGCTCCTTGACGTAACAAAAGCCTACGATAAGGCATGGCTTGACGGCATCATGTACACAATGAACAAACAGGGATGCGAAGGAGCAATATGGAACCTAACCGACCGCCTCAACAAAAACCTAACAGCAACTATCCGAACCACCCATGGCAACACAAGACCAATTAAAATTAACAATAGTATACGACAAGGAGGAGTCCTGGCAGTAACCCAGCATGCTGTACTCATGGACGAAATCAACAAGGAAATCAAGAACGAACAAACAAAACCTAACACCCAACTTGATGACAAATCCACGTGTCTCCTGTGGGTTGACGATGTAGCCCTAATCTCAAACAACATCGACGACCAACACAGAATGATAGAGATAACGAAAAACACTGCAAACAAGTACCGAATCCTATTTGGACAAAGCAAATCTAAGACAATCACCATAGTGAACAAACCTAACGACCTAACACTTCAACTGGATGATATCAACATTGAACCAATAGACAAATACAAATACCTCGGCGAAACCATCAACACAAAGAACAACATAACCAGCCACATTCCGGAAATAGAAAGGAAAGCAGAAGCAGCACTACAAACCGTACTCTTCATAGCTGAAGATGACAACTTTAGAGGAATACAAATGGAGACAATCTGGACACTACTCGAAACATGTATTGTACCAATCATCCAATACGGATCCGAAACCTGGGACACCAACAAAACCCAAATAAAGAACCTCAACAAGATACTAGACAACCAGCTCAAAAGAATACTTAGAATTCCCCAATCCACGCCTAGAGAATGCATATACACAGAACTCAACATACTTGATATAGAACACAGAATCATCACAAGAAGACTAACCTATGCTACCAACCTCCTTGAACAAAACCCCGACAGAATGAAACACATAATCCAAAATGAACATGAAAAATCCTGGATCAGCTTAACAAAAGCAATTGGGGACAAGGTGGGTATAGACCTCACTGAGATAACCAACCAACCCAAAAATGCCCGAAAAGCACAAATAAACAATGCAGTAACAGCACACATGAATAACACAATGAGAACAGACCGCCAAAACAAATCAAAATATGAACATCTAACAGCTAACCGAGAGGACTTCCCACAACACAGGAAACCACCATACCTAACAATGTTAACAAGAGAACAAACAAGAGCAATAATAATGGCACGAACAAGGATGACAAAAGTAAAAGCAAATTACAAAAACATGTACCCAGACCAAAAGTGTAAGGGGTGCGGCCACTATGAGGAAACCGAAAAACACATATTTGAGGAATGCCCAACAATCCACCCCAACAACAGCACAACAATTACTAATAACGAAATCTTCAACAACAACGGAAATACAATCAAATCAACAAGTACGAAAATAATCAACATCCACAACATACTCGAACAATGGGACAAGTCCCATACTACAGCGTAGCTCGCCATTGGCTGAGCGGCCCGGCCATCCGGGCAACACGCACGAAGAAAAGAAAGAAAAGAAAGATCATGTTGAATCTCAGAAAGAGCCATGTTTGATCAGGATAATCATATGTTTTCACGAGAGTGAGTAACTGAAAGTGACTATCAATTGCATCGAAATGTATATTACCAGCCTGGAGGTGGGTAGAGTGAGTTTCTTTTCACCACCCCACCCCACCCCTACCCCATCTCCCCCACCCTTAATGAATGACCCTCAGAATAAGGCACCCGGAGAGCGAGGGTGTGGCAGGAGAGGAGTGAATGGGGCTTATCTACTCAGCGAATTACCGGCTACCAATCAAACCGTCTTCATTGGTCTGACGAGGGGGTGTAGGGGGTAGGATCAGACAAATATGATTAGTCAGTGAGGTGTGGAGAGGGGGTGTATAGGGAGGTGCTAGCCCTGAGGTGGGTAGGGCGGGTTTCTTTACACCCCCCCCTCCACCCTAGCCCCATCTCCCCACCCTTAATGAATGACCCTCAGAATAAGGCACCCGGAGAGCGAGGGTGTGGCAGGAGAGGAGTGAATGGGGCTTATCTACTCAGCGAATTACTGGCCACCAATCAAACGGTCTTCATTAGTCTGTTGAGGGGGAGGGGATGGTTGGTGGGGGGGGGGGGGGGGTAGGGGGGTGGATCAGACAAATATGATTAGTTTGTGAGGTGTGGAAAGAGGGTGGAAAGAGGGGTATCAGCTGAAGCCTGTATTCCACCTCCCAATTTTCTTTTTTTCTTTTTTTACATTGAATACATTTCATTGAGTAACAAACATCAGAGTTGCCTCTGTTTTTCAGTTGTTTACAAAAGGAAAAAATGTGACTTACATATAGCTTTTAGTCCTGATTTCAAAATTTGGCAGTGCTTATATTAGTAAATCATAGACATACCATTTGAAAGGTCTTCAAATCCTCTTTCAAATGATATGTAGGATGTGTGGTCTTTAAGAGAATTACTGGTGACAACTTAAAGACTACCAAATAATCGACAGTCAGAATCACCTAGTGGAATATAGCCCTAAAGGGAGCCCAGAGAGTCAGAATAAAGCTACTGAGCTCTTTATGACCCGTCATGAATATTGCATGGCAAATATCTGAGTTCTTTTACAAAGAGGGAATCTGTCCCTATGACCTAAGGGGAAACAATTTCATATATTGCCATACATTGCCGTATACCGTGGACTTTCGAGTCTATTCATTCACCCACTGACTTGGTGAGTTGATTGTCATTGTGTGGTATCTTCCACCTAGGCGCCTCTGAGATCACTTTGATTGTAACCTTGTGAAGACTTGTCAGCTCATCACAATATGAAGGGCATTGCAACTGCTACAAGTTACTCCGCCACTAATCCCTTGAAGGATTGCAATTTCTTTTGAATCATCCCTAATACAATCAACGAGTTCTTCTGCAAGGAGTGTATCCCACGTTATCCCTTCCCAATCTTCAAGACCGAATAGTCCCTTAGTTTCTGGCCACAGGCTTCCTTGGGGTTTAAGGGTTATAACTTCTATAATATGCCCCTGGATGATATACTTAATACAATTTACTTACTCCATGCATGCTTTAAAATAAACTTAAAGAGATTTGGCATGCGCGCCGTTGCACTGTATACATTGTCCTAGATTGAACCTAAGTAGAGTGCATATAGTTAAGATATGGGCTTAATCTAATAAGGCCTTCTTACGCAAAGAGCCTTTTGGTCCATTTTAAATGTACCCAGAAACTACCTTACGATAATTATATATGTAAAGTACAAAGACAAACGCCACAGGGTGGCTTTTCTGTGAGGCTTACATCTCCCTGTTAACCTACTTAGAGCTAACATTTGATGGTCAGATCTTCACCACAACTCACCGCAGTGTCTGTGTGATGTTAAATAAGCTAATGGTGATTCAGTTAGGGGATGAAGACGTCGTTCTCAGTGTGGGTATAAGCATGTTAAGACGTTGGACGTATATATAGTGCCCCCAAAGGGTTTCATCCAAATCTGTAATCAGAGAAGACCCTAATCAGGGGCTGCCCTTAATATAGGAACAGGCCTTGGGAAATCAAAGGTGATCTTCTGTTTGATCTGTGAGATGGGTTGGATTGGCTGGTTTACATCAACATTTTATAAATGATGACCCACGGTGCAAGTGTAGCTCAAGTCTGAAAAGTTACTGTAAAGTGGTTTGAGTTAAAAGGTATATACTTCGTCAAGACATATAATGTTTCAAAGTATTATATTGAATGGGAATTCACACTCCGCGAAATGAAATTTTGATATGCGCAACAAAAGTCCAATATTCAGGAGAAGCATTCTTGTAATCCCTGCCACCGTGGCCTTAAAGGGATCATTGTATTCATTGTAATCTCTGTATCGGGGTTACAATTAGATTTTAACAAACGCACTTTCTCTTAAAGAAGGAAATTATTGAAAGTGAAAATCTAAAATTGTTAATGTTAGCGTAATCCCCAGTTTAATCCTCAAATTAAATATAACTACATTATTATGGCGAAGGCGATTGGTAAGCAGATACACAGTATGGAAAGGGGAAGCACCTTGGCTTGACGTTATTAAAAGTTAAAGAAGCATGTGTAACGTTTATCTGGCATTATTGCTATATAGCAATTCTCAATTTAATCTTTCCGAGAGACAGAAAAAATAGAAATAGGAAATGATGCCCAGCGCAGGACCAAACTGCGTCACAAACAACAAGGGTCACTGACACTCGTCAGATAACAATTATCAGTTTATCTCTCCGGGCAATTACATGAATAGAACGAGGTTTTTATCATAATAGGGCTAGCAGGGAGCAATAAAGCATTGTAGCCTCTTTGGACCGTTGCAAAAAGGCTTGTTGCAGTGCTTGCAACCCTTATTATCACAACAACGATGTTAATGACCCTATAGATATTGTTGTATTTTGTTTTTCTTATTTTATAAAGGCTTCACATTACAATATGTTCTTCCAGCCACCTGGATATGAATTGCAGCTGTCCTATTTGTTCAATTTACATTCTTTATTGCATACAAAAAGGGAATGGTTATGGCTATACATCGTAAAGATTTGAAATAAAGACAAATAATTTAAAAGGGTCTAAATAAAGTATTATAAGGTTATTGCTGCTATGTCTAATTTGAACAATGATTGTTTTAATCCATCGCTGTTGCGATCCTTGAATTTATGTGGTGACTTGGGCAACAAATACCGCTACCTTGTTTAGTCTACAACTGACTAGTATTAAGCCTGTTTTCCACAGATCAACCGGGTGTAGAAAACGAGGTTTGTTTGCCGACTAAATGTCTTAACCCTTTCAAAACACTGCGACCAATCCTCCAAATCATCCTTTAAGGCCATATTCCACTATGCGGTGGGGTGCCACTAGCGGTGGTCTTAATTAGCCACCGCAAGCAATTTCCGTTGGGTCACTGTAAGCACCACCGCTAGTACCACCGCAAGCAATTTCTATATTCCATCTTGCGGTGGCTACTTTTATTAGCGGTGAGGTCAAACACCGCATGTTAATTGCCCACCGCGAGCAAAACGCCGCAAAGTGGAATATGGCCTTTAGTCGTTGAGGATGCAAAGAATTAACATCTGTTGGGTCTAGTCTACAGCACTTGGTCGTTCTGTCAATCACAGAGTGCAGCCATGTCTTAACTAGCCTTTTAGAGTGTGATTGAGCGGACCTACTCACCAATCAGAGTCAGCCAATCACAGGGCAGCTGTCGGTCACGTGCACCCCAACCACCAATCATAGATCACAGGCACCAGTCACAGTTCGGGTTGTAGTCTGATTCAGGTCGTGTTACAAGGGTAGCGGCTGTGCACAAGCACCTTCGAAATTCTGCCATAAATATTTATGACAATAAAAAAATATGGAAAATGAGGGGCTAACAAGCTACAAAAGATACTGTGCTACTGGAAACAGGTGCTGGATACATTAAAGGGTAGATTTGGTTGCAATTTTTATTTACAAGAACTCTTAATGAGCAATTACCTTTACTATATATTCAGATAACATTCTCTTGTAATATTATGCTTTTATTTGCTGATTTCAATCTATTTTTGTCTTTTATATCTTGCTCATAGTCCTGAGTAGAATGACATTTGCTATGGATCTATCGGGATAATAGGTGTCCTCTGCTCATCACTTTGTAGACTATAAAGTTAGTGCCATGTTGCCGAGATACACGATACGTTTGATATTTGAATGCCTTTATCAGATGGCTGATGCCCTTTCAGCTTCACCCTCTGGACGTATCAGGGGAGCCTGTTTATTGTACTTAAAGATAGTGAAGCTCTTTAGAGTGTATATGAGTTGAATCTGCGTTCATAATCCCATTGAAAGGGTATGTTATCAACCTCATATTATTAGTCTATAAAATGAACCTGAGGATATTTCATCGTTATATCAACGGTATTATTTTATCCTTATTTTCTCATAAAATATAGTTTGAAAACTAATATCCAATGGCTCTCAAATTTCTTTTTGAACAATAGTCATTTCAATCCGACAAAACATTGCAAAAACTAATTTCAGTGTTATGTTTATGGGGAGACTAATAAACCAAGGTGTACATTTACTAATGGGCTTTTATAGTACGAAATAAGGCTACGGATAGCCTTACTTCAAGGCAATCAACAAGGATGCACTGTTTTGTGTTCACATTTACTTTTTACCAATTAAGTTCCCCAGTGACCCATTGCACAATGACATTTTGTTGTTACATTAACTCTAATATAACTTTAAGATGACTTGAAGATCGATAGTTATTGTTACTACTATACCCCTAATATCTCTGTTTCTACTTGATGAAATTAAATTTGTAAATTGATATATGAAGGGGCAAAATCAGATTATTTCCTGTTAAAATCCTATTAACAACATTCTAAATAGTTGTTTTGGCCAAATTAACAATGAAAGGTTTCGCTGTTTTGCTTATTTTCGTTGTTATGATCAGTATTGTGCAACGGGCCACAGTAATTAGAGCCACACATGATATTATAAATTCCTATGTAGTGTCTCAAAGGTCAAAAGAACTTTGGGGGGGGGGGGGGGGGTGGCTAATGGAAATAAGGATAATACACTCGAAATACTTCCATAATATGTGCAACATAATTAGTTAAACAATCCTTTCCAGAAAGATATTTTTCACAATGATGTCCTATTCCTGTGTCCGGCGATGTTTCCCGACCCCAATCCATTCTGGTTGTGGTTCGTTGACTGCTGAATGATCCCTGTTTCCTATTCTTGGTTTGAGCTAAGACTAACGTGTAATTTCCCCTTTCACCAGCAGGGGGCGTGTCCCGTGTCGGCTCCCACTTCGTTACGGGCTTCCTGGACGCCACCAGTTCCCAGAAGCCTCTGCTGCTCGTCGTGCCCCACCTACCGGAAGCTGTCAACGTCACCGTGCGCATGCCCGCCGACCCCAGATTTGACCCCATTCACAGGGCGATTAATGGCACCATGACCTACATAGAACTTCCGGCTTCAGTGCGCATGTCAACGTCAAAACGAGGCCATCAAGGTTGGTGGTTTATTCATAAGGTCGTCTTTTCCAATCACGTCGTGGTAGACAGAGGAAAACAGCTTCCCTTGATGAGCACTAAGGCCTGGTATAAAACTCACCGCTAGTGGCTTAGGCATGGCTATATTAGTAAGTTGGGAGAAAGTAATCTAGATTCAGGACAATTCATCTGATTGATATTAAGGCATACTTTTACATACCGGGTGTGTGCATTGGTGTTGCAATATCATTAGGAATGAATTATATTTCCCCCTTATCTTGTTAAAGGCAGGGAAATCCATCAATGAATGAAATTACGTAAATGAAGCATTTTGGTCTATTTCAGACATTATATCAATATAGGTATAGATATGGAGCCACCTTATATAATAAGAGTCGTTTGTACTCTAAACCTACAATAACATATTTAGTTCGGCAAGTGCGTAAACGCATGTTAGAATATCTTTGCCCATGGCAATGGGGAAGGCTTGGAAAATGCATCCTTATCATATGAATGTTAACTATATACGTGCGCCAGAACAGTGGGAGCGCCATCTTGGTCCCTTTAAACCCTAAATTAACCGTCAATACCACGGCGACAGAGTTTCTTGTGTTGAGAATAGACGATAATTGCTTTCATTTTAATTCGATTAGAGATGAGGAAATTGGATATCAGGGAGGTATAGGGAAGGAGAAGAGGTCCAATTATGCCTGGATAATAGTCTCCAGTCGGCCATTTTGGTTTTTATTTGGGCAATCGTTCTCAAGGATGTGACTCTTTTTGTGCCTTAGCAGTCATCGATGTAGTTGCCGCTCTTTTAAATTTCAACCAACAGATATAGATGGCCCAGAGTTATGTATTATACCATACACTTAAATGTCTAATTATGTAGCAACAAACAAATGCAATAGTCAAAAGAGTTATAAACTAAATCAAATAAGCAATGGACAAAAAAATAAATGACTAGGTCCCGAACGTAAAGCTTGAATAAGGCTCACAGAATGTTGTTCTGTGCATTTGGGTTTTTAATACTTTCGAGCACTCCTTTGCTTTTGGCCCCTTTAAGACTTGAGAGAAGAAGATCCTTTTAACTAAAATTCATACTTATTTACATAATTTCAAGTCGTTTTGACATCAATAAAAGGAAGAACCAAAAAGGCTACTGAATATGGAATCAGCTTTCGGGAGACTCAAAAGTGACTTAAAATCAAAGTGGCTGTAATGGGGAATGTCATTTAGGTCGCTTGGCCGAGGTACATTAAGGGACACACTGTCAAATAAAACACTGATGGGAAACTGAATCTAAGCTAAGATCCAGACGATCGCCAAATGTACACTGTGGAGCAAAAGTTTTTACTCGAGTTCATAAATTCATATTTTGATAAGTAATTAAATGTACAATGCGTTTCATAATTCGCAGGCGTAACCTCTAAGGAACTTGCTAGCTGCTTTTATCACAAACATATTGCGTCAGCGTACAACATGGCCAATGTATACCACAATATTAATATTTCAGAGTTTACAGCACAGAAAACAAGGATATAGATCAGGATTAGCAGAGGGCCGAGGTGTATGATGAAGGGATGACTGAGTGGTATTAGGTGGATCTTACAGCGGTGTGGGCGGGGTAAGGTGATGGGGCTGTCAGAGCTCTGAATGAACATCATCACACCCTACGTCAACACCTACAGATCCATCTAGTATAGCCTACTAAACAGGGTTTGATACGCTGCCCAAGACAATGGCGCTGCCAATATTTGCGACGTAAAAGATACATGTTAGTAGTATAGGGAAATGGAAATGTGTAGATGGTCGCACTACCTGTCATATGATGTACCGTAAATGTGGCATTGTCACTTACATTTTATCGCCAGCACGGCCGAGGAGCGGTACATACAATATGTGGTGGGTATCGACAGGCTGTACGTACCGCCTCTCATTCACAGTATTTTAAACATAATATTTTGGAGTATTGTTTGGGTTATAAAATAAATAAGGCCCTTAGGTGACGTCCTCGGATAGCCAGATGGACCTACAGGGTGCTGGACAGCCCAAGACTTCACTATTCATGCGACAATATCGTGTGGGACATATCATAATTATATAAGTAGTATATAGAAAAGGGGGACGGTTGTTAAACATCATCCTTCTTCTCCCCACTTATTGCTTCCACACACTGTTAAAACAAGTGTTTAGAACCTAAACATTTTCCTAAACACTTTGGTGCATCCAGTTTTGGAACACTTTATTTCCCTAAACATGTTTAGAATTATCAGTGTTTAGGGTTAAGTGTTTAGAAATGTGTGATGTTTAGCTGTTTAACCATGAAGTGTTTAGGTCCTCAAGGTGTTTAGAATCAAAACGCTTAAGATTTTTTTATGTTTAGCTCCTAAGTGTTTAGAAAACTTTGTATTTATCTATGAAGCATTTAGGTCTTCAAGATGTTTAGGGTTAGGTGGTAAGTTAAACAGCAATATACCGTAATATGTACAGTGTACTTTCATTCTCAAGGATGAAAACCATTTTAAATTTAACAATAATATACTGTAGTGTGTAATCACACTACAGGATCATTGAGCCAATAACCACATTATGTCCTTCCCTTTTGGTTTAGCCTTGCATGGATTGTTTGATTGTTGGAGGTAAAACCTTTACGGGTATAGCTGATAAAGTTCTTGTACTAAAAAGGTGTCTACATGCTTATCCTACTAAAAAGGTCTTTTAAAACATTTTGTAAATGTTTTAGGGGTGTTCTGGTTGGTTGACCCTACCTAGAATAGCAGGTCAATGAAGTGGTTATCTTAATGACGCTACAAAAACTTAAAAATCTAACATTTTTAATCACAAAGTTCCAAATTCCTAAGTGTATGAAAAACACTATTTTACTAATCATGGCCAAAAATATGGAGGGCATGTGGCAAACCACTAATAGTACAACTACTTCATAGTAGTATTTTGGTAACTTCAGTAGCCTAGATTTGAACCCGGGGCCCCTCACATATGAAGCCTATGCTCTACCACTGAGCTATGGAGGCCTGTAGGTAGACACAGCCCAGCTTTGCTACTTAACTGAATACGTAGGGGTATGAGAGTACTGAACTATTGTCTGTCACACCAACATGATGTTGAATACCTGTATAGTAGTACTGATCCTCCTCATTGGTGCTGACTATGCCAGTGTGCACTGCATGCAGTCCAAGTTAGCTCAGTTGGTTAGGCTTCTACCTTGAATGTAAAGAATGTGGGTTCTAATCCCAAAGTGTCCATTTTTCTTTTCCATAGTATACAATTGATATTATGTGTTTGGATTCTAAACATATCCCATTCAAAACATGGTTAGAGGTTACAAGTGTTTAGCTTTTAAACACAACTAATGTTATGCGTTTAGATTATAAACATAGTTAACCTACACATGTTTAGAAGTTACAAGTGTTTAGGTTTTAAACAGATATGGTTTAGTGTATTTAGATTATAAACATGTTTATGCCCTTAACACATTTAAATTATAAACACCATTTTAACAGTGCAGTTTTCCTTATATGTGCGACGTCGCTTACTCTATCACCCGCTCCGCAGATGAACGCTGCGCATAGTGGGCAGTGCATATTGCCAGGCTGCACGTACCACTCACTGAACACTCATTGTTGTGAGTAATTTTAACAGATTTTGAAGAATTCTTGGGTGATAAAATAAAGAAGGACCTAAGTGGTCGTCCTCGGGTGTGCGTACGACCCATTGGGATCATCCGAACCTTGGGCACTGTTTATTAGTGTCAGGGACCTCGGGTTTTTATGGTGAGGGAGTTACAATTACACAAGACACACTTTCATGATCGAAGTTTCCATACCCAACTCATCATTCGGTGACAATAAAGGGATTTGGAAATATGTAAAAAGGGCGCAGGGACCATTCCCTTGTCATTATTTCCTTGCTCCCTTTAAATGATGAAGATAATCATGTTGTTTATCTGTCTATGTATGACTTTAACCCGTCTCACCCCTAACTTCCCTCTACACGTTATTTCAGGTGTTCTCGTGGAGACGACCTCTGACGTCATCCTGTACGCCGTGAACCGTGTTAACGGTACCGACGACGCCTTCCTGGCCCTACCCACTCCCAGTCTGGGCACCGAATACTACGTCACTTCCTACAGGCCCGCAGCACACCGCAAGTCAGTCCCCCAGGTCGGCGTCGTCGGCGTCAGTGACGTCACACACGTCGCCGTGACGTTACCCGCGACGTTAGAGACGCCCGCCTGGTACAGCGGAAGTGACGTAACGTACCGGGCCGGGGAGACCTTCAACGTCACGCTGGGAGAGTGTGGGAGTGTTGTGTTGGAGAGTGAAGGTGACCTGAGCGGGGTGCACGTGCGGGCGTCGCTTCCGGTCGTCGTCTTGTCGGGGAACGCGGCGCCGGACGCTGCCGACGGGGACAGGGACGCCGGAGGGGACGCTACAGACGCTGGGTCAGACGCTGAGACAGACGCAGGGACAGACGCTGGGTCAGACGCCGTCCCCCAGGGCCTCACAGACCAGATGCTGCCGTCCACCACCTGGGGGCGCACCTTCGCCACCGTGCCCTTCACCGGGACGGCGGGTAGCACCTTCAAGGTCATAGGTCGGTCAAACTAAGAATGAGTAATCTAAGATTGTAGAAAGGTTACACATCACAAAGTTACAAAGTAGCTTTTATCGGCCGGCCAGTAAAATTAAGCCAGCAAAACTTAGTCTCTCACATAGTCTTTCGGATAAAACTCACAAAATATATCGCTTTTGTAGAAATTCTATGTGTTTGTTAAACGAATTACACCTGCATAAAATGTACCATTTAATTATAAGTGGACTCCTCATAATAAACTCGTCAGTCATTTTTTCACATGATGATTGTATCTGAGGTAACCTGGCCGGATACTTAGGTAATTGGAATGGCTGAGCTTTGTATGAAATGTCCATGTTTCGAACTCGATAGATTCTATTTAGAGAACCATTGATATTGTTTTTATCTTGCCCTTTTTCGCCCTTTGCCCCCCCCCCCCCCCCCCCCACTTAGCATTAAATAAATTGTCATTAGGGTTACTTTTGTAATAAACATATTCAAATTTTCAATGGAGATGATATTGCACATAACCCCACGTCTCCAACCACTATACCTTTGTAGTAAACGTCTAATAATTCTAATTCTGTATGTGACCATTGTTAACTATTGTTATACTAACTGTGTGCTTACCCCTCCCCATCCTTTCAGCGGCCCACAACGACACCTCCATCCAGGTGAGGCGGCGGGCGGGTCGACACCAGGTGGCGCTGTCCCCGCCCCAACACACCCACGTGACCCTGCAGGGGGCCGACGACTACATCCACATCACCACCACCAAGCCCGTGTTAGTCCTCCAGTACATCCACCTGGCCACCTCTGGGCCACCGTACTACCCACCCCAGAACCACCAGGACACTCCTGGGCCACCGTACTACCCGCCCCAAAACACAGACACCTCTGGGCCACCGTACCCCGCCCCACTGCCCCAGTACCCGGACACTTCTGGGGCACCGTACTCCCCGCCACAGCACCACCCGGACACTTCTGGGCCACCATACCCTCTACCCCAGTACCCCATGGCCGCCCTGCTGCTCCTGCTGCCCCCTATTGAGCAGCGGCGGAAACACTACGTCTTCAGCCATAGCGGGGACAGTGGCTCCCCTAGCGGGCGGCGGGAGAGGCTGGTGCACCTGGTGGTCGGGGAGACGGAGAGGGAACAGCTCAGACTGGACGGGGAGCAGCTCGGGAACGACTCGCGGGTACTGATAGAGGGGGTCGGGGCCAACTACTCGGCCCTGAGACTGACGGTGGGGGGCAGGCACAACCTGAGTCACCAGACCCCGGGGGTCGCCTTCTCCGCCATGTCCTACGGGTTACCCTTAGACTACGGACACCTCCGACAGAGACCTCTACCGGCGGGGCAGGACGAGCCCCCTGCCCCCAATAACCCTCTGGGTACTCACTCAGTGAAAAGTGCTTCGGTTAATACATCACATCAAACATCAACACAATCAACAACGTCATCCTCCACAACAGCAGTCTCAACCTCTTCCAAACCTTCCCAACCTCCCTCTACCCCCTCCCCCTCCCCTGCCCACACCCCCTCTGTACGGACGGTGGTCAAGGCCATAGTTCTCAGCTCTGACCGTAAAACTAACACCATAAACGAGGCGGCCGCCCCCCGCCCGTTCTCCGCGCCCCCTGGTGGCGGTGGGGGCGGGGGCCTGTCGCCCACGGTGGTTGCCGTCATCGTGTCGCTGTCAGTCGCCATCTTGGCCGTCATTGTGTGCATCCTTGGTTTTCTTGTAGCTGAACTGACGTGTCGACGGGAGGGGGGCCTAAGGCACAACAAGGTCGTACCCTTCATTAACTAGACCTGAGGGCCAAGGGCACGTGTCCACGGGATCACAGCCTCCACCAGAATAAGGTCATGCTCTTGTTTCCAAAGCCATGTATTGACAAGGGGGCAGCCCCTGTGACAACAAGGTCGTGTCCTTCATCAATTTGACCTTGTCTCCAAGGGCATATATCACCACCTGAATAAGGTCATGCCCTTCATCAACTAGACCTGAGGACCAAGGGCATGTATCAACAGGAGGTCGGCCTCCGATATAAGGTCGTGCCCTTCATCACCTTGACCTTTTCTCCAAGGTCATGTATCAACCCAACAGTGGTATCCACCAAAGGACAGGTGATGTCCTTTACCAACTAGCCCTGGTCATCAAGGTCGTATGTTTGGGGTAGGGCAGCCACCACTACCAGGTGATGCCCTTTACCAACCAGACCTGGTCATCAAGGTCGTATGTTTGGGGTAGTGCAGCCTCCACTACCAGGTGATGCCCTTTACCAACCAGACCTGGTCATCAAGGTCGTATGTTTGGGGTAGTGCAGCCTCCACTACCAGGTGATGCCCTTTACCAACCAGACCTGGTCATCAAGGTCGTATGTTTGGGGTAGTGCAGCCTCCACTACCAGGTGATGCCCTTTACCAACCAGACCTGGTCATCAAGGTCGTATGTTTGGGGTAGGGCAGCCTCCACTACCAGGTGATGCCCTTTACCAACCAGACCTCAACAGGACAGTGCTCTCCCTCAGAATGAGGTCTTGCCCTTCATCGACTAGCCCTCGTCTTAAAGGTCTTGGAACAAGAGGGTCGCCTCTGATACTACAAGGTCATGACCTTCATCAACTGCACCTGGTCAGCAAGGTCATGGGCCGGGAGGTTAGCAATCTCCACCACAGTAAGGTCCATTATCACTTTGACCTTGTATCCTAGCGTATGTCAGGTATTGATGGTAAGGCGACTTCCATCACAACAAAATCATAGCCATTATCATCTTGATCAATTGAAGGACCATGTTTGTATTATTCGTGAAGCTAACATGAATGATAATAATAGACAAATAAAACGATTCGCGATAACTATTGCGAGCCTCTGTTTGTAAACCCTGAAGCTGAGGCAAGCACACATGTGGTTTCTACCTTCCTTTGGTTTTGCCACCATTTCGTTTATGTGGGCAGCCGAAAGCAATGAAGATTGTGTTTTAAGGGGATGTATCCAGGGCGGGTATAACTAATTGCGTAGCTTCCGTAGTTTTGAACAGATATCTTGATTTTAGTGCACAGCCATTGTTTTTTTTGGAAAGAATTATGCATGTTTAAGGCTTTTAAACATAGCTGATATGCCTATAGACACTATATAAACATTGTAAGAATCTCCTATTCTTCATGTTTTTGAAGATTGAGGTTTGTATGGTTATATATCCGTTAGTGTCCAATTATTGTGTACTGGATTCATTATCTATAAAGGCGGGTGTCCTAAATCAACATTCAATGGTAGCTGGTCTCTATTGAAATTGAAACGATACTCCGATGTTCTAAATGGTAAAATATACATTGGTAGGAGTATTAAATCTTTACTAGCAGAGTCACACATGTACACACTTTGATATCTGCCAAGGTTTAACATGAAAAGCATCCTTGCACTTTATCTTTGCCATAAAAGGTATGCGTACCCAATACAAGTTGGCTGAATTATATCACTCTATCTATGTATTCAGGCAAAGAACATTTTGTAGAATACCTGTATACAAAATTCATTCATATAGTTGACAACCACAGAAAGGAGTGTCCTTCCTATTACCTCAATCTATACAACTAAACTATACCTTCATCTCTATATCTTCTGAGGAACAGGAGTCATAATTAGCCAGAAGCAGTGTTTTTATATATCTTCGAAACAAAGGACATGAGCTTCATATTTTTGAGTGGTTGCAATCGGCAATCGGCAATCGGACTCACATTACAATTGAGGACTTTTTGATTTTCAAATGAAAGGTGTTTTATATATGGGGGAGTTGTTTACACACATGATCATTTGTCTCACACTTACATTATACGTAATTACTATATCGATGATGACATCAATGTTTCCATATAGTAGAAGTATAGATTGAGCAGGGTACGAGCATGCATATGGGGCCGGCACTAAAATAGTCTGCATTGATTAACTAGCATCATTTTCAGTCCAATATTTTCTGTAGGAACTCGTAATTCTAAGATGATGTTTTTATTGTATCAAGATCAGATTAGTCATTCACAAGTTATGAGTAAATTTATTATGGAAAATTGACCACATTTTCAGCAGATCGCTAGTGATGATGATGATGATGATAAAATACATTAAATCCATAAGCTAATAACGTTTGATCTAATAATCATAAAAACTTCATTCAAAAACTGGCATAAAGCTTAGATGTTGGTCTTTCTAGACAATATCAAGCTAAAACACATTGTTTAGCTTTGAATCGCGGCTTTTTTATT
Organism: Lepidonotus clava; assembly: GCA_936440205.1. Classification (NCBI taxonomy): domain Eukaryota; kingdom Metazoa; phylum Annelida; class Polychaeta; order Phyllodocida; family Polynoidae; genus Lepidonotus; species Lepidonotus clava. Next base: position 51,354,334 of record OW387141.1, on the reverse strand, counting down.
GAAAATAAAAAATGGTGGACCATTTGGAACCTCTGGATGATCTCATACAAATTTAACACCAAGTTCTCTAGGTATTTTTGGAAAAAAATATTAGTTTTGTCACAATTTAAAACAAACATTCTGAAACTACAATAATTCAGCTTCAAAATGCGACTAAGCCCATCAATTTCTGATTGAAATAACTTGTGTAAATGTCTTCAACTTACGTCCATGGTAAGGTGCAAAATGTGTAAAAAAACAAAGTTGTACAGGCGACACTTTGGCAATCCTTTATCAACTTGCTCCTTTGACGCTGTATGGGAACATGATATGATGGGAAGGCTTGGTATTTCTAGTTGTGCGTAGGCAGTACAAGGTTGCCGTTTGAGGAGATATGACCTTCCGTTTTTCACATCTAGTTATACGTAGGGTGACGAAGACTGTTATAACGAACGTGGATAACACGATAGATGACGCTGTGATTTCATACAGCAATGATCATACACACGTTGATCTTTGAGGTTTGAATTTTGTACCGGAATATATTGAATCAATTCACTAATGAATGGCATGTGGTTAAGGCAGTGAATTTCAGCTCATATTGATGCACCGCAAATATTCGAGCAATATGTAGACTAACAGGAACATGCTTCAACCACGTTGAATAATTGTATAATGTTATATACAGCACTAATAGCTATATAACTGAGTTATGGTCTTATAATGGTGTATCTTCCATCTGCTTAACAACGGATCAAAACTATCCATCAACACGCAGCCAATGAAAATCTAAATTGAGTATTAAAGATCATATTTTCCCAATCGTTGAATGACACATTTTGGTAGGATTTTGATATTTATCGGTACAGCCAACTGTTGTAGAAGGGAGCCTAGGATATTGTGGAATCCGTTGTTCTGTATACTTATTGTACAGAGAGAAATACATCAGCAAAAAAACAAAGGGGTGATTGAATCTCAGCAGCTGTTTAGGTGACCTACTATTGTCAATGGTATCCGAGGTGTCCTTGATTCTCAAACCATATCATACTTCTGTGAACTCTTCCTTAGATTCCATCTTCACAGGGGCGGATGCGGGAATGTAGGTTATACGATAGTATGGCTTGTTTTATGTTTATGCAGTTTGAGCCCCCACTAAATGGGAAATATCGATGGGCCATCTAATAATGAAATGGTAAAATAAGTCAATGTCTCACAACAAGCTAATGACGTCGTTGTTCGGATCGGTCCCATGGTTCAAATGTGCCTGTTCTACAGGGCCAATTTTAATTATGTAAACAGTTATAAAACAATAGATATTTGTGTCTTAAACTCATGAGATTCTCGAACTGGAAAAAGTCATTAGAAGTGAGTGAGTGATCTTTCCAAAACAGTGCATGATTTGACAAAATACGTCCCATTATGTGACTGGTCACAGGACCGCCTGGATCCCTGCCTCTATATCCGCCCCTGTACTATTTTCTCCCTCTAGGTCCATCTATATGAAGCTATAGTGACTGTTTTAGTGAAGGAAACACTCCGAGCCAACGTTGGGGGCATGACGTCCAGGACAAGAGTTCCTTTTCGGGTAATCTCGTAGATTTAGAAATGGACGCATTGTTTCCAACAAACTATAGGTGGTGACACGTAGGTTTCGTACGGTTTATTTGTGGCGAACACAAGGCAGAGTAATTTTTCTTATCTTATATCAGGATCAGGTAATATTTGAAACAATACTAATGAAATTTTAGATCAGCTTCTTAATATACATCCTGTTATATGAGTAAACATAGATTCACATGCGCTTAAGAATTATAACAGTATGTCATCATTTCAGACAATTATTGTATACGCAATTTAAATTCAAGATTATTAGTTAAGTTTTCAAAAGTAGTACTGCTACAGTAATAAGATAAACCTCAGAAATATATGTCTGTAACATCTTCTACCTGCGCATGTGCAGGAAAAATCAGAGATTTTACAATGATATAAAGTCTGATCGCAATACAGCATTACATGGGATATGATCTCTCTCTATATATATATCCTCCTACAAAAATCCCAAAGAACCTTTGCTAATTGGTCTCGACGATCATACGTTGAGAAGGGGTGAAATTGTCAGTCATATGCTCACACCTAACCATAATATTATGGAGAGCCAATCTATATACTGATATCACCTTTTCAAAGTTGTAAAGTCTTTCGCCAAGACATATTTATAAACATTACCCTAGACCTCACGTGGTATATTATCTCTAATGCAATATTATGGCTTATGTTTAAGAGCAACAACGATGCCTTTGTGTACATAGACAATATTCAAGTGTAGCAGTTTTCGGTTATTTAGTAAATGTAGATCAACGTGTATTAAATTCAAACACTTCAATAAAAAGTTATGTATTCGTGAAGTTAGTTTCACAGAATTTGTGGCCAATGGCTAATTCGTTATAGGATAAGCACTTAAAATCTATGGTCTTAAATATAATAGTATACGAAGAACAAGTCTATGATGATTTTCATTATTTCTTCTTGATTAAAATTCAATATGAGTATCTATGTTTGAATGATTTGAAGGAAATAACCATTTTGATGTTTCAATCATTTTGGAATATACATTTTGATGTGGAACAGAAAGGCACCCCTCGTGTTTTGAATGATGTAATCTTTCAGGGCAAATTATATCATATTCCAGTCTTAGGAAGGGGCTAGATATGTATAATCTGTGACAAGCATTACTCTCTCCATAATCTTGCCACTGCAATTATGATAAACAATTATCTAAACTCTACTGGATGGATAGGAACCATTACGAATTCAACCTTTGTGTAATATCAACACATTTATTACACAGTAATTCATGAATCCATTGTAATTTTGTATGATGTAAATAATAAAATGAGAATTATAAAAAAAGCCAAAGTGTTGTCATGAATGCTTTATCTTTGTGTCAGTTCGCCTTAATTTGTGTATTTTATGTCGGTATATTATTGCATCATGTTTTATCATAACTTGGGAAAGGCTAAAATGGCATTGCCAGTTCCAGTTCATGGTTGCATTATTTGTTTTGATGCAGCCTAGTTTGGTTCACGCTTTCAAGTGACTGCTTTCATATATTTGTTAATATGCAACTTCTGACATAGGTGAAGGGGGCGGGGCTTAAGCCCCATAGCCACAACATGGCCATACAACCCATAGGGATAGTCAAACACCGAGGGTGAAGCCTGAGGTTCACAGGATCCCCATTGGTGGTACGGCCACCCAAGTATGCCCCCTAAGGTCCTTTTTTATTCTATCAGCCAAGCAATAATCCAAATATGTTTAAAATACTGAGAATGATGAGCAGTACGTACTAATAAAAGAAGACTCGTGGGGGGCGTCCAAGGGTGGCCGTAAGACCCATAGGGGAGAGCTAAGAACCGAGGGCGAAGCCCGAGGTACATACAATCCCTTGGGTCATATGACCACTAGAGGACGACCCCAAAGGCTTTTCTATATTTCATATTGATAATTTTCTTATCCTACTTCACTAGGGAATTTCCCATTGTCGGTTTGGGTCGGGCAAAACAAAATTCTATATTTTATCACCTAAGCAAAATACAAAATAATGTTTAAATCCATAAATACAAGGAGTGGTACATACAGCCTGTCAATACGCACTGCCCTTATACACACCGCTCGTCGGCCATGTGGGTGATAAAGCCTGTCAATATGCACCACCCCCTGTACAGCTCTTTGGCAGTGCAGGCGATAAACCCACCCGCGGTTCCTCATACTACAGTGCCACCTGGAGGGAAATCTTTGCAGTTCTTCCTTTTCAGACAACAAGCCAGAGCCTCTTGTTATTATTTCAAAATTCCTGATACAAATGATATTTGTATTGACGTGTTATCAATGTTATCTTAAGTTATTGGATACCTGACGATGTAAGATCATACAAATTCATATTGAGTGATATTCACCATGAACACATAGAAATCTATATTTAACTCAACAAATAGAGCCAACGTCCTCCTGCAGGTGTCACCACTGGAGTTAGCAGTCTGTGACCTGTAACTAATATAATAAGAAGCACTGCCAGGGTGTCTGAGGGTGTCTGTATGACCCATAGGGGATCGTCATGTATCTAGGGCGAAGCCCGAGGTTCGTACAATCCCCATGGGTCGTACAGCCACCCGAGGACAACCCCAAGGTGCTTCATTATTTTATCACCCAAGAAATATTCCAAATTGTTAGAATGACTGAGAACAAGGGGGCACAGTGAGCAGTGCATATGGCTTGGCAATACGCCCTCCCCACAATACACACCGCTCGTCGGCAGATCAGGTGATAAATCAAAAAGGCTCACTGGCCCCATCTGCCATAAAAATTCTAAGTACATTATTGATATCGAGCGAGCTTATGAATGGATTAAAAGGGGTGACAGGACCTTTGCCCCATGGACCTTTGCCCCCCGGACTTTCACCCCTTTTCCCACTGGACTTTTGCCCCCGTGACGTTTGCCCCCTGGACCGTTGCCCCATTAGGACCTTTGCCTCCCGGGCTTTTGCCCCTCGGACCTTGCCCCCTAAGACTTTTGCCCCACGTACTTTTGCCCCCTGCAAATCAAATTTTTAAATTACTTATCATTTATAACTTTCTTCACTTTCTATATCATTATTCATTTTCATGTTTATTTATTAAGGAAGTGAACCTATCAGATTAGTCATTATTATAATTTGTGTATATCTTGAGAAACTTGAAATATTTGTTGAGACTTCATAGATCTAAAATTAATGCTTTTATAAACAATCAATTTTTTATTGATTTATTCTCATGTTCGTCAAACACAATATTTAAGACCAATGTTCCCCACATAAAAGAAGCCTTACACCTAGTGGCATCCATGCTTTATAAAGCCCCTTCTCCAACTCCCTCCTGCCGCACCTCCCGGCCCTCTCCTGTGGTGACATGCTGATATAATGACACATGGTGATACAGACCTTTTTAAGTTCAGTGACATGTGATAGGGGATCTTCCTAAATTGAACATGGCAACATAGATGTTTCTTAAATGCTTGTCAAATAATTCACAACTTAAGAGATACAACTTTGAGTTGCCCTCGAATGAGACCAGTGAATGTCGCCATCATAATGGTTGGTCGATATCTTGAGCTAGAGCCTCCAGTTTCAATCTAAAAATTCCATTGTGCATAACAAACCAATTGAATAAGGAAAACCTTTGAGGTAATTTGTTCTCATAGCATTGAATATTCATGCACCAGAAGCTACCATTTCCGTACATTTCTGACAAAGAACGTTTTCCTTTTTCCACTACTTTTACTTGCTTGCTCTACATATAGTGTTTCATACATGCACTCCATATAAAAACTAACGAAAAAGATAACTTCACTGTCAATGAAGAATAACATATCATATTCATCATAACTTGATCTGTTTACTTCTACTGTTGGACATGCAATCTCAGAAGTCACTTTGCAGGCATGAGATTACAGCCATACAGTTTGTATTTAGATATTGGGTGTTCAAACTCACATCTCCCCCTCACTTCTGACTCTCTTTAAAAGAATAGGGTGAATTCCTGATACTTTTTGCAAGTAAAATTTTTCGGAAAATAACTTTTGCAAAGCTAAAGTCTGTATTCCACATACCGATTTCTCTGCCGCTTTTTAAGCAGTTGAAATATAGATGATATTATACATCAATAGAAAGGTCTTACAATTCTCTATTGAATGGTATATAGTAAGTGATATTCGTAGAGAAAATCAAACAAATATAATATCAGCTGCATCAAAATCAGTACGTGGAATACAGGCTTAATTCATGAGAAAATATAGAAAGTACATCCACACGTCGTTTGATTACAAACCTACCACCAGAGTCACGTATCTATCTCCAAACCTTCATGTTTTCAGATCACCTGTCAGCATCACATAGACCTCATCATTTTTTTAAAGAAGCCATTAAATAAATGAACTAAGCGCTCAGCATGACCGTATCGGCGGAGATTCATCAATAAGTCATTACGGCCTCACAGTCTGACTGCCTGCAGCAGGGACGGCTGGGCCCTGGTGGTGGGGGCTGATGGGAGCATTACATGCTGGGATGGCATGGTCTTCAAGAGCCATTCCAACTAAGCAACTTCAGTGGTAACGGCAGAGGGGCGAGTGGGAGAATTGACAGTGAAATTACCGGGCGACTGCAGATTGCTGGTTGACTCCCATGGGTACGGTGTGCATTTTGGGCGACCAGTGACGGAGAACAGGATCGACTGGAAAATCAACCAGAAAATCGACCGGATAATCGCCCAGAAAAATGTCCGGAAAATATCAAACCTGTTTAATATTACAGTCGCCTGGCGGGGACGATGGCTCTTCTCTCAGTGGCCCATCGCCGCTAAAGTCGCTTAGTGTGTATGGGGCTGAAGCCTCATACCCACCATGTGATTATGTTGCTGCAACCAACTGTTGCAACGTTACATTGTGACATTCTAATAACATTTTCGTAACATCATTTATGAGACTGATACTTCATAAGAATGCAACAATAACATTCTGTTTAGGTGTGGTTGAGACATCACTTGATGAGGAAGTCACCATAATGTTCTGTTTAGGTTAGGTTGACACCTACTGTAATAAGATAGTCACAGTAACATTCTGTTTATGTAAGGTTAAGACCTGATGTATTCAGAACATCACAATAACACCCTTTTTAGGTGGGACCTCCCCTGGTCAGGAGGTCAAAACAGTGTTCTGTTTAAGTGATGTTTGGACCTCACCTAATCAGGATGTCACGATGACATTCTATTTAAATTTTATCTTGATCTAACCTCACCAGAACGTTAAGAGAACATACTGTTTTGGTTAGGTTTCAACCTCCCACAAAAGTAGTGTAACAGTTACTTGACAATTTAGTAAGTAACAGACAAACCAAAAAAGTATGGTTGCATAACATGACTGTTACACCTTGGCTGTGAAGTTTACTTCATTTTATCATGTTTTATTTTTCTAAAGAGAATTATGTTCAATAAACCTCATATGAAAGAGATAATGCTTAAAAAATGTGCGCATTATGAATTTTTGCAAGTGAAATCCATAATTTTGCTATTACATCTAACAATCAAATAAACATGATAAACCAATTTCGGCTAAGACCACCACACACCTTCAACTCTGTGCCTCCGTTGTGCCCAATTGTTTTATGAGATCTGAATATACGCGCCCTGAGCCGTGTGCCCATTTACATTCAGACACGACCCTCTCAACAGACAATGTCCAATCAATGGTATTCGCCCTGACAGCATCAACATCATTGCTCACCGGCAACCGCAGGCCATTTCTTTAGGGAAACACTGGAGATGTACTGCTTTGTAATAGTACGCCATCAAATGCATATCAATATCATATGACAGCTAATATCTATGTTTTGACTTGTTGTTTCATATATCACATTGAAAGAGTAGGAAATTGAAGAAGTTTATATCTGTGCAACACAGGACGTTTCTGAATAGTCTACAGCAGTAATTTGATGTGACCGGCATAGTCTCGAAAACAGATTTACCAACATAATAACTGATAGTGGAAATGACAACATTCCAAAGTGTTAGCTTATTATCATTATATTGCACAGTATTCAAACATTGCTCATAATCAAGGGGTACTTGGCAAGTACTAAACAATATGAATACCAGACAACAATCAGAAAACAGACTATAATAAAGAACTCCAGTGGGCATCTGAGGGTGGCCGTATGACCCATTGTCATATAAGCCTGAGGTTTGTACAATCCGCATGAGTTGTATGCCACCCATGCAAGGATGGCCCTGAAAGTTCTTTTATATTTCATCACCCAAGCAATACTCAAACCGGTGGTGTGCATGGCCTGTCAATACGCAGTACACACAATACGCCCGTTCGCCAGCCACGCAGGTGATAATACCATACCACTGGTCAGATGTCACAAACCTGTTTATATCAACTAAGACGTCAATCATAATGACAGGTGGGGAATCAGAATGAAAGGTGTTCTTTGCCACAAGTAACCTAATATCATGATAAAAGATGTAGGTTAGGTATATTAAGGATTTTTTTGGGTCTTGCTAATCTTTTATTTGGAAGGAGGTCAACTCTAAAAACAAGTTAATCACAGGTACTCACCAAGGAGGATTGTTTTGGACTTCAGTCCCCACAAACACAATTACCTCTTCTCCTCCTCCACTAACACATCCCACACACTGCTAATAGTTACAGACCCTTGACCACCCGAGTGGGCACCAACTCACGCTTGCTTCTGCTCCAAGCCCAGCGGTCAGTGCTGCAGACTATTAGACTGCATTTCTCTCACTGCATCATCCAGCAATTCTCCCTACCACAGATAGCTGCATTACAGTATTTTAGCACCTGCAGGCTAATTTGGACTAATTTTGTCGACAAAAACACAGCAAAAACTATAGAAAATAAACAAATAATTGTTATATATCCTAAGATAATGAATACATTTTCAAACAACTTAGAAAATATTAAACACATATGTTATTAGTGATTTTGATTGTGTATTTGTTTCATATCCTGATGAGCCCTAGTTCAGTAGTATATGAGACCGCTGTGGCTACAAAACTCCCTACATACTAGTGCTTCTCGCAAATGGCGAGAGGTGAATTAGTTAACCAAAGACTGACCTTATTTGACTAGTGTAACTGGCACACTGGTTAGAGTGTGTAAATGGTCTGATGCTAACTAACATTAACTGCCAAGGACCATATAGGTTAACTCTAATTAGCCGCATACTTTGGGGCAGAGTGGAAGTTAAGCCCAGGCAATCAGCGACATAACAAGTATGTTCTCCGACCATACTTTTTTGGTTAGTCTGTAACCTGCCCAAGTTTCACATAAGGGCTACGTTATTTTAGGTAAAGTTGAAACTAACTAAACAAGAACGTTATAATAACATTGTATTTTAGTGAAGTTGAGACCTTACTAATAAAGAACGTTATGACAATGTTATTAAAACATGAAAGAACATTACAAGAATATCATAAAAATGTTACAGTGGGACGTTGCAATGGTAAGTTCCAAAGACACTTTTGGTTGCAATCAAAATAATCTAACAAGAACCAAAGCAGAACTAAACAGAACGTTATAATAACATTATCATAACGTCATATTCTTGATTGGGAGCATACCCTTTGGTACTGACATAACCAATGTCTTGTGAGTAGTATGTTGAATCAGGCCACTTCAGTGTGATGTCAGTAGTACATGGAGATGGGGCAAAATTAATGGCGTCTACTCCAACTTGTTGGTCATATACCATAGCTACTCATATTAAGATACACTTTACAAGTAGTACATAGAAATAGGCCCTTGCTTATGGGATCACCAACATATTCTGATGTGTAAATAATTTAATAGAAATCTGATTCACGCCAATATGATAGTTGAAAATGTCAGTTGTGTTAAATTACTGTGCCTGACACGAACCTGAGGAGGAGATTTCAGGATGAAGGTACAGATTGAATATCAATAACTGAAATACAATGTCACAAAACAGTAGCGAATAAATATTTTTGAAAAGGTTGGAACGCACTAATAGAAAGGGGGGAGGGGCAGAATTCTACATTCAAATAATCTAAATTTGCCCCGAAAAGGCAAACAAATCGCGAAGTAACGGTCTGCGCAGACTCTCATAGGGGGCACCACTGTTGTCGACATCACACACATCCCATAGGTGCCATAGTCAGAGTCACATATCTCAGCTACTACTGTAGCTATAACATCTTTGCTTTTGTTTACTGGAGATGGCCTATACGTCGTTTAACTGCACAAAAGTCATCGTTATAGATATGTGCTGTAAATAATAAACATTGATTTGCGACTTCCAGGAAGGCTCCTGAAAGGTCATGTGACCATACTCTCCCGTGGCGTCGGATTACCTAGTAATACTCGGTCCGAGTATAGCCTTTTTTCGTTATGGGAAAAGTTGTATCACTACACGCCATAGTTAACTGGGTCCACTTCCGGGGACTCGCATACACCCAGAATGCTATAGTAGGAGCGAGTATTACGTATTGATCTGACACGACGAGGAAGGATGGATATGTGACCTGACGTCAGCCGGATTCTAGTATTCCAGGAAGTTGTATTTTTTTTTAAATTATCTGTCAAACACTTTGTAGGATGTAAGTTCTATTGCAGTTTATATAAGGGAGGGTCATGAATAACCAGATTGCTAGAAAATAATGGAACACAAGCTTGACCATTCTGCCGTCATACAAATTTTCATATTGTTTAATTAGGATGTTTGCACTTTGCTCATCAGTCTGCCAAAACAACACACATATATTCGTGTACACATGATATATGCATATATGTGCATACGGTTACTCTTACATAGATTATACATTTATACATTCACGTACATACATGTGTATATTTACATACATTCATACATGTATCTATGTATACACATACACAATTAATACACACACGTATGCATACACACATCTCTTTTTTGTTTTTTCATTTCTGAAATAATCTTCAGGGTAACCCCCTGGTCTTCCAGATCAAGTTATATAATATAATTCAGAACTCATGATAACCAGCTTCATCATAGTTCATTCGGTGACCATTATATTATTAGAAAATCTAAACAAAATTATCAAAACATCACAGTAATGAATCATCAAAAATCGAATACGTGATTTGAAATCAAAAATATCATCACATGCCTGCATATCAACAGATAATGGATTCCAAAGAATTGTACCCTTGTAAAAGGGACTTGTATCATATTTTCCACCACAATATTTTTCAGTTTTAAAAACAAATTTACTATTACCATGAGTTAACCTATTTGATAAACATCAAATTTAACAACTGCATTTGTCTCCTTTGTTCTAAACTCAGTAGTTCACAACTATTCAATCATATATATATATATGTCTGTATACTTTATGTTAGTTTATGTTTCATTACAGCATAAATGTATATATGAAAATAAAACTTATTAGATAAGATTAAAGCAATATGGTGTAATTGCACAAAAAGCAGCACAATATCCCTGGTGTATCTCTAACAGAAATGGCCTGTGGTTGGCGGTGACAACGACGTCGATGCTGTCAGCGCGATTACCTTTAATTGGACATTGTCTGTCGAGGCAGTCTTGTCTGAATGTAAATGGGCGCCGGGCTCAGGTCCTGTACATTCAGATCTCATAAGACAATGGGGCATAATGGGGGCACAGAGTGGGAGGTGCGGTGGTCTGATGGGGTCCTTACATTTGGCAGTGACAGGTAGACAGGACTGAATAGACAGGCTTAAAGGGAACAAAGGCCATACCCACTGACCGACTTTAGTGGCAATGGGTGACGGATGATTGGGAGAATAATCGGTAAAGGTGCCAGGCGACTCAGGATTACTGGGTGACTCCCCTCTAGTATGGCCAACGGCCGACTGCCAACGGCTGACTGGTAACAGAAATTGCCAGTGAAATCATTGTAAAATATCAACTGTCTTAATATTACAGTCACCTGGTGATATCAGGTCTTTCTCCAAGTCGCCAGTCGCTGGAAATAACGTCTTGTGGGTATGAGGCTTAATGGTTATGTTCCAACTTACAATTTTATATCTGACTTTAAAAGATGTGAGAAGGAATAAGTGTTAGTCAGAGAAAGGACTTTGAATTATCTTTCGAATGGTATGTACTAACATGGAGGCGTTCTTGTAATATTTCTTATAAAAGCCTGAAAACCTGGAAATTTCTAGTAGTCAAAATCACCTAGTGGAATACAGGCTTAGCAGTGTTGTGTAAAACTAAATTAATCACTCTTGGTCGAACAATGCTTTTACAGAGTGAGGTTATCTCAGTATCGTCAACAATTATAGGATCACATCAACTTTATAATTATAGTGCTTATTAAGAAGTATAATAGGGACCATTTTAGATAATTTAATGAGGTGAATAAACCAGTCTTCTAATTGTGATTTGGACTTGTGGCTCAGTTCAAGAATAAGCAGCGTTCTCAAAACTCCACTTTGATTATAACATTTTTTTGCCTGGCTTAATATTTAAATCCGCATTGACTACTAAGTTCATTGAACTCTAAGAACCTTAAATGGATGTACGCGACTTCTACATTTCATGCTATTTGAGGTATCTTTACCTTCCAGCCCTTGACTTCAATTATGAAAATACACTTTGCTTTCTGTGCAAGGTTCAAACGGTTTCATTAGATTACATTTCCGTCAGAATGAATAAAAAAAAGTCATTGAACTTTTGTCTGATAACCCTTGCAATGACAATTAAGACAATATTAGCTGAGAATTGAAAAGTAATATTTTAAAGTCAATCCTACATAAAATCCTATAGCATAGCAATCTTTCTGCACTTTCATATAGATGCTGGACACTCTCATGAAGCGTACGTTGAAAGGTGCATGTAAACTCCCCCTGAAGAAAATACCATCGCCACACATTATCAGCAGATATTTCATAAAATCTTAAATGGTTAAATGCGTGGCAAAAAAGGTTGTCTCTGAAATGCGGCTTACATTAAATATTGTAAGCAGCCATACTAGTGACTGAGATTGTCCATTACCTCCGCAACTATTGTAAATGAAGGTAGAAGAACTGTGTAAGACGATATTGCACGGGATTTTGTTGAAAAATGCAATAATGTCAAATAGAACTAATATTTCCAAAAGCAAAAAAGATTGCACGGAAAAGGTACGAGTTGTATGTATATATTCAGAATGGTAATTCTAATCACATCCCTCTAGTGCTGTCATCGACCTCAATAACACCCTGAAGACACACAGAACTGCTCTCCCAACCCTAACCACACTGTAACACCCACCACCCTCAGCATCTCCCCGTGTAACCACCTCCTCCCCACACCCCAACACACATAGAGCCCTCCCCCAACCACACTGTAACACCCACCACCCTCAGCATCTCCCCGTGTAACCACCTCCTCCCCACACCCCCAACACACACAGAGCCCACCCCCAACCACACTGTAACACCCACCACCCTCAGCATCTCCCCGTGTAACCACCTCCTCCCCACACCCCCAACACACACAGAGCCCACCCCCAACCACACTGTAACACCCACCACCCTCAGCATCTCCCCTTGTAACCACCTCCTTCCCACACCCCCAACACACATAGAGCCCTCCCCCAACCACACTGTAACACCCACCACCCTCAGCATCTCCCCGTGTAACCACCTCCTCCCCACACCCCCAACACACACAGAGCCCACCCCCAACCACACTGTAACACCCACCACCTTCAGCATCTCCCTATGTAACCACCTCCTCCCCACACCCCAACACACATAGAGCCCACCCCCAACCACACTGTAACACCCACCACCCTCAGCATCTCCCCGTGTAACCACCTCCTTCCCACACCCCCAACACACATAGAGCCCTCCCCCAACCACACTGTAACACCCACCACCCTCAGCATCTCCCCGTGTAACCACCTCCTCCCCACACCCCTTACACACATAGAGCCCACCCCCAACCACACTGTAACACCCACCACCCTCAGCATCTCCCCGTGTAACCACCTCCTCCCCACACCCCCAACACACACAGAGCCCACCCCCAACCACACTGTAACACCCACCACCCTCAGCATCTCCCCGTGTAACCACCTCCTCCCCACACCCCCAACACACACAGAGCCCACCCCCAACCACACTGTAACACCCACCACCCTCAGCATCTCCCCGTGTAACCACCTCCTCCCCACACCCCTTACACACATAGAGCCCACCCCCAACCACACTGTAACACCCAGCACCCTCAGCATCTCCCCTTGTAACCACCTGCTCCCCACACCCCTTACACACATAGAGCCCACCCCCAACCACACTGTAACACCCACCACCCTCAGCATCTCTCAATGCAACCACCTCCTCCCCACACCCCCAACACACATAGAGCCCACCCCCAACCACACTGTAACACCCACCATCCTCAGCATCTCCCCGTGTAATGCCACCACCTCCTCCCCACACCCCTTACACACATAGAGCCCTCCCCCAACCACACTGTAACACCCACCACCCTCAGCATCTCCCCGTGTAACCACCTCCTCCCCACACCCCAACACACATAGAGCCCACCCCCAACCACACTGTAACACCCACCACCCTCAGCATCTCCCCGTGTAACCACCTCCTCCCCACACCCCAACACACATAGAGCCCTCCCCCAACCACACTGTAACACCCACCACCCTCAGCATCTCCCCGTATAACCATCTCCTCCCCACACCCCAACACACATAGAGCCCTCCCCAACCAAACTGTGACACACACCATCCTCAACATCTCCCCGTGTAACCACCTCCTCACCACACCCCATACACACATAGAGCCCACCCCCAACCACACTGTAACACTCACCACCCTCAGCATCTCCCCGTGTAACGTCACTACCTCCTCCCCACACCCCCAACACACATAGAGCCCACCCCCAACCACACTGTAACACACACCACCCTCAGCATCTCCCCGTGTAAGCACCTCCTCCCCACACCACCAACACACATAGAGCCCTCCCCCAACCACACTGTAACACACACCACCCTCAGCATCTCCCCGTGTAACCACCTCCTCCCTACACCCCCAACACACATAGAGCCCACCCCCAACCACACTGTAACACCCACCACCCTCATCGTCTCCCCATGCAACCACCTCCTCCCCACACCCCCAACACACATAGAACCCTCCCCCAACCACACTGTAGCAACCACCACCCTCAGCATCTCCCCGTGTAACCACCTCCTCCCCACACCCCCAACACATATAGAACCCTCCCCCAACCACACTGTAGCACCCACCACCCTCAGCATCTCCCCGTGTAACCACCTCCTCCCCACATCCCCAACACACATAGAGCCCACCCCCAACCACACTGTAACACCCACCACCCTCAGCATCTCCCCGTGTAACCACCTCCTCCCCACACCCCCAACACACATAGAGCCCACCCCCAACCACACTGTAACACCCACCACCCTCAGCATCTCCCCGTGTAACCACCTCCTCCCCACACCCCTTACACACATAGAGCCCACCCCCAACCACACTGTAACACCCACCACCCTCAGCATCTCTCAATGCAACCACCTCCTCCCCACACCCCCAACACACATAGAACCCTCCCCCAACCACACTGTAACACCCACCACCCTCAGCATCTCCCCGTGTAACCACCTCCTCCCCACACCCCCAACACACATAGAGCCCACCCCCAACCACACTGTAACACCCACCACCCTCAGCATCTCCCCATGTAACCACCTCCTCCCCACACCCCCAACACACACAGAGCCCACCCCCAACCACACTGTAACACCCACCACCCTCAGCATCTCCCCGTGTAACCACCTCCTCCCCACACCCCCAACACACATAGAGCCCACCCCCAACCACACTGTAACACCCACCACCCTCAGCATCTCCCCGTGTAACCACCTCCTCCCCACACCCCCAACACACACAGAGCCCACCCCCAACCACACTGTAACACCCACCACCCTCAGCATCTCCCCATGTAACCACCTCCTCCCCACACCCCCAACACACACAGAGCCCACCCCCAACCACACTGTAACACCCACCACCCTCAGCATCTCCCCGTGTAACCACCTCCTCCCCACACCCCCAACACACATAGAGCCCTCCCCTAACTACACTGCAACACCCACCACCCTCAGCATCTCCCCATGTAACGTCACTACCTCCTCCCCCCACCCCAAACACACATAGAGCCCACCCCCAACCACACTGTAACACCCACCACCCTCAGCATCTCCCCATGTAACCACCTCCTCCCCCCACCCCCAACACACATAGAGCCCACCCCCAACCACACTGTAACACCCACCACCTTCAGCATCTCCCTATGTAACCACCTCCTCCCCACATCCCCAACACACATAGAGCCCACCCCCAACCACACTGTAACACCCACCATCCTCAGCATCTCCCCGTGTAACCACCTCCTCCCCACACCCCCAACTCGCATAGAGCCCACCCCCAACCACACTGTAACACCCACCACCCTCAGCATCTCCCCGTGTAACCACCTCCTCCCCACACCCCTTACACACATAGAGCCCTCCCCTAACTACACTGCAACACCCACCACCCTCAGCATCTCCCCATGTAACGTCACTACCTCCTCCCCCCACCCCCAACACACATAGAGCCCACCCCCAACCACACTGTAACACCCACCACCCTCAGCATCTCCCCGTGTAACCACCTCCTCCCCACACCAAAACACACATAGAGCCCACCCCCAACCACACTGTAACACCCACCACCCTCAGCATCTCCCCGTGTAACCACCTCCTCCCCACACCAAAACACACATAGAGCCCACCCCCAACCACACTGTAACACCCACCACCCTCATCATCTCCCCATGCAACCACCTCCTCACCACACCCCCAACACACATAGAGCCCTCCCCCAACCACACTGTAACACCCACCACCCTCAGCATCTCCCCGTGTAACCACCTCCTTCCCACACCCCCAACACACATAGAGCCCACCCCCAACCACACTGTAACACCCACCACCCTCAGCATCTCCCCGTGTAACCACCTCCTCCCCACACCCCTTACACACATAGAGCCCACCCCCAACCACACTGTAACACCCACCACCCTCAGCATCTCTCAATGCAACCACCTCCTCCCCACACCCCCAACACACATAGAACCCTCCCCCAACCACACTGTAACACCCACCACCCTCAGCATCTCCCCGTGTAACCACCTCCTCCCCACACCCCCAACACACATAGAGCCCACCCCCAACCACACTGTAACACCCACCATCCTCAGCATCTCCCCGTGTAACCACCTCCTCCCCACACCCCCAACACACATAGAGCCCTCCCCCAACCACACTGTAACACCCACCACCCTCAGCATCTCCCCGTGTAACCACCTCCTCCCCACACCCCCAACACACATAGAGCCCACCCCCAACCACACTATAACACCCACCACCATCAGCATCTCCCCGTGTAACGTCACCACCTCCTCCCCACACCCCCAACACACATAGAGCCCTCCCCCAACCACACTGTAACACCCACCACCCTCAGCATCTCCCCGTGTAACGTCACCACCTCCTCCCCACACCCCCAACACACATAGAGCCCTCCCCCAACCACACTGTAACACCCACCACCCTCAGCATCTCCCCGTGTAACGTCACCACCTCCTCCCCACACCCCCAACACACATAGAGCCCTCCCCCAACTACACTGTAACACCCACCACCCTCAGTCTCTCCCCGTGTAACGCCACCACCTCCTCCCCACACCCCCAACACACATAGAGCCCTCCCCCAACCACACTGTAACACCCACCACCATCAGCATCTCCCCGTGTAACGTCACCACCTCCTCCCCACACCCCCAACACACATAGAGCCCTCCCCCAACCACACTGTAACACCCACCACCCTCAGCATCTCCCTGTGTAACGTCACCACCTCCTCCCCACACCCCCAACACACATAGAGCCCTCCCCCAACCACACTGTAACACCCACCACCCTCAGCATCTCCCTGTGTAACGTCACCACCTCCTCCCCACACCCCCAACACACATAGAGCCCTCCCCCAACCACACTGTAACACCCACCACCCTCAGCATCTCCCTGTGTAACGTCACCACCTCCTCCCCACACCCCCAACACACATAGAGCCCTCCCCCAACCACACTGTAACACCAACCACCATCAGCATCTCCCCGTGTAACGTCACCACCTCCTCCCCACACCCCCAACACACATAGAGCCCTCCCCCAACCACAATGTAACAACCACCACCCTCAGCATCTCCCCGTGTAAAGCCACCACCTCCTCCCCACACCCCAAACACACATAGAGCCCACCCCAACCACACTGTAACACGCACCACCCTCAACGTCTCCCAATATAACCACCTCCTCCCCACACCCCCAACACACAGAGAGCCCTCCCCCAACCACACTGTAACACCCACCACCCTCAGCATCTCCCTGTGTAACCACCTCCTCCCCACACCCCCAACACACATAGAGCCCACCCCCAACCACGCTGTAACACCCACCACCCTCAGCATCTCCCCGTGTAACGTCACCACCTCCTCCCCACACCCCCAACACACATAGAGCCCACCCCAACCACACTGTAACACGCACCACCCTCAACGTCTCCCAATATAACCACCTCCTCCCCACTACCCCAACACACATAGAGCCTACCCCCAACCACACTGTAACACCCACCACCCTCAGCATCTCCCCATGTAACGTCACCACCTCCTCCCCACACCCCCAACACACATAGAGCCCTCCCCCAACCACACTGTAACAACCACCACCCTCAGTATCTCCCCGTGTAACCACCTCCTCCCCACACCCCCAACACACATAGAGCCCAACCCCAACCACACTGTAACACCCACCACCCTCAGGATCTCCCCGTGTAATGCCACCACCTCCTCCCCACACCCCCAACACACATAGAGCCCACCCCCAACCACACTGTAACACCCACCACCCTCAGCATCTCCCCGTGTAAGCACCTCCTCCCCACACCCCCAACACACATAGAGCCCTCCCCCAACCAAACTGTAACACCCACCACCCTCAGCATCTCCCCGTGTAACCACCTCCTCCCCACACCCCCAACACACATAGAGCCCACCCCCAACCACACTGTAACACCCACCACCCTCAACATCTCCCCGTGTAACCACCTCCTCCCCACACCCCCAACACACATAGAGCCCATCCCCAACCACACTGCAACACCCACCACCCTCAGCATCTCCCCGTGTAACCACCTCCTCCCCACACCCCCAACACACATAGAGCCCACCCCCAACAACACTGCAACACCCACCACCCTCAGCATCTCCCCGTGTAACCACCTCCTCCCCACACCCCCAACACACATAGAGCCCACCCCCAACCACACTGCAACACCCACCACCCTCAGCATCTCCCCGTGTAACCACCTCCTCCACACACCCCCAACACACATAGAGCCCACCCCCAACCACACTGCAACACCCACCACCCTCAGCATCTCCCTGTGTAACTACCTCCTCCCTACACACCCAACACACATAGAGCCACCCCCAACCACACTGTAACAACCCACCACCTTCAGAATCTCAATGTGTAACCACCTCCTCCCCATACCCCCAACACACATAGAGCCCGACCCCAACCACACTGTAACACCCACCACCCTCAGCATTTCCCCGTGTAACGTCACCTCCTCCCCACACCCCCAACACACATAGAGCCACCCCCAACCACACTGCAACACCCACCACCCTCAGCATCTCCCCGTGTTATGTCACCACCTCCTCCCCACACCCCCAACACACATAGAGCCCACCCCCAACCACACTGTAACACCCACCACCCTCAACATTTCCCCGTGTAACGTCACCTCCTCCCCACACCCCCAACACACATAGAGCCACCCCCAACCACACTGTAACAACCACCACCCTCAGCATCTCCCCGTGTTATGTCACCACCTCCTCCCCACACCCCCAACACACATAGAGCCCACCCCCAACTACACTGTAACACCCACCACCCTCAGCATCTCCCCGTGTAACGTCACTACCTCCTCCCCACACCCCCAACACACATAGAGCCCACCCCCAACCACACTGTAACACCCACCACCCTCAGCATCTCCCCGTGTAACCACCTCCTCCCCACACCCCCAACACACATAGAGCCCTCCCCCAACCACACTGCAACACCCACCACCCTCAGCATCTCCCCGTGTAACGTCACCTCCTCCCCACACCCCCAACACACATAGAGCCCACCCCAACCACACTGTAACACCCACCACCCTCAGCATCTCCCTGTGTAACGTCACCACCTCCTCCCCACACCCCCAACACACATAGAGCCCACCCCCAACCACACTGTAACACCCACCACCCTCAGCATGTCCCCGTGTAACCACCTCCTCCCCACACCAAAACACACATAGAGCCCACCCCCAACCACACTGTAAAACCCACCACCCTCAGCATGTCCCCGTGTAACCACCTCCTCCCCACACCAAAACACACATAGAGCCCACCCCCAACCACACTGTAACACCCACCACCCTCAGCATGTCCCCGTGTAACCACCTCCTCCCCACACCAAAAGACACATAGAGCCCACCCCCAACCACACTGTAACACCCACCACCCTCAGCATGTCCCCGTGTAACCACCTCCTACCCACACCCCCAACACACATAAGAGCCACCCCTACCACCAACCATACTTAGACACCTCCTGCCTTCATTGCTCTCAGGGCCCATCCTATAGCTCCAGGCACCTTTCCAAAGGCACTAAAATCCCCACTACCAAACCTCACCACCTTTCCTCCTCCTCTCCCAACACCCCATTCCTGGTCCCTAGACCATACTGTCTACTCTCGCTTGGTCTAAGAGTACTCCAAGTAGGCCCAATCACACCGGCTGGTTCTCCAGTCACCTACTGTAGCGCCTCTAAGGGAAGCTGAAGTGTAGAGTAAATATAGGCAGTGGTTTTCACACCCACGTATTTGGTGTGGGTGGCTTTTCCCTTCGGCGGTTCAGCTAATGGAATCTATATGGGCTGGTTTAGACTGAACGATGGCACAAACCCTAAGAAGGCCCGTACACAGGGAGGGGGGGGGGGTGCATCCAACCCCCTGCCCCCTCCACAAAGGAAAATGTTCAAAAGTTCCATCCTTCCATTCAACATTCATTGTAAAATCTCCTAAAAAAAATAGTTGGATGATGTTGGAAAGTTCCACGTTTTACAAAACATTGAAAATTTAAGCAAAAATTCCACTTTTGGAATCTCGCTCCTTTCCCCCCACAGCAGAACCTGTAATCATACAGACCTGCTCAGGCAATTGTATTCACCACATTTCAACAGTGAGGTCTTGTCTATGTGGTGCCTTTGTCTTTTACGTTTTTATGAAACAATTATAAGTTGCTATGTTACAGTTTAGTTGTAAATTTACGTTGTGACAACCTACATTTGTTGACTCCCAAAATGGTTGCAGCAACGTTATTCCCAACATTGTATTGGGACTTTTCCAAAACCTTTTTACAACTTTTATTATTATTTTTTTATATATTTTTTTTAAACATTTATTGTCAATATAATTTTGTTAAGTTTTATTAAGCCATTATATAAACCCTTGAAAAGTTATGCATAAGATATAAGTATGGAAAGTATAAGCCATCTTTATCAGTTATCTCATAATTCTAATTTCAGAATGCATTTATGCTTATAGAAACCAACATACTGATCATGTGCATTAGATTTTGATCATGACACCTTAATGACCTTGCATTTACAATTCTCCCAACCACGGATAGCTAATTTATTGAGAAGTACCTGCAGGATAGCCTAAAACAGGGTGCATGCTGGGTAATATGTCGACAAAACTGAAGGCTTTAGTATAGGAATTATCATGAATTGTGTCACTATTTGTAAAGTAACATTGTTAAAAACTAGCCATCATTATCTTTTAAATTAGTATCCATAAACCATTAATATTTCCAGTGTTGTTTGAAAATTCATTCATTGTAGATAGATATATATAACAGTTATTTTGCTTATTTTCTATAGGTTTTCCAGGACTTTTGTCAACAAAATAAGTCCAAATTAGTCTGCAGGTGCATAAAATACTGTACATCAGCTATCCGTGGTAGGAACAATTGACAATGGTAATGGCTGAGAAGACTGTATCATGTTGAAAAAGTTTAAAAAAGATTTAAAGTTTATATGTTATTTAAGTACCCCTATAATATATCATAGTGTTCAGACATTATGTATGTAAACAATGGTAATTGATTTTGGACACTTCATTCATACATTTTATTTCAAAATGGATGGTGAATTCTCGTTGAAAAAGGATTCAACTTAAAAACGTTTTTCAAGTTGAATACCATTTTGATTGTGGTGCCACCTGTTTGGTGCTATTAGGTTGTCCTGCAATTGTGACAATGTTGCACTAATGTTGTGAATGCTATATGTTGTCACAATATTGTGAAAAAGACATTAAAAGGCAGAAAAAAACATTATGAAAAAAAACATTATGAAAATCACATTGTCACAATGTTGTAAAAATGAAGTTGTCACGACGTGATTTTGCAATATTGCAGGAATGTTTCAACAAAATATTGCAAATATTTCCTGAATATAGTGTGTTTGCTGGGATATAAGCTTCATCACTTTTGAAATCTCAGGAAGCGCCTTTGACACCCGTTTAGTGAGTTTCAGGCATTTCCCGAAAGCCCCATACCCACTAGGCCATTTTACCAGTGATGGGCGACAGGCAACTGGGAGAATCGGCTGATTCTTATGATTACCTGTCAGTATAGTATATTGGAATGTACTTGTTTGATCTGAATCGGCGCTGAAATCGGCCGATTCTAGAGGCAGAATCTGGGGGCAGAATCAGCAGATCTCAGTGCCGATCTGTCGGCCGACTGTGTATAAATGTCCTAGTGGGTATGGGGCTTTACCTGTTATATGTAATCCTTGGTGTTTATTGGGTTTACAGTCGGTGGCCTATACCCGCCTCCCTACCCGCCTACCATGCACCCCACCCCGCCCAGCCCAGCCCCTCCCCGCCCACCGTGCATCCCACCCTGCCAAGCCCCTACTCGCCCCAACCCATCCCACACCGTCCTAGCCCCAGCCTCTCCCAGCCCCGCGCCGCCCCGCCCTGGCCTCTACCCAGTCACTCCCTGGAGCTGCTCCCATCCGCTCCGATCTGCTCCGAGCTGCTCCGAGCTGCTCCGAGCTCCCCCTCCTGCCGGGCCGTGGGTGGTGGTTGTGAGAGCGCCGAGCGGAGCGCCTCAGTCAGTGGGAGCGTCGGCCGGGAGTAGGTCGTTACACCACTACCACGGGGACCATACCAGTAAGGCCTACTACCACCTCCAACCACCACAGGGACCATACCAGTACTAGGGACTGCCACTCCACGGTCAGAGGGACCAGAGGTAGGTAACGCCTTCTGCTCCTCTCCCCCCCCCTCCAATAGGGAGTTTCAGATCTCAATACACATCTTTATATGTCAACGTATCTCAAATCTGTCCAATCATATTTAAGGCAATAAATGTACGATTAGGAAATAACAATATGATATCTATTCAAAATAGAGGTAGAGAAGTATACTCGTAACTAAATATTCTAAAAATATATTTCAAGATCTGAGAAAAAAGGTATGTTCGTTTTAAGTTACGTCAAGACTCAGAGTATTTGAAACCCCCTAATAGCAACTCCAACGTATCAACCAATGTAAACGTAACGTATCTCTTATCTCAGCTATCACCATGTAATTGTGAACATTTTTATCATGAGTTTCATATTGGGGACTAGTAATCAAAAGATGTTAATTCAAAAGTCTGAAATCCTTTAGTTTTAATCTCTGAAAGCCTAGGAAATAAGATATACCTTTACATATCGAAATGTGTCGGTGTTGCTTAACCTTCCTACAGTACGAAGTTTTTAGCAACTCTACTGTATCACACACCGTTAACGTAACATATCTTTTATCTCACCGTCATCAATTTACTTCAAATAATTATGTTTTGCTATAGATATGCTACATCGGCCATGTCATCAATGAGTACATATGGTTTCAGGAATTGGGTATAATTATACAGATACACTTTCATATGACTTGAAAGTTTTGGAATACGTATGGAGATGCGTCCAGGATGCTAAAACTCCCTTATCTCTTGGAGGCCCTATTAGATATACACGACTTTAGTTGGGATAGATTTCTTCTGATTGACATACATCTCTGCGTTACCATGGTATATGTGTTATTCTGTTTACTTGTTGGTTAAGATGAGAACTACCTTACATAAATTTCTACGTTGCAGGGTTAACCTTGGACAGTAACCAATTGGAATACCACGGTTGTATTTTTCCCCGTTGCAAAATAATAATAAATTATTATGTGACATGCTCCAAGATGCCAATTTTTACCGATTATAGCACTCCGCGAATTTATCTGTTATGTCTCCATATCACCGCCCGCTCCTCCCTCCGAACCCAACCCCCCGGTACATACGCACATTTTCAGATCCTCAGGACCCCCCTCCCCCAGACTAAAATAAGCATTGATCTTTCATCAGGACGTACACATATTTTAAAAGATTTCCACCCCCCCCCACCCCCTTGATGCGCACGTAGGCCCCCAAGATTGTGAGCCCTAAAGGCGCCATACCCATGGGGCTGAGTCGATCGGTCAGCCGACTTGGTCAGAATCTAGTAGTGTGTGTGGGGCTTTAGAGAGGAGGTATGTTACCAGGGATATCTGATAGTCAGCAGACCGCTATGGGACTCTTACAATTACCTTTAGAGAGGGAGGTATTTAAATCGGACCCAGACCCCTGGCTAGGGTGAGCTGTAGTTGGTCCTACACATCTAGAGTAGGAAGTCTGCAGGACCCAGGACCTGCAGGACCCAGAAGGGTTGGACCATGGGCCAGTCATAGAGACGTTAGTATCTCGTCCCCTCAGTGTGTCTCTATCCCACCATTACATAACAACAATGATAGAGTTGGCCTAGATACACGACGCAAAACCATGCAATGAACACTCTCATTCATTCTATTTTTAAAAATGATAATTTAATTTAATTTATTCTGAAAAATGAGCAACTGCATAGGTGCTCACACTCTGTATTTATTCTGTGTGGTATAATCAAAACCAATGAACCTAAAGTGATAATACCTGTCTATTATGGTACTGAGTACCTTACTCTGCCCATGGGGCCTGGGTGGGGCTTAATCAAGAAGATGGATCTGGATAAGATGATAGTGGTGAATGAGAATAAAGTGGGCCAACCCATTGATACATGCACAATGCCTGCTTCGGCTCTTGGCTCTTATTGTTTCCGCAGCACAAAAAACATCAATCTGGCCTGGGTATATCATCGCACCAAGTATAAAACAGTATCAGTAGTCTAATGGTACATCCTTGTTAGCTGTCCTTCACACTCCCTTGATCCCCCAGTGGTATAATTGTCCATTCACAGCACAACCTAAAAAGTAAGTTTTGATAAACAGTGACTCATTACATCTGAAATTTGATATATGATACAGTATGTTCTGTTACGTTACATGCAGAACTATGCCAGTAGTTCTTTGTTCAGGCATAATCCTGAAGAAGGATGTGGATGAGATGAGAGCAGTGAATAAGGATAGTGCAAACCAACCCTTTGAGACATGAGCAGTACAGGCATTAGTTTCGTATTGTTTCCACAGTACAACAAGCATCAATCTGGCGTAGGTATAATACCACACTAAGTATAAAACAGTATCAGAAGTCTAATGACACATCCTCGTTAGCTATCTCTCTCTCTATCCCCACAATGGTATAGTTATCCATTCACAGCACAGCTTCGAAAGTTGTTGATCATCCAATGAATTATTACATGTGGAATTCTGTATATATGATATAGTGTGTTATATTAGGTTACATGCAAAACTCTGCCAGTGGTTCTGCGGCAAGGTATAATCACTGAAGATAGATTGTTAATGAGATGAGAGTGGTGAATAAGAAGAGTGTAGGCCAACCTATTGAGACATGAAGAGCCCTGGCTTAGGCTTTTCATTGTTTCCACAGCATAAAAAGCATTAATCTGGTCTGGATGTATATTACCACACTAAACATAAAACATTATTAGTCTTCCTAAGGTGCATTCTCATTAGCTATATCTCACTTTCTCTTTCTTGATCCCCACAACTTTACAATTGACCATTTGTAGTATGAAGTAGGTGTTGATGAATCATTGACTTATTGCATCTGAAATTCTATATAACAATGATACAGCATGTTCTGTTATCTGTGATTCTTCCCCAACAGATATCTTGATTGATCTTGCGTAAAATTATGTTACAAGCAGAACTATGCTCTGGATATATTACCACACTAAGTATAAAACAATCAATAGTCTAATCGTACATCCTTGAAAGCAATCTCTCATTCACTATCTTAATCCCCAGATGGTATAATTGTTTCTTATGACTTATTGGATCTGAAACTATCTATATGATACATCGTGTTCTGTCACGAGTCATTCTACCCCAACAGATACCTTAATTGATCTTGTTTATAATTACATTGCATGCAGAACTATGCCAGTGGTTCTTTGGTGGGGCATAAACACTAAAAATAGGTCTGGATGAAATAATACCAGTGAATATGATAGTGCAAACTAAACCTTTGAGGCATGCACAGTGCAGGCTTTGGGTCCCGATTGTTTCTGTTGCATAAAAAGCATCAATCTGTTCTGTGCATATATTACCAAGCTACGAACAAAACAGTACCAGAAGTCTAATCACACCTAATTGTTAGCTATTTCTCTCTATTCCTGTAATGGTATAGTTATCCATTCAAAGCACAACTTTGAAAGTTGGTGTTGATCAACTAATGACTTATCACTTCTGAAATTCTATATATGATACAGTATGTTATGTCACATTACATTACATGCAGAACTATGTCAGTGGTTCTGTGGTCAGGTATAATCACTGATGATCGATGTTGATTAGATGACAGCGGCAAATAAGGATACAGCAGGCCAACCCATTGAGATATGCAGAGCGTCAGCTTCCTTATTGTTTCCACAGAACAAAAAGCATCAATCGGCCTGGTTATTTTGCCACACTAAGTATAAAACATTATCAGTAGTCTAATGGTACATTCTCGTCAACTATCACTTTTTTCTCTTAATCCCTAGGATGGTATACATGTCCATTCATAATACAAAGTTGGTGTTAGAATAATCAATTAATGATTTGTCACATCTGACATTCTATAAAATTATGATACAGCATGTTCTGTCATCAGTGATTCTTCCCCAACAGATACCTTGGTTGATCTTGTTTAAAAATATGTTGCTGAACTATACCAGTGGTTCTTTGGTGGGGCATAATCATGAAGATGGGCTTGATTGAGATGAGACTAGTGAATAAGAATATAACGGGCCAGTCCATTAAGAGCTGAACAGTGCAAGCATCAGCTCCTTATTGTTTCTGTAGCATAAAAAGCATCAATCTGTGTAAAAAAGTATCAGTATTCTAATGGTACATCCTAGTTATCATTCTCTCTTTCTCTCCTGATCCCCACGATGGTATAATTGTCAATTCATGTCACATCATTGGTGTTAATTATGTAATGACTTATGACATCTGAAATTCGATTAATTATGATACAGTGTGTTCTGTCATCAGTGATTTCTCCCCAACAGATACCTTGATTGATCTTGTTTAAAATTACATTGCACTCAGATAAATTATGCCACTGACAGTAACTCTTTAGTGGGGTATAATTATGTAGATCGGTGTTGATGAGATGAGAGCGGTGAATAAGAACAGAACAGGCTAGCCTATTGAGACATGCAGAGCGCAGGCTTCGGCTCACTATTGTTTCCACAGCACAAAAAGCATCAATTTGGTCTGGACATAATACCATACTACGTACAAGACAGTATCAGAAGTCTAATGGCACCTCCTAGTTAGCTATCTCTCTGTGTATCCCAACGATAGTATATTATCCATTCACAGCACAGCTTTGAAAGTTGGTGTTGATCAACTAATGATTTATTACACCTGAAATTCTGTATATTATGATACAGTATGTTCTGTTATGTTACTTGCAGAACTGTGCCAGTGGTTCTTTGGTGGGCATAATCACTGAAGATTGATGCTAATAAGATGATAGCAGTGAATAAGAATAGAACAGGCCAACCTATTGAGACATGAAGAGCCCAGGCTTAGGCTTTTTATTGTTTCCCAGCATAAAAAAAGTATCAATCCTGTCTGGATGTATAACCATGCTAAGTGTAAAACTCTTTCTCGATCCCCCCAATGTCAGGAATGTCCATTCATAGCACAACATGAACAGTAGGTTTTGATCGATAAATGAGATGAGACAATACCTACAATGAGTAAATTATGTAGTTTGGAATAAATATGCAATGTACCAAGTAGCACATCTCAGTCATCAACACAGAGATGAACACATCATAGTCTATCCCCTCTATCAATAGTGTATCTTCCTGCTAGAGGATAGACCTGAACCTAGCGTTTGTATAATCGGCGGTATTGGGCTGCTGGTAGAGAACGTTACCATGATGAGGGTCAATATCGGCGGCCTGCTTTTTCAGAATGTGGAATACAACCTTTACTGATTTCTTTTTCAATTGGAGGATTGTAAACATTTGAAATAATCACTATAGGTTTCTATGAAAAATACCAGAGTTTTCAATTTACACAAATCCCAGGAAAAGAATTGCAGTGTTTTTTTCTCTTGAAATTCCTACAGATGTTTTGTCTTAATCTTATCAATATCCTGAGAATAAAATCAAAGGGTTTTACTGTTTTGGTTATAGACCTCCCCTATCATCCCTATACTAATAAATGAAACACTGTTTGTGAGGCGCGGCAGTATAAACCTAGCTCAAAGAGGTGTCCAATGCCATTAAACCTCGCTGATTAACCCATTATTTTTGTCAACAATAACAACACACATTTATAGGTTTGTTATTTATCAAAATGGAGAATTTCGGGGAAATCAACACCTTTACATATTAAGTCAACCGGACATGCAGTATCATCA
The DNA here is from genome assembly GCA_936440205.1 of Lepidonotus clava. Taxonomy (NCBI): domain Eukaryota; kingdom Metazoa; phylum Annelida; class Polychaeta; order Phyllodocida; family Polynoidae; genus Lepidonotus; species Lepidonotus clava. Next base: position 51,325,670 of record OW387141.1, on the reverse strand, counting down.
TGTGGTATTAGAAACCACTGATTACATTTGTCATTCCTGATTTGATATTGTGTGTTAATTAGCCCATGGCTCTTGCTCCATAGTTACCTTGATTAACCTAGTTTAGGACTACATTACATGTAGACAGACTAAAGCCTAGTCCCCACAGGGTGATTAGTTTGCACAAAAACGACATCGACCAACGTGATAATCAGTGGTGACTTACCATACACTAGCGCAATGATGTTTGGGGAATAAACCACTAGTTGCCTTGGTTTTGAGGCAAAATATCAGACACGTTGAATATTTTTCTATACCCGCTGGTGACTAGTTAATCACCGGGCAATGTACTAAAGTGTCCTCTAGCTGCCAGCTAATTAATTGCAAGATCGCCCCAACATGGAGATTAACATTTTAGTTGTCTGAAGACTAACTAGTAGCCCCACGACCAATATTTCGTCCTTGGTCAATGGTGAAATGCACTAATCACCGGGGTTTAGTTGCCCCGTGTGGATGTGCCTTTACCTTGTAAATAGTTTATGTGCTCATGTGATTTTTATTCCCCTAATTAGATTTTTGTGAAGAGTGGAATGGTCTTATAACACGCTATTGAATAAGGCGAAAGCAGGCTTCTCATTTTCTGTACTGGGATCAGTTTGTATTTACATTTGTTTCACTGAATGAAAGGTATTGCTCACATAGTGAACACTGAATGAAATGTATCATTGTATTCCCGTCTGGTCACGTATAGTAATTTTTGAAAATTGAAACCTCTTGGATATATTTTCTCACCCATTTACAATTACTTCACGTGCATTTTGTGAAGAGCTTGTTTTTCAAGTTTGCATTATCATATATATAAATATATATATATATATATATATATATATAGATGCATATTTAAATACAGGAGCCAATATCATCAGGTCTCCGTTGATGGACTCAAAGATGTACCTTATCTATGTTAGATAGCTCCTCTTCTTCCATCAATGTTCCATAATTAGATGATCCCTACATCACACCTTTATTTTCCCAATATAATTATGCACTGAACACGTCATTTTTCAGACTGTTCTATGATCATGAGCGATCCGAGTTCATCGTGGCGTAACGTCTCTTTTAGTCAACATAATTAGATGATTCCTACATCACACCTCTATTTGACCAACATAATTACATTACACTGATATTAGCCAACATCAAGTATTTTTTCAGACTACTCTATAATCAGGATCGATCCAAGTTCATAATGACAGAAACTTTCACTTTAATTTGTACCAACTGTTGTAATGAAAAGGGATGCGGATAGTGCAACACGATCCTATAAATAAACCAATAATGGCCTTTCACTGGGTTTGTTTTTTCCCTACTTCTGCCATTCCGAGGTTAGTATGGGTGCGGTGTACCGTACACAGACAGACACGCCCACGTCGTCGTACTACAGGATGGCTGGCTTCAGTATAGCCACCTCATGTATCACCTTACAACTGAGGGTCAGGTAAAGGCTACATTCTACTGCCTGGTTATCTTCTACATTCTCAAAATGGTGAAGTAGGAATAAAGACTAATTATGGTCATGCTATACGTTTTCAGAGAGCATTTGAATTTGCTCCCAAATGACACACAGCATGCATAGTCCGCGTTATATTGGTCCCCACTTGGGCGATTAAATTTTCTTAGTTGCTGGTGACTAAGGCAGTTAGTTGCCTGGTGACTAATCCAACACTGGTGCCATGATGTCTGGCATGGTTTTCTGGGGAAATATTTTACATGTTTGATATTTCCCTCTCGTTGCGACTGATTGCTGCAGTTAATCACTGGGCTAGGTGATTAATGTGACCTTTAATCACCCGCAGTTTGATGACAAGAGTGTCCCCACTTGGGGACTAACCTTTTTTTACCAGCAATTAACGAGTCATCCGATGACAAGTTAGTCACTGGCTTTAGTCGCCCAACTGGAATACCGGCTCAACTGAGAGCTCAAACAACAGGCAGGACAAGGAACAGTGGGTCTTTAAAATATAACATTGTATGACAGGGCTGGTTAAGTCTGAGGCTTGCATTTGAAATGCTTCAGGGGCGGATCCAAAGGGGAAGTCCAGGAGGTCCTGAAAAAGTTTTGTGCATGCACACTAACGCAATCGGTTCTAATAGCCTATATGCAGACCCCCCTTTCAGAAATCCTTACACGCCCCTGTGTTCACATGTATCTATGACAGCTCATGCCATGCAGGTCATGCATATAACTGGCAGGAATCATGTTTCAAAGGGGTCTAACAAAAGAGGACCTAAGCCATGTTTCGTGACACTCTGTAATTGAAAAGTATTCTCTGTTTGCTAGAAAAGAGCAACATGCATGTGACTTATCTTTAGGTCTGAAAACACCCTTTACTCCTTCTACCTTCCCACGCACTGTATGTTGTTTTTCTGGGTCTGGACATGCAGCCTAGACTGAAACTAACCACTGAGTCTATAAAAAATAGGGAACTGTCTGGCCATATCCAATTCGATACATCTAGATGTCACACTGCTTTTGTAAGCACCTCATGTTTTGGTACCTTCATTGAAGAAAAATCTAGATATAGGAATGAAATAATATATAGATGCTAATCTAAATTGTCTCCATCAATATATAAAAGTCAATAGATCAGATAATATTTTGAAAATCTGTAATTGCAATACATATTTTTTGATTTTTGATTTTTGAATAAGGATTCTTCATCAAGTGAAAGAACTATATAACTGATACTTTCCATACATGTTACTAACTGTCCAATGCAAGAAATATTGTCTCAGAAGTTTTAAAGTTTAGTGTTTATTTTATGGCCCAAAATGGTAAACTGGTATTTAAATATGTATACATGCACACCTTAACAGGAACACTACATTCATATTTTGAAGATCTTGTTATTCAAGTTTGCCAAACATTGTTGGACCACTAGATTGCTTTTGACTCTGTATATAACTCGTCCAAATAGATGTTCGGGGTCACATGTATATACACATACAGGAGCCAGTATATCATCAGACCTCTGATGGTGGACTTAAGTATGTAGTCGATTGGTGTGGGTAAGCTCCTCTAATCAGGGCTTTCTTGCTCAGACTTATGTTCCATAATTAGATGATTACTACATCACACATTTATTTGCCCCACTTAATTACATTACACTTGGCACATCTCTTCTTCTGACTGCTCTATGATCATGGTCAATCCGAGTTCATCAGGATGGAAATTCTGTTCTAATTTCTACCTACTGCTGAAAGGAAAAGGTAGACAGATACTCAAATCAAACCATTTTGATTCACATCATTTTCCCCTCTTTTTGTATTGTTTGGGATGGGGGAGCAGCACTGGCTGGGGGATCACCTTAATAATCAACGTGTTGGCTTAGAATAATGTCTTATTGTTTGTGTTAGGTGAGTTGATCAACCAACTTTGTACCTGGATAAGCCCCCATCATCTGCCATCACCAGGGCTATATATCTTCCATTAATGTTCCTTAATTAGATAATTCCTACATCAGACCCCTGTTTGCCCAATCTAATTACATCACGCTGATAATTATTAGCTAACACCGGAGATGAGTCTTTTTTTCTGACTGCTCTATGATCAGGATCGATCCAAGTTCATCATGATGGAAACCTTCACTTTAATTTGTGCCGACTGGTGTAATGAAAAGGGACGCAGATATTACAACACGATCCTATAAATAAACCAATCATGGCCCTACAGTGGTTTTTTTTTCCTGCTGCTGCTGTCCCGAGGTTAGTATGGGTGCAGTGTAGCATGCACACACACGCAGACACACCCACATAGTCATACTACAGTATGGATGGCTTCCGTATATAACCCAGCCAAAAGAGTGGGTCGGGTAAAGGCTGTTTTCTACTGGTTTTAGAAATCAGCAGTGCAAATTTAGGTTTGAAACAGACATGTTATACATGAGTAGAAAGGTTTTACACTTCGCTTTCAAATGATATGTAACAGGTAAGGCTTTACGCCACTTTCCCATAGAAGATCAAACAAATGCAAAAGTGGCAGCATGAAAATCAGTGTGTGTGATACATGCTTTAGTAGCCAAATTAACCAAGTGGAATATAGGCTTGACTGAGAGCTCAAACACTAGGCAGGACACAGAACAATCCATCTTTAAAACATCGAACGGCATTGTATGTCAGGACTAGTTACCCCCCCCCCCCCCCGTCTTTAATGGGGACTTTAACTTGCCAAATAGAAAATCACATTATGTGCATGCATGCAAATGCAGGCTACTTAGCCTGTACGCAGACCCCCCTTTACAAAATCCTCTTCTTCGTCCCCTGTGTTTACGTGTATCTATGACAGCTCATGCCATGTGGGTCACGCATATAACTAGCAGGAATCCTGCTTCAAAGTAGTCTAACAAAAGAGTGCCATGATGCTTTGTAGAAGAAAGTATTCTTTACCTTCAAGGAAAGAGAAACATGTATGTGACTTGTATTCAGTTGAGTACTCTGAAAACACCCCTTTCTCCTCCTCCCTATCCATACACTTCATGTTGTTTTCCTCAGTCTGAACGTGCAGCCTAGACCGAAACTACCCTCTAAGTCCATAAAAAACAAATAGGGGAACAGTCTGGTTAGATCTTATTTAATTCAATACATCTAGATATCATGCTGCCTTTCTCGCTGGCTTTACCTGTTCAGTATCTAAATGAAAGAAAAATATTGAAATAGGAATGAAATATAGATTCAGGTTGATTCACCCCCTTGCACACTTCACATATTTCTGGCATTTAGGATAAGGGGTATCTCAGGGTTGACACTGGTGGTTGGGCCATGATTCATGCTTCTGTATGTCTAATCACTCTATGATAGTTATAATGATAAAATATACATCATTTGAAAGGTCTTATTTGTCTCTATTAAGTTAAGTGTGTAATTGGAAGATCAGATACTAATTTGAAAATCTGTAATTCAAAACTTGCCAAATTTTCTATATTTTTGAATAAGGATCACTTATGAAGTAAAAGAACTACATAACTGATGTTTTAATACACGTTACTAACTTTCCAATGCAGGAAATTGTGTCTCATAATTTCAAATTTAAACTTGTTTCTTTGTGTAACATTACCTTCTAAACAACAAAACAGTCTTATTTCATATATTCTGTGTCTTTAGAATAAGTAGTAGCAGTAGAGTAGTTGTTTTAGTTGTAAGGATAAACTAAGCATTTGAACTATACCTATTACACCCATATGTAAAGAGAAATAGAGTATGAACATGTTTTAGTCCTGAGTATCAGAAAGCCCAGACCAAACACAAGTGTCTTGAGCCAACCATCAACAAAATGAGTTACAAAAAGGTCATACCGGATAAGTGTCAGGACAGATGTCAATGACCGATGAGATACTCTCAAGGTTTGGAATTTGATTCTGTTCAGTTGTGTTTTCTGTTTGTGAGTTTGGAAATGTGTCTTCAGGCTGATTTGTGAAAGGAGATCTTCCTTGAATAACAGTGCAACATTTCAAGTTGTAAATGCAACTTTACATATATGTGCGCACTGTTATGTTATTAAAATTGAGAAGAGTTTATGGGCTACAGATTTGGAAACATTTCTTGAAGTGTACAGACCTTCTGTGCAGGCCTTACCACTCACAAAACCATGTGAGTATGTACATATGCTTGGACTTTTAAATTTAATCATCAATCCTTACCCAACATACGGATTGATAAAATGCCAGACTTGGACTTTTTCTGGAAACTGTATTTCTAGATTTGTATATAAGGCTTGCTTCCCTCAGCATAAGCCAGTTTTTTTAAAGTCCAGCAACACTTAATACAAACAGATCAGATTATTAGGTGGTTTGAAAATATTTAACATGAAAGCAAAATGACACCGCATTTGATGAGAAATCAATTTTCAAGTTTCCCATAACGCGTATTGTCATATCAATCATAGGGATATTTCAGATAAGACGGATATGGTCTCTTAGGGTTTGAAGTAGGACTGTACACATAGAATTCTATATAAGTCTTCCTTTTTCCTTTTGTAAGAACCGAAAAACAGTGCAGTTGCCAGTAATTTGCCGTAGAATTTACAGTTCTTTTTACAGTGTAAGTCTTCTTTTTTCCTTTTGTAAGGAACCAAAATCAACACAGTTGCCAGTAATTTACCATAAAATTCATAGTTCTTTTTACAATGCAAGTCTTCTTTTTTCCCTTTGTAATAACCTGAAAAACAGAGGCAGCTAATATTTCTTACTGAAGAAATGTTTATGCACAAAAAAAACATGGGGGGGGGAGTTTGTTTTTCAGAGTTTGACTATAGTGGCTGCCACTTATTGGACCAACCGCCCACTGTGCTATTCCAGGCTACAATTACAATTTGTCCCTGTCTTCTTTCTCTCAGCACAAACCGACCCAATCCTTTTAAATCAGACCACCTAACAACGTTTGGAAGCAGTCTGCCATCTCTCTGAGCTTTATTGCTACAAATCACGTCCATTACACCCCGCCTTGGCTTACAGAACGGACCATTCCCTTTGACAATCTACCCACAGACAGGCAAAAACTGATCAAATGGAATTGCTTTAAAAGGAGCATTAGTCCAATCCCACCTCCAGGAGTCGGCCGGCCCTTTGTTCGCTCAATCATAGGCTTTGTAGATTACGCATGGATACTGTGCTGATGCTGCAAGTTTAACTTTGAAACAAAATCTACTTAAGATACTTTTCTCAAGAAACGTACACTTGTGATAGTGTATGTACATAGTCATTGTCCTCGTGCACGAGAATTCTTACAAACTATTACGTAGACCAGTTGAGGGATTTGATATTATCAGCTGACATGATAACAAGAAATTAGCACCATTAGTCTGAAGGTGTACTAGGTGTCCCCCAGAAGTGTACCATTCGTAATGCCGATTAAGTTAGTCATTTTTATGACAGATTTAGAATAACTCTAGGGGTCTCTTAGCTCTGTCAAAAGTATAAGGAAACACTTGATACTCATATGTCATCTTCGAAACATTTAATACATTCAGCTTATGAATCCATCATGTTGTATATCATACGGAATACACAATTCGAATAAAAAAATTCATATCAATATGGTTTCCCATTACCAATTTGTTTTTAAGGAAAAACATCTAATCTAAACTACACACGATAGCAGTAACCTGAGTGAGGAAAGCTTCAGGTAACCAATAGATATAAAAGTAGGCAACCAAGTAGGCAGTGAATAAAAAGTTGAATTTTCTTGAACCCAGGCTGGGTAGTGCAATAACGCTGAAGCAATATCTCATGTATATGAGATAGATTACTCATATCTGCACTGAGTATTCATTGTAGATAGTTTCTCAACATATCCCCTGTTTTGCTGGAAGTAAGGGCGCCCTGGGCGGCAACAGAAGTATTGAGTGTACCTCATTGATGGTTTTAATGTGTATGCAGGTACCATTAGGTCTGGTGCCATGCTCTACCTTTCCCCTGCTGCCCACTCACCGACCACTTCGCACGCAGAGGGGCTATACCATCGGGGAAGCGCGATAGATGTTCTAAGGTTGTTTCTCCCATATTATATATATATATATATATAATTTATATATATATATATATGCTAATATGCATTCTAAGCAATTTTCTTATATGATATAGTATATATTCATATATATATATATAATATATATATATATAATATATATACATACATGCCTCACAGAGAATCTGTTCTCTTATACATTACATCTATATCTATGACTCATAATGACCCACAAGAAAGTGCCAATCTGTTTCTCATATATATTATATACCTATCTATATATAGCCCTTCTGCGTGTGGAATGGCCGGTAGGCTGGCTGGGGTCGTCGTGGGGAGAACTATTATCTTCTCCACAAAGAAAGGTCAATCTTTCTTATATATCACATAAATGGATTTAGACATATGCCTTGGAAGGAAGGGCAGATTTATATCATTACGTAGATTTATATGTTACATGTAATTGAAGCTATACATGATGAATGGTCAATTTCTCTTACTTATTTCTCTAAACAATATAGTTATCCTTTTGCGTCCCACCAAGTGCTAAATTTCTTCTTTTCTATGCTATCACTGTTATCAATTATTTCAACACCTTGCAGATTTAGTGGCATATGATAGGGCTTGATTCAGGGAGGTAATCAAACAGATAAGGTGGGCAGATAAATTAGCAGTCACTACCTAAAGGAACCAGCAGTGGTCACGTAACCCTAAAGTACTCGGCAAAGATAAAGCAATAAAATTGACATGAGCATGGCACCAGATTGCCTGCCTCCTGTAGTCCTAAAATAGAAACGTATCACTCGTAGCTCATTACAGACATAGTTGCATTAAGTAAATTGATGTGATCTTGATTTCTACCTAACGAACTATTGCAAGTAATGTATACTTAGTTACTTAGAGGGGATGCGTTCATTATTCCTCTCTGCATTAAACGTGTTTTTAAAGCTCATTTTAGACATTTAGAGGGTGGTTTTCTATCGGTATTAAGTAGGCTTCCTCCTCCAACCCTAGTCTTCATGCTGGGGCACACTACCTAGGCGAGGAGCAACATAATCAGTGAGATTTGCGACCATCCTTTTTCGGTCAGCCGGTTATCTTACATAAGGCTGAGATTCACAAAGCAGAACGTAATGATAACATTCCATCTCAAGAAGAGTAGACCTTATCAGTACAGAGCATTATGTTTACTTGAAAGAATTGAAGTATAATTGCAATGGTGTTAAATTGCAATGTCGAAATGTTACATTCTAGAGAAGCTATTTGGTGACATCAATTAATGTAACAAGCATCAAAACGGAATATTACAGAATGTTACTGTAATGTTATAATAACATTGTATTATAGAAGAGCCACTTCAACAATTCTATTTCATTTGCTTAGAGAAAGAGATTTATCAATTATTCAAAGACGTACAAGGAATGTAATCTTAATCCAGATGGAAATTGTAACCTCCTTTCAGCTGGAATGTGAATTGTCCGAGTTAAACTAGTAGTATATTGATTCAAATACAACAAGCCAGGTTTGCCAAGGGTGATGTAAGTTTAGGTGCAGTAGAAAAGAGTGTAATGCATCACTGATCAGACAAGATGATAACCAAAGTGTTATCACCAGGGTGATACAGGAAAGCAGTCCCTGCAGAAGAAAATAATTCTGCTTGTTCAGTTAGTCTAAGCTTTACGATATTGCTTTAAGATATTACAAGGGTATGATAAATCGATAATCAACTTTGGAGAAGGTCCTCGGTGGGTTATCAATCCTAGATGTGTCAAGGATATCCATCTCTCGGCAGTCCCATGGGCCCTGCCCTCAGGCTGATGTTCATGACACACTTTTAATCGATCTCCCACCAAGGTCCTCCTACCGACTTAGTTATACCTATATATTGAATAAAACCAATGTTCACCTATCCAATAAAAAGAACCCCCATTGTCAAAAATGTTGATAATGTCAAGTACCACTTAGTCAGTATAAGCAAATGACATTTCAAAATAAAGGCATAGGTGGTAAACATTTCTGCCTATGAATCTAAAATACATTTCAGGCTGGTAGCTGTTTCTCAGCAGGCCCAACTATAGTGCTGGTCTGGCCTAGCAGACTCTACCTAAAGGAACCAACAGCAGTCACGTAACCCTAAAGTACTCGGTGAAGATAAAACAATAACATGACACAAGCATGGCACCAGCATGTCTGCCTCCTGAAGTCCAAAAATAGAAACATAAGTGTAATGACAACTACACATCCCATTGGTCTTGTTTTCAGATGGTTAATGAAGGTTGTAAAATGTATTAATATCGTGCTGTACTTATGCGCCTATGTGTTTCTTACACCAAATTCAGTGAAATAATCGCAAAGGAGTTTTTCTTTCGAAAAGCTGGCCCACCCCATTTTCAGAATGCTAGATCCACCACTTTAAAAGACAATACTATCATAGTCAGCTGTTCAAAATAAGTAAATGACATCTCAAAAAGATGAGATAGACGGTAAACATCACAGCTGACGAATCTCAAAACACAAATATAAAATTTCAAAGCTTTTAGCTGCTGCAGCAGGTCCAGCAGGATAGGCACTACCTGAAGGAACAGGCAACGTTCATGTGACCCAAGTGTACTCAGCAAATATAAAACAATAACATGACTCAAGCATGGCACCAGAATGTCTGCCTCCTACAGGTCCAAAATAGACACGTAAAGTCTGTATTCTACTAGCTGTCTTTGACCATGCACTGATATTTGATATTTGAATGGGGGGATCTCAGTGTTGCATTTTGAATATAAGACATGACCATGTCGCCATGTCAAATTTAAGAATTGGCCCTGTCACTAATTGTCATGTTTTCTGTCAAATTATAAGAAATAGCATGCTAGGTTGCGTGTTGGATTCAAGATGGGCACCTGTCGCATGTCACTAGGCAGAAAATATGCCATGTCACTGTGTCAATTTTGGTAATGTAGATAATCAAGACTATGAGATCGGAATGTTATTAACTGAAGCCATCAGGAGCTAAAATGGTGTGAGTTGAGCAGGGACGCTGCTGATGTTGCTAAGACAACGACAATTTAAATATAGCGAAATCTTTTTTTTTTCTCTACTTTTTTCGAGAAATGGTGTTTTCAGGGATGGCTGTGTCAGGTAGAAGAAGTAAATGTTAAAAGGATGATGTTCCTATAGATAAATTGGTAAGATTTTACGCTTGTTTTGGTGAGGCCTGCTTTCTGCTGGATGCAAATCAGGTGGGAGACCTATGGACGTTGTAAAGACTGGTTGAAACCAGCGAAAAAAAATGGAGGTGAATGAACAAAATTTAGTATTGACAAAGTGTTTGATCAAGAGGGGGGCTATCATAAAGGATACCTTAAGTTGTGAATGAGCCTTACAGATGTAACCTACGGTTGGCATGTGTCGGTATGTACACACTAGGGGGTATTTGTTAATTCCATTAAATGCCTTTTAACTTTAATTCAAAACAAACATGAACAGGTGGAGAAAATGCAGATCCCCCAGTTTGACATGGGATGCATACAAACAGATCCCACATCTTAAATCCTTTTGCAAGGGTTCTCTGCAGTCACTTTAATGACCATCAAACTTTCCCAACATTTCCAAATCGCAATCATCGATCTCATCAGTTAACCAGGCCTTCAAGCCCTATTACACCTTGGTTGAAAGTTCTGTTGTAGAGACCTGCAAAAAAGTTTGTCTCAGCATTTGAAAACAGTTTCATATGCGACGAAATGATCGCAAGCTACAGAAATTGATAGCATAGCATTCACACTGTGAGGGAAGGTCCCTTATGAACACTTTCACAAGCAATCGCATCTAGAATCACAGAGGTTCTCTATGAAAACATTCAACATGTCAACAATTTCACAAGGGAAAAGGTTGTACAGGGCTATGATAATCCAACATTCACAGATCACAGAGACCTATGATAGCCAGGGTGAATGGGGCTTGACTTGTTATGATCTGCTCAGGATGCGTGAAGGTTACTACTAGAATCTAAATATGAAGAACATACAGTTAATATGTTTTTTTTATGCAACACAGAAACAAAAACACTGGCAAGTAAATCCCCGCTCGCCACTTTCAGCAATGGTCTCTGGTTCAGAAATATGATCGATGCCATTTTGTGTGTACATACAGTGATGGTGATCAACTCCTGTGTCTCAATAATATGCAACAGATACAGATTCAGGTCAGTGCATAGTAAATGGAGGACTTATGTTGAAAAATGAGTACACATTGAAATAAATCTTTGTAGTATATTGGACATACTATTCATATTAGTAGACTAACCAAGCTGACATCAACTTTTGTCTTTTTTTTGGTAACAATTTTATTGCCAATATCACATAAGTACATGGTCTTCCTATTGTACAGATGATCAAGTAATAAAGAATGAAATGAAATGAGATGAGATGATTTGATGATAATAATAATATAAATCACTATCAATCCCGTTATAGTTGATTTCAGCTACTTGTTTGTTACACTCTATTCTTTCTTTATCATTCTTACATTCACTGTTCAATCTTCATGCAAAATATACTGTAATATGCATAATTTAGATTGAAGGAATATTGAATATGAATTAAAAGGACTAGAAAATTATAGAAAAAGACTACCCTTATGTTGATGAGGCTAATATTCAGAGCATTAGAAAGGTGAGTAGACTTAAAGAGCCTTTGTCGCCTGTTGATTTCAAGAACCACCCACATAAGCTGTCACTATATATATGTGCAATTCCCATATCGAATTTAGCACCCCCAATGCTCCATGTCACCCTGTTGGTCATCCATGCAATGTACAAATGGAAAAAAACCACTGTGGCAATCAGAATATGAATGTGAACAAAAATAATGATATGTCATTTTTCCTCTGTATTAACAAAGTCAGGGATAACAAACAAGTATAGAGTATTCAACACGCGTCCAATAAACACATATTCATGAAATTAAATCAACTTCTACCTGAGTGAACAGTCAAAATAATATGTTTGCTCAGCGAAAATTCAAAACAATACATTCACAGAAGAGTATTTACCACAATTGGAGATCATATTTTCATTTGCTAAGCGCTTCCCGTAAGTCATACCAATTACGAGAAAAGCAATTCACATTTAAATCTGACGTTTTGATAAAAGCTTCTTGTCCAATAAAACTGCTATCAAAAGTTATCCGCCTCCCCTGATATCCAGGTAAGATGAGGGGGGATAAATATCTCCTCCTTTGATGGATAATATCCTAGGTAGAGCCAGCACTGCATGATAACATTGCCCCTTTCACCACCACACTTCCCCCCACCCCCGCCGTCTGGCCGCTCCCTATCTGATGTAATTAGCACTTCAACTTTCAAGGGACAGAGATCACATTGATTTTAATTCCCAGTGAAATTTGATACCACGCAAAGGTTGGTTAAGTGAGCCTGGCAGCACCTTTTTCTACTGGGTCTGGGGGTCTGTGGGGAGAGGCTGCAGAACGGGCAATAAAAACTGGGCTCTGGATTAAATGCCTTTTTTTAAAAACATTGATTACATGAGATGGGTATTGGGGCAGAGGAATAATTGCTGATCATTGATCTTCTAAAATTGCCTGTTTTTAGTCCTGCTTTAGATGTGTTTTTTTTTATGAATAGATGATTAAGTTCTATTTGATTAGTTGGTGCCTTAGCCATAAAGCTGACAGTGTCACACTGTTAAACTTTATTCACAAAGGGATTACTTATAGCCATCACCCTCGCCTTCACACTCTGTTTACGAAGGATTTACAAAATTGAAACAATTAGCCTAAGCACCCAATTAAACTCTATCAAAGTAGGAATAATATGTTCCTATCAACCTAACATCTTCACATAATTAAACTTTGTTAACAGAGGCTCACCTTTACCACCCAATTAGACAGCAGCCCATTGTTACAGTTTCCATCATGCAGCTTCAAACTATGACTATTCCTACATAAAGACTTGGTTGACGCCTGTCTTATTTTTTACATGTGGCTGGACATCTAGTTACCAATAAGAACACCAGGCAGCCTCCCTGCTTTGGAGCAATTATAGAAATTCACATTTCTGTCAAGATTTTCCTTTTGTCTTTTTGTTTCATTTATCTATTTTCATGAATTAAGTGATTATTCTAAATCCTTAGAGAAGAGTAACCCAGTTAAGATTAGCTTTAGGATGATTTCCAAAAGTTTCATGCTCGTCTTTAACATTACCTCAGGTAACCTTATTATGGGCACAGGCCTGTACACAGGTTCTGCTGTGAGGGGGTGGCGAGGTTTGTTGAGTGGAAATTTGTCTAATAATTTTCATAATTCTTATGCAAAAAGAGGGATGGCGAGGCTCCCCAGGTGGAATCTTTCAACATCTTCTTTAAATTTTTTAAGGGATTTACATGGAATTTTGAAAGGAAAGAACCATTCATAAAACATTTTTTGTGGGGGGATGGCATGCCATCTTGTCTCTTGTTTTTGTTATGCTCAGTCTTCAAGGTTTGTTTGTACCTGTGGTCCAGTCTGGAAAATGTACAAATCGACTCTTTTCAAAACTCTGGCACTGGCATGTATGTATAGGTTTGTGTTGGGGGGGATGATTATTTTTCTTCCCATATCAAAATCCTCTTATGTCACGAGGGGGGGGGGGGGAGCCATCACACCCAGTCTATTTAGCCTGGGACTGGTTCCCTTTGCTTTGGTGTGGCTATAGGCTGCTTCATCTAGATTCCCTTACAGCCTGGAGCCAATATACCTCAGTCCTTCATGCCTGGGTGGGGCCCTGATTGCACATCAAAAAGAGGAAGGCAATCAAGGGGTCTTTTCTCTTTTGACCACTCATCAAAGTTTCTTAGGCTAGAAGATCTAGCCAGCTGAGTATTCTGATCCTGGTAGTAGATTACATGTTTCATATAGCCCTTCATCTTGCAACTTTTAAAAGTTTCTTCTCTGTCCTTGTGTCTATATAAATGGTATGGTAACACATGAATGAAAACAAATGTTAATAAAAAATTTTTATATCATTGAGGTTAGAAAAAAGGGAAAGTAATGTAGCAATATTTAGCATGTTATGATCTCACATTAGTGGTTTACTTACTGCTAATGAATGCATACAGATATTTCTGTGATAACTTTAGAAATTCTATTAAGTGATTAAAGTTCCCTTTTGAAACAAGTGTTTGTAGCATGGCATGACAGTAAAGTAATGGCCCCGAGATTACAATTATTATTATGAGAAATATGATAAGGAAAGTGGCATTACAGTGTATCTTGACGATCATGTGACCTGAATCAACTTATCAGCACAAATCTTGGGGTTTCACCTTTTGGCCAACAAATTCTACACTTCAGCAGCTGACTTATCAGATCCAGCAGGTTTGATTTTGTTTGAGCAAAAAACAGAAGTAGATGCTGGTTTGTTGGCAGCATTTCAAACCAGTCACTGATGAGCACAAACCTGTTTGTAGATGGAAACTGGCCTTTACCCTGCAAGATATATCTTTCTAGATTATTCTAATCCTTACACTGTCTAGTTTGATTTCATAACAGCCATACGAAGCTTGTTTACAACAGTCTAGTTGCCACCCTTGTAATGTACCCATCAACCTTCCCGCATATAGGACATCCTCCAGAATCAGATGCTGCCAACACCTCAGCTTGTACCCCCAGCCATGTTGGATCTATCCCAGATTTGGTATATCCCAGGATTGGACAAGGGTTGGTCAAAATAACCATGTAAACCATCCTTGTCTCCTAGAGTTGGGGTTACTAAAGTAAGCAAGAATACAATTTTGCTATATCCCCATTCGCTGCTAAAACTTTATGATTTCTTAAATCTTACAAATTGGCATGTTTGCAGGTTTGTCAGCCAATTGATGTTGCATTACAGAGCAAAATAGAGTTGAACATTAAAGGTTGGGCCGATAGGCTCTAACATAGGTTAATATACAAAACTGTTGCCAATTTTAGCAGCAAAGTCTCTCAATGAATTATGTAATTGTCTTTAGCATGGATGCAACTTCATACATATCTTTCATGGTAACCATTACCCTCCTAGTTGTATCTTTCTAAACAATTCTAATCTATATGCCATCTAGGCTGATCCAATAATAACATTAGAAGCTTGTTCCCAACAGTCTGGTTGTCACCCTCATCATGTACCCGTCAACCTTCCCACCTGAAAGATATCTACCAATACCAGATGCTTCTATCACCTCACTTTGTGTCCCCCACTCCCCCCACAACCCCCAACTCATTCCCCATCCCCAGCAACCATATTGGATTTAAAACTAATGGCGCGACCAGGGCTTTGAAGTGACACTCTGCACGCCAACTGTTTAGGAGAAGGTGGTGGCTGTTTTAGGTGAACAATCAATGTAACTCTGTTAAGGGCTATTTACAGAACAAATCCTTAATGCTGCTTACGGCTTAGTTTGCGTCCTCATTCAACTGCACCCCTTGAAGGATTATTGATTGTTACCAAACTTAATCCAATGGTTTGATCACAAAGTAAGTGTAAGGAGAGGTACTAAGTTGATCCTTTAAATGCATCAGGGAAAACTCTCATGTTACACTTGGCAAGAATACTGCCATGCCGCTGGGCAGATATTAGTGTTCTCAACTGTCAGACACTGAGACAAACAGACAACAGTCAGACACTGAGAACTGTTGGATCATCCCTGGCACACCTCAGTCTCTGTCACATAACGGGTCTTGCTTTTGCGAGGGTTCGCACACAGAGCGAGACCCCTCCCTGTTGAACAACAAGTGTATCCAACTTTCCCTATAACAGCCAGGGTTTGACCACCTGTTTTTTTTTAAATGTGTGAGAAGGGTATTTTTGGGTCATTATTTTAATATTTGTTTTTCAGCAAGTTATAGCTGTGCCCCTGATCTTAAAAAATATAAAAGAGGTGAGTGGCAGAAACGTATTTATCGATAAATTAAATGTCTCCAAAATGTGTGCAAAACATTTTGCATTTTGAAAACTTTAAGGATATCGCTGTTGTGAGACCCATATCTAAACCCTCGTTGTGCTCTTGCTGTTGTGAGGATTTGATTAAGTGATGGTCTGCTTCCAGAAACTCGAATTCTCGTATCTTGCCTTCTAAGTGATTACACGCTGCATGTTACAAATTGGGCTGTGGCAAAATAAATTTTGTGAACAAATTCATTTGTACACTTTAACAGTCCTTTTAGAGTAGATGTTGGACACCATAATTACTGGAGGGAGCCTCCTCAACATTTCACAATGTTCCTTAGGTACTATTAGACTACTTGTTCTATGATATGAATATGTAGGCCCTATTCATAGTAAAAAGTCACCTTCTATAAGGCTTCGCTGACAGGCCTGTTCACAGTCACCTATTATAACATAGGCTCTCAGCATTTCGACCTGCTTTAAAAACTCAAACCCTTGTATCTTGGCCTCCAGACCATTACAGACCATATGCTACAACCACAAGAGCAGTAAGATAATTCAACAAAATATTGGATCAAGCTTAAGGTTAGCGGTGGTACAATGATGGACAAATTAATCTTGGTCACTTTGACAAGCCTGTCCGAGCAGATGTTGGACACAATAGATGGAGAACCATCTTCAACATTTTCAATATTTCTAAGGTTTTGCATGCAGTGTACTTGTTATCTAATAGTCCTTCTGAATATGTAAGCCTTATTCATAACAAAAGGTCGTCTTCTGTAAGACTCACTGTCAGGCCTATTTAGACCCCACCCCCTCATTACAGCATAGACTCTCAACATTTGCCCTACTTTAGAAAATCAAACCCATGTATCCTAGCTACCTAGTGATTACACACTGTAGGCTAAAAGATCGGCAGTATCATGCAGAGATCATAGATAAATGGTAGTGGTGGCAGAATGACAGGCAAATTAATCTTGTCCACTTTAACAGTCTTCTAAGACCAGATGTTGGACACCGTAAATGTAGGAAGGATATGTTACAATGTTCTTAAGGCAATATCATCAAGGCAAGAAGCATTTGAAAGGTTTTACGTAAGGAGTACTTTCTATCCGACCTATTGGATCGTCCTGAATGAGTAGGCCCTATTCATAGTAAAATGTCACCTTCGACAAGACTTCACTGACAGGCCTATTCACAGACCCCTATTATAATGTAGACTCTCAGCATTAGATCCCGCATTAAAAACTCAAACCCTTGTGTCTTAGCCTGCCTAGTGATTACACAGCATGTGCTACAAGCCCCCTACATCAAAAAGTGGGGTGGAAGATCCTAAAGGTTATACCTTAAAGGTTACCTGGTTGATATATAGGCATTGCTGCCTTACATTCGAATAAAGTGGTGCATGTAGAGACAGGAGGCCAGGAGTAGATTGAGAGCTGGAGAGGCCTATGTTTAGCACTGAAGGGGAAAGAGGAAAATTATATGACTGCAGGGAACTATTTACAGAGCTCATTCAGTGGGCTGTATGTGTCTAGGAATAAGTGTAGAAGAAGACAGTGGTCGGTCTAATTATGCTTGATTTTTAGCTCAAGAACTATCCATTGTAAAAATGGTCCTAAGCCTTCTGTTAAATTGTCAGGACTATTGGGCTCAATAATTGTGAAGATTTCTTGCATGTTTTTTTTTTTTTTCTTTTTTTTTCATGGTGACTTTGACCCATTTTTGCCTAGGATAGTTCACTGATGTAAGGGTACTTGTTGTAGGCACTCATTATAGAGCTGTGTAAACTGGGTGTCATTTGCAATAGTTATTGTTGAATATGTTCAAGTCAACTCCTTAAAGTTTGGAGAAGTTTGCTTATGGAAATGATTGCTCTTTGCAGGTAAACCTTCTGTCTCAGTGTGAATATTACATAGTTTGTTGGCCTGACATTGTTTTCCATTGCATGAGATCATTTCCTCATTGCTCCCTGATACAAAAAATCTTACACACTTTGAATAGGGTTGAAGCTTACCCCAGTCCTTGATCCTCCCCTGAATCCGCCCCTGGAAAGTAGAGCTGGTCATGTACACAGGAATTTTGTTTTATAATTATCTTGGCAAGGTTGGTTTTAGGATCGTTCATGTTAAAAAACTACAGATTACAAATAAAGGCCCTCCTCTCTCTTCATCCCCACCAGGACCTGTTCAAGAGGGCCCCAGGTGCCCAATGTCCTTCTTTTTAGTTTCTTAATTGATGACAGTCAAAGCAGGAAATAAGAACTAAACTTTAAAGGCTCTTTGCTGTCATACTTTATATAGTTGCTGTTCAGCTTTTCATGTTTGAACATGAGTATATTTATATACTTTTTCTTAGCCTCTATTGTTTTACACAAATAAAAAATGACGAATTTGTAATAATATAGATATCTCTGTGAATGTACACAATTGCTATACTCCTATTGGATAACAGTGCATAGTGTCTCTACAAGTTATCTGAGAGAAATTTCATACTGTTTGACCATCATTGTTAAGACAATGCCATTGTCCAAAGTGCTAGCAATTACATGACGTACCTGAGATAATTGATATAGTATACATTAATTTTCACTTTCATGACATTTAATTAGATACCTGATGAAAATCAAGATATTGCTTGACTTTGAAAACTACATTATGTCTTTCAAATAAAATGCTCAACTGATGACCCAAACATTGAAATGATAAGAGGGAACTTTGGAAATTACTGAACAACAGATTCTTAAACATGTCTGCTCTGCTTACTCTCCCCATATCTACTTGCACCTCTCATCATGCAATGTGATTCTTTACATAATGCAATCATGTACCTTTACCATTTATTCACTCATGATTTTATGATTAGGAGAACCTCATCGTAAAAGGTAAAGTGTTGTCCTCCACAGATGTCAATAAATGATATCATCATAGGGAGTTAGGGAAGGTTATTACAAATGTTAATGTCATGTGGTACTTCATCTAAAACAGTAGCAGAATTAGAGGGGACACCTTGTCTGTTATTCCGTAAAATTCAGTTAAATAATCATGAATCAGTTTCCAAAAGTATGCCCAAATATGCCGTTTTGTAAGACAATATGTACTTAGGCTGATTGACTTGTTCATTACATTCTGACCTATTCTTCCTTTATCATTCCTACCTGCACTATTTAATCTTCATGCAGAATAATACCGTTATGCACATATTTAAGATACCATTAATAAACCTTAAGAGCTAGAAAGGTGTAGAAAAATACTCCCTTTATGTAGATGAGGTTAATATTCAGACCTTTAGTAAGGGGAGCAGACTTAAATAGCCTATGTCACTTGTCAAATTTAACAACCATTGTTGCATCTCTGTTGGTGCCCGCTGGCATGCAATTGGCTATAGGAAATAGCTTTGGCATGGCCCACTCAACAAACTGTGGAGTAGGGATGATTTGGCCTTTTAGGTAGGAATTCCAAATATGTAAAAAATGAGAGGGATATATACATTAGTTTGCTAGCCATTACAGTTATGCACAGAATTTAGATGCAAGCAGGAAAAATCTCACAAGTTGTGGAGCAGGGATGAGTTAGCCTTTTAAGTATTAATTTGTAAAAGATGAGAGGTATGTATATTTAGCTTGCTACCTATTACAACATGATACCCATTACAACATGATAAAATCCTCTTTAAGGATACAAAAGTGCCAGCTTAAATGATGTGCCAGCCGAGATGGGACACAACCCATGTAAGTTGTCACTATTATGTGCAATTCCAATGTCAATTTTAGAATAAAAAATGTTATGTATGTCTATGATGTCACCCGGTTGGTCCTTATGCAATGTACAAGCACAAAAAGCACGGGGGTAATCGAAATATAAATGTGAATCAAAAACCCATCGATATTGTGACGTTCCTCGGTAGTTCAGGGTTCCCGATTTCTACGACGGAGGAACGTGGGAGTTATTTTGGTTTCGAGCTGGGTGAAAAGCCTGAGCACAAAGCTGAGATGTAAGATCAAGAGCCGTGCAAGAGGGATGTGTGGACTGGTTGGGAACTTGGTATTGGTTGAGGGGAGAGGTGAGCACCGGTCTGCGACCAGGCAGAGGGTACTGTGGAAAAATGGTAGGGATGGGCCTGAAGAGACCAGATGGATTCTCTTCTCGTCTGGACCTGGGGCGGGTATACTTCTAATCTTCCATGGGGTGTCTGGCCGACGCTCGCCTAAGGGGTGGTAGTTTTGGGCCGAGCCGGTAGCGGCTTTTGTACTTGTCCGGTTTTCCTATTCCGGGTCGCCTCTTGGGTCATTTCGGGCTGTTGTACCATGTCTCAGTCCTTCGGGCTCTCGGACCCTGGTTTCCTTATTCTAAAAATTACTTGTGAACTTATATTAATTACTTCACTTCGTATGGAACTTTGTGTTATTCGACCATCTTATGGATCTTAACCCCTTCGAGGGCTATTCTAATGGAAGAAGACACATGTTAACACAAGGAGTACCAAGAAGGAACTGTTTATTCCGGGCCTCAACGCCCCTTTTTATACCCTAGTACTTAGCTCTGATTGGCCATTTCAAGTCATGTGATCCTACTGACGTCACTTCTGGTTTACATTTTTTTCGGCTTTCGGGTTTTCAGGTTTTCGGGCGCGTTACAAAATATACTTTTAATATATTATTCGACATTCATTACAATATGTAATTTTTCTTCTCTATTACTAGTGCTACAAAGATGGAGATAACAAACAAGTGCCATGCGGTATTCAACACATGCCCAATAAGCTTTTATTCATGTTATCAAATAAGCTTCTACCTGAGTGAACAGTCATAATAATATGTTCCTTGAGTGAAAAGTCATAATGATACATTTACGGAAGAATATTTACCAGAATTCAAGCTCATATTTTCATTTGTCAATTGTTTCCGGGAAGTCATACCGATTACGAGAAATCCACATCAAAATCCGACATTTTGATAAAAGCATTTTGTCCAACAAAACTGCCGTAAAACGTTACCCACCTCCCCTGATATTGAGTTAAAATGAGGTGGGACGAATCCCTCCTCCTTTGATGCATCATATCTTAGGTGGGGCCAGCACTGCATGATTACATTGCTTCCCACACCCCAACACTCCCCCCCCCCCCCCCCCCCCTGGCTGGCCGCGCTGTATCTGATGCAATTAGCACCGGAACTTCCAAGGGACGGAAATCATTGATTTTAATTCCCAGTGAAATTCGATGCCATGAAAAGGTTGGTTAAGCGAGCCTTGACGGCGGATTTTTTTTTACCCAGTCTATTGGTCTGTGGGGGGAGGCTGGGGAGCTTGCAGTAAAAACTGGGCTCTCGATTTAATGTATTTTGTCAGTATTGATTGGATGATGAGTAGGGTATGGGGCAGAGGAATAATTGCTGATCATTGATTGTCAGAGGTTGCCTCTGTTTAGTCCTGCGTTAGCTGGGTATTTTATGAAGAGATGATTAAGTTCTATTTAATTAGAGGGTGCCTTAGCCATCAATCTGAATAGTGCCACACAGTTAAACTCTACTTGCTAATAGTCTGCCAAACAGCTTAACGTTAACACACAATTAAACTCTTTCCAAAAGAGGATTACCTATAGCTATCCACCTCGCATTCACACTCATTAATCTCTTTTTACAAAGGGTTTACAAAATTGAAACAACTAGCATTAGCACCCAATCTGCACTCTAGCCAAATAGGAATAGTGTGTAGCTATCAACCTAACATTCACACATAATTAAACCCTGTTTACAAAGTTTCACCTGAACCATCCAATTAGACAGCAGCCCATTGTTACTGTTTCCATCTGGCAGCTTCAAACTACGACTATTCTTAGACTCTACAGACTTTGTTGATGCCTGTCCCATTGGGTTACAGGTGGCTGAAAGTCTAGTTACCAGCAAGAACAGCAGGAAGCCTGCCTGCTTTGGAGCAATTTTAGAAATTCACATTTTGGTCAAGATTTTCCTTTTTTCAATTTTGTTTCTTTTATTTATAATAATGAATAAAGTTATCGTTTTAGTTTATTCCCTAAAGAAATGTGTGCCAGCTAAGATTAACTTTAGCATTTAATCCAAGATTCATCCTTTTAAGAAGGTAGGGAATTAAAGAGAGAAATCCATGGAAATATTGGGGAAATTCACACTTCATGAATGTAATGTATGGGGTCTAAAGGGTTAAGGTTTTATCTAGCGGAAAGGTTGCTCTATTCGTACTGTCTCTTGTTTTAATTATGCTCAGTCTTGTTTGTACATGTTGTCCATTCAGGGAAATGTACAAATTGGCTCTTTTCAAAACCCTGGCACTCGCTTATACACATAGGTTCGTGGGTGCATGGCGATGACTACTTTTCTTCCCATATCAAAATCTTCTCATGTCACAAGGGGTGGGGGTAAGCCATCACACCCAGTCTATTTAGCCTGAGACTGATTCCCTTTGCCTTGGTGTGGCTATAGGCCGATTCATCTGGATTCCCTCACAGCCTGGAGCCGATATCCCCCCATCCTCAACGCTTTGGTGGGGTCCCTGATTGCACTTCAAAAAGAGGACGGCAATCAAGGGGGTCTTTTCTCTTTTAAATACTCATCAAGGTTTCTTAGGTTAAAAAGATCTAGCCTGCTGAGTATTCTGATCCTGGTAGAAGATGACAAGTTTCATATAGCCCTTCATCTTACAACTTTTGAAAGTTTCTTCTCTTCTTGTGTCAATTTGAATGATATAGAACATTTCATTGGACAAAAAAATAATAATATTTCGTATATCAATGAAGTTAGGTAAAAGGGAGGGTCTCATGAGTCTCCTACACTAGTAATGTAGTAATGTATAACATGTTACAATCTCACATTAGTGGTTCACTTACTGCAAATGAATGTATATATACAGATATATCTGTGATGAATCAAGTAATTCTATGAAGTAACTAAATTTACCTTTTGGAACAAGTGTTTATAGCATAGCATGAGAGTAGAGTAATGTTCCCGTGATTACAAGTATTATGTATGAGAAATATGATAAGGAAAGTGACATTACAGGGTATCTTGACGATCATGTGACCTGAATGAGCCAATCAGCACAAGTCTTGGGGTTTCACCTTTTGGCCAACAAATTCTATAAGTCAGCAGCCAACTTATCAGATCCAGCAGGTTTGATTATGTTTGGGCAAAAAACACAGTAGAAGCTGAATTGAAGCTGGCTGCAGTTCAAATCAGTCACTGATTACCCTCCAAGCTATATCTTACTCTAATCCTTATGCTGTCTAGGCTGATTTCATAACAGCCATAAGAAGCTTGTCTGGTTGTCACCCTTGTAATGTACCCGTCAACCTTCCCGCATGTAGGAAATCCTCCAGAACTAGATGCTGTCAACACCTTACCTTGCACCCCCAGACCTCCAGCAGCCATGTTGGATCTATCCCACATTAGGTATATCCCAGGATTTGACAAGGGTTGGTAAAAATAACCATGTAAGTAATCCTTGTCTCCTACAGTTGGGGTTAATAAAATAATCAATAATTAAAGTTTGCTATATCCCCATGTACTGCTAAAATTTTATGATTTCTTAAATCTCATAAATTGGCATGTTTGAAGGTTTGCCAGCCAATTGATGTTGCATTTTAGGGCAAAATAGAGTTGGACATTAAAGGTTGGGCTGATAGGTTCTAACATTTGTTCCTTTGGGAATAGGTCAATATATAAAGCTTTTGCCAATTTCAGCAGCAACGTTTGTCAAACAAATTGTTTTTTGTTTTTTTTCAATAATGCAATTGTCTTCAGCATGGATGCAACTTCATCCATATCTTTCATGATAACTTTAACGTTAATTGGGATGGGGTAATTCAAGCTAGACACTGATGAGTGCAATCTTGTTGCTAAGGGAAAACAGGCCTTTATACTCCTAGTTGTATCTTTCTGAAAATTCTAATCTATATGCCATCTAAGCTGATCCAATAACAACATGAAAAGCTTTTTCCTGACTGTCTAGTTGCCACCCTTGTCACGTACCCATCAACCTTCCTGCCTGTAAGATATCTACCAATACCAGACACTGCTATCACCTCACTTTGTGTCCCCCACTCCCCCACTCCCCACACTCCCTCTACTCCCCCACTCCTCCTACTCCCTCCACTCATTCCCCACCCACCTGGCCATATTGGATTTAAAACTAATGGCAGGACCAGGGCTTTGAAGTGACACTCTGCACGCCAACTATTTAGGAGAAGGTGGTGGCTGTTTTAGGTGCACAATCAGTGTAACTCTGTAAAGGGTTGTTTACAGAACAATTCCTTAATGCGGCTTACAGTTTTCCTCATTTAACCACAACCGTTGAAGTATTATTGATTGTCACCAAACTGAATCCAATGGTTTGATCACAAGTAACCGTAAGGACATGTACTAAGTGGATTCTTTAAATGCATCAGGGAAAATTCTTACGTTACACTTGGAAAGAATACTCCCATGCCCCTAGGCAGATATTAGTATTCTCAACAGTCAGACACTGAATCAGTCAGACAACCATTAGACACTGAGAACCGTTGCTTCATCCCTGGCACTTGCCCCCTCTTACATAATATGTGAGTTGTTACAGCCAGTTCTCTGTCACAAAACGGGTTTTGCTGTTGTGAGGGTTGGCACACAAAGCGAGAGTTTGACCACCACCTATAACAGCGAGGGTTTGATCACCTATTTTTTGAATGTGTGAAAAGGGCATTTTTGGGTCAGTATTTTAATATTCATTTTTCAGCAAGTGATAGCTGTGCCCCTGAGCTTATAAGATAAATGCAAGGTGTGAGTGACAGAAATGTATTTATCAATAATTTAATGTCTTCAAAATGTGTGAAAAACCCTCACAACAGTGAGGGTTCGCATTTTTAAAATCTTCAGGATATCACTGTTACGAGACCCATATCTAAACACTCGCTGTTCCAAGGGTTTTGTTAAGTGTGACAGACCACCGGGCACCATTCCAGAAACATTGTCCAAATGTAACTGTATTTTATATTTCATTGATAAGCCTGTTCTGTTGTGCACCCAATGGTGAACACTGCTTTCAATTAGAGTTACTAAAGAGTCCCTTTAATATGCTGACAGTGCAACAGGAATGAAGCATACACACTTTGACATATCATGCACACATTTTTTAACAGTAGGCACACTTTTCCTTCAAACCCTAGTTACATGTTTACGAATCAGTTGTCCTGAATAATATAGGCCTTCTTCATAATTAATTATAAAGGTTGCTTTCCATAAGACTTCACTGACAAGATTATTGTTATAACATAGACTCTTAGCATTAGTTCCTGCTTTAAGGAAACCTAACTCTTGTATCTTGGCTTCCTCCTAAATATGCATCATAATGTTCAAAATCGGGCTGTGGCAAAATAAAAATAATATGCCAAGAATTAAAGGGTAGTGATAGCACAATGATGAACATATTAATTCTGTTCATTCAAAAAGGCTTCTCGAAGCAGACGTTGGACACAATTATTGGATATAATTATGGGAACAAGCATACTCAACATGTGAATGTTCCATCAGACTATTTGTTCTATTATATGAATACCTAGGCAGTGTTCATAGTAAAAAGACACCTTCAATAAGACTTCATTGACTCCATTGACAGGCCTGTTTACAGCCCCCCATCATAACGTAGGCTCTTGGCATTAAGACCTGCTTTAAAAACTGAGTAGGTCCTCTTCATAGTAAAAAGTCTCCTTTGTCAAGACTTTACTGACAGGCCTATTCACAAACCCCTATATATACATATTCCTACTATCTAACATATACTCTCAGCCTTAGGTCCCGCATTAAAAACTCAAACCCTTATGTTTTAGCCTGCCTAGTGATTGCACAGCACATGCTACAAGCCCCCTTCATCAAATAGTGGGGTAGCTGATGCAGAAAAATCCTGTGGAAGACCCTGAAGGTTATACCTTAAAGGTTACCCGGTCTATACCGAGGCCTACCTGCCTTACCTTCAAATAAAGTGGTGGACGTACAGAAAGGAGGCCAGGAGTGTATTGAGAGCTGGAGAGGCCTATGTGTAGCACTGCAGGGGAAAGAGCAAAATAATATGACTGCAGGGAACTATTTACCAACCTCATTGAGTTGGCTGTATGTGTCTAGGAATGTATGTAGAAGAAGACAGTGGTCAGTCTAATTATGCTTGGTTTTTAGCTCAAGAACTAGCCATTGTAAAAATGGTCCTAAGCCTTCTGTAAAATTGTCAGGAGTATTGGGCTCAATTGTGAAGATTTCCGGCATGTTTAACTTTTTTTTATATTTTCATGATGACTTTAGAATACAGTCCCGACAACTTTAACCCATTTTTGCTTAGGATAGTTCATTGACTTAAGGGTACTTCTCGTAGGCATTCATTATCTAGCTGTGTACAGTGTGTCATTTGCAATTGTTGAGTATGTTCTTGTCAAGTCCGTGAAATTTGGAGAAGTTTGCTTACGGAAATAATTGCTCTTTGCAGATAACCTTCTGTCTCAGTGTGAATGTTACATAGTTTATGGCTTGAGATTGTATTCCACAGCATGAGATCATTTCCTCATTGCTCCCTGATACAAAAAACTTACACACTTTGAATAGGGTTGAAGCTTACACTGGCCCTGGATCCGCCCCTGAATCTGCCCCTAGTAAGAAGAGCTGGTTCTGTACACATGAATTCTGTTTTCTAATTATCTTGGCAAGTTTGGTTTTAGGATTGTAAATGTTAAAAAACTACAGATTACAAATAAAGGTCCTCTTCTCTCTTCATCCCCACCAGTACATTTTTTAAGAGGTGCCCAGGTGCCCAATGTCCTTTTTTGTAGTTTCCTAATTGATGGCAGTCAAAGCAGGAAATAAGAACCCAACTTCAACGGCTCTTTGCTGTCATACTTTATATAGTTGCTGTTCAGCTGTTCGTGTTTGAACATGAGTATATTTATATACTTTTTCTTAGCCTCTATTGTATTACACAAATAGAAATGATGAATTTGTAATATAGATATTTCTGTGAATGTACACATTTGCTATATTCCTATTGGATAAGAGTGCATAGTGTCTCTACAAGTTATCTGAGGGAAATTTCTTACTATTTGAGTGATATTGTTACATTGTGTCTTTCAAATAAAATACTCAACTGACCACCAAAACATTGAGTTTATAAGAGGGAACTTTGGAAATTACTGCACTACAGATATTCTTAAACATGTCCCCTCTGCTTACTCTCCCCATATCTACTTGCACATTTCATCATGCAAAGAGATACTTTACAAAAAGCAATCAAGTACCTTTAGCATTTATTCACTCATGGTTTTATGATTAGGAGAATCTCACTGTGAGAGTATTGTCCTCCACAGATGTCAATAAATGATATCATCATAGGCAGTTAGGGAAGGTCGTTACAAATGTTAACGTCATGCGGTACTTCATCTAAAACAGTAGCAGAATTAGAGGGGACACCTTGTCTTTTCTTACATAAAATTCAGTTAAATAATCATGAATCAGCCTCCAAAAGTGTGCCCTACCAATTTTCAGAATGCCAGATACGCCATTTTGTAAGACAATATAGTTAGCTTGTTCAAATAAGTAAATGACCTCTCAAATACATTAGATAGAGGGTATATATCACGACCTACAAATCTCAAAACAATAAAATTTAGCTTTGAAATGTTATATTTAATATAAAATGTCAAAGCTTTTAGCTGCTGTGGCTGGTCCAGCATGAAAGGCACTACCTGACGGAACTAGCAGTGATCACGTGACCCAAGTGAACTTGGCAAATATAAAACAATAACATGACAAAAGCATGGTGCCAGCATGTCTGCACCTTTAGGCCAAAAATAGAAACATAAAGGCTGTATTCCACTAGCTGTCCATGAAATGATATTGGGTAACTCATTACTCTTTACCAGTCATATGACAAAAGACTATACACTCTAAATATCATTTGACAGATAATTCAAACCCCTTTCTAATGGTATGTTACTTGTTAATGATTAGCCAATAGTCCTGCTACTGATTTTGTGACATTTTTAGTAAGATTCATGGTGGAATACATCCTGGAGTGTAGACTAATGACAACTATATCTCACTGGTTTTGATTCTCAGAGGACCTATGAATGTTTATACTTGGGTCAAAAAATTGATAGCTTGTTCCTTATAATAATTCGTACAAGAGTTCCTGCTCAAGGGCCCCGGGATGTGAGGATTCCAATGTTGCATGCCGAATATAAGAAATGACCATGTTGACAAATCAGTTGGCCATGTCAGTTGTCACTATATATAAATAGCCATGTAGCCTGTGGAAAAAGGGAAATAGCAATGTCACAGCTAGTGTTGAATTTAAGATAAGTGTCTGTTGCTTGTCAGTAGGCAGAAAATTGGCCAAGTCCCCATGTCAATCTTAATGACCTAGACCAATGATCAAGGCTGGGTGATTGGAATGTTATTGATTGAAGCCATCAGAAACAAAATTGTGTGATTTGAGCAAGGATGCCACTGCCATTGCAAAGACAATGCAAGTTTGAATATAGGCAAATCAATTTTTTTATTTTTTCTCTTTTTGTTTAACAAATGGTAGTTTCAGGGATGGCTGTGTCAGGTAGAAGAAGTGAATGTTGAAAGCATTACGTTCTTATAGGTAAAATGATAAGAAAAACGATTTGATGCTTGTTTTGGTGCAACCTGCCTTCCGCTGGATGCAAATCTGGCAGGAAGCCTCAGGGGGGTTCCAGCAGAGTCCAGGTAGTCCTGACACCCACCCCCCTTTTTGGTGGGGACTTAGTTTTGCTAAAGAAAAAGTAAAGTGGTTTGTGCTTGTGTGAATGCAGGCCGTTTTAGTACTTAGCCTATATGTGGAACCCCCTTTTCTGAAATCCTGTATCTGCTGCTGGGCCTACAGGTGAAACAGGTTGAAACCAGCAAAAGAAAATGGAAGTCAGTGGATGATTTTTTAAATCGACAATGTGTTTAATTAAGGGACGGGGGGATGACATAAAGCAGGCCCGTATATCCAGCTGTTTTAAGATAGGGGCTAGTAATTTGACTAAACGACTCAAATATTTGAGGTAGATTTGTAGGGGTCATACATTACATCTGAAAAAATCTCGTAGGAAGTCAGAGTAATATCATTTTTTCATAAATCATTAACCTCACCCTCAGGGGAAAGGGGGTTCGGATATTTCAGAAGGGGATTCATCCGAGGGGGGTTTACACCAATGACCGACCTCCCCCTCCCCCCTGGCTATGGGCGTGTAAAGCTTAAGAATACCTAAAGGTGTGAATGAATCCGATTAATGTTACCCACAGTCAGTTTTGTGGTTGTTTACACACCTGGGAGTATTTTTCAATTCTATTAAATGCCTTTGACCTTTGATCAAAAAGAAAAGTGAAACTGTGTACAAAATCCTGGCTGTTGATATTGTCTTTTTCATGCAGCATGGGATTAAATACATGGCAAGTGAATGTTCACTCCCCTGGCCACTTTCAGCAACGGTCTCTGGTTCAGAAATGGGATAGGCCGCATTTGTGAGTACATACAATGATGGTGGTCACCTCCTGTGTCTCAATGCTATTCAACAGATACAGATTCAGGTCAATGCCTAGAAATAGGAGGACCTATGTTGAAACATGAGCACACTTGAAATAATCATGTATACCATTGTCAACATATTAAACATATTCGTAGAGTAGGCAGGTTGATATCAACTTTTGAAACTCATTACTTTCTAACCTATTCTTCCTTTATCATTCCTGCCTACACTATTTAATCTTCACGCAGAATATTACTGTTATGCACAGAATTTAGATACAAGGAATAAACTTTAAGAACTAGAAAAGTATAAAAAACATACTCCCCTTATGCAGACGAGGTTAATATTCAGAGCTTTAGTAAGGGGAACAGATTTAGCTAGCCTATGTTGCCTGTCAAATTTGACAACTGCTGTTGCATCTCGGCTGGCACCTGCTTGCATGCCATTGGCCAGAGGAAATAGCCTCGGCAGGGCCCCCTCCATACACTTTTGGAGAAGGGACGAGTTAGCCTTTTAGGTATGAATTCCAAATATGTAAAAAAAGAGAGGGATATATATATTTAGTTTGTTACCCATTACAACTTGATACCCTTTACAACATGATAAAACCATCTTTAGCGCCAGCTGAGATGATGCGCCAGCCGAGATGTAACACAACCCATGTAAGCTGTCACTATTATGTGTGATTCCAATGTCAATTCTAGAATCCAAAATGTTCCATGTCACCATAATGATACATAAGATGTTATGTATGTCTATAATGTCAACCTATTGGTCCTTATGCAATGCACAAGTACAAAAAGCATGGGGGCTATCAAAATATAACCCATCCAGATGTAATTTTTCTTCTGTTTTACCAATCCTACAAAGATGGAGATAACAAACAAGTATCATGCAGTATCCAACACAAGTCCAATAAGCACATATTCATGTTACTAAATCAACTTCTACCTAAGTGAACAGTAATAATAATACGTTCGCTGAGTGAAAAGCCATAATAATACATTTGTGGAAGAGTATTTTCCCGAATTGGAGATCATATTTTCATTTGCCAAGTGTTTCCGGGAAGTCATACCGATTACAAGAAAAACAATCCATATGAAAATCTGAAATCTTGATAGCAGCTTTTTGTCCAATAAAACTGCTGTCAAACATTATCTGCCTCTTCTGATATTGAGTTAAGATGAGGGGTGAAGAATCTCTCCTCGTTTGATGGATCATATCTTAGGTGGGGCCGGCACTGCATGATAACATTGCCCTCCCCCTCCCATCACCACCCATCTGCCCCCTCCCCCTCCCCCTCCCCCTCCAGCGACTGGCTGCGCCATATCTGATGTAATTAGCACGGCTACTTTCAAGGGACTGAGATCATTGATTTTAATTCCCGGTGAAATTTGATACCATGATAAGGTTGATTTAGCGAGCCCTGGCAGTGTCTTTTTCTACTGGCTCTGTGGGTCTGTGGGGAGAGGCTGGGGAGCGTGCAGTAAAAACTGGGCTCTCAATTTAATGTATTTTTTCAGTGTTGATTGGATGATGAGTAGGGTATGGGACAGAGGAAAAACTGCTGATCATTGATCTTCAGAGGTTGCCTCTGTTTAGCCCTGCTTTAGCAGTTTTTTTTATGAATAGATGATTAAGTTCTATTTAATTAGAGGGTGCCTTAGCCATCAATCTAAATAGTGCCACACAGTTAAACTCTCCTTGCCAATGGTTTGCCAAACAGCTTAACGTTAACACGCAATTAAACTCCATCAAAAAGACACTTATTTATAGCTATCCACCTGGCCTTCATACCCATTAATATCTGTTTACAAAGGGTTTATGATATTGAAATAATTAGCTTTGCACCCAATTAAACTTTATCCAAGTAGGAATAGTGTGTAGCTATCAACCTACCATTCACACATAATTAAACCCTGCTTACAAAGTTTCACTTGGACCACCCAATTAGACAGCAGCCCATTGCTACTGTTTCCATCAGGCAGCTTCAAACTAAAACTATTCTTAGATACTACAGATGTTGTTGATGCCTGTCCCATTGGGTTACAGGTAGCTTGACGTCTAGTTACCAACAAGAACAGCAGGCAGCATGCTTGTTTTGGAGCATTTATAAAAATTCACATTTCTGTCAAGATTTT
Organism: Lepidonotus clava; assembly: GCA_936440205.1. Taxonomy (NCBI): domain Eukaryota; kingdom Metazoa; phylum Annelida; class Polychaeta; order Phyllodocida; family Polynoidae; genus Lepidonotus; species Lepidonotus clava. The sequence goes on along the minus strand of OW387141.1, from coordinate 51,293,601 downwards.
CCGTTCATCATTTTATGATTTTATTTCCCTAGAGAAGAGTACCCCAGGTAAGATTAGCTTTAGGAATATATCAGAGAGTTTGATAGGTATATTTATACCAGGATTTCACATTCTTCTTGAACATTATTTTGAGTTATTTTTGTAAAAATATACTATGGACATTAAGGTTTTATCTCACTTAACTTTAGGTTGCTCTACTTGCACTGCCTCTTGCTTTTGTTATGCTTAGTCATTTAGGCTTGTACCTGTGGTCCATTCCTGAAAATGTAGAAAATTGGCTCTTTGCAAAACTCTGGCAATGGCGTAAACATATAGGTTTGTGTTTGTGTGTGTGTGTGTGTGGGGGGGGGGGGGGGGTGATTATTCCCATATCAAAATCCTCTTAAGTCACGAGGGGTGGGGGTAAGCCATCACACCCAGTCTGGGACAGGTTCCCTTTGCCTTGGTGTGGCTATAGGCGATTCATCTAGATTCCCTCACAGCCTGTATCCGATATAGCCTGCAGTCCTCCATGCCTGGGTGCCCTGATTGCACATCAAAAAGAGAACTGCAATCAAGGGGGTCTCTTCTCTTTTAACCGCTCATCAAAGTTTCTTAGGCTAGAAGATCTAGCCAGCTGAGTATGCTTAGCCTGGTAGAAGATTACAAGTTTCATATAGCCCTTGATCTTGCAACTTTTGAAAGTTTATTCTCTGTCCTTGTGTCTATATGAATAATAATTATGGTAACACATTAATGAAAACAAACAATAATTATTTTTCTTATTTCAATGAGATTAAATAAAGGGAAGGGTCTCATGGGTGCAGCTCCCACTCTGGTAATGTAGTAATAGCATGTTATAACAACCCAGGCTCCCCCCCCCCCCACCCTACTCGCTCTCTCCCAGTGGCCATATTGCATTTAATGGCAAAAGCAGGGTTCTGAAGTGACACTTTGCACACCAACTGTTTAGGAGGATGTGATAGACTTTTAAGATTGATTATCATGTTGGGATGCTGCTGATGATATACCCAACACAATAGGATAATCTGATTTTAAATTGGTGAGGGTTTCACTTGTTGGGCAACAAATTCTTAAATTTGGCAGCCGACTTATCAGGTTTGATTATGTTGAGGTAAACAAAACAGTATAAGCTGGTTTGAAGCTAGCAGCAGTTCAAATTAGTTACTGATAAGCACAAACCTGTTGGTATATAAAAACTGGCATTTACCCTCCAAGTTATATCTTTCTAGATTATTCTAATCCTTACACTGTCTAGGCTGATTTTATAACAGCCATAAGAAGTTTGTTTATCATAGTCTAGTTGCCACCCTTGTAATGTACCCGTCAACCTTCCTACCTGCAGGACATCCTCCAGAACCAAATGCTGCCAACACCTTACCTTGCATCCCCCAATCCCCGGTAGCCGTGTTGGATCTATCCCACATTGGGTATATCCCAGGATTGTACAAGGGTTGGTCAAACTAACCACGTAAGTTATCCTTGTCTCCTATAGTTCGGGTTACTAAAATAAGCAAGCTTAAAGATTAAATTGTCCTAAATCCCCTTGTGCTGCTAACAATTTATGATTGTCAAACAAATTGCCTTATTTTGTGTATTATGCAACTCTCTTCATGGAATAAGCATGGATGCAATTTCATATATATTATTCATGGTCAGCTTTAATGTTGGTGTAATTTGGGATGGGCTATTTCAAGTTAGGTGCTGATGAGTGAAAACCTGGCAGTATGTCTAGCCTTTATCCTCCTAGTTGTATCATATTGAAAATTCTAATATATACACCATCTAGGTTGATCCAATAACAACATAAAAAGCTTGTTGCTGACTGTCTGGTTGCCACCCTTGTCACGTACCCATCAACCTTCTGGCCTGTAAGATATCTACCAATACCAAGTGCAGCCAACACCTCACTCTATGTCCCCTGCTCCCCCCACTCCCTCCACTCTCTGACACCCCCAGCTCCCCCTCCCCATCCCCCACTGCCACCGCTCATGCCCCAGCCCCAACAGCCATAGTGGATTTAAAACTAATGGCGGGCCTATGGCTTTGAAGTGACACTCTGCACGCAGGCTGTTTAGAAGAAGGAGATGGCTGTTTTAGGTGCACAATCAGTGTAACTCTGTTAAGGGCTGTTTACAGAACACATCCTTAATGCGGCTTATGGTTAGCGTCCTCATTCAACCACACCCCTTGAAGGATTATTGATTATTACCTAACTTAATCCAACGGTTTGATCACAAAGTAAGCATAAGGAGAGGTACTAAGTGGATCCTTTAAATGCATCAGGGAAGTCTCTTACGTTACACTTGGCAAGAACACTGCCATGGCCCTGGCCAGATATTAGTCTCAACAGTGAGACCTGACACAGTAAGACAACAGTTAAGCCCCATACCCACTAGGCGAATTTGACCAAGTCTGCCATCAAATTGGTGCGACAGTCAGCCAATTATACCAGGATAATCAGTCAGCTTTAGCATGGAATCAAAACCCCAATCATTGTGCTATGTTTGATGTGAATCAGGTAAAATTGGCCATTTTAGCGCTGATCACTTGGCCAACTTTGCCTTGTGGGTATGGGTTTTAGATACTGTTTTAGATACTGCTGGATCATCCACAGCACATTTCCATCTTATATTATATGTGAGTTGTTATAGCCAGTTGCAGGGCACTATCTCAGAGACGCTGTGCACACATAACTGTATTGTGTTGCACAAAGAAATGCAGGTCTGTCTAATGTAATCATTAATACACAAGTTCACACAAGTCTCCATAATCTCAAGGCAGATGTTGGACACTATAATTGTAGGAAGATGCATCCTCAATATTTTCTAAATATTTTCCATAATTATTTTCTTAAGCAAGATCATCAATGCCAGAAATATGTGAAAGGTTTTACTTTCCATCCTACGATCAGGGAGTACTATCCATCCCACGATCGTCCTGAATGACTAGGCCCTACTCAGAGTAAAAAGTCACCTTCTGTAAGGCTTCACTGACAGGCCTGTTCACAGTCCCCTATTATAACATAGACTCTCAGCATTAGATCCCGCCTTAAAAACTCAAACCTTTGTATCTTAGCACGCCTAGTGATCACACAGCATATGCTACAAACTGTGCTGTACGGGAACGGCTCTGAGAACATAGGTAAAAGGGGGATGATGGCACAATGATGGACACATCAATCTTATCTCGCCATGAGGCCTCTCAGAATAAGCATATCCAGTGACATTGCTTTTGTTAGCCAGTATGCCTACTTCTAATTTCCATCATAGTTTAAGAGAAAACAACCAACTTATGAGAAAATGTCCTGCTGGCAGCACAAGAAAATAAAACATGTTGAAAAATGAAATAATGTTGAAAAATGAAATAATGTTGAAATGAATAAACATTCGACAAGTAGTACAAGTTGCCACATGTCATAAATTAAAACAAATCATATATACACATGTGTGCTTGTATTCAACGTTAGCCCTATGGCAACCCCCTACACCAATAGGTTGGGTCGCTGATGCAGAGAAAGGCCTAAAGGTTATACCTTAAAGGTTACCTGGTCGATATATAGACCTACCCTGCCTTACCTTCAGATATGGAGGTGGATGTAGGGAAACAATTAGTGTAGTAAGAGCTGAAGAAGCCTAGGTGTACAGGGGCAGATACAGGATTTTTGAAGGGGGGGTCATCCTTATTATAGTTCAGTACTAAAACGACGTGATTTTCCACACACACATGCAACATTTTGCCCTCTTTTTGTACTTTAGGGGTCCACTAAAAGGGGGAAATGAGGACCCCAGGACCCCAGGACCCCAGGACCCCAGGACCCCAGGACCCCAGGACCCCAGGACCCCAGGACCCCAGGACCCCAGGACCCCAGGACCCCAGGACCCCAGGACCCCAGGACCCCAGGACCCCAGGACCCCAGGACCCCAGGACCCCAGGACCCCAGGACCCCAGGACCCCAGGACCCCAGGACCCCAGGACCCCAGGACCCCAGGACCCCAGGACCCCAGGACCCCAGGACCCCAGGACCCCAGGACCCCAGGACCCCAGGACCCCAGGACCCCAGGACCCCAGGACCCCAGGACCCCTGGATTTGCAGGAGATTCTGCAGGGAACCCATTTAGTTGATTTTACATATCAAGGAATGTATGTAAAAGGAGTGGTCGGTTTAATATTATTTATCTTTTTTTCAATTTTCATAAGAACTACTTAATACAATCCTGCCAATTTTGAAACTGTATTGGCTTGGGGTAGGTCACTGATGTACTTATCGAAGGCACTCCTTATCGGGCTGTGTAAACTTCGCGTCACTTGCAATTGTTGAATATTTTCTTGTCGATTACTCAAGGAGATTGATTATGAAATTGAATACTGATCACAAAGAATCTCAAGTACGAATGATATATGCTTTGCTGGAATGATGTCATTTTCCATTACCAGAAATCATTTCCTCACCGTTCCTTGAAATAGGAAGACTGCACATTATGAGTAGGGTCTAGGCCTCTTACTCGGGATCTATCCCTAGTTCTGTCCCAGGATCCACCCCTAGATCCATCCCTGGTGAGGGGCCTAGGAGCTGATCATATGGACACAGGAACTCAGTTTTATAAGTGTGTTGGCAGGGATGATTCTCAAGATGTTGCATACAAAAGATTTTCACGTTTAAAAACTGTAGATCACAAAAAGCCTCCTTCCCTCTACCTCCCCATGCATCAGAACCTTTTTGATAGGTTCCCAGGTGCCCAACTACCTTCTTTATAACTTCCTAATTAGTGACAGTCAAGGGGAATATGAACCAAACGTCAAAAACCGTCTTATGTCATACTTTACTTATTTGCTGCTCAGCTGTCCATGTTTGAATAGGCGTAATTTTGTATACAATCTTAAATCCATGTTGTATCATATCAAATAAAATGGAGAATTTGTAAAATAGATTCATCTTAATGAACGAGCACAATTACTCTATATACCTTGTGCAGACTTGGTGATGAAAATCAAGATCTTGCTTGACTTTAAAAACTATATTATGTCTTTTAAATAAAATCCTCAGCTGACCACCAATATGGCGAGTTGATAAGAGGGAACTTTGGCGTTTACTGCACAACAGATGCTCATACACATGTCCTATCTGCTTACTCCCCCCATATCACCTTGCACATCTCATCATGTAAAGCGATATCTTACATAATGCAATGATATACCTGAGTATTGAGTTGCTAGGACAATGATGATTGATTATGACATGGCATATATAATATATGAGAAATATGAGAAGCGACTGATGAGGTTTGAGGTGTAACACTGAGGTGTCACATGTTATTTTTTTTTTTTTTTAATTTCATTTTATTTATCCTGGGTTTTCTCGATATACATCGGTTTTCTTCAAACTCCAGCCGTGTTTACATGTCTATATCAATTTCATACAACAACATACTTAAATCATATAGATTTGCCATACTAGAAAAATCTCATGTCACATTCAACAAGTTGACACACAATTATATAGCAATTGAAACAATGCATATCAGGTCATGGAACGGTCCACCAAAGGCATCAAATTTAAAAGAATCAAAGATGTATTAACTCCTTCAAAAGTCTTTTCTGTCTTGCTTTAAACAATTTCAAAGAAGGGGAATTTCTAATCATCACATCCAGATTATTCCAGTTTGTTGCTCCTGAGTATAACACCGATTTTTGTAATCTAGCCTTAACATAATCAGGTACATAGATTATAGGAGCATCATATTTCCTTAGCGGTAGTTCTCTTAGATCTCTAAAAGAATCATTCCGTGAAATTGAGTGCATAAAATTCAATAAATGCGAGTTTCTTCTATCTTCTAACATATTTAGATCTGCCAACGAATGTGCTTCTAAGTTATTATGTCTAGGGGTCAAATTTAAACATAATTTAATGTTCTGGTTTTGTAAAGTTTGTAGTTTTACCAATTTTCTAACTGTAGCATTTTTATAAAAGAAATCTCCATAGTCAATATAGGGTAATATCATAGCCTTGTAAATATGCAAACTTGCCCACACTGTAAGATATTTCCTAATTTTTCGTAACATATAACTTTTATATGTAATTTTATTAATTACATTGGACAAATGAAGGTCAAAATTAAGTTCCTGATCCAGCGTTATGCCAAGGTATTTATAATTGTCTGTTACTGATAAAATTTCATTTTTCAACCTAATTTCAATGTTGTCGATTTTTCTAATCTTGTTTTTGTTTCCAAAAGCCATCACCTTTGTTTTTTTAGAATTTATTGTTAATCTATTTTGTTCGCACCATTGGGACATCCCATTGATATCGTCCTGTAGATTATGTTTGGCAATTGCAAGATCAGGATGTGATGTTACCAGTACGGTGTCGTCTGCATACAACATGACTTTACAGGATTGAAAAATGTCAGTTAAACCATTAATATAAATAAGGAAAGCTAGCGGGCCGATTATGCTACCTTATGGGACACCGGTACGTATTTTTTTAGGTGAGGAATTTATATTATTAGCAACAACAACCTGAGACCTATCTGACAAATAATTCTTATACCATTTAATAGTATTTGGCATAAAACCTAAATGTTGAATCTTCTTAATAAAAATATCATGGTTGATGGTATCGAAAGCCTTGGAGAAGTCCACAAAGCAAGCAAGGGAGATTAAATCCTGATCCATATTATTAGTTATAATATTTGTTACTTCAAATATTGTTGAAATGGTTGAGTGACCAGGCCTAAAACCTCCCTGAAATTTGTTCAATAATTTATTATTTTCTAAGTAATTTATAGTCTGAGTGTGGATAAATCGTTCCAAGATTTTGCCAGGTAATGGCAGTAATGAGACAGGCCTTAGGTTGCCTACATCATTTCTATTACCTCCCTTATGCAGCGGTATCACCATTGCTCTTTTCCATGTATCTGGAAACATACCAGTCTTTATAGATAGGTTGCAGATAAACAACAAACATTCAGGAATCGTTTGAAAAATTAATTTCAAAATAGATGATGACATAAAGGATATAGCCGATGATTTAGAGATATCTATATTGTTAATCTCCTTAATCATATCCTCTAAACTGATAGTATTAAGTTCAAATTTACCATCGATTTTTGGAGTAGTGGGAGTCCAGTCACCCTTATAACCAGATGCCAATTTCGCACTAATATTAAGGAAGTAATCATTAATATAATCAGCGGTATTTTCCACTTTAATATTTATCCCATCCTCGACCAGGTCAATATTCGTATCCCGCGAACCCTTATTGTCAGGAAGAACCCCTTTGATGTTATTCCAAAATTTTTTATGGTCTTGAGCATTTTCATTTAACTTGTTTTTTATAAAGTCAGCTTTTGCCTTTCTGACTAGATTGTTCGTTCGATTACGGGTTTTCCTAGCTATTTCCCAGTCCTCTGCTGAGTTGGACTTTTTAGCTTTAACCAGTAATCGATCCTTGTTTTTTATTAATTCAAGTAAATCATTAGTTATCCAATCGGCTTTGAGTTTGTTGATTTTAATTTTCTTAACCGGACATATCTCGTCAAGTAAATCTTCAATCAGTTGTTTTAGTATATCCCAGGCTTTATTCGGATTTACAGACTCATAATTATACCCGATCTAAATTTATTTCCCGAAGAGAATTGGCAAATTCATTCTCATTAAAGTTTTTATAGGTTCTTCCATAAAAATAAGTCTTCACATTTGGTTCTGATATCTTCTTTCTCTGTACGAAAATGGCTTCATGATCACTTACACTCCAATTTAGCACACCAGAATCAAATATATTATTTGAATTAGTCAAAATAACATCCAATAATCACGATGTATTATTAGTGGCATACCGTGTTGGTTCTTTAATGAGCTGTTTTAGACCTAACTCCATCATTGAATTTTTTAGTTTTTTTGAAAAAGTTTCTTGTGTTCTTAACATGTTGATGTTTACGTCACCAAGAACGAAAATTTCCCTATCATCCTGATTTAATAGATGTTCAATATCAGCACATAAAATGTCAATAAATTCTTCTGGATTTCCTGAGGGTGGTCTATAAACGGAACATACATAGAAAGGTTTATTGTTAGCTGGTTGTAATAGTGCCCATACAGTTTCTATATTAACATCACTCCTATTAAAATCGGATACTAAATCCAACTTGGTTGTTATATGATTTGCTACATACATTCCTACACCACCGCCTATTTTTGTCTGATTGCGTCGATTTAGTACAATTCTGTCATTCCTAATAACCTCGTATCCCTTGATTCTTGTTATGTTTTCTGGTATTTTCTCCGAAAGCCACGTTTCTGACATTGTGAAAACATCGATATGGTTATTTTGAAGGTAGCATTCAATCTGGTCCTTTTTATTTAAAAGACTCCTAGTATTTATGTGTGTGATGATCGTACCCTTCTTACCTATAAGGTTAACCATAATATAAAGACATTTTAAAATTATTTAAGTATTTGATAATTCCCAAGGTGTAACAGATCATGACCAAACAACAACTATATATAAACTTTAAGTCTACTGTGTAGGTTATGCAAACAATGCTTCCCCCACGCGTTGAATGATAACAAATATCAATATCTCAATATATGACAGTGTGTACAACAGGTCCTGACACTCCTATCCTTAATTCATTAATAGAGAAATTGTCAATCTCAAAAATATTTGATTTATATGGTCACCCATTTTATCTCAAAACATTTGATTTATATGGTCACCCATTTTTTTCCAGACTCCAAAGAAAGTTTTACCACGTCTTCAACAAGTAGTATTGCTTTGATTAATTGGAAGCTGGAAAAAACCTCGCCGTGACCATGTCACATTAATCAATACGTAGTAATTATAACATGATATTCGCGTTCGTGATATATAGTATAATATTCATGTCACATAGATTCACAACACCTGTTTAAGTATGTAATTTTGCCACCGCATTACTTAGTTTTTTCGCCCAGTTTTCTGTAACTTCAGGTGTAGGGTGGATGCCGTCAAACAGTAAATTGTACCTATGTACAAGTCTCCCATTTGATCTAGCGTGAATGATATTATTTATCCATGGGGTACAGATTTCAGAGTCAGTGTTTATGGATACAATAGCACGATTCAGATGGATGACGGCATCGTTAATAACTTTCTGCTGGGACTCATAATGGGTTGTTAGACCTGCTGAAAATAAGTTGTATTTGTTAATATCCAATCCTACGATCGGACAGATCATAACATTATCAACAAATGGTACAACGTTGCCTTTCATTTCTTCAAATTTTGTTGTGAGAACATTGACCAAATTTCCCACTTCATAGAATTTGGGGGTGATTTGACCCGATAAGTGTTTTTCTGAGAGGTTATTTATCCCTCCCACCATTATGCCAATATCATATCGATCGTTTTTCAGTAGTTCAGTAGCCCTTTTGGTTAACCTATATAGGTCTGCTCCCGGATTAGTATCAACTGTAAATAAACAATTACGGTCATTATCCCTTGTATACTTATTCAGTTCAGTCTGTAGGTCACGAGCACGGGAATCCGCCACTAATAGACATCGTTTCCGTATTGCTGACATTCTTAGGCCAAGCACTACTAAACTAGGTTGGGATGTTTCCTGTATGGGTTAGGTTTTTACCTTAGGCCAAACAAAAAAAAAGCAAGAGGACGCATCCACAAAAACACCGGCCGTAGCAGTAGCAATGCTATAACATGAGTAATTTACACTCCAAACAATTCTTTGCGTATTTGCATCAGTATTTCCCCGAAAATATTTTTTCCTGGACAGTTCTCGGTTATCAAGTTGATTTGATGGAGACGATACCCGCAGCCAAACTCCCGATCCAATGTGCCCTCGTATAGCACTTTGTTGCCAGTAGCTCTCAGGGCCTGTTTTAACAAGTCGTTGGTAGAGAATTTAATCCAGTTTAGTTCCTTAAGTACTTGGTACTTGGTATTGTCCCACTCTTGGTTGGTTTTAATCAGTTTCCCAAGTCTTTTGATCAAGTAGGGTTTCTTTTCGTCCTTGATTTTCCTAGCTAGGGCATTGTTTCCATTCTCTTTAGCACATATATGATAGTATGCTTGTTCAACGCAAGTGTAGTCTTCAGCCTTGTATTTGATAGGTACCTCGTAGAAATTAGAAAACACCGATTCAGGCCCTTGAAACACTATAAACGTGTCAGTCTCGATCGTTTTCGCTGCCTTGAGTGACAACCCGTGTGGGAGCTCATGCATATCGAAGTGGTTGTACTTGACCCCTTCAATGATCATAGAGTTGCCCTTCAGTCTCGCATCTATTTTTTTATATTTAGCAAGGGTAACGATCGCTTGTAGATCTCTTTTCTGGTTTAACTGTTCCGGGGTGAGATCATCTACTATACTAGTGGTTTTCCACCTTTCCAGGCCGGCCAGATTCTTGATGTTTTTATAAATATCCCCTTTCACCATTGGGTTGGCCAATGTAATTAATACCGGTCGTGGGGCTTTTCTGTTTTCGTTGTATTGTCCCAGCCTGTAAATTGCTTTACAATCTTCAACTTTCACTGGCGTTTTCATATCAGAAAAGAGCTCTCTTACTGTAATTCTGATGTTGGTATTTGGGTCCTCCTTTAGGCCGTGGATCAGTATATTAGCTCGTTTTTTTTCCCTTTCTTCTCTTTCCACTTTTTCCTGCAGGAAGGACAGGGCACGTCTTGCCTCAGTCAGTTGAGCGTTCAACTCAGTGGTTATTTTTACTTGGTCGTTTACCACTTCCCCGAGGTCAGAGTGATCTGTTTCCAATTTTGTAACCCTTTCCGTATTGGTTTTTAAATCCATTTTCTGTTGTTCAATGTTGGTAGTGTTTGTGGTTACGTCATCCCGTACCTTCTCTATGTTCCTATTGATCTCTGAGAATTTCTTGTCCAGTTTCGCAAAGTTAATGTCATTTTCTTTTTTGGTTTTACACAGCAAGTTATAAATATCCGCGATAGTTGGTGGATCTGCAGTGGCCGATTCTGGAGTATGTGTTCCCGACGGACTACTGCTTCTGAGCGACATTTTCCCTTCTTTTGACATGATGAAAGGAAAGGATTTCACGTAATTCCAGTGACTATGGTGTTAGCACAGTAATGTTTCAAATTTGAATCAATTGACGTAAGTTGTCTTTAGTAAATCCACGATTCTTTCAGGAGCGCCGCTACCACGTGTTCACTCTGTCGCCATCACTCGAACTAGTTGAGTAGTTATAGTGATGACTACAGTTACAGCTGCACTTATATCATGTTTATGTCCAACAATTCACACTAGCTGCATAATTTCACATAAAGCATATTATCATGAAATAGTAAGGGTTGTCCAATAATCTACACCAGCCATAGAAATGAGTTATAGAAGTTTAAACATGTATTCACTCATGTATTTATGATTAGGAGAATCTCATTATGACACTTATTAAGTATTGTCCACCACAGATGTCAATAAATGATATCATCATCTTACCCCTGGTATATGAACAGGACCCAATACATTTTATTATTTTTTTTAACTTTTTATTCCAAAGCTTATCTTTCAGGGCAATATGCTCTGATCTTACAAGATGGCCGCTCTTGGTACATTTTGGCCAAACTTATAAGTAGTATCAATAACAGTAAAGTGATTTGTATACCATAAGACTAATTTTCAGTCTTAAGGTGATATAGAAGCAATACAATTTGATATAACTATTCTGTGAAAGTTACAAATCTCATAATGGATCCGACCTAATAATGGATTGTTATTGATGACATTTTTCAATAGTTTTCAACATATTTCATGAACCCTTTTTTGACCCTATTTGAAAACATTAATTTTGTGTCCGAATGTTGAATATTACTATCCAATTCATTCCAAAGTACTGATCCCCGTATATAAGGGGATTTGATGTATTTTTGGTTTTTGAGTCTGCCAACCTTGAATTTAACTTTGGAAGCACTACGGTTATCATGAATAGGTACATCGATTAAGTCCTTATTTAGAGAAAGACCATACATGCTCTGTAAAAGTTGGTAATCCCATCTCTGAGAAACACTTGACATATGAAATTCATCATGCAATTCTACACGTGATAACTGATAGCCCCTAGGATAACCAACACAAATATAAAGAGCCCAATTTTGTAAGACCTGTAAGCCACTGTAGTCCTTTTGGTTTCCACTTTTAGATAGGAAACCACAGTAGTCAATGATTGGTAAAATAGTTTGTTTGTACACCTGTATAGCAGCAAATTTTGTGAGGAATTTACGAATTTTACTGAGATGGAATATCTTTTTATATACGCGATCATAGACATTTTGTAAATGATGGCTAAATGACATCTCACTGTCTATCGTTACATCCAAATACATGTAATGTTGAGATTGGTTACGTGCTGCCAGTGATGAATTTAACGGTTGAGATTGACAAGTCCATTTTGCATTTGTCTCCTAATGCACCTATGATAAAACTGCAGCCACAACAACCAAATCTTACTGAAGTGCTCAGGAAATTGCAAAAGAGTAATACAGTAAATCCATAATCCAATATGTGTCGTTCGGCCTGCATCGAGTTTTTCACTTGTGCAGATTGACAATAAAGGAAGCAAACAGCACAAATTGAAATATCGAAAACCAGGCTAATTGTGTTTATTCTGGATTGGTTAATAAATACAAGCACATTTCAATATTTTCTGTAGTGTGATTGTGAAGGCTGCTATAAACTTGTCAGAACCTGGAACACAAAAGCTGGATTTGGCCAGTGAAATTCATTTACATTTTGGCATCAACTTACGTTGGTATCATATTTTCGATATTTGTATATTTTGTATTTCTTGAATTGTTGAATGATTTGACTAAAGCAAAAAGTGTATTTTCTGCCCCTAAGTGGTCATATCTAAAATAAATCTTTTTCTAGGCATTATATCTGAGCTAATAATTATACCCAACGTTTCAACTGTTCAGTAGATGGCTCATAATTACATTAAAATGTACATAATATATATGCTGGGCTCCCTTCTCTCTCAGCTGGGGGACTCGGCCTGTGAGAGTGCAGGTGGAGGCCATTGTGTCGATGGATCTGATTGGTCAAAAAGTGATCACGCGACGCTGACCAAAATCTGGCTAACTCGGCAGTGGCTTCAATCTGCGCCCATTTGTGACGTACAGCGATAGCGATAGCGTGAGTTCGAGGCGCGGACACCAGTGTACATAATATATACATAGCCACCTATTTATAGTGGGAAAAGCTCTTTATTGATCATTCAGAAAAATTGGTTACTATTCAGTAAGTGAGTGAAGGCACCAAAGTACTATTGTCTAAATATGCTAATCTTGTTTTGGCAGTTGACCAGCGCCAGGTCTGATCATGAGGTGTAGGGTGTGATTAGCCTTGAGAGTTGACATTAGGTGTCATTACAAGGTGGGCCTGTAAGTGGTACCTCTCTGTCTAAGTGGGCCCCTGAGACACTGGACAATGCGTGGGAGACCACAGCTGGTGGGTCCTTCAAAATTCTCCCAACCATGGATAGCTAAATAAATTATTGAAATGTACCTGCAGACTGTCCTGAACCAAGTTGCATTATGGGAAATACATAGACAAGTCACAAGCTTTAAGTATAGAAATTTTCAAAAATCAAGGCATAACTTTGGTTTAAAGTAATGGAAAACTAGCATTCGCTATTTTTCGATTTCATACTTTTAATTTTCAATATTTTTCAAGTTGGTTTGAAAATTCATTCATTTTGTAAAGAAATGAAGCAAATATTTGTCAATTTTCTATAGTTTTTCCAGAGTTTTTATCTACAAAATCAGTCAAAAGTAACCTGCAGGTGCCTAAAATACAGTAAGTCAGCTATCAGTGGTAGGGAGAATTGCCCCTTCCCTGCCTCTGAGAACCTGCCCCTTATCAGAGACCTTGTATGTATATAAAGGATATATTGAGACTGGAAAGCTCCTCTATAGGCCTATGTGACCATTCCCCTGGTGGTTGGTTGGAACCAATCCAGTCAACCATGACCAGGGTCTGATCAATGGCAATGTACTTTTGGAATAGCTGGTATATCACACAGACCATTTTAGCCATAGACAAAATGGTCAATCCAAATCCAATCAAACCACAGCCCAGGTGGCAGGCCTGTAGTATATAACAGGTTTTGCCCTGCCTTTCCAGTCTCGATATAAATACAAGGTCTCTAGATCTGCCTTATTTCAGTTGTCATATGTCAGAGCCCTTGCAGTTTATATTGAGGGATATGAAGGCGAGCAAAGTCCTCAGGGACCGGAATAACAGTGGAGGTCTCTTCTAAAAGTTATACTTATGATTATTATATATGCATTGCCCAATGCACCTAACCAAAACATTATGACACACTAGGAATATATCAGTCTGATATTTGTCAATGTCTTATAGACTGATAAGTCATGAGATTCATTTTTCGTTTTACATGAAAATGATATATACATATATATATATATATATATATATATATATATATATATATATAACTTATATTATGTCTAAGCTACAAATGAATATTTGATGAGACAATTTGTACTTATAACACATCAATAATGATGGAACATAATCTTTTATCAACCAATTTTGCTCCCTCCAATTTCAACAATTTCAAACTTTATTAGATGTGAGAGGAGGTGGATCTGAAACTTTGTATAAGTGAAGAGTATTATTTTCAAAATGGGGAAAAAAGGCAAAATAAATCAACCTTTCGAACAGCGGGAAACTATTTCCATTGTAATTTGACCTGCTCATGGGCCATGACAGGACATGTGACAGTTCATGCAAATACAATCATCTCAGGTTCTCAAACGATAAAACAGTTCCCTTTCTTCTTATTTCTTTCTCTTCCGATTCCGATTCAAAACAGTTTCCACTCTCTAAAAGTTAAGCGCATTTCTTTTTTTTTCATTTTAGTACAAAGAAAAGATTAATGACTGTATTACGTTTCATCAAAACGTCACCGATATTGGTGCCCCCCTGTGAGAATCCCTGCACACCACTACAATGGTCTGGCTCTTTTCCCGTTTTTGTGACATCATCGTCGTTTGTTTAAATTTCGAAAAAGGTCGAAAAAAGATGCATTGTTGTTTTATTTGTATCTGGACTCATCATAGGGGCATCACTCAAAATCATGGAAAGTACGTAGGTGGTGGACGTATCTTGGTGTAGCTATAATATTTTTGTTTTAATTTCATCATTGTAACATACATATACATGCGTTCCCTCTTGATATCACCATTGGAATGAGATAAGCTGTTTATGATTATTGTTTGCCCATCTAAAGACTTTTCAATTAAACTTTTCCATGGCTAAAGTATGTATATATACATATTATATATATGAGCATTTGAGGAACTGTGTATCAAACAGATCTGAAAGGAATTCAGGACTATGGAGAGGACTGTGTCAAACATTGAAATTATAGAACACTTTGCGAAAAAGGTGAAAATGAAGCATTTTACAGTGTTGTGATTAGTTGCATAGATCTATAGCACCAACTGAACTATACTAAGTACGGTGAAAAATTATCATATAACCTGTTTCTATTGTGCCCAGTTCCATTAAATTATCATCTCTCTTCTGTAACCTGCCAACTTGTTGAGTGCCACTTATCACTAAGGCTGTCGGTGTGCCCCTGATTAACCCCCGCGTACACCCACGACTGCTGAGCAGCTCATTGTACAGGCATGACCTGCTCCCACCTCCTCTTCCTGTATTCCCCTCACCAGGGGGCCTCCTTACCCCCTAGGGATCCACTTGTAGTCCCGCAGCGCATGCGCAGTCCCTGCACGTGTCGCGGCAACATGGTGCGGGATTCAGAGTCCGGCTGGTCACATAGGCACCAATTTGGGCAGTGCATTCAGACTTGTGCAGGTCACATACTTGGCAATTTGGCCAGAGGATTTAGACTGAGGCTGGTTGAATAATTTGTACTCATGGTGGTGGTCAAAATATTTTGTTCCCCAGGTCAGCCACAGGTCCACCCTACCACCCAGTTAGTCAGATTTAGACGTATTCAGAGTCGCTTGACCACTTCGCGACCAATCAGATCCCCTTAAAAAATTGAGTGAACCTACAGTCTCTGATGGAGAGTCTCCTAGTGAAGAAAGCGGGTACCAGCATATGGTCACACAGTCGGTATTGGGTCAGACTGGTAGCACTGTTGGCACATTGCTTAGTGATTTAAGATAGGCTTTCTCCACCTCCATGGCCATGGCTCAGCATTCAGTCCTGTATTACCTATAATTGAGAACCTGGTTATGTTCTGGGAATTCACCCAACCACGGATAGTAGCACGCAGCACTGCAAGTAGATTGTTTATTCCACCTATCAGAGCCTGTTTATTTTAGGGGTGGTGGTGAACTGGATCTGGGAAGCAAGACACCACTCAAAAACCTGAAAGTCATCCTGCTATAGACGTTGTGCAGATGACATCATATTTCTCAAAATGAGTAGGCCGCCATATTGGTGATCAGTCTATAACCACAATAATCTATTATCCTAAAACATTTAGAAGACATAATTCAGAAAGAATAACTTCCAAATAACTCACTGAATCATAATGAACTGTTTTGATGATTTGGATTTGATAAATTTCTGTTCTTTTGAATAGCCATGTGATACTGGGGACCATGTGGTGATCGACCAAATCAAGTGACGTGACTCTGTCTGCACAGGGTCTATATCTTAATTGTTTTTCTGTTCTGGTTTTATTACAGTTTCACAAAACTACAAATACAAGTGAAAATATTAAAGCTACACATGATACATTGATTCACATGTACAACCTAACTCTAAAACTTTATAATTAAAATCAAACCTTAACCCAAACGTCCCACAAGTAAAAACTAAAAGCACAAGAAAATGAGCTGTTTCTTGCTGCCCAGAAGTAACATGCCCATCGTGGGCAAAACATCACACAGAGGAATATGGCCTTTAGGCTGCTAGCACTGTCGTCACTTTGGGCAGTGGTTCCAAAGTTAGCCTTTTCTGCCTTTTGTTGGCCATCAGCATTCAGTGCTGTATTCCCTACACTAAGGTGATTTACTCGTTCTCCTGCTGTGAATATGTGTAGGCCTTGCATGTGTTGCAGCAACAAAGGTTGGAATTGGGGGGGAAGGCGGGGAGGTGACCCGAATGAAACCTTTTCTTATATTTTGAACTATCTCTTAAGCCCTAATTACACTACACGTTGGGTAATTATTCGCCTATGGTCCCAGTTTCCAACGTGTCTGGTTCACATTTTGGCTATATTACACTACGCATTGGACCCAAAGCGTTGGGTCACATTGGCATGTGTTGGCATGCATTTGGTCACGTTGGGTCACGTTGAGTCTTTCTTTTGGATATTATACTATTCATTGGCTGTCCAGATATGTGTTTGCTCTTTGCGTCGGCCAAAACGTGTATAAAACGGCCAAAACGTGAACCAGACCACGCATAGTGTAATTTGGCCTTAAGACCTTCCATTATGCCTCTGACATAGGACCATCCCATTTTCCCTGTATACGGGCCTTGCTCACACCGCTGGTCAACCTAAAACAGTACGCAGCGAGTAGAGTCTGGTGGCATTGCCCGTTAAAGTGTATACAAGAATTATAAAAATACTTTTAAATCACTGATATTGATTCAATCATCAAGATTTGCTGAAAATATATTTTGAATATTGGTTAGAAATTGGAGGCTTTGCCCCCAAACCCTCCTTTTTTTTCAATTTTCATATCAATTTCTCCATAAACAGAGACTGACATAGTTGGTCAACCTGCTGGCTTAAGACATACAATTGGGGATTATCTTCTACCAATATGTTGACAACTGAGGTGATCTTGTGGCTCTTACTTTGGATGCTAAGATTGTTTGTGTTTTGACACATCAGGTGATGGGATTCAGTTTATGTTTTGTTAAACTGTTCGCAATTTATTTGATGGGATCAAGTAATGGGTTAGACAAGTCACGCACTTTTGATGGGGAAACTAGAGTGTGGCTTCTCCCACTATTGGCAATATTTGTGTCTGGACCTAGAATCTGGCTGGTAACACAGTTGATACTCTCAGTGGGGAGCTTTAAGCACCATACCCACTCGACGATTTGTATACAACCTGCCAACTCATCAGTGCTTAAAATCGCTGATTCTTCTGGTAGAGTGAGTCGATTTTAGCACCAATTCAGATGAAATGTACATATTTCAATATGGGGTATTACCAGGCAATCATAGGAGTCGGTCATTTTAGCAGCAACTAGTTGTCAAACTATGATACAGTAGCCTAGTGAGTATGGGGCTTTAGAGTAGGTTCAGTCACATCTGTTTGCCTCTGGGTGAATCAGCTAGGCTTCTTTCTTTTCTTTTCTCTGTGCGTGTTGCCCAGATTTCCAGGCCACTCACCCTATGGTGTGAAAGAGGAGGGAGACTGCAGAGCAAGGAGTTTGTGTAGTCGCACCCTTAAAAAGCCATTTATTTCAACACTTACAGGTACATTACCAGCATCATGGCATCAACAATACCCAAGCTTACTTTAGGATGGTTGATGGCATCAAAGGAAATCCAATATTCTTCTTACTAAATAACAATAATTTTTTGTAAAATGTTCAAGAAATTTTTGAATTGAAAGATACATGATTCAGAACTGAATTCTATATGTCAATGGAAATGCTAAAGTATAGTGATTCCAGTCTGTGAACTTCACTATATAGATGAAAACGCTTTAAATTGACCATACACTTTACAGTTGTATCCCAGTGTCCTCTCTACAAACCTATGATTTAACACAATGAATGCTTCTTCAAAAAATATCCCAAGCAGAACATTTTTTAAAGTCAAACATGTATTAGTTAAAATTGAATTGCATGATTTTATATACAAAGTTAAGGTTTGATTATTCTTTAGAACTTTTAATTTGAGAAACTGAAGTTTCGCTAATAAAGAATTACCAATATTATAACATAAAAATGATATTATTTGAGACAATCAGAAAAAATAGCGTTTGCGCATCATTATTTCTTTCACTTGTGAAATGATAGTGCAGGGATTACATCTGCCTTTTCATTTGAAGTTGAACAGCTCAATTTATTTTTGAACACACCAAAACAAGCAGATCATCACATTATATATGAACTTCCATTTCAGCCGCAATTCTACCCTGCATTAATTTTTACAGTACCCCCATTGTATAATTAATATACTGTGAATAATAGCCAAATTGACCTCATACTGGAATTAGTGTATGCACTCCTATCATGAATCTTAGGAAATTCCCCTTGACCTTTCTAAAATTTAATTTTCACTGTGAGAGTTTTGCTGCCATGCTGTGTAAATGTAACATTGTGCAATTACTTCCATCTCCTAAGAAACATCAGTTGGCCTGGTAAACAAAATTAAATCAATTCTGTGGGACTGTTATTAAAGCAGCATTTTATGGATTATTATTGCAGACCAAATATGGCTGTATAGTGTGCAAGAAATCTTGCCAGGGCTGTAAGGACTTCAGTGATATTTGCCGGGAGCGTCATAACTGCTCTGAGGATTATGTTACATACATATATAGATGAGTGGTGCTCTGCCTCCCAGGCATAATCTTATATTACAACAACAGGAAATAACCAGAGCATCAATGACCAAAGGGAGATTGCAAACATGACAATCAGTCTGTTGCCATTGTTGTTTCACAGAAGGAGAAAAGAGAGGTAGCCCTAGGAGTACCGGAGATTACATGTCAACTGACATTTTGTAAGGCATACATATACTTTTCATTTACCTAGCAGGGACCTGTAATGTGAATGTTTGTATATATCATAAATCTGCATGAATGTCTGTACGACCCTTAGGGGATTGTCACATACTGAGGGCAAAGCCTGAGGCTTGTATGATCCCCATGGGTAGTATGGCCACCCAAGGATGCCCCCTTAGGTCCTACTTTATTTATTTTTTACCTAAGTAATATTTAAAATAAATACTGAGAACAAGGCCTCTACAGTGAGTGGTATCTACGGCTTGGCAATACGCACAGCTCACAATACACACTGCTCATCAGCAGAGTGGGTTATAAAGTTACCCTTTCCCCTGTGTAAAACTACACATGTACAGCTTCCCGTACTTCCTAGCCTTTTCTCTACATCTGTAGGTAGGTAGGCCTGTATTGTGGCCGAGTAACCTTTGACTACTTTTAGTGGCCTTCCACAGCTTTTCTCTTCAGATACACTTCTGATTGCCCGAGTGTTTTCCCTTAAGGTTACTATTGAATGATAACAGTTACAAAATTAAAACATTATGTTTTCTCTCTTTCACACTTACACACACATACACAAACATGTGTTCGTGCGTGTTTGCATGTATGATGATTTGTTTTGTCTTGTTACCCTACTATTTCTAAAATAATGTCCTTTCGCATGTTTCAGTCTATACACTGAACTTACTTCTAGCCATACCAAGAACCAGCAAAATAAGCTGTTACAGGATAGCCAATTTGGTGGCTTTTTAAAGGACCTATGGGAACCAGCACATCAGACCATGACACCATTATTTAGTTCTCCTCTCATCCTCTATGTGGCTTCCAAACACCAATGTTGTGGCTTTGAATCCTGGAGGGACTTGTATAATATCCAAACACCTATCTGTATGAGGCGGTAGACTGTACAGTCTCTCACCATGTTGTTTTTAGACAGGAGAAGCCCAGCGGGGGACAGAAATCCGATACCCTCCATAGTGAAATACGAGTCACTCTCCCCTGCCGCTTTGCTTCCATTATATTAAACCCCCTAGTCCATCCCTATAGGCTGATTCAGTCCTATATGCGTATGCATTGATTCCTGGAATAGCCCACTGCCCTGGCCTGACAGTAAAAGCCCATACCGGATGCCCCATGCCCCCTCCGGGTGTCCTCTTACTGCTGCCCCCTACTGGCCAGTGGCAGACCCGTTGGTCACTGGAGGTGTTGGGGTTGGGATGGTGTGGGTCTTAAGCCTGGTGTACACAGTAGGATGGATACCTTTACAATGATTATTACAATAATATTAGTAGAAGACAAGAGCAGAAATTAAGAATTTCTAAAGTACAAACTAAATAAGTTAGTTTGATTTACTGTTAGAAAGGTCAAAAGTCTTTTTGGACCTCAAGTAGAGTTTTTTGGGATTGTCACAGTTATATATTTTTTGAAGGTCTGTGTAAAAGTCTATTTATCACAGAGAACATGGCAATACAGGTGCTCCGTGGTTATTCACACACTCCCTTTAGATGTATCAAGTGATGTCAAAAATAAAAGTTCTATAATTGTCCTAGGATTTCTAACACTATAATTGTATAATTGTGTCTGGACTTCTTACATATAATTATAACTGGTCTTGGGCTCCTCAATGGGCTTATGGATCCTAAATTTATCACAGATATCATTTAGGGGACCAACCTTTAAAAAGTCATTTCATTTATTCTAAGTTCATTTTATGTTATTCAAAACTACCTCTTTTCTTGCAAAAAATACCAACCGGTCTGTCTGTGGTCGTCTTTTACAGGCATATGAAAGATCTTGAAAAGGTGGATCAGCACAAAGGCTTAGCATTTACCATACTGGATGAGTTCATAGTTTAAGTGCTAGCCAAAGGTATGTTGGCAGGTCCGACTTTAGCACTGAATTCAGTGTTGAACACACAGTGCACCATAGGATGGCTCCTCTCAATATTGCACCGGAGTTAATCTTAATCGATATGGGCCGAGGTAGGGGTGGAGGCTAAGATTTGCTGGAGCCGCTCTCCGGCAGACCTATTTAACGCTACAGGGACCTAAGGCAAATATGTTAGTGGAGCGGGGGTGGGGTAGTTCAGGGCGGGCCAAAATAGATGGTGTGGTAGGCCGAAAGGTGCATCTATGGGGTGCAACATGCCATTATGAATAATCTATATTCAATAACAAAGAAACCAGCGATTAAGTCAGAGGGTCTTCTAGGTGTCTGGAATACTTTTTTATTTTCCAAAATATAAGAGAAATTTAAAATAGATTTGCAAAAAATGTATGATGGAACTATTTGATTTACATCCCATCCCCTCAATCTTTCTAGGAACACCTTTTCATTTCAGGGCTGGCTATGCCCCAAGAAATACATCCTTGGACTTCATTTGGACCTCTTCAATACTGAAAGCTTGTATAGAATTGGTATGAAATATGGCACCAAAAATATGGATTGGATCAGTTGACAATCAGTAACCCAGACAGGCAATGCTTAGGACAAAAGATACAGGAAGCAAAGTTGATGGTGTTAGATGACGGAGAGCAGAGAAAATAAGGTTGGCACCTCATAAATGGAGACTAAGTATGTATGAGAAGTACAGATGGAATGGGCTTAAAGATATTCAGAGGACTATGTATATCAGAAAACAGTTTGCAAATAGAGGGGACAGGAGAAGCAAGGAAAAGACTCTAGGGGTTACTTTAAGGGGGGGGGGTTTATATTGGCTTTCGATGGAGTAGTAAACCATGCTTTTTCTACTAAGCTCTAAGTGGAAATACTGGTCTTTGCCAAAACGTGACATGGTGATGGCAAGGAGGATTTATGCACCTCTATGTCTCTCAAAACCCTATCTCATAATTATATCACAATCACATTAAGATAAAATTCATACAAGGTTGGCACTTTATAAAACGAGGTAAATTGTAAACCCTGTGAGGTATAGCTGGGAATGGCCTCAAGTATAAGCAGAAGAAGACATACCTTTATGCAAGAACATTTACAATTAGGAGAGATAGGGGAAGCCACGAAGGGAATCTAGGGGCTACATTTAGGAAAGGCTTCCTGATGACTTTCTGATGGAGATTTACCAGCGGTAAACCGGGCATTACCCACTGAGCTCTAAGAGTGGAGATAAAGCCTTGTTTACACAGTCCGATGGTTACCCTTATGATAATGTTTATGGTAATATTGGCAGAGACCTGGGACAGAATTTCAGAAATTCCAATGTAAACACTAGATAACATAATCTACTGTTTGAAATGTTGTCAAGACTGTCATAAGGGTGTTGGGATCCTTAATCCCCATACCTTCTAGATGAATTTGGCCAAAGTTGGCTGACTCATCACTGTAAAAGTTGGCCAACTTTTAATAGTGCCCACTGATATCAAATGTGTATATTTCAGTATTATATACTGACTGGTGATCTTAATTGGTGCTTAAGTTGGCTGATTCTACCCTTAAAATTGGCTAGTGGGTATGGCGCTTCAGGAGAATTGTCGGGGCTGTCCTGGGGCATATGATGAACACTCTCATAAGGATTTTGACAGCTTGCGTAAATGCACCCTTAGGCACTGGTCATTGCTGAAGCGTGACATGGTGATGACTTGGGAGATTTGTAGACTATCAAGTGCCTCATATATCACACAAAATGGTCTGCTGTTACATCCTAATGAATGGACTAGGCCATGGCCCTTAAGATGGGATGTGGCCTGGAGTAGGTGGTAAAAGAGCCCATTATATCACACGGGCCTGTTATAACCTGACTTAACGAACCAGTTCATGAATCAGCCAACCCCTTCAACTGTTATTTTGTATTTTGTGAAGCAATAGACCTATAAAAGAAGATACAAAATCTAGTTTGATCATAACAAGTGATCACCAAGACTATGGCTTCCTCAGTTTACAATGAATGACCCCTACTCTTGTTGATAAAAGTATATATCATTTAATTCACAGGCCGATTTTGTTGCTCCCAATTTATTTCTTTGATAGTTCCAATAGAACCTTATAATCATATTTACCATTCAAAAGAGAATGATGGAACCTTTCTAATAATGTAAAATATTTTTCTACCAAACCTTTATTTCTCAAACACTGTCATGTAGAATACATGCTTGAGAGAACAGCCGGATGGATTACACTCTCAGTGGGGGAGTGGGAGAGACTTGAAGTATTGAAAAATTCAACTTACTTATTGAATTACTCTATAACTACTGCTTTTTCTGTGTAAAGTCAGATGTTGAATACATGATTAGTGCTTGATAATCATTGTAATGAATATATAGGATTGAAACCAAATACAAAAGCAATGCATTTGTCTGTTTTTCAATATTCTCAAAGACAGGAACCTTTGTAGTAAAGGAGAGGGTTAATGGATGGGTGTTAGGTACATCATTAATCCAAATATGTTATCTAAGAGAGAATGTATTTGATATTTGAAAGATGTTAGCATTACAGCAAGGAGATCAGTGGGTGCTCTAGTCTTCCCAAAGAAAAGATAGACAGAAGGCACTTCGGAAATGGGGATTAATATCAGCCATGAGAATAATGTATATACTTAGCTTTACAGTATGCAGATCATAGGGCATCTGAGGGAACGCCTTACGGATTAAAGGGTTTGGGGAAAGGAAGAGGAGTTTGAAGGGTGACCTTAAAGGGTGACCAAAGACTTTCTGAGTGAGATTTACTTTGGGTAATGTCCATATTATATGACAACACCAGAAGATTACTGGGTGATGATTCCCAGGATTTATGAAAAGTAATGTTTCTCCTACATCATCAATGGGGGTCTGCTCTATGATCAAATAGCTAGGTAATGGATGGATCCATTAGGTCGGGTATATCCTAGAGAGGGATATAAAGGAGACTTACGCTCCATTTCATCACGTCGCTCCATTGAACCTTAACAGAAAGGTGTCAGTGCAGTTTACCTTGTAATCAGTTCTAATGGATAAATGAACTCATAAGTTGAGATGTGTCTTAAAGGAGGTGGTAAAAGCTGTATAAGAGGCAATTACATCATTGGTCAAGAACATAATGGCATGTGTTACATCAAAAAATGGTTTTGTTAAATCAAACACTGTTGCACAAAAAACAGTAACAAAAATCACAATATATATATATTATTTTTGTACCTGTTTACAAAAATAAAATAAGCCCAGTAGAACAGTCACAATTCAACAGCAGGACCTGTCACAGTGATGACATCCTTGTTGTGAGACAGGCCACATGTGACAACGTTGTACAATGAATAAATTTAGTGGATTCTTATTTTGATAGACAGCTCGTCTTTATCATAATCTCATTACACTTTTACAATTGTAAAGCTGTATCTACGGCGAGAATAAGGTAAGAACAAAATCTGACACACCAATCGATGACTTTTATAATTTGCTTCCTGACAATTCATACTGTTAATGGCTTAAAGGGATGGGAGGCTGGAATAAAGTTAGGAACATAGGATCAAGGCACAAGGAGCAGAAGATGCCAAAGTAAGCCAGCAGATTACATAGCCATCATGTTGGAGCTTAATGACCAGAATGTGTGTCACTTGGACCATAGTTAAATTTAGCTTAAAGCTTATATCCCAGTTATCTATTTTGTTGCCTTTTGATTGGCAATGCACTTAGATATAGATATATTATGTGACACTCCATACATTTTAGAATTTAGAGGTGTACAGTGTTATGCCATATACTTGGAGAAAAATAAACAAATATGAAATCATTATTTATGATATACATGCTTAAGCAGAAGGGAGGGAGATCTACCTACCACGGTCTAAAATGACCGATGGCTTTCTGGTGCATATTTATCAATGGTGAATCTTACCCGTCACTCATCCAGGCTTTCAGAGGGGCAGCCTTTCGTTAGTCAGTGCCAGGACATGACACAGGGATGACTAGGAGGATCAGGGCTGGTTGGGGTGTCTCCTACATCACCCATAGAGGGTCTACTCTGTGATAAAGTACCTGAGGGATGGATTAACCAATGAGGTGAGATGTGCCTCAGAGTGGGCGATAAAAGGGGTATAAGTGCCCACTTATTAACGGAACACTCCCGTAGCCTGATCTAAAAGGGGGTTTCACACCTGTGCGACTTGCGCAGCTATTGGTGAGATATGAGAATATCCCAGAAAGTTCACATGTACAGACAGCGGGCCCTGTATGATAGCTCAATGCATTACTCATAATGAATACATGTTTCAAAACAGTAAACTGTGTTAGCTGTTTGCAATCCAATCCAGAGAGTCCTGACCTCCACCCTTGCTTGAGTATCTATTAGATAGACTTAAAGGGATGTGGATATGCACATGAAACATGGATATTATTGAACCTATAGACACACAGACATATTAGCCAAATATTGTTACAGTGCCCAGATTGTATTATTCAATGCAGTTGGAAATAAATATGAATAATGAAATGTTCTGGAGCTGGTTACTAAATAGTCTGTGTTTAAGTTCACATTAAATTTATTGATTCCGTCCCCCATGCAGCAATGTACCACTTTTGTATAGACTCCGAATACAGCTAAATAAATATGTTTCTTAACACAGTTAGCAATGTCAACAAACTGGACCGATCTTGAATGTTAACCAACTTTGGAAATATGATTTGGTAATAAACGTTTCCTCCTCAATATATATTTGTAATTGATTATAGAATACTAAGCTTTTGTTAATACAATAAAAGAAATTTTAGTCCTTTTTGAAAGTCAGCGTGATTTATGGAGTGACGGATCAAATGGTAAGAGAGATTGGTAAACTGTCTGTTGAAAAACAATAACCAGTTCAAAGCAACAGCAGGACCTTTCAGAAAAGGCAATGATTAATGTGTAACATGATCATTTCAGAAACAAATCAATGTAACGCAATAGGGCTTTGAGGTTTGTAATTGCAATCAGGAAATGAAAGTTTGCTGAAATGTAAGAAAGGCTCTTATCAACATCTGATGACTATTAGATGTATGATTCAGAATGAAGTAGACAGTCCCCTGAGGCTGTTCATTGTTTTCTCTGTAGATTATCCATAAAGCAACACTGTTTTTTTTGATAAGATGGTCCTGTAGGAGAGGGGATTGCTTTATATGTCTGAAGATCAGCAGATGGTGAGATAGTGTCTTGTATACATGAAGGTCAGACCCTTTTCTCATACGATCCCCCCTGTTGTCCTGTTGTATTTCCAACATCATTATTTTACATTAGACAAGAGGGCTTTAGAAGTTGGGTACACTATTTAATGATACACAGGGATTGTTTGCACCGGGCCTTTTTCTAGATGATTTACATAAGAAAGCATTAAGACTGGCTGTCAGATACCTTCTATTTTACAACCAGAATTCTATTTAACAGTTTATGAATCTCTCTTTGCATTTGACCAGTTGTTCTTTGAATTACACCGATTATTTCAAAGCATTCTATGATAAGTTACATGGGTAAAGTGATAATATTAAAATGCATTGCTACAGTGGCAGGTCTGTCTAAATCCTCATATGGAACCCAATAGACCTCTGAGTTGATGTTTGCAAATTACATGACTTTTCAGCTATTGTAGATGTCTGCCAGATCATGTGTCTTCAGATGTCTGATCAGTTTCAATCCACAATGTGACACTGTGTACTCAAAGCGGTAGTTTATTTATGGACTGAGACGTGGTTTGATCGCCACAGCCTGCAGGTTTATTTAAATAAATGCATTCACTTATTTTCAGAAATCTCTCAAAAACAGAAATCATAAAAGTTGGAAAGGGAAGTTTGATATCCGGTCGTGCGTTAAATATAACTCTCGAGGCACGGTTTCTTAGGTTCAGAGCATTGACCTTATCATGGACAAAAGGGGTAGATACAGGATTTCAGAAAGGGGGAAATCCATAAGCTAAGCAATAAAAGGATGTGCATTTGCATGCGTGCACACAGCATTTCTTTTCTCTGAGCCAGTTTAAGTCCTGACCAAAAGGCTCTGGACCCTCTGGCCCTCCTGCCACCCCCCCCCCCCGACCCTATTGATCGGAATAGACTAACGAGTGACGTGCATGGACAGTATTGTGTTGTTTTTTGATAGTATTGTTGTTGTATTTTTCACTTGTTTATTGTGAACATCACATACATAACATCCATGGTCTTACATTGCAATCTCCAGTCCGATATATCAGTCATGTGCAACTGCAGTGATAGCTTCTGATATCCTCTCCCAAATTTCACCCTTATCAGAGCTTTTTGGCTCCTCAGGCTTTTTCTTAGGAGCAAGGTTCCCATGTGACTCAGACGGTACTTTATGTAGGTAGACAATATGTCGAAACCTCTCTTTGATAAAGCCTCCATGTTATATACCATTGAGACGTCATTTTGGCCAGGTAAGGGACGTTTTGGGACTCTTCTCCTGCAGGTTCTGCAGCGGCTCTCATTAGCTTTAATTCTACTTTGTTATCAATTATAATGCCTAGATAATTGTAACTTTCATTAATATCTGGGAGATTGCCATCCCAGTTTACACCAATGATTATTCTGAAATTTTTTTGGTAATTAGCTCCATGCTTATTCTTGAAGACAGTTGCATAATACTAAACTATTCAGAGCAAAAATCAGTAAAAGTTACACCTCTTTGAGGGCATTATAAATATAGAAAAAAATTGTTGCAAAACTGTAGTAACAACGAAAAAAGAAACAACGAAAGGTTTCATTAATAATATTATTTTCGTTGCTAAGAAACCCATTGTGCAATGAGCCAATGGTGTCAGTATAATGTGTCTGGGTGGGGTACGATGTGGGCCTATGACAAGCATATGATATCTCAGTGAGGCAGCACTATATATAGAGGGCATTAAGTCCTACTGCTACTAACAGGCACAGCTCTTGATATAACCCTGGCATTAAATCAGGGCATAAAGCATCCAATAACCAACCAACTATAATTATATAAATGACAAATGCATTCATTGTGAACATAATTATCTTGAAACCTCAAAAGAGCTATGAAATTAATACATCTACATTCCATGAAAAACTATCCAGGAAATTGATCTAAGAGTTTCAATGAGAACTAGAAGATGATAGAATATAGACAAAGAAAAGTATTCAGCCATTCACAAATCCTCAATCCCATCTAACCTCTAGACTGGTGATGGTAGTGCATTCTCTTTTCCTAAAAAAAAAACTCTCATGAAGCCTGGAATGGAATTGGATCTCCAAGGCATTTCTCCCTAGTCAGCCATTATTTGATATTGATAAGACGTCCTTTCGTGAGTTCGTCAGAAAGTGTTTCTCTTGTTTGTTAGATCTACGGCAACTCTAAGGACTATAGCTCTAAATTGTGTTTGACAAGAAATAGGAAAGTGATTACGTTTCCAATTTGTAACCTGATATATGGTTGTTTAAAGCAGATTGGAGAATGCACTTAATTATAATCATACAGGGCCATAATATTCCTTTGTGCTTCTGGAATGAGGAGTTCCTTTGCTATTTCCCCCCAACTAATTTTACTTTAGTACAAAAACTTATCACTCACACATCAAATTTCTTTTATACATAAGCCCCCTTACCTCCTTTCTTTCTCCCAAAATCTGTCACACACATTGGATGTTCACAAAGATGCACACACATTTTTCCTAACTTCATTAATGGAAAGCTTCAAATACCCATTGTCCCCTGTTACTGTGCAACTGAAAATTGTGATAAAAAATTGTTGTCCAACTCTTCTGCTACAACAAAATACTACTGGAGCATGAACAGAAAATAAATATTTAAAAGAGAAAACACTTGCTTTTCTAGCCGGGCCAGAGTTGTGTGTAGAAATGATTAGGTCAGCTAGGCCTCCCCGTCCAACGTGATCAGTTACCCAGACCAAAGAGGCTTTGTCTGAGCAACAAAAGAACTACTGGGTGTTAAATATCAGCCAGTCTGGGCAATTTCCTAAAGGGTGTTTAAGGTGGTATTACACTACACAACTTGGGCTGTGATATGATGATATTGCAGAGAAAAAGTACATATTAGAGATAGAATTGTTTATCAACATTAAGTAGGATAACCATTGGGGCTATCATAAGGCTTAAGGCCTATACCCACATGTCGGCAGATGAACAGCTGACCCTGTCTCTGTAGAGTCGCCCAGCAGCAGTCAGCCGTTGGTGTTAAATTATCAAACATGCTTAATATGGATTATCATGGCAGTTGGCATGGCCATCAGCAGGGCTGTAGGTGCAGACAAAATTACTAAGTGGGTATGGGCCTTAAGGATAACTGTGAGCATAACAATATTATCACTCCATGAAAAAGCGCCTTCTTGGAGATGCTTAGGACTGATTCCCCGTAGTATGGGCCATCTGCAGACCAAATCTAGATGCATCCTGAAATGTATGCATCTATATATTTTATTGTAGAGGTATTTCCTCCACAACACTTTTTTGTGTATGCTATTTTATCATTCATGGTATCGTTTTTTGCAAGATGGAAGTACAATATTTACTCTTTCATTTTCCGGTATCTGTGTTTGCTTCTATCTATGAAATATGTTTGCATAAGATTTTTATATGTTTATGACATATATATATAATATAAAGAAAATGCATTTTGCCTGTAGTTATTTTAGATTAACAAAATACAAAGATACATCTGTGTCCTAGATATCAATGGACCATTATTTGTTGGAGCAGCATTGCAGATTTGATTAGTGATCCACTCTCTGTGGTCATAAATGTTTCCTGGCTGTATTTTACCATTCTTCACATTAAGGCCTTCATTTCTTTGTACATTAATTAAAGATATGTTGGTTTAGCCGCAGATCTGTAAACAGATTATTGAGCTATAACTGGATAGATTAGTCCATTAGTCTGAATCCAGAAGGGCAGAAAGCAATTTTCAGTTCATCACGTATTCAGTATAACAGTACTATAAGAAACCTATTACTGGATTATATGAAATAATCATAAAAACAGTAATTACTTTATCTAGCAGCCTCTGCCAACGTTGATTCAAGGACAGGCAGTAGGTTTTCTAGTGCATCCCACTGAGCTTCAAGGGGACTTAACAACTCTGACACAACATGGTGATTATTTGTGGATTTCCCAGTGAGAAGGAATATTTTCATTGGCTATCTATATTAAGTAAGGAAAACCCCTTTGCTGGTTTACTTTTTCAATTGAAGCTCACCAAGAACAAGAAGACTGCACAGGATTCTGGGAGAGGTGGGCATTCTTTCGATGGCAGACTGTCATAGGCCCCGAGAACGAGGAGGGGGTCAGGTAATAGGTTAGGGAAGGCAGCAGTCATAACAAAATTATTATCTATAGTTCATTTTCTTCAATAGGGGCTGACTAGTTCACTGCCTGCAGCATTCATCAGTTTAAGTAGAGAGTAGATTATATTTGAAGGAAGATCTCCCTAGAGTGTCATGAAATAATGCAGGAGGATCTGGCATGTTTCCTTGCCATTTTTGTTTTTACAGCAGAGTTGCCTGCACTCCATTTTAACTATGCTTTTTAATAGCTGGGGAATTCATGGAATGACTCAAGAAGTCTTCAGTATTTTTCTTTGACTTCAGACAGACATTTATTTTTTTCATTTTTGAAACTAAATTCCTTAAGTATTTTCACCTTATATGAAGACATGTGTTTGCCAATTAAGTATTTCCTCATATTGCTGAAAGTTATTCATATAAAACATCTATAAGTTATGTATGCCTTTTGTCCATTAACTCGGTCAGTTTATGTACAGTTAACTTTTAATGTTTTTTTTTCAAAATGAGTTCATCTTAAATGGTCCACTTTGAGTTGAAAGCCCTCTACCCACATGGCAATTTCAGATGAATCAACAAACCAATCAACTGACTAGAAAATATCTGGCTTAAGTCCGGTGTACACAGCCTGATAGTAACCCTTATGACAATGGTTATGAAATGATAGACAACAGATGGAATCAAATTATAAAAATTATTGTGTAAACCTGTCTTAAGAATATATACTGTGAGAAATGTTGTTGGGGCTATTCCAAGGCTGTCAGGCCCCTTTGGACAACTGTTGGGACTATCCTAAGGCTTAGGCCAACCGTCATCATAAGAGTTTTGATAGCCTGTGTAAACCCCACTGAAAGGCATGGGCCTTCCCACCTGATTTAGCATTTTCAACAAGTGACCATTATTACTTGAAAATAGAATAGAAAAACAAACTTGTGTCAGACTGACTCCCTTAGTTTTCTATGTGATCATCAAATCAAAGATAGCCTGGTGGGAACAAACACTTGACTTCACTGTTTTTTAACTGGAACATTGATCAAATGTCATGTAAAGACAGTCTTATATAGGAAAACACAAGGAAGTGAATGTCTCCAAAAAACATACTAATGGTTTATTTGTGCCAAAATATTCTTTTGTTGTGCCTGGGTAATGTAGAAAAACAACAGCAAGGCAAGCCACCAAGTTCAGAAAATAGCACCTCATACACCACTTCAGATTCAAGTGTTAGGAAGATTGCCTTTAATGGTTAAGGAATGTTGTTTGTATTTAAGATTACTGTCACACTGAATGCATTACATATCTTATTATTCAGAATGGACAAATATTCAATTTTGTACTTTTTTTGCATTAATTAAAGTAGCATGAAAGAGCTGGTATTAAAAGGATTATGTCACCTTCTTCAATGGGACGTGTTTATATTCTTTTAAACTATCATGTGTCTTCATCCTATATGATGAATATTGATGGTTTCTCCCACACAACGAACCCTATTGAAGCCAAATATGTATATGTTATGAATTATGTGCGTAGAAGCAAATTATGATTATATTTGTCCCTGATTTTGATTTTATACTTATTTCTAGTCGGGTTCAACGTCAATTTAAAAATGTGTGGTGAATCTAAAGCCAAATCAATTTTCGAAGATGCGAAACTATTGTCCCCTGGTTGTAAACGTTAATGTCACTTCGCGCTAACAGACTATTCAATCCCTTGGCTTCAGGCTATGAGTGAGACCATCTAGGCTTGACACAGGACTACGTGACGAGCTCTACCCACTCCCGCTCCTGGCCCTGGGAAAGATCATAATACAACAGTGCTACTGTTTGAAAAGTGTTTATAGCACTTTGTGCTAATAGATCAGCCTCTTGGCT
Organism: Lepidonotus clava; assembly: GCA_936440205.1. Classification (NCBI taxonomy): domain Eukaryota; kingdom Metazoa; phylum Annelida; class Polychaeta; order Phyllodocida; family Polynoidae; genus Lepidonotus; species Lepidonotus clava. The sequence goes on along the minus strand of OW387141.1, from coordinate 51,260,794 downwards.
TCAGGCTGGGAGTGGGACTGTCTAGGCTCTGCACAAAACTAAAGGCCCTATTACACTGCATGATATGATGATATTTCAGAAGCATTGTCACACTTGTTTGAAATTGGTAGCTCTGAGTATTTTACAATGGCAGACAAAGAATTTTGTCTCAATCAAATGTGATTTCTCTACAAAATTTGATACTGCAGCTCATGCTAGATAGTGTTATGGGGCCTTTGGTATGGAGCTCAGCCAACTCCCTTACTCCCCTATTAGGGACCTTAGGCAGATCGTAATACAATTGTTTGAAAACAGTGGCATTTACTGAAACGAGATTGATCGGTTATGTTGCTTGAGTGGCTGTATCTAAACCCTGCCTTGCAAAGAAATCACAGCCAGTGCAGGACCAAATCCAAGGGGGTCCAGGGGGTCCTGCCCTAAGCACCCCACCCTTTTGGTGGGTACTTAAACTTGAAAAAGTACAAAGAATAGGTGGGTGTGTCTGCACATATGCACAACATTTTAGTATTTAGCCTATATATGTGCAGACCACCTCTTTCTGAATTCCTGGATCTGCATGACAAAGACCTTCCAAACAGTGGACTACGGAAATAAGACCTTGCCGTTTGCACCACGCCACGTCTGACTGCTCATGTCTGGATGTCTGGGAGGCAGAATAGGGAGATAACACAGGCTTTTCACTGGTACTCAGCCTCCAATGGCCTCATAACACGGGCTTTCTGTAGTGAGGGGGTCAAGGCCCGGGAACCAGCTGCCTTTGTCACTGATTCCAGGCAGTGGTAAAAACGCGCTGTTGATTACCGCCGACAACCACCGAGCTGAAGGTTTTTTCGTGCATCTTCATAGATAATCTAGGGTGCCACTAGGTGGAGCCACCAGGAAGGGGCCCACCAAGAGGGGCCCATCAAGAGGGGCCCACTAGGAGATAGCTACTAGGAGGGGCATTAGGAGACAGCGGTGAGGACGGGGAAGTACAAAGCGGCTTGTCTGGGACAAGGCCCCTTGTGCCACGTGATACCCCTTGAGGCTGTGTGACTTCTAGGTTAGGGTGAACCTAGTGTCAACCTATTGTTGGAGGAAAGTACCCAGGCTTGCCACAATGTATCTGGCAAGTAGTGCAACCATAAATTTTCGGTTGGTCTGGTAAATCTGCTTACTACTTGTTAACTTTTTACACAATAGTCTCATTTCCTTACCTGAGGTTCACACCAATACGTATATAGTACCGTCTGTGGATTGAAATAAAAAAGGTTTGTGTTGTACAGTGGGTTGATCTTTGCAGTATTAGGGCTACCGTGACAGAGGCTCCATAGAAAACCACATATAGATTTACTAACAATGCAAGCAAATTATATATTCCTCTACATGCTCTTAGAAATGGCTTGTATTTGCTTGCATTTGCTCATGTTCCTGTCAATTAATGCAAGTGAAATGCCCAACACAAGTGAAATGACGCACAGTGGGTATGTACTTAATGATGTGGCTTGCCTGTATTTGGTCTTCTTATTCGCTCAATTGCTTCTCCAGTATTAATAAGGCTTGCGTATGGCAAATAAAGTGTTTAAGGAGATTACATTCAGCGCCTTATAAGTGCCATCCTGCATATTCTACAACAATTCCTCATTATTTGACTCGCATTCTTCCCGCTGTCTCGCTTTAAATCCCATTCTCTGAAAACATTACCAATCGTCAGTTGGTCAGCACTGCTCATCGGTTCCGAGAGTAAATGGGGATGTGTGGAATTAATATGAAGACGATTTCCTGTTATCAGGTGTGGTTGGAACACTTTTAGCAAAGCCTTACCCTTGAAGAACATCCGCAGGATCTATGCGAACTTCCGTAATATTTTTGTACTCCTAGGAAGGAGCTATCCAAGGCACACAGAGGTGTCAGAATACCTGTGGTTGCTGATTGATGGCATAGAAAACGTGTGTGGCTAATGGGACAATAAATCATATCTAGATAGCTTGGATGATACATTAATTTTATTGATTCTCTTTCAAGATTTGAAAAAGGTAATAATCGTCTATTTTCATTTTCAAAGACACTGGGCTGATCGTCAATGGGTGTGGTCTATGATTGTACCTTGTTATTACTGATTGATATGAAGACGATTTGATGCTATTTGGTGTATTCAGAACACTTGGAGTGAAGCCTTACTCAAATCGAATGTCTGTAAGATTTATGTGAACATCCAAAATATTAATGACACTTATGAAGTGAATGATTTACAGGAAATTAGTGCTGAATAGAGTGCCCAAATGATTTGTTTTGGAAAGGAAATACGTTTAAGTAGATATTCAATGAGTTTCAAGAAGAACTGATCAAATCTGAGAACATGAGAGAAAAGATGCAGATGTATAATAAATATGACTCACATTTCCCAGTAGGGACCAACTATTGGCAAATGTTCACATCAATGTTGCTCTGACAGTTTCCTACTTTTAATCTTTATTCTTTATTGTCTCAAACATTCATATCGTGGTAGGACATAGCCTTAATTTAGTATCAATCAGACATGTTTAAATAATTAAAATTACTCATGTATTATATGTAAGTTTATTTTCATTATGGATGTTCGCTTCATTTGACAGTTAATCTTTGATTGTGTCTAAAAACTGAACCCCTGGCCTAAAATGAGTACAATTGGGTAGAAAAATAAAAATAAAAATATGTACTCGATGAAAAAAGCATCAGTTTTAAGCGTTCCCCCTATTCTGACACATCAGGTATTGGGACTCAGACTATGTTTTGTCAAACTATTTGCACTTTCTGTGATGGGATCAAGTCAAGGGTTGGATAAGTCATTCACTTTGTATTGGGAAAGTAGAGTTTTGCTGGTCCCACTATTGCCAATATTTGTGTCTGGATCTAGAATCTGGCTGGTCACACAGTTGATACTCTCAGTGGGGAGCTTTACAGTAGGTTGGGTCACATCTGTTTGCCTCTGGGTGAATCAGCTAGGCTTCTTTCTTTTCTTTTCTCTGTGCGTGTTGCCCAGATTTCCAGGCCACTCACCCTATGGTGTCAAAGAGAAAGGAGACTGCAGAGCAGGGAGCTTGTTTAGTGCACCCATAAAAGTCATTTACTCTATACTCTGAACTGCACTATATGGTTGAAAACACTTTAAATTGGCCGCGCACTTTACAACTGTTTCCCGTTGTCCTCTCTTCAAACCTATGATTATACACAATGAATGCTTAAGTGCTATTTCCAAGTGGTAATCCAGAAATTGTTATGATGTCATAAAGAGACCCCCTCTATCAACAAAAGAGAATTTCAAATTCTTCGAGATTGTATCCCAAGAAGGATTTCACAGTTTTCACAGTAGCATATATTATTTAGAATAAAATCTTTTGATTTTATATACAAGGTTTGATTACCATTTATAACTTTTAATTCAACAAACTGAAGTTTCATTAATAAGGAATTACCAATATTATGAGATCAAACTATTTCATTTTAGACAATCTGTGGCACATCGCATAACCAATTGCTCGCAACAGTGAGCATGCTGGGAGGGTTTGAAAATAGGTCTCGCTGTTTTTGTCCTTGATTTTTTGCATGTGCCAATCTTAACTGTTTTTATAGTTTTGCATACACATTGAATTAAAAGGTAAATACATGTCTGCCCATCACCTCCTATATATTTTATAAGCTAAGGGACACTGCTATCATCTGCTGAAAATAGAATATTAGAATAAACACCCCAAATTGTCCCAACAAGAATTAAGTGCTAAGATTTTCTAAGGTTTTATTTTGCAATAATTATCAATTTTATAAAGAATATAAGATTGGCTTATTTCAGATATCACATAATATATCATGTTAATCACTGAAATATGAAATTGTTTAGATACGACCTTTGTTTACTTGTTAGTAACATTCCAAAAAATAGAAAATTTTCAAATATTCCAAAATTTCTAGATACCTTAGGGGTAAAGGAAACATCTTAAAAATTTTTTTTTTTTTTTTCTGAGAAACGACCTTATGTCATTCATCCAACAAGTTGCTCCCATCCCCTACGAAGCAGACATTAGTTGGCCTTGTAAACAAAATAAAATAAATTCTGTGAGAGTGTTATTAAACCAGCATTTGCAGATTATTATAATGAACCAACGATAACTGTATTATGTGTAAAAAATCTTGTTTGGTCTATGAGGGCATTTGTGAGATTTGCCAGGACTATGAGAATTACAACTATATACATAATATACATGAGCGGCCCATTGTCCTGCTCAGCGCTGCTCTGCCTCCCAGGCCTATTCTCATATTACAAGCACAGGAAATAACTAAAGGCAGATTACAAACATGACATTCAGTCTGTTGCCATTGTTATTTCACAGGATGTGGATGGGCGAAATAGAGGCCCTCGAAGTAGCGGAGAGTACATGTCAACTGACATTTTGTTATCTGACAAGTTATTCATATACTTTTCATTTACCTAGCAGGGATCTGTAATATGAACATGTGTGTATTATATATATATATATATATATATATATGCATCTGCATATATATATATATCTGCATGAGCTCTATAAGCAAACATATTATAGTAAGAAGGACTGGCTGTAAGACCCATATGCTATCGTCAATTACCGAGGGTGAAGCCCCAGATTTGTATTATCCATGTGTGTCGTACAGCCACCTGAGAATAACCCCCCACCTACGGTCCTTCTTTATTTTATCACCCAAGAAATATTCAAAATGTGTTACAATTACTGAGAACAAGGCCTCTACAGTGAGTGTTATGTACGCTTGGCAATACGCACAGCTCACACTGCCCGTTGGCAGAGAGGGTGATATAATTACCCTTTCCCCTATGTAAAACTACAAACACATGTACAGCTCCCCATACGTCCTCCTTTTTCCTCTACATCTGAAGGAAGGTAGGCCTATTTTATGACTAGGTAACTACTTTTAGTGGTCTTCCCCAGATTTTATCTGCATCAGGTAAACAAGTTCTTCAGATTGCCATAGGCTGTTTGCAATAAAGGTTGCTATTGAATGCTACAGAACATTATGTTTTCACACATACACACACATGCACACACACATCAGGGGTGGATACAGGATTTTAGAAAGGGGGTGTTCCACATAAAGGTTAAGTACTAAAACAGCGTGCATTCACACGCACAAGATGTATTTTTCTCTTTGGCAAGTTTAAATCCCAACCAAAAGGGGGGTTCAAGACCCCCAGGACCCCCCTTGGAAATGCCCCTACACATACACACAAGCATGTGCTAGTGCATGTTTGCATGTACATATGATTTGTTTTGTCTTCTTACCCTACTACTTCTGAAATAATATCCTTTCATATGTTACAGGCTACACGCTGAAATTACTTCTGGACATACCAAGACCCGGATAAATGAGCTCCTACAAGCAAGTCCATTTTGTTGTTGATTTGTTAAGCAGCTTTTTAAAGGACCTGTGGGAACCAGCAAATTAGTACATGATACAACTATCCAGTTCCCCTCTCATCCTCTATGTGGTTTTATAGTGTAAGTGTTAGCAACTCACTCCAAACACGGAATCCTTAAGTGACTTGTAGTATAGCCAAACACCTATCTGTATGAGGCTGTAGACTGTATAGTCTCTCACCATGTTGGTTTTAGACCAGCGGGCGACAGAAATCCGATACCCCTCCATCATGAAATACGAGTAACTCTTCCCTGCCGCTTTGCCTCCATTAGCTTATATCAAACCCCTCCCGGTCCCTCCCTATAGGCTGATTCTGCCCTATATGTGTATGCATTGGTTCCTGTAATAGCCCCCTGCCTTCACCTGACAGTAAAAGCCCATACTGGATGCCCCCTGCCCCCTCTGGGCATCCTCTTACTGCTACCCCCTACTGGCCATTGGGGGACCCATAGGTCACTGGAGGTGGTAGTTGGTTAGGGCGAGGGGGGGGGGGGGTCTTGAGCCCAGTTTACACAGTAGGATGGGTACCTTTACAATAATATTAGTAGAAAACAAGGCAAAACCTAAGCATCTCAAAGTACACCCTAACTAAGTTAATTTGATTTACTGTTGAAAATGTTGTCCAGACTGTCATAAGTGTCTCAGGACCCTTAGTAGAGTTTTCGGGATAGACCTAGTATTTTGAAGGTCTGTGTAATAGTCTATTTAGAATGGAGAAGATGACAACACAGGTGCACTGTGATTATTGTCACACTCCCTTTATATGTATTAAATGATCTAAGAAAATAAACACTCTTCATGGGCAACAATGTTTGTTTTTCCTGGGTGTTGCAGGCCTAGTGCTTTAATAATGTAATGCAATCCAGCGACAAGGAGGAGGATAAACTGTAATAGTGGATATGGGAAATGTCTCATAAAAAAATTGTCTGTCAGGATGTCTTACATATATAGCTAATTATATAATTATAATTGAATAACTGTGTCAGGATTTCTTACATAATTAATTGTATAATTGCGTCAGGATTTCTTACATATCTATGTCCAATTATATTCTATTCCAAACAGCCGGCTTGGCTGGAGTTTCAAAAGGTGGATCAGTACAAAGGCTTTATTTGCTTAATTTTCTGTAACATGTGTTTGAAGTTTAAGTCCAAACCAAAAGGTACGTTGCTAGTCCAAGATTAGCACTGAATTCTCCAGTGAACTCACAGCACCCCATAGGATGGCTTAACTCAATATTGCACCGGAGTTAATCTTAATCGATACAGGACGAGGTAGGGGTGGAGGCTAAGATTGGCTTGAGTCCCTCTCCGGCAGACCTATTTAACACTACAGGGACCTAAGGCAAACACATTAGTGGGCCGGGGCTGGGGTGGAGCAGGGCGGGCCAAAATAGATAGTGTGGTAGGCTCAAAGGTGCATCTATTGGTGCAATGTGTCATTACAAACAATTTTTCCATTCAATAACAATGCCTTTCCATTCAATAACAATGACTTTTAATTTAAACAATATCAAAAGCTAATAAAGAAGAGATTGGTAAAAAATATGACCTATGCAACTATGAATTTGATCAGTTGACAACCGGTAACCCATACAGGCAATGCTTAAGACGAGGAATAAGGGAAGAAAAGTTTATGGTGTTAGACCAGGGAGAACACAGTCGTGTTGAGAGAAAATAAGGTTTGCACCTCATAAATGGAGACTGAGTATATACTGTGAGAAGTATAGATGGAATGGGCTTAAAGATATGCATAGGAAGGCACACACATTATGCATAATTATGAGAAAAGATTTTACAAATAGGAGGGACAGGGGAAGCAAAGAAGAGATACTAGGCGTTACATCTAGTGGTGGCTTCCTGGTGGCTTTTGGTAGTAAAACCAGGTCTAAGTGGGGATGCTGGTCATTTTCAAACTGTGACGAGGTGATGACTTGGAGAATTTGTGCCAAGGTGCAACATAAGGATCATGTTATGCAACCATACTTTTTTGGTTTGTCTGTTATTTACTGAAATGTCACATAAGTGTTACATGATTTTTCTCGAGACCTAGCCAAAACAGAGTTAAAGGGTGCTAAAATTGGCTGATTCTACTCTTAAAATTGGCTGATTTTAGTACCTACCCTTTGGCCGACTGTGTGAAAGTCGCCTAGTCAGTTTGGCGCTTGGGGGGAAATGTCGGGACTATCCTAAGGCCTACAATGAACACTCCTGTAAGGATTTTGACAGTGCCTGTGTAAACACATCATTTGGCGCTGGTCATTGCCAAGCGTGACATGGTGATGACTTGGATGATTTCTGCACTGTTAAGTGCCCCATATATCACACAGAATGGTCTTCTGTATGATCTTAATAAATGGAGTGGTCTATGTTTATTAAGATGGGATTTGTCCTTGAGTAGGTGATAAAAGAGTCCATCATCATGCCGGCTTGATGTAACCTGACCTAATGTACCAGGACATAAATCAGCCAACCCCTTCACCTGTTAGACCACATTATAGTATTTTGTGAGACAATATAACTAAAAAAAAAACATAAAAATGAGATGGATATAAATAACATCTGTTACTAACATATTGTTACTAACTTCCTACTACCTGAAAAGCTTTCTCTGTAACAAGATGGTCTTCCATAAATGGGAATTGATATCAGTCGTGAGAAAGAATACATATATAGTCTGCTAGCTGAGCTTTAAAATAGGTAGATCTTGGGCATATGAGAGAACAGATTAGACGGTTTGGGGAAAGGAATAAGAGTTTCAAAGGGTAACTGTAAGGCATGGCCAAAGACTTTCTGATGGATATTTACTTTGGGTAACAACCATTATATCATACTCTACAAGAAAATTACAGAGTGATGATTCGCAGGATTTATGAAAAGTAATGTCTCCTACACCACTTATGGGGGGTCTGCCCTATGATCAAATAGCTAGGTAATGGACGGATCCATTAGGTGGGGTATATCTTAGAGAGGGCTATAACAGCAGACTTACAGTCCATTTCATCACGTCGATCCATTATACCTTAACAGAAAGGAGTCAGTTCAGTTTACCTTGTAATCAGTACCTAATGCATAGATGAACCCATAAGTTGGGATGCCTCTTAAAGTGGGTGGCAAAAGCAGTATAAGATCAATCATATAATTAGCCTATCACATAATGGCACATTTAACAGTGAACAATAGTTTTGTCAAATCACACACTGTTGTGCAAAAATCCATTGACAAATTTCAACCACTTCTAATTATTTTTGTAGGCTGAAAATCCAGAATATCTATTTTTTAGATCTGTTTACAGAAATCAGATAAGTCCAACATGCCATGTTGCATAAACAAACTGTCCCAACAGCTAGAGCACAGTGAGTGTGTAGTTACAGGTCTTGCTACAGCGCAAACCGTAACAAGCGTTTGGTAAAAAAACAACACTGTTGTTCAAAAATCAACCATTAATTTTCATCCACTTTGAATCATTGTCTATTTTTCAGAACTTTTACCGAATTAAAATTGGTCCAGTAGAGCAGCCACAATCCAACAGGGGGACCCATTGGAATGGCAACACCTTTGTAGCAGGACATTGTACTGTTTAAATGTTCAAACATAGATGGGTCTTGCTGTTTGTAACAACTTTCCCAACAGAGACACCCATTATGTGAGGAGCACTGTAGAACAACAGCATTTCAACAGCAGGACCTGTCACAACAGTGACGGTCTTGTTGCAGGACATTGAATTGTTTCAAAATTTCATTATGCGACAGGCCACATGTGACAATATTGTACTATGGAATAATTAAGTAGATTCTTATTTAGCTTGTGTTCATATCTTATTACATTTTTACAACTGTAAATATGTATCTACCACAACAAGTAAGAACAAAATCTGACAAATGTATGACTTTCATCATTTGGGAGATGGGATGGCGACCATAAAAAATTCACGAATATTCGTAATAATGTTTTTGTCTCTCACGAACCTAGGGTGTGTCCAAAAAACATTCACGAACCTTAGTGAGCAATCACAAACCTTCTTGAACATAAAAATTACACATATAAACCATATATCTTTGGATATAATACATTCTTATATCTATTAGATAAAAATTTAAATAAAATGGAACAGTTTGGAAATGGAAAAAATAAATCTCCAGATTCATGACCACGAATCTCTCACGAACCCAAAATTTGGAATCGTGACTTTTATTGAACTTGAGATTCATCAATATTTTATGGTCGCCCCCCCCCCCCCCTGGTAATTCATACTGATAATGGCTGGGAGAGGCTGGAACAAAGTGAGGGAGATAGAATCAAGGCACAAGGAGTAGAAGATGCCAAAGGAAGCTATGAAAAAATCACCAACATATCCATAATTGTAGCTTAATGAACGGAAAGTGTGTTAATTGGATTAGTGTTAAATTTCGCTAAAAGCCTATATCCCACACACCTATTATGCTGCCATTTGATTGGCAATGCAATAAGATATAGGCCTAATATGTAATACTAGATATGTTTTAGAATTATCTTATGAAAAGTATATAGGATCTAAGAAGTGATGCCACATACTTGGAGAAAATTAAACAAATATGAAATCACCACCATCATTATTATGTGATATATATGCTTAAGCATTTGCAGATGACAGGCATAATTATGGTGGACCATTCTATAGGAGTAGCAGAAGGGAAGGCGATAAGTACAAGTGATCTTATGATCGATGGCTTTCTGGGGAATATTTATCAGTGGTGAATCATGCCCCTCACCCATCCAGGCTTTAAGAGGGACAGCCTGCTGTTAGTCAGTGCCAGGACATGACACGGGGATGACTGGGAGGATCAGGGCTGGTTGGGCCGTCTCCTACATCACCCATGGAGGGTCTACTCTGTGATAAAGTACCTGAGGGATGGATTAACCAACGAGGTGAGATGTGCCTCAGAGTGGGCGATAAAAGAGGTGTGAGAGGCCACTTAATTAACGGAATGCTACCGTAGCCTGATCTAAAGGGGGGTTCACACCTGTGTGACTTGCCCTGTGGTTGGCCGGATTTGAGGATCTTACAGAAAGTTCAGCTAGCTCAGTGCATTATTTGTAATAAATACATGTATCAAAACAGTTTGCATACAAAACCAAGGGAGTCCTGACATCCACCATTACTTTGGTACCTATTCATCAGACTATAAGCTATCCAGTTATGCACACAAATCATGGATGTTATTGAGATTATACATCTTTTTTCAATAAGGTGTTGCATCCCTGGTGTTTCGAAATTGAAAGAACTTTTATAGAGTTTTGCTTTGGTTAAGCTATACAAAGATAAATGACATAGTTATCAGAAGTCCTGGGGACTGCTCAGGTTCGTGGCAAAGGCGTATTAACACACACATCACATTTACCAACTTCTGTTCCAGTGCTGGATGTAATATTTAATGCAATTGGAAAAGAATATATATGAGTGTTAAGGAACTTGATACTTAATAGTCAGTATATTTCAGTGTTTCAGTAGAAAATAAATTAATTGAATCAGTGTCACATGGAATGTACCAATTTCTGAAAACACTTTGAATACAGTAAAATGAAATATGTGAAAATAAGTTTGATGATAAACAGTTTTTTTTCTCAAAATATTTGTAAATCATCATATAATACTACAATAACAGAACTCTTGAGTCCTTTTCAAAAGTAAGCATGATTTACAGAGCAACGGATCAAATGCTAAGAGTGACTCCTAAACTGTCTGTTCAAAAAACAATAACCAACAGCACAACCTTTCAGAAAAGGCCTTCATCAACCAATAGTTAATGTGTAACATGATCGCTTCAGAAACAAATCAAGGTAATGCAATAAGGCTTTGAGGTTTGTATTTGCAATCAGGAAATGAAAGTTTGCTGAAACGTAAGAAAGGTTGCTATTAACATCTGACGACCATGAGATGTATGATTCAGAATGAATCAGACAGTCTCCTGAGGCTGTTCTCTATAATCTCTGTTAAGTACCCATAATACAATACTGGGGGCTGTCAAAAGATGGCACTGTAGGAGGAAGGATATGCTTTATATACCTCAAGGTCAGCAGATAGCATCTTTTACACCTGAAGGTCAGACCCTTTTTGTATATGATGCCCCTGTTGTCATGTTGTATTTCCAACATCATTTACTTTACATTAGACAGGTGGGCTTTAGAAGTTGGATACACTTATTAATTATACACAGGGATTGGACACACAGAGGGCCTTTTTCTAGATGATTTCTCTCAGAAAACATTAAGACATTCTGTCAAATACCTGCTTTTATACTAGCGGAATTCTGTTGAACAGTTTATGAATCAATCTTTGCATTTGACTAGATGCTCTATAGATTACACCAACTTTTGCAAAGGACTCAGATTTCTTATAGTGTATTAACAATAGCTAGGTATTCTATGATTCATTAGACGGGTAAAGGGAGAATAATAAAATGTAATATGACAAGTCCAGGTCCTTGTAAATCTTCAAAAGGAAGCCAATAGACCTCTGAGTTGATGTTTCGAGATTATGTGACTTTTAAGCTATGATAAAAGTCTGCCAGATCACACATCTTCAGAGTCTGATCTGTTTCAATCGACAAAATGACACTGTTTACTTAAAGCGGTAGTTTATTTATGGAAAGAGACATGATTTTCTTGCCACAGCCCACAAAGTTATTTAAATAAATGCATTCACTTATTTTCTGAAACCTCTCTATAACAGAAATCATAAAAGTTGAAAAAGGAAGTTTGATATCCGGACTTGTTCTAAATAAAACCCTTGAGGCATGGTTTCATAGGCTCAGAGTACTGACAATATCATAGACAACAGGGGCGGATACAGGATTAATTAGTTGAACCTCTCATGCAAGTTTTGAGGCCACTATATCTTCACTTGGATTCCATCTCAAAAGCTTAAAAGACCTAGGAAATTAATACATCCACAGTCCATGTTAAACTATCCAGGAAATTGATCTAGGAGTTTCAATGATAACTAGAAGGTCAGGTGATATAGACAAGGAAAATTACAATTCCCTTTCCCTAAAAAGTTCTAATACAACCTGAAAAGGATTGGATTTCCAACGCATTTCTCCTTAGTCAGTCATTATTATTGATGTTGATAAGTCTTCGTCTTATTTGATATTGATAAGTCTTTGTTTAGTTTGGCAGAAATTGTTTCTCTTTTCATTAGATGTACGAAAACAGCAGCTCTAAGAACAATAGCTCTATGCAAGTGACAGGAAATAAGAAAGAGATTGCAGTTACAATTTGTAACCTGATATAATGTGTATAAAGCAAATTGAAGGATGCACCTAATTATGATCACACATGGCCATGATATTATTTTGTTTGTGCTTCTGGAATAACTATTTACCTGAACTAATTTGACTTTTGGTACAAAAACTCATCACTTACACATCCCATTTCCTTTCAACATAAGGGCCCCTTCCTCCTTTCTTCCTCCCTATGTCTGTCAAAAGCATTGGAAAAATATTTGTCGTCCAACTGTGAAATCCTTTTTCTGTTGAATAACAGAAAACAAATATTTAAAAGAACAAACACTTGTTTTTCTAGCTGGGCCAGAGCTGTATCTAGAAATGATTAGGTCGGCTAGCCTTCCCTGGCCAACCAGATCAGTCACCCAGACAAAAGAGGCTTTGAAGAGGCTTTGTCTGAGCAACAAAAGAGCAACTCGGTATCAAATATCAGCCGGTCTGGGCAAGTTCCTGAAGGAGTGTTTCAAGGGCCATACCCACTAAATGATTTTGGCTGATGGCCATCAGTCCATTGGTTAGTGGGTATGGGGCTTAAGGCTCTATTGCTCACCATTTCAAAGAGAAACTGTATATATAGATAGAAGTCTTTATCAAGATTAAGTAAGATAACTGTTGGGGCTATCATAAGGCATAAGGCCCATACCCACTGACCAGCAGACAGACAGAGTCAGCCAACAGCAGTCTGCCATTGGCATCAAATTATCGAACATGCTTAATGTGGACCGGTGTGGCCATTGGCATGGTTGTCAGTGTGGTCATCAGTGCATCTGTTGGCATGGCCATCAGCCAGCTCTGACAGTACAAGCCATAACCATACACAATCAGCACAGTCAATGGGGAAGGCCAACACTTATTCACACACCAATTCAGCTAAAATCACTTAGTGGGTATAGGGCTTAATAGTCCAGGAGCCAAACCTGAAAATCTTGATTTACCCTCCGCGGTGAGCCCCCTGGATTTTTTTGATTTTTTTCAACTTATAGCATCCTAGGGACCATGAATCAAGACGGTTCCGAAGAATTTAGGTATGCGAACACTCTGTAATTACGCGATTTGTGGTTAATTAGCAAAAATTTAAAAACGCGTTATTTCTTAATTTCTCTAGAACTATGTAAGATATGATAACATGCTATATGTCATCTGAAAGATAATTTTGTTCCTGATTTTTTGGTATATTGTTTGCTATTGTCATTAATCATGGCAATGATTAATTAAAGAAAAACTGTTGTTTTAGTCAAAATCATTAGAACTTAAGGATCCAAGATTAAAATTTGGAGTTGATAAACCAAGTCCTAGGTATACTTAGAGGGGATCTTTAGGCAGTTTTTAAAGAAGGTTGCATCTGATTTCATCAGAAATATAATGTAGAAATCAATTTTTGCTGATTAAATTCTAACCGACTACTGGTTCATTTTGCACTTATATCCTAAAAGGAGAGATGATATCATGAAAACAATACAATATATCCTAAAGAGATGGGAAAAGAATAATCATTGTCTCCCTAAGCTGGTATTTCAGTGCTTTCTGAGCTATTTGGTCCACTGTAGACAACATTGGAGCTGTAAAATAAGTTTACATTAGCAAGAAATATTTGTCCATGTAATTCGCAGCCAAGCTCATTTTTGTTGCTTGATCAAATTAGGATAGTCATTGATTTATTTACTCAAAAGGGTATGGATGGCTCCTTATATTGCCAAAGATTCACAAATTGACATAACAATGTGCTGCAAACTTCTATTTACATATCCCTGTACCCACCCATCATTAAACCCTATTCCTATAGGGAGGGTGGGAGTTGTAGGCCATAATACTTTTAAATCCCCCCATTACTGGCCTCAGTGTCCAATGTTTACCTTATACCTGGGAACAGATAAGGCCTGGAAAGACAAAGATGGCAGACTAGGGTTCTTATCTCCCTGTTGTGTGAGTTAACCCATTGATAAGTCACTGTGTGCACAACCTAATAAAGGATCCCTCAGAGGGTGGGGCAGGCTTAAATATAGGCTACTTATTACCGTCTTATTATTCCATTTTATCACATAATTCCAAAAGGAGCATTGGATTCATCACTTCAACTGGTGAAATAAAATGATAACTTTAACTGTTTAGACAATGCTACCTAACAGCAGTGAAATGAAGGTAGTGGATCTTTAGAAACTTATCAGTGGTGGAGAGGTATAGCCTTTCCCCAGAGTGACCTGCACTGAGGGTTAAGGGGAGCCCCCATGGCACAACACACTACAGACCTATATAGTGTGCTGCAAATTGTGGGATTGCTGACCACCTGCTGTACTTTGTCATCCTTTTGCCTCTACTTGAGAGCAGATCCAGGCTGTATGGGTTCAGTCCTCAGTTAGCTTTATACCCTTTTGTATCAAAGACTAAGTATTCAGTGTTGGATTATTAGAACTGATCATAGATTAGAAGATTATTTATGTATTTGAGTAACCACTCCCTTAGTTCTTGGTCTCTGAGAATTTACCATGATTGACCTTTCCCTTAGTACCTATAAACTGTGTCTTGCTGTAGGTTAAGGAAATTTGATCCTTGTTCATGGCAGTTTAGAAATGAAAATGGTTATATTTTGATAAGGGAATAATGTTGTTTCTGGGGCTTAAAGAACTGAAAGTTTGAGGCAACAACCAGAATCACAGCAATTTGTTGCTGTTGTATAATCTCCTAATACCTTAGTGCCGTGGTTATGGTATCAAATCAAGGGTGCTGTGCACTTGTATGCTGCTCAATGTAGTAATGCTACTAGATAATATTGGGAAACCAGTAATGGCCATACCAAGATAGGCTTGATATATGTTTGAGGACTTGCCAATGATATTGATATGTATATATACACACAGAGGTCTCAGTCCCCCTGGTACACCTCCTGATAAAATTAGATATATGGCAGAATCCTATTAGTTGGTAGGATGAATCTGAGTGAAGCATGATCATAGGCTGGTCATAATTTGATATGAAATTACTAATACCAGTAAATACCAGTAACCCATAAAATATAAGATATCCATTTTGTGTAGGGTCAAGCCAAGCTACTCATTTATATAAGCACATGGGTCTAGAATCCTAGAGTTTAAAGAACAATCTAGTAATTTGTTAAAACCAACAATATGAAAGAGGTAGCACACCTATCAAGTTTAACAAATAGCATTCCTGGCCTTTTTGCAATTGGCATATTGATACAAGGACTGTTTTTTTAAATTCAGAACCCTTGATATATGACAACAGTCTTTTTGGGATTCATCTCTTCTTTAAAGTAATACTTGGAGGCCCCCCATGTATATACCCTGAGAAACATGGCTTGGGGTCAGGTAATAGGTGAGTCTACTATGGGCTATTCTTTTCTTTTTGTCAGCATGAAATAGAGAGAACTACATGGGGCCTTCCATTTAGTAAGTACACACATTTTCAAAAATCTCAGACCCCCATCCCCTTTGGGCAAAAGTATGCATTAGATTTGTACTATTAAGGGCAATCGCGCCATTTGTTTGTGCGCACCCATACTGCGCAGCCTGGCTGTGTGGGTGTGCAGTGGACCATGACCATGAGCAGGTGAAAATGCTTAACTATAGAAGTCTATGGGGGGAAAATGGGTTTTTGCTCATATCTCTTTTGCCCATCATCCAATTGCAATACAGTAAGTGACAAAGTTGTAGTCCGAAACGTCATCAATTCATATATCTTATCACATTTCATTAATTCATAATGGTCAATTTATTATGAATTTATTTGTAATAAAAATATTATTTTCGACCTTCTCCTATTAATAGATATGTGGATTTTCTGAAAAAGTTAGAACGGTGACCCCCTAATTTTTTTTCATTAAATGATAGCCAACACTTATCCCAGTTAAATGTAAGTATTTCAAGTAATTTTCAACGTTGATAACTTTTTTATTACCAATCTAATAAGAATTTATTTATTTTTATCACCAGATTCATGAAATCAAATTTCCCCAAAATAACTCTATTTTTGTATTTTTAGCAAATAATGCATTATATTTTAAGATTAACATATTGACTTCATATCCAAATGAGTTAAAAACATTATCAATGATTTTCATTAATGTGATTAAGGAATCCCTTAAAGTTATTTCAATTTGTGAAAATACAGAAATTTTCATTTTTTGCTAATTTTGTGATATTTTTAATTCAAAAGTTAGCATGGTGACCCCCTAATTTTCTTCATTTCTGGAATCTATAGGCCCTCAACTTGTATTTTCCAAAATTTTGAGTAAATGTCAACGTTAGAACTATAATGGAGCGATTGTCTTTAAGTATGCACATTTTCAAAAGTTTCATACCTCCTTCCCCCCCTTCATGCATACATACTTAATGCAAGGCCCCTAATAAGATGGTTTGTAATAAAACTGAGACATAATCATGGTATTTTACTGAGGAAAGAAATCTTACTCAAACCATAGTTTTATTGTGACACATTTCTCACTGTGAGCCAAAATGCTCTCTAAACAGCCACTATATTACATGCATGTGCCCAAATGGCTCAGAAAGCACTGAAATACCAGCTTAAGGAGATAGTGATTATCATTTCCACCTCACTTTAGGATATATTGTGTTGTTTTCATGATATCATCTCTCCTTTTAGGATATAAGTGCAAAATGAACCAGTAGTCGGTTAGAATTTAATCAGCAAAAATTGATTTCTACATTATATTTCTAATGAATTCAGATGCAACTTTATTTAAAAACTGCCCAAAGATCCCCTCTAAGTATACCTAGGACTTGGTTTACCAATTCCAAATTTTAACCTTGGATCCTTAAGTTCTAATGATTTTGACTAAAACAACAGTTTTTCTTTAATTACTCATTGCCATGATTAATGACAATAGCAAACAATATACCAAAAAATCAGGAAAAAAATTACCTTTCAGATGACATATAGCATGTTATCATATCTTACATAGTTCTAGAGAAATTAAGAAATAACGCGTTTTTAAATTTTTGCTAATTAACCACAAATCGCGTAATTACAGAGTGTTCGCATACCTAAATTCTTTGGAACCGTCTTGGTTCATGGTCCCTAGGATGCTATAAGTTGAAAAAAATCAAGAAAATCCAGGGGGCTCACCGCGGAGGGTAAATCCTTATTTTGACAGATTTCAGGATTTGGCTCCTGGACTATAAGGGTAATTGTGAGAATTATATTATTTACGCTCCATAAAAATGCCCCTCCTTGGAGATGTTTACGACTGATTCCCCGTAGTCTGGGAACCTGCAGACCAAATCAAGATACATTCTGAAATGTATAAATCTACATATTTCCATATACAGGTACATTTCCTTTACAATGCTTTTTGTGTATGCTATTTTATCATTCAATCTTGAGATGATGGAAGTATAACATTTACTACTTTATTTTTTGCAATCTACATTTGCTTCAATATGATGGAATATGTTTTCATAAGATTTTATGTATGTTTATGACATATATATATATAATATCAAAATAAATGCATTGTGCCTGTAGTTATTTTAGATGACCAAATACAAAGATACATCTGCGTCCTTGATATTAATGGACAATTATTTGTTGAGGCAGCGGTGCAGATATGATTAGTGACCAACTGTCTGTCCTCATAAATGTTTCCTGGCTGTATTTTATCATTCTAGACATCAAGGCCTTCCTTTCTTTGTACTTTAATTAAAGATCATTGGTTTAGCTGCAGATGTGTAAACAGATTATAGAGCTATAACTAGATAGATTAGTCCATTAGTCTAAATCCAGAAGGAGGGAAAGTAATTTCCTGTTCATAAGGTATTCAGCATAAAAATACTATAAGAAACACATTACTTGATCATATGGAAAAATCATAAAAAAAGGTAATGAACCACAGACAGGCAGCAATCATAAGCAAATCATTATCTATAGCTCGGTCTCCCCAATGGAAGCTGACTACTTCCCTGCCCAGAGTATTCATAAGTTTTAAGTCCATATCCACAAACTAATTTACTACCAATTTTAAAATCCGCGCCAGGAAAAAGACTTAAAGCGAGCCATAGTTCTATATTACTAGAAAGGCCTTACAAGTCTCTTTCAAAAAGATGAAGGGTATATGGATTTATGCAATATTAACAGGAGAAAATTAGATAAATACAAAATCATTAGCATCAAAATCGTTATATGGAATACAGACATAAGTCATGTGCATAAGTACAGACTTGATTACATTTGCCGTAAATTCTTCCTAGAGTCTCATGAAATGATGGAGACAGATTTTTTTAGCTAATTCTGTTTTTACAGCAGCGTTCCCTATACTCCCATTTAACTACAACATTTTAATCACTGGGGAACTCTATGAGTCTCCAGTCTTTTCTTCTGATTTCGGACAGACATTTCTTTTTTGCATTTTAAAACTAAATTTCTCAAGTATTATCTACATATATCAAGCCATCTGTTCGCCAGTTATTTTTTCCATGATGCTGACAAAAGAAATGAATTAGATGCCTTTGATAAATGATTAATTGATCATCAATGTCATTGCAAATTCCATTTTGTGCATGTTAACAACGTTTATAGAGAACTTCTATAAGTTATGTACATGTGTTGTCCTTTAATTAGGTCAGTTTACATACAGTCAACATTCAACTTTTCAAAATAAATTTGTTTTAAATGGTCCATCCTGAGTTTAAAGCCTTTTACCCACAGTGCAATTTCAGATGAAATAACTGATAACCAACCAGTCGACCAACTAGAAATATGATTTCATACCTGATTTTACTAATTTTAACAAATGACCCCATATTGCTTGAAAATAACAGAGAAAAACAAACTTGTGTCAGACTGAAGGGTTATATCCACTAGGCAACTTTAGCAGCGACAGGCGATTGGCAACTGGGAGAATTGCCATTATTTTCATCTGATGACTGCAATATGAAGCAATATGAGATCTCCCAGTAGCCTGTCACCAAATGACATCAATATCGTTTTCTGTATGACCATCAACTTAAAGAAAGACTGTCATTCACAAACACCATCAGTGTGTTTTTAACTGTAACATTGATCAAACGTCATGTAAAGACAGTCTTATATGGAAAACGCAAAGAAGTGAAGGTTTCCAAAAAAAAACTAATGATCTGTTTGTGCCAAAATATCCTTTAGTTGTGCCTCTGTGATGTACCAAAACATCTCCAAGGCTAGCCACAGAGTTAAGAATCTAGCACATTATACTCCATCACAGATCCAATTGATAAGGAGATTTACTTTAACAGTTGAAAAATGTAGTTTTTATTATTATTTTAAGATTTTTGTCAAATTGCATGTTACCAAAATTAATAGTGAAATGTCAGAGGAGGAAGCATCATACGTATTCAACAAAATTAATAGTGAAATGTGTTATATATCACACAATTCAGAAAGAAGAAATCATTCATGTTTATACTTTCATTAATCAAAGAAGCAGGAAAAGGAAAGATCGTCAATAGACAAAATTGTCAATAGATGGAGGTTGGTGATACGCATACGTGGTATATGGTATTCCCTTGTTTTCCCTTGTTAAAAGTTTCATACAACACACAGATGAGGTTATGAAGTATGTTCGGAATATAAGAAACACCTAAGTCAATTATGATCACATTAATGAGTGTTTACCTTTTTTACAGTTTTAGTTGGGGTTCAAAGGCAAGTTAAACAGACTCGCGATTAGATTATATTTGAATACATTTTTGAAGATGTAAATTATCTCCTGGTTGTAGAGGTTCATATCACTTTGCTCTTACAGACTGATCAATTCTTTGGCTTCAGGCTGTGATTGGGACTGTCTAGGCTCTACATTGGACTAAGTGACAAGCTCGAACGACTCCCCTAGTCCCCACTCCAGGCCCTCAAGGCTGATTCACACCTCACAATTTGTCCTGTTAAAACAAAGGTTGTACCTGAATTGGCGATAATACTAAACAAAAGGGTAAGGAACTCATGGAAAATTGAGTGAACAGTATAGATTTTTAAAAAAATGTCAGAAAAGTTATTGTAAGTGTCAAAACAAAATCATTACCAGAATTCTTTACCAATTCTGTCAAGGCCCGCTAGGCAGATTGTAATACAACTACACTACTGTCTGAAAAGAGTGGCATTTATTGAAATGAGATAGCTTTGGCCATAAAAATTTCAGGTGTTTAATGTATCAAGTGGATCCAAGGGTGTATTTTGGGGTTGGGGTAGAGTGTTGAATGATTCTGGCCCCCTCCCCTATTGCTCGTTCAGGGCCATGATAACTATACTGATGGGTTAAGGGGAGTTTACACAGGCCGTTGGAATTGTTACGTTATGGTTTATCCTAAGCCTTATGACGGTCCTGACAGTCTAATGACAGCCCCAACAATATTTCCAACACTTTTCGTTCTTATAGGGTTGACATCAGATTTTCTAATATCATATTTAAATATTTCTAATAACTTGAAAAAGTACAAAGAAAAGCTAGGTGTGTCTGCACTAGTGCACAAAGTTGTAGTACTTAGCCTTTATGCAGATAACCTCTTTCTGAATTCCTGAATCTGCATCACAAAGACCTTCCGAACAGTGGACTACTTAAATAAAACCCTGCCGATTGAACCATGCCACGTCTGACTGTTCGAGTTTCAGGTCTGTGAGGCGGAAAAGAGAGATAACACTGGCTTTTCACTAGTACTCAGCCTCAAATGGCCTGATAACAAGGGCTTCCTGTAGTGAGGGGGTCAAAGCCCGGGAACCAGCTACCTTTGTCACTGATTCCCAAGCATTGGGAAAAAGTGCCAACAGCTATGTTGATTGCTGCCAACAACCAGCGGGCTGAAGGTTTTTGTTGACCGGGCAAAGATAAAGAAGGGAGTACCAGGGGGAGCATTATGACAAACCCACTAAAGAGAGCCATCAGGAAGAGCCCACTAGAGGGGCCCACTAGGGGGAGCCACCAGGGGGAGCCCATCAGGGGGAGCCACCAGGAGGGGCCCACTAGGGGGAGCCACCAGGTGGCCACTAGGGGGAGCCACCAGGAGGGGGTCACTAGGGGGAGCCACCAGGAGGGGGCCACTAGGGGGAGCCACCAGGAGGGGCCCACTAGGGGGAGCCACAAGGAGGGGGTCACTAGGGGGAGCCACCAGGAGGGGCCCACTACTGAGAGCCACAAGGAGGGGGTCACTAGGGGGAGCCACCAGGAGGGGCCCACTAGGGGCAGCCAATGGGAGGAGGCCACTAGGGGGAGCCACCAGGAGGGGCCCATTAGGTGGAGCCACCAGGAGGGGGTCACTAGGGGGAGCCACCAGGAGGGGCCCACTAGGGGGAGCCACAAGGAGGGGGTCACTAGGGGGAGCCACCAGGAGGGGCCCACTACTGAGAGCCACAAGGAGGGGGTCACTAGGGGGAGCCACCAGGAGGGGCCCACTAGGGGGAGGCACCAGGATGGGGCCCACTAGGGGGAGCCACCAGGAGGGGGTCACTAGGGGGAGCCACCAGGAGGGGCCCACTAGGGGCAGCCAACGGGAGGAGGCCACTAGGGGGAGCCACCAGGAGGGGCCCATTAGGTGGAGCCACCAGGAGGGGGTCACTAGGGGGAGCCACCAGGAGGGGCCCACTAGGGGGAGCCACCAGGAGGGGGTCACTAGGGGGAGCCACCAGGAGGGGGTCACTAGGGGTAGCCAGCAGGAGGGGCCCACTAGGGGGAGCCACCAAGAGGGGCCCACTAGGGGGAGCCACCAGGAGGGGGTCACTAGGAAGAGCCACCAGGAGGGGCCCACTAGGGGGAGCCACCAGGAGGGGCCCACTAGGGGGAGCCACCAGGAGGGGCCCACTAGGGGGAGCCACCAGGAGGGGCCCACTAGGGGGAGCCGACAGGAGGGGCCCACTAGGGGGAGCCACCAGGAGGGGCCCACTAGGGGGAGCCACAAGGAGGGGGTAACTAGGGGGAGCCACCAGGAGGGGCCCACTACTGAGAGCCACAAGGAGGGGGTCACTAGGGGGAGCCACCAGGAGGGGCCCACTAGGGGGAGGCACCAGGATGGGGCCCACTAGGGGGAGCCACCAGGAGGGGGTCACTAGGGGGAGCCACCAAGAGGGGCCCACTAGGGGGAGCCACCAAGAGGGGCCCACTAGGGGGAGCCACAAAGAGGGGTCCAATAGGGGGAGCCACCAGGAGGGGCCCACTAGGGGGAGCCACCAGGAGGGGCCCACTAGGGGGAGCCACCAGGAGGGGCCCACTAGGGGGAGCCACCAGGATGGGCTCACTAGGGGGAGGCACCAGGATGGGGCCCACTACTGAGAGCCACAAGGAGGGGGTCACTAGGGGGAGCCACCAGGAGGGGCCCACTAGGGGGAGCCACCAGGAGGGGCCCACTAGGGGGAGCCACCAGGATGGGCTCACTAGGGGGAGGCACCAGGATGGGGCCCACTAGGGGACAGCTACTAAGAGGAGCACTAGGGAGGAGGAAGGTACAAAGCAGCCTGTCTGAGACAAGTCCCCTTGTGCCACCCCTTGAGGCTGTGTGACTGTCAGGTCTAACCTAGTTTCAACATATTGTAGGATAAAAGTACTCAGGCAAAACATGAGACTGTGCAATCTACATTATATGACCATAATTGAAGGTCAGTCCGTTAAACTTCCTTACTATTTGCTACATTCTATCATAACAGTAGTGTTATTTACGTGAGGTTCAGACTCAACAAACGTTTGGAATTCAGTTTAACTTTTCTTACATGATCATATATAATGTATAACCATTCCTATTTCACTAGATCTAGGAGGAGGTTTTATCCTGATGCTGTTTTCTTCCATAATACTTCGCGATGCATGTCACCAGGGACGTAAATTAAGAAAGGCCCCTTTCCACTGCACTACTACTGCTGGTCGCTGTAATAAAGCCATCATTTAGCCATTAGTAGTTCCTGGTGTGGGACTTCAGCATGAGAACAAGGTCAGGGCCACGAGCCCTGGGCCCTAATCACGTGATCACTTAACACACTTCCCTGAATATTTATGTAAGCTACCAATAATTCCCCAGTTGCCCATTGCATGCTGACATTTTACTGTGATAACTTTAAGATAACTTTAAGATTGTTTTTGTAACAACAGTAGTTTTCGTAAGAGCAACACCCTAATATCTCTGTTTCTACTGGATGAAATGAAAATTTGTAAATTCTGTAAGTCATTAAGGCCATTCTAAATCAGTTTGTTTAAGTGTTAAAAATCATTATTTCAATAAAAGTAACAACAAAAGGATTCATCGTTTAACTGATATGCGTTGTTACGATCGGTATTGTGTAACGGGCCACAGTTGTCTATCAATGACAGACTGGCATTTCACATTCTGAACCCAGACAATCATGAAACATTCTTTTAAGATCTTGTTTGGTTCTTTTTACATTATTTGATGCCACCTTATAATCTCTCACTATTGTGACTCTGTGCTGCGACATCATCATTATATTTGGGTTATATGATTTCTCTGAAAGGTCACATAATTATGATATGCACTCTATTTTATTGAGTCTCAATCTAATGTAAAATCAAGTTCCTGTCAGGCAAAAATAAAGTAAGTAAAAGACTAACAAAAAAAACTATAGTCCGAAGAGGTACCAGTAAGCCTTATTTGGCCCTGGCCCATGGTCCCATATTGCAGAGCCCGAGTAAAATTGTATCTCAACCGTTCCTAAATAGTCTCCGGCATAACAAAATTATCCCTAGCGAAATTAAACAAGTTGCATTCATACTGAGAAGGAGGGTACCTTGTGATCATTTTCACAAGCAATCTGCTCCTGAATGTGGCCCTAAGGCTCTTCTCACTTGATGCATTATTTCAGTATTAACAAGGCTTATGTGTGGCAAATAAGGTGTTTAAGGAGATCACATTCAGCTCCTTATACCCGCCATCCTGTTTATCCCTCTACAACAAATCCTCATTATTTGACCCAGATTTTTCCCACTGTCTCGCTTTAAATTCCATTCTCTGAAATCATTACCGATCGTCAGTCGGTCGGCAATGCCTCATCGGATTCATTGTGGCAAATAAACCTCAAAAAACGTCGGCTTAAAAAACGTTTAATCCTCCAAACCCGACGTTGCCGCCGGATGCCTGAGACACAAAAAATCTGGGCTGGGACAGAAACCATTTCCGCTAATGAGACAACAAAATAAATAGTTGCAAAAGTCGCTTACCCTAAAACTCAAATAAAATGGATTCAATAAATGATAATGTTTTTGGTTTGCTTGAATCTTAATCACAGTTGCGTGGTTTCCACATCTGCGTTGGTTTTACTCGAGCCATGTTGTCCCCCATTTTCATTTGGAAGGAAGATAAATAATATAGATGTTATGGCTCTGTTATAATTATTATTGGTTTCAGGGCCTAATTGAAAATCTGGCCAAGTCAGTAAAAAGAAATGGGCCCGAAGCAAAAATGTTTTAATTTAGGCAATATTAGATACTAAATGAAGTGTTGTATTGGTCTTGAAAATGTTTGCCTGTTGTGAGATATCCAAAAATAAATTACCAAAATTAATAACTTTCTGTAATTGAATAGTTTGCCAATGCAATTATGTTGAATCCTACTCATGGTATGAAAGTGCAAGGAGTGATTTGCAGGCAGACTACTTCATAATTTATATTTAATGTGTATTTACTTCTTTGCAAATTTAAATGTATATATTTATGTATGCATATATATTTACCTACCGACATAGCAGTATAGTAACAGTTTCATTTGATCTGGAAGACCAGGGGCTTACCTCTGAAGATTGATTCAGAAATTTAAAAAAAACTTATGTCAAGGTTTGGATGTACCTAACCAAGGATATGACATTCTAATAGCATTGCAGTAACATTCTGGATTAATCCTTGTTATGCTACACTGTTCGGTTGCAGCAAACTGCTGTAATCTAATAGTGTGACGTACTGATAATTTTCTTGTAATGTTATTTATGAGGCTAATATTGTGAGAATATGGTATTAAACAGGTTTACTATGAAATACTTTCAAAATTGTTTCCACACTTGCTCCCTGAAGACAGTTGTATAATACAAAATTGACCAAAGCAATTTGGTTGACAGATTTCTCTTAAAATTTGTAAAATGCAGCTTTATATTTTGGCCTTTTTGCCATAGGAACCAATGTTGAAACCTGTCAGCCCAGTCTATAATGTCCAACCCTATTTTGCCCTGAAATTTTGATTGGCTGGCAAACCTGCAAATCTGTCAATTGCTAAAATTTGAGAAATCATAATGTTCAAATAGTATTTGAGGATATAGAAAAACATAATATTTGATTTTTGGAACAAGGATGGCTTAAACAGTCATTTTGTCCAACCCTTGTCCAACCCTAGATAGAGCCAATTTGGAATGGGCTTATTGTAAAGCATCTCCAGCAATGTATAATATTTCCGCACCTAACATCGGGTGATATAGTCCTAAGTTAGTAGGAAGGGAGCGATGTCCGCTTCTTTGATTCCTTCATACCAAATTGGCTCACTGGAACACGCTTTTTCTGCTTTACAATTCCATCTTCTACAATATTTGAGGTTATTCTGCATGGCTCCACTGCCTTGTGTGAAGAAGAAACCAATAATTACACAGTCAGAAGTTAATCTGTAAGGCTTACTTATCCACACTTAACCACATTTTCTTGGCTTTGAGGTTTTTAATCCACTGGAAAACAGTGCTCTTGCTATTTGCTATCTAGGTAGAAAATGTGCATCACTGACAACATTTGCGTTTTTTCATTTATGAATATCTAGTAGGAGGAAATATAATCAAGATGAATTTGCAACATCCATATCAATAACACGTTGAACCATTTGTGCAGCAATTCTGTCACGATTGTTGTGCTATAGTGTTGTTTAAGTGACATGATACGATGGGAAGGGGCTGGGTCCCCTCTCCTCCCCCTTTGGTTGAGAGTTATACTCGACGAAGAGAAAAAAAAACAATCATTGAGTGGGTGTCAATGTGCACCGTTTTAGTACTCAGCCTATAATTATATACCTACCCTCCTCTTTCCCAAACCATGTATCCGCCTCTGCTGTGGAAATAATATCTTGCCTGGCCACTGCCGGCGAATCATTTGACCATCACAGATCTATTGCATCTCGAAAATGAGTTTTGTCTTCTCCGAATGAAGACCGTCAGATGAAAGAAAGTATCACAT
The DNA here is from genome assembly GCA_936440205.1 of Lepidonotus clava. Lineage (NCBI taxonomy): Eukaryota > Metazoa > Annelida > Polychaeta > Phyllodocida > Polynoidae > Lepidonotus > Lepidonotus clava. The sequence goes on along the minus strand of OW387141.1, from coordinate 51,233,966 downwards.
CATAAAATCAGGCTGTAAACGATATGCTGATTACTGTTTTACCGTTATCTGGTCGTGTATGATTGAAATGGTGGGTGTTATTGATATAAGAAGACCCATGGGGTGGTCCGAGGCTTGAAGGACGAACCGAAGGGCAAAGTACTGCTCGAGGGCGAGGCCCGGGGGCAGTACGCTGCCTAGCAAGTCCTCTTTCGACCTTCGGACAACCCCTAAGGGTCTTCTATATTTTATTACCAAAATAAAGCTCCAAATACATTTAAAATACTGTAAGTGAAGAGCGGTACATACAGCATGTCAATTTTGTACGTACCGCTCCTCGGCCATGCGGGTGATGAAACCCATGGGGATTGCAGGAACCTTGGGCTCGCTCTACGTATGTGACTATCCCCTCTGGGTTGTATGGCCACCCTCTGACAACCCTACAGTTCTTCTGATGCTAGGAAACCCTGCTAGTAATTCAGATCGGCCTTTCCCAAACTGAGAGCAAGACATTTTAAACAATTACCACAAAATATTGCCGGGATAATTGTATCTGTGAACTTTGGTCGCCTATCTTTAGAATCTAAAAGTGGAGTTGCAGTGCTGATGGTTTAAAACTTGGGTCGCATTATGGAAGGGGGGGGGGCATAAAGAATAAATATGTTATTAACCATATTCATAAACAATTATCTTGGATGGAGTAGATGGTTTAATCATTATAACAAGTTAAGAGGTACGAAGTCGAATAAACTTAAACTAGACATGTGAAAACAGGGGGAAACGCTGCGCTTGTGCTTGTGGATATAGTCTATAGTACATAGTCTATAACCATATATGGGCCTCACCCGTTTACTCCGTTTTCCGGAATTTAGATTCCGGCCCTGCTGGTTAGAAATGACAGTGATGTATGGCCCTGGCGTTGTCAGTACAATGGGTCTAGACCCTTAAATTCAATAGCGTAAAACGACCATTTCTGAAATTCAATATGCGAGATTACATTTTTCTAGTGACTACACAGCGATGCCGACAAAAAAAAACATCTACGTAAAGTCCACACCAATGAAAAGTGACAATACTCACGATACCCATGGTAACACAACTTTCTAACATGGAATTTAATTTACCGTAAAATATCATTGGATTTTAATGTATTTTCTGTTGTATTTGTTTTCAATTTTATAAACTTTGTTTTCTCACAGTTTCGATGACCTTCTTAAACTCAACACCCAACATCAGGACCCCCACCTCCCCCCTCCCCCTCCCCCCCCTCATGCAGTAGGTGACATCCAGTTATGACCGATGACCAGCTGTGACCTTGGACCAATGAGGTCTGACATTGACGCTGCCAGCAAATCATTTATATGCTGCAAATCATCGAAAAAGCTTGCAAAATATCCAATGTGTGTCAAAACTGAATATCAGCAATATTCTTGTGATTGTATTGCGCCGACCAATACTGTGAAATCACTGCAAATTGAAGGCAAGAATATTGCATGAACAGCAAAAAGACGAATTACATGGGCCCTGAATGGTTAGTGATAGTATTGGTTTCACTAGTGTGGATGGAAAAAGCATGATTTTGAAGCTTGCTATAAAAGAGCATGTTCTTTTCAGGGGAGACCGCACCATTTATTTTTCAGTTTTCCCTGAAGCGGCGAATAATGTTACATTCAGTGTTTTCCGCGGAATTGTCAAGGTCTGAGAAAAAACAGATTCCGTGCACGTTTTAGCCAAACTCTGTAGGTGACTGCTCCCTCTGTGGGCGACAATAGGGGACTTACAGAGTGTCTACGGCCGACCTCCATGCAACCTAAGTGGACGGTATTTGAATTCAGCACGCCCTGCCTAGGCTGCTGGGGTTGTGCGGGCCTTTCATGCAAATACTACCTACAATACCACTGAATAATGGGGGACCTTTTCACCAGTATGATGGTAGAAATATTTACTTAGGCCTTCCACGGAAGGTGAGTGTCCCTATTGTATTCTGAGGCTGCCCGTAGCTTATTGTTTGATGGACCTCTGTACATATTGCTTTTTCTAGGGATGAATATTATACAGTGGCAAAATGTGTATTTATTATTGTTGGTCGGTTGGTTACTGGGGTTTAATGCCATATCAACATCATAGGTCACATTACTGCGAGAACAAGGTTTGATAATTATGTCCTTGATGATCATATCTATGGAATGATCGAATCTATGAGAAGATAGAGACCATACCCCTAAACTTTTACCGAGGCAGTTCGTTAATGTGCCTTATCCCATAGACCTACACACAACAGCCAGTGGCCCTCTAGGGACCTTTGATAACCCAGTCTTTGCCAATATTCAATATTGTTGGCAAAACAGCAGAAATATAATTTTTCAATTTTGTTCCAGCTCGTAAGGTGTGAAACGTCATTAGCCGCCCACTAATCCATCCCCCTATAAACAGACCATTCAGGTCATACCCAGGACCGAGTTGATTGCCGGAGGGGGAGGAAGGGGGTGTTGGCTAATGAATCTAATTGTGTTCTGCTCGTTCCGTAATTCGATTGCTTGTCGCTTGATTAGATGGTTCTCAAGATAGAATCAAGAGGAAATCATATCAGCTGTCTTCCCCCTGATTATAGTTATGTGACCTTGACAATACGTTCCTGACCTTGACCTTGATCGTGTTCCGTTGTCTTAGTTACCCCTGATAACTGGATACATGCACGCATGGGTTCATATAATATATCTATGAATATTAAGTAATTTCCAAATGTCAAGTGGTCAAAAATCGCCTATTGAATACATGCTTTTAGTCACCACTATGTTGGGTAGCCTTTAAGCCTGGTCCCCACTTGGGGAACTAGATACCCTTGGTCAGCGGATGACTAAAGCCTGGTCCCCACGTGGCGACTAAACCCCGGCGATTAGTGCATTTCAGCGGCGACCAAGGAAGAAATATTGGTCGCTGGGCATCTAACTAATCGCCGGGGTACCCAAAAATTAATCTCCACGTTGGGACGCTCTTGATATAAAACTGACAGCGATTAGAGGACCCACTAGTCGCCCTACCCACCGATTAACTGCCTTAATCGCCGGCGACTAGAGAGAAATATTAAACATGTTGAATATTTTGCCCAAAAACCATGGCGACTAGTGGTTTAATTGCCAGACATCAAGGCGCCAGTGTATGCTAAGTCGCTGGCCGACTAAACCACCTATTTTCGCGTTGGTCGCCGTAATATTTTTGCAAACTAATCACCCTGTGGGGACCAGGCTTTAAGCCTAGTTTCCACATAACGACCAAGTGCCGATGACTAAGCCCGACTGGTATGAACCCTTTCTAGATTCGACAACCAAAGCATTATATTTGGGTTAGTCGCTGTGTTTTGAAAGGGTTAACAGATTTGGTCAGCTGACTAAGCTTATTTTTTGTACTTGGTCGTTCTGTGGAAACCAGGCTTTAGGTTGTTAGTAGCCCAGCGACCTACTCCACACTGGTGCTGTGATGTATGTCGGCTAAACCGCTAGTTGCCGTGGGTTTAGGGCAAAATATTTGACATGTTCAATATTTTTCTATACCCACCGGTGACTAGTTAATCATTGGATGACGTACTAAAGTGTCCTCTAACTGCCCAGTGATTAACTACAAGAGCGTCCCAATGTGGAGGGGAAAAAATTTAGTAGCCTGATGACTAGTTAGTCGCCCAGCGACCATCATTTCCTTCTTTGTCGCCCCTGAAAACCACTTATTGTCGTCATTGGTCGCCCAAGTGGGGACGCGGCATTAACGGTATTTCCGGGGGAACGAACCTGGGCCAAATGGCCGACTGTGCACTACTCACACAGTGCCTGGGTCTGGGGCTTTGTGCCTTGGCTCCTCCCTCTGATCGTATTACCGTCCCAATTGTTTCCTACGGACCCCTATTGCAGCCCAAAGACTGAGTCTAATATGCTGAATCTCTGTAACCGTCTACCTGAAAGACGCGCCCCTATTAGTCCTGTCACCGGGAGAGAAGGGTGGGGGGTGAAGGGGTCGGGACGGGGATGGGGTGGTGGGGGTTGGGAGCCGGAACCGTCAGAAGCATGGCCTGTCTCTATTCAGAAGTTCTCAATGTATACATTACATATAATATTATTTTCATTATTTATGTTTTTATTGTGGGTCTCTGCTACTTAGCCATCCATTGACGCTCATCCATTAACAGCATTTTGTGATATTTCTTTTCTTGGGGACTGTCGATGTGGTGCTCATTTTAATTCATTTTCACCTCATCTAGAGAGTCGAATAGGCCTACCTGGAATTTTATTTTTGTAATGTTGTATCAGCTATATCATAATTCAACATTATCTGAATCTCACAATATAATTATATCTGCCACGCAGCTATCAATAACGTTCACCCATTCGCAGAGTAGACTGAATTCAAGGAATAAATCACAAGCTTAATAGGCAAAGCAGACTGGTGGCTGCATATTAAATACTGTAACCAATGCCCCTGCTCCTATCTCATTGCTGCTGTCAGAAAGGCGGCACATTGACAGTCGGTTTGCGGCCCACTCGGATTGTTTGGGCGTGCATCCATCTGCACGGCGGTGTGAATCATTGAGACCAGACTGCCTGGAATGAAATGAACACGCCGTCTGAATCTATCCAGGTGAAAATGGGAAAGCGAGTTTGTCGCTGATTTCGAGTCATGAGTCTGTGTCAATGTAATTCCCTGATTCAGCTTATATCTGCATAATTGGGTTCCAATGTGTCTTCCTTATTGTTATAATATCAGATCATGGGAAATAGAGGCTACGTTTAGGATAAATCTTGTTTTCATTTTAGACAATTTTCCACCTTAAAGTATTTCCGATCTGAGTTCTTAGTACATAAATTCATGTAGGATGACGTTAGAACCAAACAATTTGAGGATCACCCCTGACAACATTTAAGATAATGATGACAGCCGTAAGATTACATCGAAATGCCTCACTGATTTATTCATGAAACAGAAGCGCAATTGACAACGATTATCAACCGAGTATATAAACAATTATGAATTTATTATACCTTTTTCTGTTAGATCTTAGCTCCAAAGGAAGGACACACAGCAATCACTGATGGTGGGACAGTGATGCTGCACATGTTTTTACATCTATTCATATAACTTTTTTACATTCATCAAATCCCTTAACAGTGAGCAAGTAAAATGTAGCTAGGAATGTTGTGCAGAAAATGCATAAGTTATTTTTTTTTTTTTTATTAATGATTTCTTTTTTTATTATGAATTACTGAACAAATAAAAGTTTCTCTATCGCCCTGGAGGGCAATACAAGGCTGGTTATCACCCAGGTTTGATACGACATGCGTTAAACTCTGAACTCCTAAACATGTATCACCCTAAGGTATAATATATTTCTTTTTCCCATTGCAGAACCCAGATGCATTGAGCTAGTTGCCGGCTCCACCCTACCCAGGCCTATAACCACCCTACACAGGCCTATATAACCAGCAGTACCCAGCCGTCTCCCCGCCCCCACTACACGATGGAGGCGTGTCCCGGCGGCCCGTCTAACCGCTCCGCCCCGGCCGACCTGTGGCCCCCCCTGGGCCCTGTACTGGTCAAGGCGGCCCTCCTCACCCTCCTCCTGGGGGTCGTCGTCGTCTCCAACGTCCTCGTCATCCACAAGGTCACCCGCCGCGGGCGGAAGTGGACGGCGTCCGACAAGCTGCTCAAGACGCTGGCCACCATCGGGGTACTGAACGGGCTGGTCAACGTGACGACTTACCTGGTTACAACATGTACAGGTGGGTTATTATTTACCAATGCCGAAATACATGATGAATACTAACTGGACACTGCCATTCAATATTGTTGGTGTATTGGCACAGTGGGCAGTATTCGTGTATACTGCCCACCTTGCTTTACTGTGTAAAATGTTTTTCTCCTTATTTTGTGAGTTCTGAATGGATTTGCATAATTATTTTTTTAATTTCAGGTAAAATAATGCAGTCTAATTAAATGGAGATAGTGATAGAATCCTAATTTAAGAGAAAATAAAGAATATTAGGGAAACTGCTTGACACCAATCAAAGTGTGTGCATAACCAATACATTGGAATACTGCCCACTTTGCTCCACTGGTAATTTCCTTTCTCTTTTGCTTATAGCTTACAAAATATGGTATATAATATAAGGAAAACTTACCTCGGTTGACAGTACAACCCTGAATACTCGGTGGGATGTCAGAAAAATTACTGCCCTCAGCCTAACGGCCTCGGGCAGTAATTTTTCGACACCCACCTCGTATTCAGGGTTGTACTGTCAACCTCTGTATGTTTTCCTTATATTATATACCATATTTTTTAAGTACTGAATACTGAAAAGGCTCATCAATGTGATGACTTACCTCATTATGACTTTTACATCTAGGTTGTTATTATACTGAACAGGCTGGTCAACATGACTAGTAACATTGAAGGTCATGATATATAACTTAACCTCATGACCATTACCTGTCTCGAAATCATTATGTCAATTTGTACCTCATCAGTGATGTCTTTAACTTATGCTCGATTTTATTATTGATTGTGAATGGTGTTGATAGAAAGACACAACACAAAGACCTGGTGGTAGCCTTCTACTCAAATTATGACCTTCTGGTGACCTTCACGGTGCCTACTACTCTATGGTTGGTGGATCTACACATATATCTTGATAATCATTAGGGGCCTTCCATTAAGTACGTACGCAGCAAGGGGGGTGGTGGTCTGAGATTTTTGAAAATTTGCATACATACCTGTACAATTCCAATGCGTATTTTGGTCCAAGGGGGGTGGGGGCGTTTACAGTTTAGGACAATTTGCATATGTATTAAATGGAAGGCCCCTTATCTGACACCTTTGAACTATAATAGATCAGGGACACAAGCAACAACTCAAAAACCTGAACATTTTCTGTTACCTCTTTTGCTCGTCTTTTCCTATGTTCTCGTAAATTCACCAAAATGCAACTCTAATGGCACATTCAAAGTGGAATGACCATATGTGTCCTGTTAATGTACAACACTTCATACAGAACAACAATTATAATATCTAGCCAAAATTCTTAACCATTGCTATGTCATAATAATAGGAACACAAAATGGGTTGTTTCTTGCTGACCAGATCTATAGTCACCTTGACAACGTGCATGACTTATCTAACCTCTCTGACATTATGAAAAGTTACCTCTTTTGCTCGTCTTTTCCTATGTTCTCGTAAATTCACCAAAATGCAACTCTAATGGCACATTCAAAGTGGAATGACCATATGTGTCCTGTTAATGTACAACACTTCATACAGAACAACAATTATAATATCTAGCCAAAATTCTTAACCATTGCTACGTCATAATAATAGGAACACAAAATGGGTTGTTTCTTGCTGACCAGATCTATAGTCACCTTGACAACGTGCATGACTTATCTAACCTCTCTGACATTATGAATAAGGCCATACCAATTGGATGGGAATGGCCTTATCCATAATGGGATGATCCCAATTACTCGGCTGCCTGATGTCTCCGTGCGTGGGATGATGTTCTGATTAATGCCCCCATATGGACAGCAAGGTGAAGATTCTATTCATGTCACTTCTCATCAGAAGGGATGATTAGTAAGGAGGGGCACCTCTGTGACCTGAAGCCGATAATACAGGTGCATTTAAAGTGTTTATGTGACCTGTTTTGGAACCCATGATACAGAAAAGGAAGGAACAGGAAGTTATCCCTAAACCTATTGACCTATATACTCAAGCAAGAATATGAAGTTATAATAATGCTGCAGCAACGTTCTGTTTAGTTCTGTGTTGGTTTTTGTTACGTCATTTTTATGGCACCCAAAAACATAATGAGAATGTTATAATAATGTCACAGTGCAGCATTGCAATCGTAGTTCCCAGTGACATTGTTATTTGATGCCATCAGAATGATGTAACAAGAACCAAAACGGAACTATATTAACAGAGCATTATTACAACATAATAACGTTGCATAATTGCCAGGGTTCAGATGTAGAATGCTGACTGGTCATTAGTAGGCACCTTGGTAGTCTTTGATACCTCACGAGGAAGTGTGTTAAGTGATCGCATGATTGCAGCCTAGGGCTCATGGCCCTGACCCTGTTCTCATACTTTTTTTAGACTGAAGTCCCACGCCAGGACTGCTAATGGCTTATTGATGGCTTTACTTCAGCGAGTGGCAGTAGTAGTGTAGTGAAAAAAGGGCTTTGCTTAGGGCATGCCCCTGGTGATGTGTATGATGGGGTCGTAAAAATAGCATCAACGTCAAACCTGATACTATTGATATATAAATGGGTAAATGATGTAGAGCAGCACTGAAAATATACTTAAGAAGGATGTGATTAATTGAATTTCACAGGACCTGTTAAATCTTGAGTGCCACCTATATAAAATGTTACCAGGCATATGTAGAGGGGAGCCTGGGAGTACAAAATAGCTTAATACACTTTTTCATGGTACTCATTTTCTTATATAATTTAGTTACCGGTACATAAATATTCAAATAAACGTCACTGGTTAGGAATTATGATGTTCAAGATAACTAATATGAACACAGAACTATTCTTATCTATTGGGTTCCTTTAAGATAAGATATCTTTGACACAATAAACTGGACTGCATTTTTTGGGGGTATTTTAGTGGCCAATTTTGGACAATTGAAGATTTTGAAAATATATTTTTTGGGTATTTTAGTGGCAAATTTTGGACAATTGAAGACTTTGAAATTGTAGTGAATATAGTATTGCAGTGCAAAAATGGCCCTTATTCTGGGACAATGTTTATGTGCTGTCATATCAAAATTTGTACCGAAGGGGAACATTTCACAAGAACCCGAATATCTTTATCATTCAGGAAATAGTCCCAATTGGCAGATGTTAAATGGAAAGAGGAAAATCAAAACAAATAGTATATAAACCAATAGGTATGTGCATGTATTCTTTGCAAATATCTTACCATGTTGTTCTACCTGCATCAGTTCACTTAGTTCAACATTTCTGCTGACCAGGAGCTTGTCATATTTCTAGTTGAATGGTTCCTGGTTGTGAAATATGCAATTTAGCATCATGTAACATCATCAAGTTTACAAAAACAGAAAAAAACTGTTTGCCTTTGTCTGAGCAATTTCATTGCAACACAAGAAATGGCTCTACGAAATAACCTCAAATAACATTCATATGAATATACATTAAGGTTTCTTAAGGAAGGCCTGAAATTGATAGTGATAACCTATTTGTCAAATAACCTTTTGTGGACAGAATGTTTGTAATTCATCTCACTTATAGAGCATCCTGTTTTCATGTTAAAATCTGCTGCTATGTGATAGGTCCCTGAATGGACCCCTACAGTGACCACAACGTTTAGCTGTGTAACGATTGCATAAGGAGTCCCTAACCTCCCATAGCTAAAACTATACATAAAGGGGATTATACATTACCAAAATGGAAACTCACACATTTTTTTTCTCATCTAGATCTAATTATGAAACACCCACGGGGTGTCTTTTATAGCAATATGGGAATACAATATATGAATTTGTAACTTACAACACATGAGTATCTGTAAGCTTATGGGAGTTTTGGTTGAAATTAGAGGAGTTTTAATTGCCATCACTTGCAATTTGGGCGGAGTTTGTTTTTTTCCAACAGAATTGTCAAATTCCCAAAACATTTCTGTTAGCACAAATAAAACCTCTGTAGCTGCAGAGATTGTCTTGAGACACCCCACAGATTCACATCCTTCTATTGTTGCCTCTAATAAGAAAACAACAGATAGTAAGGATAACCAAATGTTATTTAACCTCCCAAGGATCAGCGTTAGTGCATATATAGTTAATTTATCAGCATGTCTCCAGTATTATCTAATCGATAATCTATTTCCTCAGACCATCTGCTGGTGTCAGTTTATGATGAAAAAATATGTTCTCGAACAAAATGAATGTTCTGTTATTAATTCGTTCATAATTGCTGGTTTGTGAATCTACCAGGGTAAAAGTTATCCTTATCCTAGTTTGTTTAGTGATGGGTTCAGCATTTATAGTTGGATGTTTTATGATTGAGTGGAAGAGGAATTACACTGCCAACTTCAGCCCATGACCGCCCAGTATATAGGAGTGATTAATGTTATAGACTCACAGTGTTATATCAAAACATTTTTCCCTTCACTCAACTTACAATGCGAGTGCCTACTTTTTGACATCATGGTTTTAAATTTTGAGCAATTAGGACCGAAAACAGTTACAAACTATGTGAACGATACCCATGTTACATAAGAATTGAAGCATCCCTAAACAAGAAGTAGAGTTATATACACAGTATTATAGCATGCCTTATTGGGTACTCTCCTTGTCGTGGAAGAAAGGAAATAGTTACTAGTCTCAGGGGCTGAGGAGAGATTTCAGAAAAGGGTGGTCTACATTCAGGTTAAGTATGTACATATAGCACTAAAATGCCTTTCATTCATGTAAACTCTGTTTTTGCTTTGTCTAGTTTAAGTCTGCACCAAAAGGTAGGGATCAGGGCCCCATGCCCTCCCAGATCCCCCCCTGAGGCCATTAGGCTAGGCTTACATTGAAAGGAAGGCCCCGCGACTCGTGTTACGTTTTAATATATCAGGTCTCACCTGGCCCAGAATTAACCTTTGTCAGTGCCCTCAAAGCCTCATGTACAGTAAACTGATCATTTTGACCTTAGGCCGCATGGGAGGTTTATCTTACTGTCAACAAGTCCCAGGAAGATATAAGTGTCTGTTTTCCTTTGAGGTCTCATATATAAATACTTAGAGTATTCATACAGAAAATAAGACATCCCAAATATTGAGTACATACATAAGTTGAATTCAGATCTGAGAGGATGCTAAAGTTAGGACCATTTACATAGAAACTTAAGTCATCCCATGAAAAAGCTTCAACCGACTGGAATTCAGTGCCCATAGTTATGTTACCCCCACCACTAAATGAGGCATAAGTCGCTGTGTTAAATTCTGAGAAAATGGTTAAATAAGAAGAAAAGTGAATAAATACAAATATGAGTTTCTTAGGAGAAATCACATGATAAAGACTTCAGCCATACAGTTTAATTGAAAATTTATAGTGATATATGATTTTTCGTGCAAATAAGTTTTTCCGGAATGTCATACCTATGATCTATACATGTTAGCATTGCAGTGAAGGTAAGTCCCATTTTCGAGGCCTGTTTTCAGTATTCACCCTTATCTGATGCATGATACTTCTAACATTCATAACAAGTTCTAATTTTCTGATAGAAACAATTAATCTTTTCACCACCTTAAAGCTTGTGTCTACTTCTCCTATAAGATCTACCAAAAATATAAAATGTCATATCTGTAACTTTTGCCTCATTATGTGGTGAAGGGTCACATATTGATAGAAATTCCTGGTTTCTGGAGGACCTGGCTTACCCACCTTTATCTCCTATTCTCAGGGCCTACGTCAGTTCCAATAAAATGTCACTTTGTCCTGATACCATTACAAAAATAGTATGGTTGTGTAAAAGGTACCTCAGACGGCCAAGTGACCCAGTCACAAACAACTAAACACCAATAGACTATGATGGAGTTACATGGCACAGTTATCCTCTACTGCCTGTATGTAGTTAGAGGCGAATGTATCAGAGTCAGTTCTCACGGACTATGTTTTGTAGTGCAGAGGGTGATTTATTACAGAGTGGGGACAGGGACAGAAACTTCCAAGGCGAGATGCCGCAATAAGGGACTGGTAAGGTACAGCTGGTGGTTCAGTGGGGGCACTAGGGGGCACTGGTGTAGCGGTGGGGCTCCCATCACCTTATCAGATAACAGATTGCTCCCTATATTACTTTACCTGCCATTTGTCATATTTAATTTCATCTCCAGAAAATTGTTGTTCATTTCAAATAACAACTACGTCACAGAACGTGCGACCACTGATCATTAATTCTGGGACCAAGGAACATGATCTCCCAATTTCATGTCCATGCAATTTTGTAAACAAACACTTATTTTGCAACAGGCAATTAAGTCTGATTTTTTTTGTATCCATCGCACCTGCACTTTACTTTATGTCTCTGTTTTATCAAAATATTCACTTATAAAGAGAAATCATGCTTCTCTTACAGAAACGTAGCAGAGGTGTGAGTGTTGTGATGTATTATATAAAGACAAATTCTTGCGTTAAAATCTCTGTAACATCATTTAGAAAAACAAACTCTCTTCACTACAGATGCAAATAGTTCCGTTACTTTATGTAAAGCAAACATGCATTAATGTCTGCCAATTCCCCAAAGTAGAAGTTTGTTTCTCACATTTTAGATTTTAAGATAAAAGGATTATTAAATTCATTACTCATAACTATACTCACTATTTAACGTACATCAGAAACAGATGAATGTGACTCTGAAGCATCACTCTCTCAAAGTGCAAATATCTGAATGTATTTTAAAAATCAAATCTTAGAGTTAACATAAGTGTAAAACACTCCCTAAGGTCGAACGATGTGGGTGCAAACACCAATAATATTTGTTTTTCGACATAAGTAGCACCTCTTTCCCCCTGATAGCCCCAAGCTGTCTCCTCATATCACAGCCTTTCAAATTTATTTGTGGATAACTTAATGGTCAGACAACTTTGGGATCATGATATCTTTTGTAGTCGTTTGCAAAGGTGTGATGTGAAACATTCAAAATCATTCTGTGGGAGCTGGGCTTCTAATATACACACACGGTCCCTGATGAAGACAGGCACCCAATCTCAGCAGCTCTAATAGCTGCCACTCCTGCTGCTAGAAACAGATAGTCGATGGCGCCCTGTAACCTCAGTGCTTTATCCCCTGATGTATTATTTAACACCAAAGGGCTTGTGTCAGCTGAACTGAATACAGTTGGTAAGGAAATGGTGATCAAATGCCTGTGGGCAGCATAGGTGCAGCCTGAGATAAACTTTGTCGGCATTTCTTTATGTATGAAGGGCCATCTCAGATACCAGCCATTACATGAACCTATTATCTCAGTACAAGCTGGTTAGGTGTAAATAGGTGACAATCTTTACCAGAGGTATGATCTGAATACTGTTAAAATTATTTTCTTTTATGTTAACTCATAATGACCGTGGAAATAGAAAAGAAGATGTGGATTGATTATCAACTTCAGTTCATTAAAGATTTGCACCGGCAAGTTTTAATTTCAGAAATGTCAGAGGGGCCTGAAACCCCATCCACTTGGGCCATATCCCCATCACGTAGTCTCCTGCAGTAAAGATTAATGAGACGGAGTAATTCAAACATCATTTAAGACTAACATGGTGGTCAAGGGGCTGTATAAGGAGAATCTTGAAAAATGGTTGTATGGCATTGGAATCTATTGGAAAAACTAAATATTTTAACGTTAAAGATGAAGTAACCGTGATTGTCACTTGAATGCTAAAAATGTGTGGGCAGCAGCCCAATGAGTATTTCAGGCCAAAAGAAACCATGGTAAATTTAATTCTATCCCAAAAATTAAAAAAAAAATGAAGAAAAACTGCTTGATCAACTACATTTGGCTTATTATCCTAATTCATTTTACAACCACTTATTAATATTCTTCGTTCCTAAATGCTCCATCACCTTTAACTGAAATTTCAAGATCCATCAATGGAAACAAACTATATCAGGTGGTGGTGCAAGGGTAAACCATATTTGCCTTTTGTCAGACCAGTCGGACTGTTGACACAGATATGTTGTTCTGATAACAGTCAAACACGTCATTTTTTTCTGATAATTTTGATAGGATTAATTAAAGTAGTTTCAGCAACTCATTCTCTTTTCTAGTTTCATTAATGGGGCACATTTAACAGAGATGGATCCAAGGGGATTCAGGGGGCCCAGATCCACCACTATTGGTGGACCTACTAGCCTCAAAAATAGGAGACCCCTCTGCGCATGCAAACGCATATCATTTATGTATAGGATAATGCACTACTACGAGTCCATTATCTGACATAAACCACGAGAGAAAGTATCTTATGCGCATTGGTACCTATAAACATCTGAATTCACTACTCAATTCATGATCATTGATATAAAAGTTCACTTTGCTTCTGTATGACCCTAGTGGATGGCCCTAGACCACAAAATACGAAATGGACATTTTCTTAAATTCAACAGAGTTACACATGCCCTAGTAATAATGACATAGGCTTTAAAAATAAAGTGAAAAGGGGCATAAGTAGTTTTTTTAAATTCCAATGCAACATAAGAAAAAGGTAAGTGACAGTGACATGTGACATTTGCATTTCTTAAATTTGACATGCATCATTGGGATCCCCCCATCAAGAGCCCCCACCTGTGCTCTGACCGGTGCTCCTCCACTCTGCAGCGAATCACCCTACCCACTAGAAGTAATAGCCTGCGATCACTCTAGTACCTGAGGTGTCAATGTGACAGAGTGAAGCTCCTTGCCAGCAAAGGGGGAGGGGAGGGGTTGAGGGGGAGAGGAGAGGGGTGGAAGGGGTGTTGATTGCCTACTGAGTGTACAGTCATAGACTGTAATTACATCCCACTCCACTAGTCACCCAAACTCAATGAAAGGGTAAATTTGGGTCAGAACAGACTAAATGAAGCAACAATGGATAAAAGGTAAGACTGACAAGACTTCTAACGGCTGCCCCGGTAGGGCAGTGGTTAGGCTGTGGCACTATGAATCCAAAGGTCTATGGTTCTATCCTGGGCTGTGCACATCAATGATCAAACTTTTCATAAATTCAAAATTGGGTGTTCTTGGCAGTATATTTGAACAAGTCAGCAACTGTGCATTATTTCAGAGAACCAGTGCATTATCTGAGGCCACCAGTGCATTATCACAGTAGCAGTGCCTTATCACCTGAGAATGCACTGCTAGAACAAAGGAAATCCGAGTGAGAGTGGTTTATTTAGCCTTAAATGCTGCCCTCCCCACTCACACGTTCAGGAATACTGTGTCAGCTGCTGGTTGATATACTGCCAAAATGTCCATCACCAAGAGTTCTAACATTTGTTGGTTATTTACAGTATGAGATTCTGTTGAGTTTTGTTGATTAGTTTTCGTTGACAGATATATTGGTTTGTTTCTCTCACCTGATATACAGGTGAAAGGATGTAGCAAGGATTGAATAAAAAGAACTGCCACAATTTAGTTGGAAAATTTTGAAACTGTTTCCCAGAGGAAAAAGGCCATTTAGTCAAAGCCAAAACCAAAATAAAACCACTTGAGAATAAAAACCAGAAGTAAGTGGAGATATTGCTAATGGATCTGCAAATGTTACTTTGTTCCAATCACAGATAGTTCCATGGCCAGGGAAATCTATTTGCCTGACTATCCAAATATTCTTGATAAAGGTTACAGGACCTTAAGAGTATCATTAGTATCATTAGTATCATTTTATATGTGATAAAACATAGTGTATTTATGAAAAAAAGTATAGGATACTTTATTCATTTATACATTATTCATCTTTAGAAAATGATATTTTCACAGTGCAACATCACAATGTCAGGTCCTATAGACATTATTGGGCACCATGCAAACAATGTAAAAAGGGTCAAAACAGAACTAAACAGATAGTGGCTGCAATTGAAAAATATTGTTCCATAGTTGCCTCTGTTCAGGCTGTGGTATGCTTCTCAGTTGTTAGCAGGCACCAGATGAGTCATTAATACCTATATATAGATATACAAGGAAGTGTGTTAAATGATTGTGTGATTGTTGCCCACGGCTCGTAACCCTTACCTTGTTCTCATACATTTTTTAGACTGAACTCCCACGCCAGGACTGCTAATGCCTTATTGATGGCTTTAATCCGGGGAGCAGCAGTAGTGGTGTAGTGAAAAGGCTTTTTTCCTAGGGCATGCCCCTGATGATAAGTTTGATATAGTTATAAAATACAGCATCAATGTCAAAACTCATATTAGTGATATAGAAATGGTAATATGTGTATGGTGTAGAGCACCACTTGAAATATAAGAATGTAGGATATGATTAATTTGATAGGACATAATTATTAACTTTCTCAGGGCAACTTATATGAAATATTACTAAAATATTATTGCACTTGCTTACATTAATTGGTCACTTGTGCAGTTAGTTTCAAGTGAATTTCAATGGTTAGGGATTATGATTGTACGATTACTAATATAAACAAGCAAACGTCTCACTTGTTGGGTTCTCTCAAAATAGAAATAAATTGGATTTTACACTTTCATAATATTTTGTGTCCAATTTTGGACAATTGAAGGTTTTGAAATCACAGATTTTAACAGCTTTGTTTCTCAAACTTAAATTTCTTTATCATTCAGGAAATAACCAAATAGGCAGATCTTAGAAGGAAAGTGAGAATGCGAAACAAATAGTATTCTAATATTTAGGTAATCTCACTTATATTTCACTAGGTTGTTTTCCCTGAATCAGTTCACCTATTTCAACATTTCCACTGACCTTGTCATATTTTTAGTGGAATGGTTCCTTGTGTAATATGCAATATTAATGACCTTTAGCGTCATGTAAAATCATCATGGTTACAAAACAGAAATACAGACTTGTCCTTCAAAATTACCAATGTTTTCTTGAAACATTTTTATATGAAAATACATTAACTCTTCTTAATGAAGTGATTGATCCTGATTTCAAGAAATTGTTGTAATTTGATCTTACTTAAAATGTGGCCTGTCTGCATGATGTTAAAATCGGTTGACATTTGATAGGCCCCTGAGTGGACCCCTACAGTGAGGACACTGTATGGCTGTGCATACCTTGAGTAAGGAGTCCCCAACCTCCCGTAGCTACAACTGGGATAAACCAACCCCCAGTGGCCCACTGCACTATAGAATTTAATTGTGAGGATCAAATTAAGATAGCAAAATGAACTTTTGCTTAACAGCGAAATGTTTCGTTCTTACGAAAAATGTCCATTGTTATAGTAAAGAATAGTAAAAATCTCTGGGTCTAATGAATGAAATTGAATTCTGAAAATTGATATAAAAAGGGACTAAATTAGAAAAAAATCAGTAAAAGTTACAGCTCTTTGAGGGCATTCTAAATATAGAAAAAAGAATTGTTGCAAAACTATCGTTGTTATGAAAATAGTCACAAATAATTTATTATTGAATAACGAAAGGTTTTGCTAATAATATCATTTCCGTTGATAGGAAACCCATTGTGCAACGGGCGACAGGGCCCTGTTCCATAATAAAATAGGAAAACAAAATGTGAGGTTGTGTTTCTTAATTTACCTCTTAGTTGTATTGAAGCTATAAGAGCAGTTTTTTAATGCATTTACTTGCACCTTGGGCATTTACAGAAATTTGAGGAAGCTGTGACCCGCAAACCTGTGTTACATTTTAGTATATTAGGTCTGGGCCAGAATATAGCTTTGTCAGTGCCCTCAATGACCCGTGTACAGTAAACTGATCGTTTTGACCTCAGGCAACACGGGGGTTTACCTTACTGTCAACAAGTCACAGGTCTCAGGAAATTGGTTTCTATTTTCCTACGAGGTATCATATGCAGATAGTTAGAGTATTCATAAAGAAACATTAGACATTCCATTTATTGAGCACATGTGAATGGAATTCAGAAGTGAGGGCATGATAAGGTTAGGACCATTTATATAGAAACCCAAGACATCCCATTTATCAGCTACAAATAACTGGAGTTCAGTGTCCTAAGCAGGATAAGATCAGGCACATATTAAATTGAACGCTTGGTTCTGGGACGCCTGGCTTACACACCATTTACTTCCTCTCTCAAGGGCTAGGTCAATTCCAATTACATATAATTCTGTGCTGATACCATTTCAAATATTGTTGCGAAAAAGATACTGGTTACCTTATATAGAATGTTTGGAAAGAGTTTCAAACTCCCATTTCTGTCCACTACTCACATGATTATACATTGTTGCATAATACATAGTTTGGTCAATTCACACACTTTCTTAGGCAAAGTTGAGCCTTTAAAACATGCAGGGGCAGATCCAAGGGAGGGTGCCCATTTGCAGGGATAACCAACTCCTATCTCCTATGGACTCCCTAAACTCAATAAAAACTGGATAAAAGGAAAACCAGGTAAGGATGGAGTATGAGCTGGTGATAAAAATGCATTTTACTTGAGCCCAAACGATGACAAAGAAGGCCTGTACTACCCCACTGAGTATAATCACCCATACCAAGTTGCTAGAATGTGGAAATGGTTGTGGAGGAATTGATCAGTTGTGTATACAGATAAATGATCTATGCACACAATGATAATGCCAGTAGTCCTTTTATGACTGTACACACAGCACTCCCCCAACAGGCAGACAGACTTAGACCACTTAACCCTGGAGGTGGGGCGTCTAGCACCCCATGGTTGGAGCAGATTGGATAGAAGGGAAAGAAGGCAAGGGGAAGGGGCACTCTGCCACATTTCGATCTCAAACTGAAAACCATCAATTGGGTGTAGCATCCACTTGGAAGGCCCAGTAATCCAGTCACAATGAGCTAAATGCCAAAAGACTACTTTTGATTTACATAGCGTTGCTTTTTTATAATGCCTGTATATAGCAGATGGCAAATGTAGCAGAGTCAGTTCTCACGGATTATCTTTTGTAGAGGGTGGTTCATTGCAGAGTGGGGACGACAACAGAGATTTCCCAGGTCAAATGCCCCAATAGGGGATCGGTAGGGTACAGCTCGTGTTTCTGCAGGGGCCCTAGGGGGCGCTGGTGTACCAGTGGGGCTCCTATCACCTTCCCTCCCCCTGCCCTAGTCCCCGCTCCAGCCCCAAGAATACGGCTGATTAGTGACCAAAGATCAATACACAAACCTTTCCGTTGGTCTAGACGCCCCATACCACTTGGCAGGCAATAACATTGCTTATATTACCCGCCTTAGGAGGGAAGCCTCGCTGGTATCTGCATTGTGTATATTTGGTTTCTATTTTAGATTCCTTCTACTTGACGTGACAGAGTTTGAGCAGTACAGGATTAAATACATTTAATTTAGACCAAGAATCAGAAGTTAAAACCTCCATGGTAAGGAACTTACTGCTGAAGACTATAGTGAGATATGCCCTGTTATATGTTACCATATGATTTTAGAAAAACATTATTTTATGTTGCAACTCCACTTACAATTTTAATTCTTATTTTTTATATGGCATTCTTGGATCGCGTGGAATGCGTTGCTCCAAAATATTTTATAGGGGTAGGCCCTGTAAAAATTCTTCTGCACTTGCACTTTTATTTTCATGATATACATGTTGTTGCCTTGCTGATATAAATTATTATAAATTATTCATTATTTGTGACCAATATGAAAAGAAAAACCTCATCTCATCAAACTATACTGTCTAGCATAATGTAAATTGTCAGAAATGAGAAGTGACAACATATTACTCCCTAGATTGTTTTATCTGCCATCTGTCACATCTAATTGTATCTCCAGCAAATTGCTCTTGGTTTGGAACAAGAACTAAGTTGCAGAACACATCACCATTAATGACTAAATCATGGACCAAGAAACATGATCTCCCAATTTTATGTCCATGCAATTTTGTCAACAAAACCTATTTTGGGAACAGGCACTCAAATCTGATTGATATTTCTATCCATGTTACCTTCATCCAGGTAAATTTGGTGCATAATTATCCTGTAGAGGCCGTTATTTTGTGTTACTCTGTTCCATAAAAATTTCCACTAGTATGGAGATTTTAGGCTTCCTTAACAGAAATATAGCAAAGGTCAGTTAAATTCCCTATAAAACAAGCCTGCTTCACACTTGCAAAATCAACTCCTTCTGCATTACCAGCTTATGTCTACTTGTAGTGTAACAGGGCACTAAGGCAGCATCACACTATACACCTTGAGCTGTGATATGGTGATGTTGCAGAGAAGTAACACATAATAGAGATAGAATTCTTTGTTGTGAGATGTGACATACTCCAAATTGCCAATTCATATGTACATTTGTCTGTGATATTACCATATTACTCTGATATCACAGCCCAAGTCTTGTAGTCCGGAAGGGCCTTAAATGGTGTGGCGCCATCTCTTCTCAAGGATCACATTGCTTCTGTCACCCCACAACCCCCTTAAGCCTGTATTTCACTATGTGACCTTTATAACAGAGAATTTAATGATTTACGTTTTCATTAGAAATATTACCCCAAAAGATCCATGTTGTATACCATATATAAAAGATAAATCAAAATCCTTTCTTATGATATACAACATGTCTATGTTTCCAAATCCGGAGTAAAATCATAAGATAGTGAACACTACCCTTAAAGGAAACCTTGCACATAAGTACATGCTAGTTATATTTCTATGAAGTCAGTGCAGCATGTCATTTACATCTAGTACTTTTAGTCTGAGAAGAATCTAAAGAAAATTCCTAATTTTGACACAACTAGGAGACTTGCAAACTTGCATTTTATCTAGATTTTCGAGGGAAATCCCCATATTTGTGATGTCACACGGTGAGTAATTGGGGAACCCCATGCATTAATCAAAGGGATTAATCCCCAAGCCTCAAAAATAAACAGAAAGGAAATTGAGGTTGGGCATAAAATATGTTTATTTAGGCCCAGACGGGCTATAATTTATTGTAGGTTTTACTACCCTAAATATATATTCAATAACTAGAAACTCCAAATTTATATTCAAAGGGATTTCCCTTTATTATGACGTAGCAAGGACAGAAATGAAAGCACAGAAATAAGGGAATTCCCCAATTTTCTCTTCTTTTCTTTATAATTCAATAATAGCTCAATATTTTCCAATTTTGTCTTTTGAAATATTTTTAGAATACCTATGAGAAGTCAACTGAATAAAAACTAGGCCTTTGAAAATGTATGTACAAGGAACCCTTTAAACACATACACATCCCTCTGTAATGATGTAGATGGGCACCTGATCTCAGCAGCCCCAGTACCTGGCACTGTGCAGATAGTTGATGATTCCCTGTAACCTTACTACCTTATGCTGCTATATATTATTTTACACCAAAAGGCTTATGTTGGCTAAGCTGAATACAGATTGTAAAGAAATAGTGATGAAATGCCTGAGGATGGGATAGGTGAGGCCTGATATAATCTCTGTCGGGATTCCCCTATGTATGAGAGGCCATCTCGTATATTGGCCTGTATCATAAATCTGCGTTATCTCAATACAAAATGGTACGGTATTACTAGATGCTGTGCAGCATCAGAGGGTAAGCTCCCCATGCACTGAAAACTCTTTTCTTTTATGTCAACTCATATTGACCATGAAAATGGGAAAGAGATGTGAGTTGATTATCAACTTCAGTTAAGATTTGAAGTGTGAATGACAGGTTTTAATTTCTGAAATGTCAGCGTGGCCTGAACCCCCATCCACAAGGAGCTGTTTCCCCATCACGTAGTCTGATTCAGTAAAGATTAATGAGATAGAGTAATACAAACATAATTTTAGGCTAATCTGATGTGAAGGTTAACTAACTGAAATGAATGGATAACTTTGAATCCCTTTTCTTTTTTAAATCTCTGGACCTATCCCTGACAGTACCCAGCTGTCCTTGGCTGTGGCAGTCCCTGAGGGGCCTGATCGAAGGATGGACTCATGATGAAAATTGCCCTCCACACCAAAAATAATGTCTATGACAAGTGACTACTTTTACCTACATACTGGCAAGTCACAATTACTACTCTGCAGCTCAAATGTAATCTTGCAGTTTTCCCTGATGGGGACCTAAACATTAGGGCTGACCCAGTTGCAGTTCCAGTCCTACTCTAGTAGCAAGGTGGTCAAAGTGGCAGAGTGGTGAGCTCACATACTGTCACCATGAAAAGGGCCTTCACTGTGGGCTAAGCTGAGGAGACGAGGTGGGCGTGTGAAACTTAGATGAGGTGACTTCTAATAGGCCGGGACAATAATGGATATAAATATTTTAGAGCTCAAGTCAGATAACCATGTTAAGTCAGTCTGGTGGGATTGGGGGCACACATGGGCTGAAGAGATAACAGACAAAACCGACAGCGTCTATCATTCTGATAATTTCAACTTTATCTTTTGATGTAGTTTCAGGAATTATTACCCTTTTTAGCTTGCATCATAGTTAACAGTGACATACCCAGTTGGTCCAGCGGGTTTTGATACTACCCCCTCCTATTGGTGGGCCCTTAAACTACAAAAGGAATGAACCACCTTGAGCTCCCACCCCTCCCCCTGCATTGTGAGAATGTTGCATTTTAATATTTAGTCTTTGTGCTGAACCTCACTTTGAGTAACTTTGTTCCAGCCCCTTGTTGATATACTCCTGAAATAGCCCTTCACCAAAGATTTTAACATTTGTTGGATAATTATGACTTCAGTCTCTTTTGTGTTTCATTGATAAGCTTATGTCAATACATATTGTTTTATTTCACTCACATAAAAGTAGAGGTGAAAGGGATAGTTGTGTGGGTGTACCGGGAATTAGATGAAAAGAACAGGGACCTTTTAGTTGAAATTTTGAACTGTTTCCTGGAAGAAATTAAATCTTTTAGTCAAAGTTTATTTTTTGGAAAGCCAGATCAAGCATGAATATTCTAAACCCACAAAAAAACTTCTTTTGAATAAAAACTAACAATACCCTGAGGTATTGCTGATGCAATCTGACTGTTTCTTTCACTGATGGCTATATACAAGAGGCAGATGAGGCAAATTAACTAACCTCAGATCTCTAATAGAAGTTTGAGTAACAATAGTGTACCAAAAGCATCATTTTACATATGATGTAACTGAAAATATTACAAAAATAGGATATGTGATCCTCTCTTACATGACTTATCTTTACAAATATTATATGAAGGTGAACTTATCTGACCATTACTCAATTTCTACTGGAAAGATACCCTTTACAATGGCACTTTATACAGAATTTCTAAGGGAAGTGTGATCTCATATTTCTTGCCAAGGGTTCATAGCCCTGACCCTGTTCTCATACATTTAAAGTCCTGTGTCTAGACTGCTAATGGCTGATTGATGGCTTTATTGCAGTGAGTGGTAGTAGTAGTGTAGTGAAAAGGGGCTTTGCTTAGGGCATGCCCCTAGTGATATGTATGACAGAGTTATAAAAATAGCATCAAAGTCAAACTTCTTCCTGTACAGGAATGGTTAAGAACATACAACTTTTTCTTTGCAAATATTTCACTAAGTTGTTCTACCTAAATCAGTTTGCCCATCATAACAGTTCTACTGACCAGTCCTGTTTCTAGTTAGATAGTTCTTGATTGCTTAATAATTATGCAATGACACAATGTGCCCATGTCTGAGCAATTTTATTGCAATACAATAGCCTTTAGAAATAACTTTTGCTTTCCTGAGACATTTCCTCATGAAGATACAATAACCCACATTAAGGATGGCATGAATGTTATTGATCCTGATAATATATTTGTGAATAATTTTGATAATGAATTATTTCTATTCTATCTCACTGAAAATGTGCTCTGTTTGCATGATAAAATTGGTCCCTGAGTGGACCACTACAGTGGTTTCAGTATGCGGCTGTGTTTAATTTATGTAAAGAGTTCACGACCTCCATAAAACCCAGCCTACAACTAATGAGTTTCAGTAAAGGTCCCTTCCTCGCTACAGGGTACAACCTCAGGATTGTAGTAATTACCTAGCTATACATATTCAGGGGTGTATAGAGGATTTTCAAAAGGGGGGTCAGCATAAAGGTAAAGTACTAAAACAGTCTGCAAAAATTTGCACATATATGACATGTGACATTTTCCCTTCTATTTGTAGTTATCCAGCAAAAAGGGGAAGGGGGTCAGGACCCCCAGGACCCCCAGGACCCCCAGGACCCCCAGGACCCCCCCCCCCCCCCCATGATATAGCTAAACCTCGGGCACACCCTGTAAGATCCACAATCTAGTTTTGTATCTAGTCTTCTCAACCTGAAGGACACTTATCTATTGTTCTCTTTCTTCTGTCTCATTCTTTCATAAAACACCCGATAGATGCACAGCATTCTGCATTTTGCTGCTAACAAGAATACAATAGTTTGTAATAATAACCAAAATATGATTAACATCCCCATGATCTGTTTTGATCTATATGTAGTTAATTGATTATCAAGTCTCCTAAATTCTCTGACTGATATAGGCTGGTGTCAATTTTGGACAAATAAATTTGTTGAAGTTGTAGAGAATGAAATAGCAAGTGTAAAAATACCCCTTATCCTGGGCAGCGGTGTGTTTCTACAGTATTATCAGAATGTGTACTAAAGGGATAGATTTCACAAGCGTTGTTCCCAATATCATTTTATCCTCAAAGAAATAGTCCAGACGGGCAGATGTTAGATAGAAAGTGAGAAAGTGAGAAAGCAAACCAAATAACATGCAAAGAAATGTATATACATGTAGTCTTTGCAAATATTCTATGAAATTGTTCTGCCCGAATCAGTTTGCTTTTTTTTAACATTTCCGCTTACAAGGAACTTGTTATATTTCTGGTTGAACTGTTCCTGATTGTGTAATATGCAATGTCCTTTAGCATCATGCAACATAATCAAGGTTACAAAAACAGAAAATACACTATATGCCCTTGTCTGAGCAATTTCATTGCAACATAAGAAATATAGCAGTTCAATATCATCTCTGCTTTTTTCAACATTTCATATGAAGGTACATTAACTTTTCCTAAAAAGAGCCTGAAAGTAATTGATTCTGATTACTTTTTTGTTAAATGATCTCCAATAAAAAAGGAATTGTTATAAATTGATCTCGCTTAAAGTATGTACCATCTACACAATGTTAAAATCGGTTGAAGGTGATCACACATTATGAAACCCTAAAGCACACATCTTTATTCTTATTTCTTTATAAACCACTCCCAGGGCCCTGTTCAATGACAAAATAAGAAAACTATTATTTGAGTTTGGTTTTCATAACCTACAATCATCTTTTGCTCCTATCACTTTGGGTGCATTTACTGTAGTGTTGAGTATGTTATTGTGAGTTTTAAAGTGGTTTACGTTAGTTTTGTTGTGCAACAGTATTATCAAACTTCCACACTATTTCTGTAAACACGAATTAATTATTTAAGGTACCTTGGTTGAAGCATCCTGGTCTTTATGGGATAGAATACATTAATTCTATATAATCAGTCCCCATCCTTGTGTGGAGAAGGATAACAACCTTGCTTACCCTAGCCAAAGGTTTCTGATACAAATACATGCAGTGTAGAATGTGCTGGTAAAAAGATATTGCTGTCAACCCGACCCATCTAGAAGGACGACACACACGCAATCTCAGCAGATAACTGCAAAGTGGTGAAATAGCAGGGGGGATTTAGGCATTTTAGAATGACAAGATACCTGTTTTAAAATGTTCCCAGTGAGCCCTCCATGGACTTTACAGTAAAAAATTAATATTCATCTAGAAAAATAAGAGCCCCCCTGAATCTGTCCCTGAATATTCAAGTAACAGCTATGGTCTAATACTTTTAGTTTCATACTAACCTGCATCATTCTTTTTCTTTTTTTTTATTGGATTTTTCTATACAGGCTGAATTCATTACGAAATGTTCTTCCACTGCAGACCTGTTGATCATTTGGGCACAATTCCATACAGGGGTCATCCAAATGTCCTATTTTTCCATGCTGCACTGCATGAGACTAGAACCCATGCAGTGCAAATCCCAATGAGTGGTACCAACGCCTCAACGGTGTTGGCCACCCCGACCCCATAAACCTTTTTTTTTCCCTATTTTTATTAATCAGAAGCACTTCACAGTGTAGTATAATCTTCAAGTAGCAACATTAGTATTGGCAGCAAACAGAAAGTTAGTAAATGTTATGGGCAATGGTGGTTATGTACAGACATGCATGAAAATTATAGACAATGAATTGTGTAGTAACATCAAATAAAGCATATCTCACTCAAAGCTAATAGTTCAAAAATATATTGAATAATTTTCTTATGACAGGTCAGTCTGTCCCTGATAGGTCGCAACCTTCCCTGATTGATTATTCGGTCATAAACAAATTTCTCCTGGACCAGTAAAAATATATATAACAAACATGAAAATGATCCTATGATCAACATGTGAGAGTGTCTGCATATAATATATAAAAATCATTTGTATATTATTTACCGTAAAAATGTTCCTAAGGACAAATACTAAAATAATAAGGAAAGTACTATCACTCTTGGTCTATACAACTGATGAGGTAATCTTCCGAAACCGCACCCATACAAACCCGCGCACAAATAAAGAAAAAAAGAAAAAAGTAGGCAGCACTAAAATCCTACCCCCCCCCCTCCCTTTCCCCCATACACACACACACACACACACCCCTTCCCAATACCCACCCACTACCCCCAACTCACCATGTGTGTGACAGGGGCAGTCCAGACCTAGCGCTGGCCCTGCTCCTGCTGCCAGTGGCACACAGTGACCAATGAAAATCACTGTCAGTCCCACTAGGGACCTGTGTATTTTCTATGATCCAATGAAAATCACAGACACAAAACAAGCGGGAGAAAGCACTCAATGTGAACCAAAATTTCACGTACCTGGTCCAGAAGCGGTCTTGTCACCAGAGAGTAACCACAGCCACGTCTACACCCACACTAATAGTTCAAAAATACATCAACTGTATATGAAAAATAGTAACCAACATCCAGATAAGACTAGAAACCTAACGTATATATCATTTTACATTTTCTACTTTTGTGTGAAAAAGCAAGCATACTAAACTGTCCCTAAAAGGAGAGAGGGGCGTTCCAAAAGGTTTATATGTATCTATTTCAGATCTGTATACATGTACTCACATAAGTTGTCAAGAATTTCAAATTCATGTGTATGTAATGAAAGGTAGCCAACTGATATACTGTGGGCCACGACTGCTAGCATGATACAGGCAATTCCTTATGTTCAAAATTGCAAGGTTCGCATGAGGTTTGGGAACAAGTGGTGTAAAAATCTGCGGCATGCAACATGGTCGTTACTTAATGTATGACATGTAGTATTGGAAGGAATAAGTCACACGGAAATGTACCATGGGTGTTTTTTAAATGTGTCATGCGACAAAGGCAACCCCAATTCTTGACATTAGTCGGAAGCACAGGATTAAGGCATTAGCAAAGATAATGTGTATGAGCACAAGACTGGCGCTCTGAATCTGTATTATACCCATAGGGAGTTGCCCGGTGATTCCATTGATAACCAAGTGGCCTGTCGACTTTGCCGGTGATTCTCCCAGTTGCCTGTTACCCGGTGATAGTAAAATTGCATTGTGGATATGGGGCTTAAAGGGAGCCAAAAGCAAAGTAGGGTCCACGTTTTGCAAATTATGTTAACTATTGAAATATATTCTATTGCCATAACCTAGGCCTGTGGTAGAATATAATGTGAATACATTAAAATACATCAGAACCTGTCCCTGGTCAATTTCAATGACCCACCAAAATGGAGTTAAAATAAAGTTATAGTTAGTTATCATGATTTATACTGTTCCAATGATGAAGTTATACTCTAATTAGATATTAGAGCAAAATTTTGTCATATTTTGACACAAGATTGCTTTTGACTCCCTTTAACTGAAAATGACCAGAACTGGTTGAAAACGACTAGAAATGCTGTTCCCATATTCTTTTTGAACCAGAATTCCAGTTGCATTAATATTGGATAATGGGTTCTCACCTTAACCTTGACTCAACACAAGATCTGAGCTTTAGGTGCAACTTTTTGACAGGCTCACTCTTTTGATGAGCAATCAGGACCCAACACAGCACAACGTAAATCAACAATACTCTTACTATACCGAGCAAGGAAGTGGAAATCTCCTACATTAAGATGACTTGATGTTGGGTCCGAGAACGTCACCATTCTTGTCTGCGCATGCCTTTCCGCACTTATAAGCGAGTGAGCATAGCAGAATTTTGGAACCAACTTCTGGTGCCTGCCACGCAGGAGAGTTGAACCCACTTGGGGCGCATATAAGAATGAGGCTATCCGTTAACGAGGTGCGGAGATATAACATCCCAAATTGGTAAACTTCATTGCCTGGGGCTGGGAAAAGAAGATAATCTGGACATAAGTGGTAGATATAGCACGAGTCAGTGGGTATACGCGATATATAGTCGAGGCGGCAGCCGAGACTATGTATCAAGTATGCCCACTGACGAGGGCTATATCTGACATATACCACGGGCCTCTTAATTGCTGCTTGTCTGGACCCTGAGGCCTAACCAAATAGAATGATAAAATCAGTGTTTGCCATTAGCACTGGCAAGTTGACCAATTGCCGAAAATTGGAGAGCAGGGCTGAAAATTAGCCACAAAAATAGTGCCAATTTGGTACCGATAGCCAGCAGAGATAAGACATTTGTCTATCTACTCATCCATGTTATCTGGCCATCTTTTGCACACTTTTCCAAAGAAATTTAGACCAGTTACCAAATAAATCAGGGCCAACAATGTTTCTACAAAACCGGCCCTGTTTTGTTTTTTTGGCCTAATAGACTGGTACCTTTAACCCCAGGCCTATAAAAGGGGGCTCTGACCGTACAGAAATGACCAGTTTGTATTTGGCAGTCGCACTATGAGGATCAGCTCTCCTTATTATAAGGTATAGAGACTTTATTATCAGTTCTTCTAATATTCTTTATATATTACATTGATATTATTACATTTATACACTATGCTGTAATACCCAATTTGGAAGTCTTTGACAATAATCATTATCACGTACTTTCAGCCTATATTTGTACACTGTGATTTCTTCAAAATTAACCCATAAACATGTCTTTATTATCAATGTTTGAATTGTATCATTTTTTCACGCATGACTGGTTTGTTTATGTTATTCATTTGTGTGACTTCAAGCCTCCCCGGCCCCTCTGTCCGTCCCCTCCCCCTCCCCTCCCTCTCCCTGCCCACCCCTCCTTCCTCACAGACCTCTCAGGCAAGGCCAGACACCATGGCACCACTCTGGCGCCGTGACTTTATATGAAGGCGTTCCACTTGACTGCAGAATACGTGATATATTCACGGCCTAGTTCTATTGTTCTCACTGCCAACCGTGGTATATGAGTATATAAACCACGGTGGACGGGGAGAACAAAGGAACTAGGCCGTGAATATATCACGTATTGGGTTCAATGGAGCGGAACCCTATAATCTCACAGCGCACACCTCGCATGCACTGGACCTTTGCTTATGACTCTATTGTCACATTTTTGCTTCTAACTTCTTTTATTATCATCAGAATTATGAATAGTAAGTGAGTGAAATGTCATCTGAATGTCGTACATCAGAACCTTCAATCAAATTTAGACAATTTTGATTTTTTACATTTTTAATGATTTAATCAAAACAAAAAGTTTTTTTTGCCCATAGGCTCCAATGTTAAAAATCCTAATTTTCTAAGTGTAATATCTAAGCTAATATATATTCCCAAAATGCCAAATTTTCAGGGTTAATAGCTATTGATATGTATATAATTTGACAAAGTAAAAATACGCTTGATCACTGATTTTTACTTGATTTTTGATGGATCACTCTGGGCTAGCACCCATGGTCGGATTTTAGGACTGGCTGTAGTGGCACAAGCCTGGATCCTATGAAAATGATTTACTTTTATTTTTCATTAAATAACAAAAAATCGAAAATTTCTAGAAATCAAATATTTGACACATGAATCAATTTGATAAGATTCTTAGGTACATTTTACTCGTTTGGTAATTCAATGAGTATATGTGCAAAGGAATAGTCCCGGGGTTTATGTCAGATACAGAACTTGTGTGGGGCAGTACTTGATATATACACTCGGCTACCGCCTCGTGAATATATCGCGTACAGACCCTCACTCGTTCTGTATCTACCACATAGTGATAACTAATGAATGGAAGGCCCTTGGGTTGAATAACCCCCGACTCGTGTTACGTTTTAATATATCAGGTCTCACCTGGCCCAGAACTAACCTTTGTCAGTGGGCAGTGGCCTCAATGCAACACATACAGTAAACGGATCGTTTTGACCCCAGACGGCCAGGAGGCGTAACCTTACTGTCAACAGGCCTGAGGTCCTGGGCTGATAGGGTTCTGCTGGTGCCTGGTTTACACAGTGTGACTGCTACACTTATGACAATGATTATGAGAATACCAGTTAACATACTGGTTACTGCTGCACTAACAACAATGATTATGTTTACACCGGTGTGATATTCCATCAAGAAATAGTACAATTCAAATGGACAAGCAAATGTCCGTATTAAATTCCCCTATGGCGACTCTGGACAATTTGGTAATGTGTCTTCGCCTACCCCCTTAACGCTAGGTAACAAGAGCAAGCGCAGGCTACTCCTCTGTATTCAGAGGGGTACTGGACTCTTTCTACCAGGTCACGAGGTGTCATGTTTGGGCCCTTAAGCCCCGGAACCTGAGTCAACTGACTGTTTTAATGAAGAGAAGGCTAACATTATGTTGGCCGACTCCCAAATGTGACTTAAGGGCCATACCTACTAGGCTATATTTACCAAAACTGATCAATGCTAAAATCATCTGAATGTACAAAAACAATGTGCATTTGCGCCCATGCGTGTAACGTTTTTAGTCTTTGGTAAGTTTAAATCCCCATCAAGAGTGGGCTCAGGACCACCTGGACCCCCCCCCCCCCCGATACACCCCTTATACACCACACACATACGCAGCGCATACACTGTACACAATACACAAACAAGACATACATACCACACACATTCCACATTCCTCATACACCTTACATGCCCCATACAGAAGTACAACAGCTATTTCTTCAGTTTACACTCTGCCCTCTCCTGGCATGCAGACAGCCCTAGACCACTTGACCCTGGAGGTGGTACACTTGGCGTCTCCTGGTGACAGGGGAGGGGTGGAGGCGGGGAGCACTCTGCTACTTCACTGATCTTGACCTGAGAATCATCCCTGCACTGTAGATGCCACTGGGTTGGCCTGGCAACCCAGTTACAACCAACGGAACACTGATGGATTGCTTTTGAACAGAACATCATTGTAAGGGGGCATCCATAAATGATGTCACACTTTTTCAGGGTATTTTTAGGACCCACCCATCCCCCTGTCACACTAAACTCTCTAATCTAGATATGAAAATAAGGCCCATTTTCAGGCAGTGTCACACCGTTCAACCCATCCATCCACCCAACCCCTTGTGCGTGACATCATTTATGGATGGCCCCTTATCTAAATATAATGTCAGTGTATAGTTAGAGCCATATAGTGGAGTTAGTTCACATGAACGTTTTTTTGTCATTGATGGTTCGTTGCAAAGTGACTTGGGGTAAAGGCTTCCTAGGCAAGATTCACGTTTAGGGGACAACCAGGTTACGGCTGCTGTTACAGCAGGGGCGCTAGGGGGTGCTGGCGTAGTGGCAGGGGTAATATCATGTTTATCACCTTCCCCTCCCCCGCCCCAGTCCCTGCTCCAGCCCAGAGAATACGGCTGATTAGGCACGAAAGATCAATATTCAAACCCTTCCGGTCGGCCTGGACGACTCGCACTGCTCAGCAGGCAATAACACTGAATATATTACCCGCCTTAGGAGAGAAGACTCACTGGCAGCTTGTTCTTATCTGCAGCCCAGAAATTTGGTTTTTATTGTAAATTCCTTCTACTTGACATGACAGAATATAACCAGCATGAGCATATTGGCTTACTTCATGCCAAAGTCGTGGGCTTCTCCCATCTAATTAGAAGTCAAATGCTCCACAGTAAGGAACTTACTGCTATAGACCTTTACCACGACCCTGCGCAGTGCTCCATTCTGTCCACTTTTGGGGCTTTTGGTAACTAGGTCACTTCACTTCCTATACCTTAACTATTGAAAAGCCCTAAAAGTGTGTTTCACTTGGGATCTGCCAGGGGGCGCCATCTTAATGAAAAAGATGTATAGACCATGGTGAAATAGGCTCCCTTATAAATTGCCTTGTACTTCAATTCACTTTTTTTAGAAAAACATGTTTATTTTGCACTTGTATTTACAGTTCTATCTTCATCATTTACACATTGCCACCCAGCTGATATAGTAGTATTTTATGATGTATGACAGTATACGAAACCTTCAGCCTTTCAACCTCATCTTATCATACCAAAATATCCGGCATAATATCAATTGTCAAAACTAAGAAGTGATAGCAGATTACTCGCTATGCTATTTTACCTGCCATTTGTCATAATTTTTGTGACCCGATCCGACAAAATGAGTCGCAAGTCGCGCGCGGTCAAACTGAGATATGGGCCTCTGAAGTCGGAAATCGGCCCCACCATCGAAAATGACTTTCTTGCATTTTCTTAATCTTTTATATCAGGACTTTCATTTCCCAAAATATTTTGATGAAATTAATATTCTTAGTGTGTTAGAATGGCCCCCAAAGTCGTTCTTCTGCTTCAGTGAGTTAAAACAAAAGGCTCCTGAGACGCCGATTTTTATCAACTTTGCCGACTTGCGAGCCGCTTTTAGGAGTCGACAACCCAAGAACTTTTGGTACCGCCGAAAAGCGCGGGACCTCTTCTAGCCAATCGCATCGTCGGATTTTGAATTGGGACGGGGATGGACCAATCAGAAGGCGGATCGCGAAAGCCGTCGCCGTAAACAATCGTTGTCAAGGAGGTCACGTGTTGCGATCCGAGCGCTCTGATTGGCTGAGACCCCCTCGGCGTGCCGGAAGCGCCACTGTTTGTAAAATTTAAAGGTCCGACCGACAGAAGCAGGTGCGCGTTCAATGAGGCCTAACGTGTTAATTAGCGTGTTATTTCTTGAACTGCAAGTGCAGTTTGGATCCAAACATTGTTAGGATTACATGGCTACCCCCAAGGAGCGTGAGGAGGCCGTGGCAGCCGCGCTAAATACAATTGTTCGGACTAATCTTCATGGCGGCGCCAACGACGAGCAATGGCGAGAACTTGTCGAGGATTACTTCGTCTTTGCCGAGGACGATGGGGACTTATCGGAGGGGGAGGAGGATGCTACCCTGTCGGAAAAGGACATAGAGGATTTGGAGGAGGCTGAGGAGTCACAGGAGGACGAGGATGAGCCCCTGGTTATCACTGATCCGACGGACCAACTGCTGCAGGAGGAAAGTGACAGTTGCCAGAAATTTAGGTAGGCCATGCTTGTTTGCGACTTGCGATCGAAATTGCCCAAGTTGTGTCGTTTGAAAATTCCTATAAATACCAAACCGTTAGACCTGTCCGGCCATCAGAAGTTGCCCAAACATGTTTTCTAAGATATCCCGTAATTATTTTCATGTTTCTATCTGTCTTTATGTTCAAAATCGACATTTGCTGAAAGTATGCCGCCGTGACCTACTTAATGGCGTCTCGCACTTGAACGATGGACGGCCTTGACCGTTATGCTCTCTCAGGCCTAATTAAAAGTTCTTAGCGGCCATCTAATGAACCTAATTCAATCTATAAGGGTGCCCTCACATATCTTTGACATTAATGTGGACTTTCGTCATGTTTAGGTGCTCGTGTAAGTACCACAACGACGGCCCGTGTTGTGTCCAGTTCTCAACGGCGGAGCGTCTGGACAAACGGCAGGAGGTCGCCCAGCTGACTCCAGGTGCGGCCAATAACCATCCTATTAACCGTCGTAAATGAAGATAGTTTGTCATCTATAATACCTGTATGACCTCCTGGAGGCTGTAACTTTTCCTCTGTGGCATTGACATACGATTTTCGGCCAAGTAACCTCAGTGACCGCGGGGGTAGACCCAGCCGAGAGTAATGTTCGTAAACTTTCTTAAACTTTTTTTTTTTTTTTTCACAAAGTCAGTCGCTCGTACATCACTAAAGTTCTGTGTCGGATTTCCATTCCAGGGGAGAAGGACATGCTCCTGTTGGGCGTTCCAAGTGCCTGTACTGACACCTCGGTACAGCTGTCGACCTGGAAGAAGGGGAAAAAGGGCAAGGGGGCCAGGCAGCACCAACGGAGCCACTACACCGCCGGGGGCAGGAAGGTCTGCCGGGACACCCTGCTCTTTCTCTACAGGTAATTATTCATCTCTGCAGCTAACATTCTCTGTCTAAGTAGTTCCTAAACCTGTCTCCTGCTGTAACTTATTAACATGTACACAATAATTATTTTATGTAACCAAACATTATTTTTATGTAACCGAACCTGGTATGTCCAACATTATTCCATTTCCAATTGTAAGTTGTGTGTTCTTGTTTTTTAGCTGCAGTATCAACAAGATGACCGCCATCAGCCAGTGGTATCGGGAAAACGGGGTCGTACCCCGTACTAAGAGGTCAGGCAGACGCAAGGCCAACACCCATTCCCTCGACCTCGCAGACATCCGCCGCGTGGTCGACTTCATCAACTCCTACGCCGAAACCTATGCCCTCGTCCTCCCCGGCCGAGTCTCCACGCACAAACGCGACGACATCCTCCTCCTCCCCTCCAGCACAAGGAAGGTAGATGTGCATAAACGTTATCTACAGGCCATCGGGGACGCCCACCGTCAGGTTGCCGTCACCACCTTCCGTAACCTCTGGCGCCAGTTGCTACCCCGTATTGTGTGTTCTCGCCCCATGACTGACCTATGCTGGGAGTGTCAGAGGAACAACCGTGACATCTCCTACTCCTCTAACCTCCCCGAAGTAGTTAAGCAGGCAAAGTTAAAGAAGCAGCAGAAGCACCTGGAGGTGGTGGCCAAGGAACGGGAGTTCTACCAGGAACTGACTACCGCTGCCAAGCAGGCGTATGCCGAGGCAGGCCGGCCGGCGCTCGGGCCACACACTCCCTGTTCCTCTGACATCCGGGTGCATGTATCTTTCGACTACGCACAGCAGGTCCACCTCCCCTCCTCCCCCATGCAGCCAGGGCCCCTCTACTTCCTCGTCCCACGCAAAGTAGGCATCTTTGGCGTGTGTGCTGAAGCCATCCCCCGTCAAGTAAACTATCTTATTGATGAGTCCCACTGCGGCAGCAAGGGTTCAAACGCTGTCATCTCCTACCTCCACCACTACTTTGCCAACTACTCCCTCGGTGAACGCCTCCTTGACCTCCACTGTGACAACTGCAGTGGGCAAAACAAGAACAAGTACGTGATTGGCTATCTCATGTGGCGGGTCCTGACTGGTCTGCATAAGCAGATCACTCTGAACTTTCTTATAACCGGCCACACCAAGTTTGCCCCCGACTGGTGCTTCGGTCTCCTCAAGCAGCGGTTTCGCCGTGCCGAGGTGTCCTGCCTTGCTGACCTAGCCAAGACGGTCCGGGACAGCACCCAAAAAGAAGTCAACATCCCTCAGCTGTGTGGGTCAGAAGATGGGGCCGTCTTTGTCCCAACCTATAACTGGCAAGCCTTCCTGACCCCGTTCACCCGGCCAATAAAAGGGATCAAGCAGTATCACCACTTTATCTTCTCATCAAACAGCCCCGGGAAGGTAACCGTCCGACAGTACATTGACTCTGAGCCAGAGGAAGTGGATGTGCTCACTGTGGACCCTGGAGCCGTCCCAAAGGTCCTACCACCGGCCACACCTTCCCCTGGGCTTCCCCTTCGTCGGCAGTGGTACCTCTTCAAAAACATCAGAGACTTCTGCAGAGAGGAAACCAAAGACATTACGTGCCCCAAGCCCACGGAACCTGAGCCTGCAGCAGAGGCACCAAGGCGGCGGGACCCATCACCAGATCCAGGTCCAGGGCCCTCAGGAGCAGGTGGAGGTGGAGATGCAGGGGAGGAGGAGGAGGAGGAGGAGGCGCGAGGAAGGGGACGTGGTAGAGGAAGGGGGCGAGGTCGGGGGCGAGGCCGAGGTCGGGGGCGAGGTGGGGGGCGAGGTCGGGGTCGAGGTCGCGGTCGGGGTCGAGGAAAAACCCCTGACTCGGGCTCAGAGGACTCAGACAGAGAGACAGCAGCCCAAATGCGACGTGAAATGGAAACAGACTCAGACTCAGACACTTCCCCTGAGATCACTCCCCCACCCAAACGTAAACGCAGCCAAAGTCGGGGGCGGGGGCGTGGTCGGTCTACATCCTCTAGCAACTAGAATCATAGACTAGAATACCTGTATATAGTTCGAATTTTAATATTTTATTGGTACTTTTGTGCCTTTTGAGTTGTTTTAGACTCACAGTTTACTGACGTTTTTTGATCTTTCAACTTTATGGAACTTTTATCCAACTTACCTGGAACTATGACACTTATTATTTATGGCAAAACAGGCTGAAATACACTTGAACATTCCCATAGACTCTTTACAAGTCGTTGTGACTTCAATTCAGCCTTCTAGAACAGGTATTGTGACTGTTTGAGCTTGCCCTCTTGCTTCAGTTTTTCATTTTCAGGTGCAGATTTACAGGAATTGTACTCTATCTTTACAAGGCCGGCATGATTAAAGTTTCCATTTCTAAAGCATGACTTCACAGTATTTTATAGTTCAACTAGTCTAGAATGTATATTCCAAGTCTCAAGTCGGTGGGAGATAAACTTCTAGTGGTATCCAAGAAATTCCGACCGAGTCTAACCAAAACCGCACATAAAAACTTCAAACGCGTTTTTCTCAGAATCAAGTTTCCAGCCTACCGCGTATAGGGAAAAACCTAACTTTGGCCCTAATCATCGTACGAACACAATCTTGGTATCAAAATGAAGCTCTTTTCGAGGTGAGGAACATATATCTTACTAACTCAAATTCGTATCTCCGCGACTTGCGACTCATTATGTCAGATCGGGTCACATATTAATCTGATCTCAAAAAAACAACAAACGTGACCACTGATGATTAAGTCTGGGAAGAAGACACACGACCTCCCAATTTCATGTTTATGCAATTGTATAACCAAACCTTATTTGGCAACTGGCAATCACGGCTGATTGATATTTATATCCATTTTACCTGCAACAGTCCTTGAAACTAACTCAGAATTATTAATCGGGATCTCTGTGAAGGTAAAGTTTGTGCACGATAATGCTGTAGGGAGATTGGTTTTATCATATCTTTGTTTCATAAAAACGTCTACTGTTATGGAGATTTCGTGCTTCCCTAACAAAAACATAGCATGGGTTTGAGAAAATGTGTTACATAAAGAAGAAATAAAACCATCAGTTGAGACCCCTAAACCTCCAAACTGCAAACATCCTTAGGATAGCACACGGTCTTAACTAGAAATGCAGAAAAATAGCTTCGTTAGCCTATGAAAAACAAACATTCATTGATGCCCAGCTAATGCCATATGAAATAGTCCTGTGGATGGGTTTCATAATCCCCTAAACTATAAAATTTACGTAAATTTATAGAATGCATTTCTAAATATATTTTGCGGATCCGCATGATTTACTAAGAATCTGGGGCCAGTGGCTGGTCAAAGTAGCGGAGTAGTGGGCTCACCAAACAACCGAAAACATGCCTTTCACTGCGACTCAGCTTGGGAGACGAGGTGTTTGTTTAAAACTTAGATGAGATGTCTGCTAATATAAGGTGACAATAATAGATTTGAATATTTCAGAGCTAAGGCCCGCCCAGTGGGACTGAGGGAACAAATGTGTTGTTCTGATAATAGACAAACACAGAGTTTTCCTTCTGATAACTTCAATTGGATTCATTAAAGTAGTTTTAGCATTTAATTTCCTACTCTTGTTTCATCAATGGGGCATAGTTGACAGTATAAATGTTTCTCTCTATGTTAACTGATATATGGCATGTAGGAATCCAATTTAATCTTCAATGCGAAATCTCAGTAACAAAGAAACAAAGCTACAATAATTATATATACTACAAATAGGAAGATAGTTGTCATTTGCATAGATCTATTCAATGTCAAATTAATTGATTGAGATACCTTTGGGCCTTAATCTGATAGATAATAGCATAGAGATAACATTCTCTTTTGGTCAGGTCCCGAACTCACCATAAAGTATCTAAATAGTTACATGTCATTTCAGTAAGTAACAGACTGAATGAAGAACTAGGCATATGGTCAGAGAATGGTATGTTATTTTGTTACTTGCCGAGATGACCAAGGCAAGCTGCATGAAGGCAAGCTGCACATTCTGCAACCATTCATTTCTGGTTGGTTTGTTACTTCCAACATTTTCAAGGAAGAGTAACATTATTTTACTTAAGGGTGAATTTTACTGAACTGATAACATTACATGTAAAGAAAGTTGAGACCTTACTGATATATAGAATTTATGATGATGTTACCTTTCATTGAAAGGACAACCTCAGAATGTTACAATATTTTCACAGTGCAACATTGCAATGTTAGGGTCCATAGGTGTCATCGGGTGCCACCAAAATAATGTAACAAGAACCAAAACTGAAATAGACAGGCCCCTTGTTTCTGTTTGAATAGTTCCTGATTGTCTCATGTACGTCCTGCCCTTTTCTGAGAGATTTCATTGCAACAAAAGATAATATAACCTTTGCTATGGTTTCTCGAGACGTCTACATGAAGATACATTATCCCTCCTTAGAAATACAGATTAATTTAAAATTGGTTTACAAACTGTATAATGTCATTTTCAATTGTTTAGGACCTTTCATTATGAGGTACCGTGAGCTTTTGTGAGACATAATACAGGTCCACATAGTCTGTCTCCTTCATTCTGTGGCATACAGCAGTCTTCCTAACCATAGTACAGGTTTCTGCTATAAAAAGTTGCTGTGTTGAATGTGGCCATAAAAAGGTATACCTCTCAACTTAACCTGCCAATCTGGTTGACACACGATCTCACGGTGGATTTTTGTGTGTGCTGCCTTTTTGTTTTTCTATGGATTTATGGTTAAAGGGGTCCAGCTTCGGGGGTTTGAGTTTCATCTAAAAAAAAAAACTACATTGATCCAGGAAGGGAGACTAAATCTGTGAACATTGAAGTAACGGTTATGATGTTTATACTAACCTGCATCATCTATTTCACTTTCAACTCTTTAGGTGACATAGCATCTAAACAAGGCTGTGCCCGAAATGATAAAAAGGGTCACATATGAAGTAATTATGTATTGATTCCTGATATTAATCTGTAGGTACTAACTTAAGGCAGGCTCCAGACCCACAATTATACTGCAGACCTACCTGCTTAAACTGACATGGCGACACAGGCAATTCTTCAATTTAAACCCCCACAGCATAAGTAGCGTTTAACGACCTTAGAATAAAAATCAATATGTCATGTTATGTGGGCATATCTTAATGTATGATATGTCATATTGAATGCGCCAAGGAAAGCTGACATAGACATTTTCTAAATGCATTATGCAACAAAGGAAACCCCTATCCTTGAAATTCATGTTAAGAGCAGGTATCAATCACTTATGACTTGAAAAAGATATTGTCCACCAGCACAAGAACCCTAACTATGATTCTTCCAAAAACCTGTTCTAATCTTCTATGTTTCTCCAGAAATTGTGTTGTAACAGAAATAATCGCAAGGTGTAATGCTTTTGAATACTGGTTTACTTAGACAAGTTTTTAATCATTCAGTAGCTAATTTTGTCCATTACCTTGATTTGACAAACAATCTTAATCTTCACAGGAACCTTTTACTATCATGAATGTGTTTATGAGCTATCAGGACTCAAACCAACACCAAATAATCTGTTATACACATGTTACCTCAGAATGGGGGCATCCACCAACAAAGTGAAGAAACCTCTCTAATTAAGCACACTTCCTTCCTGGGGTACGGGGGAAATCTAGGTATCAGATTACACTTATAGGTAATGTATGGAAGGTTAAAATGTCCCCCACCTCGCGATAAGTTTTAATATATCAGGTCTCATCTGGCCCAGAATTAACCTTTGTCAGTGCCCTCAATGCCTAGTGTACGGTAAACTGATCGTTTTGACCTCAGGTGACCAGCGGGGTTTACATTGCTCCCAACAGGCTACGTACGGGTTGATAGGTTTTCAGTTTTTGAGCCTGGTTTACACAGTATGATCGGTATACTTACCACGATGATTATGATAATAATCATCAAAAGAATCCCAGTACCTGCTTGGCTGATTGCGAGTTGCAGACTGTTTTACAGCAAGTCACACAACGGTGTAAATATACTAAACTTGCTTGATATGGTACAATGTTCCATGGTGAACCAACTGCTCGCCATCAAATTATTGCTTTAACATCATTGACTGTTTCCAATACACCAAGGCATAACATTATAGAGTCAGCCTACTAGATGGTGCAAAGGTTAGTGGAAAACCAGTATAGACAACCAATTTGTGGGCCAATTGGTCGGCCAAAATGTTGGACATGTCTGGAACTGTGGTGTTGTTTAGGATTCACTCTAGATGTATATAAAATCATCATTTTGATGTCATAATAAACTATTTTCTATTGCATAAGATATTTTTATTTCTAGGTTATTTCAGTGTATGTGCATAGAGATGATAGACATAACAATTATCAAGTGCTTTCAACTGGAATTCAGTACTTTGAGCATGCTAATGTCAGGACAATTTGTCTAGAAACCATAGACATCCTACATATTACTGGAATTAATTTTTGAGAACATGCTGAAGCCAGGCACAATTTAAAATGAAGAACAGGTCTGAAGGGCACCAAGGGGAACACCTGCCTTTTCAGGGGCTTCGCCTATGTAAATTACCCGTCTTTCTGTGTTGATCCCATTACAGAAAATAAACCCTGACTTTGTACCTTCTCCCAACCCCTTTTCTTTACAATTTCCTTGCCTGATTCTGGAAAATATAATAGAGGTATATTTTGGCTTGATAGCAATCAATACCGATTCAGTATATATCAGTTTTTCTTTATTGGATGGTATGTAGGGTGTTCATAAAAAACATAAAACAGGTAGCCATGCAACCTGGTCACATATACATCAAGAGTATTGACATGTATACAGTCACATGATGCACATTTTAAGAAATGAGGTATTTCGTCCAATTTATCTTGCATCATTGTAGATTGTTGTAAAATGTATTCTATAGGGTCAATTTACACAACATTATCACAGATGTGGCATATAAGTGGCAAATACATAGGCGGGGTAGGGGAAATTATGTGTGTAGGTGAATGCACAACGTTCCAGTTCTCAGCTATATGCTGACCACATAAAAACCTTTATTTGCTCATACCTATGGGCAGTTCCTGTTCAAATGCCTCAAATTCAATAGCTAAGCGATACAAGCTTGGATAAAGACATGAATACACAAACACATAACACACATTCAAAAACACACAAGCAGAGCACACATGCATAGGGCACATAACACACATTTGACACACACAACACACACAACACGCACTCCAAACATGCCACACACACCAAACACGCTACACACAACACATACAACATTATACACTATACACCATTCACACACCACACACCACACACCACTCACTCTACACATACACTAGCACACACATGAACACACACAAACACATGTGCGCAATGAGAACCCCAGTAGCCCTACATCTGTGTTACAGTTTACATTCAGCACTCCCCAATCATAGAGACAGACCTAGACCACTTGACCCTGGAAGTGCAGCATCTAGCCCTCTTTGGTAACAGAAGGGAAGGGGTCTGGTTCAGGACACGCTTTGCCAATCTCAATGTGAGAATCATCTCTGTTACTGGGTCAGGCCAGGCAACCCAGTACCCACCAGCAAAAACCAGAGGACCACTTTTGTATTCTTATAATGCTGGTATATTGTAGTTAGAGGCATACATAGCAGAGTCAGTTCTGAAGGACAATCGTTTCTGGCATATAGGGTGATGTGTTGCAGAGTGCTGGTGGGGCTGGGGCAGATACTTCCCCAGGATAGATGCCCTGAGAGGGGACCATCAGGGTACCACTGCTGTGGCAGCGAGTGGCTGTCATGCTTATTAAGGCCCTAGTACACTACGCTTAGGAAAGCTGCCAATAATGTGAGAACCATATCACACAATAATATCATGAAAAAGGCATCAGACTGTCTAACACTGTTTATGTATATATAACAGCACTTTTGTACCCTAATGGCACAATTAAGGGTATTACACTACATTGCAATATTTTCTTGACTTTTGTCTATGGAGAAAAATATTCTCTTTAGTATGAGACATGAGACATGAAACATGCTTTAAATCAGTTAACATGTCAAATTAATGTATTGAAAGCGATGGCCTATGACATTTTTCACCATGGCATGGCTATGATAAAAATATCATTTAAAACTATGATGCCCTAGCCTGCTGTAACCAAATAATGAAAATACCATAGGACACTGTAAAAAGGCCACGATGACAATCTATCATCATATGCCAAGGAGAACTACTTTTCTGGGCCACTGGGTATCAGCCATAGGCTATTGGTGTACCTCACCAGGAATCAGTGACAATGAAAGGCCTAGGCAAGCTACACTGATAATCTATTGCAGGTACCAAAAGGCCCAGAAAAGTAGTCCTTCTACTTATCGCAGTCACATCTCAGCCCATGTAGTGTAGTGCAATCGGGTTGGAGTTATACACGCAGACATGGCATGCAAAGCCCATGCGCAGAAAATGTCTTATACATGCAGGGATGGGGTCCGCGAACATTGGTAATCTTGTATATGCAGGGTTGGAAGGTACGCGTAAACAGATCTGCTTACATACGCGGACGCTGTGACCAAGTATACATGTATAGTAATAAACGCGGACATAACTCCTTTTTCCATCATTATATTATTTGTAAATTGGGGCTAAGCCCCCTAACCCCCTTTTCTTTTCTTATTTTTTTTTCTATTATTTCTGTACATACAAGCTTTTGTAAATACAATACAAGTCACTTTACCTTATGTCCGCGTATGTTAGCAGATTTATATGAGCGGACTTTGTGACCGCGTGTGTAAGAAATTCTATATATGCTACGGCCGCGTACGCGACTGTCTTGCATATAACCACCCCCATGTAATGGGGCTTTAAGCCTCATTCCGCCCTTCCCAGCCTGGAGAATACAGCTGATTAGTGACCAAAGATCAATACCCAAACCTTCTCCATCTACCTGGACACCCTGCACTGCTTGGCAGACAATTCCACTGCTTATGCCTGAGGAGGGAAGACTCACTGGTAGACTGGCTTTTATCTACAGTGTTGAAATTTGGTATCTATTGTAGATTCCTTCTGCATGATGTGACAGAATATAACCAGTGTCGACATATTGGCTTACTTCATGCCACAGTTCTGCACTTTTCTACTGCAATTTATTACACGAATTAGAAAGTAACCCAATATAATTACCTAGGGGCCATGATTGATGAGAATCTTACCTTTGCTCCATTTGTCGAGAATACCATAAATAAAGTAAGGCGGAAATTGTTTGTGATGAGTAAAATAAGGAATTCAGTAACTGCTAGCACTAGCCTATTGATTTATAAACAAGTTATAATACCATTACTGGATTATGTTGGGGTTCTTATTGATAGTGCTAGTGTAAAGTACAGGATTAAATTGCAGAAACTTCAGGAATGGGCTGTGCGAATAATAGCCAATGACTATACATTGAGGGAAAATGCACTCTTGGACAAACAACGACATTATAAACTTATTTCTTTGGAAAACAGAAGGAAGAGACAGTTACTTTCAATCATGTTTAATTATAAGATGTCAAATACATACATACAGGACTACAGACCAGTCACAAATTTAAGGAGGAACAATGCTATAAAATTTATAAAACCTGTCACCAATAAA
Organism: Lepidonotus clava; assembly: GCA_936440205.1. Lineage (NCBI taxonomy): Eukaryota > Metazoa > Annelida > Polychaeta > Phyllodocida > Polynoidae > Lepidonotus > Lepidonotus clava. Next base: position 51,190,331 of record OW387141.1, on the reverse strand, counting down.
GAAAAAGTTATGAACAGCCCCTTTTATAGAGGTTGTACCCTATGGGACCAATTGGCTATAGACATTCAGACATTGGACAAACAAAGTAGATTTAAAAGGAAATTAAAAAATATGGACATGACCCTGCTATATTGGAGATAACATACCAGGGTAGATGGATCTTTCCATCAATCCGTTGTTGTATGTAAACTCTCAGACATGGATTAATAGATTTAAATGTACAGTAGTTTATTTTCCGATGGATCTTTCCATTAGGAAATTGATAAAGGTGATTGATTGGAAACAATTGGCAAAATCGAATATGGCATTTTTTATATTAGTTCTGATGGATCTTTCCATTAGAATATTGAGAAATATTGTAAATAACCCTTCATTGACAGATAAAAATATGACTTATCATTTTCATCAATCATTACATTACAACTATTTGAAAAGCATGATGTAAATTGTGAAATAGTTTGATTCAATAAAAAAAAAAAAAAAAAAAAAAAAAAAAGTCAAATCCTACATGGTGAGGTACGTATTGCTGACTACCCTTGCACTTACCATTTTATTTTTCTCCCTAATAGAAAGAACTGTTGGTCTGCGAGCACTCTTCCACACAACACTACTCCCATTGGGAGACATTCTGGTCACAGAGGTTAGTGGTGGAGATTGACCATGCTGCCTAAAAACTGGCCAAAACTGCTTAGTCCAGAATTATACATTAAAAACAAATCTCTATTTTGCCCCCCAAAAAGAAGGGGGCCACCCCTTCAGACCCCTGCCTAAAACATAAGATTAGTAATTGCAGAAAACAACTTTTATCACTACTTGTGTGTAACACGCCCTTTTGTCACACAGAGTGGGTCCAAAGACTGAAAGCTGTTTTTTGACATATTTAGCACCTCTTTCTGCCTGATAGCCCCAAGCTGCTCCTCATTCATGAGCATTAGCAGCACTTTGCAGGGCTGAGGTGTACATAAAAGGTCCTTTTACACTACAAGACATGATACAGTACTAGTGTGAAACACCCCTAAAATATGGCCCTTATTGTCATATCAATAATATCATAGGAAACTGCGACGTTGCTACCAAGTGGTCATTTCTCACCCAATAAAGCAGCTCAAGTCGTGAACTGTAATAAGACTTTAAATGGTGCAGCGTCATTGCCATCTGGGCGTCTCTTTGTACCTGTTATTCACATGCCCCCTTTAGCATGTATTTCAACACGCAACTTTGACTACCAAGATTTGATGTTTGTAAGTTTTCATTAGAAAGATTACTAGTATCTATTTATACTACATATCATTAGAAGGGAATTCAAAATCCTTTATAATGACATACATCATGTCTATGATTAGCAAGTATTCCCATTCACAGTTTCACACTGGGAGAAATATTGGATAGTGAAATATAGCCCTTACACACATACATGGCTCTCTGCACTGATGAAGACAGGAACCCAACCTCAGTGGCTCAAGTACCTGCCACTCCTACCACCAGAAACAGGTAGTTGATGGGACCCCGTAACCTCAGCGCTTTACCCCCTGATGTATTATTTAACACCAAAAGGCTTAAGTTGGCTGAACTGAATACAGATTGGAAAGAAATGGTGATCAAATGGCTGAGTATAGGGTTGGTGAAGCCTGATTTAATCTTCATCGGGACTTCCTTGCAGCTGAGATGTCATGACAGATACCAGCATTTATCATAAATCTACATTATCTCAATACAAAATGGTTAGGTATCAATAAATGTTGTGCTGCATCAGAGGGTTAGCACCGCACACACCGAAAACTCTTTTCTTTCATATCAACTCATAATGACCAAGAGATGTGAGTTGATTATTAACTTTGAATCATTAAAGATTGGCAGCGGGGAAAGACAAGTTTTAATTTCAGTAATGTCAGAGGGGCTTGAAACTTCATCCTCAAGGGGGCCGTATTCTCATCACGTAGTCTGATGCAGCAAAGATTAATGAGACTCAGTAATACAAACATTTAGGCTGATCCGATGTGAAGGTTCACTAACTGAGAATGATGGGACAGTCCTACTTTAACTCCCTCAGAGATTGTCCCCTTCTTATCAGTACCAGTATTTACTTTCACGTTGTAGAGACTTTTCTGTATATTGCAAATAATGCATGAAAATGAGAATTGAATGCCAACATGATATCTATGTGACATACCAATAGTACAACCAGGAGATGGTAATGTGACAAAGCATCTCTCGATATGCAAGAATGTAGCAGCTGACAATATGGTCTCTGGAACCTCCTCAGAATTTAAAGAAAACCTTGCATATAATTACAGGATTAATATTTTTCAATGAGATTCATTGAGCATGGAGTTTGTGTCAAGAACAAATGATAATAGAAAAATTGTATGGAAATTCCAAGTGTAGCCACAGTCATGGAACTTTGAAATTAGGTTTATTTTATATGTTTTTAAATGGAAATCCTTTGATTTGTGACGTCACACGGTGACTAATTGGGAATTCCCATATTGTAATAAAAGGGAATCCCCAAGTCTCACAGATGTAAAGAAAGGTAAATAGGTTTAAGTATATATTTTCTATATAAGGCTCAGTACAGGTTATAATTAATTATGTATTCTACTCACTTAAATTTATTCAATAACCTGGAATTCCCAAGTGCTTTTTAAAGGGGTTCCCTTTATTATGACGTGGCAAGGGAAGTACTGACAAGCTCAGAATTTAGGGAATTCCTTTATTTCATTTTCTTTCCTAAATAATTCACTAAATTGTTATATTTTTTCTTAGTTTTTCTTTTAAACATTTCAAGACTACAGAACTAAAGTAAATTACATGCCAAATGGGAACTTGTAAACTTATGTGCAAGTTTTCCTTTAAAAACATTAGACATGGAACATTAAACATTGCAGATTAGGTTACAATTCTTATCTTGAACCTCTTGAGATTTCCTTTGAATCCTGTTTAATTTACTTAGACCCCCCTCAGTTTACCTGAAACCCCCTTCAGATTGTCCAGAACCCCGTAAGATTTTAGGACTGTGAAGACTGTGAAGCCCCCCATTTCCGGGAACATGCCTTTTACCGTGGGCTCAGCTGAGGAGAGGAGGAGGTCATGTGAAACTTATATGAGGTGTCTACTAATAGGCAGTGACATGATAAATGTAAACACTTCAGAGCTCAAGTCAGGTCACCATGTTAAGTCAGCCCAGTGGGATGTGAGGCACAAATGAATCGGTGTGATAAAAAAAAAACTTCAGAGACAGTCTGTCATCCCGATAACATTGAGCTGATCTTTTATCATAGTTTCAGGAATAAAACCCACATTCTAGCTTTCGTCGGTAGTTGATTTAACATTTGTTTGGCTTTTGTTGGATAAGTATTGTATAGGTCAGTGTTGTTTTCTATTGATTAGCTTATGTTGACAACATTCTGTTTGTCTTGATCATAAAACACATATATAGGTAAAAGAATAGTTGTGTGGATGTATTAGGGATTAGATAAAGAGAACAGTCACCTTTCAGTTCAAATTTTGAACTGTTTCATAGAGGAAATCAAAATTTTAAATCCACTTTTTAGGAAAGACAGACCAATAGAATAAGACTGCTTTAGAAAATCAAAAAAGGATTTGGTTGGGAGGCCAGTGATATATAAGATTGTTAATTTCTGAGTAACCTCAGAACTCCTAATAAAAGTTAGAGTTCCTTAACTGTACCATCAGTATCATTTAGTCTTTTCTTCTTCCATTGGATTAACATCATTTCATGATAGTTGTATCCATGATACGTGTTTATCTGAAATGAATAATTCATTTCTTCCATCACCAATTGCTCTTGCATAAGATATAAAGTGTTAATAAAGTGCTGTAACATAATATCAAGTTTTAATTGTGGCGCCTGAGGTAATATTGAATGCTAACAGAAACATAATAAGTCTGATATGAGAGGCAGTTGATTAAAATATCATAATCATTATATCTTTCATAAAGTCCCCAGACAAATCAGACATATTGTCTGTTCAGCAATAAGAGCTGCTCCTACTTAACAGGATGGACGTTAATTGCCGCCTCCCCTCCCACGCATTGGGCCCTATGTAAACAGGCCAAGGGATGTAGACTCCCAAAGTGGGGATTCCACAAATTTACAAAATATCTTGGCAGCACTTGGCATTAGATGAATGTTACGATTACTCACTTAATATTAGAAACAAATGTTGTTTTCAACACTTCCTTCTAGATACTGCATGTTTGATTGTTTTTTGTCCTTCTCAGCAATTGCTGGGTAATGTAATGTTCCTAGGCAACAGGACAGCAACAATTTAGAGAGGCATTTACTGACTTGTCATTATGCAATCTACAGGCTTTTTTACTAGGACATCCCTTGTTATGATTGGTGTCCTTGTTTAATTTATAAAAAACTGTAAATAACTTAAATGACTATAAGCCATGGTTTAATAAGGGAGAAAAGAGCAGTTCGTCAGTGAAGCAGATGTTACTGATGATTGTTTAAAATGGCATTGTTTCCTATGCTTTTCCCCATCGCTACAACTCTTGATCTGTTCTGCTCTCTAGATGTCATGTACAGCTGCAGGTCCACACTTCTGCCATATGCATAAGATTTTGATGAATTCGGGGGTCAAGTGACCACTTCTTGACCCATCAGATGGCCAGAGAAAATGGGATGAACCTGCAGTCTCTCGCTGAGTCCTCCTAGCAGAGAGTGTGGGTACCAGCATAGGTGTTTCCCTCAATCTGATGGTTACAGTCCATGTCTTAGAGCGTCAAAAGGAAATTGGAAGACTATAAAAAGACATCACTGTCATTGTGGAGTGCGAGATCATTTCTACTGACAACGAATGGAATTCGATCGAGGCCATCAGGCTGAGGTGACATCAAGGGGAGTAAACTATAAGTGTTCCAGAATGACATAAAACTACCATCTTAAATTTCAACAAATGGCTTCACCTAGCTAAAAAAAAAACATTGATAATGACAAACTCTTTCAGATTTGAACCCACAACCTTTGGGCTTCAAGGTGGGGTCCTAACCACTACACCATGAAGCCATGTAGAGGATGCGAGAGGAACTAAATTAAGGGGTCACTGCCCAATTTCCGTTTTCCCAACAGGTCCTTTAATAAGCAATTCAACAAAACAGCTACCAGATTGAGAGGCTGGTAGCAGCCTATTTCTCTGGTTCTTGGTATGATATAAGTAAGTTCAGTGTGTACAATGCTACATTTGAAAGGACATTACTTTAGAGGTAGAAGGGTCATCATTCATCAATTAAATGATGTATTACTTAGTCTATCAGAGGCAGGGGCGGGTATATATATCAACCCTGTCACCTCTTCTTCCATTTACCTGAATATGCACCTCTCAGGGCAGTAGCCAGTTCTAAAAACTGCTTCACATAATCCTGATATTATGGTAAACCCATAACCGTACATGTTACTCACTTGATGCTGCAACAAATCAAAGATGGCATCGGCATGCACATTGAGTATATGTTGTGGAGAGAGGAGGAAGGTGTGTGGCAGTCAACATTGATCTCAAGGGCGGGTGCCTGGGCCTGGCCGGGTCAGACCAGAAAGGACAGCCCACCCTCTTCGTCATGTTACTTAATCATAGACACAAAGAGAACTGTTACTCTGGGCTGAAGGGTTTGGCCTGAGTGCTTTCTATTTTTTATTTTTTTTATTTTTTCAGGGAAAGGGGAGAGAAGCAATAGGATTGTGTTCCAGAGGGGGTGGACTACCTGATCAATTAGGGGTCTACCCAAATACATTTGTTAAAAAGCTATCCAGCTGAGATAAATACAAATTCTAGTTTTTTCTTATATTAATTTTATCCAATCACTAAGGTTCATATAGTGTCTTTCTATCTAGTTCAGGTCAAAATCAATCTATTTCTGGTCACTCCAATTGACTGAATCAGACATCTGATTTGAAGTAAAGCAAACAGGCGATCTGTTCATAACTTCAGGCATGGGAAGGTCACATGTTATGTGTAGAAACGATTCCACAGGTTAGGGAGAACTATATGAATATGCAAATTGTTGTATATAAATCATCCAAGAACAAATTGCCTGACACTGACACTGTTATCTGTATACATATTTTATTATGACTATAGAAAGAGCTTCATGAAAAGTAGGATTCGAGTTAAAAAATATATGGGAATCAAAGTTGAATGAGACATTGCCAGTTTTAAAGAAAAACATAGCTGTCTTGTGCAAAAGCAAAAGCCTTCTGAAACTACTTTATAACTTCCTATTTCCAGGATCAGTTTTCCAATAGTATTCAAGAGACATGTAAAATAGCACGAATGGAAATAGACTTGTTGGAAAGATACAGAAGTGCATCACCTACTGCCTTTTCCAGGTAACCTTGACTTTGTCTGATACTTAGATTTCTGAGTAATCTCATGTGGGAAAACTGATTACAGGAAATGTCATGGTGTGTCTACTTTAAAAGGTCACTTCAGAGAGAAGAAGACGAGTACTATCGGATCACTATCTTCATAAAGAATATTATGATCCCCTGTGAAATTCTATGCTCCACGTATTATTTAAGACCTGATATTTGATGAGTACTGAACTGTGAACTACTTGTCAGTTATAAAAGCCAAGCCCATGCTGTCGAATAGCAAGTGTACTTTAAGGCCGGCGACCGTGATCTAAGAAAGGTAAGGTTCTCTGACCTTCAGTAGGAGCCGTGCATTACAGCTGGGTTTAGACAAAGGGGGTAGAGAGATGGGTGTGGTGTAGGGGGATGAGGTGTTCTGACCTTCAGTAGAAGGGGTGTGTTATAGTTGGGTTAAGACAGAGGATGTATAGAAATGGTTATGCTGTAGGGGAGCTTGCATTAAGAAATATTTATTTTAAATTCCCTTCTCACTTAGTGATCGGAATATCACATTTCAATTTCTAAAGATACCCATGTAGATTGTCACGAATTATGATGTGGTATTAAACTCTATAACATCCTGTTAATTTTGATCTGTATCATGATCACTGGTATATGAATAACCCATAATTTACATGAATTTCCGAGTTAATCTAACATGTAGAAATGACAGATAAACCAGTCAAGGCTTCAAACTGCTATCATCACCCATATCACCCATATCAATTCAGAATGACGTGTTAAGTTTCCACAATTCACATAAAACTCAGCTAATGGCTGTTTGCTGAGCCTACTCAGGTGATCCACAGTTTACCCTTACTGTCAGGTTCCTCTTGCCAGTGACAAGTGAAGCCCTGATCACGTGATTCTGAGTCTGTGCCTTGCTTATCCCTGAAAGGTAGTGTGTAGATACAACACGTTGGCCGGATCACTGGGGCTCCTAGGTGGGGGTGGGGCCTGCTGGTCCATGCCGGGCTGGGCTTAAGGTGCTAATTAACCCATTAACAAATCTTTATTTGTTATTTCAGAGATCGCCATTCGACACAACTGTGTCATTATAGACATGCTGCATATAATGAGGAAGGATTTAAATTCCCTTTCTAATGGTATGTAACATGCATGGGTCGGTGTCAAATTACAAATAGAAAATTACTAATTCCACTCTTGGGATACTCAGACTCGGCCAGTGGAATACAGGCTTAGACTGGGAGATGTTTGGTGAGCTTGGGATCATGTCAAACGTGGAGAGAGCACAAACAGCTTCAGCCGGATATGAAAGTCTCGGGTTTGAGTGCTTCTTATTGGACGGGTAAGATTGGAAAATACCAAAAACAAGAAAGAACAAAATCATAGTATAAATTCCAATAGAGTGGTATTCTAAAACTCTATCCAAAAGTGAATCTGTTACCTTCTCTGTTGTTTCTAAACATTTTGATGGTGGACCAATTCTGAATATTGATCAACAACCTTTTGATGATTTTTGTTCTGTTCTGGCATTCCTCTGTGTACCTCTATTTGCATGTCAAAAGTAAGGACTTCTGTAGGCAATGTCATTAAGGGTTATGTAACATGATCAATTTAGGGAAATAGTTATGTTACCCTGTAGATTTGTGAGGTCAACATCCAAATGCTCAAAACATCTTATTCTGAGGAATACCTTTGATAGACTACTCATGATGAAATTAATCAATTGTATCAATATATGGAGCAGTTTCCTTCTTAATTTCGATCTTAATATACTTCAGGACAAAGATCTTTTTCAGGTAAAATGATATATTACATACATAATTTCTAATAATCATTCAAGGTTAAGATTTTATGCAATAAAGACCCTATTCCTTACACACCTGAATTACATATCAAAGAAGAAAATAGTGAAACTAATATTAACTGGCCCACCCCGGAAACTACATAGGCCAACATGTTTTCATCTAACAATATCCAGTATACCAGTATAATAAAGGATTAACTTCAACATTTAAAATAACAATGTCATCAATGCACCCCTTTATTCTCATACATAAATGCTATATTCCACTGAGTGGTAGAGACCAATTGCTTTTGTTCTAGGTAGGAAACGCAAGTAGCTTGGGATTCAGATACCTGCATGTTGGTATCTAAACGCAAGTCCTCCATTGAAAACCATAATATGTTTGTGTTCCTACTTGCACTGCCCCAATGTAGGTATCAATGCAATCTAATTCCATATTCCATTATGCATTCTTTTCATGCTTCTTTTCATGCTCCTATCAATAGGCCCTATATGAAAGTGAAATGCCCAATGCATGTGAAATGGCGCATTGTGGAATATGGACTTAACACATTACATTTAGCTTTGAAAGAACTCTACTCAGGCTTCCCTACATAGTAACCTTTCAAGGGCAGGGGGCCTTTGCTCACCCCTGCCTCTCTTTTACTCCTACCCTGAGCCAGTCTCCCAGCTCTCAGTGCCCAGTAATGACCAGGTCTTTAGAGGCTGTCCCAGGTTTCTCTGACTACACTCGTCTAAAGGCTGTATTCCATCAAGCGTTTCTGGCTGTAGGAATTTTGGTTATTTCTAGATTGTTATTAGAAATTTGAAAGGAACCCTTACTTGTAACATATCATTTGAAAGGGAATATGAAATCCTTTCTAATGATATATAGCATGTCTATGATTATCTACAATTTCAACTACTGATTTCTGAAATTGTGAGTAAAATTGCCTGGTGCAATATAACCCTAATGCTTCACCCCTGTCAGCTGAGGTAGAGGGCTTACAAGGCCTAGATATTTTTAATGGCCATTAATATGGGCGGTTTACTGTTATCTGAGGACACATGGGGTCAACACTAAGCACTTGGTGAAGAATGATCTAGATGGCTCTTTTGATTTTCTCACTGTTTGCATCTTTTTCATAAACCCTTCTTATTAAATGGTGCCCTCACCCCCCTCCCCATATCAGAAATAAGAACCCTTGTGAGGGGAATGCTGTCCAGTTCAGTCTGTAGCACTGACCACTTGTGACCACTTGACTTTTACATTTCTTATATTTTCATAACGACCATGAAAGAGAGAGAGACGTGAGTTGATTATTAACTTCAATTAATTAAAGATTTGTAGAGGGAAAGGCAGGTTTTAATTTCAGAAATGTCAGAGGGGCTTGGAACTCCATCCTCAAGGGCCCGTATGCCCATCACGTAGTCTGCTGGGGTAAAGATTAATGAAATGGAGTAATTCAAACATCATTAAGGCTAATCTGATGTGAAGGTTCGCTAACTGAGAATGACGGGACAGTCCAACTTCAACTCCCCGAGAGACTGTCCCCTTCTTATCAGTACTAGTATTAACTTCTACATCATAGACACTTTTCTTGAAAAATAATGCATGAGAATCAGAATTGAATGCCAATATGATGTCTTTGTGACATACCAATAGTATAAGCAGCAGAGTAAATTTGTAATGTGACAAAACATCTTTTGATATCCAAGAATGTAGTAGTTGTCAATATAGTGTCTGGAATCCCTTAAGAATTTGAAAAGTTTGGGCTCAGAATGTTATGCCCTAAACCTTGTAGCTATGGTAACAATCCTTATCTGGAACCTCCTCAGATTTCATTGGGACCATATTTAATTGACTTGAACCCTGTCAAGTTGCCTGGAACTCCCTTCAGATTTTCCAGAACCCCTCACACCTTAGGGCTGTGAAGGCTTTGGCCCCCCATTGCCGGGAACATGCATTTTACTGTGGGCCCAGCTGAGGAATCGAGGAGGTTGTGTGAAACTTAGATGAGGTGTCTACTAATAGGCAGTGACAATAATAGATGTAAATACTTCAAAGCTCAAGTCAGGAAACTATGTTAAGCCAGGCCACTGGTGCTCGAGACACCGATGTGTCTTTGTGTTAACAGACAAAACTTTATAGACAGTCTGTCATCATAATAACATTAAAAGAATCTTTTATCATAATTTCAGGAATAAACCCTCCTACTCTGGCTTTCATCAATAGTTGATCTAACAATTCTTATTGATATAGCTTGTGTCAACAAAAATCAGTTTGTTTCAATCACACATCTTTATAGCTCGTGTCAACAAAAATCAGTTTGTTTCAATAACACATCTTTTTTTATTAATATTTTATTTCAACTGCGAGATACAATTTGGCCTAAGGTATGTACAAATATGCACATAGGTAAAGTAATAGTTGTGTGATTGTACCAGGAATTAACTGAAGAGTCATCTTTCAATTTGACATTTTTAATGGTTTAGCAGATAAAATAAAAACATTAAATCCACTTTTTAAGAAAGGCAGACCAGTAAAATATAAGTACTTTGGAATAAACAAAATTGCTAATGCAATTTGGCCTTTTAAATCATTGCCAAGATGGTTGCAAGGCCAGTGACATAAAAGATTATTAATTTTACAGTACCCTTGCACCCTTAAATATCATAAGTATAAAACTTTAAATCAGAATAGGTAATAACTGAAATGGCCCCTAAGAATCCAATTAAATCATTGGTACAAAATATCAATGCCAAAAAACAATCTGCAATCTAATTTAAAAAGGAAAATTATTGACTTTTGCAGTTTCAAGGTCAGATTAACTAAGTAAGATACCTTTGGGGCACAACCTGATAAAATATAATGTTATGATAACATTCTCTTTTGGTTAGATATCAACATCACTATCAAATGATTAAATTGGTACATGCTGTTTCAGTAGGTAATGGACTGACTGAAGAAGAAGACCCATGGTCAGGGAATGGTACTCTTATGTGACAGATTAACTGGGTGACCAAGGCAAACCTTAACATAACAGCAATGTTCTGCAACCATACTTTTTTTTTGGTAAGTCTGCTAAATTTTCACACAATAGTTTCATTATTTTACCTTGCATTGAAACCAAAACAGAGTGTTATAAGAATGGTACATTTTAGTGAAGTTGAGACCTTACCAGTGCAGAATATATATCATAAATTTAATATCTATCAGTGAAAGAATGTTTCAGAATGTTACAATAACAATCCTAGGTTCTAGAGATGTTATAATGTGCCATCAAAATAACATAACAAGAACCAAAGTGGAACTAAACAGAACATTATTGCAACATTATAATGAAGTCACATGCTTGCCTAGGCAGGTGGTACAGCACCATTGTACTGTGGTCACCTAGCATTATGTCCCATTCAAGACCTGCCTAGGGAGCTCAATAGTAACAAGCCATCAGAAATCTTCAACAGAAACACACCGTTACACCTGATGATAACCCATACCACTAAATGTAACCTTATACTTGGGAATCTAATTAGCTTTGATTATTCCCTAGTAATATTCCCCTGGCACCCTCTACTGATTGCCAAGAATCGTGAACCAGAACTAACCCTGGAACTAAAATTATATTTGGCTGATGGGATTATTCTGAACTGTTCAACTTATTCCTTTTACGCCAGGTGGTAAATATATAGTACAAATAAATAAAGTATGGAAAATAAGTAGAATAATGCATCTACTTTGACTTTTGTTCTTCCATTCAAATATTTTCATTGCATGGTTGTTTTATGCATGATACATGTTTCACTGACATGAAAATTTATTTCTTCCATCACCAGTTGTTCTTTCATAGGATATAGGGTGTTGATAAAGTGCTGTAACATCATATCAAGCTTTAATCATGGAGCCTAAGGTAATATGGAATGCTAACAGACATATAACAAGTCCGATATAAGAGGCACTTGATTAAAATATCATATCATATCTTTCTCAAAATCCCCAGACTTATCAGATTTATCATCAGTTCAGCAATGAGAGTCGCCCATACTTAACAGGATGGATGTTAAGTGCCGCCTCCCTCCCACAAATTGGATCCTGTGTAAACAGGCCAAGGGATGTAGACCCCTAAAGTGGGCATTCCACGTGGAGACAACGTTATAAAATATATTGGCAGCACTTAGCGACAGAAGAATGCTACAGTTGCCCACTTAATATTAGAAACAAATGTTGTGTTTAACACCTCCCACTAGATACTATATGTTCAATGGTTTGTGTCGTTCTCAGCAATTGCTGGTAATGTAATGTTCCTGGGCAACAGGACAACAACAATTTAGAGAGGTAGTTGCCGACTTGGCATCATGCAATCTACAGGCTTTCTTACCAGGACATCCTTGTTTTGATGGATGGGTAGCTTTATTTATTTTATAAAAGAAACTCACATAACTGAAGCAGCTATGAGACATGGTTTCATAAATGAGAAAAGCAGTTTGTCAGTAGAGCAGATCTTACCGATTGGTACAGAGATGGTTGTGTAAAATGGTAGTGTTACCTTCAATATTATGATGGTAACAGACCACGTCTTAGAGCAGCAGAAGGGCAGTGCAACACTATGAAAAGACGACACTATTATTCTGGAGTACAAGATCTTTTCTACTGACCACAGATAGTATTCGATCAAAGCTGTCAGGCTGAGGTCAAAGATGACATGAAGGTGAGCATAAATGTCCAAGAATGACATAAAACTACCATCTTAGATTTCAACAAGTGGCTTCTCCAGGCTGAAAAACTCTGGCAATGACAAACTCTTTCAGGATTCAAAACCTCAAACTTTGGGTTTAAAGGTGGGGGTCTTAACCACTACACTATGTAAATAGAGGGGTCACAGCCCAAGTTGCTGGTTCCCACAGGTCCTTTAATAAGCAATTCAACAAAACAACAACCAGATAGAAAGGCTGGTGGCAGCCTATTTCACTGGTTCTTGGTATGACTTAAAGTAGATTCAATGTGTACACTGCTATATATGCAAAACGGCATTGTTTTAAAAGGAGTAGAGTAATGATCATTCATTGATTGAGTAACTCAAAATGTAGTTTATCAGGGGAGGGCACGGGTACATGGATGAACCCTGTTGCCAGCAGTGTTCATTTTCTTCCATTTTCCTGGATAAGCACTTCTAAAAGCAGTAGCCAATAGTTGTAACAAAAGCTTCATATAATCCTGATATTGTGGTAAACCCATAACCATACATCTCAGAGATTCACTCATGTGAGGCTGCAGCAAATCAAAGATGGCGGCAGCATGCACATGGGGTATATGTTATTGAGAGAGGAGGAAGGTGCATGGCGGGTGACATAGATCACAAAGGGGTGCCTAGACCTGGCCGGGTTGGACCAGAATGGATGGCCCACCGTTACCCACCATGTTACTTAATCATAGACACACAGAGAGACCTATTACTCTAGACTGGAAGGTTCGGCCAGAATGCTTTCTATTTTCATGTTTATGTATTTCTTTTTATTTTGGGGGTGTGGGGGTGCAGGGGGAGAAGCCCTAGGAATGGGTTGCGGAGGGGGTTGAACTACCTGGTCTTTTACGAGTCTACTCAAATACATGTGTTCCAAAGCTTTACATCTGAGATAAGTACAGATTATAGTTTTCTTCTAATATTTTTCAAATCACTCATGTTCAAAGAATATCTTTTAATCTAGTCCAGGTCAAAATCAATCTAGTTCCAGCCCCTCTTTTTGACTGAATAAGACATCTAGTTTGAAGTTAAAGGGAGTCAAAAGCAATAAAATTGATACAATTTTCAAAACTCAGATAAGTATAGAAATATTTTAGATGACTCTAGTTAAGGTCACTTATAAAGTATAAGTTCTGAAGACTAGCTCAAACCAAACTAGAATTCCATGAAAGATGGTGAAACTTCCATTTGTTTGTAAACAAACCCAATTCTCGAGGATCCACATTAATTGGTTTGAGCAAGGAGAAGGGGTTTTCAATGATTTCCTGCCATTTCATGGTTTAGATTTGAACTTAGACCACAAATAGGCTTAGGGAATGGATTTTTATGATTATTTGAGTTTTGAAAATTTTGTTGAATTTATTGGTTTTAGCAGGTGATCTGTTCATAACTTCAGGCTTGGGGAGGTCACATGTTATATGTCTTAGAAACAATTCAACAGGTCAGTGAGAACTGTACAGATATATGAATTGCTGCATATAAATCCTCCAAGAAGTAAATCAGCCAACACCGACGCTCTTATTCATATACATATTTCCTACGAATTTGTGGTGTTAACTGAATTAAACTCAAATTCCAAATGTTGGTGGTCAGTGGTTCTTTTGTTTCAATGAATTAATGTGTGTTATAATCAACATGTTTCAGTTTTTCAACCTTCATCAGGATACTTTATGAATATAGAAAAAGCTTCATGAGAAGAGATTGTTGAGTTGGATTAAAGCAGGAGCGTAGCCATCCCTAAAGTCAAAGGGGGTTCCAGGTAAATTCAAGGAGGTTCCGACCTTGATTTTCAGATATCAAAGACAGACTTTCCCCCTCACTATGCCACTGAAAAGGGATAGAAATACAAAATATTCAAAGCTGAATGAGATCTTGCCAGTCTAGCACAAAAAACGCAAATGTCTTGGCAAGAGCACAAGTCTTTGCTCCTTGCCATTTTCATTTTTCCCGTAGTACGCAAAAGTCATACAAAAAGGCACAAATTAATGGAAATAGAGTTGTGGGAAAGATACAAAAGTATATCGCCTACTGCCTTTCCCAGGGAACTGTGACTTTGTCTGATACTTTGCCTTCTGAATCATCTTATATGAGAAAAACCGATTACCGGAAATGTCATGCTGTGTCTACTTTAAAAGGTCACTTCAGAGAGAAGAAGACGAGTACAATGGGATCGCTCTCTTGATACACAATATGGTCCCTTGCCAAAGTCTGCGTGCCGCTCATTATTTAAGACGTGACATTTGAGTTGGCTGAACTACCAGTTTATTGTCAGGCAGAAGCCCATGCTGTTAAAACATTAACTTTGATGTAATGTAAGGAAGATACCTCTCACCTTCAAATAGGAGGAGGGGTGGGGTGTTTAGCTGAAAACAGTAATATGCACTTTAGGTCCCTAGATTAATTAGAAACACCTCTAATTAGTAAATAGTTTTCGATTAATGTAAGGTGTGGAAGTGACAGGTAAACCACTCAATGCTTCAAGTCGCTATCATCACCCCTACCAACATCAATCAATTCAGAATGGCATGCTAAGTTTCTGCAATTCACATAAAACCTAGCTTATGGCTGTTTGCGGATCCTACTCAGGTGATCCAAGTTAACCCTTTCTGTCAGTTTCTTCTTGGTGGTGACAAGCGAAGCCTTGATCATGTGACTCTGAGACTGTTCCTCGCTAATCCCGGGCATGTATAGGCTGTAGATACAACACATAGGCTGGATCAGGAGGAGTCCAATGTGAGGGCGGGCATGCCCGTTGGGGATAGGGGGGGGCTTAAAGTGATATTCAATTAGGCAATCACTATTCAGAAATTCCATTTGACACAGGGATTTATTCTAGACATAATTATTTCTTATCATTAAAAAAGATTCTAAATTTGTTTCTAGTTTTCTAATGGTATGTAACATGCATGATTTTGTGTCAAATTAAGAGGTGTAGATGGGGGGGTCCCATGTTGAATTTAATAAGTAGCCATGTGGCATGCACTATATTGTCATTTTTCATGTTGATTTTAAGAACCCTCCTTGTCATGTGGTTTTTATTTTATGTAATGTCACTAAGGTCTATGTCACATGTCAAATTTAAGAAAATGATCATGTCGCCCTGACGATTTTAAGGGTCTATACCGATAAATTACAAATAGAAAAATACATATTCCACTTTCGGGATACTCAGAATGGCCTAGTTGAATGAGCACACCTATTTTTGTCTATAAGATCACATTAAGGCTTCAATAAATAGTGTAATGCAACACTAAAGGGCCATACCCACTTAGCGACTTTAGCGGTGACCGGCGACCGGCGACTTGGAGAAGGGCCGTCGTCGTCGCCGGGCGACTAGGATCGCCCGGCGACGCCCTGTGGTTATGGTGAGGGTTCTGGGCGATGGGCGACGGACAACAGGATCGCCGGGAAAATCGCCGAGAAAATCGCCGAGAAAATATCAAACTTGTCTGATATTCCAGTCGCTGGGCGACGACGAGGGCATTTCTCCCCATCGCCCGTAGCCCGTCAACTCTGAGATCGCCTAGTGGGTATGGGGCTTAAGCAGTCCCATGTTTTACTTTGAATTTATAATTCTCTTTTAAAATGTAAAGAAGATTGTTTTTATAAATTTTATGAGGTCAGTGTGTGCTGCCCACCCCTGGACTCAGGGAGTCCCTCAGGCTAAAAATAGCTCCAAAGCATCGGTGACCAGAGGGTGTATGCATGGGGTGGTATCAGGGCTGCAAGGTTGATACCTGCTGGGCTGGGACTCCGGAGCGACTTGTAACATACAAAATAAAGTGTATCAAAGGATGTATTTTAATATACAAAATAACAATGTCATCAATACACCACATTATTTTCATACATGAAGGCTATATTCAACTAAGTGGTAAAGGGCAATTGCTTTTCCTCTAGGTAGGAAATTCAAGTAGCTTGGGTTTCAGACACCAACATGTTGGTATCTGAAAACAAGTACTCCATAGAAAACCAGAATGTGCTTATGTTCCTAATGCAGGTATCAATGCAATCAAATTCCATATTCCATTATGCAATCTTGGAAAATGTTTGCGTTTGCTTGTATTTGCTTGTGCTTCTGTCAATATATATGAAAGTTAAATGCCCAATACAAGTGAAATGGCATGTTGCAGGAGGGTATTTCAAAAGAAATTCTAAGGAATTGGGGGTACTTCCATGATTTTCAAGAAAGGTTTGAGAATGTTCTTCAGCATTTCATGAAAAACTCTATTATAATGTTTCTTTGTTGTATCTATTAATTCATTTGCCCCTTTCCCCCATCCCCACTCCTCAAATGAAAGGAAATGACACTCTCCATCACATTTTCCGAGTCAATATAGTTACAGCATGCATGGATAGGCTGTGAGAGTGGACACAGATTTTATAAAGTGTACCTTAAGGACTAAAATGAAACAGGAATTTCAGTCAATGAATAGAATTTTTGGCCAGAAGTCCTTTGATTTTCACACTTTTTGCCTCTTTCCATATACCCTTCTTATTAAAAGGTACCCCCCCCCCCCCCCCTTATCAGAAATAAGAACTCTAGTGAAAGGAACGCTGTGCAATTCAGTCTGCAGTATTGACCATTCATTTTGACTTGGAGCACAACCAAGTGACAGTTGCAATTGTACCCACTCAGGTGGTCAAGCGTCTGTAACATTTAGTAGTGTGTAGAATGAGTATATGGGGGTGGGGGAGGGATGAAAGGGTAATTGTGGTTGAGGTGAATAAGGTCCATAACAATCCCTCTTGGTAAGTACCTGTAATCACCATGTTGTTAGATTTTGCCTTCTTCCAAATGATAGTGAGGCTGGGCTAAGATCAAAAATACATATTTTATCATGCAATTAAGTTACCTGTACCGAAGAAAAAATGTTCTTGCATGCTTATACGAGTGCTAAAAATGATAGTTAAAGTTGCCTTTTGTTAGTGAACTGATGAGATTTAGACAAAAAGTTTAAAATGCTCTCACTGTTAGCCCGTATGAAATTCACTGACCCACCACCTTGGTCTGCCACCTTGGTCTGCTGGTCAGTAGGAATGAGCTGTACAGGTTTATGAGAAAGCTACATACTTCTTTTTCACCATGATGACCATACTGCCATTCTCTTGTATTCTTAATAAAAATAAATGCATTAACTGGGCGCCAACTCTCTGCATTTTTAAATCATTGCATAGGCCTTCTAGTGGCTCTACATTATCTGACACCACATAGAGGTATGACGTCACAGTTTCAGTTTGGTGTCATATAAATATTACTATTGTTCTAAATCATGCAAGTATAAAAAACTATATAATTATGACGTGTCACTTGAATAAGTCAGTCAATACAGGTAACCATGCAGCCTACTCCCATATGCAAAAAGCTTATAGTCATGTATACAGTGACATGATGCACATTGTAAGAAGTGAAGTACAAAATCCCATTTATCAATGCTACTCTCATCATTGTAGATGTTGTAAAATGTCTACTATAAAGTCAATTTACACTATAATTTTTACAGAAGTAGTGCATAAGTTGCAAATATATAGGGGGATTACGGGAAATTATGTGTGTATGTATATGAATGGCGCTTCAGTTCTCAGCTTTATGCTGACCACCGAAAGCTTTTCATAAAACCTTTCTCTGCTCATGTGTATGGGCAGTTCCTGTTCAAATGCCTCAAATTCAATAGCCGAGTGATACAAAAAAACATGAATACACAAACACATGACACACATTCACAAATATCAGACTGCACACACACAGAGCACATACCACACATATGACACACACCAAACAGACCAAACACACAACACCACACACACCACACACACCACACACACCACACACAACACACACAACACACACAACACACACACCAAACACATCACACACAACACACACAACACACACAACACACACACCAAACACACACACCAAACACACACACCACACACATCACACACACCACACACACCACACACCACACACACACCACACACACACACCACACACATCACACACACCACACACACCACACACAACACACACACCAAACACATCACACACCAAACAGACCAAACACACAACACCACACACACCACACACACCACACACATCACACACACCACACACAACACACACAACACACACACCAAACACATCACACACCAAACAGACCAAACACACAACACCACACACACCACACACAACACACACAACACACACACCAAACACATCACACACAACACACACAACACACACAACACACACAACACACACAACACACACAACACACACACCAAACACGTCACACACAACAGAACATAGAACATTTTACACTATACACCATATACGCACCACACACCAGTCACCACACACATACACTAGCACACACATGAACACACATGAACACAGACAAACACATGCACACAATGAGAACCCCAGTAGCCCTGTATCTTTGTGCTCTCAGCCCACTGTGACTTCTAACAATAACGTGATAATTAAAATACCATAGGACACTGTAACAAGGCCACATTAACACTCTGTCATCGTATGAGGAGGAGAACTACTTTTCTGGCCCCCTGGGTATCAGCAGTAGGCTATTGGTGTACCCCACCAGGAATCAGTAACAAAAAACATTGATAACCTATTGCTGGTACCCAAAGACCCAGAAAAGTAGTCCTTCTCCTCATTGCAGTCACATCACAGCCCATGTAGTGTAGTGTAATGGGGCCTTACACCTCACTTCACCCACCCCAATAAGCGACCAAAGATCAATATTCAAACCATCTCCATCTACCCGGAAACCCTGCACTGTTTGGCAGACAATTCCACTGCTTATGTTACCCACCTGAGAACGGAAGACTCACTGGCAGCTTGTTTTCATCCACAGCGCAGCAATTGGGTATCTATTGTAGACTCCTTCTGCATGACAGAATATAACCAGTGTCAACATATTGGCTTACTTCATGTCGCAGTTCTGCATGTTTCTCATGTAATTTACGACACAAATTAGAAGTCAAATCCTGTAGAGTGAGATACTTATTGCTGAATACCCTTGCACTTAAGATTTTATTTTTTTTCATAATAAACAAGCACAACTCTTCAGATAAAGGTCTATTTTATAGTGAGAGGCCTATACAAGATAACTATATCTATAGAGTGAACTTTAAATAGTATTTATGTCTTATCTAATATCCACAATAACATCATCAGAAATAAAAAGTGATGACAGATCTCCAGCAATTTGCTGTTGGATTAGAACAAGTCACAGAAAGGGCTGAGCTTTGGTGACTAAATCTTGACATGAATCATGATCTTCCAATTTTATGGCTATTGTGATGAATTGCCTATTTCATCCTTAAGGATAGACAACACCTCAGAGTGGCATCATTTGTGACAATGATGATTGTGTAGTAACCATTAAGGCTAAAACAAAATATCAAATATCAAAGGAAACTGAATATTTTTTTCTATTTTTTGAAACACATGTTGTTATCAATACTTTAAAATTTGAGGAATTATCAGCAAAAAACCTTTTTTTTCTTTTTTTTAAACATGAATATCTTGGTAACCACTCAATAGTTTCTGAAGAAATTTCTTGGACATGTAGATAGCATCTATTTGGAGGGAAGGTTGTCTCAGATTTTTTATTTAGGGCCTAGTTTTCATGTTATGACAAAAGACGGGAAGATTTTAGTTATTTTTGACAACATTGATTTCTAAATTTCATAAAACAAAGAATAAGATATAAATTACAATTCTGAAACACTCCTTCCTCCAAATGAATGTTATCTACATTTAAAAGAAATTTCATGCATTTCTATTCAGTAGTCACTGAGATATCTTTGTTCAAAAAATAAAAGTGAAAAATGCATTGTAGCCTACGCCTGGAATCTTGATGAATGGTAGTTCTTGGACAAATAAGGGTCTAACTTTAGGGTTCCGGACCTAGTAGAATATTTGGCGATTGGCACAGAAAGCCTGATGGCACGAAGGCACGAAATGGCACAAGAGCCTGTAATTGTAGATAATCAGCTCAGATCGGGGGAACAAAAGTATGAACCATTCAGCAATGCACTACTACACTCTGACTGTGAATGACAGCCTGAATTCACTGGCGCCTGGATCAACCGAGAATAGACCAGAACAATCAAGACTGAGATGAGCCTGAGATCTAGACTCCCCCCTAACTGCAAAGGTGAAGTTTACACATAATTATGATGTAGGGACCTTGATATCTTTAATTTCTCTTTAACAAAAACATTGGCTTAACTGACAGAAACATAGAATAGTAAGCAATGTGTTTCATAAGCAGTCCCTCACCTCACAATCTCCATCAGGATCCCAAAATTCTGATAAGTTAACCAAAGACAGTGGGAGATCCAGGTTGGTCGGGTTGCTTAAAGAAAATGGGGAATGCACCCATTTATTCCCAGAATTACAGATTAAAGAAAACCATCTCTGTTGTATTTCACTACGCAAATTTGACTAACAAGGTTTGACGTTTATAAGTTTTCATAAGAAATATTACAAGAATACAAGAATTTGCTATATATCATTAGAAAGGGGATTCAAAATCCTTTCTAATGACATACAACATGTCTATGATTAGCAAGTATTCCCACTGACAGTTTCTGACACTGGGTGTAAAATTGGATAGTTAAATACAGCCCTTACGCACATACAAGGCTCTCTGCACTGATGAAGACAGGCACCCAATCTCAGCAGTTTCAGTACCTGCCTCTCCTTCCGCCAGAAACAGATAGTTGATGGCACGCTGTAACCTCAGTGCTTTGTCCCCTGATGTATTATTTAACACCAAAAGGATTATCTTTGCTGAACTGAATACAGATTGTAGGGTGATCAAATGCCTGAGTAGGGATGAGGCCTGATATAATCTTCGTCAGGATTTCCTTACAGATGAGATGCCATCACAGATATCAGCATTTATCATAAATCTACATTATCTCAGTGCAAAATGATTAGGTATTAATGGATGCTGTGCTGCATCAGGAGGATAGCTCCACATGCACTGAAGTCTCTTTTCTTGTATAGTAACTCATAATGACTAAGAGATGTGAGTTGATTATTAACTTTGAGTCATTAAAGATTTGTGATGGGAATGCCAAGTTTTAATTTCAGAAATCTCAGAGGGGCCTTAAAGCCCATCGTCAAGGGGGCCGTACCCTCATCATGTAGTCTTATTCAATAAAGATTAATGAGACAGAATAATACAAACATCATTTAGGCTAATCCGATGTGAAGGTTTGCTAACTGAGAATGATGGGACAATCCTACTTCAACTCCCCAGAGAGACTGTCCCCTTCTTATCAGTACCAGTATTAACTTCCACATTGTACACACTTTTCTGCAAATAATGTATGAAAATGAGATTTGAATGTCAACATGATATATATGTGACATACCAATAGTATAAGCAAAAGAGCAAAAATTGTAATGTCACAAAACATCTCTCAATATCCAAGAATATATCACAGCTGACAATAACAGTGTCTGGAGCCCTCTCAGAATTTGAGAAGTTAAGACTCTGAATATTAAACATTGCAGTTATGGTAAAAAAAAATCTTATCTGGAACATCCTCAGATTTCATGGGAACCATATTTAATTCACTTGAGCTCTCAAGTTGCCTGGAACTCCCTTCAGATTTTCCCGAACCCCCTCAGATTTTAGGACTGTGAAGGCTCTGGCCCCCCATCGCTGGGAACATGCCTTTTACCATTAGCTGAGGAGACATTGAGGTCGGATGAGGTGTCGGATGAGGTGTCTACTAATAGGCAGTGAAATAATAAATGTAAGTACTTCAGAACTCAAGTCAGGTAACCATGGGACTAAAGACACAGATGTGTCTTTGTATTAAAAGACAAAACTTTAGAGACAGTCATCCTGATAACATTGAAAGGATCTTTTATCATAGTTTTAGGTATAAAATCCCATATTCTAGCTTTCATCATTGTTTGATTTTACATTTGTTTGGTATCGTTGGATAATTATGGAATTGTTTGCTGTTGTTTTCCATTGATTAGCTTATGTCAAAATTCACTTTGTTTCAGTCATAAAAGCATATATAGGTAAAGGATAGTTATGTGGATGTACCAGGGATTAAACAGAGAGAACAGTAACCTTTCAGTTTCCAATTTTGAACTGTTTCAAAGAGGAAATCAAAACTTTAAATCCTCTTTTTAGGAAAGGCAGACCAATAAAATAAGACTGGTTTAGAACAACAACAATGGATTTTTAATGCAGTCTGAATGTTTCTATCACAGATAGTTCCTAGGTAAGTGGTATATAAGATTATTAATTCCTGAGAAACCTCAGATCCTAATAGAAGTTTCAGTTCCTTAATTGTACCATAAGTATCATTTTATATATATGAAATTGAAAGTATTCAAATAAAACATATGGAATCCTGGTGTCTCAATGGCATGACATATATTCACAAAAAATACCATGAAACTGTGATAAACTGTATCTTACTTAATCACTTTTTCATGTAAAATATCCTATTACACTGGCACTTTATAAAGAATGTTTAAGGAGGACAAGGAATCACTGATGATTCCCTGCACCCCTCGTGTTTCTATTCCTATGAGCAGTTCCATGGCACTTTTGAAATAACATAAGCAAACAATTTTAAGTCATTGTAGTTAATAACTGAGATGGTTCATAGTATTCCAATTTGATCATCAGTAAAAAATGTCAGAGCCAAAAATATCCGACAATATATTTTATGAGAGAAGCTCATTGGCTGTTGTAGTTTCAAGGTCAAAATGATTGATTAGTAAGATATCTCTTGGACTCAACATCATAAAAGATAATGGCAGTAAGTAACTGATTGATTGAAGAATCAGACCTATGGTCAGAGAATGGCACTGTAATGTCATAACCTGGCTAGGTGATTGAGATGAAACTGCGATGCAACAGGCAAATTCTGACACCATACTTTTTTGGTCAGTCTGTTACTTGCTAAATTTTCATGTTACAGTTACAATATATTACTTTACCTTAGGTTGAAACTTACGAAAACAGAGTGTTATAATAACATTACAATTTAGTGAAGTTAAAACCTTACCAATACAGAATATTATAATAATGAACTAAACAGAAGGTTATTGCAACATTATGATAAAGTTACACACTTGCCCAGGGAGGTTGGACAGCCACAGCCACAGTTTTAGTCATGGAGTCTGAGGTAATATGGAATGCTAACAGAAACATAACAAGTCTGATATGAGAAGCAGTTGATTAAAATATCATATCATATCTTTCTCAAAATCCCCTGACAAATCAGACTTATTGTCAGTTCAGCAATTAGAGTCACCCTTACGTAACAGGATGGATGTTAAGTGCCACCTCCCCTCTCATGCATTGGGCTCTATCTAAACAGGCTTAGGAATTCCATGTGGAGAAAAATTTACAAAACATCTTGGCACCACTTGGCAAAAGATGAATGTTACAATGAGGGGGGCAGGAGGCTGTTCCGGGCAGCCGACCAGCGAAACCTGTATACAGGTGTGACACTGGGAACATGCAGGGAACTGGTAGTCAGCATTTGTGATAAAAGGAGCTTACTGGTCAGCGGCCCAGATCGACCCCTGCCCCCCTCATTGCCCACGTAATATTATAACAAATGTTGTGTTCAACACAGAAACACAAATGCTTATCCTAGCTATGTGTGATCTTTGCCTGGCCAAATATTATTAATATTTTTTGTAACATTATTATGGATCTGTCCTTCTATACATAAACACCTATACGGAAGATCATTTGTATAAATGAGTATGGTTAATAGTCCCAAGCAGTGTGTAGCTTCTTATGTTTTCCTGGATATGCACGCACATCTCAGGGCAGTAGCCAGTTGTAAGAACTGCTTCATATAATCCTGATATCATGGTAAACCCATAACCATGCATCTCAGAGATTTACTCACGTGATGTTGCAGCAAATCAAAGATGGCGGTGGCATGCACAAAAAAAGGGTACATGTTGTTGATAGAGGAGGAAGGTGCGTGGCTGTTAACATAGATCACAAGGGGGGGTGCCTGCGCCTGGCCGGGTCAGACCAGAATAGATGGCCAAGCCTCACCCGTCATGTTACTTAATCATAGACAGACAGAGAGACCTATTACTCTAGGGTGGAGGGTTTGGATGAGTGCTTCCTCTTTTTTCTTTTTCTTTTTCTTTTTTCTTTCTTTTTTTCTTTTTTTGTGGGGGGGAAGGGACAAGCTCTAGAAATGGGTTCTGGAGGGCATGGACTACCTAATCATTTACGGGTATACCTAAATGTGCTGCAAAGCTATACATTTGAGATAAATACTTCTGTTTCTTCTTATATGTACCCAATCACTAATGTTCAAAGAGCACCTTTCCATCTAGTCCAGGTCAAAATCCATCTAGTACTAGTCTAGTCTCTCTGATTGACTAAATGAGACGTCTCATTTGAAGTAAATCAAATGGGCAATCTGTTCATGGTAGGCATGGATATTTTCACTTGTGTTTTAAAACAGGAATTGTATATATTATATACAGAGCTTCATGAAAAGAGAATGAAAAGAGAAAGGTGGATTAAAAAGAAAAATAGCATTAAAACAATTCATGAGAATCACAGCTGAATGAGACATTGCCAGCTTCAATGAAAAAGGCACGATTGACATGTGCAAAAGTATGAGCCTTCTGAAACTGCTT
This sequence comes from Lepidonotus clava, assembly GCA_936440205.1. Lineage (NCBI taxonomy): Eukaryota > Metazoa > Annelida > Polychaeta > Phyllodocida > Polynoidae > Lepidonotus > Lepidonotus clava. The sequence continues at coordinate 51,164,772 of OW387141.1, read as the reverse complement.
TGTAACTGGTCATTTCTCAGATCAGTTTTCCATTAGTACACAAAACTCTTGTAAAATAGCACAGATGGAAATAGACTTGTTGCAAAGATACAGAAGAGCATTGCCTACTGCCTTTTCCGGGAAACCATGACTGTATCTGATACTTTGCCTTCTGAGTAATCTCATGTGAGAAAACTGATTACAGGAAATGTCATGGCGTGTCTACTTTAAAAGGTCACTTCAGAGAGAAGAAGACGAGTACTATGGGATCAATCTTTTGATACACAATATGGTCCCCCGTCAAAGTATGTATGCCACTTATTATTTAAGACCTGACATTTGAGGTTGCTGAACTAACCGTTTGTTGTAAAGGCCAAGGCCTATAATCTTAAATAGATAGTTAAAACTGGTGACTGTGATGTAAGGATGACAAGGTACTCTAACCTTTGGAAAGAAGGGTGTGATTTTGAAGGCAAGAAGGACATGTAACAGGCATGTTATGTGACCACACTTTTTTTGACAGCATGTCACCTGTTAAATGTTTGCGTAACAGTTACATCATTTTAGGTTAGACTTACTATAAAAGAATTTATTTTGGGTTAAAACAGAGGGGGTAAAAGTTTTCTGATCTTCAATAGGATGGTGTGTTATAGTGAGGTATAGAGTGACGATATAGATAAATACTTATGGTGTAGGGGGACTGGCTTCACAAAATATCCATTTCAAATTCCCTTGTCACTTAGTGATCTAAATATTACATATTAATTTGTAGAGATACCATGTAGATTGTCAGCAATTATGGCATTTACCTTTATAACATCCCGTTAATTTTGATCATGGTCCCTGTGTGCAATCTTTGGGCCCAGAACACAATGAATAATCTCTAATTTACATGATATTCTTGGTTAATCTAAAGTGTGGAAGTGACAGGTAAACCACTCAACAGTTCAAGACGCTATCATCACTCATATCAACACCAATCGATTCAAAACATCGTGTTAAGTTTCCACAATTCACGTAAAACCTAGCTAATGGCTGTTTGCTGATTCTACTCAGGTGATCCAGGTTGATCTTTACTGTCAGGTTCCTCTTGCCAGAGACAAGCGAAGCCTTGAGCACATGACTCTGAGACTGTGCCCTGTTGATCCCCGCACTTAGTGTGTAGATCCAACACATAGGCCAGATCAGTCAAAGTCCTCCGTGGGGGTGGGGCCTGCTTGTCAGGGTTGGGGGCGTCTTAAAGTGATATTCCATTAGCGGATGTTTACTCACTATTTCAGGAATTGTCATTTCAAAACTCCCTTTCTAATGGTATGTAACATGCATGGGTAGGTGTCAAATTAAGAGGTGTAGATGGGAGGGTCCCTATGTCGCATATTAAATCTAACAAGCAGGGTCCCTATGTCGCATGTCACTATGTTGTCATTCTTTATGTTGATTTTAAGAACCCCCAAAGTCATGTGCTTTATTTTTTATCTTTTGTCACTAAGGTCTATGTCACATGTCGAATTTAAGAAATGGCCATGTCGCCCTGTCGATAAGGGTCTACACCCATAAATTACAAAAAGAAATATACATATTCCACTTTCAGGATACTCAGAATGGCCTAGTGGAATACTGGCAAAGAGGGGGATGTGTTTGGTGAACTGGGGGATTGTGTCCAACCTGGAGAGAGCACAAACAGCTTCAGTCTGGATTTAAAAGTCTTGGGTTTGAGTGCTTCTAATGGGATGAATAAGATTGGAAAGTAACAAATCAAAGTACAAATTTGAGGAGAGTGAGATTCTATAGCTCGATCCGGACAGTGAATCTGATACCTTCTCAATTGTTTCCAAACATTCTGATGGTGGACCAATGTTGAATATTAATCAACATTTTGAAGATTTGTGTTTTTTTCTCACATTTCTCTGTGTTCCTCTATTTGCATATCAAAAATAAGAATAACTTCTGTAGGCAATGTCGCTTATGTCTCATGATCAATTTAAGCAAATGGTTTTGTTAGCCTGTAGATTTGGGGTCAATATTCAAACGCTATAACATCTGATTCTGATGATTAACTTAAGTACATTGCTTATGACATTTTTTGAATTGAGTCCAAACAGAATTTGTATTGATATATTGTTCAGTCATCAACTTTATTTTTCAACCTAATATAGATTATGGCAAAAGTCTCATAATCTTAAACGTCTTTTTATATATGAGATGATGTATATAATTATAAATTCAAATCGTCAATCAAATAACATCACTTCATTACCATTTACACTTATAATACATTACAAATTAGAGAAGAAAATAGTGAAAACTGATATTAACTGGCCCACACTAGAAATTATATATAGGCCTACATTTTTTTGTCTAACAATATCCAGTATAGCATTATAACAACAGATTTTTTTAACATGCAAAATAAAGTGTATCCAGGGATTTATCTTAACATACAAAATAACAATGTCATCAATACAACATAATACTACCACTAAAGGCCGTATTCCACTATGCGTCCAGGATACCGCAAACGCATACAGGCTGGCCTCAAACGCGTCCAGGGTGCCACAAACGCATCTAGGGTGGCCGCAAACCATCTAGGGTGGCCGCAAATGCATCTAGGGTAGCCGCAAATGCGTTTGCGGTAGGGTCCCTACTTCTATATTCCACTTGTTTGTGACCAGACGCAAGCAAACGGCTGCAAACAGTGGCCGCAAACAAGGTGGAATATAGGTATTTGCGGCCACTGTTTGCGGCCACTGCTTGCAGCCACTGCTTGTGGCCACTGTTTGGGGATACCAACATGTTGGTATCAAAGCCGAAAATTGCTTGCGGCCACTTCAGATAGGGGCCCCAAACGGGACTTGATGCAAAGTGGAATATGGCCTTAAGTGGTAGGAAGCACTTGCTTTTGTCTAGGTAGGAAATTCAAGTAGCTTGGGTTTCAGACACCAACATGTTGGTATCTGAACACAAAAACTTTTTGAAATTATTAACCATCACAATATACTTGCAAACCTGAAATTAGGATGTATATTCATTATCTTGGAAGATCAGAGTTATGTCTGAAGGATTTTGTGGAAATAAAATAAAAAAATATTTAAAAAAAAGTACTCCATAGAAATCTACAATGTGCCTGTGTTCCTACTTGCCCTGTCCTAATGCAGGTATCAATACACTCAAATTCCATATTCCACTTTGTGTTCTTAGAAATTGTGCGTGTTTGCTTGCATCTGCTTGTGCTTCTGTCAAAAAATATATGAAAGTTAAATGCCCAATGCAAGTGAAATGAAACATTGCAGGAGGGTATTTCAAAAGAAATTCTAAGGAATTTTGGGTACTTCCATGATTTTCAAGAAAGGTTTAAGAATTTTCTTCAGCATTTCTTGAAAAACTCTATTGTAATGTTTTCTTCGTTGTATCTGTTAATTCTTTGCCCCTTCCCCCATCCCCTCTCCTCAAGTGAAAAGAAATATGACACTCTCCATCACATTTTCGGAGTCAATATAATTACAGCATGCATAGATATGCTAGGAGAGTTGACAAAGATTTTATTTTTAAGGCTTTTACAAAGAATTCGTAAAGTGTACCTTTAAGAACTAAAATGAAACAGGGATGTCTGTCAATGCATATAATTTTTGGTCAGAGGTCCTTATGAAATACCGTGGTCAAAAAGGTGTCTTACCTATAAACCAATGGAATTTGATTCCCAAAGATCACATTTTAGCTGATAATAGAATGAGAAGATACCTAGAACATAAACAGGTATATAACAATAATTTTATATGAAAGGGTTTAACTAAGAAATCTTGAAGTTTTTTCCTAAGAATTTCTAATATCAATGAAATTGAGCTTAGAATAAGGAACAAAGATTTCCTAATATAAGATTTATTCTGGAATCACCTCCTGAATATGGACTTAACACATTACATTTTAGTTTTAAAATAACTCTGGCTCCACTACATAGTAACCTTTCAAGGGCAGGGAGTCTTGGTCACCCCTGCCCCTCCTCTACTCCTCCCCTGAGCCAGGCTCCCAGCTCTCAGTGCCCAGTAATGACCATGTCTTTAGAGGCTTAGTGCCAGGGATCTCCAGCCAGACTCAATCTTATGCTTCCCCCCCATCAGCTGGAGTAGAGGGCTTACAGGGCACAGACATTTTATTGGCCATTGATATGAATGGTTTACTACCACCTAAGGACACATGGGGTTGACACTCAGCGCTTGGTGAAGAACGATCTTGATGGCTCCTTTGATTTTCTCACTTTTCCCCCCTTTTCATATACCCTTCTTATTAAAAAGTACCCCCCCCCCCCCTTCAGAAATAAGAACTCTAGTGAAAGGAACACTGTGCAACTCAGTCTACAGCACTGACCATTCATTTTGACTTGGAGCACAACCAAGCGACAATTGGTACCCATGCAGGTGGTCAAGGGTCTGTAACTACTCCACATTATCTGACACCAAATAGAGGTATGACATTTTCAGTTTTGTATCATGTAAATATTACTATAGTTCTAAACCATGCAAGTATAAAAAAAAATATCAAGGATGTGTCATATGAATAAGTAAGTTAAATACAGGTTACCATGTAACCTGCTCCCATATGCAACAAGATTATTGTCATGTATACAGTGTTTCAGGTCTCAGCTATATGCTGACCACTGAAAGCTTTTCATAAAACCTTTCTCTGCTCATGCGTATTGGCAGTTCCTTTTCAAATGCCTCAAATTCAATAGCCAAACGATACAAAAAACATAAATACACAAATACATGACACACATTTACAAACATCACACTGCACACACACAGAGCACACACCATACATATGACACACACACAAAACACACCACACACACCACACATACCACACACAACACACATACTACACACACTACATGCACCTATAAACAACACACTGGCCGCACACAAACAACACACAAAGAACACACATACCACACAAATGCACACCACACACATACATTAGCACACATACACAGACACATACATACAATGAGAACCCAAGTAGCCCTGCTGCTATATCACAGTTTACACTCTGAGCTCCCCCATTTTGGAGACAGACCTGGAAGTGCAGCATCAAGCGCTCTCTGGTGATAGAAGGGAGGGGGCAGGGTCAGGACACCCTTTGCCAAACTCAATCTGAGAAACATCTTTGCTACTGGGTCTGCCCAGGCAACCCAGTACCCACCAGCAAAAAAACAGAGGAGTACTTTTGAGAGGTAGAGTGTTGTATTCTTATAATGCTGGTATATTATAGTTAGTGACGTAAATGGCAGAGTCAGTTCTCAAAGATGATCTTTCCTGGCTCAAAGGATGATGTGTTGCAGAGTGTTGGTGGGGCCGGGGCAGATACTTTCCCAGGCCAGATGACCCGATAGGGAGCCAGCAGCTGGGCGGTTGGTCACTCATTAAGGCCCTAGTACATTACACTAAGGAAATAGAGAACTTGTACAGACAGGGTCATGTGACCAGTTTTTGGTGATCACCATGTGATCACCCACATGACTCTGGAATATATCCACTTTTTATTGAAAATAATTTTTCATTTTGATTCAGTGGGTTTTGTTTTGATAAAATAAATACAACTGTACAATACAGATGCTTTAGAATAGAAGATAATAGCAAACTTAAAGTGATAACCAACATGGCACCCATCCCAATTTTGGAGGTGTGACATCATCTGCACAAAGTCTATAGTGCAGTATTGATGTACCCAAATGGCACATTTAAGGGAATTGCACTATGCTGCAATATTTTTCAGGCTTTTGTCTACTTTCTGGACCACTGGGTATCAGCCTTAGGCTATTTGTGTACCTTGCCTTGAATCAGTGACAAAGAAAGTTCCCAGCGTGGTACACTGATAATCTATTGCTGGTACCAAAGGCCGAGAAAAGTAGTCCTTCTACTCATTGCAGTCACATCTCGGCCCATGAAGTGTAGTGTAATGGGGCCTTAAGCCTCACTTCACCCTTCCCAGCCTGGAGAATACGGCTGATTAGCGACCAAAGATCAATATTCAAACCCTCTCTGTCTACCCAGACATCCTGCACTGCTGGGCAGACAATTCTACTGCTTATATTACCCGCCTGAGGTGGGAAGACTCACTGGTAAGACTCACTGGTTTTTATTCACACTGCAGAAATTGGATTTCTATTGTAGACTCCTTCTGCATCATGTGACAGAATATAACCAGTGTCAACATATTGGCTTACTTCATGCTGCAGTCCTGCACCAAATCTCAGTGGTTTCAGTACCTGCCACTCCTTCCGCCAGAAACAGATAGTTAATGGCACCCCGTAACCTCAGTACTTTATCCCCTGAGGTATTTTCTAACACCAAAAGGCTTATGTTGGCTGAACTGAATACAGATTGTAAAGGAATAATGATCAAATGCCTGAGGATGAGATGGGTGAAGCCTGATATAATATTCGGCGGGACTTGCTTACAGATGAGATGCCATCACAGATATCAGCATAAATTTGCCTTGTCTTAGTGCAAAATGGTTAGGTATTAATAGATGCTGTGCCGTATCAGAAGGTTAGCCCTGCATGCACTGAAAACTCTTTCTTTCTACATTGACTCATAATGACCATGAGACGTGAGTTGGTTATTAACTTTGATTCATTTAAGATTTGTGATGGGAAGGCCAAGTCTTAATTTCAGAAATTTCAGAGGGACCTAAATAGTGGGGTCTGTTAACAACATTTTCGTTACGCGGCGGATAAAAGCACCAAATTTTGCATGAGGCACCTCTGAGGCATAACTATTGAATCTAGAAGGGGAGCCATCTTGAAATACCAAAATGAAATTTTGACAAATTTTGTATATTTTTAGCATTTGAAATGTAAGGTATTTAACCATATCTTTTGGCTAGCTTCGATTAGACCTATTGTATAGATTCGAAAGGTATATAATTGAATTCCCTGTCATATAATCTACCAATTTAGACAATAGCAATGAGTTTCTAAGCATTTCAGAAGCTGAAATATAAGACTATTTCAATAAAAGTCGGCCATATTGGACTTTTGGCCCTAGTCCAGGTTATATTGATATTTCAAGGTGGCTCCCCTTTTAAATTCAATGAAGGGGTCCCAGGGGATCATCATACCAAATGAAATCAAGAAATCTTGTGGCAAAAGTGTAAAGTCTATATCCTTTCTTTTGAATTATTTTGGAATCCAGCGGTCATTATCAAAGGTATAATGCTAATGAATTCAGCCATTTTGAAATTTATGGTATTGTATTGGATGAATATCATATTTATTGAGCCCTCTAGGCTATTAAAATCTGATATTTGAACCATTTCACCTGGCATTATGCCTGAGTAGCTAAAAATCATGCTATTTCTCAAAATTGGTCAGCCATCTTGGATTTTGGATTTCCGCATTGACTTGAAACATAAATAATTGAATTCCCTGACCCCTAATCCCTCAATTTTGACACCAACCATATCTCTTTAGTCTTTTTAGAAGCTGAGATATAAGAATTTTTATAGTAAAAGTCGGCCATATTGGTTTTTGGGCCCCCACATCCGTCCTATTGATATTTCAACGTGGCTCCCCTTCCAGATTTGATAGTTATGCCTCAGAGGTGCCTCATACCAAATTTGGTGCTTTTATCCGCCGCGTAACGATTTCTCAAAAAAATGACCTTAACAGACCCCACTAAAAAGCCCATCCTCAAGGGGGCCGTACCCTCATCATGTAGTCTTATTCAGTAAAGATTAATGGGAAAGAAAAATTCAAACATTTGCAAAACCTTCAGTTTATCAATAGATATACGTTTTATTTTTAGATGATATCATCTTTCCTTTTGAAATATAAGTGAAAAATGAACCAGCAGTCGGTTAGAATTTAATCAGCAAAAAATGCTTTCTACCTTACATTTTCAATGAAATCAGATGGTTTCTGACTAAATAGTGGAGATTATATAGGAGACTATGACATAGCTAGGAGATATCACACTTGGTTCTACTTCAACAGCTCAAAGTCAAAATATAGTTTTTGGAAAATCAAATGTTACAGTAAATCCCAATGTAAAACACCCCTATAATAGGACCCGTATTATGAAATCATGATGTCATAGGAAACTGTGACATGGCTATAAAGTGGTTGATTCACACCCAATCATGCACAGCCCAATAACCAGACGTATGTTAACAAAAAAGGATATTAACGGGGGGAACCAGGACAGAAGTTTAGAAAGAACATACTGTTTGAAATATTGTCAGGGCTAATGTAGGGCTGTCAGGACCCGTAGGACAACTGTTAGGACTGTCAGGCTTAGGACAACCCTTACCTTAACAAATTTGTTAGCCCAAGTAAACCCCACTTAAAGCAACTTAAAGATGTTATGTAGTGTAATAGGGCCTTAAATGGTGCCATCTGGGGTCTCATTGGACCTGCATCCATGTGCCCCCTTGAGCTTGTATTTCACTACACAGCTTTGGCTATCAAGATTTGATGTTTCTAGTTTTTCATTAGAAATATTATAAGAACCCATGTATGCTACATATCATTCAAAGGGGAGTTCAAAATCCTTTCTATTGATATACAGTTTGTTTGTAATTGGCATTAATTTTCACTTTCAGTTTTGAATTGTGAGTCAAATCGAGCAGCGGAATACAGTCTTTACAAACACTAACGACCCCCTGTCTTGATGAATACAGGTACCTGATCTTACCCAGTCTCAGCGGCTCCAATACCCACCACTCTTACCGCCAGAAACAGATAGCCGATGTTGCCCCGTTACTCCACTGCTTTATCCTCCTATATAATTTAACCCTGAAGGGCTTCTATTAGCTGAACTGAATACATTTGGTGAATCAAATGCCTCAGGCTGGTATGAGTATGGTCTGAGATAATCTTTGTCAGGATTTCCATGTGTATGAGGGCCCATATCAAATATCAGCCCTTTTTATAAATCTGCATTATCGCAGTACAAACTGGTTAGGTTTATAACATAAAATCTTCTCTATATATTGTATAGAGAAGATTAGCTTTATGAAAAGGTATACTCTGGATGCACTGAAAACTCTTTTAGATGTTATTACATTTCTTATATTTTCATAACGACCATGAAAGAGAGAGAGACATGAGTTGATTATTAACTTCAATTAATTAAAGATTTGTAGAGGGAAAGGCAAGTTTTGATTTCAGAAATGTCAGAGGGGCCTGAAACTCCATCCTCAAGGGGCCATATCCCCATCACATAGTCTGCTGCAGTAAAGATTAATGAGACGGAGTAATTCAAACATCATTTAGGCTGATCCGATGTGAAGGTTAGCTAACTGAGAAGGACGGGACAGTCCTACTTCAACTCCCCGGAGAGACTGTCACCTTCTTATCTGTACCAGTATTAACTTCTATGTTGTAACACTTTTCGGTACATTGCAAATGATGCATGAAAATGAGATTTGAATGCCAACATGAGATCTACATGGTATACCAATAGTACAAGCTGAAGAGGGTATGACAAAACATGTCTCAATATTCAAGAATACAGCAGTTGTCTGGAACCCAATCAGAATTTGAAAAAATTAGACACGGAACATAAAACATTGCAGATAACGTTACAATTCATTTCTGGAACCTTCTCAGATTTCATTGGAATTACTTAGAACCCCCTAAGTTTACCTCCTTTAGATTTTCCAAAAACCAATTAGATTTAAGTACTGTGTAGGCTTCCAGAACCCCTTCAGATTTTAGTATTGTGAAGGCTCTGGCTCCCAATTACCGGGAACATGCCTATTACCATGGGCTCAGCTGAGGAGACGAGGTGGTCGTGTGAAACTTAGATGAGGTGACTTCTAATAGGCAGTGACAATAATAGATATAAATATTTCAGAGCTCAAGTCAGGTAACCATGTTAAGATGGCCCAGTGGGACTGGGGGCACAGATGTGTCGTTGTGATAATAGACGTCTGTCATCCTGATAACATTGAACGGATCTTTTATTGTAGTTTCAGGAATACAATTCCTGACCATAACTTTCATCAATGGTTGATTCAACATTTGTTTGATATATGTTGTTTTTTTATTGTAACAGTTGCTTTTTTCATTGATTTGCTTATGTTAACAAAGCTCTGTATGGTTCGATTATAAAAAAAACATATATAGGTAAAAGGATAGTTGTGTAGATGTACCAGGGCTCAGATAAAGAGAACAATCACCTGTCAGTTTCAAATCTTGAACTGTTTCAGGAAATCAAAATTTTAAATCAACTTTTTAGGAAAGGCAGACCAAAATAAGGCTACTTTAGAACACCCAAAAAGGATTTATATTGCAGCCTGAATGTTTCTATCACAGGTCGTTGCACGGCCAGTGATATATAGAATTTAGCCCAAGTAGATTTAACCTCAAGTAATAGAAGTTACAGTTCCATAAGTGTACCATAAGTATAATTTCATATGTGATAAAATAGAACAAATTCAAATAAAGGATATGGAATCCTGGTGTCACGATGGCATGATACATATTCAGAAAAATTCTTGCTCACTTTTTCATATAAAATTGCCTGTTGCAATGGCACTTTTAAGAATTACTTATGACTCCCTGCATCCCTCGTGTTTCTACTCCTAGGAGCAGTTCCACTGCACTTTTGAAACAATATAAGCAGGATAGTTAATAACTGAGATGGCCCATAGTAATCTAATTTGATCACCAGTACAAAATGTTAGAGCCAGAAATATCTGACAATCTGGTTTAAAAGTGAATGTCATTGACTTTTTGCAGTTTCAAATGATTAATTAGTAAGATACCCCTGGGACTCAACCTCATAAAAGATAATGTTATGATACCTTTCTCTTTTTGTAGTTCTAAACCTCACTATCAAAGGATTAAATTATTACATGTTATTTCAGTAAGTACCAGACTGATCAAATAAGAAGGCCTATGGCCAGAGAAAGGTACTGTAATATCATAACTTGGATAGGTGACTCAGATGAAACAGTAATGCAACAGACACATTCTGCCACCATACTTTTTTGTCAGTCTTTTACTAAATGTTCATGTTACGGTTATATTGTTTTACCTTAGGTTGAAATGTACGAAAACAGAGTGTTATAGTAACATTACATTCTAGTGAAGTTGAGACCTTACAAATACATAATATTTCAATAATATTATCTTTTAGTTAAAGAATGTAGTAATCACAATGTTACAATAACGTCAGTGAAATTTTGCAATGTTAAGTTCTGGAGATGTTAAAGTGTACCATCAATATTATTTAACAAATAACAAAATAGAATTGAACAGAATTGCAACATTATGATAAAGTTACACACTTCCCTGTGGAGGTGGTACAGCCCCATTGCACTGCCGTCACCTAGCATTACATCTCATTGTGGCCCCAACCACATTCTAGTCAGTTCCACAGGGAGCTCATTAATGCAACCCTATACTTGATAATCTAATTAGATTTGATTATTCCCAAGTAATATTCCCTGGCACCCTAACAGTCTACTGCATGTCAAGAGTCATGAACCAGGACTAACCATGAAATCAAAATTATATTTGGCTGATGGGATTATTCTTAACTTGTTAAACATAATATTATTCCTTTTAAACTGGTGGGTTATGAATAGTACAAGTTCCTGTGTAAAGTGTGGATAACAAATAAAATGAATCATCACCAGAAAGACTAACCCTGTCACTAACAAAGCAAATTTTCTTCCGTTTTCCTTTCCCAGCATTGTTCACAGCAGTAGCCATTAGATCTAGACAAAAGAACTGCTTCATATAATCCTGATATTATGGTAAACACATAACCATACATCTCAGAGATTCACTTATGAGATGCTGCAACAAATCACAAGGGGTATATGTTCTGGGGAAGGGGGGAAGGTGCGTTGCAGTTAACATAGATCACTAGGTGGTTTCCTGGACCTGGTTGGGTCAGACAGAATGGATGACCCACACTCACCCATCACGTTACTTAATCATAGACACACACAGACCTATTACTCTAGGGCGGAGAGTTTCGTCAGAGTGCTTTTTATTTCTTTTTCTTTCTTTTTTTTCAGGGAGGGGAGGTAAGTGACAATCCCAAAATGGGTTCCAGAAGGGTGTGGACTACCTAGTCATTTAACGGTGTACATTTGAGCTAAATACTTGGTTTCACTAATGTTCAACGCATGCTTTTCCATCTATTTCTAAGTCAGTCTAATTCTAGTCCCTCTAGTTGATTAAGTCAGATGTCTAAATTGAAGTACGTCAAATGGGTGATCGGTTCGTGGTGTCAGGCATGTGTAGTTAGTAATAAGAAGCACGGTGGGGGATATCTGAGGGTGGCTGTACAATCCATAGGGGATTGTCACATACTGAGGGTGAAGCCCAAGGTTTGTAGCATCCCTATTGGTTGCAGGGCCACCTGAGGATGATACCAAAGGTGCTTCTCATCACCTTAGACTATTCAAAATATTTCAAAACTAGTGACAACAAGGGGCTACAGGGAGCGGTATGTACGGCCTCACTATACGCATCAACCTAAATATGCACCGCTCTTTGCCCATGCAGGTGATAACAAATATAATGTGTCTTAGAGACAAGAATTGAACATGTTAATTGGCAATTGATTAACCGACACCATAACTCTTATTCATATACGGAGCTTCATGAAAAGAGAGGTGGATTAAAAATAAAATGTAAAGGCAGGAGTCCTTGGAACTGCTTTGTAACTGGCCATTACCCGGACTGGTTTTCTGTTAGTACACAAAACTATTGTAAGATGGCACAGACAGAAATAGACTTGTTGGAAAGATACAGAAGTGCATCACCTGCTGCCTTTTCCAGGAAACCTTGACTTTGTCTGATACTTTGCTTTCTGAGTTATCTCATGTGAGAAAACTGATTACAGGAAAGGTCATGGTGTGTCTTCTTTAAAAGGTCACTTCAGTGAGAAGAAGACGAGTACTATCGGATCACTCTCTTCAGACACAATATGATCCCTGTCAAAGTCTGCAAACCTCCTATTATTTAAGTCCTGACATTTGAGGAGTGCTACAGTTGAAAAGAGCTAAGCCCCTGCTGTCAAGTAGCTTTAGAATATTATATTGTGTACTTTGAGGCTAGAAGCTGTGATGCAAGGAAGGTAAGGTGTTCTGAGGAGGGGCGTATTATAGCTGGGTTTATAAAGGGGGGTAGAGAGGTGGGTGTAGTGTAGGAGGGATGAGGTGTTCTGACCTTCAGTAGAAGGGATGTGTTATAGTGGGTTATAGACTGAGGATGTAGAGAAAGGATTATGGTGTAGGGGGACTTGCCTTATGAAATATATATTTCAAATTCCCTTCTCATTTAGTTATCTGAATATCACATGTCAATTTCTAAAAAATACCCATGTAGGTTGTCACGATATGATATGGCATTTACCTCTATAACATCGTTTTGATTTTGATCAGTACCATGGTCGCTGTTTGCAATTTGGGGGCTTAGAACTTTATGAATAAACCATAATTTACATGATTTTCTTGGATAATCTAAGGTGTGGAAGTGACAGGTAAACCACTCAAGGCTTCAAGCAACTATAATCACCCATATCAATACCAATCAATTCAGAACGACGTGTTAAGTTTCTGCAATTCACATTAAGCCCAGCTAATGGCTGTTGATCCTACACAGGTGGTCTGGGTTGATCTGTACAGTCAGGTTCCTCCTACCAGCGACAAGCGAAGCCTTGATCACATAACCCTGAGACTGTGCCTCGGTGATCCCCAGCACGTAGTGTGTAGATACAACACGTAGGCCAGATCAATTGGAGTCCTCAGTGGGGGCGTGGCCTGCTGGTCTGGGCCATGATGGGCTTAAGGTGCTTTTAGAGTAACCGATCTTTACTTGTTACTTCAGAGACAGCCATTCAGCTCAGCAGTGTTATTACATGTGTTGTGTAGATGACGTCACATCTCATAAAATGGGCTGGGCATCATGGTGGTCAATGTAAAACTACCATTATCAGTTATTCATATACATATAGAATAAGTATCTATGCAGCATTGTCTCATGATACCATAGTTAATCACTTTTATCATTTATCATTTATCATTTTAGATCTATTTCATAGCCATGTGGTCATGAAGAGCACATGGTAATCACCAATATCTAGTCACACGGCCCTGTCTGCACAAGTTCTATAGACATGCTGGATACAATTAGAAAAGATTTTAAATTCCCTTTCTAACGGTATGGAACATGCATGGGTCGGTGTCAAATAACAAATAAAAACATACATATTCCACTTTTGGGATACTTAGATGGAGATGTGTTTGGTGAACTTGGAATCATGTCAAACGTAGAGAGAACACAGACAGCTTCAGCCCAGATGTAAAAGCCTCTGGTTTGAGTGCCTCTAATGGGTGGGCAAGATTGAAAATTAAGTACAGAATTTTAAGACAAATTCCAGTAGAGCTTGATTCTATGGCTCCATTCGGATAGTGAATCTGTTACCTTTTTAGTTGCTCCAAAACATTCTTATGGTGGACCAATGCTAAATATTAGTGCCTCTTATTGGGACTGAAAGTAAGTAACTTCTGTAGGCAATATCGTTAAGGTTTATGCAGTATGATCAATTTAAGGAAATGGTAATGTTACCCCATCAATTTGTGGGACATACAAATGCGCAAAATGTCCTATACTCAAGATTACCTTTAATAGACTATTCATGACTTCAATGAAATTGAATTGAAATTGAATTTGTATAAATACATTGGCCGCTTTTCCTCTTTGTCTCGATCTTAATATACTTTAGGACAAAGGTCTTGTAAGCTTTACATTTTTTTCTAGTAAAATGATACATTAGATAAATTGAAATAATCATTCAAGATTAACATTTCATGCAGTAGAATGATTGTCCTACCGTTTACACATATATACTACATATTAAAGAATAAAATAGTGAAAACTGATATGTACTGGCCCACACCAGAAATTACCTATAGGGGTAATTCGGGTATTTTCGCGCACCTGATGCGCGAAATTAGACCTGTTAAGAAACTGAGGACCTATTTTGACAATATACTTTCTGAATAAAGTCTGAAAATAAAATAGTAGAGCATGTCCATGTTAAATACTATTTCAGAAAACATTAATAGTGTAGATTACAAACATCATTACGTAATGTTAAAGTTGTTTCTTGGAAATTGTACAAGCAATGAAATATATTAGTAAATTTAGCAAATAAAATCTATCTGCGCGAAATTAGGAGCTGTGGTAAGTCTAATTTCACGCACCTATTGTAATTTCACGCACAGTGCAATTCTATGGGAGAAAATGAAGAAAATTCATATGTTCATTGTCAAATAATGGCTGGAAGGATCTTTACTAACTTTTTAATGTGTATTCGATGGTGCTATACCTCAGCTATTCCATATTTTATATTACATATTCCTGATTTATTTCAAAACTATCAAAAAAATAAAAAAATATTTTGAATATAATAAAACAAGCAGAAATTGCAAAAACTTTGAATAACAACTGTTTGATCACTCTGGCACTTTACGTTATATTTCAGACTTATAAAGTAAGGGTTATAAGCTTTAAACATTAAGATGAAAATTCTAGAAGTAAACTAACTTTAAACATATGTGATGAAATGATTGATCTTAGGCTTAATGTGTTCTAATTTCACGCACTTTAATAGATAATCATAGGCTTGAAATGCGTGAAATTAGACTTAGGCTGCGTGAAATTAGGCCTAAGGCACTGTCATGTTGATCTGCATTTTGTAAAATCCTAATATGTCTGAAAATACTTGAAATTTTAGGTTATTTTGTGAAATGTCTTTTGAATTATGTAATATTTATTGCAATTAAATTATTTTCAATTCAAGATATTCAAATCTTGGTATAACAGACATGTCAGCTTATAAAGGATATCGTAAAATTGATAAGAAAAAGAAATAATTGTTGGAACTTAACTTTGAAAAATAATTTGATCAAATAAACACAAGACATAGTTTACAGCGACCTATTGGTGATGCTTCACTTTTTGCTCTAAAATTTCTAATAATATAATTACTCATTAAGTGTACAAGCCTTAAACAAATGTGGTGCGTGAAATTGGACCCCTGCGCGAAAATACCCTTATTACCCCTAGGCCTACGTTTTTATGTCGAACAATATTCAGCGTACCAGTATAATAAAGGATTAGTTTCAATATACACAATATCAATATCATCAATACACCATTTATTTTCATAGATAAAGGCTATATTCCACTAAGTGGTACACAAGTACTCCATAGAAAACCACCATGTGCATGTGTTCTTAAGGGCCATAACCACTAAATTACTTTAGCGGCGACGGGCAACTTGGATAATTGCGCGTTAAGTCACTGGGCAACTCAGGATCACCCGGAGAAGCCCCATGGGTATGGTGCGGCTTCTGGGCAACGGGCAACGGGCGACTGGTGAGGTGACTTGCAGTAAAATCGGCTGTAAAATATCAAAATTGCATGATGTACAGTCGCTCCCATCAACAACAGCCATTCTCCCAGTTGCCCGTTACTCATCAAGATTGCCAAGTGGGTATGGGGCTTTACTTGCACTGCCCCAATCCAGGTATCAGCTCTGCGAATTTAAGGCCTAACAACCGGTACTTTGATAGGTCTATGTTAAATAGTTAAATAGAAAATGAAGTGATGAAATAAGCCAAAATTTGACTAAAAATCTCATTTTGTTTATCTTGATATCGAACTTTAAAATTTTCTAAAATCTTACATGTTGTTGCCATGGTAACTGGAATGTCTACCAAACGTCAAATCATAGAATTACTGCTATGATGAAGCATTTGGTTTCCATGGAAACCAGGTTATATGATCTTTATTCTAAAATAAGTAAAACATAATAGAACTTTCAAGCTATATTATACAAAAAAACAGATTGTAGATATCTTCAATAGAAAAAATATTGAGAGTATTTTATTTGCATCATAATTCATACAGCTCATATTTTACTCTATATTGGTAATTCAGTCAATATCATTCATAAATATCACAATTTTGATGGATTTAAGGTGTCTGACCATGTCATGTTCAGATGCTCACAGCTCAACTTCTACTCAAAATATTTAAGAGCTGTTTACATTTTTAGAAAACCTGAGATTGCTTTTGTTTGCTTACGTCTGCTTGTGCTCCTGTCAATATAAGAAAGTGAAATGACCAATGTAAATGAAATGACACATTGCAGAATATGGACTTAAAACATTACATCTAGCTGTAAAATAATTCTACTCAGGCTTCCCTACATAGTAACCTTTCAAGGGCAGGGGACCTTTGGTCACCCCTGCCCCTCCTCTACTCCTACCCTGAGCCAGGCTCCCAGGTCTCAGTGCCCAGTAATGACCAGGTCTTTAGAGGCTTAGTGCCAGAGGTCTCCGGCCACACTCAACCTAATGTGTGGCACCTATCACCAGTAGTAGAGGGCTTACAGGGCCCAGACTTTTTATTGGCCATTGATATGAGCGGTTAACTCCAACCAGAGGACAAAGGGGGTCGACACTCAAGGCACATCTCCATGAGGCACTTGGTCACCAACGATTAGCTGTAATTCATTGACGATCCTTCGTCATCAACAAATTCACAACTAATCGTCAACGCATAAAGGAAAAATTATCGACCGTGTCTGATTTTTTCACCTTATTTGTTGATGATTAATGTGTCTAGTCGTCCTTCAATATGGCGACGGTATGCTCCTTGATTTTTGAAGAACAATCTAGATGGCCCCTTTGAAGCCTGGTGAAGGGAATGCTGTCCAATTCAGTCTGCGGCACTGACCACTTGACTTGGAGCAGAACCAAGTGACAATTGGTGCCCGCTCAGATGGTCAAGGGTCTGTATCTATTAGTTGTGTGTTGAATGGGTTTATGAGAGGGGAGGGGGAAAGGGTACTTGTCGTTGTGGTGACTGAGATCCATAACAATCCTTATCGGTGAGTACTTGTAATCAACTTTTTTGTTAGATGTAGCCTTCTTTCAAATGATAGTGAAATAACTAGGCTAAAAGATCCCATAATGTATCTAAAATACCATTTATCATGCAATAAGATTACATGTACCAAAGAATAAATGTGTTTTCACGCTTATATGAGTGCTAACAATGATAAATTTGTGAATGTTACTAAATCGATGAGATTTACACAAACAGTTCAACATGGTCCTTGTATTAGCCCATCTGAAATGCGCTGACCCAGGGTGGTGGGCTCTGGGCATTGTTTAATCATTTCATAGGCCTTAAAGTGGCTCTACATTATCTGACACCAAATAGAGATATGACGTCACAGTTTCAGTTTCGTATCATGTAAATATTGCTACAGTTCTAAACCATGCAAGGTTACACCCTTCTCACGACCCTGCACAGTGCAGGCCTGCTGTGGCCCAGAGCAAGGTGAGTAGAGTCCCTTCACTCGGACACTGCCCTCCATATAGGCTAACACAGGGACCATTCTGAACTTTTTATCTGAATCCTATCAATACACTTAGAAAAAAGCAAATTGATAATTTTTAGCACTCATATTTACATGCAGAAATATCTGTTCTTTGCTACAAGTAACCTAATTTCAAGATGTAGTTTAGATGCATTAAGGAATCTTTTATCATAGCTTGACTTTTATTTTGAAAGGAGGTCAACTCTAAACACAAGTTGAATACAGGTACTCACCAACAGTCAATGTTTTGCACCTCAACCTGAGTGGGTGTTTAGGGGTCCTGGGCTGTGGAACTGAACTGGTGCGAACTACCACAACTACCCCCTCTCCCACTCCCCCTTCCATGCATACAAACTGTGACTTACTAACAATCACAGACCTTTTGCCATCTGAATGGTCTCTAGTTCTCACTTCATTCTGCTTCAAGTAGAGTGGTCAGTGCTGCAGACTGAAATCGACTGCACTCCCCTCACCAGGGATCATATTTCTGCCAAGATGGGGTGCCACCTTTAGTAAGAAGGGTGTATAAAAAAGGATATCAAGGAAGTGTCACATGAATATTGTTGAAGGTTACCTCTCTGAAGGGCAGAATGAAACCATTCATGGATGTTTCATGTGTTTGTCAGCAGCTTGGTAAGGTCAATGCCAATTTCTGATGGAACAGTGGCCAACAGTAAGCTGTGCCATCTTGCTTTTCTGTCTGTCTCTTATGTATGGCGAGTTACGTTACGTTATTTGATGACAAGGGTTGAGACCTCATCAAATCAGAGCGCAATTATTATGAAAAAAAGTGTATAATGTTAAGGCTCAACCAAAACAGAATTTCATTACCTCATCAGTAAGTTATGGTTCGCAAATGTAACCAGAATGTTACAATAACATCACATTACAGAATCACAGCAGTACGACAATTCTACAACATTATTGGGAGCTATTCAAATAAGATAGCAAGAACCAAAACAGAATGACAGGGACTGCCACTGCGACTTGATAATAACATCACATGCTTGGCTGGTCTGGCCATCTCCCTGCGGGCCTCGCATGCTCCCTCATAGTGGGTCCAACCCGACTTCACCCTGAGTGGGAAGCCCTGGGCATGGGGCACCGGGAATTGGCTGCCGGTAAAGGGCCTGCCTCTATAAAGAAGCCTTGGCTTGGCCAGAGACAGGCCAAGGTTAGGTCAAGGTTAGGTCATAGTTAGGCCAAGGTTAGGTCAAGGACAGGTCAAGGTTAGGCCAAGGTTAGTTCCAAGTTAGTTCAAGGTTAGGCTAAGGTTAGGTCAAGGTTAAGCCAAGCTTAGGCCAAGGTTAGGTCAAGGTTAGGCCAAGGACAGGTCAAGGTTAGGCTAAGGTTAGTTCCAAGTTAGTTCAAGGTTAGGCTAAGGTTAGGTCAAGGTTAAGCCAAGCTTAGGCCAAGGTTAGGTCAAGGTTAGGCCAAGGTTAGGTCAGGGTTAGGCTTAGGTAAGGGCAAGGTCAGGTCCAGGTTAGGCTAAGGTTAGGGCAAGGTTAGGCTAAGGCTAGGGCAAGGTTAGGCCAAAGTAATGCAGATTGCAGAGGCAGATCCAGGGGGCATCCAAAATATTCTATTTTCTTCAATGATGGAATCTTCATTCTACACTTTTTTAACATTTAACTTTGATGGTATATAGCTAAAACTAGATTCTCAGGTTCAAAACTAATTTCGACATGTACAAAATATATATATGTCTTGCTCGCATCTGTCAATCACATGGGTAATCTGCCACTTGTTTGTGTAAATACGGTCCACATTGCATGCCTTGAGCATGTAATAAAAGTCTGTATATGCAGACCTTCACAAATAATCAAATATGATTAAAAGGTGATTTGTTCCCAACAGCTGGGTTTATATGTGCAGATGTTCCTGCACATACGACTTCATGCCCGGATGTGTGTGTCAAAATATGAAAGACATGGGTCCTCCTTTGGCTTCAAGTGAACAAAACGAGTGTCAGTCTTTCACTCAGTCTTTCACTCATAATGGGCATCTGTGGCTACTCAATACAGGTGTATTTTTAAGAGGTAACTTCCATATAAGAGGGCATCTCATGCTGACCCAAGAGGTTCTGAGTCACACCATACTCCATTTATTACCATATACCTTACAAGTACCATCAGAACTGTACATCAGTAATTGGTAATCTTCAAAGCCACAGTACTCCAACATGCTCATGATAAGAAACCTATTAATTAAGCTACTTCTGAAATACAATTTCTGTTACATGTATATGAGATACTCCAAATTGCCAATTTCTAACAACAAAACCACTCCTGTATGCGAATTGTCTGTAATATTATCACGTTGTATCAGCATCACAGACTTAGTTGTATAGGGTAATGCCGCCTTCTACAGAACATTGTAGTGACATTTAATGTTTTTGTATAGGTTTTGTCTTGAACTCGCCTCATCAGTATGTCTGAGTAAAGTTTGTTGTCGTTGTTGAACCATCCTTAACCTAATTAGTACATTCCTTTCATGTTTGGCTGATGTGTGGATTTATTCGACGGCAATGCTTTCTGACATTCTTTGTCCACCTGAGTTATCCCTACCACAGACATCTCATTTCCTGTACCCTAATGGACCTCCATACCGACATGTTCTCAGCTGGACCACGACTTATCCTCAGCTGTTTACTTTAGGCCGGCAGCCCCCCTTCCCTGGGTGGCAGTGTTTGTTCAATGATTAACTGGGGTCCTCCCCATTACAAAGTGTGGAAATTGACAAGTTAGAATAAATCCTGAATATCTATCAGAACGGAAGGATATATATTTAATTTCCTCCCCATTACAAACTGTGGACCAGGGACGAGTTAGCCATTTAGATATGAATCCTAAACATCTATCAGGAGAGAGGGATATATGTCAAGTTTCCTCCCCATCATGAACAGTAATGTTGGTATAATCATCAGAGATGGATTAGGTGATGGGGGACTGTCCTCTAAAACTAAAACAACAGGATTATTGATTAATTATTTCCTCTGTGGCCCAGACAGCCAGCATTCCATGTAATCAAAGTGCATTCTATGAAGTTTTGCAGACAATTTCATTTTCTCAGCAGCCATAGGCATTTTCATTAATCTTGGAAAATATATGTCAATTTTCATTATGGAGACGTTACATTAATATATGTTTGTGTGCTTGTGCGTGGCTCACATTTGTGAAATTGTTTTGGTTATAAATACTCTCATTCCATATCAACATAATCATACTGAAAATTTGCACAAAGCTTCTTGATTTTCTATGTCCAAAGCCAGTCAAAATTACAAGTGCATTCAATGCACATACAGGAAAGTAGTGACTAGAACTTCTGTACCCATTGTGTTACATATAAAAGAGAAACTGCAATAAAACATCATGAGACGATTACTCTCCCCTCGGTTTTATAATTCTCTCATAAACAATCTTATTGCCAAAGTCACATAAGTACATGGTCTTCCTATTGGACAAGTGAACGATGCTAGAGATGAGTAAAGATGAGATGATGACTTCTTTATATAGCACAAAACATTTCACATATTTAGGGCTGGCATACAGTTCCCCAGTATAGCATTGATGCTAGAGAGTTGCTTCATGCAGTAGTCTATCTGCATATTACTCATGAATTTCACTTTAGGTGTTGACTTTTTTGATATTGTGTGGTATCCTATTCCACATTAAAAAAAAAAACTCGCAACATCACACTTTTGAGGATTTTTCAAACTTCCTATTTGGATTTTTAATTCGTATATTGTTCCTATTACGCAAATTGATTACTGGCCTTCTCTAATCCTGCTTAGTAGCCCTAAAGCCTGGTCCCCACTTGGACAATTAAGGCAGGTCCCCACGTGGTGACTAAACCATGCACGGCAATTAACGTTGGTCGCCCGCCCATTAAGAACTATCTAATCGCCAATGGAAAAATTAATTAGTCGCCATGTTGGGACGCTCTTCCCATCGAACTGAAGGCGATTAAACATTGTATTGGTTGCCCTGCCCGCCAATTAACTGCACTAATCGCCGGTGACTAGAGAAAAATACTAGACATGTCGAATATTTCGCCCCAAAACCACGGCGACTTGTGGTTTAATCGCTAGACACCATGGCGCCCTTGTGTGATAAGTCGTCGGGCGACCAAACTACCGAAATTCACGTTGGTCGCCGTCGAATTTTGCAAATCTAATCGCCCTGTGGGGATCAGGCTTTAGATGTTTTTAGTTGACAGTGACTAAGGTTAGTTAGTAGTACAGCGACCAACTAGACACTGGCGCTGTGATGTCTGGCAATTAAACGACTGATCGCCTAGGTTTGTGGGCAAAATATTAAGCAAGTTTGACATTTCGCCCATTTTGCCAGTGAGAAGTGCACTTTAGTAGTTGCTGGGCTAGGCAACTAATGTAACCTCTAATCGCCAGTTGTTTGATGGCAAGAGCATTCCAACATTTTTTACCAGTAGCTAACTAGTCATTCGATGATGACCTAATTTCTTAAGTACTAAAGTTAGTCGCCGACATTAGTGGCCCAAGTGGGGACACGGTTTAAGTCTCACTTTGAACAGCTCGTCAAATGCATTTCAGTAAAAAAAAAACTACCCGTTGAGTACTGTTAGGCTGGGAGTGGCGTCTCCCCTCCTTTGATACAGTACCTGTGCTCAACCCACAGGTAACCTTCCACATACAACTCACCGCCCCCCGAGAGATCTCTCCAGGGCCTCCACTCAGATCAATACTGTTATTTCCTCCGCCTCTGATCAGCAGGTTTCTTACTGGGAGCACTTCTTTGATCAAACAGTGGCCAAAAGGAGGGGATCTCTGCTGGGGGAGGAACCTGGGGATGTCTGACAGACGGGGGGGGGGGGGAGTGGAGAGGGAGGGCCAGGTCTGGGGCTGTTAAGGCCATGATGCACGATGTATTTTTGACCGATTTTGAACCGATTTTGAAAATCTGTTTGTTGAATAATTATTTTTCTTATGAAATTTATTTATGAATATTCCATAATAGAAATATGGTATTTTCACAGGTAGAAATCATTTCAAATATGTGAAAAATGCGTGAGAAGAAATTCAAATAGCGTTTTGTCGCAGTGTGGATCATGGCCTTTCCGGGGTGGAGAAGAAATGGGATTCTTCATCTCTTAGTGCATGGACTTGAAGGGATGTTTGAGACATTAGTCTGTAGGACTCGCGAAACATTGATTTCTTCTATGTCCAATACAAAATCAAGAATCATCAACAGTTTAAGTGTTGAATGATTATAGAGGTTTTAGATAGCACTCAAACAATATTTCAGTGCCAAATATAATCAATCAATTTTACATTGTTGGATTGATATGCGATAGTTTTAATGATTTTCAGAATCTTTCTACCTGTAATAGGATATAGAGCTTGAAGATTTAGAGATACGTTGATGGATCGACAAATATGTTTATTGAAACTACTTTATTACAAAATCTTAGATTAAAACAACAAGTACGCTACAAGTTACCCTCGACCTGTATGTGCCCGTACTTGGTACTTGTGCAGAACAGAATGTATAACAGTATGTGTTGTCGAGATGGCACCGAGCTCATGAACTGGCTGCTCCTACCTAACCTTGGTTCGAGCCCTAAGGAATCAGAGGTAGAGTGATTAGTAGGTATCAGTGGACTAGCGGTTGGTAAGGCTTCTTTCTTAATCAAAGATGAAGGTTCGAAGGCTCAAGAGTTTTAGAATAAAGCCCCATACCCACTAAGTAACGTTTAGAGAGTTTGGCAAAGGATCGGCGCTAAGATTGGCCAATTCCTATGATTGGCTGTTCGTAGAGTACATTGAAATGTACATGTTTGATATGAATCGGTGCTAAAGTTGGCCGATTCTAGGGGTAGAATCAGCTGATTTTAGCACTGATCTATTGCCCAAGTCCGTAAAAGTTGCTTAGTGGATATGGGGCTTTGGGTAATTTGAATTTGAATGTTTGAGGTTTAAGGTTTTCTTACGAACCGACGTCATTGCAATGTAAAAGTCACATGGTACCCTAGAAAAGTAATATGGTTAAATAAATGGAGAAACTTGGACCGTTTATCTGTATGATAAAAGGCTGTGACCTTTCTTGACTATGTGTGAGAAGGCGGCCGAGGTCTGTGCCCCTGGAGTGGTGATTCAGTGAGGTCACCCCGGGCAGCTGGGGTTTTGAGTGACGAGCCTCCTCTACCCCCTCCTACCCCCTACTGATGAGGCCCAGTCTCAGACCTACTCTTTACCTCCACCCATTGCCCACTGGACACAAACAAGCGGCAATCAGGCCCTGGGAGGGAAATGCCACCACCACCGCCGGCTTTTAGACGGCTCCAACCCGTCTACCTGCACAAGTAAATCAACCACATACCGACTGCCATCTTACTGAAAAATACATTGAATGTTTTTATTTTATTATAGAATCAAATTAAAAACATTCATAGGAGAACAAAGGGTTAAGTGGATGGATGCTGCTTAGAGCATGTAAAAGGTTAAAGGCAGTATTACACTTCACAACTCAGGTTGCGGAATTGGCATGATATGATGATATTACAGACAATTCACATACAGGAGTGATACTATTGTTACAAATTGACAATTTGGAGTATCTTACTCATGTGTAACAAAGAATAATATCTCTAACAATATGTGTGACTTCTGCATGACATCGTCATAACACAGCTCAAGTCGTGTAGTGTAATACTGCCGTGTGCATCGTCCGGCCGTCTCAGGGCTGCCCTTGTTGACCCCCAATAGATGAGTTACTGCCAGCATGCCCTGCCAATCAGCCCCCGGATGTCCGGCCCCAGGGCCCCGCGGGGCTCTTTTTTTATACCTGCAGAGCTGGACTGCCAAGGCCCTTTTACACTATACAACTTGAGCTGTGATATGACGATGTCGCGAAGAAAGCAAATATATTAGAGATACAAATTGTTGTTACAAATATGTGAGATGCCCCAAAGTGTCAATTCAAACAATTGTATCACTCCTGTCTCTGAATTGTCTGTAATATCATCATATCGTGCTGATATTGCAGCTCACGTTGTGTAGTATAGTAGGGCCTTTATGCCTTGGCTGAGATTACCATGGCCAGGGGACCGCCAACTGTGACGTACTACGGGGAGGTTTTATAAGAGAAGTCCTGTGCCTTGTCCACTCTGATGAGTAAACTCTTAAAGGGGTTACTCCATTGAGCGAAACAACTGAATTCTGGTTAGAATGTCTTGAATGCCTTGATGTCTTGAATTGATCGTCAAAAAATTGATGCGCCCAGAAGCTATATGCGCCCAAAAGCTATATAAGCTATAAATAGTATATACTGATGATCTTAATTGCAATTGTCCCTACTGCGGACAGCTGATTTACAGTATTCTAAGTACCTGCGGGTTAATTTTGGCTAACTTTGTAGACAAGAAAAACAGGGAAAATTATAGAAAACACAGAAGCATTTGTCATATTTATATCTTTAACGGGGGCATTTTCAAACCAACCTACAAAATATTAAGCATTTATAGACACAAAAACTACTGATTGCTAGTTTCCTAGTATGTTGAACCACAAATGATGTCATGATTAATGTAAAACTTTATGCTTAAGACTTGTCTACATATTTCCCATGATTCACCTTGATCTGGGCTTGTCTGCGGGTATAATGCAGTAAATATGCTATCCGTGGTAGGGAGAATTGTATTTAGATTAATACCTCTTTCCCACACCATGCTTTAATGGATTTGGTTCAGCATCAACTTATGATCTTATCGTTTAAGTGGAAACGTTGGATAAAGTACATGTCTCATTTTGAAAATAACATCAATCTTCCGCTCGCTTTCTGTTTAATGACTGTTGGTTTCTATTCGTATTTCTGTTTTTTCCAAACAAGAGTCCAATATGAGCTCAGAAAAACGTTCTCGTGGTTTTTCCAGGTTGGATAGTTAAATTATTTGTTTTTTAATTGAAAAGGGAAGCACTGGGAACCGACTGACAATTATTTACAGTGCATTAAAGTTTAAGTACCAAAAACATCTAGAAACAAGTTATCCACGCATTTTAGTTCGTCCTGGTTGAGTTAGTGACAGCTGAGACAAATGGAATGGGGACAAACTGAGCCATCTACAAAGGGAAGGTTTAATGTATCAAACAATTCAGGACCTTGCTGATGGTAACCTTTATACCGTTGCACTGGCGATATGGTAATAATGCTTACATTATTGCATCTCAAGTCAAGAGTTGTAATAAGGCCTTTATACCTTTGCACTGGTGATGGAGCCATATTACAGACATTATGGCAGCTCAAGTCAAGAGTTGTAATAGGGCCTTTATGGCGTTGCATTGGCTAGTCGGCCATGTTCTACCCTATCACTGCCTGTAGGTGTGCCTGTCTGGCTGTCAGTTCCCGCCCCTGACAGTTGGTGGCCGACCTACCCCCAGGCCAGAGCTCGACGTAAGGCTGTGACACTTCAATTCGTCCCCTGTGACCCTCTGCCTCCGCTCCTAATAAGGACCTATCCTCAGGGAATGCAGGCTGCTCAGGAGTAATACATTCCGTTGTTAATTTGTGTTTCCAACCAGATTCAGGCTATAGTTTGTCTTGTATTTTCCAATGCATTTTTGACTATTGATTATTGTTATGTATCAGATATGTTCATTGTTGTTATATATGTCAGTTCCCGCACCTGACAGTTGGTAGCCGTAAGGGACGTAAGGGACGTGACACTTCAATTTGTCCCCTGTGACCCGCTGCCTCTGCCCCTAATAAGGACCTGTCCTGGGAGAACTAGGGTGACTCAGGTGAAATATCTGTCGTTAATTAGTGTTTCCAACCTCAGGGAATGTGCCCAGATTCAGGCAATAGTCTAGTCTTGTATTTTCCAATGCGTTATTGATTATCAATTATCGTAATGTATCAGGTATTTTCATCATTGTTATATTATATTATACATATATATAGAGGGAGCCTCTAGGAACGTAAACTATAACAGGGCTGTAAATATCTTATGCCGACGATGTTGTCATAGTGCACACATTATCACAGTTAAGTCAATGTGAAACAGGACCTTTATGCTATTGCGCTGGCTGGCGGCCATTTTCTAACCTATCACTGCCTGTAGGTACACTGAAAATACAGAGTTGTCAAAATGGTGCCAAAAACGACAACCCAATGTTGTCTGTGTCTTTTATACAAAAAATCTTATTTATGAATAGTTTCATGTTGTAGATATCATAGTCCATAATAATGGCTTCCTATTATCTTATTACAATTTATTAGGTATGGCAATTACACATAGGAGGCCTATGAGTTGTATGTTTTTTGACACCATTCACTTACAATACTTTATCATAGACAGAGGCCATGACAACCTTGGGCTGTCGTTTTAGGACCCAGATGAAATTAGATAGGCATCAATGTGGTTTAATGAATAATTATACATATTTCCATTAAATGACATTAAACAACATTACCCCATTATGGGTACGTTTTACAATTTGTGGTGTCCTTCAAAATGGGTCTATTTTCAAAACCTCAATGCACACATCCAGGCATTGTGAAGGGAAGTAACCCCCCATGGGGCTCTAACTAATATTGTTGTTTCCGGGGGACACACATCCAGGGGCTAAGGCCAAGAAAGAAAATAGTTGCGTTCCGGTAACATCAGTCTAAAAAAATAGGGTAGGTAGGACGGGATTTTAATTTCTTAATATCTTTTTAATGTCACTCAGTGAAAAATATTCCGAATTCTTTGAGATTTTACAGACTTAAAATTAGGGTAGGTCGGGCTATCGTAATGCAACTACTTTTTTTCCTGGGCCTAATTACGCCCCTGACACCATTCCTGACTACCTACACACCCACCCCCTATTGTTCCTACAGGCATGACCCACTACACTGGTTGCCCCTGGTTCTGGCCAACAGAATGGTGGCCAATTAGCCCAGAGATGTGTGTAATGAATGAGGCCTTCCCCTGAGTGCTGTCTG
Organism: Lepidonotus clava; assembly: GCA_936440205.1. Classification (NCBI taxonomy): domain Eukaryota; kingdom Metazoa; phylum Annelida; class Polychaeta; order Phyllodocida; family Polynoidae; genus Lepidonotus; species Lepidonotus clava. The sequence continues at coordinate 51,136,415 of OW387141.1, read as the reverse complement.
ATTGTTTGTGCTGTCAGGTGGGACCAGAGAACTTATACCAGGAGGAGTGGGCACTCAGCCAGCTGTGGACCGTCGCACAATGGCATAATTATATAAATCACATACTATTTGTTGTGCGAAAAAAAATCAAGCATTAAATTTCACCCACTTATAATGATTTTCCTGGGCTGAGTATTTAGATCAAAATGTCTATTTTTCAAAACGATTTACGGAATCTAAATAGGTCCAGTAGCCAGTAGAATGGCCAAAATTCAACAGCAGGACCCATCGGAAGCGACTTCCTTTGAAGAAACATTGAATTGTTTCACTCTTTCATTATGCAACGGGCCAGAGAGGTTTGATTCCCTGCTATGAAACCGCTTTATTTACTTCCAAAGGTCCACGTCAGGTGGCAAATCTTTGGGGTTCAATTGCTGCTGCTTGACCCTATCATTCATCTTCTAAATTCATTTCAATGATTAGATGTTTCAATTGTTCTAGCTGTGAATATTACCATAGCTGCCGGAGTGGCGTGAAATAACCACTTTTCACTCACTCACTCACTTAATCAGGGGCCAAAAGTGATATACAAGGCAAGAAAAAGTGTTTCTACAACAATGTAAACCTTCAAGGTGTATAAAACAGTGTGCTAACAATGTGAATCAGTGTTGTTTGAAGGCTGTGCACTATGAAATTTTGCACTTATTAAAAAGCAGACCTAGGCACGTGTGTGTGTGTGTGTGTGTGTGTGTGTGTGTGTGTGTGTGTGTGTGTGTGTGTGTGTGTGTGTGTTTTAAAATATGATCAACAACTACTTATGCAATAGCCTCTGGGTAACCTTTAGGTGTTATTTTTCAAGGAGTGGCGTTTTAGAACACTCCAAGTTTAAGAGCTAAAATACAAGGGTTTGATTTAGAAAATGGCAATTGTACACGTACTGAAAGGTTGAAACAATTGTCATGTATTCACTCTCATAATATTTTATGTATTACAAAATACTCTCCAAGAATCTATAAATTTATTCAAGAATGGCTAGATACCCAACAAAAAGGACAGTCTCTATGTATTCAGGATCTCTGACGAGTCAGGGCAAGTGGGGAGAGTACCAATAAACGTCTCCAGGCCCTGGGAGTTGGGAATTGGGTCAGCCCTCTCCTGTGGTCTTTTGAAGAATACTGACCATAACAACAAACGTCTGCAAAACAGCGGAACTTTTGGTGTCCAATTTGATTGTTGTTAAGCCAGTTGTAACAGCCTTAACAGCCTTTTCTTCTCTTTTTTGGGGGAGGGGGGCAATTATATTAGCTTCACGTGTCATATATGATCTTCCGGGATGATCTTCCAGGGGTTAGATCAATAAGACAATAATTAATATAGTAAAGTAATATCAGATGAATTCTACACGACTGATAAACACTGGACAGAATGATAAGCTTCACTAAATGATAGTTTAAGGTAATTTCAATATAATGTTTTTAGTCAGTGTACATTCATAATCAGTGACAACTCAACTTAAACATCTTCTTTAATCTAACCTTTTTGGTTGTCCGTCGCAAAATCAAGATTTACCTTTTGCTGAAATTACACTTATTGTTTCTCCACCGAACAATTTTAGGTCGGTGCAGTATATCAATTTGACATCAATCTTAAATATATGTTCACTCCATCTCAGCTTTAGAGGTTGAATCTATCAGTAAAAATCATTCATGTCACTGATGCTGGAAATGAGTTAATCCTTACAGTATAATTATATACTTACATGCATTGTCCCATCGTATATCAATTTACAGAATTCACATCTCTCATCTGACATCTACCCGTGTATATTTCAATAAATCATCAAATCACATGGCATTACAGCTAATTCTCCCTACCACGGATAGCATGTTTGTTGTGCTTTACCTAAAGACTATCCTACATCAAGGTGCATCCTGGGAAATGTGTTGACAAACCACTAGGCTTAAGTATAGAGATTTTCATTAATCATTGCCTGATTTGTGATTTAAAATAATGAAAACTTGTTATTGAAGATTTTTCATATAGTACATACATGTTTATCATTTTATAAGTTGGTTTGAAAAAACCATTCATTATAGACAGATTTTCAGCATTATATCTGTATATTTTCTATAGATTTCCCTGTGCTTTTGTCATCAATATGGTTCAATGACTGCTGTGATGCCTACTGTACAATGATGATAATCACTTTCGTACCTCATCTCATTCCATTATTAACTTTCTAAACTGAAATTAAGTGGAAATAATTGCTAATGTAAAATCTGGATTACTAGGGAGACCGGAGTTCAATGCTTACCTCGAATGTAACCAGTATAAAAAAAATTGAAATAAAAAGAAAACCTCAGGCTAAATTAGCCTGAAGATTCTTATAATACTGAAAATCAGCTATCCGCGGTTCAATTCAATGTCAAAAGTGTCCAGTGCGAGATATTGTTACTTGAAAGTAAGATCATATCTATACAAACCGGATATTGTGACACTCAATACATTTCAGAGTTGGCCACATGTACACTGAATCTTATTGGGACCTTTCAGACGCCTATATTGTAAACAACATATTCGATCACAGAACAACAAAATATCAGATTACAGTAGAAATAAGTTACACGAAACTGGGAAGATACTTTACTTTTAGATTACTTTCCTGAATGCTGTTCACAACATCATGATGCTGGAGGTCTAGGAAGGGGTATAATATATCAGATACAGTCTGGCCTACGGCAGAGTCAGTGATGTTTTTTTTCAAAACTTGTAATAATTTTCTTTTCATTTTCTTTTCATTTTGTGTGTGTTTTTCTCTTTACTTGTAGAATACAAAAATATTCATGGCCCTTATTGATAGTTTTGATGGTTTTTTGCTTTTGGGGCGCCCTCTAGTGGTTACTGGTAGAGTACGCCCCAAAAGCCTTACTGCCGGATGTTTTTCCATTGTGTAAAGTCAAGTGGCGTGAAATTGGTGCTAATTGGACCCTTCACCCTCTCCCTCCCAACCTCCCCCTGCCCTCCCCAACCTATGATTGGTCAAGGCAGTCCCCACTGGTTGGCCCTGATTGACAGGTGAGGGTGGTGTGGGCCCCGCCCCACCCCACCTAGACGGCTTGGAAGGGGAAGGGGGCCCTTGTACACAAGCTCACGGAAGGGCCTATCAAACCAGCCAATACCCAACAAGTAAAGGACCCCAACGAACGGCCCAATATACACCACAGAAGTGCGACGTCATCAACGGGGCACCACGCGGCGCCCGGTTCAAATTACCCCCCGGCCTCCCACCACTGCCGTGGTCACTCCCGGGACCCGGTGGGTCAGGGGCCGTCAACAAAACAGGGTGTTAAATAAAGGCATATTATGGCTAACCAAAACATATTTAAAGATTTCGGACATGAATATGAGTGTTGAGATATCCTTCTGCACACATCTTATAAGTTTCATAGGTAAGAAATAAGTATATTTAGAGAAAATCTAATGTTTATGTTTTGTTCCCTATGGTTCAAAGAGGACCCACATGGCCTTATTTTGAACCAGGGGGACCCTGGAACCAGGGTTTCCCGCCAAAATGACGTCAGGGCTTCCGTGGTGTATAGGCCTAGATTGTGGACACACAGAGGCCAGACCACCAAGCTAACACTTTGTCAGAGGGATAGCAAGGGTGGTGTAACAGTTATTGATCAATAAAGATGACTATTTTTCGCCACAAAAGCAAGGTTTTTCAGTCCAGAGGACTGAAAAATGTATTTTCTCTTGTTTTTACAATTACACAGAACCGAAAAGGAAATGATAAAATGTGTTATTTACATGAAATAAGAGATACAAGGTAAATGTATTACAGCCTTGTCGGTCGTAAGCTGTAAGTAGTATAGCGAAATGTGGTTTTTAATGGGGTCGCCTTTTAACCACGCAACCATGTCTCAATCAATATACCATGTCACATATTCTAACAACTACCCAAACATGTACATGTTCCAGCGACCTTGTTTCAACCATACACAAACATATGCAAGTTATTAGAACGATATGTCAATCATACCCAAACAAATGTATGGTTTAATGACCAAATCCCCATTATACCCAAACAGATACTTTATTGTTTTACTAGACCATGTCCTAATCAAACCCCTCGTGTATGCTGCAACTACATTTTTTTTCTTTTCCTTAATTTATTTATACATGTAGGATACGATTCAAACAGTATGTCTGATCTCCTTCTGTTGTCCTGTGGAGTATTTAGGCACAATTCCGTGCAGGAGTCATCCAAATGTCCAATTTTCCATTCTGCACTGCATGGGACTCGAACCCATGCAGTGTCAATACAAACGAGTGGCACCAACGCCTCAATGACGTTGGCCACCTGGACCCTCCTCTAATGCGCTGGAACATATAATATATGTTCCATGGTTGTCTCATCAAATATTATATGTTGAGACAACCATGGGCAATCAATGTATTTAATAATGACTTTATCCAAACAAACCCCAAACACACACATGTTCTAATGATCATGTCCTTTCTCCCCTTTCAGGTCGGTGGGTGCTTTGCGGCAACCTATAAAGTATATTTGTGTACCACATATTACATATCACATATATTATGTTCTAACCCTTCTGCCCCTTCTGCCCCTTCCCCCCGCAGGTCGGTGGTTGTTGGGCGGTACCCTATTAAGTCTTACTGTGTACCACATATTACATATCACATACATTATGTTCTAACCCCTCTCTTCCCTTCCCCCCGCAGGTCTGTGGTTGTTGGGCGGTACCCTATTAAGTCTTATTGTGTACCACATATTACATATCACATACATTATGTTCTAACCCCTCTCTTCCCTTCCCCCCGCAGGTCGGTGGTTGTTGGGCGGTACCCTATTAAGTCTTATTGTGTACCACATATTACATATCACATACATTATGTTCTAACCCTTCTCTCCCCTTCCCCCCGCAGGTCGGTGGTTGTTGGGCGGTACCCTATTAAGTCTTACTGTGTACCACATATTACATATCACATACATTATGTTCTAACCCCTCTCCCCCTTCTCCTCTACAGGTCGGTGGGTGCTGGGCGGTACCCTGTGCCAGTTTCACGGTGTCTTCGGCACCGTCCTCATCAACGCCTGGACCTGGATCCTCGCCCTAGCCGCCTTCGAGAGGTACCCAAACTTATACCTAACAATAATACGCAGTTTCCGAAATAGGCCATCAGCCAGTCAGTGAGCCCCTTTAACAGGGTCTGAGGGCAGGAAGTGAGGGCAGATTTAGAGGGTTGTTGGGGGGGGGGGCAGATCAGGGAGTCCCTGGGACCAATTAATGGACAAGGAGGGGACAGGAGTTTATTTGTTTCTGGTCATAAAAGTGTTATGCTGTATGTCCCCCACTGGTGCTAATCTAAGTCCAATGGTGCTACTCACCCCATAGATGACCTGTGGTTGGACATTAATTAGTAAGGCATGCATGAGAGTAATTAATGCAAATAGGGTCACCCCCTTTCAGCACAGTAGGGGCCCAGGGGGTGGTCATGCATCAAAGAAACAGATGTTCTAGAGGGAAGTTTCTTATAATATTTTGTAAGTTTTCAACATGTTTTTAAAAGTTTATATCATCCAAAATCATGATAGTGTATGATAAGATACAGTCCTATATGCTGTCAAAATTTGGATTTAAAATCAGGAATTTAAGTGTGACTTTTTGACCCAAAACCTTTTCCAGCTATACTAAATCTACCAGATCTGCCCCACCTTCCTGCCCTGAAACAGGCTGGGAACCAGCTCCAGCCCCCTAAGCCCCGCCCCTTTTGCCTAGGTCGGATGTCCCGTATTGACCGAGTGTGCTAGTGGTAGTTTCTGAGTTGCCAGTACTTTACCGTAAATTCGACAGGGTTTTAACAGTGTATAGTCAACGCAGGTGTTAATCGTGGCAGTGGCGGATCTAGCTTACAGAAAAGGTGGGGGCACTAATAGAAGGAGCATACCCTCTTTCCGGAATTTTACTAATCTAGATTTTGCCAACTCAAAAAGGTTGTGAGACACCCCCTTAAATCGGCCACCTGTGTACTCTTTCTACTATTTGTGCTCTACATAGGTTTTTAACCAGGTTTGAAATATGCTAAAGAAGACGTTTCTCCTAAAAGCATGGAGATTTTGTTGTGGACGCCCCCGCACTGACTCTGCCACTTACCAGATCATTCTCTTGTTTCTAGTAGATACTTAATACTTTGTAGAACAACTTAAAAAAGACTATTGTCTTTTTTTTTCTGAACGCGCATTCAGGTTAAAGCGTCGCCATTGAGTTCTACACTGGGTTGGCTAGGATTTTTTTCATATTATCAAGGGCAATGACCGGTTAGCTTAGAATTCCTGGAAAGAAATAAGCAGCACTCTCCTGTTACTTTCTAAGTATTTCTTTCGCTGCATTAATCCAAAAGTCAGGGGAGTTGTTAAAACACTTGAGAGTGCGTCAGCTGCGGTCTAAGTTGACGGCTGGGTACGTCTAACCGTCCCCGGGGGTCGCTGTGGGGACGGGGGGACTGTTAACGATTCACAGTCTCCTAATGGCATTTCCCTGTTAATGTGACTCGCCACAATACCGTTTGTGACTGGGCAGAAAACGCTATAATAGGTGTTTTTTTCGGATGGAATAAAGAGTAGTTTTTTTGGTTGTTGTAAAGATTAAGCGCCTCCGCATGGGAATATACAATGGTAACTCCTTGTGTTTCATACAGAATCAGATTATATATATGTAGATATATAATGACCCCACACCACCAAATGAGGCATAAGCTCTTGTGTAACGATCTGAGAAAATTGCATAATACGAGAAAAAAGTTACAAAGTCAAATATGGAGTTTTCTGCAGAAGGCGCATAATAAACATCTCAGCAATACAGTCTACCAAGAAATTTATAGGAATGATTTATTTTACATGTATGCTACCCAAGCTTTCCTGATTGTCATAACTCTGAACTATAGAGATTTACATTAAGTATACCATGCAGATAAGTCAGGTTTTTATAGACATGATGTCTGAAACTCCAAACAATCATCACTCGAGTTCTGTAATTGAGAGCAACGTAATTCTTTCACCATTGCAAAGATTATGCCACAATCTCTGAGAATCTAACTTAATAGTCAAAAACCCTTACCTGCGACTTATGCCTCACTATGTGTTGGGTTATTATGTAATTCGAATTATTAGTATATTAATCTCTTATATGATTAAATAATTCTGATGTGCAGTCATTGGAAGCTACTTATGGGCTATTGCTGTGAATAAATGGCGGGATTTTTTTTATATAGATAGAGAAGACCGCAGCTGGATGAACAGGATGATTTATTAGGTAATTTTACATTAATAATATTTCTTAATTAACGAGGATGGTATTGTTCCCCTTTTATAAATAAACACTGTAAGTCTCCCAACCGTAGAGCACCAACAGGTTCAACATACAATCCAATAGGTACATTCTAGAGTGCAAGCACCAGCTTTCAGGGTTTTCTCACTAGGTTAAAAAAACGAGAGACATTTTGCACAGAGATAGGATATCAAAGAAACAGGTCATCTGGGTCTCCCTTAAATGTTTATTGCAGACCTAGAACGTCGGACATGAGAGGGGCGGTTCAAATTACTCCTTCCCTTCACAGACGGTGGCTTCTCTGAGCTATCATTCTGAAATCTGAAATGGGCATCGATCTGTTGATATAAGAGCTCATGTCCTCTGTCCCGGTGCTCAGTAAAGCTCAATCACTAATGTTGAACCAGGAGCAGCCTCCCCGCACACCTCCTGTCAGGGTGCATCCAAGGCCTACTCCACCTCCATGTATATATTATATATATATATATATATATATATATATATATATATATATATATATATATATATATAATACAGGGCCTGATCCAGAGCCAGCTCTAGGGGGAGGGGCAAACCCTGACCACCCTTAAAAAAATGGAAAGATTTACGCAGATGTTCCAATTTTACGATGCAAAACCTTTATACCTTGGGTCTAGGAGGTGGAGCAATTGCCCCATTTACCATCCCCCTCTGGATCCGCCACTTATATTTATTATATATATAACGGTGACTCAGCAATTTCTCAGATATATCAGGACCAGTCTCGTTTTTAACTGCACGCAGTCGTATGATCCAATCTGTGGGGTGGAAGGGACAGAAGGCAATGCCTCGTACCCCGCCTACGTCCTCTGACGACATCAATGTAACCTCCGCCTATAACGTCATTTACTGACCATCAGCCTAGAATAGGATTAGGGAAATTCCTGGGTAATAATATATAATATGCTTGATATAATTGTTCGTTCCTGTTGTTTGTTTGTAGGGGTTGTTTTTGCAGTGTTTATGGTTTGGTTGGTTTGAATTTCCATATCCTTTTAGATATATTATAACACCAATAGTCGTGTTGATATTCATTGTATGTAGGAAAGTGTTTTAATACGAACTTCCCCACTGTCTTTGGATGGTGCTGCCCACCCTCCTCCTTGGGCACACTCCCCAATGCACACGTCACCAGGCTAACGTCATCAGTCTAACCCATTCTGGTCATGTTCCCGTCCTGGGCCCGTCCTGCCGTAATCGGAGATAAAGGGGTGGTGACCTTTAAGGCTGGTTTACATGGGCCGAATAATTTCAGTCCATTCGTCAGCGAATAAGCCGGACTGTGTGGCGGATCCAAGGGGGCCAAAAGCCCAAGGGACCATTTGCCAGCCCCCTCCCCTCAACAAGAGATCTCAAAATCGGAAGATCTGCGTAAAAATGGTGTTGTATTTTTCATTTCTATAAAGGGGGGTCACATGTTTACCAGCCCCCTCTTCCCCACTAAGCACTAACTCTGGATCCACCCCTGGTAAGTGACTAATTCACTCGACATGTCAAATATTCTACACTATTCACTGACTACTAGAGCAGGTTGTCAGCCAACCTACAAGAACATATAACATTTGTTAAGAAGCTAAACCACAAATGGGCACTATCCCACAAATGCAAGCTAATTATCAATTAACATCCATGTCAGGACGCTACCATGTGAACATTCACTAAACCACAAAGCGCTTTGTCAGTTAGCAGCACCCATAAGCTGCTAAGCTACAATCAAATGCTATCCAACAAGATGCTATCCTACAATGGATGCTATCCTACATATTTATGCTGAAAATTAGCAGACCAATTTTGAAGATTATTTCGTTGGGGTTTGGAAGAGAGGTGTACTGCAAACTCCTAGAGGACATGGGACTAAGCTGTTCAAATTTTCAGATATATCATTTATTTAGGAAAATTAAATCACACTTTTATTTTGCGATTTCTATTCCATATCAAGAGAAATTTGAATATTGATAAATTATTAACAAAATAAATTCAAGAAGCAAAAATAAGACTTCAGTTGTTCAGCCCCTTGTAACTTCATAACAGTGAAGAATGATAGATATAGATAAACAAATATTGGTTTATTTAGAATAATAACTCACTCATCTTAATCGATTCTCCCACTTGCAGTACATAAAACCTATTTTTGTATACCTAGTTGTTAGTTGTTGCACAATACTCTTTGAAGATCGTACTATAAAGACCAAAGTTTCAGAAAAAGTTAATGTCAATCACCTGTCACACAGTGATTACTAGAAATTGTCCCCTGAATCATCCCGCCCCACTGAAAAATGCATATTTTCCATCATTTGTTATCTCACATTTCCCTGAATAGAAAGCTAAAATCATTTGGACAAAAAATTAATATACTCTCTATTTTATAGGACATTTTATCAAAATAAAGATAATGAACTTAACGTTTTGGGGCATAATACATAAAAGACCTGACACCCCCTTTCAGTCCTACAGAAAAGGTAAATTTGCAGTATGATAGTTTTATATAGTTGTATGTATAGATGCTATCCCGCAAATATTTGTGACTTAGCAGATCTGTTTGTAGCTTAGCATCTTGTGGTGATGCTAAGTCACAAAAGCATACTAAGCTACAACTATTTATGACTTAGTGTCTATTTTTGGAAAGATGCTATCCTTAAAACATTTTTGGTTTAGCATTTTGTTTGTAGCTTAGCATCCTGTGGGGATGCTATCCTGCAAAAAGTCACTAAACCACAAACATTTGTTGGATAGCATCTGTTTGTAGGATAGCGTCCTAACATTCTTCTTCTCTAATGGTTGCCATTTTGAAAACGAGCGCATCCCATCCAGATGACGAAATTCTTAATAGTCAGGGTTGATAGTTAGTCACCCGATGATTGATTTCTACTTTTTCGTCCTCCATATTCGCCCACAAATACTACTTATTGGAGATGTTATTTTCCCCCATGGAAACCAGGTACATATATAACAGTACATGTAGGTGTGGGCGGGGTGGGAGACTTCCTCTCTATAAGGACAGTTCATTACCTCTCTGTGGCTCTGTGATTAGTCCTCTCAGTGGAAGAATCAGTAGAGTCAGCATCGTGTACCCATAGGCTGTGGTCTGTGATTACACGTTTTTGGTCAGTCTGTTACTTGCTATATTTCAAAGTGTAGTACGTCGTTTTACTTGTGGTAGAGACTCACTAATTATAAAACAGCATGTGAATCGTTATAATAACATTACATTTTAGTGAAGTTGAGACATAGGGTTAAAATAAAATTTCATTGAGTAAGCATATAGTTACAATAATGTAATAGTGCAAGTTGCAATGATAGGTCTAAAAGACGTGATTGGGCACCATCGACATAACGAAATAAAAAAGAATCAAAACAGGACTAAACCAAAATTAATGATACTGCAGCATTGCATGCTTGCCTGAGCGGTCTTTTGAGCAATGGCTTTTGACTAAAGAAGACCGAAATTTCACCTAACCAGCCCTTAGCAAGACACAAAACTCTAACCAGTCGACCTCTGAGCGGCCTCTCTTCCTGATTCATGTTCTCTGGTACAGAACTGGGCATTGTTTTATCACAGAAACCTCTAACCAGTAGACCCCTGAGTGGCCTCTCTTCCTGATTCATGTTCTTTGGTACAGAACTGGGCACAGTTTTATCACAGAAAACTCTAACCAGTAGCCCCCTGAGTGGCCTCTCTTCATGGTCTAAGGTCTTTGGTACAGAACTAGGTACTAGAAAACTCTAACCAGTAGACCTCAGAGTGGCCTCTCTTCCTGATTCATGTTCTTTGGTACAGAACTGGGCACAGTTTTATCACAGAAAACTCTAACCAGTAGCCCCCTGAGTGGCCTCTCTTCATGGTCTAAGGTCTTTGGTACAGAACTAGGTACTAGAAAACTCTAACCAGTAGACCTCAGAGTGGCCTCTCTTCCTGATTCATGTTCTTTGGTACAGAACTAGGCACAGTTTTATCACAGAAAACTCTAACCAGTAGCCCCCTGAGTGGCCTCTCTCCCTGATTCATGTCCTGTGGTACATGGCCGGGTACCCAGGCGTTGTTTTATCCCCGGGGGTACAGGGCTGGCCATGGAGAAGTCATCAGTCATCTGCCGCCTCCCTAAGGACCACTGATATAGCCTCGACTACACTCCTGGGACTGGGCCTATACCCTGGGACTGGGCTTATACCAGCAGACTGGTGCAACCTGAGTCACTGTAGATGTGATATATGAATATATGTATGTACACCGTGGGACTATTTTTTTTTGGTAATATTGTAAGATAATCATTCTCAATCTCCTGTGTCCAATACTCTACGGGTCACCACCCCCGCCCACCGTCCCTATTTTTATTCACCCTAACACGGATAGCTGATTTAAAATATTTTGTGAACCTGCAGGCTAATTTGTACTAATTTTGTCGAAAAATCCACTAGAAAAACTACAGGAAATATAGAAATGTTTGCTCTGTATCTATCTGTAATGAAAATATTTTCAAACCAACTTAGAAAATATAAGATAGGCATGGACACAACATGAAAAATAATAAGTGTTAATAATCCGTCTTGTCTAAATACAAATAATGGCATAATGAATGAAAATTCCTACAGTAAAGCCTTGTGACTTGTCGACATATTACCCAGTATGCACCTTGATCTAGGCTATCCTGGGGGTACAAAATAGTAAATAGGCTATCCGTGGTAGGGAGAATTCAACTGCCTATATTGAAAGCTAGGCCTTCATATATAAGCACGATCATTGAATTTCACTGATTTCAGAATCATTTCATTTTGGTCTCAATACAAGTATAGAATCAGGTTTGTGTGAGATTCATATCAAATAGCATGCCATCGTAGGCGTATAAAGGGGGGACCCATTGAGCAATTCAACTAAAATGTGGGTCTTTTAAACAACCAGATCTGGTCGAAAACTGACCAGAAATGGTGTAGCCATTGAGCGATATAACCAAAAATCTACTGTAAAATGGCCAAGCAATTGGGAAAATCTGAAAATGTTAGATATCGGTTGTTAGCATCTGTAATCTGACCAGAACCTTAGTCGCATTGTCTCAATGGGTTCCCCCTTTTAGCTGTACACTAAACCAGCAGACATCCCTGACAGGCTGACTTCAACAAACCATACAGACACTGCCCTGCACCAGGCCTAGGACTTCTGGCTACCATCAAATCTGTAAATTTTATTTTTATTTTTACCCTTTATAGACTAGCCTCGGGATGTCCATCGTTGTTCATTGTGCTTCTTTTGAACAGTCAATATACAACATGTATACATATATGGTTTAGTCTGTAATGGGTGAATAATAATCCAAGCAATAATGCGACATCATTATAACATTGCAACAACGTTATTTTTAGTTCTGTTTGGTTACCTCAACTTCACTAAATTTGTAATGTTATTATAACACCTTTTTTTAATAAGTTTAAACCTTACCTAAAATAATGTAAAGCAGTATAACCACTTAGTGATTTTGGGAAGAATCAACGCCGAAGTTGGCAGGACTGTCAGCCAACTCTGCTTAGACCAGGAATACCAACACATAATTGGTGCTGACATCAGCATCAGCGTCAGCCGTCGGCACCAACGGGCGGCGCTGATCACGCTGATCCTTATTAAACATGTTTAATAATTTTACGCTGACTCCGACCGTTGGCCAGTCAGTTAGTGGGTATGGGGCTTAACTGTTACATGATGTTAAACAAGTAACAGACTGACCAAAGCAGTATGGTCGCAGAACATGCCCATTACATGGCTGTTTGGCTAGGAAGGCTTGGGAAGGGCATCAGCCTGGACTTATTGAAATGACAGGGATATACAAAATGTACTGACATAAGGGGGGGGGCGATTAGTTTCCTGAATTCTAAAATGACGAGGGAAATCAGAGTGGTTAAAGTAACAAAAGAAATGAGCACAATATAATTAACATTGTCAGTAAATGAATGTAGATTTAATACTCAGATTACCAATAGCAGTGTCCTATCATTCCTTTACAGATACATAGATAGATAGATAGATAGGTAGATACATACATACATACATACATACATACATACATACATACATACATACATACATGCATACATACATGCATGCATGCATGCATGCATGTATGTATGTATAGATAAATAGGATAGCTAGTAAGATTTGTTCACCAATACTCAGTGTAAACACTGGCTTGTCAATAATGCTTTTACAGCCACACTTTAAATCTCTAAGTTACATGTAAGTAAACAGACACCAATAACAAAGAAATATTAGCCTGCTTGAGGACGGCTTTGAGAGTCCTCCATTAGTTACAGATGTTTGTCTGGCATGTAACGAAGGCCCAGCTCGGTTTGTAGATGTAATAGACTACTGGTGAGGGTATGAAGCGTCAGTCTCTTTTTCCTATTTCACTGATCTATTTTGTCTGTTTTGTCTACTTTTTCCTCCTTTTTTTCTCAGAAACCTAACTATATTATACATTTTAATATTATCTTTCCACCATTGTAATGCCATTATACCCACTCTCTTTCTCAGTAAAACACATCGACCTAGAATTCTAAGTAAAAACAAAAACAAAGTGTAATGCTAGTGAGGATGGGTAAGCCTTGGGAAATTACATAATCTTCTCATAGCAGGAAGTGCATTTACACCTCTTAGGTTTGGGTAATGATGGGGAAGCATTGGAAGTTGCATAATTGATATTAGTTGTCTTTTTCTACTGAAGTAAAGCAGATGTGTAAATGAGATCACAACCTGTATCATATGTTGCATAAGCATTCCATTGTTTTGTTTTTTCTTCTAGTTTACTGGTTTGCACCTTTTAAATGAAATATTAAATTAAATGAGGTACAAAAAAACAGGAACAGTAAGACACATTTAAAGACAAAGAAAGGAAACATTGAAATAGGAAAAGGATCTGACATACCATACCCTTAACATCATTCCTTGCCATAACTAAAAGAGTTATTTGTGTTGTAGACCACCCCTTCCCTAACTCAAACAGTTATTAGTCTCAAGGATTGATCTCATCTGTAACAAAATCAGTTGTTATTTCTCTGTAGGTTCATGAAGCTTCTGTTGTCATCAGAGCCTTTTCCTTCTTTTTCGAGGGGAACAAAAAAACAAAATCAGTTATCTATGTTGTAGATTGCCCCTTCCCTTACTTAATCTGTTATTAGTCACTTGGATTATTCCCTTTTATAATCAAACTATTATTTATATTTATAAGGTTCATGAAGCTGCTGGTGCCATCAGAATACATGTGTCCTTCTCGGAGGTGAACACAAAGACTAATTCCCCTATTAGTGTTGTAGGTCATCCCTTTCAGTAACTAAATACGTTGTTATTTTTCTAACGGTTCTTTAAGCTTCTGGTGCCATCAGAGCAAGTATCCTTCTTATGGCAGTCGAACACGACGACCAAATCAGATATCAATGTTATTATTATCAGTTTTTATTTCTCCATAGGTTCGTTAAGCTTCTGGTGCCATCAGAACACGCATCCTTCTTCTCAGAGGTGAACACAAAGATCATGACCTGGGGCACCGTGCTGCTGCTTCTAGTCATGTACCTAGGGCCTGTGTACGGTTGGGGCGAGTACTCCTTCTACAGAGGTGGGGAACATTACATCTACTTGTGTATGTGTGTCTGTCTGTGTCTGTGTCTGTGTGTCTGTCAATGTATGTGTCTCTGTGTGTTTGTGTCTGTGTGTTTAAGGCTGTGTCTGTGTGTTTATGTGTGTGTCTGTGTGTGTCTGTATGTGTGTCTGTGTCTGTGTCTGTGTGCTGCTGTTGGTCATGTACCTGGGCTCCGTGTACAGAAGTGGGATAAATTACACCCACTTATGTGGTGTCTGTCTGTGTGTCTTTGTCTGTGTGTCTGTGTCAGTAGGTGTCTGTGTCTGTGCTTCTGTTGGTCATGGACCTGGGCCCTGTGTATGGCTGGGGCGAGTACTCCTTCTACAGGGGTGGGACACCTTAAGTCACCTTGTGTGTGTTTCTATGTGTGTCTGTGTCTGTATGTATGTGTGCTACTTCTGCTAGTCATGTACCAAGGCCCTTACACTGCTGGGGCGAGTACTCTTTCTTAGAGGCAGGGAATCTTACATCTACATCCGCATGTTTCTATAATATGTGTATGTCTGTGTTTATGTCTGTGTGTCTGTGTGTCTCTCCATGTGTGTGTTTGGTTGTGTCTGTGTGTGTCTTATTGTGCATGTGTGAAGTGCATGTTTGTGTCTGTGTATCTTTGTGTCTTTGTGCCTGTGTGTTCCCATTTGTCTCTGTGTGTATGTGTCTGTGTGTTTGTGTCTGTGCCTGTGTGTGTCTGTGTTGCTCTGCCTATAACATGTTATTCTCCACTATTATATTAAGATGAACCGCAGGGGTCATCTTTGGGTGTGTGTACGACCTAGAGGGAATCGTCACAACCCGAGGGCGAAGCCCGATGGTTGTTCAATTCCCATGGGTCATACACACACCCGGGGATGACCCCAAAGGTTCTTATATATTTTATCACCCAAACAAGATTCCAAAATTCATGAAAATACTGAAAACAATGAGCGCTATGTACCGTTCGTAGGCAGTGCGGGTGATGAAGTTTAACAAAAACAGATGCGTATGATATGTAACTGGGGCTAAGGTACTTATATCTATCAAAACATGTCCTTCTTGTCATTTGATTACAAAGGTAATACTGTTTGTATTACCTTCTGTTCAGCTGATAGCCTTTGTGATTTTATGTTCACCTTGGTATCAGCTTTACCTTTCCTGTTACAGGATATTAGGATGTTATCATTATCTAGAGCTCTGGTTTTATGTTTATCTGGCTGTGGTAATTGTATTTATTAAGGAAGGATATTGTGATTCTACTTTATCATTCAGGGACGGATTTATCTGATTCTGTAATTTGCCTAGGAGGACAGGCTACTGTAATTTAACATTTATCTTGCCAAGGTAACTTTACCTTTTATGGTAGTTTTTATTTCTTCCTTATCAAAGAAGTTCACTTTGCTGTGTGCCCACATAAATCAGTAGGGGCCTACACTTACTATATTATACTTATATTATATACTTACAGCATAATATACTTACAGCATAATAATATCAAATAAATAACTATACTTCCAAAACTAATCTAATTAACATACATAGGCCTAAATGTTTTTGTGTTTATTCCATCATGTAACTTCACCTCTCCCTCCCTTTCAGGTAAGCTGGACCTGTCGGTGGGGTTCCGCCTCAACTCGACCCCCACCCCGCCCTCCCCGGCCGACCAGCAGGCGGCCCAGTCCTACCTGGCCCGCCTCACCGCAGACCCCCTCCTCGCCACCACCATGCTCAACCTCACCAACTTCTTCGAGATCTCGCGCCAGATCTCGCTGCGCCGGCCGCGTCTGACGTCACGGGGGTTAGTTCTGCCGATGCGCGCGTCGACGCGGGTGGCGCTGCAGTGCCTGTGGGCGGAGTTCGAGACGGGGGCCCTGGAGGAGAGGCTACAGGGGATCGTGGTGTCTAACGCCACCCTCAGCCGCCTCCAGGTGCCCCTGTTTGAGCTGGACCTGTCCATACAGAGGGAGCAGTACCTCGTCTACAGCGACGTCCACATCCCCTACCAAGGTCAGGGAGCAATTCATTAGGGTTGTATCAAGAAAAATCATGTGTCATAAAGATCCAGTCAGGGGCGGATCCATAGGGGGGGGGGGGGGGCGGGGGTCCTGACCCCCCCCCCCCCCCCTTTTTTTTTTGGTGGACCCCTAAACTACAAAAAGAGGGGGAAATGTTGCACGCATATATATATGCGCAATTGCACACAGTTTTAGTTCTTGGCCTTTATGCTGACCCCCCCCCCCCCTTTGAAAATTCTGTATCCGTCCTGTCCAGGGCTCGATCTAAATGGATATGACGTGTTATAGTGCAAAATTTGGTGCCAGATTACATTAAAATCTAGCATTAGATCCACCCCCTTAGATCAAAGAAGCCTACCCCTACCCTAAGTTATGTATAATCTCCACAGGACAGGTCAACAGTTACTGACGTACACGGTTAGTGCTTGTATGCATACAACAACAGCTTGTCTGAAAAGGGAAGGGGGCTATCAAGAAAAATAACATTAAGCCTAGCTCTTTTGGTGCATCAATAAAGAAAAAGACAAAATTGATGATAAAAATATATATTATTAACATTAAAGCAGGTCTTCCCAAGAAAAGCGGAACTGCAAAGGAATTTTAACAAGAAAAAAAGGAAAAGATTTTCAAATGACACATAAAAGGTAACGTTTGAACACGTAAAGCTCACGCGAAAGGAAATGTTTCAAACTAAAGATAGCCTTGTACAATGACTCAATAATGGCTATCTTAATGTATGTTATGGTGCAGAACGGCCCCACTATCCAAACAATAGGTGTAAAGTCTATTCTTGTAAGTGTGAGGCCACTCTCACACCTCCAGTGCGAATTTGTATGAGGCAAGACTGGACAGAGCATTATGATGTCACAGGAGGCATTTGGCCTGTTTAGTGCACAGAAGTGAGTCAGGTTTAAAAATTCATAACTCCAAAACTACAACTTACAAAATTAAGTAAAAAATCATGTGGTAAATTCAAATACTTAATTAATAATTCTGAAAGATACAGATATTAAATGGCATGAACTTTTATTTTGCCCATAGGCCATATTGATGCAGTCATGCCTCACGTGACGTCACAAGCCTTCCTTGCATATGTTGCATGGAGGTATACCTCATTACAATGCCAATCAGACTGTTGCATTTAGATTTAGTTTATTTAAATAACCATATGTAAAAGAAAACATTGTTTAGCCTAATATGAATTAACAGATGAAGGATGAACGTACACTGTAAAAATGATGTTTAGAATTTAAACATGTTAAGGGGCTAAACATGTTTATAATCTAAACACAAGAAATCTCATGTATTTAAAAGCTAAACATTTGTAACTTCTAAACATGTATGGATCAGATATGCTTAGAATATAAACATGTGAAACTGCAGGTGTTTAAAAGCTAAACACTTTCTACTTCTAAACATGTGTTGGATTAGATATGCTTAGAATCTGAACACATGAAATTACAGGTGTTTAAAAGCTAAACACTTTCTACTTCTAAACATGTATTGGAGCCACCTTCATTTGCCATGTGTGTAGTTAAACTGTACTCCACCAGGTGACACTGAATGCCAATGCTCTGTATTTCTTAGAGATTTCTTCTAAATGTTGATATGAATTCATTATAAAATAAAAAGGGAATAACCTAGGTACTGTAGAGTGTGTAAGACATGTATATGGAAAACATTAGAAGCATTTTGAGCTTAAGGAAATTGATTTTGTTTTAGGTTTTGATGATGTAGTCTGTTTAGACACCTTTTCCATATGCAGACAGACATAGGTACTAGGGTATGGATGTAATAGTTCTGGGACCCACTAAAGGTAGCTATGCCCTACCTCAGTTCAGAAGTCAATTCTGCATTTCTCCATGCATACTGTTGAAAGAGGTTTAACTCTAGGATTGGACTTTACCTCTTTGTTGATCAATTGAGATCAGGAAACATGTTTGCCTCTCTGAATTGTAGGTATGTAACATTCCAGCATAGTATCAGAAACACGACAAAAGAAATTGGTTTTATTGATTTAAATGCCATAATTTATAGTCTAAATACTTTAAAGCTAGAAATTATTTGCTAAACATCAAATAAATCCTAAGCATTTAGACTATACACACATTGAAGACCTAAACACTTCAAGGTAAACACCTAAACATCACACATTTCTAAACACTTAACCCTAAACACCAATAATTCTAAACATGTTTAGGGAAATAAAGTGTTCCAAAACTGGATGCGCCGAAGTGTTTAGGAAAGTGTTTAGGCTCTAAACACTTGTTTTAACAGTGTATTTCGAGTGCAAAAGTAAATTTTCGCGTCTCCTTTAAATATCATGAAATCAGCAAATCTATGATATCTAAAAGGAGGATTTTTGATCTAATTATTCCCTTTCTTTGTTTCTGTAAATTGTTTGTTAGAATTTGATCATGGCGATTGAGATGTAACATAGCATTTTTACAGTTATATGCGTTCTTATATAACATATGTCTTCTTATCTAATATATTTTCAGAAAGTGCTACCTGCAGTTTAGACTACAGTAACGTCAACGAGCACGTGTACAGTTTCGTGGGTTTCACCTGGCTGTGTAACCTCCTGATGCCCCTGGTCCTGATGGCCTACTGCTACCTCCGCCTCTTCTGTGCTGGCGTCCAGAAGCTGTGCATGTTCTCCCGGGACGGGGTCACCCCGGAGGACGCCGTGTGGTGCCGGGTGTTCGCCTACACCGGCTTCTCCTCCATGGTGTGCCACCTGCCCTACATCATGACCAACCTGGCCTCGGGCTGCGGGGTGTACGTCCCGACCAACGTCCACTTTGTGGCCACCTACCTGGTCTACCTCAGTACCTGCCTGCTCGCCTGCTTCTACCTCTGTTCCACCAGGTCTTCGCTCGACGGGTACGATGAGGCGGGCACGTCTTGTTGTAGTGTCCTCTCCTGTTTGAATCTCGACCACAGGAACCTGGGTATGTTTAATGAGATTCACCAGAGGCTGTTGTCCCGGCCCGGCTCGGCCACAAACTCTCCCTACAAACCACGAGCTCAAAGAGCCGCCGCAGCCACTCTCAAAACGAACTGTAATGTGAACGAGACGGAGTTATAGGCTGCTGGGAGCTCGTAGTTCAAGACTTATTGCATGCTTACATTGGAAGTTTGTAGATGTTCCGAGGGACATACTCTAATGTGAATGTTGCTGTTAATGTATCCATTATCCGAAGGAAGACGTCCATGAAGTGCAACATGAATTTTGTGTGAATTATTCAATGAACATTTCTATGATCAGAGCAAAAATAGGATTGATATTGATTTTTTTTGTTATTACATATTTTATTCCTTATTTCGATAATCCGTGTTTTAGTGCTTTATCGTTTCCAAGAGGAACCAAGCACTTATTTCAGAATTTCAGAAAATGGCGCCTTACCTTATTAAACCATTCGGAGCAACTAGTTTTCAGATTTTAATGTAATCAAAAATATTGAGCATTCAAAAGCTCTTGGTAGCACCCCTAAATGTGTCCCTTGAAGTTAGCGCATAAAGGTTACCCTGTTTGATATCATTCCCTCCAATAGAAAGGAACTCGAACCTGCTGGTTAGATTCGGTTGTGTCATTCTATCTATTAAAGTTCAAGACGTTTACCCTTAATGATAGAGATTTCAAATGTAAAACATTTCTGCCAGGTTGTGCAGTAAATGTGCGATTGTAGAACAAATAAAATCAATATGATTCACTTATAGGAATGCATATTGATGTGTTTATCCAAATAATTGCATAACATCCTGTTTTAATGTCTTTATGGCGAGATAAAATCATATTTCTTTCCAGTAGTAAAGTCTTTATTAATAATGATGTTATTTTGTTATAATCGTCGGTATCACGATACAAGTGATAGAATTTTCCCATTTTTTTTCTTTGACACCATTACAGTGTATAGTCGCGTATGTTCTCAGCAGGTTACCATACTGAATGCAGGATATGGTATAGATACAGGCGGATAACTTACATTTTATAATGTGTATTATAGGGTGTATGCTATATCCATGTATGCATGAGGGAATACGCAATCTAATATAAAGCGATTATTGTATTTCGTGATTATTGTTTTTTTCATTGATGGGCATTGCAGGGAAGTTTTCCAAGTAAACTATTGGTTTCGTAGAAACCGTTGATGAATTGATCTACGTTATGGTATTAACGGCGCTTATAATCCCTATCGAAACGTTCTAGATCTGTCATCAAAAAATATAACGGGTTCCAACGTGGACAGACTTAAAGAAAAGTGTTACTGATATAGTTTTGATTAATGAATACAGTTGTGTTAGAATGTGGGAAAATGTAGATCTTTATTTATCATAGGAGGAATATGTATGACATTGTATCTCACTAGCCTTGTACTTCTCCCGAGAATTAATGTTGGAAATGTCTCAGGTAAATGAAATTAATTACAAATCGCAAATTTGTTATATTATCACTAAAACAATTTGACATGCATTACATGTATATACATAATTGTCGATGTTTGCATGTTAACTTCACGGGTCTGTATAATTAGGCTATAGCGTTCATGTCATCGGAAAATGTAAAGACTTATTGTAAATAAAATTGAAATCCAATGATATGTCATTACTTGTTTTAGTATTTCTCCTTCTACATACAATGGGTGGGGTTCAAAACCTCAAATTCAGCTCTAAAAGACCGCTCAATATATCAAGCGAAGATGATCCAAATGAGACAGTTAATGTAAAATATGAAACTCTGTCATTATCAAAATGTTGCACTGTAAAAGTAAAACATTTTGGCACTTGGGTTTCTTAGTTTAGACACATTGACTACGGTTGATAACGTTACTTGCCACGGTCGCAGTAATTTGCTTATTTTTCGATGAAAACATAATTGAATTATGACACACTGTCGAAATTTTAGCTTCTCAAGTTATCACTTACGAAAAAAAAAGATTATAATATTGAACTATGCAATTACATGTTGTAGGCTTAGTATTTAAATACTGATCGGCTAAATGTTGTCAAAGAGCCATTTCTCAGTTCTTATATGAATCAAATTGATGCCCCATTGAAAAAAATATTGTAGTCATTTTGTAACATAAGGAGAATGAATTTATGAGAATTTATAAAGATAAAAGTAATACAAGAATTATGAAAGTATACATCAAACCACGAGTTTGACATTTTTCTGATTATGATGTTTTATATGTCTAGTTGACGTTGCAGACGGCATTTAAAATGTATCCTTCTTCATGGATCATAAGAATAATTATTAATTTGATATGACGATTTTAGAAACAAATGCATGCCCTTTATTTCTAGGTCTTTAAATATTCTTAGATCAGAAAATACTCACATGCCTATAATTATGAGAATAGTTGCTCCTAAATTAATCGATGGTATTTCTTGGGCAATATTCTGGCCAGAACTTCTTGTTGGGCCCAGCCGCCCTCTTCCCTGGTCCCAGGTGGTGCCCGGGCCGACCTCTCCTGCCCTGAGTGCGTTCCGCGGATTGCGTTCCGCCCAGAGACACCTGGCGGAAAACACGTGCACCAATGCGGCGCCATCTAGCGGGAAACAGGATAACAAAAACAGATCTAATATCCTTCTATTATCGCTCAGTGAATCCGTTGTGAATCAGAGTTGTTTACAAGTGCTCTCTTCGGTATGTATGACTGTTTGTTGTTCAATCATATGTTTTGCATTTAAGAGACGTTTATATAACTGATTATGGGTACCTGTTGAAGTGGGTCGATCCCTGAAGCCGCTCGGTTTTTGGAATAACTTGGAGATGCTGGTGGAGGGTGTGGTTGTTGCATTCCTGTCAATGTGTCATTGTTGTTCTTGCCGGTTCCGCGAGCTTTGGCCTTAGCCCTTAGGATCAGTTTCTACTATTTAGCTAAAGTTAAAATATGTTTAGACAGTATTTTGCAGTTCAGTTGCAATGATTTAATAAAATTTATTTCCTAGGCAGAATGGAATTAAGTAAATTAATGTTATGGGTGTTTATAAATATAGGGATGACACAATTTTGAAACCCACAGCCAGGGCAGGGTGGTTGGGGAAATGATAAGGAACATGATAAAACTTTAAAAATCCATATCAATTTCAGAGATATGACTGAGCTTCTGAAAAAATGATTGTTTACTATCAAATAATATTGGAGTCAATGGGGAAAAAATAGATAAAGTTTCAATTCATTAATTGCCCATATGAAGATATATATCATAAGAAATGTGTCAATTTTCACTAGTCTATTCTACCAGGCTAGTTACCAACAAATTGCACTAGATCAACAGAATTTATATGTTCAAATATTTCATATAGTAACTCCATGTTAAGGAGAGTCTCTGCATTGGAAAGGTCCATAGCAATGTATATATCATATTGTATTTCTATGACGTTATGAGCAATTTAGATCTAGCATGGACTAACCAAAACCTGGTTGTCCTCTCCACTCTATATTCCTAACCTGTTTACCCCTGCCTTATAGACACTCCATGATACGTAACATTGTGTGCCTTGTACAGCTGATAGTGATGTGTGACTTTCCTCTCAGGGCTGTCCGGGCTATGAAGTAGACCTCGCGACTCACTGACCGGTATGGCGGGGGGAGGCGACCCACGCTGGCCAGGCCCAGGTACGTAATAACATCAAAGTGTTTAACATAAACACCATAGAGGTGCCTTCCTTGAATGAGTTGCAAACAAATTTGATATTTTAATAGTCTATAATATTTTTGTTAAAATATTTATCATCAACGAAAGAGTCCTCCCTCTCTCTCACACACAGGTACATACCTACGCAAATATATGCATATGATGTTTTTACAGAGAGATTGCCCATATGATGACATATAGATCTACAGAGGTATTCCTATGCATGGGAGATGAGGGATTCCCTCACGTAATTCCCACACTAGGTTAACTTGGAGGAGGCCATTTACCACATTAAGAAATATATTTTAATACATCCCACACACGGTTTCAGAAATGTCCCCCTATACCGCATACAGGAGATTTGCACTAGGCGCGGCCATGTTGAACAATGGGGAGTCCTGATTGGCTGAAAAGTCACGCTTGACCACCCACAGGAAGTGGTGCCAAAGGTGTACGCATGCTCTGACCTGGACTCCCAAATGCGATTAGCTAGATTTGGCTTTTGATTGTCAAGATTCTATTCTAGGAATATCCCTGTATATTATACCTGAAAAAAGGCAAATAATCATTTTAATTTCCCCGTCCTGTTTGAAGTCACGGTTAATGACGACGACCCAAAGAAGGGTTACTTCACACTGTTCCTGACCCTGAAGGAGATGAAGACGAAGAAGGCCGTGTTCGGAAAGACCACCACCAAGAACGCCGTCTTCAACAACACCGGCATGTTCGAGACCGGGTGAGTCATGAAGTACTGCCAACTCAACTCCATTGTTGTAACTTCTCCCGGTGTTATATCACCGACAGTCTGGTCTTAGCAAAAACCTGCATAGTTTATAGTTTATACAGTAACAATTGGTATTGAAATACAACTGAAATACGGTAGATTCACAATTTCAAATAATTTGT
Source organism: Lepidonotus clava (assembly GCA_936440205.1). NCBI lineage: Eukaryota > Metazoa > Annelida > Polychaeta > Phyllodocida > Polynoidae > Lepidonotus > Lepidonotus clava. The sequence continues at coordinate 51,111,885 of OW387141.1, read as the reverse complement.
TTGTTATGTTTTGTACAATGTTAGTTGGTAATGATTTTGAAATATAATTTAACATTACAAGTTTGTATCATATTTTGTAATATTCACAATGAAAGACGTCTCTCCATTTACCTTTGTACTTATAAGCTACGTTTCGTATTACTATGCAATAAGCTCAAATGATAAAATTCAAATCAAATGATAAAGCTTATAGAAATTATAATAAAAATACTTTCACTTCTTATAGTTTAATCGATATGCGTGCCAAGGTGACAACAGATAAGGGAGAGGAGATAGAATACCAGTACAAAAAGTCCCTACCAGAGGACATCAACCCAGAACAGAGTACTTATAAGGTAAATAATCCATTTTTGCCCTCACCCTAACGTTTTTAGAGAGTTTCTAGTGAAAAATGTTAGGACTTTGTGAAATAATACGGAAATTTGGACATTTTTTGTTCACTTAAACTGTAACGTATTTAGTAGTAGGCTTGAATAAGGACAAGGGACAAAAAATATGGATTTGTCAAGAGTTAAATGTACATAAGAAGTCTGTAACGGGTAGAAGTTATGTAGGTTATAATAAGGTAGCATTTAATGCTCTACTTGCAAACTGTGACTGGTCCTTATTTGATAACCTAACCGAAAACGATCCAAATATACTATGGGAAGTTTATCTAAAAAACATTGTTTCATGTCTGGACGAGTTATGTCCTATTAAGGAATTGAGAGTCCCTGAAACAAAACCGCTGTGGTTATCTAATGACATCATTGGATTAATGAGGGATAGGGATCATTTCTTTGCCAGAGCCCGACGTATGGGTAAGGAGGATGATTGGAATATGGCAAAATTTCTGAAAAATCGGGTGTCTACAGTGATAAAAGAAAATAAGGCAAGGATAATTCAAGGGAAGTTATCTGATAACAAAAATGATCCGAAAAAATTTTGGCATGAAATTAGCAGTATTTTTCCAAGTAATAGTAACACTAATACAGTGGATTCCTTAGAAAATAATGAACATGAATTGATAAGAGGTCAAACTCTTTCTAACCATGTTAATAACCACTATGTGAATATAGGTGCCAGTATGGCAAATCCACTATTAAATAGATTAGGTGGTATTCAAAATTGTATTAGGGAATTTGAATTTTCATCAAATATCCTAGCCCTTAATGGTAATTTTCTAAATGAAGCAATTACTATTGATGACCTACTTAGCATATTACGGAAAGTAGACATTACCAAATCATCCGCTCTATCAAATATTAGATCATGTGTTATCATTGATGCCTTTGAATCTCAAATATATAGAACTTGCAGACTGTATAATTGTTCTTTGCAGAATGGTATTGTTCCAGATGCTTGGAAAGATGCGATTGTTATACCCCTTCCTAAGGTGGCTGTTGTTAACAATGTTAAGGACTTAAGACCTATATCATTGTTACCTTTGCCTGGGAAAATATTAGAAAAACTTGTTTGTCGTAGATTGAATTCATTCCTTAGGGAACACAATATACTAAGTCCGCAACAACATGGATTTAGACAAAAATTTTCTACAATAACCGCTATCTCCTCTATAGTACATCGAATATATGATAATATCAATACATCACAGCCAACTACAATAGCGTTTTTAGATTTAAGTAAGGCATTTGATTCAATAAATCATGATTTATTGTTAACAAAAATGAAATTTTTAGGTATAACTGATACTACATACAAATGGTTTGTTTCCTATCTTAGTCACAGGAAGCAAAAAGTGTTTATGAATGGATATATGTCTAACACTAAGGAAATTGAGTACGGAGTGCCTCAGGGCTCTGTGTTAGGCCCTGTCCTATTCCTTCTATTTATAAATGAAATAGGCAAAATATTTGCAGATAATGTGATTTTGTATGCAGATGATGCAGTGATCCTTGGACATACAACAAATGAAGTAGAACATTATTTGAATATCATTAATAAATGGTTTAGTGATAACCTACTAAACTTGAATAAGACCAAAACTAAATGGATGTACATTGACCCAAAAAGGGGTAGGACAGGGCTGGAAAATGGTAGGAATTTCTCATTGGCATTGGATGGTACAGATCTGGTTAGAGTTCAGAGTTTTAATTACCTTGGACTTGTAATAGATGAAAATTTGGACTTTGCGGCACATAGGGGTAAAATAAGCTCTCAAGTTCAACAAAAACTGAAATTCTTAAGGAAAATCAGACAATATATCACTGAACACGCCGCTTTAACAATCTATAAAACAATGATATTACCATTATTAGATTACGGGGATTTCATTTATGAACAAGATATTGTATATGCAAATAGTCAATTGCAGAAATTGCAAAACGATGCATTGCGTATAATCTATGATCAATATACTGTCCCTTATCAACAGAGATTAAGGAATGAAACACTACATCTAAATGCAGACTTGTTTACCTTGTATTATAGACGGAGACTCCACCTATTATTATATTCTCACTCACTTTCTGGTAATCCCATATATGTTGACAATAGAAATATTTTAACCAGACATCATGATGGTGTCTTATTAAAAGTACCTAAGGTTGTTAACAAAAGGTACTATAGAAGTCTTTTGTATAGGGCAACAATGCACTGGAATTCAACACCACTTGTACTGCGAAGTGTAGAATCCAAAAAATTATACAAAGATACAGTAAAATTGTATTTTGAAAATCCGTATGTATGATATGCTATGTTGGTTTGCCTATATGTATTTCAGGCTTGCATAATATGGTAATATATTATCACTCACCCATATCATGCTGTTCACCATAATCACAATGGTTTTCATTAATGGATTTCATAATGTGATATCACCATTTGTATATCGAGAAACAACCAATCTGTTATGTTACATTGGACATGTTAAACTTGTATTGCTGCCTCAGAGGGAGGGGAATTAAAATCGTCTATGACGATTCCCAAACCCTAAATAAAAATCAACCAAAAAAAAAAAGAAAAAAAAAAAACATTCACATATATAAACGTGGTTCCCAGTCTTCAGGAAATAATAGATTTTCAGCCTTGGACTTTGGTAAACTTATTTCTAATTTCCGTCATTTTGTTTCGTGTATTTCAGCTAAAGAACGACCAGATAGTGCTAAGTGTGTGTAAAGCCGAGTCGGTGTCCTGGGCGCAACACGCCAAGTACCTCATCAAACGAGACTGAGTCGGATTGTGTTCGCCTAGAAGAGATAGCCCGGAATATTTGCGCGGGAGGGCTCCAGTTGTAATACGCAATTTTTTTTTTAATCTTAGGAGATCTTCCTAATGGCAGGAAAATTATGAAAAATACAAAATGTTAAGTTTAAAGCCCCATTTATCGATATGCCAAATATTTAATATTCGATTCATTATTTTTGCATTATTACAGATTTCAGATTAGGCTGAACTGATTCCTTCTATAATGTAATGTGATAACATTGCTTCGTTCTGCACAGAAGGTTTATATTTTAATCACCAAAATTGCTGTAAAGGAAAATATACTTCACACATTTTATCATGTAGAAATGATTTACAATATAAAGCCATCATATTTTGATAATGGTCCTTTGAAAATGACTTTAACGAAAGAAAACAATTACCAGAACCCCCTCGTCTCGGCCATTCTCAGGTATCTCTTCTAGGCGAATTGATAAGTGTTAGAAGCGAAATAGTAAACGTTTCACTATTCCCTGAAGAATTTCCTTTTTAAAATTTGTTCATTGTTTCATTGATAATGGCATCCTTTTACCATGTTTTATCACAGTGTCCATGAGTATGCGAAACTCATGAATTTGAAATCAATTAACATTATGTATGCAAGTATGACAGCCCTGTGATAGACAATATTTAGGATTTGTACGCTACAGTGTAAAAAAGAAAAAAACTAGTCTCCCATGTGAAAATGACATTTACTTCGTCACCTAATTGTATGTGCTTCATTCACACTTCAGTTTTTTGTTCTCACTTCAGTTGCATTTTTACATTATACTCATTAGTTACCTACGTACTCGTATGTGACTGTGACTCAAATGTTTATACTCGGAAAATGGATCTGGATTAAACAACGGTTTAGTTACACATGGTATACTCAACATTGTCAGGTATGGATATTATTCCGAAGATCACAGTGTAACCTATGATGTACTTGAAAAGGTCCAAAAAGGATATTATTTTTGGAATACTTTTTGCTTTTCTAAGTCCTTAACCATGTATTCACTGTATACTCATTTGTATTTAGTAGTGTTTTAGTTACATTCCCTCTACTCGTGTTCTTGCCTTTTTTCTGTTCGTGTGCGCCGTGTTATATCATACCCCCGCATTATTATACATAATCTGCGAATAAACGTTCTTCATATCTGTATGAATAATTTCATATACACTATGATGATATAAAGGATAATTAGACTTTATTGAATCTTTCCACTTCTGTAGTAAGTGTTCGAGCCTGGGTTTGCTTTAAAGGCGACCGTTACTTATCTAAACTCAAGTACAGACTGTCAAGAATGACGTAACTTATTGATGCGTGCTTGTCTCTAAATGAGATTAATCTGAGAGAAGTATTATACCAAATTTACTTGTGTGGAAAGATAAGATAGTTTTGCTAATGCTCAACTGAAAAAAATTACGCCATTTGATCAAATCTTTAACCAGCTTTTCAGTGGTTTTGTATAAAACTATAACGGTACCTTTTTTTTGTTGCATTCAGAACGTTAAATGATAATTAGTTTGCACCAGTTTACTATTCGATACTCATTTTCACTTTCATCTGAGAAATGTAAGGTCCATCATAATATGATATTATATAGTGGTTGTACGAAAGTATGAAATAAAGATGATTACTAAGAATTTGTACCTTTGTGTTGTTTATAACTTTATTGAGATTACCATTACATAGAATAGCTACATAATAATAATTATAGTCATAGAGAGTTCGATTCTGTAGATCCATGTGTACGACTTTAAAATAAGGGGAGATAGTGCGGGGGGGGGGGGGGGGGCGTTCCCAATGGCCTATGAGTATTCCTAAGGAGGTCCAAGCTAAGGCCTCTCGAGGCACTCTGATTGAGGCTGCCAAATCATATATATCAATTCATATCATATCGATGCACATACAGTGGATCTAAGTGGATAATGACATGACTAGGGCAACTGAAAGAATATGGCACGGCTTTGGATTTACTGATAATAATGTTTCATTAGGCGATATCTTCTAACCCCACTACTCTCCCCCCCCCCCCCCCCCCCACACACACACCCTTTCCCTGCTACATCAAGAATTAAATTAAAGAAATCACCGTTCACACACACACAGACACACAGACTTACTTACACACTCACACACACACAAACACACACAAACACACACACACCACGACCCTCCCGTGGCCCAGTACTGGCAGTAGGCGTCGTCCCCCTATAGCTAGGCCTGTAAGCTATGATTAACCCTGGAGTACTTCACGTGTAGGTGTGAAGGTGGGCTTATCGGACTATCTCCGCTGGTCAACACGTGCCATGTTATTTGTTATCTGGTCAAACACAGACGCGCTAATTGCAATCATCCAGTCTGAACGATGGCCAGGGGAGGGTCAATATGAGAACGTGTTTAGTTTTCCTAATAATAATTATTCCTCCAATTTCGCGATTTTGATTCCCAAAAGTGTCTTAATAAACCTGAAATAAGTGCCTAAAACGAAATCAACCGTCTGGTACATTGGAGGAAAAACATTAATTATGCCGGTCTATTTAGGACAACCTAGTTCAAAAGGTCGTGTTTCTATCTATATCGTGATAGTCTACTCGTGATATAATCATGATTTTGGGTACCAAAGAATAAATTCACAAATCTTAGCAACAGAATTGATTTTGAAATAGTGTGACAAAAACATATTTGTATAGTTCACAAATCATAAAAATTAGGACAACCTTTCTTTGAAAATATTTCAAATATATATCTTATATAAAAATGAATATCCTTAACACATGAAATGTTTCGAATAATCAGGGGAGGGTCGATATGGAAAGCGTTAACATTGTTTAGACATAATCGGAAGTACTGCAATGAGAGTTTGTCTTATTAATTCTCCAGATTCACATTTTTCTTGAATATTAAAAGAACAGCTTTAATCTAGCTGAACAACTGTGCCTAAAAGGATAGGATTCAAATAAAATATTACATGAAAGACAATAGTTATGACGACCGATCTAGGAAAGCTAGGAAACCTCAACTTGTTCATGTACTCTAACAATAACACGAGTAAGTGACATGCCATGAATCACGGTATTAAACAGAAATGTATCAAAGTGGAAATACTCCACAGTACAACAAATTGATATGGTATTGACTAAATGAAGTTTTGCCATTGACACCCTTGTCACTGTAGCCTGCAGCTGCTTTAAAATGCACATGATTACTTGCCTGTCCTCATAGCACATTTATCTACACCGTTCACCATCATCAATAATGTAATAATGGTAATAATTATATCCAATCATACTTGTCAATAATAATTATAACGAAGTAGACCAAAGAAGTGTACCTGTGTAGATCGTTTATTCAGTATAAAATTAAGATTTCTCTTATACAAAACTTACAGCAAGCGTTTTCTGCTTTTTGGATCATGCAAATTATTACAATGTTTGGAGCAATAACAAAGAAAAGTAAAAATAAAGAAAATCATAGACAGATCTGAAGTACCTTTGCCGTTATAATGCTACATGAATGCCTACTGAAAAGGAGTTCTTTGTACAAAAAGCACCACTTATTCTTACTTTTGCTAGAGAGTACAGAGTATCCATGTAGAGAGATACGCCTCTCTCCCTTTCTACTAGGGGGCGGCACTGTACCCAGGACACGGTCCACTGACCTCTACTAGAACCCCAACAGACTGGTCCAAGGTCACTAAGTAGGTCACCTGTTTACAGCCTCCTCCACCAGAGGGCAGCCCACACACTACACTATGAGATGTGACATGACCATTTCCCAACGATAGCTAGAGAGGCCTAGAGAAATAGGTCATTACCATTTCTCACCAATATCTAATCTCTGTTTTTGCATTCCTCATGAGTAACCTTAAAAGGGCAGTCAACCTCATACACAGATAATGAAATCAAAAGTAAAGAATAGTTGGATGATGATACATCTTTGAAGTCAATGAAATGATACATTCTCAGCCTTTCACACCTCATGTAGAATACGCACAACTCGCTTCCTTAAATCTACTCTACAAAGTGTCAGATCTAGAACTTCTTCATAAAAACACATTCAGACAAGTGAAATGGTATCCCAGACCATTTTGGTTTTGGTTATGTTTGTGACGGTAACTGAGATGGAACAAATGGTTTACAAATGGTGTGTGTGTCTGTGCCCATGCCTGTGTTTGTGTCTGTGGCTTTGTGTCTGTGTCTTCCTGCATATGTGTCTTTCTGTGTATGTGTCTTCCTGTGTCTTTGTCTGTGACTTTCTGTGTTTGTCTGTGCCTGTGTCTTTGTGTGTCTGTGTCTTTGTGTTCTGTGCCTGTGTCTTTGTGTGGATGTCTTTGTGTGGATGTGTATGTGTCTTTGTGTGGCTGTGTCCTTGTGTGTCTGTGCATATGTCTTAGTGTGTCTGTGCATGTGTCTTTGTGTGTCTGTGCATGTGTCTGTGCCTGTAATTTATGTGTCTGTGTATGTGTCGCTGTGTGTCACTGTGTCTTTGTGTGGCTGTGGCTGTGGCTGTGTCTTTGTGCTGTGTCATTGTGCCTATGTCTTTGTGTCTTTGTGCATTGGCTTTGTGTGTCTGTGTCTTTATGTGTCTGTGCCTGCATTTTTATGTGTCTGTGTATGTCTATTTGTGTGTGGCTGTGTATGTGTCTTTGTTTGGCTGTGGCTGTATCTTTGTGTCTGTGTCATTGTGTTCGTGTGCATTGGCTTTGTGTCTTTGTCCACTGGCAAATGAGGGCAGAAGGGGCCTTTATCAAGTTTATGATGAGTCATATTAAAATAGGGGAACGTCATTCTATATCACCGGTTATGGCAGAGTCAAGAGGCAGGAATGAGCAACATGTGACTGCATAATGAAGAGAAGGAGATCGTTAACCCTATAGGGCGCCGAAGTAACTCACGTCCGTTTTAAACATTCTTTGCGACACCCCCCATTTGTTGACCTTGTATTATCGCCCACGGCGAAGTGACGGACGCTACGTCCGCGAATTGAAGTATTTAAACAATATAAATGGAAATTGTTGGAAAAAACATGGTAAAACGTGTTATTTAAAGAGGGTGTATCTTGAGTTCACGTCGTACAAATGTCAAGTTTATGTTTTTTTCACACTCACAAACTGTAACACAGCGGCGTCGCACATACGTTCATGCATTTTGTGATGTTTCTTTAGGTTTTACAAGTCGGGATAAACTTATCCTTTACATCTGTAACCTCTTTTCTTAAGGCGAAAATATTTCTGTAAAAATATTGTTTTATTGGGGAGGTATCATGAGTTGAAAATAGTCGCCCATAGGCTTAGCATTGTGCAGTGTATGTGGATGTGCCCAACAAGGAACCAGCGGCGTTCTTTCCTACCTCCAAAGGCTAAAGAGTTTGCGAGAATTGGCGAGACTTCGGCGCCCTATACATATTTCACTTACCAACCACCCCAAGGCTCCCCCCAAGCCTCCCCCACCCACCCATCCCTATCCCTCAAATGCCACAATGTAATCATAAAAGATAAGAGCACTCTAATCTTGAATAGATTAAGTGTACAAATAGGAACTTTGAAGAACACGAAAATTTCAATCAAAGTGTTTCATAGTTTGTTATTTACCAATAATCAATACAAATGAACAAAATCCCTTTTCTCTGATATAAGGATTACCTACATTCAAGCTTTTATGCATGCATATATATTCAAATGAGCTTTACAATGATACTGGGTTTAATGTAGAATGACAGTTCTATAGTTCTGCATGTTTGACTCTCTAGAGTATATATACACTGCCATGGCATGGCTACATTATCAGGGATAACTTGTATTTCAATGGGGCACCCACAGATCCTTTCTTCCTACTAGTTTTTTGAAATAGTGATGACACATAGAAGCATGGAGAGTCGGTGAGAATGTTGTGAAAACCCGTCGCATACATAGACTTGAAGGGGTAAGCCTAAAGACACAGAACATGGAAAGGTTTGAGAAACCTGGTGCTATACATTTGACAGAGTGCCCTATCACATGATTATGATACTATACTTGGCACTGTTCCAGCATGAGCTTATATATACACAGGTTATACTTCAAGTGAAATGAGCTTTAATTAGGATGAGATGAAGGAGATCTATACGTTACATGACTCTCACACTACAGCTGATGGGATAGGGGAAAAACAGGAAGGACATGCTCAGAGAGGTCGATTCAGGCAAAATTCAAACATATGTCAAAGGGCACCCAAATCATACAAAATCTGTTAAAGCCTACACGCCTCTGCCACTCGTATATTTTCATTATATTGCCTATGTGCACCTTAACTTAAATATAATGAAAGTTGGTCTGATTATCCCACCAATTAGACAAGTATATTATGCCGTTGTGGTTTTGGTCCGTTGACGTTGGCGCGACCCTCCCCATACCCGGAAAACGTGCGCTTTTCAGCGTCAAATTCCACCTTTCTAAAGAACGCATTACACGTTGACCTAATTATAAAGGTTTAATTACAAAAGACCCCCTCCCTGCGTCCTTTTGTTCAAAATCATTGACCGTCACTTACACTATATTCTTTTTGGTAGCTTAGGTATTTCATATAGCATGTACTATCTGATTATAATTATATCCTTTCGCATAGATCACTTTGAATTTACGCGCACGTGTAGGCTTATGTAAAGCATTATGAATGTATCTATCTTATTTTTGAATGTGCAAACATACTAGACATTCAAATTGTCATAGACTGATCACTACTTGAAATACTTGGAAAAAATTAACCATATTGTAACGAATTAATGTGATCCTGTAAGTATTTGAATTTCACATTTATAATTGTAATAACTCTGAAGACCAGGGGAAATCTTCACGATTATTACTAATAAAAACCTTTTAAACAAACCATAGAGCTAACTGAAAACAATACGAAATGTACCAGCGTCCAGTCGGGCAGGGCTGAGTTGGGCAGGGTGGTCGATATAGGTTACTATTGGGGTTTTAGCATCCCTCATCATGGCGGCATGATACGAACAGAGGATTTCCTCATGTTTATAATAATGTTATATATACTAGGCTCTTTAATCCCCTCCGAAAAGAAAGTGAGTATTCGGTATTACATGCATTATGCTAGCAGACAAAGTAAAACGTATAGCATTTGAAAGACTATTCTACGACGTCGACGTCTGTGATCGTCTGTTTCAAGTTTGACCTCATTCATACATAATACGTAATGCAGCAATTAAGCCTGTGTAAATCATATCAAAAGTATGTCGCAGTAAAAGTTTGATTTGGTTCTTTCTAAAGATTGACAAACGTTCACTGTGCAACAAATGGACATTCTCCCCTAGTTTTTTCCCACTCCGTTATCACAATAGACCTTATACAATTACATCTTGTTCTCCACACTCTAGTAGCCTATTTTGTTGTTCAGCGGCCGTTCGTGCACCTTTACCTCCTGTTTGACGCCGTACCGGAACTGACACTTGCCCTTGGTGTAGATGACGATGGTGGAGTCCTGGATCTCGATAAAGTCCAGGGTCTTCCCCTTCCTCCTCTCCATGTCCAGGTGGCCCTGGACGATGTCGGCGATGTCGTGGCCCATGGCCTTCACCAGGCTGTTATTGTCCTTGATGTTGGTGAAGGTGACGTAGGCGTACCCCCTGATCTTTGACTTGATCTGGAACTCCCCGCTGTACTTCTTCTCCTTGACGACCAGCTCGGCCTCGGCCATGTGCTCGGGGCGCACCCTGATCTGACTCTCCACCCCCCAGTTGAGCTCCTCCTCCAGGGTCTCCCCCTCCACGTTGGTCAGAGACATCTCGCGGTGGTAGCCGGCGTTAGCCTCCATGATCTCCCCCGGGGTGCACAGTTTGACGCTCAGGTCCATGCCCTTGGTGAAGCTCGTCTCGATCTCCGTCATGCACGTGGAGCGCGTGCTCTTCTCCGTCTTTAAGGTGTACTCCTGCGAGTCGGCCGTGTTGTTGGTGAAGGTGGTCTGAAACAGGACATTGGTGTGGGTGTTTCCCGTGTCCGCCGCTTGGGTCGCATGGCCACCGCCATTTTGCACGATCCTCCTGCCGCTGCCTTCCTCGTCGAAGTTGTCCTGGGCCAGGCGCGGCCACAGGGTCTCGTCGTGGAACTTCACGTCCGACCAGTCTATCTGTAGGTGGAGGTACTTTGACCCCTTGCGCTCCTCCTTCTCTCTGAGGTTACGCTGTGACTTGGTGGCCGTCTTATCGTACTCCCTCCAGGCCCAGTCCCGCACAATCTGAGTCAGGTCTATGTACTGCGCCATGGTAAACACACCTGCAAGAAACAGCGTTTTACCGTCAAACCCTACAGTTCCCACAACTTTTTATCAAAGAAAGTGTGAAAACAATCATTTTTCTGTAATTTCCGGGTATTTTTGTGCATTTCTTATCGTTTTTGAATAAACAGGACTATGTTTTGGCCCTCCCCTATATTTTCGGAACTTCTCTAGCTAAACAGCGCGCGCACAACACTTGGGTCATTTCTATATATAGCATATAAAGGAACAGAAATAGCAGTGTGAGTAATATGGATAAATTATGAACCAGTCTTGTTTTTATGACATTTTTACATCGGAAACAAGAAAATTACATACAATTAACCCTTATATTATGGGAAAACACGTGTTTCAAAATGGCGACCAAAACAAAAATTAATATTATGATAAGAGAAGGCGTGGCATAGGTTCGCGTTATATATAGCGCGAGCGTTTCGTTGCTCCTGCCGTTCCCTCTGTTCTCTCCTTTACGTTTTCTAACATTTTCTCTCTGTTGAAACCACCAATATTACAGCGATATCCATGTCGGCCGCCCGTTTCATTCATTCGGCCCGACTGGATCCTGTGACCTACTTACCGGGAGCTGTCAATTGCGCTCCGGATCACTCTCATCTAGGTATTGGCAATCACCCCGAGTGATCAATGTCAGGGGTCGGGGAGGGGGCCAGCACCCTGAACTAACCCCTTATGGCCCTTTATACCATAGGATATAACGTAAAATGGGTATAACAGTATCAGAAGGGCCGAGCGCACTCAGCGGTTAGGGCTGAGAGGTGGAGAGAGTGGAGCTACAAGATGGCAGCCGCCGTCCCCACCTTCCCCGCAGCGCGCCGGGCCTCAAGCTCCGAGCAAGTGAATGCCACGTCGGGCCACGCCGGGAAAAACAACAATAACGCCATCTTCTAGGTCACCCACACCCAGGGCAGCCATATTCGGCGACAAAATGTGAAAATTTCAGACGGATTGGAGGAAAATTGGGAAAGTTGTGAGAGGACCAGGATCCTGATGTGACGGCCGGGATGGCCTTGTGGAGGGGGTGGGCGTGTCGGGAGACTCTCCCTGATGGCCGGGGTTTAAGGATAAGACGTCGACTTACCGGTGTTCTTTGTTGACAAGTGGACTGACAACTTCACAAACTTCACACAAGTCAGGCAGGTATCGCCGTTTGTCGGATAAACCCCTCCAGATGATGTCCTCCGACTCTCACTCTGATTGCTCCCTTAGCGTCCTGACGCTGGGCATTTAATTCTCTGAATTCCTGGTTTAGAAATAACCCCTTAACCTCAGATTCTATTGGCTGAGAGTGGTCACGTGTACACTAATTTATGCATGGCCTAGACTAGTTTAGCTTGGCTTGACGGCCGCTGTTCCCTAGACAACTTCTGAGAGGGACGCCGTCGGAAAAATCACAATTTCGCGCCTTTTCTCGTCGATTCAAGCAGCGGGGGAACTTTAAATCCTCACGGTACCACACGGGAATATATTTAGAGTCTCCTTAGGTAGGTTTGAAGTGGAAATACCCGCCAGTTTTGTGGAGGTAAGCGGCACAATGAGAGGTGCGAGGAGGGAGGAGGGCCGCCAGTCCGCATCAGTCGGAGGTGATGACGACCGCTCAAAAGGCGCGCGCTTTTCAAACGTCCGCCGGCTTCAAACTTCCCCCCTTCTGGGGTCCAGATGGATCTTTATTTCCGGGATTTCCAGGAAATTTCCAGTCCCGTCCGCGGTGTCCAGTGGAAGAGCAAACAGTGCCCAGACGTCTGGATTGCGGGACTGGTGTTTAATCGCCCGGGTTTGAGATAAGGATCCGGCCTAGCCGCAGACGGACCTCTCGGTCGGTGTCGTGTGGTGAGTGCGCTCCCGATTGCGCTCGTCTCCCGTCCATGTTTAATGCATTTATTCCAACTTATTCTTGTGGTATTATATTCGCGCGGAGTACCCCGATCGCACATGTCTCAGACAACGTACTGGTGTACGTGTTATGCATTCTTTATTGTCTAGTTTCAGAGTTATCCCTGTACGTGTATAGTCTTATAACACACCACGGACATCCCCTAGACTCTATAGTACTGGAGTGGCGCTCCTTCTAGACGTCGTCGGCGGGCAAGGTGCTTGTACAAGGATGTCGAAATGCGATTTTGTATTCAAATCCATAGAGGTATGTACATCTCAAGTGGCATTAAGTTAATTATAGCTGTAACGGCTTTACCCCTTACAGCGTTACCATTACCTTTGTACGGCGTGGTGTTTGTAGATGGGCTCAGAGTAAAGTGGTGGGTTAGCGGGCAGGTATAAGGGGGATCAAAGACTGTATTCAATGTATTGTAATAGGACTTGGCCTTTCCACGACCTGAAGGTAAATCTCCATAAGTCACTTAACTGGGTGTTCCCCATTTTGAGTGAGATTTATAGAAATAACATTGAAGGTTTAGGGTTAGTATTTATCCAAGACTCTAGCGAATAAGTCATGGCTGTAGGTAGGGCGTGGAAGACCACTAGGGGCGGATCCAGAATTTTGGAGGAGAAAAAAAAGGCGGGCGGGATTTATACAAAAAACAATAAAAGTTGGCCAAACATAGGGGATGACCGACCATCTCTGTTGTGCGTATCTAAAAGGAAGGAAAATGGAAACTACAAATATATTAGCCCCTCCTTGTTTTTTCTCTCTTGGTAATAACCCTTCCCTTCGTAAACCTATTCATTATAATCATGATTTACATTAAACTTTACATATATACAATAATCATTGCTTATTATTACAATTCGTTAATCTAGATTAAGACGCGAAAACATTACAACATATTCCGTTTACTTATTTTCTATGCAGTTACTATTAACCATTATGATACGAAGATAATGGATTTAATCAGTTATAATTGTGAGTCTTATCCATTAATTAACTCATTGTTATTCATTAGTTTTACTTATAGTCTTTATGAGTCGGAGTGTTAACAGTAACAAGTAATCTGTTATTTGTATTTGATGTTTTTGTTATTTCTGTTTGTATTTTCTTGTATTTATTGCATATAGTGAGACATGATTATAACATTAGCAGTCTTTCATAATCTGTTTCCCTCTCAATTTTCTTTAGATAATAAGAATATCTATAATAATGGTTGTGGTAGTGGACTCTAAGCAAAGTCTATAGGGTGCTGACCATACAAGTGCTAAGTAATACTATTTACGTTTTCTTTCTATTTAATGTTATGATCCAAGCTAAAGCATAATTCCATCTTGCCTTGTGTTGTATAACCCTGACTGAAAGTATACTTTAGGAATACTCGTCTTAAGATAACAGACGCCGGGACGGACAGCTCAGTGATCTTGGGATTACACATGTGTTGACGTTCCTTAGAAAAGCCTCGCGAGTACCACTGAGGTGTAACAAATGTTCTTCACCTGCTCAGGGAAGTAAGGATTCCGATGGGGAGGCCTGAGGCAGAAAGGCTCGTGTCATAAGTGAGCCCAGCCAAGGATGCAGCGTTATAATTACGTTGGAGCAACATTCCTGTTGGTTCTATTATTTGGTTCATTCTTTTGATAGCTCCTAATTATGTTGCTACAATGTACTGCCATGATGTTGCAGTGTGACGTTATTACAATGTTCTGGTTATATTCCTCAACCTAAACATAATGTTCTTATAACCTTCTGTTTTGCTTTTGTCCTAACCTCACAAAAATTACCATAAGTTATAATAACATTGTGATTTGGTGAGGTTTCAACCTCACCAATAATTACGGAATTGTTACATACCATCTTAGTAAGTAACAAACTGACTAAAAACATATGCATTAAATAAGTAAGTAGAAGACAGATTACGGATAAAACATATTCTGTTTAATAGATAATTTTGGAGGTAATAATTTCACATACATAATCCGGGGACAATGTTAATTGTAGATAATGTTTGTCGTGTATAAGGGCTTGTAAGTCCACGGTATGATATGCATAAGAACACAGATATCCAAGTCCGCTGATTAACCACCTGATGGAGTTCAAGGCCCTATAGATTATAAATTTTTTGATTAAGGGCGTAGGTGGGCGGCCAAAATTTTAGTCCATGTTGTATGTCCAGCGTTTGACCTGAAAGTGGCGGGAGCTGGGGGCCAATGGAATGTGTTCATGGTCCATTGGGTCCGGTGTAGTTGGATATAGTGACCAATGTAATGTATGTCCCAGTAATCTGTCCAATAGGGGTAATGACCCGCAATGGGGCAGGGGCCCCATTCCTGCCTCCATTAAATAAGTAAGTAGAAGACAGATTACGGATAAAACATATTCTGTTTAATAGATAATTTTGGAGGTAATAATTTCACATACATAATCCGGGGACAATGTTAATTGTAGATAATGTTTGTCGTGTATAAGGGGTTGTAAGTCCACGGTATGATATGCATAAGAACACAGATATCCAAGTCCGCTGATTAACCACCTAATGGAGTTCAAGGCCAAGCTTCTGAGTTACATGTCCGTAAGGGCATGGTGAACTGAGGTGTAAGTAGCGGCTTTTGGGGTTATGTAGTCTCTGACGGCCATGGACCGCCACGTGCCATGGGCCATGACGTCATTTAAGTCCGCCCCTGCCTGGTTGTACACATATTGGGCCGCGCCCCTCCTTAAGCTGTGGAGGGAGTAGGCCGATGTACTAAGACCGGCGCGGTTGACCAGCTGCGCCCACATTCTGGCAAGATGTCTGGTGGTAAGAGGGTTTCCGTCCGGGTAGGCCAGGAGTGGGGCAGGAGCGAGGGGGGCGCTCGGGAATGAGGCCTTGTATCTACTAAAGGCAGATACTGGGCAGAGTTGCTTGTCCTTAATCGGCGGGATGAGGAGGGCGGACGCGTCCGAGGCCCGTTGGATGGTCTTCGACCACTTGACTGGGAAGCGTATCCCCTTAGGTGTAAGGGCGACGTCTCCCCAGGTGAGGTGGCGTGTCGGGTCAAAAGCCTTGACCGTCGAGGGGGCCGCCGAGCTTTGGCGGAGGAACCCCGTGTAGATGAGAAGAATAGCGAACCGGATGAGTGGTGAATTAGGCACATCGTGTGCCTGGGCTAGTATGCGGCGGAGCAAGTCTGGCCAGACGGGCAGCTTTGGGGCTGGGACGTGCCGGACATTTATAGCAATGGCACGCAAAGCCAGCTGAACCCTATAGTGATAGAGCGCCTTATCCGGGAGGCCTACTATCTTGAAATACGTCCTTATATGAGATATGTTGTTGGAGATGGTGCCCGGGGTGTTGTGGTGTCTCGCCAGATACTCAATGAACCAGCAGATGTGGAGGTAGCTAGGGCGTCTGTAGGAGATGTTGATGCGGCGGCAAAAGGCCACAAATAGTATGACTGCGGCCCGCCTGCCTGCATTGGTCCCTGGTCGGTGGGCCTGGGCTTGCCGATTGTCAGCTTGTCGGGCCAGACCATCCACAAACGTATCTGGAATCAAATAAACGCATTATAACTAAAATCTCCGCGGCCAGGAGTGGCTCGTGTGAGGTCGAGTTGGGAGACAAGGTGTTCAACCACCTTGCGGTGCTGGGGGTCGAGCGCCGCCCGGCTCAAGGCGTCCGGAAGGACCATACCTTCCCCTGGTGTATGTGAGAAGATGAGGGTTGTGTCGGTTTCTGCGGCGTGATACCATATGGCCCGGGCGCATGCCGCAAGGACAGGATCCTTTGCCCTCCCGGACGTGAATGCGTCGACTGCCGCCTTGTTATCACAGAAGATCTGGACCGTGCCTCCTGCATGGTGTGGAGTGACGAACACCCTGGCTGCGGCCATACAATTTATGGCCTCCAGCTGGGTAATATGGTGTGTCTGGGAGAGCTGCTCATCAAACTGATGCTCATAGAAGCCTTTCCCATCGGAGGCCCCTGCCCCCTTTAGGCAGGCGTCTGCCCATATCCGTTTTACCACGATGTCCGTCGGAATGATGGCACGCCCGTTACATCTCGGCAGATACTTGGCGAACCATCCTAGGTCCGCTCGTACCTGGTCCGTAACCGGGATGACATCTGCGTTTGCGGCTCGCAGCGCCGCGAGGAGTCTGCACATGAATAGGCGGGCGGCCCTCACCACCTTCGCGAGGTGGTTGACGAGCCCGACTATGCGTTGCATGTATTTGCGGCCGATGCTCCTTCGTGTGGCGGCCGTGGCCAAGCACTGCTTTATTTCGTCCAGTTTGTGTGGGGGGATCGACAGCTCGTTCCTGTATGTGTCGATTCGGATCCCTAACCACACCACACTCTGGGCTGGGGGCTGAAGTTTCGACTCCGCCACCTGCAGCCCTAGCTCGTTCATGAGGGCCTTTGCGGCCTCGTAGTCCCTGTCCGCCGTTCCTTTAGTGGGGGCAATTATAAGGGCATCATCTAGGTACATGTGGGCCGTGATCCTCTGTTGCTGTAGGGCACGCACGATGTAGTTGGCTACAGATTGCATTGCAAATGAGGACATTCTAGCCCCAAAGGGTATGCGGCGGTCGAAATAGTAACGATTTTCGAACGCCACTCCCAAGAGGGGCCAGTCTGCCGGGGAGACGGGAAACTGTCTATACGCTCTAGCTAAGTCTACCACGGCCAGGTGCACCTCCCCCGGACACATGGCAGCGATGGTCTTAACTGCGGAGTCTATTGTTGGGAGGTGGTGGGCTGCGTATTCTCCATTGAAGCGGTGGGGGGCGATGTACTGGTTGACACCTCCCCCCGGGTAGGAGAGGTCCACAATGATCCTCCTCTCATCCGAGTCGTTCTTCTCCCTGGTCATCAGTGGGCTGGTGACAAACCAGGGAGTGAACGGGGGTTTAGTGTACGGACCAGCCAGGGCGCCCAGTGAAGTCTCCTTTTCGAGGTATTTCTTAACCTGGGCCGGGAATCTTGTCGCCGATGAGTGATTCTGGATGTCACTGGTGTTATACAGTGGGGGCCCCATGTATTGTATGGGGAACCCGTAGTGTATTCCCTGGAGTACTGTACGATCATCCTCGTGGCCAGTTGCTCGTGATATCCATTCACTAAGGTTGAGGGACGTGTCCAGTTGGACCCTTGCCCCGTCATGGTTGTAGGCATTCTTGCTCCTGACGCTGTCGTAAAGCATTGCCAGCTCTGCTGGGACCTCTGTGTCGGGGAACGGCCAGCTCGAGTAGTCCACTGTGGCCTGAGGTGTGGCACCGGTTTGTATTTCCCCGAGGCCATGGGGGGCCCCTTCGTAATTGACGTCCGTGACCTCGCAGTCGGGGGTCCGGGGGAGCACGTAGCACACTGCCGCTGCTGGTACATCTTCAGTTGGGTCGGGGCCTGTATCCTGGCAGGCCAACCCTGGTATAGGATGTTCGTCGCCGTCAGTAGTCTTTCTAGGCAGGGCTGGGTCTCTGGGGCTGGACATGTTATTGGCAGAAGCAGTTTGCTTACCTACGTCACCCTCTGTGTAGACTTGAGTGCCGCCTCGACTCTGTACATCGGCGTTGTCGGTTCGTTTCTTGGTCCTTTCGTTGTTGCGTTGTTTTGTGTCGTCCCGGTAGCCATCTTTCTCCGCGAAGTCCTGTGTATATGGCGGCCGGTGAGAAGCTTCTTCTGATTGGCCGGCTTCCAAGGTCAGATGGGTCCTAAGCTGCGATTGGCTGGTATCCATTTCCGTGTTTATTTTTGGTTTTTGCACGTGGGTTTGTTTGGGTTTGGCGCTTTCATTGACACACTGACCTAGGTGGGAGACCTTGGGTGGCGGGACTTGTTTGGGTCGTTTCGGATGAGTAGGTCTGCCCTGGCTGTCGTCTGGTGAGGGGGAGCGGGCTCGGGGGGGAGGCGCCGTGGCAATTTGGCCCCCCGAGCCGCCCTCTAGTTTTTTGGTCGCGCTGTGTCACGTTTCTGATCCCTCTTCTGGTACTGGGCGCTGTGTTTTTTCCTATACTCTTGACGAGCCTCCTCCTGTGCGGCTCTTACCGCGGATTTTTTCTTGCATTTATCTGCCGAGTGCGGATATGGTCCGTCCTCTAGGGCGTAGTGGCAGATGGCACATACATGGAGCCATTCAACCCCTTCTGACGTGTGGGTTGCACTTTCTTTACATTTTGCCAGATTGTGATCCGGGCATGGGGACTGGATGGGGCCTTTTTTTTCTCCTTTCAGCCACGATAGTCTCATGCGCTCTTTGGAGAAGAGGTCATCATCAGACCAGCCGGCATTTCCCTCCTCGACATGGGCTAGGCACGCCTGTGTCCAGTTACGGACGGCGGGCCATGCCAGGGTGGCGGCATCTTCCGCAACCTTTGATACGTGATCTACGACGGCATGTATATCTGTATCACAATCGATGTTATCTGCTATCATCCTCATCATCCCACAAACATATTCAGGAAAGGTAAGGTCCCTCCTGGACCGCCTTGTACGCGCATACTTTTTTAAATCCGGAGGGAGGTTGCGGTAAGGTTCCAGTGTTATCTGTGAAGAGTTGAGGGTCCTACCTTTTGACTTTCCGGACCTGGGGTATTGGTCCTCCAATGCACGAGCCGCCTGTCGTTTTGCCCCTGGATCCCTCCTTAGGGACCTCGGGGAGGGGCTTGAGTGGCGGTTACGTTTACGAGAAGTACTCCTTTCTCGCCTTCGCGGTGAACGTGATCTGGAGGCGGTTGCTCTAGGTGCGTGGCGTCGGCGTCGGTCCCTTGATCTAGAGCGGGTGTTCCTTGCTCTTGACTGCGTAGACGCTGACCTGTGGGTAGATCTGGACGATGACGCCCTTCGGTGTCGTCGTCCCCTCCTCCTTGTGTCGCCGGATCTGGCCCTCGATGATGACCTGTAGTGGGAACTATTCGATCTGCGTCGTTTTGGTGTATAGTCCCTATGGGTACGTGAGGAACCATGGCGGCGGTGTGACCGCACTGACCTGTCCCTCGTCCGGGAGCTGCGTGGGGTTGGCGATCTAGTGGGCCTATGTGACCGGCTCCTGTCCCTTGTGTGCGAACGTTGCTGAGACTGACGGTCCTTTTGCAGGTCGTCTATCACTTGTTCCAGATGCTTAATCCTGTTTTCGTGATTAGGCGGCGACTTCGGGGGTGTTGGAGTTTTAGGAGGGTCTTGGCCTCCGGGTTGCCCGTTTGACTGTGCGGGGGGGTCAGTGCCTGCTCCGCCGTCGGCCATTTTAGGTGGTGAAGTCGGTGCCGGTGTGGTGTGCTTCTCGGCCGGCTTTCTGTGTCGTCTACCTTTGGTCCTCGAGTCTGATTTTGGCGTAAGGGTGTCCAGGTAGGCGCGTCTCAGGTCTCTCGTCGACTTTCTCATGGATCGTGTTGACATATTCCATAGGAGAACGGATCTCAGGAGTCAAAATTTTAGTCCATGTTGTATGTCCAGCGTTTGACCTGAAAGTGGCGGGAGCTGGGGGCCAATGGAATGTGTTCATGGTCCATTGGGTCCGGTGTAGTTGGATATAGTGACCAATGTAATGTATGTCCCAGTAATCTGTCCAATAGGGGTAATGACCCGCAATGGGGCAGGGGCCCCATTCCTGCCTCGTTACAGAATGTTTCTGGTACGTCACAAGCTGGCTGGGAGATTCTAGACCATGCCACCAAATTTGGATGTTGGCCCCAGAGGTGCAGGTCAGACAAGTGTGATTTTCTCTTTGAGCATATTTCAATTGGTCACTTTAAACTACCTTTTTTTAACAACATTTTTTTTTATAAAACACAATGTTGAAGAATGCAATAACAATAGATGAATATTGCAGACCTTGATCTTTTCATTGGTCGGTGAATCATAACTGTGGCATAAGCCTTGTATTTTATGTACGTTTTTCAATAGTAAACGTTTTCATTTAATTCTAGCCAATGAGATGGCCCTGAACACCCTTATCATTCAGTATCACGTAACTCCAGTTTTCTCCGCCACCCACTCGTCACGGCCCACTGCGCCTACTAAACTCTATTTAGGGAATAATGCACGGAGGGGTGGGGTCGAGGCCTTCTTGTGCCAGGCTAAAGCACGGGGCCTGAGACCTATAGACCTTGTGCAGACAGGGTCACATGACCAGTTTTTGGTGATCACCACATGGTTACCGCACCCACATGGCTATAACATATATCCACAATTTATAGATTCTAATTGTTCATTATGAATCAAAGTGTTTTCTTTTGATGAAACATACAAAAATATACATCATAATGTAGTTGATCACCAAAATGGCGCCCATCTAATTTGGGAGCTGTGACGTCATCTGCACAACGTCTATAATCAGGGCAGTTTGGCCCTACCCCCACCATGTTTGTTTGTCCTACACTGGAGCATCACGGGCCGCCAAAGTACAGAAAAGACTCTATAGACGTTGTTCAGATGACGTCACATCTGCAAAATTGGGCTGGCCGCCATATTGATGATCAATTTATAATCATGGTTATTTACAAATTTGAAACACTTTAAAGAAATACTTATCCCCCTTTCAAGTAAATTCAGGGATGCCATTTTTCCTTCTTTTTCCGGATTTCCGGATTTTTGCCAGTTCAGTATCAAAATGAAATCAAGATTTCACTAAAGAAAGTCACCAATTTCACTTTTCACAGCATTCCTATGTTATTTCTGAGCCATTTTAACTATAAATTTTACATTTTCTAGTAAATATTTCCTCCTTTTTTGTCCAAACTGAAAATCCGGAAATGGCCTTCCCACTTTTCCGGATATTTCATCTCTTCTGAGTGGCATCTCTGAGTAATACAGTCATACTGGATCATAATCAAAAATCAATATCATTCAGGTTTTTGAATTTTAGATAGATTTCAAACCCACGTGGTCATGATCACCAACATGGTGATTAACAAAAAGTAGTCACGTGACCACGTCTGCACAAGGTCTATAAAGTAAGGTAAGTCACACGTCATCACGGTGGGTTCCCATGTGTAATGTTTAGACATTTCTGTCCAGGCTGGGATTATTTTACTTTTTGGAAATCCTCGTCGCCTATTCTCGGCGTCATGTTCACGTTGAGGAACCGAAACATGGATATATATATATATAGCTAAATCCAAAAAATGAGTAAAATTATTTAACATTAAAAGCAGGGGCAGATACGAAATTTTAGAAAGGGGGTCAGTGTAAAGACTAAGTACTGAAACTGTGCATTTGCGCATATATATTCATATTTGGTATTTTCCCCTCTTTTTGTAGTTTAGGGGGATGGGGGTCAGGACCCCCAGGACCCCCCCTGGATCCGCCCCTGAACATTATGTTATTCCGTTTTATTATATTGCACGAAATTTGACGCTAAAAATTCAGAAATGATGCAAACTCGCAAGGAATCGGTAAGTACATATATGACTAAATCATTCAAATCAAAATTCACTCACCTTGTAATTGTATAGTTCAACAGACGTGTTAGATTCATTTGTTATCGTGCAACCCCCTCACAAATCAGCAAATTCAGAACAAACACTAAAGATGTGTGCTAACAAGTTTTCCGTTTATTCATAAAGTTGTTACAGAATATCTATACAGTTGCAACAAAACCTCCCGTGTTTTACTAGTTTGTATTTACCGCAAAACGTTGTGGGTTATTTGAGTCCAAAGTTGCGCCATCTTCTGTTGAAAGTGTTCACTGATTATAAAAACCAATCTACCGGTAGAGAATCCGTGTAGTGAGTCCTGCCTATTCTTCTCATTGTGTCCGTTAAATAATAAAACATCCTCCTCTCATGCCTCCGTCATTTGGTGTCATAACCAACACTAGATCAGGCCGAGTTACATTGTCCACCGTCTGCCCGAGGTACCCGTGACAGTACACCTCTCCCCCATCCCTATAGGGGCAAGTGTCCTTATGACAATCCCTACGGGCCATAATATCCCACACAATTCGGCAATAGACATAATATAATATGGGAAAAGGCACCTAATTGTTTGGCTGTGTCCCCAAACCCCCTTTTTCTTTTTCCTATTTTTCAATTTTCTTAAAAACTGCCCCATAAACAATGACTGACCTAAGACAGACAAGAGGGGATTACATGTATCTTCTATCAAAACGTTGATTACTGAGGTGATCCCACTTTGGCCACATCTTCTGTTTTTAATGAGTGAAGAATTGAGCCAAAAAAACATCGAAAGTTCCCACGCTGGTGGTTTGGCTGTTATTAATACTATTACATTGTCTGTAAGTACCTCTCCTTCAACAGAGATGTCATACATATAGTACAAAATGCCTAGTTTCTACGTTTTCCAATGATATAGAATAATGGTATTATATAGGTTTGCGTTGATCCTGGAGGTAGGTGGTAACGTTCCTCTAATGGTGTCTGGCATGCATCTCCGTCATCATTGGCAAAACCATATTCGTCCTCAGATGTCCTTACTTCTACTAGTGCATTATCAATTGATAATGCACAGTTGGCTCGAAATAACGCATTGTTATTTTGAAATCATGAAAATTTTTGCCCAACCTTTCACAAACCAAGCCTACAGCTTACCCATGCAGTACTGAGGCAACTGTTCAGACACACTCAATACGGTTCTACCTCTGAGATTAACGATTGTACAAGTATTAGATCTATACACATGGGCACAACGCACACACATTCCTTCTCTCATGATTTACATCTGGCATCAATTCAGGAGGAATACATTTTCTGAGGTTTAGACATTGCCCATAACGGTTCACCATAGCCCTACCCCAGCCTCCTGACTGCCCAGTAATTACATGTCTATAGTTAACCCACTACGGTGACAGCCAAACCCGCTGACCCTGGGACAACACCCCTATGAGAACCGTGGGAACCCCCAGGGGTAGTGACCGTACACATTTTGCGATAATTATCGAAGTCAAAACTCCATCTATAATAAGCTCACGACACCCAGTCATTTTGTGCGAAGGGTATTTTGACAATATGCCCCTCAAATATGATATTTTTTTCAGTAGGTGATTCACAATGATTAAGATAGGCAAAGCATTGTATGTACTCAATGTGTTAAACCGTATAAATAAAGTTTGATCTAAAAAGGAATATTCAAAAAGTATTTGTCACATTGGTTATAATTTTTATGAGGTGAGAAGACATCTGTTTGAAATATAGAAATATTTACATATTTTCAGAATAAACATCCAAAGTAAGAGCAGCGCCGTCAATAGTTAAGGGGCTCTATCATCTAAATTCTAATATTATCATCTAAACCGGATTTTGCTATGAAGTTTAAAAGTGATAGGGTGTGGATATCTCTGATTGGGGTATTCTCTGTGAAAAGCAATATTATGGCATGGAATTATCATATATTCTCATTAGGAAAAATCTTATATGAATATAAAGACACAAAGGTCAGATTACTAAATATGGGAAATTAGACCAGTCTTTGGTATTTCAAAAGATGATTATAACGTAGATACTCTGGGCCAAAAATTTAAATCTCTAAAACAATTTAATTAAATATACTGACATTTCCTTTAATTTGATTAAGATATATCAGAATCTGTTTGTTTGTACAGAATGCTATAATTTCTTATTCAAAATTCTTTAAAACTATGGACCATTTCATTTATAGCATGGATTCTCTTATTTTTCTTATTCCAATGATTTCGAAGCTAAATAGTCTCTGGAGCTATGGATATGCATCCTAAAACCAATGGTGGGCGAAAAAGAACAACTCTCAACTCACTGGACACCTTGAATCAATGGCTTCATTAAAGATACTTGCACCTATTCAGCAGGAATTTCATTCCAGTGATATTTTTCCCAAACCTCTTCATACTTTTCTTCAATATATCAGGAATACATGGCAAGTAGGAATTCAAGATTCACCATTTACTTCTTCACCAAGGAATTGCAATAATCAATTTTGGAGAAATTTCTAAAATCCTTAATCCAGTCTTTTGCACTGAGGTCAATACCTCGTGCAAGGCAGAATTAGAAAAGCTTAATAGCTGCGCATATCACAGCTAAGACTCTGACTGTAGTTATTACTAGAAGTAGAATGCTTCCAGTAAAGTCTATGTGAATATAATAAAGGAGAATAGTCACCGGATTGCGATAAATAAACAAAGTAAGAAAATGATTTAAATAATAATAAAGGCCTATTGATGACTAAAGGCAGTGTCAAAGGGAGATGAGACAGTCATAAGAGCTGGGTGGAATAACCTAACTTGGTTTGGTAGCATCATCTGTGGCCTGTTCCACAATGATTTCATTAACAACGAAAATGATTTAAACAATGAAACTTTTCGTTGTTATTTTTTTCGTAACAATGATCGTTTTGACACAATTTTTTTCTATATTTAGAATGCCCTCAAAGATCTGTAACTTTTACTGATTTTTTTCTAATTTTTTCCCTTCATATATCAATTTACAAAATTCAATTTCATTCATTAGAACCTGAGATTTACTATTTTTGAAACAACAAAAATTTTCTTAACAACGAACATGTTCGCTATGCTATCGTTAAGTTTATCATAATAACAAAATTCCATTGTGCAACGTGCCACTGGTGACCGTACTTTGAACTACCAATACCTTGAGAGACATAGGAATAATATAGGTATACTTAATTAGCGATAAGGAAACCTAGAGACTGTGCATGTCAAACTCCCTAAATGGTTAAGGGTATACTACGCCTGGTATTACTGGAATTTATTGTGAATGAGGACACATATCTCCTACCTGATTCTAGGACAATCACCCCTGGGACAACTACCCCTGGGACAACTACCCCTTAGGACTATTACCCACTAGGACTATTACCCACTAGGACTATTACCCCCATAGGACAACTACCCCTTAGGACAATTACCCCTATGGGTAGGACAACTACCCCTATAGGACAACTACCCCTCTAGATAGGATGACTACCCCTCTAGATAGAACAATTACCCCTATAGGTAGGACAGTTACCCATTTAGGACAATTACCCTACAGATAGGACAACTACCCCCAATGGTAGGACAATTACCCCCATTGGTAGGACAACTACCCCCATTGGTAGGACCTGCCCTGGGTGTCCAGGGCTAGGCAAAGGAGGGGTAGGCCTCCAGGGCTGGGCAAAGGAGGGGAAGGCCATGGGGAGCTGCCCTGGGTGTCCAGAGAAGGAGGGAAATTGTCTTATCATAGGATTGGTTGTCATACCAATGGGTGTAGTTTTTCTATCAATGGGGGTAGTTGTCCTACTAAAGGGGGTTATTGTCCTATCAAGGGGGGTAGTTGTCCTACAAATGGGGGTAGTTGTCCTACCAATGGGGGTAGTTGTCCTAAAGGGGTAATTGTCCTATCTATAAGGTAATTGTCCTATCTAGAGGGGTAGTTGTCCTATAGGGGTAGTTATCTTATGGGGGTAGTTGCCCTACCTATAGGGGTTGTTGTCCTAAGGGGTAGTTGTCCCAGGGGTAGTTGTCCTAGGGGTAGTTGTCCTGTCACCCTCCTACCTGTGTTGGATTTAATAAAACAAACCTATGCAAAGTAAGTGTCTGTGTTTGGATTTGAACGACCCGAGTGGAGACTGAGCTATCCTTGGCTAGCAGTGAATGAAGAATATTAACAAGTAATGACTCACAACATGAACAAAATAGCCTTTATTAGTTCCAAATTATAAACGTTTATAATACAGAACACTTATGTTCAGTTTTATCATTTGGATCATCAGTTTGAAATTCATACAGATATACATGCACCAGGTGGCAGTGCTAGCACTGGTTAAATGTATTTTTAAAGAAAGAAACAGGTGAAACTTATAAGTCTGGTTACTTTGCACTTCATACGTTAGAGTTAATGCTAATATAGAAGTATGATATGTTTCTATTCCGTTGATTAACTATTACAAATGAAAAGCAGGTTTTATCTTAAGAAAATGTTTGATTATGACATGTATAATTCTATATAGTCACTGGCCCCTCCCTAAACCCCAGTAAATATTCTATGCAAGCGTTAGCATAAATGATACAATTCATTTTGTTGTCGACATATGGACTAAATGTAAACTTACCCCCAAATAGACAGCCCACAATATAACCATTTTCTCACAAAATTAGGCCCTCAGTTATAGTTGGGAATTTAATGATCGTATGGCAACAAGGAAATGCGGCTCTGTTGTTTTATACTGCTCATAGGGGGCAGCAGAGGTGGCAGACCTGTACGGCTAACGTCAAGTGAGGGAGCATTGGTATTATCTGAAAAGCTGCTCCTGATTTACACTGAAGTTCAAGCCTATGTGATTTCCTTTACTTAGATCAGAAATATTGTCAAATACATGTGCAGCGTAAGGGCGATTCCTTGCTAAGGTTGCTTAGTAACCCTGAGGGGAGCACTTTTGTTTTCATCTGATTGGTCAGTCTTTATCTCTAAACCTGATTTGTCATCCTCTTCCTTAGTAACAGTCATGCATGAGCGAACATGTAACACCGTCACTGACTTCCCTGAACTAAATAGGGTTATGACATACACCTGACTTTGACAATATTTCTCACATCGTTAGAATTTTATGGGATAATAATCTTTGATAAACTGATATGTCATATGGAAACCTACTTTTTCCATGTGCTATTTGTAATGATTATAGTGCAACACTATCTTATAACATTCCTAAACACTTTTAGACATTCGCTGCCTGTGGTGGATGATTCTGGAGGAGAGAGGGCTTTTGTTTTTCAGAAGATTTAGTTGCTTTTACTCACTTGACACAATTTACCACATCAATAAGCCCATCCCACATTGTGTATATCCTAGGGTTGGACAAGCGTTGGACAAAATTACTATATGTGTCATCCTTGTTTTGAAGAGTTTGGGTTACTAAAATAAGCAAGAATTATGTTTTTCTATATTCTGAAGGGCTGTTTTAACATTATGATTTCTTAAATTTCATCAGTTGACAGATTTGCAGGTTTGCCAGCCAATCGAAATACTGTATTACAGGGCAAAATAGGGTTGGACATTATAGGCTAGACTGACAGGCTTTAACATTGGTTCCTATGGGAAAAATGCCAAAATATAAAGTTGCATTTTACCAAATTTAGGAGCAGTCAGTCATCCAAATTGATTTGGTTAATTTTGTATTATACAACTCTCTTCAGGAAATGTAATTGAAGGCAATTTTGAAAATATTTCATAGTAAACCTTAGTGTTGGTGTAAAGTGGGATGGGCTTATTAAGGAGAATGTATATCTAAGTATGCACCCCACCTCCTTGCACAATCTAAACTCACGTTTCCACTAGTTTCTGCAAGTACTGTAAGGTTTTAATGATGAGTGCAACTGGTTTTGGATTCCATCTTTTTCTAATCATCAGCCAATAAATGAACATATTCATAGTGACTATTTGTTCCATTGAACGATTGATATTGAGGTTTAAGACAACTCTTTGGGGTTCTTTGGATGTTAGGTGACTATATCTAAGGTGATTAACAGGGAAAACAAAGATTATTGTATCTAATTGTTTTTGACAAATTCTCTGCTAGAGTAGTGGCAGAACGTTATTGTAAAGTGATCGGTTGATGTTATCTAAATAATATATCGAATATACTACAAAGAATAGAGACAAATGATAGTCACAAATTGGTCATGTTGCTGTCATACCGGAAGCATTTATTCCCATCATGCAATGTGACAAGGGCTTACACTGGTCGCGATGGTAGCGGTGAACATGACATAACATTACAGAACCTAGCTGAACATTGTTAAGATCAAGTGCAGATATCTCCTTCTGGTGGCCTGTTGATATTTAAAACAGCATGACGTAGGGGATAAGAATGACAGCAGTGCTGACGTTCTAGTGGACCATCATGCTGCTGGCAATGTAATTGTTCTGGACATGGACAATGTGGTAGAGGTGGCCAGGCTGCCACCTGTGGAGGCCCAGGAGGGAAGGCGAGGGTGCCATATGCTCAATTTAATGTAATTTCTTTAGGAACTTGCATCAATTTAATGATGTCTTGTCCTAAGGTACTTGCAGTGGGGCTACTTGGTTGGGGAAGCATTGTGAGTATCTCCCACATGTAAGCATCCGGATAAACTCTCTCCTAAACTCTCTCATCCTTCCTGCATAAATGAAAGGGTTTACCACTCCATTAACATATAACAGTACTGCCACTGCCTTACGGACCATGATTAGGGCATTGGCCTGTGTCTCGGGATAGGCTAACATGACATATAGCACACATATAGCAAAAGGTAACCAGCATGCCATGAACGCCCCTATGACCAGAAGCAATGTCTTAGCTGCCTTCAAATGCCTCAGGAGGTTAGCTTTGACTGTGTGCTGAACGTTAAGGTCAAGTGTGGCTATCTCCTTAAGGTGGCGCGCTGATATTTTGAACAGCATGGTATAGGCAATAATGATGACGACTAGGCTAATCATAGTGTGGACCATCATACTGTAGGACATGTACTTGTTCTGGATATTGACAATACGACAGAAGTGGCCGGGCTGCCAGTTGTGGAGGCCCAGAAGGGGAGGTAGGGCGCTCACACAGAAGGCGTACACCCACATCACACCTATCACCAGGGCCGTCCTGCAGGGGGTGACCAGTGCCTTGTAGGAGAAGGGCAGACCAACTGCCATGGCTCGGTCTACCGCTATACCTGCATCACAGGAACACAATATTAACAACAACATTGGAAGATTTAGATGCGGGGGGAGGGATGTAGGAGGCACATGGCCTGGCATTTTTTGGAGAAATATTGATTTAATATTAGTTACATTTAATGTCACAGAGGAGCTGCTCCCTTTGAAAATCTCTGAATCCACCTCTGAATAATGTACATCTAAAGGCTTTATTTTCTAGCCAATTTTACTCATGATTTCAAGAGTACATTTTAGTTGATGATAGATACATTATATACCATTAGAATGGGTTTGTATTTCCCTTTAAAATGAGGTTTAGGATGCACAGTCTATTGCCATATTACTCTAGTAATGTCATTAATAACCATCTTGCTGATATAGTTATAAAAGTGCAAGTTCTTCCACCAATTTTACTTTATAGATTAGAACCAAATCTTGAAACCAAGTTGGTAGTCTGGCAGCAACGTTTAAGAAATAGCTTATTTTTGGAGTTTGTTTATCCCAAAAGGTTTATACCTTAAACCATGTTAGGGTTGTAGAGGGCTCCTCTGCAGGGGCAGATTGAGATATAATTCTTTCATATCAAAACATAATTTGAAAAGCAGGACCCTCTATTTGAAAGTAAATACCCTTGTTTTCATATTTTTTAAAGTACAGCATTTTGATGACCTTAACCTTTTGTAGTCAAAGTTGGTTGACCTGGGAATCCCCTTTACTAAGTACTGTTAGCAGTTCTAATATGAAATAGGCTGATGCAAAATTGACCTGTTTATCATTAGAATAGAAAATTTGTAGACAAGTAAAATTTCTGTCATTATTGCCAAACAGAACGGTCATTGTCACAGGTATGCACACATTTACAGATTGACAACTGGGGTTAAATGATCTGCAAAGGACCCCTCTACAACCCTAAAATGGTTTTAGGTATAAACCTTTGTATAAACCTTTGGCTGCCAAACTATGATTGTGGATAAAGGCCATTTCATACTGTATTCTCAAAGATCTTTGTAATAGGTGAATAAATAGAATGTCCTTGTAGTGTGCCATATCGCATGACACAGGCAATTAGAACATAATTATTACATTTATTGTAAATTGATGGCCAGTTGAAACCATAAAAGCCGCTTGGAGATATTGTGATAATAGAATGTGACAAACAGGAAACCTGTCAAAAATTGATTAAAAAGGGACCAGGGCAGTCATAGCCATTTGTTGGACCAATCTTGATAGCTCACTATCGACAGAAATATTCTGGTACAAAATGATGTCCAGAGAACAGTAATGAGTACAGGTAAATGATATCTATTCTGAAGACGCTGAACCTCTACTGTAAGAAAGACCTTTTGAGACAGTGCAAAGATTTCTCAGTTTACAACAGACCAACAGATATTTAAAAGCATTTTCTACAGGTTCAGGCTTGTTGAAAGTGTTATCAAGGTGACCAGCCAGCTCTCATAACAGTCAATATCTGGACCTAGTTTTGTCCCTGAAGTGGAATCCTATCTGGATTCACAGGTAGATGGCTTTGTTTTATACAAGAACTGGATGTTATTTAACTATTTGTTGTGAATGTGGACATGATTGTTAAAACTAACGAGCTACCAGTCTAAATGAGTGTTCCTTTCTTTTGGTGAGGAGCCTGACTATTGGAAGCATCTATCACAGCAACTAGCCTTAAATTACTATCTGCTACTATCTAAATTAAAGACATATCCACTATTTAAGTTATAAATAAGTGAGAGTAACCAATAAATTAACATAAACAACAAAGCTCACTAATCACTTACCAGCCAATAAGATTATTGACATCACCATGAGAAAAGCAGTTAGGAATATCTTCAACAGGCACATATACAAAGAATCAAAGGCACTGGGGTCGATGTTATAATAAATTTTAAATATTATGTTAACCCCAATGAGTGCATCCATAAGAGCTAGATTAAAGATGTAAAAATTTGATGGTGTCTGAAAAGAGAGAAAAAGGGTGTTGCACTGTCAGTTGTATAAAGGCTAATGCTTGATATAATTATGAGAGGTGTAATAATATTGAAACAGTGATTGTTGATAATAGCTGGAAGATTTAGAACTTAAATCATGTTTGACCAAAATCTTAGTGCTGTTGTTAATGTTTCAAGGTAATTTATGAGTATACACAGAGAGAGGCAAAGGTTATAAAAACAGTGAAATATTAATGTCACTAAAATGCTTCTACTGCAGTTTCATCCATATAGCATTACCACCCACTGGGGGACAGATTTTGGGAGATTACATTTTGTTTGTAGTAAACTTTAAGGGGTGACATCCAAATTTAGGGGCTGTGAACCTGAGATGCTGTGGCAGGCTGCAGCAGGATGTCAGCTACAACCCCTATGTGCCACTGAGTTGATGCAGCATGCTACAACACATTACTATCCCATTAAAGGTGTCAGACACAACCCTTTATTAATATCTAATAGTAAGGATAGATAGAATGGAACTTGTCTTTCATGTTTGTATATTTTACATGCCCTAATCACCTCATTAGGGCTAATTAGATAATTAATTAATCTAATAATGTTTCTAATCTTTTCTTCCTAAGCCTTTCTTTACTGATGGGCTGTTTCATGAGGGCTGGGCCTATATATGCTGACTTGATATAAAATCACATATCATAATATCACAATAACTAAGGGCATAATAGTACCAAAGAGAGAGAAGAGAGAGACACATAGATATTTTGATGTATGGTTCAGTTGTTGAACTGATTCTCATTCAAAGCTAGGATTAGTTATGTCTTTCAAGGAGTATGCATTAGATATTAATATTATTGAATAGAGGGTCTAAATTGTTTACTGTTATAATTAATATCCATGTTTTTCAGGACTCGTCTTTTATGAATAGTTACTCATAGGTTTATTATTATTCCCTAGCACTTACGTGGTCACTTGTTGTCATGTTGTGCAACCTAATACACACCACATCGGGTTGACAACTCTTATCCTTATAACCTATTATCTATTTGATAATTCCGAAATAATAACAAATGACCTACCACTCTGTAGAATATTGATAAAACCCCTACCCCCATCCCCTCATTACATGTTCCTTGTACCTTTAGTTCTGGCCTCCTGAAAATGGCTGCCATGACAAGAAAGTTACTGCACACCACCAGCATCATAAAGAGAAATAAGGCCACAGCAAACCACAGACTCCAGGACCTGGTCAACCTGAGGCGAGCCTGCTCTTCCAGCCCCAGGGAGGTGTTGTATGTTTCCCAGGGGCTCGTGGATAAGACGACCCGGAAATGCACCTCCTCCTCTGGCCCCTGGGAGATGTTGAACAGGGCCAAGGGACTCGTGGACACGATAATCCCAAGATGTGCCCCCTCCTCAAGCCCCTGAGAGAGGTTTGACAGGGTCCTGGGGCTCCAGTTTCTGGTG
Source organism: Lepidonotus clava (assembly GCA_936440205.1). Taxonomy (NCBI): domain Eukaryota; kingdom Metazoa; phylum Annelida; class Polychaeta; order Phyllodocida; family Polynoidae; genus Lepidonotus; species Lepidonotus clava. Next base: position 51,078,519 of record OW387141.1, on the reverse strand, counting down.
TAGCCATCTTCTGACTCAATGGTCCATGTCTCCATGGTAATATATCTGATAAGAAAGAACCAGGTCATTAAAGGAGCCAAAAGCAATGTAGGGTCAAAATTTTGCAAATTCTGTTAACTATTGAAATATACTCTATGGCCATAGCCTAGGCGTGTGGTAAAATATAGACTGTGAATACAGACTTTAACTACATTAAAATAGATGAAAACTCATTCTAGGTCAATTTTGGTGACCCACCAAAATTGGTTTGTTTACAAACATTGCTGTTTTCAGGCATACATGACATGAGTATTGTGGAATTTAAGTGAACTTAAAGCTAGTTATTATGATTTATACTGTACGAATGGCTAAAGTTAGACTCATAGAATGTATTTTCATGGTTATTTGAGTTTGCAAAATGCTGTCATATTCTGACACAATATTGCTTTTGGTTCCCTTTAAGTCTTCTTTATTTTCTGAGGATTTCTGAATTGTTGAATTCTTAATGTGATACTTTGATCATATTTTATATGTTTATGAGCTAGACTGTTGTTATTTGTCTTTAGTTAATTCCAAAGATGTTTCGTTACTAAAGTTCGTATCTGATAGTATTCCATATTGGGTCGTCTCATTGTTACTCGACTGCGTGATGTTTATCGTTTATCATTTATGTTTCATTTACTCGAAGATGTTAATAAACGTTAGTTATATTGAAGTAAAGGGGAGTTCTTCGTGATTAATCATTGAAGTAGCTAGTTTAGTCCAGGTAGATCGTTATCTTGGATCATAGTTCATTCCTTAGTGGTAGAGATTCTAAGTAAAGGGGCTCAAACCTATACAAAGAACACGCGCTTGGCAAGAGGTAAATTTATTATATCCATGTAAATATTCTGAAGATGCAGGTATATAGTTCTTCCATCCATACAGTACAAGCCATTCATCTCACAATTCTAACGCATCAGTAACATTCAACCAGGTATAGCTATGGTTAAGCTTCCCCTTTCATAAGGTATACGCTCCGACACTGTTGAGAGAGTCACCTCCCGTCTACCTGTACCGGAGATCATTGGTAGGATCTCCGTCACGTCCAGTACACTGTCCGTAAGGCTAAGCCTAAGCCGTCCCAATCCTTACTATCACCTAATCGTAGTGGCTACTACCATCTCAACACTACCCGTGTGATCCGTATGTTAGACTATTGCTCCCATGTGAACTCTATATTGGTCTGCTCGTCCACCTCAAGTCTCATACCACTTATATAGCGACAGCCAAAGGCTTGGCGCTATACTCATTTACTCTAACACCTATAACAATGTTTCCTCTATCTTTCATACTTCCCATTCTTTACTTATATAAACTAATTCTATTTCTAACTATGCATAAACTAACGTTGACGACAAATCCTGTTATCCCCAGTATCCTTTTAGCTAGGTGTTTCAACCCATAACGTACCCATACAGGTTTTCCATTGCACGAGTGTCCCTTGTCGTACCTGTGCGTACCTCCAGAAAGGTGAGCCAACCCAACTACAATCCCCACGCTTGAGGATGTTATCATTCTTCCATACATTCTACCTAAGCCACTAAACAGTGGCGCCGCCTGGCGCCTAGCACACGTATCAGCATTACACGTTTTACTATAAATTCGTGCCAATAAGAACGAGTTTACAATATTTTATTACTAATTCCTAAAGTCTATACTAGTTCTTTTGCACTGGACCTCAGTGCATTTAATCATAGACAATCAGTAGGGTCATTCCCCAAGGTGAGGAAAGGGATTAAGTGGTCATCATACAAAGGACCCTATGGAAAAAAAAGTTGTCACTTGGCACTTTTTTATTGAATAATACCTGCACAAACTGTGAAGTCATAAAAAATGTTAAACAACATAATATTCATCATTTAGCATCCAAACAACAAAATATGCTATAGACGTTGTGCAGATGATGTCACACAGCCCCAAAATGGACAGGATGAATATTGGTGATCAATTTAGAATTATTACTTTTTAATATCAAAAAGCATCTAGAACAGAATTTATGCTAAATTTATTCTGGAATTTTTAATTTAAGTCATAATTACTCATTTTTAATACTTAGAATTCATAGATTCTAGACCTATCTACTAGTCATATAGCTGTGTTGTTGAGCACATGGTGACCACTAAAAAGTGATCACATGACTACATCTGCACAAGGTCTATAAGTGACAAATACCTGGGTCCTCTATGATTATCTTATAATGTATAATTCAATATTATTTGTCTAAGATAGGCAGTATGCATCACACTTTATAGCAAGTGGTTGATGTGGATCAGAATGGGACAGCATCAGGTGGCTGATGCTACCCACCAAACTGAAACAGGTGGATGGTGCCTTTGGCCGATAACAATTACAAACATAAATGACAATTACAAACATTTCCTTGAATAGCATATGTTGGAAGGATAGTGTCTAAAGGGGTGACGCCAAAATTCAAAGGCTCTGACCCTGAAATGCTGTGACAAGCTGGAACAAAAGTAAGTTGTTACCCCTAAGTGTCACTGATTGGCTGCAGCTTTCTACAACCCATTGATATCTCATTAATGTTAAGCCAAAATATGACAACATTTTGCAAACTCAAATAATTATGAAAATACATTCCTAGAGTATTACTTTAGCCATTGTAAAATTATCATAACTAACTATAACTTTCATATGAATTCCATAAGACAGCAAAGTTTGTAAACAAACCAATTGAGCTTGACTGATGTTATTTATGCGTTGTTGATAAGATAATATTTTAATTAATACAGTTCTTAGTCTTGCTTGCATCTTATGGGGATATGTTCGATATTTCATTAAACTGTGTGATGTTGATAGCAGATCATTTACTCGCTTGCAACTTGATGGTAACTCAATAAAAATAGTTATGATAGAAATTAGTGGAGTTCTTCGTCATTATTCGTCATACTGGCTAGCTCTTTGTTATTAATCCTTATTAGGTCTTATTTTGAATGTTCGTATGGTTCATCAGTGGTAGAAAGTTTAAGTAAAGGGGCTCATTCCTGTACAAAGAATACACGCTTGGCAAGAGGTAGTTTTATTATATCCATTGAGACATTCCAAAGATACAAGTAAATAGTCGTTCCATCCATACAATACATGCCATCCATCTCGTAAGCTAGCTAACAACATCAGTAACGTTCCAACCAGGTATAGCTATGGTTAAGCTTCCCGTTTCAAGGTCTATGATACCCAATGGCTAATGGGAGTGTCACCTCCCGTCTACCTGTGCTGGAGACCATTGGTAGAGTCTCTGTCACATCCAGTACGTCCATAAGGCTGAGCCTAAGCTATTCTGATCCTTACTATCACCTGCTGTAGTTGTTACTACGGTCTTAGCACTACCCGTGTGATCTGACTTGTTAGACTATTGCTCCCAAGTGTTCTTCTCGAAGTCTATGTTTGTCTGTCCACCCATCCTAAGTAGCATACTGCTTATATAGCACCAGCCACAGGCTTGGTGCTATACACAGGCATCCTAATACCCATCAGACTCTCTCCTCTTTTAATCATACATACATCCCACTCTCACTTATGTTAAACTAATCCCATTCCTAATTATATACTAAAGCTATTGCAAATGGTAAAGCCCTTGATCTCATGATGTCCACCTAGGCTGGATTCTTCATATATCATGATCATAATATTCCCTAGCAGTCTTTCCTATTGCACCTATGTCCCGTTCGTACCTGTGCATACCTGTCTAGAAATGAACAAACTCAGTTACTATCGTCCCCACGTGGGGGCACCACCATCTACGATAACAGTATACTTATACCTAGCCACAGACAGGAGCGCCACTCGGCGTTTTGCTACTACACTAGCTTGACCAATTCACAACGTACTCCTGTCAATACTTAAGAGAGATTACAATACTTAGCTCTAACTCTAAAGAATATTATGATTCTTTTGCACTGTACTTCAGTGCACAATTTTGCTTGGTAACCAGAATTGACCATGGATGACAGTCTATATTTTACAATAGGCCTAGGTTATGGTCATAGAATATATTGACGTGTCCCTCAATGTCTCCCCGAACAGACTATCCAAAGGGAGCTAACCCCTGAACTCCACCCACCCTTCCATCTTTTTTTGATTCAGACCTGAATTACACAAAGAGGGAAAAAGGTATTGACGAAACATGAAAACGTACAATTATATACTTAGCATATAGGATGATACTAAAAGATCCTCCCTTTTTTCCAAATCCTGCATCCTCCTTGATCCACCCCTGAATTTTAAGTCTGTGATCAAAAGTTTCTATATATATGTCATTAGTGTTTGAGCCTATGGTATTAACAATATTTCAGAAAAAAGAAAAGAAAGCAGTTAGGAGATAACAGAAATGGTTTTTCAATATAAGTGGGTTTTCAATTGATTCTTGTCTGTTATTAGCAAGGAACTGACTGACCAAAAACACAGTAAATAGTATAAAAAGAACAGCTCATTTACAAGACTCTTTATAACTTTTTCATTTACCCTTAAAATTACCATAACAGTAATCAAAGTTGACAACAAATGTAGTCATTGTTTACCTACTGTTTGATGTTACAATCACGTTATGCAACAGACCACTGAAAGTGAATAGATCTGAATCCTCGCTCTCACTGTGATATATCCTTAGATGATGCCACGACATTAAACACAAATGACCATCCCACTCTGCCTGTCTGCCTCGCCTGCGCTGACTGACGGACCAAGATGGCTTCTCATGCACACATGACCCACCCACATTAGCAGTAAAAACACTTGGCTGATAATATTTCAAACTGTGATGGTCTGTTCATTAAATGTAGCGTGAATCACCGCTCAAAATTTAGAACTTCCCCCCTCATAACACCTCATAATTCTTTGAAAAATGAGGTATACCATTCATATGCAGATAGAGAATTAATTGAGGCTTTTCAGAACAAGTATCCTTTGAATAATTTGAGGTTTTGTTAAGGATGAAATGATAATAAATAACATTTCTAGAATCGTTAGCAAAGTTGGCTCAAGATTGATAAAACTGAATATGGTACATTCTGGAAATAAAGAGATCTGTTGTCCTGCTGCACGACACGAGGTTGAGATTATAGAATTTATTGAAGTTCAGCATGGTTTGAAAAAACCAAAAGCTCTGTCTCATTAACAGGTCAAATGATAACGAATTACAAGGTCCCAGGTGGATTTAAAAAAAAAACCTGGGTATTGTTATGGGGCCTTCCATTAAGTATGTACGCACCAAGGGTGGGTGGGGGGGTCTGGAATTTTGGAAAATTTGCGTACGTTCCTGTACAAATCCATTGCGTATTTTAGGCCAAGGGGGGTGGGGGGGGGGGGGTCTAGAATTTGATAAATTTTGCGTACATACTAAATGGAAGGCCCCTATCTCCTATATATATTAGTGTTGGTAGTGAATCAATAAGATGGAAATATGAGACTTAGATTAAATGAACTGACGAGCTATGGAAGCTTGGAAAGAAGAATAGTGAATGAAATGAGATACAAAAAGATTAATGACCATAATGCCAGTGTCGCTGTTAGATGCCATCCCCCATTATCATCTCCGGACACGCAGACAGTACTAACTTTTGCGTCCAGTGCTGCTTGAGTATATCAATATAATTCTCCCGGCCACAGATAGCCAGTTTCTAAAGTTTCACCTGCGGGTTAGCCTAGAACAGGATGCATGCTGAGAAATGTATTGACAAAACACAAGGCTTTCGCATATGAAATTTCAAGAATTGTATCAATATTTGAAGTCTAATGTGTTGAAAAACAAGCTATCATTATTTTATTTATCAATATCCATATTATGTTTACATTTCCTGAAGTGTATGAAAATTCATACATTAAAAATGGATTAAAAAGGGAGTTTTTGGGCTTCGCGGTCTCAGGCCGAGTGGAATATTAGGCAGGAGACCAGCTTACAGGATCGAGGGACGGTTGGTATGAGCTTTTGGGGAGGCTGGGGTTTGTTCTATACAGTGGGAGGTGCCAAGGGGGCTTCGTTGTGGGAAGGGGGGAGGGATTGTGAAGCTGTGTTCAAATGAAGACAAACGAGTGGGGGAAGGCCTGCCGAGTCAATGGTCACATTCCCAGATCATTGCTTGCGTTCAAAGGGTGGTAGCGCAACGGATGATTGGGTCGCACCTTCGTTCCCATCGTTCCAGGTCAACTGCTTATGATTTCAGGCTATCGTACCATGCTGGTCTTTCAGGCGGGTTCTCGGGCCATTTTGGGCTTTCGGGCCATCTTCTATATGTCTAAACTTCTATGTAATTCGGGATCTCTCTATGCTTTTACTTGTCTATTAACTTCTACCCTGCAAGGTCTCTTGCTCAGGCTTAGTGGAAAATGGTGATTCCCAAAGAAGAGGCATGTGAACACAAGAAGTACCATGAAGGAACTGTTTATTTCAGGCCATGCTGCCCCCTTTAAAATAACCAATTTCTAGCTTCATATTTTCGTACCACAAAAGATGAATGGACAATTCATCACATATTACAACTATTTGTGTATTTGATGGGTACGAGGCTAGCTCTCTCTACTGATGCTACCGCATTGTGAGAGGGCCCTGGATGTCAGGGCTGCTCTGATTGGTCAATCTACCACCCTCTCCAAGGAGAAGTGTAACAGCAATGGGGTTGCCATGGGAGCAAGCTTCCCTAGCAATCTCTTCACCAGGGGCCTTCCAAGGGTCTGAGGGCTAGTAGGTCAAGGTCCTAAAGGGTAAAAGGTACCCTCTAAGGTCCACTCAGTGTGTACTAGTTAATAAAATAAAAATACGGTTTCACCTTTGAGGATCTTCAGGCATCATATTATTGAGAGGGAAATTTTCAGTGGTACCACACAAGTAGTGATCAAAGAGGTGATCGTTTGTCTTTAGAGGGGTGAAGGACGCACCCCATAGAGAAACACTTCCAGGAAGTTTTGTGGTAGATTGAAACCCAGATCAAACTGACCCAGTTGTGGGTATGAGTATGAGTTTCAGAAGTTGGAAAATAGAAAGATTTTTTGACGTGGCTAAATTTCTGGTTTCATATACCCTCTTGGGTTCCTAACAAGTAATTTGGATCCTTGAGATTCAACCCCAAGGGGGCGTTGGTATGGAGTCTCTGTATCCAATTGAATTCAATGAGGTCCCTCAAGTGTTTAGATTTCAAACCATGTGAATTGGCATGGATGAAGTCTAATATATGGATTTTTACATCCTCTAAGCATGGTGATCAGGTTGGTTGAAGTCTTTCCCACTTTCACCGTTTGGTCTATTGTGGCCAATGTTGTAAAAGTGGGCTTTGAACCCGTCCATGAGCCTGTTTTTGGTTTGTTCTACGTATTGCACCCGCATTGTTTGCAGGTGATGCCATACACTAGGTTCAAGCTCTTGCAAGGGACATTGTATCTGGTACAATAAGTTCCGTCCGCCGCTGTGCTCGTTGTCATTCCCGTCTTGTTAATCTTAGGGCAAAATCTGCAAGTCCTGGTGTTGCAAGGATTGCAGGGAGTGGCATTGTTAGGTCTTTCTTCCTCCCTTTGTGTGTTTTTTTTTTGGAAGTCTGGCCCTTACCAAGATTTCCTTGATGTTTTTTTTTGTGCGTTTGTATGCTGTGATGAGCGGGGCCTGGTGGCTGTTCCTGGTGGTCCAGGATTTACCTTATCAAAGTTATCAAATTATATCAGTCATTATAATTTTATAGCCTATTCTTATCTGAAATATCTAGTCTCAATAATTAAGTGATTTATTATGGAGTTAGAGTAGGTTCATAGTATCTTTTAGATAATCTAGATAGTTGAGCTTTGTTTTTAATGTGGTATCTCCAGTTTTGTGTTCCATCTGGAATGTTTTATAATCAAGTCCAATGTTGTATTTCACCATAGCAGTTCATATAGCATGGTGTAGGCTTCTACATGATACATTATTGGTATATGTTGTATTTTATGGAGAAAAAAATATAGATGAATTGTGTGTTGTACCTGTTTCTAGAATTACGTATGACAATCACAGGCCTCTGTTTTTAAAAGATTGTGACAAAGATATATTGACCTGTCCCACCATCAATTCATTTAATGTGTTTTCACCAAGTTGTTTTATAAACACCAACACTTTATGATACTCAAAATCAGGCATGTACCTTTATTTTTTACCCTGCTGTTCTTCCAGATCAAGTATGAAGTAATGCGCAAAAATGTATCAAGTTATTCAATGATTATACATAAAGATAGACAGAATAAAAACATAAATCGTCATTAAATTTGTAACCATTGTAAAAGTACGTCATTGAATGTTATATATAAACCTGTGATACTGTGTTTAAATCAAAATAATGTTTCTACATGATGAACATCACTTGACAACTCATTCCAAAGTAAATACCTTTGTAAAAGGGATATTTATCGTATTTACCACTATAATATCGTTCAGTAGTGAACACAAATTATCGTTTCCGCTTGTATACAGATATTTTATGTATAATTATATTGTTTTTTACTGTGAAAAAATATAAGATAAAAGCTGTTTCTGTCGTCTCTGTTCAAGGCTTAATATTTTAGCCATACAATGAAGCTTATCAATCCTAACAAAATCATCCTAATTCAATTTAAAACAAACATGTAAAGAATCATTCTCTATTTTTTGTAACTCCTCATGTAATTTCTTAGAGAGGCTTATTGAAATAAAGCCTGCATATTCAAAGTAATGCAAAGTAACTTGCTTATATATACAGACCGCTATGTTAGAAGTTATATACCCTCTAAGTATAATAAGGCTAAATAACTTGTTAGCAAAAATCCAATTCAATCGTTTATGGAAAGTCAAGGGATCATCAATCATTACACCCAGATAGTTAAATGAATGCACAAAAGCAACCTCATTATCATTGTATCCAATCAAAGGTGCATAAATACATTAATTTAATTTACAATTACTACCTTCCAACATACATTTAGTATTTGAAAAATTTAAAACCAAATTAGTCCCCATTCCCCCATTTAACAACATTATCAAGACAGTGTTGTAATTTAGTATGTACATAGTTCCAGTTATTGTCTGATAAAAATATAACACAATCATCACAAACATAGAAATATGACTGTACGAGATACCTGATATAATATCATTGATATACAGTATAAATGCTATCGGCCCTAATACACTACCCTGCGGTATTCCGGTTTAAACTGGTAAAACACCAGAAGTCATTATCAAATCGAATTACTATGATTTATAGCAGTATAACAATATTTGAAAACTTCAAAAAGAGCCATATGAGTTGAACGACCAGGAACAAATCCATACTGGTTATTACAAATGATATTATTTCTTACACAGTGTTTTAAATTCTACCATGTACCATTCTTTCCAGCAGCATAGCAGATATATATATACATGTTTGGGCGATTGGTCTCCGATTTGCAGGTGATGTATTATGACCATCCCTAGGGATCAAATTGATATATCCTTTAGCCCACGATCTCAGAAATATACCACACGACAAAGAATTGATAAATGAATTGCAAAATCTGTCAGGAATAATTCTAAGAATATCTTTACATATGTGTGTATTTTCAATACAACTCGACTTAGCTAAATCAATTTCATCAACACAAATAAATAACTCCTCAACACACGACATATCAAATTCAAATTCATGTTCAACAACATAATCTGGTATCACATTATAACCATCAGGAACATGAGCATAAAGTCTTGTTCCTATATTACACTTATAATCATTAAGGAAATTTGGGACAGGATTGGGATCAATCAAAATATCATAATCAGGATCAGCAAAAAAATAATCCTCTGTATTTTCAGAACCAGAATCAAATAGAGAGTTAACAATTCTCCAGTGGCCCGTCGCATAACGGGTCTCGCTGTAGCGAACATTGGCACATTTCAAAAGACCTCTCCCTGTTCAACAGGGAGCGAATCCACCTTTTGGTTTAATAGCGATGATTGTCCACCTCATTTTGATTGCTTTTCTTCGCAACAGCGATGTGTGTCCTAACAACGACAGTTATCGTAACAGCGATGTGTGTCGCAACAGCGACGTCTTTGTTCACAATCTCCTACTGTTATCGGGACTTTAACTAGTTGTCAGACTTCCCACTAGGTGTCGCCTCTATTGGTTTTGAAGCGACATGAAGCGGTAATTCTCCGAACTACCTCATTAACATAATTTCCGGAAATAACAAATGTCCAGAGAGTCTTCGCAAGTTGATGCCGTCATCATCCCACGCCGAAGGAAATCGAAACGTCCACGCTAAAACATGTCCGGCCAGGTAAATATATGATCATAATAGTTTTGATCGTGTTTTTTGTTAGTATAAGACTTAAGGGCTATAGCTCATTATGCTTTACAAGTCTCATTGTAACATTTATAGCGTGTAACCGTACATAAGGTCACGCCGTACTGTAACTCCCCTTTTATCGCTCACTGTACGTGCATTTCATCGAATCCATGTTGATGAACTTCAGTCATTTGCATTAACGCCAAAAGCGTGTACAAATGTTAAATTTCTCATAATGAAATCTGTCCATGTAAGAACCCTTCGACATTTGTTTTTTGAGTATGTAATTCTAAAATGGCCTAGACATTTTTGTGTTTGCTATGTTGGTGCATTATTGTAACCGTCTTGCATGGTGTGACATCAAAAAGTTTTTAGAAAAATCTAGAAACTCGGTGGATTGACAGTGACTTAGGCCCCCCGCCACTTAGGCCCCGTCACTTAGGCCCACTGCTCTCACGGGAGGTGTTGGAGCACAGGTCGTCAGCTTTCACGCCCCTAGGTCCGCGAATTTACTGTTCATTGATGCCTAACCAAATTATTATTTGGTCATTTGAAGATAAAAAGAAAAAGCATTTACCAATCGTATACCCATCACATCTTATGTAATCATTCAAAAAAAATATAATTAAGATTTTAATGTTAGAAAACCTATGTGGAGGTAGTAGTATGGGTGACAGCCTGCCCTGGGGTGACTCCCCTGGGGGCCTAAGTGACGGGGCCTAAGTGGCGGGGGGCCTAACTGATTGGCTACCCCTAGGTGCAGTGTGTAAATAATGGATAAAAATGCCTATAAAAGAAAAAAATAGGAACACATTTTCCTTATGACAAATTTCATACTTGACGTCATCTTCATGCCCTATTCTTAGCCCATGACTCACTTATTGTGGTACATCTAACTGATCGCCCACTAAACGAATCCTAGTGTAGACTCACTATATAGACGTAATAGAATCATAAATAAGGCCAACGTTATTTTAAAATAGTTTTCCTAAGAGTCCATAGAATGAAGAATAATTAGACCAAGTTTCTCTTTAAAAATAAATATATTAATTTCCTTTTTATCCACAGCTAATAAATATCAGTTCTGAACTGAATGTTTGGGTTTTCTAGTTTGTCATAACTAAAAAAAAATTGGTTAATTTAAAAATAGTTTTATTTAAAACACAGGCTGTTACTCCATTTCATGAAATGAAATACAAATATAATTATTCTTTTTCAGAAACGTCAGCGAGTTACAAGCCTCTATGATGGGCGAGTTACAAGCCTCTATGATGGGGATGAACGTGACCGAGTGCGTGCACCTGCCCGTAAAGTAACAACTACGAAACAAAAACGGCCACCCAACCTCGCTAAGCCGAGGGAACCGTCGGTACCCCAAGAACCGCTGCGATCACCTACCCCCACGTCAGAGTCCTCCAAATCTGCACGAGACCCACTAGACGACAGTGTTCAAGACCCCGATTATGAACACAAGTCCAATGGGACTGGTAGTTCATCTGAAAGAGACATTCATGAAGACGTTCGCATACCTTTGTCGCAGTCATCTGGACGAAAGTTGAAGAGACAGAGGAAACCTCGTCAACGATCATCAACCGTACAGAAAGCAAAAACGAAAAGGCAGCGTGGTCGTTACTGGTCGGAGGACGAGTTGATCCGACTGTTCAGGTCAGCAAACTACTACAAACGTGAACTGAAAGGGCCATATAAGTTTGTAGGAGACGCATCGTTCCAGAAGAGACTTGGCCGCCAACGTATAACAAGTAAGACAACCATGCTTTAATTAATTTTAATATAGTAATGTTTATTTTGTCCCCACCCAAAAAAAAAAAAAAAAAAGTCAAATAAAAACTAAATTTGGATATTAATTAATTTCACAATTTTGATAACTACAATTATATTCATGTATATAACACATGTAAACCATGTTCAGTAATTTCGACACTCAAAAGTGTTTCCAATGACAAATGCAATATTACAGTATGTGTATGTCACTTCAAGTAGTCTACAATGAAACTAAGCGTTCCTGATTAGCATTAATTGACATTCAATATTAAAAATTTATGCCTTCCATTCATTGCTAAAGTCACAGTATACTTCAATACTCTGAAACTGTCCCCATTTTCAAACACTTTGTAATGAGTTTTATAACTTAAAATTGCAGATGACGTCAATGACGAACTTCCCAAGAAAATGTGGCGCACGGTGGAAGAGGTAAAAAACAAACTCAGCCACTACCAGACAGCTGCAAAGAAAGAAGTAAGACCTCTTTACGTAACTATTGTCATTCCTAGTTAAGTAAAACATGTATACATTGAAATAAAATATATATATAGTACTGACCGAGGTGGGATATCAAAAAAGTTATTCCCTGGCTGTTCAGAGTCAAGGGCCGTAGCGTAGCAATAAACTCACCTCCTTTGTAATTTATCTAGAGACAAGAAACTCACCTCATTTGTAATTTATCTAGAGACAAGAAATATCTTTACCTGTTGTTACTTTGGAATATTTGATATTATCCATAGATTATGTAGAAACCTAAAGGAAATAAAGTTTATATCTTGATAATCAATTAACTAATATTATCATAATGAAACACATAATTGTTAATCTTTTCTTAATCACCGTCAATGTAATTAGGTCTAGCATGCAAGGCTTCTTAAATATTCCTGTCCTATTAACGGGTACTTTGTTATACGAGAATAACAGAACCTAAAGAACATTTTTATTTATTTTTGTTTCAGCACGAGGACCTCTTGAACCTATGGTTACTCTGGTGCCGATAACATTCCCGATGATGAGCAGCTGCGGGAATCGGCGTGCCTGGCTTTAGAATTCACAGGTGTGGACTGTGTGATGGGTGAGTTTAACAGACCTTTTTATTTCATTGTTCTTGAATTGTATTTTCTTTGGGGGGGGGGGGGGTTCAATAGAGGTCTGAGTGCAGCATATTTTATTTTTGATTTAAAATACTTTGTCCTTCTTACTGAAATAAAGATTGTATATCTGTTTGTCAATGTATCACTGTATTTAAAATACGTTAATAACATTTTTGGTTCTCTGTAAATGACTTTAAAATAAAGTAGTACACCTATATCTACAGTATATACTTTACCAAAATTTACTCGACCTTTGACTTTGATTTTAAATTAAGAAAGACTTTCCTTTTAAACTATACCTATTAATTTATTATTTGTACATTGAAATCTATTTTAGGTATCCCTGGGTTGCAGCCTGCATCACTTCGGCCCAAACCACCAAGCGCGTTTAAAGAACCCAATCCACGAGAGCTGGTCCTCCATGAAAGAATGATTAAAAAAAGGAATGAAGTCCGCACAACTACTTCTGCGACTGTACATCCACAATCGTCAGCAACAAGTTCATCGACAAAACCCTCACAGCAGTCGGTTCAAGACAAGTCTGAGTCAGAGGTGGAGGAAGATGAATCATATGACGCTTATGGACGTCCAATTTATACACAAAGAGGACATGTTTCCCGTCGAAGGACATCAGATCCCATCGAGCTATGGAGCCGAATTGGTTCTTCTGAGAAAAAAAAAACTGACAGGGTGGAAACCATACATGGTAAGAAATCTCGGAAACAAGTCTTTCCGGTCAACCAACAGGCAGAGAAAGAACATGTTGCCATTAGAGACGAGTCGGTTCAATCCAGTCTCTTTCAGCCGTCTGGACAAAGCATGACTGTGGAAAGCACTCCTGAACTGGCAAGACAACTTAGGCAAGAAATTCAAAATTTCTCATTGGGTTCGTCAGCACCTGGGGATACACTACCAGATCTGAACGATACTCCAGAGTATAAAATTAAGGTAGAAAGACAGACATCTGGAGGTCAGTTCGACCTTGATTCACCGATTTTGCCACCAAGACAAAGCAAGTATTTTCCACCCAGTGCCCGTAAAGATCAGGAAAGGGCCCTCAAGATAGCTGCAGAAAGACAAACGAAAAAACCAACATCGTCAATGTCTCACCGACTTCCAGAAAGATCTCAAGTGCAGAAAGTCCAGAGGGAAAACACAAATGTAACAAAAACTGATTCAAAAAAGAAATTGTGGTATCCAGGTCAATTTGTGAAAGGTCAATCTCCTCTAAGAGTAGTGGAGGACGACCCCTTCGCCGCAGAAGAGACCGACTCTGATGCCGAAGACCTAAATGAAGAAAACACCGCTTACCTAGAAGAGAGTGATGATCTCAACCAAAATTTGAATCAAAACACACCCGATAATATTAAATTCCGGCCATCACAGACAAGTTTGACGTTCAAGGAGGACAGGCAACGTGGTGATGCGGATAAAGAGGAAACATCTGCTGAACAACATGGTGTGGGTCACAAGGCCCAAGTCAGTGAAGAAGACCTTAGTTATAGAATATGGAAGTTAAAATGGCGTGAAAATGGAGCACCAAAAAAGAAAACTGATTGTGTAGAACCCGTGGCCGGCCAATGTTCTGAGGCAGAGAGTGATCTCGACAAGGACAGTGTTAAATTGGTCCCCGAGGATGAAGAACATGCTAACGAAGGTGACGGTGAAGCCGATTCACAGGAAGAACAAAGCTCCGTAGGTCATGTGTCAAATGACATGGAAGGTCAGACAGCCGGACGTGACCGGCCTGACCCAGGTGACTCAGATGTGCATCGGAGCAACGCAAAGTGCCTTACTGAAATTCGGGCCGAACTCCTGGAGGTGCGAAAGGTACATTCTCAAATGACTGAGGCCATGGAAAAGACCAACAACAACATGATCACTATTTTAAATAAGATGACGAATGTCCAGGCAAACTCAACCGCAGGTATAGCATAAATTCTTTTAACATATACAGATATAAAGAAAACCTTGTCATATTGATTTTTATTTACAAGTAAGGTCAAGTTCACAATTGAATGAATTTAACTTTCAATTTTGTTCAAGTGCCATACCAAATATGAGAAAAGAAAAGATTAAATTAAAGAATACTGATTGATTATTCCAGTACATTTATAATATGCCAAAGCGATGACACTAAAAAAGTAAAATATAAAAATTCTAAAGAAAAAAACAATATCAAACCAAATAACTAATAATGAGATAAATTTACTTTTGTTATTTATTGTGATTGAACGCCAAATGTATTTTTTATGTTATTGCTTAGCTTCTTTTTCAGATAAGGCCTTACTTATTGGCTATTACTAATAGATTGTTATTATTTTCAAATGCCATTCAGTTCTCAAGATGGGTCTCAACGCCTTCGTCGAGTACAACATGACAACAGTTGGGACCCAAACCATTCTTGGAGAAGGGAAGGTACCCCTACCACGTATAGACAATAGAACCGGTGATATATTTTTGGACACAACTCAATTCATTGTCACTGATTTTCTGAACTCCAAACAGTCAGATGTTGGGTCAACTGGGAAAGGAGATAAAAGAACAAGTAGTGCAGCGACAGGTGTAGCAAGTACAGAGAACGAACAGGTCGGACAAGTGTCAAGTCAGGAACCTGGCAAAGTTGGTAAAACTATTCATGTGCCAAGTTCTATTCCAGAAGTACCGACATCTTCAGGCGGTGACGCACCACACTCTTTGCATGGGAACCGACTTCAGACACCAAGCCATGCAGTCATAACTGAACATCAACTGGCCGTGGAGGGGTCAAGTGCCAATCTCGCCACGCCAGAAAGTACACCTGCAAAACCCGGAAAATCGGGCTCGGCGCGCACTAAACTGAAACCACAGGAGTTTGAGACTCCAAAACAAGAGACACTTCACGAACAAGGCAGCCACGTTTTATCTAGTGGTTCTAAGAAGCATAACAGATGTAGACCTTCAAAGGCTCCTTCACCTGTCCCACTACAGACAGGACAGGTACAAGTAGGTGCCGAGACAGTAGAGGCGCCACCTGCCAAAAAAATTAAACAGGAAACAGGACCAGGGTTGAATTTAGGTAAACCAAGACAGCGCTCATCTTCTCTCCCTGGTAACTATTCCAGTGTAAATGTGTCCATTGGTTCGAAGACACCTCACCAACCCCAAATAGAAACACTTCTGCAACCGACATTGCCACCACTGATGGACATGTTAAGGCCCAAAAGAACTTCACCTCCCCATCGATCCACCCCGGCACATCAGGAACGTAAACAAGCTGTGGATAAACCGAGTTATGGTGGACCTAACGATCAAAGACACAAACAACAAGACGTTCACGCAGGGTCAAGTGGCAGTTCGAAAAAAAAGAAAACACTTGCACATGTCCAGTGTGCCCAAAAAAATGTAAATGTGCTTCTATCAAACGAAGGCGCTACCTCAAAACTGAAGAGTGTAGTACAGACAGTTCCCACGAACGTAGAAGGTAGATCTGTCAACGTAGTAAAACCTGAAGTGGTCCAAAAGCGTCGTAGACACTCTCCACCCCCAGGGGCACAAGTAGTGATACTGAGTTCCCCAACCGATTCGGCTGAAGAGGGACAAGTCACGAGTAAAAAAAGAAAAGTACGAGATGTTGGAAAGGGTGATACACAGGCAGAATCTCGATGTACCCGTAGTAGCAAAACAGGGGTAAGCACACGTGGAAAAAAAGGAAAAAATAAGTAATGTCAAACACAAAACTATGTAGCCCCTGGAAATAGATTAACAACCTTGTTATTCATTGTTTATAAGTTATTGGCAAGGTTTCAACGCGACCGTTACATATAAAACCTTAAAGACCCTGAGACAAGTTTTTAGCATGCGATTCTAAAGCAGGCAGTGAGAATAATGTAAAAAATAATTATGTTGGTATATGTATGGAGCTCCATACCATAAATGGCATGTTAGCACGCCCCTTCTTATCCCCGTTTCTGGGTCAAGCAAGCAGACCACCCAGGGCACTGTCCACTCAGGGTTGTGGCCATGTTGTGACGTCAGCTGGGTTACGATTTCATTGGGTCAAAGTATACTTTGTACAGAGAATGTGCGTACACCCACTTCTGATATTGACAATGAACATAATATATGAACGCAGAAAAGAGATTGTTGGAGTATAACAATATAGAATTAACAGCAGAGAGGTATAGAAACGTAGTGAGGTATTGAACCTTACTGGTTTGGAGAGTATATAGACAAGGGAGTTTGTTTTTTCAGTCGGACAATTAAAAGGTACAACCCCAAAAAAATTATAAAGATAATAATATTTTGAACAACATTACAGTAACAATCGAAGTGGATGTTAAAACATGGACCATAGTAACGGTTTACGGAATTAAAGGAAAACAATTTTTATGGTCGAACATTAAAAAGCAATTTAGGAATTTTTTCAAAATACTTTTTCAAAGCTAACAGAATTTGGCAATTACAAAATAAATTTGAGATTGTTATGAGACTTGTTGGACCAGTTCAGTTGAAGAAGATTCGGTCTTTTGCTGGTCTGAAAAGATATTAATGTACGAGTGAACACATTCCAAACTTTGCTAAGTACATGATGGTATTATATATCTTTGTTTTGTTCTTTTCGTAGATAGGTTTCAAGAATGTTTACTTTATATTGTTTCTTGTTTAATTGACAAAAAAAGATGTGACTAGTCAATCAGTAGAGTTTATTTTTGTTACTTTGTTCCTAGTTATAGCATAGTAAAGCGAGATAATACATCTCCACAGTCTGAGAATGAAACTTTACTTCAGATAAAGTTCTATGTGCGACTGTGTATGGTACTTAACTTTTCCTCAGAAAAAAAGGACATTCCAAATGCATGGTGCTCATGTATAATCGTAATAGTTATACTTTTCAATGGTTGATTTTCTATCAGTCTTTGAAAAAAGAAAGTTTCAGACTAAAACCATTGTGATATCAACATCCATTAGTGTAGTAAAATGTTCTGTGACTTGGTGTTACTGTTAGTTTAACTTATTTAACGTACATATGCATGTTTTGGAGAAAGTAACACGTGATTATGTTTCTAAAGTGCCTCAATATATAGAAATACTGTACTAGAAACATGAAAGACGGATTGATCGTTAACATTTGGATCCAGGCGTTTAAAAATATTATCTTTTCAACATCTTATAGACAGTATTATTTGAATAATTTATATAATTTGATTTCTTCTTACACAGTAAGAGAGAGAACGTTCACGATACATGTCAACATGTTTGTCGCTGTAGCAGAAATTGGTTCCTATAGTTTAAAATTTAATGTTCAAAGTGTTCTGTGATGTAGTCGATTCTGGCCAGGTTTAGACCACCTCTGCCACCGCGTTGTCGGTCCGACACAATCTCTGGATCTGGTTGTCCACGGCCAGGGCCATAAAACGGGACGTTGTCGGGGTCTCGGTCAACGACTAACGGTGTGTTTTCACGCTTGGCCACGTTGTGAAGGCAGCAGCAGGCCACGATGATTTTACCGCAAACATCCGGGGTGTGCAGCATGTAGCCTCCGGAGTCGCTCATCACCCTGTAATACAAAAGAGAATAGTAACATTCGATTACAATGAGAATTTGTCGTTTATGATTCCCTGAAACAGTCCAGTTGAGGGATATTAATATAAAGTTCATTATTTACTTTTCAGAATTTTTTGATTGGACAATTTCTTTTTCTGACACAAACATGTTGGCATATACGAGTTTCAGGAACCATGAAGAGTACTTTAAATACAGAAAATGTTGTTAGGTACGACAATAATTTCTGAGATTAGGATATTAGACATTAGAAAATAACATATTATATATTTTGGTTTTCATGTACAACGAGGTGCTGCAAACATCATTCAAAATTGAATTTAACGTCATTCTGGGATTGTTGACCGTGATTATTAATACAACTATATTTTTACCTGAACCGATTCTTTAAACAACCAAACGTGTTTTCCACCACCACACGCGTGGACCTGTGCCACTCGTTGAAGTCCACGTCGGCTTGTCGGAGGGGGTTCATCACGGGCACAAAGAGGTAATCCCTTTGTGGATACCTAATGGGTTTTAAAAGTAATTGTTTTTAAACAATTTAGTCTCTTTTGAATGATTGACATGCTGAGTTTAGTAACGTTATTGTCTGTTGTTTGTTTATGAATGTTACTATGTGATCGTGGAGATTAACAAGATTGTTACCTTGTGATCGTCACCTTATAGTATCTCTTCGTGTTTGAACAGTTGTTGTTTGACTAAAAAGAATTTAAAACTGTTCAATAAAGATTATAAATTCGAAAGAAATTGCTCTTGATTTTTGTTAGTGTATGTTCTTTTTTTATTTTCATTAACTTAATTGTAATTACCCATTGTCACCCAGAAGGAAGTGTTCGCCGAAAACACCATTTTCCCCATCCCTGCAGATCTCGGTGGTGCTTAACACACCAGCGTCGTTACAGGACCCAGGCCAGCAGGGGTCGACATGTAGAATTCGCTGGTATGCATCAGCGACAACCTTTAAGAAATGGATATGTTAACGTTTAGTTAAAGGGATAATAATATTGATTCTGAATGATATTTTTGTATAGAATTTCTCCTTAAAGTGAAAGTTAGGCCTAAAGTTATAGATTGGTTTTATTCATGAGCGAAATATTTAATTTTTTTTTTTTTTTTTCGGGTTTATTACTACTACTGCACATACAACAAGGTTCGTGTTCTTCCACTTGATCGTTGGATAATGATGATGTAGGTACAAATAGATGAACAATATCAGATAAAAGATGCTAGACAATTTAACGAACATACACCGAAAGACAATACATTTATTGTATATTTCTAAATTGTTAGAGGCACTATAGGAAACACTTACCAGCACATTCATACTATGGTACTGCTTCCGATTAACATACTGGTGTTCCACCTCCGGGTTTGGTCTACGTATAGACACGTGAGTACCATCGATGGCACCAAATACCCGTGGGTAAGGACCAAACCGGGCCTCGAACTCATCGGCTCTGTCCTCACGGGCCTCGTGGGAGTAGGGGAAGGTGATGTACTCCTGCTGGTGTCTGTAAAAGTACTCTGCCACCTCTAGGACAGCTCTCGAGACTGTGGTCTTCTGAACCCCCTGAAAATCGCCAACGCAGGTGTAGTCTGACCCAGTAGCGAAATACCTGAGTGCAAGGCAGAACTGAAAAATAATTTAAATAATTATAATTAGGCTAAGTTATTATCAATGGAATTCTCAATTATATGGACATATTGGTAGAGATTGTTTAATGTAAAATAAAGCAAAGATGTGTCGTTTTATTTTTTTGTTTTTGCAACAAATTGATATTTCTTTATTTTCTTATTCTAAAAAAACATTATCAAAAAATATAGGACTATTTACGTTAAAAGAAACATGTTCTTATTTTCTTTTGAGGATTATTTGGTTCATTTTGGAACTCAGTATGGCAATTATGCGACGCGCTCATTATGGCACTTATGCGACGCGCCAAAATTCGACTATTGTAGAGGTATTACAGCTGTCAGGACATACTTATTCACAATCAACAATAACACATTGAATACATACTCGCTCTGGAACTGTGATTCCGCCGCCCTGGCTTGTTCCGGCCGTCGAACAAAATCCCGCATCGTAGTAGGCCTTGGCCAACCGCTTCACTGTAGGCTTCCTCAGGCGGTAGCGAGACAGAAACTTTGCCTTACTGAAGCGGGTAAAGGGGTTTATTCGAGGATAAACCTCCTTCTTCTGTCGACGTTTAGGTGCCATGTTTGTGTACGGTCGACAGCTGACAGTAGATCACATGATAGCTAACAACCAATGAAAATGAACCGCCATTTTCCAGCCAATTTACAAATTATTCACAGAAGTAAAATGATAGGTTTTTAAGGATTGAGTTAAAAACATTATCCCTACAACGATGTCCTTGTTGCGTAGAATTTATTATGCGACGGGGTTTCTCGCTGTTGCGAGGATTGGCACATTTCAAAAACAAGGAGAGAAAAAAACAGCGAGGAAAAAACAAATCCATCCTTAATCGCTCCCTCTTGCGAGAGTTTGGTTATGCGACGGGCCACAGTGCCGCGTCACATAACCAAACGCTTGCAACAGGGAGTGATTAAGGATGGTTTAGTTTTTCTCAAGCTGTTGTGAACACATTTTGAACACATTTAATTGACATATAAACACATTTCCACCACTCACCTTCTATATATTCCATAAGCTGAGGGACACTACTATCATTTTGGTGAAAAAGAATATTAAAATTCATACCCCAAAATGTCCCCCCCCAGTTCATCAAAATCAATCAATTTTAAACAGGGATAGGTCTTTTGAAATGTGCCAATCCTCGCAACAGCGAGACCGGTTATACGACGCGGCGCAGAACCTTTTTGTAATTTTACTGTTGTCATTCTATGATTTCTTAATAGATTTAACCTTTGCAGAATCTATTTTTGAATTAATTGCATTATGCAGAAAATGTTCAATTTTAACATTACCCTAGGAGGACTATAGATGACTGAGATCAGAAGTTTCCTAAAGTTTGGTTTAAGAACCATAACAGTTAAAATTTCAATCTAACTGGATATTAAAGTACCTTCTTCAACACTTTGGCAGTAAGACGAAAAAAGATTTACATAGAGACAAATCCACCCAGTCGACTAAACATTCTATAATTATCTTGTGTCTTAATCCTATCCTGATGATGTAATTTCATATTATCTAAATTGAGAATTCTGCACAAAGGTAGTTAGTAAAACACCTTGCGCCTATAATCAATTGTATATGAATAAAGTGAAGAAAGGGCCACCAGACTGTAAGGGAAATATAATAAAGTATTCAAAATTATGTAAGCCACTACATTACATAGTGTAAATATAGCATGGACTGCTGGTAGGTGTAAATATACCTGTTTGGCTGTAGCAGACAGGGTGCATCTCCTGGCGAGTACCAATGCTCAGGGCAATGTCAATAACCAGACTGATATATAAAGGTGGGGACCTATGGTTAAAGCCAATTCCATCTTGATACCTTTTATCTGGTCAGGTCTCGGAAAAACAAACAATCAATCTTATCATACAAATAATTAAGTTGTGGGAGTTTCCTAAAAAGGCTTCTGCAATTTACAAATCATTTAGAAAAGACAGTATTACATACAAATAGTGAAATAATATAAATGTGCAAACGGAGGAACTTTTAGATGAAAAATCCTAGGGAACAGGTAATTGATATTTCTAGAAGTCATGTACGTCAATTTATGAACCTGAGACAACACAAATAATAGAATGAAATGAAAAGAAGGGTTGTTCGTATACAGGAACTCCCAATGTTAGATTCAATAATATTTCACTCATTCCATGTTACGAAGTTCTTCAATTTTGCTATGTACTAATAAACAAACAAGTGATGCCACATAGACTGATAGTAAATAAAGTCAACCCAGTCATTTATTAATAAATAATAACAAAAAATAACAAAGAAAAACTTTCACCCCAGTTAGGTGTTCATACCTGTTGCAGGAGGCCAAGAATGAGGGGAGCCTCTGCTGAGCCTTAAAAAACATGAGTCTAGTAGAAAGCTTGGCTCTGATTGGCTGGGATGTATGAGTATCTGCCATTGGTCAGTTGCACCAGTCCCCATGCACTAGTGTGCCAAATACTTATAATTAGTTTAAAAACATAATAATACAAACACATATAATTCATATTAAACATCTCTGAACCTGGTAATTAACTCACCAAAGACATTGTCACCTGGGAACTCCCCTGTGTTATAGGCTTCATCACCAAAAGGGAAACCCCCTCCCCATCGGGGATCTAAGCTTGCTTCTACCCATTGAACTTTGGGTGTTGGACGGATATCAACTGGCAGATCTTAAAGCTGCTTGTTTAACCCTACCGATGTCTGGAGTCAGTGGAAAACCAGACCTTGGCCTGAAATGCTTGCAGAATAGATAACAAAAAGTGTTAAAATACAATTTAAATAACAATGATGGCAGCTGAGTGGGCCATCATGCTGTAGGAGACATACTTGTTCTGGACATTGACAGTTTGACAGTAATGGTAGGCTGCCAATTTTTATAGGCCCAGGAGGGGAGGGAGGGTACCCTTCCAAGTGCCACATACACAATTTAATGTCTTGTTCACGGTACTTGCACCGGGGCTACTTGATTGGGGAAGCATTGCGATTCTCTGCCACATGTAAGTATCGGGATAAACTCTCTCCTAAATTCTCCGACCCTCATAAATAAAAGGGTTAACCACTCCATTAACATACAACATTATTGACGCTACCTTACTGACCGTAATAATGGTATTGGCAAGTGTTTAGGATAGGCTAATATGACATAAAGCAAGCATATAGCATAGGAAAACCAGCATGCCATGAACACCTCTAAATGTCTTAGCCACCTTCAAATGCCTTCAGAAGGAGGTTGCCTTTGGCCTTATACTGAATATTAAGGTCAAGTGTGGCTGTCTTCTTCAGATGACACACTGATATTTTGAACAGCATGGCATAGGCTATAACAATGACAGCGGTGCTGAAGGCCGAGTGGACCATCATGCTGTAGAAGATGTACTTGCTCTGGAAATTGAGGATGTGGCTAGGCTGCCAGTCGTGGAGGCCCAGGGAGGAAGATAAGGATGCCATAATGCTCAATTTCATGTTTTTTTCTAAGTTTTTTGTGTCGGGGCTACTTCATTTGGGAGGCATTGCGAGTATCTCCCAAAGGTAAGTATCCGGATAAACTCTCTTCTAAATTCTCCCATCCTTCCTGCATAAATGAAAGGGTTAACCACTCCATTAGCATACAACAGTATTGACACTGCCTTACGGACCATGATAATGGCATTGGCACGTGTCTTGGGATAGACTATCATGACATATGTTGCACATATTGCATAGGGTAACCAACAAGCCATAAATGCCCCTATGACCAGAAGCAATGTCTTAGCTGCCTTCAAATGCCTCAGGAGGTTAGTTTTAGCCTTGTCCTGAATGTTAGGGTCAAAAGTGGCTATCATCTTCAGGTGTCGCGCTGATATTTTAAACAGCATGGCATAGGCAATAACAATGATGACTAAGCTAATCATGCTATGAGCTATCATGCTGTAGGAAACGTACTTGTTCTGTATGTTGACAACGCGACAGAGGTGGCCAGGCTGCCAGTTGTGGAGGCCCAGGATGGGAGGCAGGGCACTCACACAGAAGGCATACACCCACATCACACCTATCACCACGGCTGTCCTGCAGGGGGTGACCAGTGTCTTGTAGGAGAAGGGTAGACCCACCGCCATGGCTCTGTCTACCGCTATACCTACAACACAGGAACACAGGAACACAATTTTAACAATAACATTTTATGGATTTAGATTGGGGGATGGTGGGTGCAGGGGTGTCAGTCCCTGCTATTTTGGCCTAATACTGATTTGTTTAATGGTTTTTTTCCAGCCCGAGTAGAGATGCACACTTTGGAAAATCCCTGAATCCACCTCTAAGTAATGTGCATCTACAGGCTTTATGCATCTAACCAATTGTATTCCCAATTTCAAAAGTTAGCAGTGCAAATTATGGTCAGTCATATATATGTTATATACTGTTAGAAAGGGTTTGTAATATCCTCTCATGACATTTAGGATGCACAGTCTATTGCCAGAGTACACTCGATGTGTTATGAATAACCAAATTTCCGATTGTCAATATTGACAAGTGGCATACAGCCCTTAAAGGTACTCTGGTGTGTTTAGCCTGATAACTTTTACTGACCAGCAGAATCTAAAAACCTATACCTAAAAAAAGTAAATAGAGACTGACATTCCATCGTTTACCTTCTTTGAAAAAGGTTACAACCAATGGTTTCTTTGGAAAAATTAGTTTATGTAAAGTTTTAAAAAGATACCAGAGCTTTTCCCTCATAGCTTAATATAACAACAAGGTTAAACAATAACACAAATGACAGGAGAAAATGAACAACATTAACTGTTTGTGAGATTAGCTATGGTTCATAAACTTAAGAATGTGAGCATTTTAGTGCTATTAATTTTGCTTGGATCACTTTGGGAAATATTATTCTATTCAAAGAAAGATTGTGCACATTGTACTGTATGAATTGTCCAAATACTTAAAACAGCATTTAAAAAGTTGTACAAAAAGAATAATTTATTAATAGACCTCCCAGGTGGCACCCTGAAAAGTAGTGGGTACCTTTAAGACAATATTTAGACTGTACTGGGAGAACAACCCAAACTCCTATGTCAACTCAAGAAGGCCATTTCCCTAATTCCCAGAAAAACCTATACACTATATATTGTCACTTTATTTCGCATTGATACTGATGGCAGTTACAAGACTGCAAGTTCTTCCATTAGTTATACTTTATAGATTTTAAAAAATCTTGAAACCAAGCTGGGTGGTGCATAAAGGCCATCTCATATGTTATTCAAAAAGGTTTCTTCATAGCAGAATAAATGGAAGCTGTGGTAAGTATCATGTAAGGCAATTAAAACATTTATTGTAAAGTGCTGGCCAGTTAAAAAGACAAAGACACCCTGGCATATTTCATGGTAATTGTATGTGACAAACAGGAAATCTGTCCAAAATTGGTGAAAAGGGACCAGGGAAGGCATGGCCAATTGTCAGACCAATCTAGGGAGCTCACTGTTAACAGAATCTATTCTGGTAAAACATAATGAGGACAGGCAAGGGATATATGTTCTGATGATGCTATAAATCTGTGAAAGGGACCTTTTTAGATACTTCAAGGAATGTCATGTTTACAACAGGCCTGGGATTCAAAATTTTTACTAACTGTTAGGTCTTGTCATTATTGAGCCAACCATATAGCACTCATAACCACCAATATCTGGACATAATATTGTACCTAAAGCAGACCAGGATTTGGAATCACAGATACATGGCTTGTTTATTACAAGAACTGATGTTATTGAACATCATTATGATTATTAAAACTATCAAGCTACCTTCCTTCCTGAGTGTTCCTTACCTTAGGTGAGGAGCTAGCCTGACTATTGAAACATTTGTCACTGTGGCTACCCCATATATAATGCCCGCTTTTCAAATTATAAATAGGTAACCAATAAATTAACATAAACAACAAAACTAACTGCTGACTTACCGGCCATTAAGATTAGTGACATCACAAAGAGAAAGCCAGTTGGGAATATCTTCAGCATGCACATGTACAGCGAATCGAAGGCACCAGGGTCGACATTATAATAAAATGTAAGTATCATGGTAAGCCCAGTAAACGCATCCGCAACTGCTAGGTTAAAGATGTACAAATTTGAGGGTGTCTAAAAAGAGAGAAAAAGAATGTTGCACTGCCTGTTGTGTAAAGGCTAATATTTTATATAGATGACATGAAATAGTGATTGTTGATAAAGGTTTATTAGTGAGTGGCTATTAAACAAGGACTCTACATTGTTGTCAGCAATGTATCTAAGGTACCATAATAACAATAGAACCAAAGGTAAAATGGAACCAAAGAGAGGAAAAAGAGAGAGACACTTGAGAACTTGGAATATGGTCACTTGTGGACAAAATGTGCTAACCTATAGACTATCTGATAATTCAGATAATTCCACACTGACAAAACAAACCCGTGCTGCCCCCTCCTCCTCCCCCACCCATACCATGTTCCCCTGACCTTGAGTTCTGGCCTCCTGACAATGGCTGCCATGACAAGCAGGTTACCGGACACCACCAGCAGCATGAAGAAAAATAAGGTCACAGCATACCACATACTCGTGGAACTGGTCAACCTGAGGTGAGCCTGCTCTTCTAACCCCTGGGAGGTGTTGGATGTTTCCCAGGGGCTTGTGGATAAGACAGCCCTGAGATGCACCTCCTCCTCCGGCCCCTGGGAGATGTTGAACTGGGCCCAGGGACTCGTGGACACAACAATCCCAAGACGTGCCCCCGCCTCAGGCCCCTGGGAGAGGTTTGATAGGGCCCAGATGCTCCAGTTTCTGGTGTGGCCATCTTCTGACTCAACGGTCCATGTGTCCATGGTGATATATCTGATAAGAAAGAACCAGGTCAATAAGCCATTTTACCTTTCCAAGGATTTGGAAATAGTTGAATTAAAAGGAATTACCTACTAAGCAAACGTTTAACTTTTAAGGTTAGACTACGGTGATGGACAGTCCATTTACTAAAATCCTAATATCTCCGTAGCTATTGGCGATATTTGAACATGTTATACATCACAGGAAAGCCTTGAATTTTCTATATCTTATGATACATAACAGATGTCGGATATATTTGAACTTAAGAAAATATGAATAAAAAACATATTTTTTCACTTTTATTTTTTGAACAAAGATTTTTAATTAGATATTATTTTCAAATCTTTGAAACTTAATACTATTGTCCATACCATTCATTTGAAGGGAACCGTGTCTCAAATATTTCATTCAGGCCCTGGTTTTGATTTTATGACCAAAACAGGCAACTTTTTGCCATTTTTTTGTCAAGTTTTACACCTTCATTTTCTAGATTTTATAAAATCGAAACTAGGGCCTAAATATAGAAACCGAGACATGGTTCCCTCCAAATGGCCATTATCTATATGTATGCAAAATTGTATGTGTTTTCCTTGATTATTAACCCAGATATTTCAGTTCACAAAATTAAAGTACAAAACAATATTTTCATATTTCTGGTCAATTCATAGTTATATTCTACAATCCACAGTAATATAACTTATATTATAGAAAAGACATTTAACTGGGTTATAATTATTTAATGATACAACTTATATATTGGGAGAGGTGGCAGCAAATTAACCAATGTCCATTGTTGTGAGCTCTGTGAAATAGTCTAACCTTAAAGGGGTTACTCACTAGGTACAGTGCCACCTGGTGAGTAAAAGTTCATAACTTCAAGAATCAATGTATTTTTATGAGAACAATGAGTAAATTTCACTTCTGATTAAAAGCAAGGTACATTTGAGAAAATTCACCTGTCTAAATCAAACATACAAGAAATTTTAAAAGTGGCACAGTTATGCCCCCTGGTATGGAAAATTAAATCCCTTAAAATTTAAGAAATAGTTTTGGGGCAGTAATATGCTAGATTTCAATCACATGCAATCAATTTCAGTTGTCTAGACAAAGATTTAAATTGTCCAGAAAGAAAAGACTTATAATGTAATGTACTTCACTCTTCAAGGCTACTCAGTGATCCAGTAATTCTATTTCTGGGTAATCCGTAGATCCAAACAGGGACTGTTATGTAACCTATCCCCAGACCCAGGGACTGCTACCTCCTGCCCCCAGACCCAGGGACTGCTACCTCCTACCCCCAAACCCAGGGACTGCTACCTCCTACCCCCAGACACAGGGACTGATATGTCCTACCCCCAGACCCAGGGACTGCTACCTCCCCTACCCCAGGCCCAGAGACTGCTACCTCCCCTACCTCCAGACCCAGAGACTGCTACCTCATTCCCCTAGACCCAGGGACTGCTACCTCCTACCCCCAGACCCAGGGTCTCCTACCTCATACCACCAGACCCAGGGACTGCTACCTCCTACCCCC
Organism: Lepidonotus clava; assembly: GCA_936440205.1. NCBI lineage: Eukaryota > Metazoa > Annelida > Polychaeta > Phyllodocida > Polynoidae > Lepidonotus > Lepidonotus clava. The sequence goes on along the minus strand of OW387141.1, from coordinate 51,049,788 downwards.
AGACCCAGGGACTACTACCTCCTACCCAAAAGCCCAGGGACTGCTACCCCCTACCCCCAGACCCAGGGACTGCTACCTCCTACCCCCAGACCCAGGGACTGCTACCTCCTACCCAAAAGCCCAGGGACTGCTACCCCCTACCCCCAGACCCAGGGACTGCTTCCTCCTACCCCCAGACCCAGGGACTGCTACCTCCTACCTCCAGACCCAGGGACTACTACCTCCTACCCAAAAGCCCAGGGACTGCTTCCTCCTACCTCCAGACCCAGGGACTGCTACCTCCTACCCCCAGACCCAGGGTCTGCTACCTCCTACCCCCAGACCCAGGGACTGCTACCTCCTACCCCAGACCTAGGGACTGCTTCCTCCTACCCCCAGACCCAGGGACTGATACCTCCCACCCCCAGACCCAGGGACTGCTACCTCCTACCCCCAGACCCAGGGACTGCTACCCCCTACCCCCAGACCTAGGGACTGCTTCCTCCTACCCCCAGACCCAGGGACTGCTACCTCCTACCCCAGACCTAGGGACTGCTTCCTCCTACCCCCAGACCCAGGGACTGCTACCTCCTACCCCTAGACCCATGGACCATCTTGCATACCGTCTGATCCTAAATGACCAGACCAAAATAATTTTTCTCCATTTAACCTTATCCCCATCAATATTTATTGATATCAACCATATTTTACTCCTTTTGACTTATTTCCCTCAAAACGTCTTTTAGAAAAGCATCCATTTGAAGGATATCATCAGAATGCTGATGCTACCACCCAAACAGGTGTGTTGAGTTGTGTCTTTGACGCATACTTAAATTACAATTACAAAACATTTCCTTGAATAGAATCAGACGTAAGGATAGTGTCTTGACAGGCGATCCAAAGGGAGCTGCCCCCTTAACCCTGCCCACCCTTCCATCTTCTTTTGATTGGGTTTAGATTAGACTAATAGGGAAAAATGTCATGACAAAGCGTGAATTAGCATCAATTACACACTTAGCATAGATAGGAAGGTAATGAAAAGCTCATCCCTTTTTCAAAATACTGGATCTCCCTTGATCCACCCCTGAATTTTAAGATTATGATCTGCAGATTTTATATGTACCATTAGAGTTTGAGCTAATGGTGATAACATTGTTAAGAAAAGAAAAGAAATTGCTAGGAAATAGTTTTTTCAATGATTCCTCGCCTGTTATTAACAAGTAACTGATCAACCAAAAACATTGTAAATACTGTAAAAGGAACAGCTTATTTACAGCATTCTTTATATCTTTTTTTGTTATGTGAAAAAAATTACCCAGCAGCAATCAAAGAGGAAAGCAAACGTATTAAGTGCTTACCGTTTGGCGTTACAATTGCTCTCGTGCAAAGCTCAACTGAGAGCTAATATGCTTAAAACCTTATTCTCACTTTGATATATCCATAGACAGTGCAACAGTGTTAACACAAATGACCATCCCGCTCTGTCTATTCGCCTCCCCTACACTGACTCGCAGGATAAGATGGCTTCTCACACACACGTGACCCACCCACATAAACATACGTAAACTGAGGGTATGCCTGATAATTCATATTCATGATTCTCTGTGTCATGAAAAGTATATCAGAGTAAGGCCTTCACTAACCATTCTGAAACAGCCTACAACCCATGCAACTAATACTGAGGCTGTATCCCCAGCCAAGGATGTGACGCTATTGTATCATTGCAGCAACGTTCTGGTTGGTTCTGTATTTGGTTCTTGTTATGTTCTTTTGATGACTCCCAATTACGTTGCTGCAATGTACTGCTGTCATGTTGCAATGTGACATTATAACAACATTCTGGTCATGTTCTTCAACACAAACAGAATGTTATTATAACATCCTGTTTTGGTTTAGTCCCAACCTCACCAATAAATTATTATGATTTAGTGAGGTTTCAACCTCACCATCAATAACATGATTGTTATGTGCCATCGTAATCGCCATACCCACAAGGCAATTTAACGTCGGCCGACTCTTAAATGCGTCGGCGGTCAGCGTCGGCGTCAGCGTCAGCGTAAAATTATCAAACATGGTTAATAACGATCGGTGTACTCGTCGCCGCCGACCACCGATGAGTACACCGACGAGTAAGTGGATTCTGTGTGGGTATGGGCCTGGACACTAGAGGAGGTCGACACCGACGCCGACGCCGATTCAGGAAAAAGTCGCTAAAGCCCCATACCCACTAGGCTACTTTTTGCTGAATCATTGCGGCATCGGCGTGGCCATCAGCCATCGGCGTTGGCCAACTCTGATGGACAGCCCATACCCACACACAATCGGCGCTGGCGTCGGCGTCGCCATCGGCGCCGCTGGCACCTCTGATCCATGTTAAGCATGTTTGATAATTTAAAAACCGACGCCGACGGCAGACGGCGGTTACTGTCAGCCGACAGTGAATTGCAAAGTGGGTATGGGGCTTTAGTAAGTAACAAACTGACTAAAAAAGTAAGGGTCCATACACCTGATACCAGCCTTTATCACCCTCATGGCCGAGAAGCGGTACATATAAAGGAAGGTGCGTATTGGCGGGGAGCCTTCCATTTTAATACATAGGTACATTTGTACAAATTTCAGAATCTCCATGCCCTTTTGATCAAAAATACGCATTGAATTTGTACAAGAAGGTACACAAATTTTCAAAAATTTCATACAACACCCCCCTCCCCCTTGATGCGTACATACTTTATGGAATGCCCCCAGGCTGTACGAACTCTCCTTTTTTTCTTTCTTCTTTTTCTTTCTTCCTTCAACATAATTATATTGAATTTTGTTTTGGTGACAAAATATAGAAAACCTTTGTGGGTCTTGTACGGAAATGTCAAACTCTTGCTGTTGTGTCAAAATCCAGCATCAATTTTCGGTCACTAATGATAATTTGTCTGTACTGAAAATTTCAGTATTAGATCTAAATATTCTGAAATGTTCAGCCCAGAAATTGTATTATTAGTAGCTGAAAATTGATGGTGGATTCTGGCACAACATCGAGAGTTTGACATTTCCGTACCAAACTCTTGCTGTTTCCAGTATGCGACGGGCCACTGTGGGAAGAACAACCAGCCTCAGATTGCCCCTGCCGTTCTTCTTATATCATAATGGTTCTTAGTTATTAATGGGGGTTCTATTAAGCAAAATACACACAGATTAACTAATACATCTATTAATTTTGGGTTAAACCATTTCTATGCAGATAGAGAAAATATCGTATATACTTTTAAACACAAGCAACCCCTTAATGATTTGTGGTTTTGTTCAGGGTAAAATAAGGATAAAGATGTTTTCTAGAAGGTTTAGCAAAAGAGGTTTAAGATTGATTAAACTGAATAAGGTTCTTCCTAGACAGAAATAGATCTGTCTACCTGCTGGAAGACATGAAATACATGAACAGGCCACGCCCAATCGAAATAGATAAGATTTGGCTAATCCCAAAGGATAAACTTTCACCATTGAGTTTGGAAGAGTTAATCATCAAACTTTCCTAGACTTTCTGTTCTCACGCTACATTTTACCTGCCTGTATCTAAGCGGTTTTATCTCCTTCAAACTTTTCCCAAACTAGATCCATGACATTACCGCGGAAGCGCTGTGGCTAAGAATACGGGCCCCTCCAAAAACTGTGTGACATTTGATGAGCAGACCTCCTGGGTCGTGCTCCAGGGTGGCGCTTTGAATAATGACTGGTCACAACAATGACAACTTTAACAGCACTTTCAGCACACGTGCTTCACAGCGACATCTTCAAAATCTTTCTTACAAAACCTCTGTAAAACCTTTTCTATTGGATTAATCTAAATTCGGTGAACTGATATAGGGACACTGTAGGTCTATATGCTGTACAAACCACACACATGAACTACGACTGATTTACGACTTTCTAATCGATTTTTAGGGGGTTGACATGTATTCATTGCTAACAGACCATTCTTTGTTACAATCGCTATTGAGCAACAAGAAACAGGTCTTTTTTGAACCTTTGGTGAGAACTTTTAAAACTAGACAGGACAATAAAAGAAAATACACAGGTTTAGTACTCACCGGGGCACGAAAGTGCATAAACACGCATTTTATTTTTCTTTTTTTCAAGTTTGAGTTGCCACCAAATGTGGGGGACAGGGTCGAACCTCACCTCCCCCCCCCCCTCTTCAGTGTCGGTCTTTTCATGCATTTTTCACATATTCGGAATCAATTTTTCATATTAAAATACAATTTTGTATTATTCTTAACTCTTTGGAAAAGTGTATGTTGTATAAAAATAATGATAATCTAACAAACCGATTTTGAAAATCGGTTCAAAATCAGTCCAAAATCGCAACGTGGATCATGGCCTTTAAGAATCTCCCCCCACATTGTAACCTGTCTCACAAAGTAGGTTGTTTTAGGGGTGCTTTCATGTGCGCCAGCAATAACATTTAACACTCAAGGTATAGGGCAGTGTCGGGGCCACCCTTTCCAGAGCAAAACAGACAAATTCTCCTGGATAGGGAGTGGGCTCTGGGATCAGGGTGTGTTGTAAAAACTCCCTAATGTTAGTAAACACTGGCTCCAATAGTTCCACTAACCACTTCCCGGGAGGGAGTTGTGAGTGCATGGCTAAGTACCTTGTGAATTATCACCAATATTATCCTTATCGATTACACTGAATGGGTGTCGTTTTCACGGGTTTACAGCCCCTCCAGACCGCTGGGTGGGTGTTTAGTCTGTTGCTATATGGACTGGCCCCCACTTACACACTGTTTTGGGTTTAGAAAGACAATCAGAAATATCAGGACCGCACTACTCAAACCCCTGAACGGCTTGTATAGCACGCCTGTGGTTGTTGTGCTCGTTGCTACATAATTTCAAACCTGATATCGACAATTCTCTATTATCTTGTATATGAAACACTGATGATTATTAAAACTTATTCATCCATCGCATTATTTTTCATCAGAGTTATAATAAAGGAAACGCACACGCGCACACATGTATACACACATACACATACACATACATACACAAGTGCGTACACATTCACACGTGCCTTATAATTATACTACTCGAAAATGTACTTTAATCGTTTTAATCAGATTACAATCTTTTATTTTTTTTCTAATATAGTTTTGTCGATAGTTCATCAGCGGTCGTCAGGGAGTTGTTGTTCTGACCCATCCATTTTGATACTAAACTCTGGCTGTACCCCATCCTAGGGCCCTATATGGCATTCTTAATTTAAATTGTAAAAGATCGTGTATTAGGACTTAGATCACTTTTATTTTATGCAGACATCCGCTGTGGAAGTGGCCAACTCCAGTGATCATATAAATGCCACTGTCATAAGAATCTCGGATAGTGACAAGTATAGGTTTACATAAGGTATACGCACACATTTTCGAAATTTCAGACCCCCATCCCCACACCCACCCCTTTTGATTAGATACGAATCGGAGTTTCTATGAATTTCCGCAGCATACTTTTTCTTCAATGGTTAATTCCGTAATAAACATCATGGTTTCCCTTGGTTTTCAGTTTTATTACACAAGGTATCTTAGGAGAAAGGGATACAAATTGTATACACAGATAAACTTAAACGGGGTTAAGTATTCACACAGCATTCGATGAATTACATTGCAAGTATTACAAACAAATTACACTTCACAAATCATATTACAAGACGTTCTGCACACATGTTTTTTGTATTTAGTCAAGGGTTATGCGATATGAGCTACAATATGATGATGTAGCAGTAAAGTCAAACATTAGAGATACAATTATTGGCTATACATGTGTGAGACACCAAAGATATTCAGTTTCATACATTTATATCGTGCCTGTGCGTGAATCTTCTATCATATCCTCGGCTCAAGGCACATAGATCCTATGTCGGTTCCGTTTTCCTGTAACCTAACATCGACATCGCCCCTGTGCTACAACATTGGAAGTGGCAGGGAACGATGATTTTCCTAGCTGTTTCTCCTAATTTAATACTGATTTTCTAGTATGTTATAGATGAGTACTACAGCTATCTAAAACTACTTACATTTTCGCTGGGAACTGATTGTAAGAGATACAGGCAGACCAAAAACTGTCATACACTCTATAGGTGTAAAAAGGGCCTTACCCAGACAAGCAGAGACGCAACAAGCAAGTTCTGCGACAAACCCTTTTTGTTAGTCTGTGACCTGCCCAATTTTCACGTAACAGTTATGCTATTTTAGGTAGAGTTATGACTTACTAAAAATAATGTTATAATAACAATATATCTAAGTAAAGTCGAGACCTTATTAATAAAGAATGTTATTATCATAATGTGAAAGAACGTTATACAAGAATGTCACAAAAATGTTACAGTGCAATGTCACAATATTAGATTCTAAAGTCATTTTTGGGTGCCATCAAAATAACCTAACAATAACCGAAGCAGAACTAAACAGAATGTTCCTGCAACGTTTTGATAACGTCATATTCTTGCTAGGGTAATCATTAGTGCGTATTTCCCTGTGAAGTCCTTTCCGGACGACCTGTGAGCGGGCATTCCTCCGTCGGTATGTCAGCCCGCCCCTTGTTTGATGTTTGACCACCCCAAACACACCCAGCCATGACCACCTCCTGTACCTCGGCCCAGGAGGACCCAGAGCCGGACCTGGGGTACCTGAGGGTGGATGTGTTAATCACCTGGACGTCAGACTGACCACTACCACTAAGAACTGACCAGTGTTATCTCCTAAAGGGGGGCGATGAGTGGGGACGGCTTCTACTCAGACAGGGGGGAGTATGTGCGCGACTTCCCCAACTTCATGCTTAACTACGGGGGGCTGGTCGTCAAGGATACGTACAACGCCGTCACCAACCCCAAGGTAGGGCGTTTCTTTTGTAATTTGTTTATTGCAACTTCACATTGATACATGTTCTTCCAGCCCAGCCAAACATGTTACATTATTATTACGTTGCAGAAACGTTCTGTATTGGTTCTTGTTACGTTATTTTGATGGCTCTCAATAATGTTGCTGTAACATACTGCAGTGGTGTTGCACTGCGACATTATTATTACATTCTGGAAACATTCTTCAACCTAAACAGAATGTTCTTAGAATAGAATGTTCTCAGAACATTCTGTTTTGGTTTCATCCTAACCTCACCAAAAAATAATGCTTTAATAACATGACAATTTGATGAGGTTTCAGCCTCACCAACAATAAGGTAATTGTTACATGCCATCTTAGTAAGTTACAGACTGACTAAAAAGGTATGGTTGCGGAACGTTTCTGTTATGATTGGCTGGGAGGTTCCAGCATGTATTATATTTATCAGTTTTGGTTGAATTTGCTGAGTGCTGGAACAATGATTAACTTTTTAACATATCAGAAACATATCTCTGTACATAGTCAAGTTTCAGGCGTATATTAGTGTCAACAAATAACTAAGCACTTCTTTTTTCTCTGAATAAATGAGACCTTGAAACTGGCGATAGATCAAAATGTAATGGAGGGATTTTTTTCTACGGAGGAAAACTATCTAGATGCAAGTAATGTTTCCAGAGATTGGGTACACATTGAGTACACTGCGTGACGATAGACAGTAATTACAGAGCTTTCTCAGTTTCAGGTACATTAAAGATAATGAAATGGTCTCATTTACTTGACCTTTCCATGAGTTTAAAGGTCATCTCATCAAGGTCTTATTTTTTTATTATTTATTTATTTAACTACATTCATCAGGGATGATCTTCCATGTAAGTGTAAGAAAAAAAACAATAATTCAATGGGATGAAATAACAGTTGACAGTCTGGTACTAAGTTAAGCAATCCAGACAGTGTACTTATGATGGTGACATTTCCATTATCTTCAATTGGGCCTTCAATATACTTTTTATGACCCTTAAGCCCCATCCCCAGTAAGCAATTCACCGTCGGCCGACGACGACGGCCGTCGGCTGTCGGCATAAAATTATCAAACATGCTTAATATGGATTGGCGTATTCGTCCGCGTGCTCGTCCGCGTACTCATTGGTGGTCGGCGCCGACGGGAGCACCGACGTCGGCGCCGATTGCACCAAAATCGCCTAGTGGGTATGGCCCTTAAATTGCCCTATTAACAAAGTTCACACGTTAGTAAAGGTCTGTTTTTGCACACAACGAAAAGATAATAACTCTGGTCGTTGGCTAGTAGGAATGAAATATCATCAGGCCAATTGTTATTCTGATAACACAAATCAATTTCACTCTCCATTCTTCATAGTTATGAGGCAAGGCAGGGACGCCAAACTAAAGTCAGAATTAAGAGCGTGACATATTGGCGTGGAGCAATCATTTCCTGCTCTTGAGAAATGCATTTTTTATTGTTATTATTTACGACTTTTTCGAGGTCGCCTTTCTTTTAGCTCTGCCAGACTCATTTGATTCTAGCCAAAACCATACAAATCAAATTGTATGAACATACATACATTTATGAAATTCATAAAATTGCAGCTGACCTTCAGCAAAAAAACTTATCAACCCATGGAAGTTTACAATAATTCACGGGTTGGGTTATGTTTACAATTGCAGTTAAAGCATATCTAAAACCCTCGTATTTGACTGCAAACGGATTCCAGAAATGAGCACAGCAATTTCCTGCCAAGGCAATTTGCAGTTTAGATCCCTTAGGACACAACTTTGGGAGACGAAAAGAAGGCTGAGATTGGTGGGAGAAGGTTGACTTTGCTGTGTGGCTGAGTAATTGACAGCGAATGGCTCAGGAAAAGGCGAGCATATCCGCAGGGGCAGAGAGTGACTATACCTTCCTTATATCAAAACGCCATTGCTTCCAATGTTCATCCAACCCTACCTGTTCCATGCTAGCTACCATTGGAGACAGAATAGTGATTGCCAGAGGCAGAGTGCCAGTAGAGATAAATGCTGGTATATCAACTCTGACATATCACTATGTAATAAAGGCTAGAACACCAGCACCCAAGTGAAATGACACCCTACCCACATGTTCACCGTGGCAGCTCCCATCAGCCACACAAGTAGGCCATGATCCACGTTGCGATTTTGAACCAATTTTGAAAATCGGTTTGTTAAAAAATCATTTTTCTTATACAACATACACTTTTCCAAAATTGTTAGAAAAATATATATCAGAAAAATTGTATTTTCATCAGGAAAATTGATTCCAAGTATGTGAAAAATGTATGAGAAGAAAATCGGTCGGCCCAAAATCACAATGTGGATCATGGCCTTTATAATCCCAGCTGTGGAACGCATTTGCACTTTTGAAAGACTTTCTCAGGCCCGTAACTAGGACTGAATACTTTATCAATAGCGTCAGGATCTCAAAATGTTATAATTGCTTATGCTACTAAAACTTTACCCACAATAAATCATGATTTTTACCAAAATATGTTATGTTTAACAGTAGGCTTATGATATATCTCTTTAGACATAGTGTTAAAGTACTATTCCTAGCTTTTTTCATAATGCCTCATTTAGCTGTACATGTTTGATAAGGACAGCTATTTCTATTGCCTTTGTATCTTAAATGTGTATTCAAATGTGTTTGAAATATAAAAGATTCATAAGTTGAATTAACTGAATCACTTTATATTTCGTAATGAAAATACAATAGAATGATTTCCCTTTAGAATCAGAGCAAATGTAAATTTCGATTTGATCCTAATCGGACAGGCGACCAGGGATGGGCATTTAAGGGACCATCCATATATGATGTCACACTTATAGGGTTCTTTGCGGACCCATCCATCCCCGTGTCACACTGAATTTTCTGTTTAAACATTAGAATAAAGCCCTTTTTCAGGCAGTGTCACACTTTTCAACCTACCCACCCCTTGAGTCTGACATCATTTATGAACAGCCCCTATAAGTCGAATGAAGATCCTAATGTTTATCCGTGAGGCAATTTCTGGGAAGCTATTTATTTTTGCACTGATTCAGGAAAGTATTCCCTTGACGTCGGGACAACGCTTAAACAAAACATTCAATTAGCATGGAACATATCAAACACAAACGCATCAAGCGGAGTGTTTCAAGACATTGGTGCAGGGTGTAAGGCATGTTGTAAAGTCAATAAGTCATTACTGCAGGTCATATTAGTTTACATTAACGCCACCCTGCAAGCAAAGTAAAGCACTCATGGGTATTTACCACCAGGATAGCTCCCGCTTCGAGAGTAGCAGTCCCGCTTCGAGAGTAGTAGTCAATCACGCGCCCCTTTACAAACAGAAGGGCATTCTCCTCAGAACTAATAAACTTCACCCTGCACAACTATATTACACAAGGTCAAATTCAGACCCAAGCTTCAAAGGGCAAAGTCTAGCTGAGGTTCAAAGAGGTTTTGCGTGCCAATCAGATCGGCAGGGTGATTTATCCAAGTGACCAGTTGACCAGGTGTTAACCACCATAAAACTGTGGCACGTTCCGCCGTGCAGCAGGTCTTTGTGAGCTGACCTGGGAGCACCTGGAACCTGGTCGCACTTCACATTAGTTGTTCCGGCTACAACAACCGCAGATGGCAGCGTCGTAATGTAATTTATGACATAATATAATGTCCATGAATGATGTCACACACAAGGGTTTTGGTGGGTAGGTTAAACAGTGTGACACTGCCTGAAAATGCAATTTATTTTCATGTTTAACACAGAAATTTTGTGTTACAGGGGGGTGGGGGTGGGGGTCCTAAAAGTACCCTGAACAAGTGTGACATCATTAATAAGCCCATCCCACATTGGGTATATCCCAGGGTTCGACAAGGGTTGGACAAAATTACCATATAAGCCATCCTTGTCTCTTAGAGTTAGGATTACTGGACTAGCCAAGAATTATATTTTTTTATATCTCCAAGTACTGATCAAAGGTTATGATTTCTTAAATTTTACCAAGTGACAGAAATGCAGCTTTTCCAGCTAATCAAAATGCTGTATTTTAGGGAAAATAGGGTTGGACATTATAGGTTTGACTGACAGGCTTTAACATTGGTTCCTATGGGAGAAAAGCCAAAATAAAAAGCTGCATTTTTCAAATTTATGAAGAAATTTGTCAACCAAATTGCTTTCGTTAATTTTGTACTATCTAACTGTCTTCATGGAAAAAAAACTAGACAATTTTGAAAATATTTCATGGTAAACTTGAACATTGGTATAAACTGGGATGGGCTTATTTTGTGGATGGCCCCTAATACAATGAATGGCATAATGATACCGTTTCATGTCTGAATAGACAAGGCGTTTCCAGCACATTTCTAAAACCCCACCATGAAAAGAACAAGCATAATTATGCTTAGGTAATGACAAACAGTTATTCCAGAAACTCTAAGGTATGCCGTAGGCCCCTATACTAAACGTGTAAAGGACCTTTTATCTCATCTTTTAAAACACTCATTTCCCAGATGTGCTGCTATAAGTATACTTTTGATCCCTTAGAGTCAATAATCAGTTATAGGCCTATGCATAACATGTCTATAGTTTAGGCTCAAAATAACAGTATAGATTTGGGATTTGTTAAAGGCTCAAGATGCATTGAACCCTGCCAAACATGTGACATTAATTATCATAATGTTGCAGTAACATTCTTGTGGGGTTTGTTACATAATTTTGATGGCTCCCAATAACATTGCTGCAACATACTGCTGTCACATTGCACTGTGCGGTTCTGGTTATGTTCTTCAATTAACCTAAATAGAATGTTCTTATAATGTTCTGTTTTGGTTTTGTCCTAACCTCACCAACAAGAAATGCAAATTAATGATTATCATATCATGTCCATTTTACATCTAAATTGCAACAGGAAGCAATATTTGCCAAAACAAGGCTATCATCACTGTGAGACTTAAATAATGGCATGAAATGATAATAATTAATTCTCACAATCAATTAAAAAAAAGAAATTCTAATATGTAAATGTATTCCATAATTATGATGAGCAGAAGAATGCCCTCTACCGATGTAATATTGATGCATTTTCTTTTTCAAAATACGTTAACAGAAATGTTATGATGCGACACCTGAAGATTGTTATAATAATGTTATAATACTTCTGATTTGGTGAGGTTTCAACCTCATTATCAACAACGTAATTGTTACATGCCATTAGTAAGTATAACAAACTGACTAAAAAGTATGGTTGTAGAACATTTTCTGTTATGTCGCAGGTTGGCTATGAAGTGTCCTCCTTGTACATGCACCAAAGCATTGTACAGACTTGCATATCTCCCCACGAACAGATGAGAGAGATTGATTTGGAGTTCAAGTAGTAGTATTTATTACAACACACCCGGATACAGTACAGTAATAACGGCTGGATCAATAAACATACGATGAAACATGCAATGAACAATGAGTGTAGCATTGAACAACTAGTCTAAAATTTTAAACGTGAACGTGCGATGTCGGCGAATTCGCCCAGACTAAGACACTGCGTTCGTGACGTCACCGTGACGTCGCGGGTGAGTGTGACGTCACCGTTACTAAGCATCGTGTTGGCATGGTGAGATATGCCCCGCGACCTAGCAACCTAGGTCGCGGCCACTTATTTCCACTTTTTGATCTATTTGTGTGTGAATGCTTCTTACAATAAGACCATTGCTGCTGTCATCGTACATGTAGAAGTAGAGGACTGTGGAGGAAACGATTTTACGGATCTTTTCTGCTTGTTTTCTTTTCATTTCTTGTTAACATTTCTTGCAAGGGTTTTCCGCTTGGTCTCTCCAACATATGACATTCGGTATTCATTCATTTGTTTGATTATTTTTCTAATCATTTATCCATTTTATTTGCAGGGAATCATCAACTTTGGAGTGGCAGAAAATACGCTGTGTGAGGATCTCATGACGGCAAAGGTAACCTGTTGACATTTCACATGCCGTGGAGAATTAGACTTCCCCTGAGCAAAGCATTGTATGAGTATTTTTCAATTCCTTTTCTTTTTGTTTTCTCGTGACATTAGATTGATATGTTGCAGCTATGTTATTTGATTGTAACAATGGCATTTCTGTGACCAAACACTAGAATATCACAAACAATGTTTTTGTTACTTGGGGTGTCACACTGTTACTAACAAATGGTCCAGTGACATCTTTTTCATATTTGGTCTTAATCTAACATAATCATAATATTAGATTAACATTCAGTTTCGGTTTGGTCTCAACATTTAATACCTTATCAGAATATCAAAATGACTTTGATCGTGTTTGGTCTTGACATTGCCCCACCAAAACATTACAATAATGTTCACCGATAGTTATATGTTTACCTCACCCTATAGAATATTTCTCACCCTATGGACTATTTCTATCACATTGCAATTTATTAAGTAACAGACTGACGGAAAAAACGTAGGGTTGCAGAACATATTACATCTCTACTTGCCTGGGTATATAGAAAGTATAATGATCATGCTTTACTTCTATATTGACATAAACTGGGATGGGCCTATTGACCGAAGTTATTAGAAAAACGTGTGTCTGTAAAACAAGCACAAATAAGCCCCATTCCCAATAATAACTTTTACATAGTCGGCTGACAAATCAGCCCTTAAATCAGCCGATTCTACATGCTTACCAGTTAGTACAGTACATTAAAATATGAATGTTTAATCTGAATTAATGCCAACATTGGTCGACTTTACCCCTAGGATCGGCCGATTTTAGCCCCGATCCGTCAGCTGACTCAGCAAAAATATAGTGTTGGGACTGCCATTTGGTTGTCAGAAACGTCAATTCGCATTGTGATTTTCACAAGGTATAGACGTTGTGCAGATGATATTACATTTACTAAAATTGGTTGTCTGCCATATTGGCGATCAATCTATTTTCATCATTATTCCTAATTCTGAAATACATGTATTAAGAACTTTATTTATGCTCCATTTGGTTTACACTGATTCAGCGAATGGCAATCAATGATTTTCATCAATTTTGAATTATGAATCAAGTATCTATTTTCTACCCAGATGGTCATGATCACCACATAGTGAGCACTAAAAGTGATCACGTGACCACGTCTGCACAAGGTCTATAAAAAGCCCTGTTATAAAGTAGACCAAAAGTAACGTTGTGCTCAAACGTGAAAGTGAACTTAAATAACTAAGGAAGCACGTCCTAAAATGCTGTTCTAATTTCGTGACAAACTATTAACTTGAAACAGAAAGCTGCTCAATTTAGAACTTACTTAGAGTGATGTGAGTTTCATTTAAACAGTTATGGGGAAGTTTGCAGATAAGTAGAAATTGAATCACACAGCAATAAGGTATTTTAATTGGATTAAATCTGGTTAGAGTCCAACGTACAGGCATGGAACTGTCTTTATTTAAGTTTGCACAATGTTTGGCCAGTACTACAGTGCTCTTTGTCCACATAAAGTATTCATCATATATCACCTCACCCCTCGGGTGGACCTGGACGGAAGTCAAGAAACCGTTCACATTTTTTTTTTAAATTGAGATTGGCAGTGATAGGCAACCTGTATCTCCTAGACCTTTAAGAACCCACTAGGTGATTTTGACGAAGTCGGCCGACTGATCAGTGCTAGAATCAGCCGATTTTAGGGGTAGAATCTGCCAATTTTAGCACTGATTCAGATTAAACATGCACATTTCAATGCACTGTACCAACAGCAATCATGAGGATCAGCCAATTTAAGTGGCGATCAGTCGGCCGACTTTGTAAAAATTTCTTAGTGGGTATAATTATGGGGCTTTAGGCTGGGAGAGGCATAGGACACATATTTTCAGTAAAGTTGATAAAATTTAATAAGTTTACAAATACTTTAACAATTCAAATTCTCGTTTATAACATTTTTATAACTAGTTCACCTTAGCAGATCAATGTAACAGCAAACACGCTTATCAAACCTTAAGTTTTGGTAATTCCATTATCTTGGTCAACTATGTGCACATGTAGGCCCTATACTTAATGTAGCCCACTTGCTAACTATTTGTGTTTTCCCTTGTAGCTTTGTACCCCAGAGATGAACAAATATGAAAGTTTTATGCAGTATTACTTTGAGTTCCGTGGGATACAGAGGTAGGTCAACGTTTCGAATCCATCCTAAACTTACACCATAACAATGCCCAGATGTAGATTTACTTAGTCTGATCTTCATACAAACCATGCTCGAATCACTTTTTATCAACAATGCTTTCTGTTAAGCTACTACCCTAATGCTGATGATCCATGACACAATTTTGGGCCGATTTTGAAACGGATTCATGAAATTGATTTGACAAATATTAATCATTCTTATAAACCCCTTAACAACTATTTCTCAATTGCTGTGACACCAAATGACTGTCTACTCTCAACTACTTTTCTAAACTATGAAAAATTGACGGAAAGAAAATCGGTCGGCGTTTTGTCGTATCGTGGATCATAGGTTTTCGTTTCCACAGTGAAGTTTCATGGTGTAATATGACTTGACTATGGTACCAGTAATTGAAGCATGTGACTTTGAAAATGAGATCTGTGCCATTAGAATTACTTTTCAATATTGATCTATGATTCACCGCTGATTCTCTTTCCTTTTTGATCTCCCGTGAATGCAGCTTTCGCGAATCACTGGCAACTTTTCTGAGTGAACGATTCAAGTCCTCAAGGCCAATAGATCCTGAAAACGTAAGTATTAGGAATCAGGTTGATCACTATTCTATTATGCTATATAGGTTTACATGCTAATTGTCGCTCGTGTGCCAGGAGCGCAGCCAAGAGCTCTAGTCTTGATTCACTAGGTCACTTGAGGCATTAGTCAGTAACATTAGTTCAAGTATTTGGTCCTAGCCCCACCCACCCCACCCCCTCGGGGACCAAAGTACACTTTAGATTTACACAGGAACGTACGCACATTTTAGAAAATATCGGACCTCCCTGCTCCCCTCGTTACGTATGTACTTAATGTTAGGCCCCTTCCTGTTCTTGGGGTAGGAAAGGGCTACTCGAGGGGTGCTATGTGTTAGGTAAACCCTCCGGAGGGAGGGTTATGTGCTGGAGGGTCCACGAGGGTTGCCTCCCTTAATCCACTAATCCTCACGCTTTTTATAGGATCAGGACCAATCAGGGCAGGTACCTGAGGCTAATCCCTAGTCAAACGAAGGGCTACCTGCCCGCCTTAATACGTGTATTCAGCCATAAGGCTGCATTCCATTAGGCGATTTTGACTACGGAGAATATCGTAAATTTAAAATTATCATTAGAAATATTGCAGGAACCTATGCATGTTACATACCATTTGGAAGATAATTCAAAATCCTTTCTAACGATATGTAGCATGTCTATGGTCCACGCAGATTCCCTCTCGCGATTTTTCGAAATCAGGAGTGGAATCGCCAGGTGGAATATGGCCCTTACACTGGCCTAATCCCCCCAGCTGTGAGACGCTTTGTCCAATCTACACCTCGCGGCGTTTCGCAGGTAATACAGTATGTACAGCATAATTACATTAACGCCGAAGCATTAAGGATATTGACTTAACCATGGATATCGAAAAGTGAAAGTTCCTCTTGACTCCTTATAAGGTGAACTCCCATTGGCGTCCGTTAGTTTTACATGTGTTTTAGTCCATTACTCCACTTTTAAATGGCAATAAATACGCATTATCTACTTATCCTTTTGACCCTTGACTCTCCGACCCGCCTGCCCCCTTTGTGCGCGCGTCATAAGTGGACAGGGGCGGCTTATTATTTGCCCCCCCCCCCCCCCCCCCAAAAAAAAAAAAATAGATAAATAAATAAACAAACAAACAAACAAACAAACAAACAAATTAAATCAAAAAAATATTATATGTAAATAAAGAAAAGAAAGGAGGTGGCGCAAATCCGTCCCCTGATTAAAACATGTGTTTTGAGCAGGGAAGAACTGGCATCGAGCCCCTATGAATGTTGTGCAGATGGCGTCAAAAAACCAGAAAGGTTTTAACTGGGCGCCATCTTGGTGATCAGTTCGAAATCTTGTAATTAACATTCAATAAATTAATCCACTCGAACTGTTATGTTATAATTAGTGGGATATATCTTTTCTATGATATGGAATTAACTTTTCATGGATTTAAGTAATAACTAAGGGCAGCTGGTGATCACCGAAAAGTGGTCATGTGACCACGTCCCAAGATCTATAATTGGGAACATGACCGGAACCGAGGCGTGCTACATTCCATTTGAAAGAGAATTAAAAGTCCTTTCTGGTCACATATAAATATTCTATGATCAGATTTTATTCTTACTGGTGATTTCCGAAGTAGCAAGTAAAATCATGTCTCATATATGTGTGACAAAAGTTTTTTTCTAATTTATATTTTTTTCTAATTCAGGAAATAAGAGTTAAACATAATATTAACGTGTCCTCGTTTCCAGCTGATCGTGACGTCGGGCGTGGGGGCCGCCATAGACCTGTTGGCCTACATGATCTGTGACAGAGGAGGTAAGGCGCTGCTCGCATCGCCAATGGTTTGAAAACTAATATATTTTAATTTTGTCATGAATATCACTTGCAACAGAATCAGTGATCAAATTAAATGGTTTTCACCACATGATGACTATTCCTAATGGCTACTTTAGGTTTGAGTGATTCTGGTTGGTAATTTGTTTGTTCCTCTTACTAGCTGGTCAGTCTCTCTCTCCTTCCACCCACCCCTCACTTGCCGATCATTCTTCCTTAACAGTTAAATAATAAATTGCTCTATTATTACTGGTATTTACCCGTCGTTGTGGTCAGTAGCTACAATCACCCCAATACCCAAAGACGGTGATTTATCAAAAGTAAATAATTGGAGACCTATTAGTATACAGCCTCTTCCAGGTAAACTTTTAGAGGGATATATTCATATCGTATTGTGATGATATAGAAATAATCTCCAATTGTCAATATGGATTTATGAAAAACAGATCAACTTGTGACGCTATATTTGAGATAAGTAAACAAATACTTGATGGTATTAACAATCGTAATTACACTGGTGTCTTATATCTGGATCTGGCAAAGGCCTTTGATTGTGTTAACACTACTATACTACTGTCTAAACTTCACTGTATGGGTGTGGATAGGAAACTCAGGAAATGGCTTGCAGCGTATCTAGGAAACAGGAGAATAAGAACCAAATTTAATAACATTACTTCAACTGAGGAATCCATATCTATTGGTGTCCCCCAGGGGAGCACCATAGGTCCCTTGCTCTTTATTATATACATTAACAGAATATTTAAAATTGCTGAAAACCGCAATATTAAGATACTTCTCTATGCAGATGATGCTGCTATCTTGTGTACAGGTCCAACTGTTAAAACTATTGAAGATGCACTGTCTGAGAGCTGCATACAGATTTCCAAATGGTGCAAGGAACATAGGCTTATTGTAAATGAGAATAAGTCTAAAATATGTCTATATGGCACAAGGACTATGTTGAACAAAGTCTATGATATTGTGGTTGATATCAATGATACTCGGTTGGACCGATGTACAGATTACAACTATTTGGGAGTACTGTTAGATGAATGTATGACAATGGAAAAACAATTTAAATTAATCTGTCGTAAATATGCACATAGAATTTTTACTCTCTCCAAGATTAAAAATCTCATTAATGTTAGGACTCGATGCCTAATATACAAGCAGATGGTACTCCCAATGGTAGAATACGCTAGTTTTATGCTATATTTATGTAATCAGAATCAGCGCAACAAACTGCAACGTATGCAGAATAAGGCATTAAGACTATGCACTGACTTCTATGACTACCGAGAAGTATCCACTCTAGATTTACATGCTAAATGCCATATCGAATTATTAGAAGATAGACGGCGACGACAGTTAGTATGTCTAATGTTTAAAAACAGGGAACGTTCGGAATGGCATGTAAAAAGGGCAAGGCAGACCAGAAATTCTGAAAGAATTATTTTCCAAACAGAGTTGGCAACTATAAACAGATACCAAACAAGCCCATACTATGTTGGTGCAAAAATTTGGAATGAATTACCTGACCTATCACACCATGCTTTGAATGTACAGAGTTTTAATTCATCGATTCGAGGCCAACTGAAAATGAGCTAGATTTAATTTCCACATAATTTTCGTGGTCTTATTCGTTGAAATGTTTGCGATTGTTTGTTGAAATACCGGACTGAATCTTAACTTAGACAGTCCTACATCTTCTTCTTATTGTATTGCTATATGAATTATAAACTATGGCTGAATCTTAACTTAGACAGTCATATACTTTATTATATTATCGTTTATAAAACCTTGGGTTGTTGATTCTTAACTTAGACAACACCTGTATGTATCTACATCTAGCTATCTACCTACACGGAAGATCACTGTAAAGTGAGTGCGGTTCAATAAAAATAAAAAAATAAAATAAAAATAAAAACAGTTTGCTCTGTTCTTGCTTAAAGTTCGCTCTCCCCCACAGACTGTTCTTTATTAGCTTTATGTTCACTCTCCCACCACAGACTGCTCTTTACTAGCTTTACGTTCACTCTCCGGCACAGACTGTTCTTTACTAGCTTTGTGTTCACTCTCCCCCACAGACTGCTCTTTACTAGCTTTACGTTCGCTCTCCCCCACAGACTGTTCTTTACTGGCTGTACGTTGACTCTCCCCCACAGACTGCTCTTTACTAGCTTTACGTTCACTCTCCCCCACAGACTGCTCTTTACTAGCTTTACGTTCACTCTCCCCCACAGACTGCTCTTTACTAGCTTTACGTTCACTCTCCCCCACAGACTGCTCTTTACTAGCTTTACGTTCACTCTCCCCCACAGACTGCCCTTTACTAGCTTTACGTTCACTCTCCCCCACAGACTGCTCTTTACTAGCTTTACGTTCACTCTTCCCCCACAGACTGCTTTTTACTAACTTTGCGTACACTCTCCCCCCACAGACTGCTCGTTACTAGCTTTACATTCACTCTCCCCCTACAGACTCCCTTTTACTAGCTTTACGTTCAATCTCCCCCCACAGACTGCCCTTTACTAGCTTTACGTTCACTCTCCCCCCACAGACTGCCCTTTAGTAGCTTTACGTTCACTCTCCCCCCACAGACAGCTCTTTATTAGCTTTATGTTCACTCTCCCCCCACAGACTGCTCCCTGGTGTTTGCCCCTTACTACGCCGCCATCTCGGCTGACCTGGGCATGAGGGCCCGGATGGAGTGTATCCCCGTCAACCTGTCCTCCAAGGTAAACACAAGCTAAAGGTCAGCTGTAGGTCAGCCATAGGTCACCCTTAACCTGAAGGTCAGCTATAGGTCACCCTTAACCTGAAGGTCAGCTATAGGTCACCCTTAGGAAGATTTCAAGGAAGATGGATATATATATATATATATCGATCTATATATATATATATATATATATACCCAGGTAACAGAGGCACGTGTTGTGCACGTTTCAGGGAGGGGATCCAAGAAGTCAAACACGTGTTTTAAACTCGTGTACAACTCGGGATTCTGTGGACCTCATTTCTGGTGTTCCCCGCGAGTTTTAAACACAAGTTTTTGACACGAGTTTTGAGATGTAAAACTCGTGTTTTCATGTTTTATATTATAAGAAAACAGTGGGGGATTGAACCCAGGACCTCTCACACACAATGCCAGTGCTCTACCACTGAGCTATGCAGAACTGTTGGAAAGATAGGTCTATCCAGTGCATCTTTAACATACAAAACATTGCTATTCATGGAAAAACCTTCAAATATTACATCCTTATATTATGCTAGAGTGTTATTCAATCTTTTGAGAATATCCTAACTCATTAAAATACACTAAAGAAAATCAAACCAATCTTAAACGAGTTTACATAGTGAAATTCTAGTGTAAAAACAGTGTCATACAAGGGTTTTCTATGGAAACTTTCAATAAATACTTGGAGAACCCCAAGGTAAAACTTGTGTAAAACACATGTAAAACTTGTGTAAAACACATGTTTTTCACTGACATTATACAGGCTAAAGTTATTGTATAAAGGACTACTTTCTCAGATAAAACACAGAGTACTACACAACACCAGTATTACCTAAAAATGACACATGTCAAAACTGATGTTTTATACCTTCTTTACTTGGGGATAATCACTACACCAGAATGCTACCAAAAAGACACCGGATTATAAAAGTATTTATTTAAGTACAATAACGCATAATTTGATACAAGTTAAAAGACATTATCATATTTTCACAAAAATACTATCTTAAAACATTAAATACACACAGGTGCATTACTATGTGTTAACTCAGGGTAATGTCTTTCAAAACCCTTACATAAACTCGGGGAATGTCATATCACCAGTATACCATGATTTAAACATGTGTTAAACTAGAGGAAACACGTGCCCTGTTTGCTGGGTATATATATATATCGGAGACTCTAGTAATACAATTATTAAAGACAAACTTTGTGATAATACATCTGTGCACCCCTCCTAACTTTCCCAGCCATAATTATAGGCCAAGGCCTCATATAATTAGATCAATATAATTGTGTTCTATTCAGGCTTCAGACGGGAGAGAACCTTTCATGGTGGATGTCGCTGAGACGGAAAGAACAATCTTAGGGGCACAAAAACAGGTAGGTCTGGTCTCAGATCTTGGTTTTAGATGCATCAAGTAATACAAATACAATATGTATCCCTGAGTTTGTAATTCATAAAACGAAGAATACGCAACTAATGTTCCCCAACTATTTAATGCGGATAATAGCAAGAAAATGTTCATTGAGAGAGGCATGGGTAGATCAAGGGATTTGTAGAAAACAGTTATTCTACAACATCCCATTATACATAACATCCCATTTCGCATAACAAATCGTCACTATTGAATTGTGGTATAAATATGGTTTTTATTTGGTTTTCAGGGGAAAAGAATTCGGTTTGCGATGGTCCTAAATCCACACAACCCAACCGGGGACGTTTTAACACGAGATCAATTGTTGGCACTCCTGAAACTATTCAACAAGTAAGTTTCACTGCATGTGAATAACATAATGATACTCTCAAACAAGCATTTATTCAGTTCTAATTTGCCTTTGTATGCAGTTAGGCTCTAACAGCCTAGTTTCAGACAAGTCACTCTTAAAAAGCATTAGTTTTTTCCACTTTAACCTGTATGTATTTCATTCCCAGTTCTCATAGGTACGACATGCACGTGATCCTGGACGAGATCTACGCCCTCCCCGCCCCTTTTCCTACATCCTATACCCATCCCTGTATACATGTATTATGTTGTTCCCATAGGTACGACATGCATGTGATCCTGGACGAGATCTCCGCCCTCCCCTCCCCTTTGCCTACTACCTATACCCATCCCTGTATACATGTATTACGTTGTTCCCATAGGTACGACATGCACGTGATCCTGGACGAGATCTACGCCCTCCCCGCCCCTTTTCCTACATCCTATACCCATCCCTGTATACATGTATTATGTTGTTCCCATAGGTATGACATGCACGTGATCCTGGACGAGATCTAGGCCCTCCCTGTCCCTTTCCCTACATCCTATACCCATCCCTGTATACATGTATTACGTTGTTCCCATAGGTACAACATGCACATGATCCTGGATGAGATCTACGCCCTCCCCGCCCCTTTCCCTACATCCTGTACCTGTCCCTTTATACATGTATTACATTGATCTCGTAGGTATGACATGCACGTGATCCTAGACGAGATCTACGCGCTGTCCGTCCTTGGGGACACGACCTTCACCAGCGTGCTGTCCCTGGAGGAGGTGCCCTGCCCGGAGAAAACACACTTCGTCTGGGGATTCGCAAAGGTAGGTGTCCTCCTGCCGAATTTATGTTTTCCCTTTTTAATATAATTTAATGCAGCCTTTATAGGTATCACTGATTGACAAATCTATTACCGATTTCCAAAACACAAAGAAGCTCACGTGTCACCAGGTTTGATTGTCTGGGGTTCAACACATGGGAGTATATATTATATTATGTTGGTGCTACCACCTGGTGTCAATCTCAGGTGGTGGTAGTTTGTTGTTAGCAAATAAGTAATTATCAGGCTCCCCAAGGCTTCAGTAAGATCACATTGGAATCATTAAAGTACAAAATGATTTGGTGAAGATGATATTTCAATGAGATTGGATGATACAATTCGTATATCTTTCCAGAAATGTGTACTAATATAATTATGTAATCCCCCATATGATGTTCTTGTTTGCAGGACTTCTGTCTGTCAGGGTTCCGGTGTGGAGTGATCCACACGTTACAGAAGAACCTGGCCCCAGCCGCCACCCACCTGCTGTACATGGCTGCTGTACCTGCCCTCATACAGAACAAACTCAGCACCCTCGTCTCAGACAAGGGTACTGTGTGTGTGTGTGTGTGTGTGTGTGTGTGTGGTGTGTGTGCCTGTG
The DNA here is from genome assembly GCA_936440205.1 of Lepidonotus clava. NCBI lineage: Eukaryota > Metazoa > Annelida > Polychaeta > Phyllodocida > Polynoidae > Lepidonotus > Lepidonotus clava. The sequence goes on along the minus strand of OW387141.1, from coordinate 51,026,449 downwards.
TGTGTGTGTGTGTGTGTATATGTTTGTGTGTGTGTATGTGTGTCTGTGGTGTGTGTCTGTGTGTGGTGTGTCTGTGTGTCTGTGTGTGTCTATGTGTGTCTGTGTCTGTGTGTATCTGTATTTGTTTGTCTTTGGATGTGTCTGTGTCTGTGTCTGTGTTACTGGATGAAGAGGGATTTACACACCCATATTCTAAATTCTTGTAAACTTTAAGATGTTCCAGATTGGTTTTGTGATAAAGTTTATTAATTTATTACATCTCAAACAGTGATAATTATGAAATCTGAGGGAACTCCAGACACCCTCTGAGCTCAACATTCCCTTTCCATATTTGGAAACCGCTGAATACGTTGCTAATATTAGTTGTTATATTGTACTATATATTGTAGTAATGTGTACTCTGGCATACTGTAAGGTTGTCTGTAGTTTATATTACTTCATTATGATAAGTTGATAATTAGACAATCAGATTAGGTAGCTTTCCCACAGAGGTTTATGAAAACCACAATCAACTGCCCAGACATAATTATCAACGATAACAAAGAGTGAGAATGATTGAATAAGATAACTGATCACAAATGAATATCAGGAAACAATTCTGGTTACATGAAGAAGACCACACACTTTGTATTTACACAATGAAAAAACAAACCTAAGGTTTCTGCTTATCATCACCATGCTCAGACCCTCATATTTCCTATTCCCTAGCACACGGGTACTAATGCATGCTCAGCAATAATATTAAATTGGGATTAAATATATTTGTCATTTTCCTTCCAGAATGGTTAGACGGCCAATATTTCCCTGCAAACCGGAAGAGACTGAACATTGCCTACAGCTACTTCTGCCAGCGTCTAAAGGCGATGGGCGTGGAGATTCACGAGCCAAAGGCAGGACTCTTCATCTGGGCCAATCTCAGCAAGGTACATGTGGCCTGGGGTAATAAGGGTTTAAGGTGAAGGGGGCAGAGATTCACGAGCCAAAGGTGGGTATCTTCATCTGGGCTGATCTCAGCAAGGTACATGTGGCCTAGGGTAATAGGGGTTTAAGGTGATGGGGGCGGAGATTCATGAGCCCAAGGCAGGACTCTTCATCTGGGCTGATCTCAGCAAGGTACGTGTGGCCTGGGGTAATAAGGGTTTAAGGTGAAGGGGGCAGAGATTCACAAGCTGAAGGCGGGGCTTTTTATCTGGGCCAATCTCAGCAAGGTACATGTGGCCTGTGGTAATAGGGGTTTAAGGTGATGGGGGCGGAGATTCCAAGCCAATGGAGGGTATCTTCATCTGGGCCGATCTCAGCAAGGTACGTGCGGCCTGGGGTAATAGGGGTTTAAGGTGATGGGGGCGGAGATTCATTAGCTTAAGGTGGGCCTATTCTCAAGGCCGATCTCAGCAGGGTAGGCACTTGGATATCCTTAGTATCAATCCTCATGTTACGAGTGTCATAGACAATCAGTCTCAAACTCTTATTTTGGAGAACGTCAAATTTATCCAATTAATGCTTTTTACCACTATCAATTATAAAGCTACCATATTTGAAATATGGTAGAATCATCTGTTTATACAATTGGCATGCAATATATGCATCAATAAACTTTCCAATTTTCATAAGATTTTGGACTTTGTTGTGTACCTTTGCATAGATACTCTTCAAGAAACCATCAAATTAAAGCAGTGAATCAACATTGACACCCAAGTAGTGATATGATGTTACATTCTCAACTGTAATATTAGGAACAACAACTATTTTCTCACATTAATTAAACTCAAATGTTACCACAGCCCCCCACCCTCAAAACCAACCTGTGTTTTACATAACATTTCCTTGTTACATTATAATAATGAACCCTTTCCTCCAGTTCCTGCCAGCAGTGACAGCGGCAGAGGAGATGCAGCTGTTTGAGGAGATGTTGGCCGCGCGGGTCTACTGTGTGCCTGGGACAGCCATGTTCTACTCTGTGCCTGGATGGTACCGCTTCACCTTCACCCACCCACACGCCTACCTCGGCATTGGTAAGTTACACCTTCACCTTCACCCACCCCCACGCCTACCTCGGCATTGGTAAGCTACACTTTTACCCACCCACACACCTACCTCAGCATTGGTAAGTTACACCTTCACCCACCCCTACGCCTACCTCGGCATTGGTAAGTTACACCTTCACCCACCCACACGCCTACCTCAACATTGGTAAGTTACGCATTCACCCATCCCCACCCCTACCTTGGCATTGGTAAGTTACACCTTCACCCACCCCCACGCCTACCTCTGCATTGGAAAGTTACACCTTCACCCACCCCCACGCCTACCTCGGCATTGGTAAGCCCCTTATACCTTCACCCACCCCCATGCCAACCTCGGCATTGGTAAGTTACACCTTCACCCACCCACACACCTACATCGGCATTGGGAAGTTACACCTTCACCCACCCACACGCCTACCTCGGCATTGGTAAGTTACACCTTCACCCACCCACACACCTACCTCGGCATTGGTAAGCCCCTTATACCTTCACCCGCCCCCACGCCTACCTCGGCATTGGTAAGTTACACCTTCACCCACCCCTACGCCTACCTCGGCATTGGTAAGTTACACCTTCACCCACCCACACGCCTACCTCGGCATTGGTAAGTTACACCTTCACCCACCCACACGCCTACCTCGGCATTGGTAAGTTACACCTTCACCCACCCACACGCCTACCTCAGCATTGGTAAGTTACACCTTCACCTACCCGCACGCCTACCTCAACACTGGTAAGTTACAACTTCACCCACCCACCAATTTTACATTAAAAAAGTCTAAATTTGAAAAAAAAAAAAAAAATGGGGGGGGGGGGGGGGCGCTAATGGAATTGCAATTTGTAGCCAAATTTTACATTAATAAAGTCTACATTTTGAAAATAAGAAAAAGAAACAAAGTAACAAAACGGGGGGGGGGGGGGGGAGCCTCTGCGACGGGCACCTACCTGTCAGTGACAAGTCTACTCAAAAGTTTTCCATGTGTAATGACACTAAAAGCGCACCTCTTCCCTATTGTTCATGAACATTATTTATCAATGCATAATCATCAGGCTATATATCTTGTAAAAAACTCAAAATTCATCTTCCTGATAAAAGGAGGGGTGTTCGTCAAGTCTGCCACTGCCTATCGCTGATAGTAAGCCTGTATATTTCTAACTTACATTTAGTTCTTTTATTTGTTGTTTTTTTTAATCTTAAGACTCTTGATTAATAACGTGCGACGGACTTTACCTCTGGGAAAAATGGTGAACTTTAAAGGGGGTATTCCACTACACGACTTGGGCTACGATATGACGATGTCACAAGGAAATTACACATACTATAGATAAGACCCTATCTTACCCATATGAGATATGCTCCAAATTACCATTTGTTAACCATTATATCAGTCATATATGCAGATTTGTCTATAATGTTGTCATATCATGCTGCTATCGCAGCCCATGTCGTGTAGTGGAATATCCCCTTCAGGGGTAGGGGGACCCAATGAGCATTTCAGCTGAAATTCTGTCTCGTAATTGAACATAAGCCGCACTTCTCATCCATTTTTAGTTTTCTGACTGTTGATTAGTTATGGGTTCAGATGCAGAATAAGTAGACAAGATGAAGAAATAAGGAGAACTTCTTTATAAGTATACTGTCAAGTCATCTCTTAGTAGTACAAGTCAATTCCACCAGATGGAGGTACCTTTTATGTTAATTTATGTTAATGAGGTTAGTTCTAGTTTAGACCACAGATGGCAGCATAAGTTGCCAACACTGAAAGCTATAAACTATGATTGTGTACATTGCTATTATTATTATAGGTCTGGACCGTCTGGAGAGCGTGCTGCGGAAGAGGACGGTGTACCGCTGGGCCCACACCAAGGGCATCAAGTTTGTGCCGGGGACGAACGGCATCAACGGGGTGGGCCGAGAGGTGATGGTCGGGGCCGATGACTGACTGGGCCGCTGAGGGGCAGGGGACGGCATCAACAGGGTGGGCCGGGAGGTGGTGGTCGGGGCTGACAACTGACCAGGCCGCTGAGGGGCGGGGGAACGGCATCAACAGGGTGGGCCGGGAGGTGGTGGTCAGGGTCGACGACTGACCGGGCCGCTGAGGGGCGGGGGGACGGCATCATCGGGGTGGGCCGAGAGGTGGTGGTCGGGGCTGACGACTGACCGGGCCGCTGAGGGGCAGGGGACGGCATCAACGGGGTGGGCCGGGAGGTGGTGGTCAAATAACATCAAATAATAAACAAATTCTGTGATATGTACATCATTATAGGCAATGAGTACTGTGTACTTGTGTAGCGCGCCCAGGGGCACTGCTATAAAATGGGAAATCACTCCCAGGTTCGACCATTAGGGTTGGCAATAGGTGAAAGCATAACCAGACAACAAACAGATTAAAGATATGAAAATATTTATTAAAGTACTCAAAGTTACAACAGTCTCTTTCAAAGTAGATACTCACAAGCTTAAAGCTTTACAAATACAAATACAGGCATCCTGTACATAAGACTAAGTAAATTCTAAGACAGGGGTAAATTTAGAATAAATCTAAAAGTCAAGGCTTTAAGGCCTGAGATAAAGTGGACTAACAGTTAAAGTCAAAAGTTCTGACCCCATGTCAAGTAAATGACCTAAAAGGTAAACAGGTAAATGAAATCTAAGTCCTGTCCATAAAAACCTATGGCCTGGAAGTCACCACAACTTGGTAAAATAAAGATCACAGGCCAAGGATGACAGACTCAAACAGTAAAATCTAACACTGTAAGTCACTCATAAAATACAAGGCAGAAACTAAGTAAGTGGCATAAAACTCCTAAACTCTGATAAAAGTCATTCTCTACAACAGGCTGGGCTACCCTGAGGTCAACAACCCAGCTAAAACTGTATAGAAAACTGACAAAACAGAGTGGAGACAAGGCCACTATAGAGATCCATAAGGAAAAGCTGAGGAGAACCCTCACCACAACTGATCTCTCTGACTGCCAAACTAAAAGTGATGAAATCTGATGAAGTCAGATAAAACAAGATGGAGTCTCCCTCCAAAATGGGCACCAGCCAATAAAAAGGCTCCTAACAATAGGAAAAGGCGGGAAACACAGAGCTTGGCTCCCATTGGCTGAGCTGCTGGCCCCCTAAGATGTCATAAAAACAAAATGGCCTCTCAGGGCCCAAGCTGGCCCAAAACTGGCTAAGGCCAAAGACTGTTTTACAGTCTAAATCATAAATAAAGATCAAGTATTCCTGAAAGGTAAGACAGACATATTAAACAAACAGTATACAACAAGTAAAAAGCCTTAGATCATCTCCCCTGAGCCAAGGAAGGGCAGGAGAGGTGGTGCAGGGGGCTCCCGATCGTCGGGAGAGCTCGCCAACTCGGCGCGCTACACCCCCCCCTCCTTGCACCAATGCGTCCTCGCATTGTACCTAAAAGGAAAGAACAGTACAAAAATACAAATATGTACAACTATATAGCTAAAACTACTCAAAAACTACAAGTCTCTGTTTTCAAAAGTTCAGCACCTAAGGCTACTGGCTCTGCCAGGCATAGTCCTTATAAAAGTTTTTTACTCCTCTTCGTCGGAACTGTCTTCAGTGGTGCAGTCATTGTAGGTCTGCGGGTGGCAGCGGCGGCGGAGGCGTCCTTGCCAAGAGCTGTCCTTAGAAGAGCCCGCCACTTGCCTATCCCCAACAGGACCACTGGCGCCATCTGTTGGCAACGCAGGTGGGATAGACCGCTCCGAAGTACGTACCCAGGGTGCACCACCCGGGTTCTGGTCGAACACCTCGGTCACAACTTTCTCTACGATGGCACCACCTGAATAGTGGATCTTTGTTGTCGTCGTCCTGGTTAACAGAGAAACTGGCAACTCCATGAGGCGCACAGTCTCTGTTCGCTGCGACTCAGTCTCGCTCTGCACGGCTGCCGGCACCGCCTCCAGCCCCGTTCCTTGGGCCCCCTTGGAAGGCGAATCCAAGGTCGGCGCCACATCGTCCCACGTCACCAACTTCACGTCCTCTGGAGGAATTGGGGCACCGTGATGTCGGACCCTCCTGTGTCCTCCCAGTATCGTCCTCCTACTGGTGTTAAGGTAGTCACACAGCGGACACTGGTAGATTACGTCCCCGTGGTCTCGGGCGCGATGCCGGAACAACCCCGGGTAGTCGTCGTACGACTGGCCACATGTACCACAGCGAGGAGGTATCTTCATCTGACAAAAGAAAACCTAGGTTATAGAACCTCAATACAAGGACATCTTGTCAGGTAAACAGCTTTACAATCACTAAGCAATCTCAATTAAATACTTCTTAAAGGTCCAAACGGGTTGGGGCCTTACGGGCCCTAGAACTACGCCGCAGGTCTGACTCTGGTCTGGTCCCATCACGAGGGTTTCGCGCTATCGTAATGTCGGGCGCATCGTTGGTACGAATCGCGTTCCGTTCATTTTCCTGATCAGCCCCTTTAACATCAGGGACAACCTCCGGCTCACTTGCCGGTTCAGTCCTGGCAGCGTCAGGGATGACCTCCGGCCCAATCTCCCGGTAAATCTCAACATCGGGGATGACCTCTGGTCCAATCTCCTGGTCAGCCTCTCCAACATCAGGGATGACCTCCGGTCCAATCCCCTGGTCAACCTCTCCAACATCAGGGATGACCTCTGGTCCAATTCCCTGGTCAACCTCTGCAACATCAGGGATGACCTCCTCAGGTTCACTCTCTGGGTCTGACGAATCGTCATCCTCCCCTTCTTGCCACGAAGGGGGCACCTCTCCATAATGGAGTTTCAAATGGTCCACATGGACTCTAATTGTTCCACTGTCTGGGAACCGCTGAATCTCACAGTTTAGGTCTGTGGGACAGCCCACCACCTTGTACGGTCCAACCCTTCCCTTACCAAGCTTCCGCTTGAACGAGGGAGGGTACCACCTCCAGACAAACTGCCCCATGCGGTATCGCGTTGGCTTGCTTCGGAGGTCATAATTTCTTTTCTGCCGTACCCTACTTGTCTTCAAGTTTTCATAAACCTTTTGATGGACTCCAGCCATAACTTGGCGAGTCCACTCAACATACTCTACCGGGCAATGCCAGCGATCCTCCTCCACAGGAGGTAAGCCTGCAATAAGGTCAATGGGCAGCATATTTTCACTGTGCAGGAAGAGCTGATTTGGGGTGCACCCAGTACTCTCATGCCGCGTGGCCCGGTAGGCAGCCATAACATACGGAAGGTGATCATCCCAGTCATCCCGGTTATCGTTGACATAGGCCTTTAACATCTGGAGAAGGGTCCGGTTGTACCTCTCCACTTGGCCATCTGACTGTGGCCTGTAAGGTGTGGTTCGGGTCTTTTCAATGCCTAACAGTTTGCACATCTGGGCAAATAAGTGTGACTCAAAGTTGGGCCCTTGGTCTGTGTGGAGTTGTTTCGGCAGCCCGAATACCATAAAGAAATCCACCATCAAAGAGTCTGCTACTGTCTGGGCAAGCTGGTTGGGCATGGCCCAAGCATGGGCCCACTTGGAGAAATGGTCAGTCAAAACCAGGATGTACTTATTTCCATTGTCAGTCTCGGGAAGTTCACCGAGCACATCAACATGGACACGGTCCAACCGGCATCCAGTAGGGATCTGCCTCAGGGCCGTCCTGTGGCGAGGCCCAGGCTTAATTTGTGCACAAACACTGCACTCCCTACACCATCGGTTCAGGTCCGCTTTGCATCGCGGCCAGTAAAACTTCTGGCGTACCTTTGCGATAACCCTTTTCGTTCCCAAATGCCCACCGGTACGACTTGCATGGACCTCATGGAAAATCTTAAAACGTAACTTCAGGGGGGTCACTAACTGGAGGAGGGACACAGCCTCTTGGCCTTTCCCCTTAGCACACTCTCTGTACAGAACTCCACCCCGGACAACTAAACTTGACCATTGGGCACAGATTACACGGGTATCCTCGTCATGACAGAGCAAGGTCTCCCTATCTGGCTGGCCCTCATCATCCACCTTCCACTGGAGAACTCTCCCAATAACAGGATCATCCTGCTGCATCTCCTGGAGATTCTCCAGGGACCATGTATTCAACCAGTTGGGCTCAATTGGCAGTCCTTCATCAACCAAGCCATCCTCTGGCTCACCACCTTCAGACACTGATTCCCCAAGTCCTTCTGGGTTGGCCACCTGCCCCTCAGCATCTGAAACCACTGGATGGACCACAACATCCTGTCCCAAGGAGAACCTAACCTGAGACTTACTCTGCCTGTTGCCCTCTGGAAGGGACTCAGGATCTTCACGCTCAGTCTGGCCACCTGTTAAGCTGCCTGCCTCCTCCTCTTCACTGTCGCTACTCAGCGCATCACATATATAATCAGAGGGTAAAATGGGCCCCTGCCTTGACAACTCGGGCACCTCCTTCGCAAGACATGCAAGCCGCACAGGCGACAGTACCCCTGTCATAAACTCCTGACCTGGCTTAGAGGGCGACTCCCTCTCCATCCTGGGTGGCGAACCTGACACCGACCCTCCGGAACATGCGGGCCTACCAGGTGACAGCAAACTCGCCATACCTCCCTGGTCCAGCCCAGAGGGTAACCCCCTCTCTTGAGCTCTCGGCAATCCCTCAACCAAATCTCCAGCACACGCAAGCCTTCCAGGCGACAGCTCCCCTGCTGCTAAACTGAAATCTGGCTTGGAGGGCACCTCCCTCCCCATCCTGGGTGATGAACCCTTCACCAACCCTCCGGAACATGTGGGTCTACCAGGAGACAGTAACCCTGCCATACTTCCTGGGTCCGACCCAAGGGGCCCCTCCCCTTTCTGGTCTGGCTGAAAACAACTAGTGGTCTCAACAGAACGCACATCTTTTGTGGGCAACTGGTCACCGGTGGGGCATTCTGGGCACAAGTCCCGTAAACATGCCATCCTACGTTTCGGTACCTTCCGTGACAGGGCGTCAGCATTACCGTGCTTGACCCCTGGACGATGTTCAATTTCGAAGTCAAACGTGCTCAACTGCAGAACCCATCGTCCCACCATGGCTTCAGCGTCCTTGAAACGCATCAACCACTTTAAGGACACATGGTCTGTTCGGATCTTAAACTTTCGACCCAACAGATAGTGTCTGAACTGTTTTACAAACAGCACTACCGCAAAGAGTTCTCGGTAGGTCACACAATACCTACGCCGGGATGGAGACAGGGTCTTACTTGCATAAGATATCACTCTCTCCTCTCCATCCTGCACTTGGGAGAGCACCGCTCCTACCCCAACATCACTGGCATCAGTGTCAAGTATAAATAGGTCCTCTTCAGAGTGAGAGGGATAGCTCAAAATGGGAGCCTGTGTCAACTTTCCCTTCAGTGATTCAAAGGCTGTCTGGCATTTCTCAGTCCATTCAAACTCCTTACTCTTTGATGTCAGGCTGTTCAAAGGCTCAGCGATCACTGAGAAGCCCTGAATAAATCGCCTATAGTAATTGGCCAGTCCCATGAAACTCTTGACCTCCGTGACAGAGGTTGGAGTCTTCCACTCACGGACGGCCTCAATCTTTTTCGGATCGCACTGGACGCCATCACGTCCGACAATGTGACCCAGGAACCCAACTCTCTCAGCAAGCAAATCACACTTAACTGGCTTAAGCTTCAGCCCAGCATCTCTCAGCCGAGAAAAGATTGATTCCAGGTTACACAGAGCCTCTGTAAATGTCTTACCCAGAACAATGATGTCATCTAAATACACAAGGCAGGTCTCCCACTGAAGACCACGGAGAACCTTCTCCATGAGCCTCTCGAATGTTGCTGGGGCGTTGCACAACCCGAAAGGCATAACATTGAACTCATACAGTCCCTTTCTGGTAACAAAGGCAGTCTTTTGCCTGTCACTATCCTGAACTTCAACCTGCCAGTACCCACTGGCCAAGTCGAGGGTCGAAAACCACTGACTGCCGTGCAGAGCATCCATGCAGTCAGAAATGTAAGGTAAAGGATAGGCATCTTTCTCTGTGGCCTCATTTAAATGACGGTAGTCAACGCAAAATCGGACTGACCCGTCTTTCTTTGCCACAAGAACAACCTGTGAGGCCCAGGCACTGTCACTCTCTCTCACAATGCCTCTCTCTAGCATTGAATCAACCTCCTGTTCAATTACCTTTCTCTGGGAATCACCGAACCGCCTGGGTGGCTTCTTTATGGGCCTTGCCTGCCCCGTATGGATAGCATGTTTCACCACCCCGGTTCGTCCAACTTGCCCATCAGGCCCCATAAATACATCCTGATTCTCTACCAGGAGACCACCCAGTAGTCCAAGCTCCTCCTTACTCAGCCTACTAGCAGCGTCAGTCGTTAGTGGCCGCAGATGCTCTGGCAACTGCTCAACAGGGCAAGATCTGCGGGGCTGACTACCTTCCCCAGTCAGTACCGGAGCAACGGTTTCACTCTCCAGCTCCTCAGCTGGTGTCCAGGTGCCAAGCATGGTCCCTGGCTTAACATGCACCGGGTCCTCACTAAAATTTGAAAGCACGACCATTACCCTCCCATGGTCCTGGCGAACTAACGCCTTAGGAATCAAGACACCAGTCCGGTGTATAAATTCAAGGGATGGTTCAACAATGCCTTCCTTTGCCTGAAGTGAGCAACTGCTCAAACTTCCAGAGACAACCATCTCATGTTCAGGAGGTACCACAAATCCTACCTCAGCCCTAACTTGGGCGACACCATCATTCACCCTTTCATGGAGATGGATTTTGTTGTCATCAACTGACAAAATGCCTCGTACCAAGTCCATTTGGCACTCATTAGCTGACCTTAAGTACCGGATACCCAGTAGGCCTTCAAAGTTGCCCAACTCTGCAACAATGGTGGGTATCTCATACCAACACTGGCCGAGCCTGACCTCAAGTGTCACCTCACCATAAACTTTGAGGGCCTCTCCCCCAGCTCCCCTCAACCGGCAAGGGCAAGGCCTGAGAGAAGGTCTTTTCACAGAGTCCATCTCCATAAATTTCTCAAAGTTAATCAGGCTATGTCCAGCCCCAGAATCAACCAACCATTCTATGTTCAATCCGGCAGAGTAACCACTGAGGAACCAACACTCATCATCAACTGCCCGGACATAAATCAATTGCCCAACTTTCTGATCTGCAACTAAGTTGGTGGCTTTGCCCTTGGGCGGAGGGCCAGCCGAAATTAGTTTATATTGCCAGATCCAGGGGTCGGTCCAGCACTGGCTTGCACAGCACCACCAGATTGCACAGCTGCTACTGGGGCTAACTTTTGGGCCTGCTTATCACCAGATCTGTCTGGACAACTACTAGCGTAATGTCCCATCTTACGACAACAAAAGCACTCCACCTCGGATATGTCCCTTTTTCTGTGGGGCCTATCCTTCGGTTTCTGGCCTTCAAGGTTAGCAATTCTCTGCTTTGCATCTTCAAGCTCCTTCAAAAGCTGATCAACCTTACCAGTTTGGCCCTTGGCCTCACCACCAGCCGGAGAACCCGGCTGAACTGCTGCTGCAACAGCCACCGGCTTCTTTTTGGGTGCCTGGCTTGCACTCACCGTTTCATCATAGACGCCATAAGCAGTAGCATAATCAACAGCATCCCTTAAAGTAGCAGGGGTAAAGGCGTGCACGTGCCTCTTCATCCCTACATCTCTCAAACCCTTCACAAATAAGTTGATAAGCACCCGTTCATTAGGTGGCTCGCCTGGAAAGGCTCGCTTAGCCAGCCTACGAAGATCATGGGCATACGATGCCAGGGACTCATCGGCACGCAGGGTCCGATTCATAAACCTGAATGTATACTGGGCCTCTTGCCCGGGAGGCCGAAAGCGCTCCTGCAACGCCTCAATTAGGGCCTGATAATCAGTCTGCAGAGGGAGGGCAACAGTGGTCAGAACCTCTCTGGCATCCTGCACAAGACAGCAGGCCAACTGCATGCCCTTTTCCTCATAGGACCATTCGTTCCAAGACGATACCGCATCGAAATGGCCGATAAAATCATCAAAATCGCTTGACCCGTCATATTTCATGGGCACGATCATTTTCTTTTGGGGCTTAGTCTTGCTAGGCCTAACAGAATCCATGCGTAAGGTCCCTTGAGGGACAGGGCTCGGGCCCCCGTGATGCGATCTTGCATCCGAAAAAGTAGAAATATCACTACCATGAGAGGCCTGATCCCACTCACGGTCAAGGTTACGAGGCACAATATCCACTTGCCTACTGGCAGCCTCTCGTTGGCCACCAGAACGCCTGCCTGAACGGAAGGGTGTAAGAATCCAACCCAGACTGCGGTTTAAGAAATCCATCCTAAGGCAAAAGGTATCAACGATAGTACCCGTAAAATTTTGCCTTGATAAATCTTGCTCAAAAACTCAAAACGCAAGCTACTCGATCATTGTCTACGTTATCTCAAATTCGTAAAATGCGCAGACCAGAAACAGACCTGAGGCGAGCTCGGTTAATCACGAAAAATCACTTGGCTAACAAGCCCATAAATTAACAATTTCTCTCCAATTACAGGGTAACTTTATTAAATGTGAGATAAAAGGGTCTATCAGAACTAGGATAGCAACAGTCTCACATGAATAAACTCTACCTGACTAATAGGTAGGAATAAATTTTCGCAATTCAACACACCTTCTTCACCTTAGGTTGTTCACCCTTGGGAGGCATCTTCCTGGAAACAATGTTAGCAAACTTCTGGAAAATCTCTGAAAAGGAATGAATTCTCGTTGTGTTTTGCTAGGCCGAAAAAATGTACTGGTCACAATCACATCTATCTCCAACCCTGGTCACAGGCACCACTAAATGTAGCGCGCCCAGGGGCACTGCTATAAAATGGGAAATCACTCCCAGGTTCGACCATTAGGGTTGGCAATAGGTGAAAGCATAACCAGACAACAAACAGATTAAAGATATGAAAATATTTATTAAAGTACTCAAAGTTACAACAGTCTCTTTCAAAGTAGATACTCACAAGCTTAAAGCTTTACAAATACAAATACAGGCATCCTGTACATAAGACTAAGTAAATTCTAAGACAGGGGTAAATTTAGAATAAATCTAAAAGTCAAGGCTTTAAGGCCTGAGATAAAGTGGACTAACAGTTAAAGTCAAAAGTTCTGACCCCATGTCAAGTAAATGACCTAAAAGGTAAACAGGTAAATGAAATCTAAGTCCTGTCCATAAAAACCTATGGCCTGGAAGTCACCACAACTTGGTAAAATAAAGATCACAGGCCAAGGATGACAGACTCAAACAGTAAAATCTAACACTGTAAGTCACTCATAAAATACAAGGCAGAAACTAAGTAAGTGGCATAAAACTCCTAAACTCTGATAAAAGTCATTCTCTACAACAGGCTGGGCTACCCTGAGGTCAACAACCCAGCTAAAACTGTATAGAAAACTGACAAAACAGAGTGGAGACAAGGCCACTATAGAGATCCATAAGGAAAAGCTGAGGAGAACCCTCACCACAACTGATCTCTCTGACTGCCAAACTAAAAGTGATGAAATCTGATGAAGTCAGATAAAACAAGATGGAGTCTCCCTCCAAAATGGGCACCAGCCAATAAAAAGGCTCCTAACAATAGGAAAAGGCGGGAAACACAGAGCTTGGCTCCCATTGGCTGAGCTGCTGGCCCCCTAAGATGTCATAAAAACAAAATGGCCTCTCAGGGCCCAAGCTGGCCCAAAACTGGCTAAGGCCAAAGACTGTTTTACAGTCTAAATCATAAATAAAGATCAAGTATTCCTGAAAGGTAAGACAGACATATTAAACAAACAGTATACAACAAGTAAAAAGCCTTAGATCATCTCCCCTGAGCCAAGGAAGGGCAGGAGAGGTGGTGCAGGGGGCTCCCGATCGTCGGGAGAGCTCGCCGACTCGGCGCGCTACACTTGTACAACATTATAGTCGCTACTCTGTGGGCAGGTTTTGCTGGTTCCTAGTATCTGTCTTTCTTCATTGTTCTGACATGCACTATCTCGACAAAACCTGTAGCCCATTCCAATTTCTCCATATTATGAACGCATGCTTCTAAGCTGTAGTTTAAGTTTATCAACTTAAGGTAGGTAAACACGTGAACACAAATTCAGACGTCGCATTTTTTAAATGCAGAACAGAAGCGCACCAAGCCTCAGGGCTCCACTTAAACGTTATGATGTTGTGAAATAAGTAACTATCAGAAATTATAAATAAACTTCACAAAACTCAGGACCTATTAAGTCTGGCACGTTTGCTCAGGAGATAAAGTTTATCATAACTCGAAGTTAATGGTCCCTGACGAAGTAGTCTACACTGCGTTGTTATTTTAGTATTATCATGAGAGATCTTGTATATTTTTGTATCAGTTCGAAATTAGGAGACTGCCGTCAATTCAAGTTGAAAACTGTTGTGTGATATATAAACAAAACTGGACGAGTATGGAGATACAATAAAGAATTGTCATATATTATATTATATTTACGAAAAGAGAGAAATGTTAGAACTATATTTACTATTGTCTATGAGTGTAAAACAAAGGTTCACTTTTGAAAAAGATATAACATGGGATGTGTATAGGCCTAATCTTACACTTAATGTAAAGAACAGTCGTAATTCTTCTTTTGAAATAATGTTAGTCCAATAAATGATAAGTACTTTATTTCAAAATGACTTCCTACAGGCCTAGCTAGGCCGCTTGCAGACATTATGAGCGTTTTGTGTGACGTTTTCACCAAAAACACATCTATTTCTCTCAATGCGTTAATCTTTGCACAAATTGATATACTAGACTTTATATGTATATGCATGTATATCTGTTTCATGATAAATGTTCACAAATAGCACCTGGAAAACCCGATAGCATTAGACTGATTGTCTAACTCTAGACTGGTTGCAGGAGCAAGGATCTAGTTGGCCAGCCTGTGCGTTAGTTATGATAAAGCATTAGGGGATATTCGGCCTATCTAGCTTGTTGTAGGCCTGGGCCTTGGACTATATATATTTCTGTATGATTGTTTCACTAAATAAATGAGTTAAACACCCATATTTCCTGAGTATCTTTCAATTGGTTTGGAGTGGGGAAACTACGGCCCGCCGAATCGATGCCTTGCCGCTGGGTGTAAAAGCGGTGAGTTTCTTGGCGGGAAATGCGCGGCCAGCGTGTCACTCTCCGAACAGTGATTTACTCAACTGCGGAAGCAGTGCTTGGAGAACGTCGACAACCTCGTAAAAGATGCTTATCTGTGTTTCAGTGATAACGGCTCAGAGATCCGTAAGAATACAATTATAACTACCTCACAATGATAATATGAATTACAGCTTTCTTACGTCAAATGTCTTCCCGAGACTTTACAAAATGTCAAAAAGGAGCATAGAAATACACGTCGTGTAGTTCTTTGAAAAGGAGGCAAGGATCTTACCTTCGCAGGTTCCCGCGTCAGGACGTTGAAAACCAGCGAGACGGGGAGAAGTTTGGAGCAGACGAATTTCTGTCACTGAAACTCGTTAAAGGCAACGCCTTGAACACGTTTAAACTCAATTGATTGGTATCGGGCAAATGAGATGTCGACAAAAGCACAACCAAGAAATCGGACATGTTTTGCAAGGCAACCAGGTGATTTTCATCTTTAATTTATTATCGTTTCTGCCAAATTATGCTGCCAACGGCAACAGTGCCAACACCCGCCCAGGCCCGCCCCCCTCTATGACTATGAGCCTATGATAGTGCTGTTAGTAGTAGTGAGTCTTAGTACTCGAGAGGCGGATCGGATCCAGGGGGGCAAGAAGAAGCGAACCTTCCCCCCCCCCACCCCGAACCACCACCATCACCACTAGACCAAGTGGTCTGATTCAGAAACTACCCTAGACAAAGACAAAGTAGGCCTATTCGCCTTGGCTTTGGATATTGCCATTCACTGATTCAGGCTAAAACTACCCCTGACGGCAGCGAATCAGACTTTATCATACAGATTGTGTACCAGCATTGTTTTTTTTTCAAAATGGCATGTTTTATGGAGAACTTTGATCACAAATTCTTACATCGTTATGATACCCACTTTCAAATTTATCATAAGATTATATGTTATCTGATCGAGTAAAAACACATCAACTCTTGAAAAAGCAAGTAAAATATCATAAGGCTCCAAGTACTAGAATTTATTATACTTTTCCGGAATTGCTAAATAGGCATACAGTGAAAGCACGGACTGTACTGATACGGATCTCGTATCAGTACACTGTACTGATACGGGAAAGTAGGGCGACCTACATTAAACCAATGAAAATGCACCGACACAGAGAGTTTGACCTCTGACCTATGCTGACCTGACATTGACCTACACCGACCTAATTAACGGACCAATGAAAAGCGCAGATTTGGTCATGTGAGACGGACGCGGCCCTTTCAGAACATGCCAGACGACCAAAACAAACCCACGAGACAGCTAAAACACGTCAGAAAAGTCCGTTAGAAATGGCGGAAACAGCGGAAATGACGTTCAGTATGGACCTAACGGACACACAAATCAGGGAAATGCTAATGTTCGACTCGGACGTTAGTGAAACGGACCTAAACGGAGTTTTAGACGTTTTTTAGGCGCCTGGCGTGTTTTGGGACTCCCCTCCCGCCAGTCCGACCATCATTGTGTACAGAGAAGAGCCTCCAGAAAACCCTGCTCAGCCTCCAGAAAACCCTGCTCAGCCTCCAGAAAACCCTGCTCAGCCTACTGAAACCCCTGCTCAGCCTACTGAAACCCCTGCTCAGCCTACTGAAACCCCTCCAGAGGCGTCCGAGCACGTGAATTTCCACGATTTTGATATGGAGGATTCTGACTACCTCCCACCAAGTGAGCACATCCCCCTCCCACCAATGATATATATGTAGCCTGCCTATTGAGTATCTAAAATCGTGTAAAATGCATTCAAAAATGCGTTTAAAAACGCGTGTATAGTATGTGTATAGTACGTGTATGGGGAAATGTTACCCTCACTTCTCAGGAACTCTCTCATTCAGATACAGTTTGGGCCAAAAATACCTGGGATCCCCCTGACTAGCCTCTCTGGTCATAGAGTGGTACTCATTATTCTCCAGGTAGACACACCCATTTTCATCTTCCCTGTTTCCATTAACTTTCAGATACTGATGAGGAGGACATGGAGGAGGACATGGAGGACATGGAGGAACAGGGAGCCGTAGGAGGGGTGAACAAGGCCGACATAGAGGCCTACATTGACTCGGGCAAAAACAAGAACACAAAGAGAAAGACACAACAGGTGGTCAAGAGGTTCCATGAGTACTGTGTGGAACAGGGGTATGAGGACTTCGTGGCCCTCCTGCCCTCAACCCTCAATGTCATGGTGAGTGCCTTCTTCATGGTCTTAAAAAAAAAGGACAGGGAAGAGTACGAACCCGACACCCTCACCAGTATGCACCGGGGCATTGAGCGTCACCTCAAGGAGAAAAAGTATGGATATACTCTAAAGGATTCCTCGGAGTTCCAGAGTAGTCGGGATGTCCTGGCCACCCGGAGGAAGGCCCTCAAGGCGGAGGGGTATGGCAACAAACCCAACCGATCCCAGCCCCTCACTGCACAACATATGAACATATTCTGGGAGAAGGGAGCCATCTCTAAGACCAGCCCGGAACCTCTCCAACGAGGGCTCTTCATCTATATGGTGGAGTGTTTCGGGCTGAGGGGCATGCACGAGGGGCCACAAATGAACTGGGGGAACATCAAGTACGTGGAGGACGAAAATGGGTATGTCTACCTGGAGTTCAACGAACGACATTCCAAGACTAGACAGGGCCAGGGGGATCCCAGGCATTTTAAGCCTAAACTGTTCAAGAACGAGAGACATCCCGAGAGGTGTGCAGTCCACATGTATGAAATCGCCCACCGCCCACCCCAAATGATGGCCCCTGACAGCCCCTTCTTCCTGGTCATCAACAAGAGTCCCAGGGCCAGGACCTGGTACAAGAACCAGCCCCTGGGTGTGCACAGACTCCGCACTATTGTCCCTGAAATTGCCAAGGCCTGTCAGCTGAAGGGGAGGCTCACTAACCACAGCATCAGTAAAAAAACAGCAACTGACCTGCTCCACAGTGGGGTGAATCCCACCGTGATTGTCCAGCTGACAGGTCACAGCAATGTGGCCAGCCTGAACAATTATGCAACAGCGGACATGTCAATGCAGTATGAGATGTGCGATCTCCTGCAGAGTGACCAGGAGAGGGCACAACTCTCAAGGAAAAGGTGCCTACCTACTGCCACCCCTCACAGCGAAGTCGTCCCTGCACTGACAGCATCCACAGCACTGTCACACAGGAGGAGGCCTGTGTCCTGTGCCCTTGGAGCCCCTCCTCCTGCCCCCAACCAAGGTGAACAATGCGCAACTCCTCCAGGAGGGTCAGCAATTGAAGCACCAAGGCCTACCACCTCTCCTATGAGGCAAGGTGCTACGCCCCCTCCCATAGCATCACCCCACAGTACAACTCTTCCAGGAGGGATAAGTCCAGCGGTGAGGGTCCTAAGTCCAGCAGTGAGGGCCCTAAGTCCAGCGGTCACTCCAGGGCAGGCAGCGGTCACTCCGGGGCAGGCAGCGGTCACTCCGGGGCAGGCGGCGGTCACCCCAGGGCAGGCGGCGGTCACCCCAGGGCAGGCGGCGGTCACCCCAGGGCAGGCGGCGGTCACCCCAGGGCAGGCGGCGGTCACCCCAGGGCAGGCGGCGGTCACCCCAGGGTAGGCGGCACCATCCATGGAGATCGTCCCAGCTGCAGCTGGATCAGCTGCCTTGTTCCAGTCATCATCCTCCAGCCTGTCTCAAGCCTCTGCACTCCTCAGTGGGGCAATCTTCCACGGATCTGTCAATATAAACTTCAATTATTACAGTGGGAACCATCAACCTAAGTAAAATCCGGCCAAAGTCTGAAAAAAGATCAAAATAATTTAAATCCGGGCGAAATCCGGGCGAAATGTCAAACATTCTGTCAATTATACACGTAGTTTAGGAAATATTCAAAGTTGAATAATATTTACAAGATACTTGGAGCTCCTGTCTGTGTTGAAGATGTAAATATCAATCTATATAAGAAATGAGAAAGTTGTACTCATCTTTGAGAAGTCCCACTGCTGTTGCAGGGAAGAGCTGCGCTGTTGCAGGCCTGAGGGGCGCCGTTGCAGGCGCTGGAATGGAATTACGTTGTTATATATGTCTATTTGTTATATATGTCTATTTGTTATATATTTCGTAGCAAATAAGTATCTAATGTCAAGATTTATCACGATTTGTCCGAGTTGAAGTTGTAAAATTCAATCTATATAAGAATCCAGAAAGTTGAACTGACCTTTGACCCGACCCGACCTGACCCGAGGAGGTCGCTTGTACTTGCACTGCTGCCGGGGGAGTTGCAGGCCCTGTTGCCGAGTGGTTAGAATTGAATAAATCCGTAATGTCACGCACTGCCTTTGATCCACGTAGTTCTCCACGCATTTTCCACGCATTTTCCACGCATATAGTGCATTCTCCACGTAGATATGTAATATTTTGAAGCAATTCGGGCGGATGGAAGAGGAGGGCCTCTCGGGGCAAGCACCGGCCAGCATGGTGGCGGGCGGGCGCGAAGTTGGCGAGTAAAATGTCCAAAGTTCTAGGCCGAATATCTCCATATTTAGTGAATGACATGTAGATTTCACACGTCCTCGTACATCCCGGGTATGTTATTCACGTGCAGCAGGCAGGATGACCTCGTATATATCGTATTTCCAGCATAAGATGAAGAAATCCGGAGGATCAATTCGGCCTCTTCGCGCCATAACCGCCGGCTTGTTCAAACGGAAAGTAGGTCATTCAGCCGCATCACTCCGGTCAATTGTTGTCCTCCGCAGAAAATAGTTCCAAATCAAATGGGCTGGTCGAATAAATTTAGCGCATAAATATTGAAAAATATTATCACACATGTCTCACTTAGACTGTATAATGGCGACAAATCATAGAAAATCCCAAATTATTCAATAATTTTCAAAGACATAGCCTTTTCACCGGCGGGGATACGCGTAAGAATACCAGGGAGAGTGAAGTCGCGGCGAAGTCGGTCAAATCGCCTCTGCACCTTCATCAAACGTAGTCCGCCGCGCATATAGTTCCAAATGATTTATGATGATCGAATAAATGTACACGATAAAATGGATGATATCTTGCCATAATTATCTTCTTCTATGTATGTCCTTTAACCTTCTCAATTCCGTGAAAGTAAAATGAATACAAAACCGGACTCGTGTGGAGATACGGATGGCCGGATCACCGGAGGCGGGAAGCGTATCACGATGCGTCCTTTGGACTTGTCGTGATACGCTTCCCGCCTCCGGTGATCCGGCCATCCGTATCTCCACATGAGTCCAGTTTTGTTTATGTATTTCAATATTTCAGAGACTTTGAACAATATTGGTACAGGAATTCTCTTAAAACATGCAATTTTGTGTGGCCATCTTGGGTATGAACCAAAATAGCTGGTTTATGCTGATTGTCTTGTAGGAAAGAGTGAAATTAATTCAACAATACGCGGGAAGCGTATCACGATGCGTCCTTTGGACTTGTCGTGATACGCTTCCCGCCTCCGGTGATCCGGCCATCCGTATCTCCACATGAGTCCAGTTTTGTTTATGTATTTCAATATTTCAGAGACTTTGAACAATATTGGTACAGGAATTCTCTTAAAACATGCAATTTTGTGTGGCCATCTTGGATATGAACCAAAATAGCTGGTTTATGCTGATTGTCTTGTAGGAAAGAGTGAAATTAATTCAACAATAATCTAAAGGAAATTAATATTGACATGGTTTTAGAAATCAAGGTTTTTAGTTATTATAGTACTCTACATGCCTAAATACATTAACAAGAAAATAATGGAAATTTGAACTGTAAAAAAAGGCTTTTTAAACATAAATATCATAATTTTTTGATAAATATCAAAGGGGCCCTGTCTATTATTTCACAAAATTGCTGTAGGTTAGGGTCATCAAAGCCTTATAAAATTAATATTGAACTATTTATAAATAAAAAAAGGTATCCTGATAATATCATCACACCATGTAGTATAAATGTTTGAAAAAACATTATCTAGAAACCAAAATTATAGAAAGTGTAGGAGAGACAATGACCATCGATCATATATGATCAATTCTCTATGGGGCCATCACTAAAGGGTTAACCCTTTCCTGACCGTGAGAAATAGACAATTCACTGTTTTATGAAGTCATTGGTATTTTGATTCTATTTTTTTTGTAAATTATAAATAAATATAATTATGGTGTACCATACATCGTTTTTATGGCCATGAATCAGAGAATTTAGTAGTGCACTATTTTCCAAAAATATTGGTTGCCATAGCAACTGGTTACCCAGTAAGTCACGTGACATGTTTTTTGAAAAATAAGCTATTTTGACCTTTAAAAGCCTAAAAATTGCATTGAATGCTAGAAATATTTTAATAGGAGTCTAGCTTTGCAATATGAAACTTTGCACAAAGGTAGAAATTAACTCATTCACTTTGCGCATATAAACAATTGAAATGATGTGAAGGTCACCAGTTGAACACAGGGGATAATCAGAATTCTTCCAAATTATATATCTTATGAGGTTACGTAGTATACATATGACATGCACCACTGGTAGGTGTAAATATACCTGATGGGCAGTGTTCAGCAGGGTACACCTCCCAGCAGGCGTCGATGCTAGGGTAAAATCAATACCAGACTGCTATAAGAAGCGAGAGCACGATGTAAGGGTAGAGAGAAAATCATTAACGTTTGGACAATACGGATCGAGAGATTCGAGAGGTTTAGATAGCTGCGCAAGCCACAGGGACATCTGGTGACTTATATGAGAATACCGCACTACTGTTGAGCGTGAGACTAGGCGGACTTCTAGGAGAAAGCTTACTCTCCATAGGATTAAGGTTTTGACACTTGGAGGAACAATCATCTCTCCGCTGGCAAATGTACGCATCATCGTATCCACAAATAAACTTGACCTACTGCCAAGTGTTGCTCATGTTATGGATTGAGGGCCCATCTCGTGAACTAACTTACCACTTGAATAGCAACCGTTAGGAATATCAATATCGACGACAGTGAACATCTTAAACAATTCCCCAATAATCACAATTAACCATAAACTTTACACTAGCGTTCAACTTTTCCCTAATGTTATTCTGGACATTTTGATACTAAAAGTGTCATAACTGTGTGCACTGACTGACAAAATATAACATTTAATGCCTTTCAAACAATCATATATAATTCCTGTATAGATTTAGGTGTGGTGCAATATATAGGTTAGACAGACCTCATTTCTGGCCGTTTTCCATAATTTTCCCATAGTTTTCCCTAATTGAGACATTCAAAGTTCACTAATTTTGTATCCCGAATACTTTCAGGAAATAAAAATAATATTGATTCAGTGCAACAACAGTTATCTGCATAACATTTTTATATTGAAAAGAAAATGTTTTTCATAAGAAATTGATCATTTCTAATGATAATATTGCAATTTTATGTCATTGTCGGGTATTTGTTGGAGACGAAAGGGCAGATTTTGGCCTCTTAATATCCAAACTCATCAGAATTTTCTTTATGGCATTCATGTTTAATAAATAATAATGAAAAAAGTCAAGGAAATCTGACCCTTGACAGACATATATTCAATTACTTTTTGAATTTTTGAAAAATACGAAATAGCTTTGAAATTATGTAGAATTCAGTAATGGTATTGATACCATCGTAAGATATATTACGATTGTACCATTGGTGGTCAGGAAAGGGTCAAATTAAAGGTTACTCACTACGTTCAGGGCGCCACCTGGGAGGAAAAAAATTATTTTGTCTTTAAAACAACTGTAATGCTATCTTAGGTATTTGGACACTCAAGAGAGTACACAATCCTCACATTTTTAAGTTTATTCACTATACATATAACTTATCTCACAAATGGCAAATGTTCTTTAATTTCTTTTAACATTTTGAGGTAATTTTCTGTTCTTGTTATATAATAAGTTTGTTTGGAATTACACCGGTAGTTTTTTGTAATTTCAGTTTTTACCTGAACTTATTTTTCCCGTAGAAACCTGTGGTAAAGGTAATTATCTTATTTAAGGCTGCAACTTTTGTCACAAATGGTAAAAGGTGGAAATTCCAGTCTCTATTTTCTTCTATAGATATGAGCTTTATTCAAAAAAAATATCTAAGAAATTTGAGTGGTCAATAAAAATCAGGCTGAACACACCAAAGTCCCTTTAATAAATAGAGATGGATCATCCCAGAAGATTAAAGAAGTGGGAGCGGGGGGGGGGGGGGGGTTGAAAAGAAATAAAAAAGGGGTTGAGGTGTGTGTTTGGGGTGTGTGTGGCAGAGACAGATTTAAAGGGGGGCACATGCGGTGCCTGCCCTGCCTGATTTTTGCCAAATTTTGATTTATTCAATGCTAAATTCTATCCCATCAGGGTTCCTACATAGGTCTTGAAATGAGCTGGTTTCAGTGGCGGATCCAAGGGGGGCAAAAGGGTCAGTAGCAACCCCCCCCCCCCCTGACCTAAGGTAGACAATTTGGGGGTCTTAAAGGGGCTGTCTCGTCCGTCCGTAGTAAGGCTTACATACACCGATGTTAACCTAACAACGTGACAGCCTGGGGCATGATTTGCAGTCTTAGAACGTAATAACGTCATCGGTCACGTCGTGAATTTAGCGCTGAACGCTAATTGTTGTTATAATGTTATTTAATGATAACTGTTCTTATAATTTTCGGTTGAATTGTCTTAATCAACTTCTTCTATAAAGGCTAGTCAAGTAGTAGGTAGATTCACGAGATGGGCGTTCATATCCATGACGCGAACAACACTTGGCTGAAAGTCAGGTTTATTCGTGGATATCTTGAATGCATACAATGTGCCAGTGCGATGGTGGTCTATAAAGGGCCATACCCACTTACCGACTTTATCGGCGACCGGCGACGGACGACTGGGGGGATTGGCGTCGTCGTCGCCGGGCGACGGTAATATTTAGCAGGTTTGATATATTGCCGGCGATTTTGCCGGCGATCCCGTCGTCCGTTGCCGGTCGCCCAGAAATCATGCCATACCCACGGGGAGTCGCCGGGCGATTCCATTAATACCTGGTCACCCGGCGACTTTACCGCCGATCATGATGGTCGCTGGTCGCCGGTGAACGCTAAAGTCGCTAAGTGGGTATGAGGCTTTAGTCCTAGGTTCACAATTCCAAGTGTCTGAGAACAAGCCTCCTCCTTTAGAGTCCGCCTGGTCTCACAAGCAAATGCAACACAGCAGTTCTCTTAACAGTCACCAGATGTCCTTCTACGTATAGCTATTCAAACCCTTTGAATCCTTAAGACTCGTCTCGTCCAAACGGTATCTAATAGTGTTCTCCACTGTAACCATAGGTTCTACCCTATATATATCAGTCTGGTTTATTGCTTTTACCGGAGCATTGGTACTGCTGGGAGATGCACCCTGTCTGCTACTGCCAAACACTTGAAAAAAGTATATTTACACCTACCAGTAGTCCATGCTATATTTACACTCTATGATGTAGTAATTCACATAATTTTGAATACCTTACGATATTCCCTCTATAGGATTGGTGATGTTTCTTCATTCTATTCCTATACAATTGATTACAAGCACAAGGTGTTTTACTAACTACCTTTGTGCAGCGCAATGCTCAGGGAGTTATAACGTATCGATTCAGTCCCGTCTTATGGACGAGACAGCCCCTTTAAAATAGGAAGAACGGTGTAAAAAAAAGTATCTATATATTTCATTTTTATGAGGGGGGGCAGGGTTTGCCCCTAATAGAGCACTGGATATGAAATATGTTTTTACAATCAGTGATATTTTTTAGAAAAAAATGCACTCCACACAGTTGTGAATGAGACAAATTTTCAAGAGAATGTACTCTTTTAAAACATTTGGATATCTTTATGATTTTAAATGTTCCCATGAAGCAGTGTTAAAAAATTCAGTGTGACATTTTAGTTTTTTATGTGTCGAAGGGCAAATGGCATGGTCCTAACATTTCCACTGTACAATCATGCTTCTGTTCTTTCCTGCAGCGCGCATGTTGCTGGTGGATCTGAGCCCTCCGTTTGACAGCTCCACCTACCAGGTGGTAGTCGAGTCTCTCAGTCACTTCTTGGCCTTGGCTTGTAGCCTGCCTGGGCCATGCCGCCTCCCTTTCTTTGGTCTATCAGCCCTGGGCACCTACCCGGAGGTCAGTACCATGAATTTCACATCATACTTTTTTGATACTACCATTACTACCATCACTTATATCATACTATGATATATAGAGCTGTTGCAGTTTATTTTTTCATAAAATAGGACTTATGAAGTAAAAAAAACATGTTTGCCTCTCTTGTTGCAGTCTCTGTTGCTCTTAAGATATTTGTATGAAATTTGTAGATGCTGTACCCACTTCAAAGTGTGAGAGGTAACTTTGGCCGGCTGCGTAGTGCCCTCTCTGAGATGGAGACCTGCATGAATAGCATGAAGGGTTCTACAAGTGCCCAGTCATCCGTTGGGCAGGGGGTGAGGGAAGCTGCTAATGCCTTCAAACGACAGGCCAACAACATGATGCAGGTCAGTTACTCACTAAACTGTTTACCATGGCTACTTAAAAGCACTTAAAAACTCCAGTATCTTTGTATCAATAGATATCATTTCATATGCTAGGAAAGTGTTTTTGAAATAGATGGTGAAATTTATAGTATGTTAAATGTTTGTCCTCCTCTGAAACCTCTTTGATTCTTAAATTCAACACTGCGACAGGGCTAATTCCTAAAACTGACAGGTAACATAACCCTTAATGACAAACGACAGGACTTGTTCTCTATTCTAATAAATAGCCCCCAAAAGTCATAAATGACTCATTCTCTCTGTAGACCCGACAGGGTCATCAAAGGTCGGGTGTGTGGTGTTCTTACTATGTGACATTGCACATGGAAAATCCATTGCCACTCTTTGAAATGAGTAGGGTACCACATCCGGTTGTGGGTTTCATCTAAATCATATCATAGATATGTTCACCCATAAGCTGAGAAGCATTACCTTGTGCAGTCTGGAAAGAATCTTGTCTGGTTGACCAGACGTTAAACTACCCCAACAAACAAACAATCAATCTCTCCGTAGATGGCCGGGTACTGGACCCAGCTGGAGCTCACGGTACTGACCTGCCAGAGTCCCACTGTGGTCGTCCGACAGGTGGACCAAGCAGCCACTGACCTCAGTCTGGATGTTCTCAAGGTAAGAGGGATGTTATTGTATGTACAAACATTTATATAAATTTTCATTTTGAGTTTTCATTTTGTAATGTTGTGAGGTAAGGTTATAAAATTTGGTTGTGCTTTATCTTCTCTTGTCAGATATTTAAGTGAGGTCCAGTACTTTTGAACCTTGGTGTTATATATTTTAATTGTTGTTGTTATATATGGGTAATTCGCTTGGCTTCACTGTAGAGTTTAATTTGGGGAATGGTAGCTAGCTCTTAATTTCCTCTTGTTGATGTTAATCACTAGTGGCAGAGAATTCTCCATAAAGGGGTTCATTTCTTCACAGAGAACACCCACTTAGCAGAGGTACATTAAAAAGGTTTATTAGTTCATTTCCTTAATATCTGGACATACAGTGCTCTCTGGTGTTTCCTTCATGTAATATGCATAACTTCAGTCAATCACAATCAAAACAGTAACAGGTACTTACACCATAGTTCTCCTTCTAGGTACACTGTAAGAAATGTATCTCAATAAAATCAGTAGATGAAAGTCTGATAGTGTGTACTCACTCACAGTGTCCTGTCGACCAACCCTAATGTATTCACATTAGTCACCACTCCTGTGCAGTCTGATACCTTTCTCGATCCTTATAAGCCTACCTAATTCTTCCCAGCTAAGCTGTAAGGCTGGGTTGTATGGTTCCTTAAGATACAAATCCATGGTCATGGAGTAGCTATTTCCAAAACTACATAGCCAGTCAGAGTCCCACTGCAATCTCCAATTCCTCTCAAGGAATCCACTAAAGCTTAGATCCAACTGGCCCCATAGGCCAGAGCCCCCAGAGGCCAGGGAGGCCCCAAAGGGCCCAAGGGCCAGAGGCCCAGCTCCAGTGGTCAACACACCCCTGTAGTCTGTCTGCCAGTATGTCCTCTCCCAGTTACATTTGCCTTATATATGAATTTCCCTTCTTTGTCTAAATCCTAGCATCTGATTGGCTGATCTATCTGCTTTGCCTAATATATATATCGACTGTTCTGTCTGCCCACCTGTGTTGCCATAGCAACACAGCGTCACCCGATTCACCCGGCATGGTCTGCCTTCTCTCTCTCTCTCTCTATGGTAAGCCAATGATGTAAGAATAATGAGTTCTAGGACTATCCTCCCCAGATAAACCAAAACCACATCTGTTTCAAGCCTGTCACTGCCGTGCTAGCTACCGCACAAATACAGAATAAATCCCATATTTTTCCCTGCACTGTCACCTCAGTGCACTTTCTTATTATCTCTTTCAAACCATTGTGTCAGTGCAGTGTTTGCAAAAGTGTGGATATGCATGTAAATACTAATCGTGTTTTCCATTCCGTGAAAATGTTAGGGGTGTGCCAGCACTAAGTCATTATGATCTAATATGGCCCAATAGTTTTAAGATTAGTGCAGCCTTGGAATATTCGAAATTTTAAATTCATATAAATGTACCAAAATTGGCACATTACAGCGAAAATATGTCATGGTATACTTGATCAGGAGTGCGCCATTGTCGTATATCAAGTTTTTCTACCAATATAACTGGTTCATGTATAATGCATAGTACATAGTTTGCATTCATGTACAAGTGTCGACCTGTGCAATATTTAGCAATATTCTTGTACTTAACCAATATCTAGATACAATGCCAGAAAAACGCATTTACACTTTTGAATGTTCATCACTTATATAAAATTAATTTATATACTCTCATGTTTGTTGCAGAAAGCCCAGGTGGTGCACCTTAACCTGGGGGACCGGTCGGCCGGTCCTCCTGAGGGGACGGCCAGCAGTCAGACCTCCAACGGGTCCGCCAGCACAAGTAACGAGAGTGATGGCTTGCACGGACTGGTAGAGTGGTTAACACTGGATGAAGGTAAATTTCCTAGATGTTTTACTTATTTGTTGTCATTTTCTTTTATTTTATTCCAACATTTGATAGACCATAGAGGTTAGACGAAAATGAATACATAATTCAGCACCTCTATAGAGTTATTGGAAAATGTGTGTAAAACACATAATAGAATTGTAAAATAAATCATACTCTTTCAGCAAGTATTGCTGTAACATACATGCATTGAAATTTTAGTTCAAATTGATTGAATTTCTTCCAGGGTTGGGAACTGATTAAATATCTGTCTTTTAGGATGATCAAGGGTAAAGTATTTTTGTAGTGCTGACATGCTTTGGGAATTTTTCTATAGGAAACAGACTTTTTGTTTACAGAGTTTCGACAACTAAATGTTATGTTCATCCAAACCATGACTTCAAACTGTGTCATGAAACCAAACCATATACCGTACCTTTTCCGATATTCGTAAATTCACACATGTGAATAAAAATGGGTAATAGATATTCAGTAACTAACACTATCAACAGATACCCTGAGTCTGGAGACCTTCTTCAGTAACTAACACGCTGTAAATGTATCGACAGATACCCTGAGTCTGGAGACCTTCTTCAGTAACTAACACGCTGTAAATGTATCGACAGATACCCTGAGTCTGGAGACCTTCTTCAGTAACTAACACGCTGTAAATGTATCAACAGATACCCTGAGTCTGGAGAACTTCTTCAGTAACTTACATGCTGTAAATGTATCGACATGTACCCTGAGTCTCGAGAACTTCTTCAGTAACTAACACACTGTAAATGTATCAACAGATACCCTGAGTCTGGAGAACTTCTTCAAGGGGTGGCTGCAGGACTGTAGTACAGATGTACAGCACCTCCACCTCATCTTGTCCTCTGAACCAGGTATGGCGACCAAAAAACTTTCACGAATATTCGTGGTAATAATTTTATGTTTCACGAACCTTGTGCATGTTCAGAAAACATTCACGAACCTTTGTGAGTGTTCACGAACCTTCTAAAATATGCAAAATGACCCCTATAAAGTATTTATCTGTATAAATATTACTTTGTCTTATCTCTGAGAAGAACATTAGAGTATAATGAAATATTTTGGAATGGGAAAAAATAGAAAAAATAGAAAAAAATGTATACATGAGATTCGTGACCACGAATCCATCACGAACCCAAAATTTGGAATCGTGACTATTTATTGAATTTGAGGTTCGTGAAAGTTTTTTGGTCTCCCCCCCAGGTACGCATATTGCTACCATAATGACCCTTGTAAGCGCTCTGGTAATAATAGTTTTTACAGGGGTCTTACCTCCAGCCCTCATTCAAAACAGGCCCTTTTTTGAGGTCCATCGCCTTAGTGGTTATACATTATTTGATCAAGCACAATTTCAACATAAACTTAAGGTAATGCTTTTCAGGTAGATATAAGTTAATACTTTTGGGGGTTCATTATGATTATCCGTGCCCATATTTGAGACCTAGTGCTTATGATTTTAAAAGCCCTTTTCGTGAACTAGTGCCTAGTTGAACCTGCGTAACATTGTATTTTTTCCCCACTATTAAAGGGAGCCAAAACCAATATCATTGAGAACATTTTCAAAACTAAGATAACTATAGAAATATGTTAGATGAGTCCAGTTAAGGTCAGTAGTAAAGTATTAGCTATGAAAATTAGCTGAGACTTAAGTAGAGTTTCATGAGGGATGGCAATATTTCCATTTGTTTGTAAACAAATCCCGCCTTTGTGGATCCACATTAATTGAGTTGAGCAAGAATAATATATGTTTAATGATTTTCTACAATATTTCATGGTTGAGATTATAACATGGGCCAAAAATAGGCTCAAGGAATGGATTTCCATGATTATTTGAGTTTCAAAAATGTCATTGAATTTATTGGTTTTGGCTCTCTCTAAGGGATACCCCTGATAACCACACTTTAAAGTGGTACACCCGATGTACCCTCATCATCTTTCCCCTCAGGGTCGGAGATGGTGTTGAAGTGTGACCTGCATGAGAGACTGCTCAGTCCGACCATGCTGCCCGCCGCCGACCCCCTGGTCAGTGTGTTTATACCGATAAAAATTGGTGATAAGTATTCTATTAAGAAAGACTAAAGCCCTATGCGACCTATCAACTGTAGCGCCTTGACTAGAAGATAAAAACACATTCATAAAGATTGTCTGTCGACTGTCAAATCGTTCATTAAATAGTACAATGCCTTCAAGAAAGAGTTCATTTCTGAAAAATGGAGTATATCTTATTTGACATTTTGTGAATATTCTTTCTTTCTTTCTTTTTTTTTTATTCAACAAGTCATCCTCAGGGTAACCCCCTGGTCTTCCAGATGATACATGGCAGTGTATATACAATTTAAGTGGAATAATAATAGGAAATATCAAGAGCTTACAATAACAACAATAACAGTATTGAAAAGAAAAGGAAATAACATAGAAATTACAAGTACATTACGAACATCAATAGAACAAGATAATTATAATAATATCATATCATATCAATATAACATATACAATTACATTTAAGTTACAAAAGTTTTTCATAAGCCCGATACAATTTATTAAGTTCCATCTTAAATTCTCCAAAATTTACACTCTCGGTCACTTTTCTTGGCAATTTTTCCCATAGTTTTACTCCCTGATAATATTGAGAATCTATGGTACGTGAACCCTCATATGCTTTCCTAGAGGTATTCCGAAAAGGCAAATATCAACATTATTCGAGTTATATGTGTGTTTATTTTCTGTCTATTTCCCTGATTAAATTCTTAGACATGACATACTTTAGATATGAGTGAGCCTCTGAGGTATTTGACTTTATCTCCACATCTCCCCGTATGTGGCGGGGATGCCAGTGGGTGAGGAAGTTATGAACCATTATATCATGTAAATGTCCAGATTCTTGTGGCCTTTAAAAGCAGTCATATGACTGAAACGCTTTTCATTTCACTAGACTAACATCCCTGACTATATACATAAACACCGAACTTAGGTCATAAGTCATGTTATTTTTTGGGTAAGGTAGATCTGTATGCAGGGCTTTAGTCATTAATCGTGTTATTTTCTCCGTTCTTTCCTCACAGAGCTTACACTGTGACAACCCCCTGTCTAGTAGGCCCAGGAACCTGGGGCTGTCTAACTCTAAGGGGTGAGGTAGATCTGTACGCACAGTTTACCCAGACCAAAACGCAGTGGAAATTCAGTGTATACTAAGTGCAGAATTAGTGTCTGCTTGCAGTAGTTTTTCAGTGATGAATCAGTGAAAATCAGTGGACATACAGTGGCTGAGCAGTGGTCAATCAGTATGTCCCATGTATTTAAAGACATATTTCGGACATACTGATTCAGAAAGTATACACTGACTTTTGCTCCGGGTAGTCATTAACCGTGTTATTTTCTCCATTTCCTTCCTCACAGAGCATACACTGTGACACCCCCCTGCCCAGCAGGCCGGGCAATCCTGGGCTGTCTAAGGGGTAAGGTAGATCTGTACGCAGGCCTTTAGTCATTAATTGTGTTATTTTCTCCATTTCCTTCCTCACAGAGCATACACTGTGACACCCCCCTGCCCAGCAGGCCGGGCAATCCTGGGCTGTCTAAGGGGGTGCCCGGGAACCAGCAGCAGGTACCGGTGTACCGGCTGAGGGCTGCTCGCAGGGTACAGGCGGAGGGGGTCTGCGAGTCGGTGCTCTATGGACTGGTGGGTGGAATTGATATAAAATCAATAGATAATGAGGAGATGATGTCAACTCGATGTCATGTTGGTGATTAGTTGACCAATTCAGGACATGAAACATGTAAATCTTACATTAATTACACTTTGTTAAAATTAAATTTCGGATTATTATGCACAATCAATGAAGTATTTTAGGCAATATAGGTGTAATATTTCAAGGTAAAGTAGAGGAAAATCTGTATGTTGTCAAAGCGTAGTCTTTCTCAATTCCATGAGCTTTTTAACATTCTATACACCTTTTACAATAAGGTTGCACTGCCCTGGTGGTGTTATAAGTGAAGCAAATCTTTGGGAGTTTTTCTATAGTAAATACATATGAATTGAAGTGACCCTGTTGCCAAAAGTCCCAAAGGCTGGACGAGTGACTGTGCAGGATAATGGGAAAGTTGTACAGAAAGGTACTCCTTTCATAAAGAAATGCAAAAATGGCATTTGATACATGTACACTACTTTTTGAATAGATTAAGAATGCCTGTAAACTGAGGACAAACCTTGACCTTTTCAGTTCAATCTAAAAGAAAGGTGCTCCTTTCACAAAGAAAAATGGAAATTGATTTGTAGACCATAGTTGTAGAACAGATTCATATTATGTAAGTTGTCTCCCGCTGTTAATGAACACCTGTAAACTGAGGACAAACCCTGACCCGTGTACTTGTTTCAGCCAGTGATTGTACGGCCCACGTCCTGCTGGAAGATTGACTGGGATGACCTGGAGACAAACCAGCACCACTTCACCGCCCTCTGCAGGCTCCTCAAGGAAAAGGTGGGTACATCGTTGTTAATTTAACAGCCAGGGCACAGTGTTTGGAACATTACATGGGCTAGCAGCTGGGCCAAGTTCTCAAGGTCCAGTCCCCTACACCTTCCTATAGTAAAAGCATGACGAAGGTTTAAGGGGGGTCAAAAATGGTCAAAAAATAGCATGACGTCATTTATGGATGGCCCCAAATAGGGGCGCCCCATCCAAGTCTACATGTACAACAGCATATGAGAGTGTTTTATAATTATGTGTCAATTAATCCTGGACTATATGTTTAATACTACAGACTGATTGGCATGCTTTATTGATATAATAATAAGTATTTTATTGACAACAACGAAGTCATTACAAACTTATGTGTCAGCAAAGTACATGCTTGTGGTGCCATGTGAAACTTATGTGTCAGATATAAACTTCCTAGTCCCACAGGGACCCATATAAATTATCACATCGGGGCACCCACTCTCATTTTTTCTAGATCAGCCTCAAGATGGGCGACAAGTCAAAAACCCTATTGGGGAAGTTCAAATCGCCCCAGTTGGCATTTTGTTTTTTAGTTGCTGTTTGTATACTCTCAACCAACCTGTCCACGGCTCCAACCCCCTAAGAGGAAGTTGGGACCCTGATTTATGCTAAATTCACATAATCAATATATCATCAGCAATTATTATTCTTTAGATTTTATTTATTTTGTAAGTTTATCCCTGTAACCCATTGCATTGCTCCTGACCCTACAGGACGAGTACCTGCTGGTCACCACCGACCCCCCTCCTCAGCCTGCACCCACCTCTGCCTTCCGCTACCAGGTGGCACCGCCTTCCCCACGCGGATACTTCCTTCTGCTGCCCACAGGGGGCGCGTCGCTTCTGCTGAAGGCGGCCGGCGTGTCGGCCTTGACCTTGCCCACTGACCTGCCCCCTGGTGATGAACCACCCGCCGCCAGCCTCAGCGCCATCAGTGCCACCCT
This sequence comes from Lepidonotus clava, assembly GCA_936440205.1. Lineage (NCBI taxonomy): Eukaryota > Metazoa > Annelida > Polychaeta > Phyllodocida > Polynoidae > Lepidonotus > Lepidonotus clava. The sequence goes on along the minus strand of OW387141.1, from coordinate 50,992,809 downwards.
CGGACAGGTGAGGCACTAGGGAAGGAACATTACATGCGGTATTAAGTGTTTTACATTACCGGCATGATACCCCAAGGGGGTGTCATGTGAATTTAATTCTGCATTATCATTTTATGGCAGATTGTGCCACATTTAGTTCTGGGAGACCTGTATTATTTGTATCAGTACTAGTTTGCACTGACTCTCAAAGTACACAATTGTGGTGCCACCGTTGTGAGATTCATGGTGAAACATCATGGATTATCAATCTTTGCTTGCTCTAACATCGCTGGTGTTTTGTATATTTTTTTATATCTTTTTGAAAGAAAATGATTAACAATTTGAGTGTGGGACAGAATTGGTATGGGGAATGATATTTCACCATATTTTGGACACTCTGTTTATATTTCATGTTTCAGGGATCTATAGCTTTATTTAGAGCGGGGAGTGCCCTAAACTGACTCCCCTGGAGTAAAACTATGCTGCACTCAGTTTAGATTACCACTGTATCTTACCTTTCTCCATTTCATTTCTGGTGAACTTCAAAGTTGGAGGAATCCGACACGTATAACCCCCTGCTGGTGACCAGCGGCCTCTACCAATGTCTGGAGGCTCACCTCACCAAGAACCAGCCGCCTGTCAACACCGCCACCAAGCGCAAGTGTCCTGTACCAGTCATAAAGGTTTGTAAGGTCACATTCAATATTTTTTGTTTTTTATGTCTGCACACCCTGCTGCACATCCACTCCTCTTTTTTTTCCCTTTTTTTTTGAAATTGTCACAGAATGGATATATGAAAGCATTTAAATTCATTTAGAAATCATGAAATATAACATCAGCTGGTGGTAATTTCTGGTGATCTCAAGTTATAATATCTTGATGTAACTGATATAATTTTCCTTATTTTGGTAGGTGATACACACAAGGGGGACTGTGAACAAATATAATATCCTTAATTTATGTGTTTTTATTTTTGTTTTGTACAACATTTGACTACATATTTGCAAACGTCCTTTTTTCCCTCCATTGGTCATTACTTTTCTGTATGATTATTCAACCATAGCAGGATCTTGAAATCCACCACGTAATTGGTGTCATGACTTTTCCAGACCGCAAGTTCCCTACCAAGGCGACCCATTGGTCATGTGACCGGAAACCAGTCTAATGAACCCTGGGACAGGAGCGGCCAGGTGGCGCCCCCTATGGGTAATAAGCGGCGTCACCACCAGGCGTCAGGGCGAGACTTCTACGGCAGGAGTGGTGGGGACTTCCCCACTGAGCTGTAGTAAGTGGAGTCACCACCAGGCGTCAGGGCGAGACTTCTACGGCAGGATCAGTGGAGACTTCCCCACTGAACTGTAGTAAGTGGAGTCACCACCAGGCGTCAGGGCGAGACTTCTACGGCAGGAGTGGTGGGGACTTCCCCACTGAGCTGTAGTAAGCGGCGTCACCACCAGGCGTCAGGGTGAGACTTCTATGGCAGGAGTGGTGGGGACTTCCCCACTGAGCTGTAGTAAGCGGCATCACCACCAGACGTCAGGGCGAGACTTCTACAGCAGGAGCAGTGCAGACTTTTCCACTGAACTGTAGGTCGATTAATGAGGGGGAGGGGAGAGTCCTAAGGGAAAGATTTATTTGGTGCTTCTGTTTCTGTTGCTTTATCTTCGTATTCCGTCATGGCTCAATAGTTCTCATTATCTGCTAGCCAGTGGTAGAACTCGTCCACGATCTGGGCGCTCATATCCAAAATGCAGACAACGCTTGGTTGAGAGTTTATTGGGGAGTATCAGAAGCTTCACAAATGCCGGTGCGTCAATAATGATGGTAAAGTTCCTATATACAATTGTTGGTCATAGACCGGGAGGTAGGCTTTCTCGGTTAAGTCCACCTGACTCCGTACGATCTCACAAACTGCTGTAGTTCCTTCGATAGTCACCATATGTCACCAGATGCTACTCGCTGCTAACCAAACCCCCAAATCCTTAAGACACGTACTGATCCAAATGTGTATCGGTTAACTCTACCCAGTACCGACTGTTGTTATTCTTTATATTCTTTACTTATTGATTTTCCCCCAGGTAGTGCTGCCAATGGTAGACGAGGCCCTCCTGCCGTAACCGGTACAGGTTTACCATGCCTACCGGGCGCGCTACCCATAACCAAACTATATGGAATACTCCTTATATGATTTTGAACGATTTTATAATGCATCTTTCGCAGAGTGGTGACCTTTCCCAATTATATTCCAACACTTATCATTTTTATAGGTCGGCTACAATCTCTAAATCGATAAAATCTTTGATCGAGTAGCCGACCTATCCTACTATCCCTCAACCTTTCTTAGACCTGTGACGGTGTTTTCGCGTTATGCCTCGCGTTATGTTTGTAACGCGGTAAAGTGACGATGTCCCAAATCGATTTTGAGCTAAAATAACCTATTATTTGGGCTTACATTACTGAGATTTGGATATATAGGATACAAATAAATCGTTAAAATCTTCGGAAATCCATGCAGTGTTACCAGGCGTGTTAGGCGTGAGGCGCGTTAAATGCCGCGTTATGTTTGTAACAGGTCAAAGTGACGATGTCCCAAATCGATTCTGAGCTAAAATAACCTAATATTTGGGCTTATGTGGGCTTACATTACTGAGATTTGGATATATAGAATACAAATAAATCGTGAAAATCGTCCAAAATTCGACCAAATTAGACATTCAAGCCTGGAATACAAATCATTACATCATTACGGTCACCGGGCGCCCGCTCACGTTACAAACGCGCAGCAACCTCGTTTTCAATCAGAGAAGAAGGGATCTGGGTCAACCTCTGAATATTCATCACGCTATGCACCCGGATTTTACCGTGAAATCAGTCATTCTAATCATTCTTATTGGTATCGACAGATAGATTTGGATACATAGATTAGCCTCCCAGGCTCCCTGAGAGAAAATAATGCGAAATAACCTGTCAAAATGCGCAAAATCATCGCACTATTTTTTTTGTATTCCTTCGCGTCTCCGCCAAGGTGAAGGTCAGACCGCTCGGAGCAGGCGGGGCGGTTGGGACATTACAGCGGGAGCTCTCTCCTACCCCGCCTGTTTACCTGGATTACGGTGCTATCTGATGCTTTCAATATATATATTTAGACATTTGGACCTCCTTAAATGCATACAACGCATTGATATCATTCATATCGAAGGCAAAAACATTGGATCGATTGGACAGGTGGAGGCTTGACAAGATGGCGTCAGCCGTAAGGCCAGGATCTCTCCCGCCTCTCACGCCTGCTACGATACATTGAACTCAGAAAACCAGGATGATATTTAGCAGAAACGCATGAATTGTGGAGGATATACCCATTCAGACGCATTCAGGACTCAGGCGTTCAAGGTAGGTACATATTGTTTTCCAGCAGTTGAAATAGGCCTGGGCCTAGAGGTGCATTGAACTTGGTTTGGGCTGTCGGACACTGGCATTCTCAAAAATGATTATTTCAGGCCTTATCAATACTACCAAAATGAAAATTATGTAAATATCTATGATCTGATATATCTTAGGGTCCTATATTATATCGTAAGGTTTGATCAATTTAGGTCTGGATATGTTTGCAAGAATATTTTACAGATGGTACAGTCTTGGGCCCTTTTACATTAGCATGGTTTGATTATTTTAGGCCTGGACATGTTTGCATTTCAAATATTTTGAGACCATGTTTTACAGATTTAAATGATTCAAAGATTAAATGATTTGTGAAATTGTCACTATAGTGTCATTTTTTCAGACCTACCATCAAAATATTAAATCTGATTTCTGTAAGACATAGAGACAAATGCCCTCAGGCCTAGAGGCTAGATCATTTGAACTCAGTCGTTTGGTTGGACACTGGCAATCTGAAAAATAATTATTTTACCCCTATCAGGCTGATCAAATTGCACATCATCTAAATATCTATGTTCCAATATATCTCAGGATCCTATATATCATACGTTTTGATTATTTTAGGCCTGGACACCTTTGCAATTCAAATATTTTGAGATCATGTTTCACAGATCTAAGATTTAAATGATTCAAAGATTAAAATCCGCCGAGCTATCTCTATCAAATGCTTTTGCCTTTGATAGTACCTTTGGTCGTTTGGTCTTGTATTTCAATATTACCGTCAATCATAATATGCATGAGGTATTTAATAACTACCTCAGTGCACTACTATACTAAAGGCTATATTCCACTAGGCGATTTTGACTACTATGTGTTTGCTCATTTTTAAGCTTTACAGGAACCCCTGTATGTTGCACACCATTTGAAGGATAATTCAAAATCCTTTCTAATGACATATAACATGACTATAATTAGTGCACATTGCTCCTCGTGATTTTTGAAATCGGGAGTAAAATTGGATAGCAGAATACAGTCCTTAATGGAGATGTGCAAAGGCATTTTTAGACTTGAAATACATTCATCCTTTATCTTATTATTTGTTTAAGACTAAAAGATTTTCTTTACATATGTTTATCCAGATAAATTGAATTTAAATGCAACAAGCCAATTTCCATGGTGAACAGGCATACCTCCTTGTCACAGATGCATGTAAGGCTTGTGACGTCATCGGAGGCACTGGTTTATCACTATGGCCTATGGGCCTAATTTAAGTCCATGCCATTCAAAAGCTATAACTCAGGAAAGTCTGTGACTTTCAGAATTATTAGTTAGCTGTTTCAATCATCCCTGTGATCTTTTTACTTAAAGGTGTGGTTTTTTGGGGCTACAATTTTTTCAACTTGACTCATTATCACATACTAATTAGGCCCAATGCCTCCTGTGATCACTGATGTCACAGGCCCTGCCTGGGCTTGCCTCCTGCAAACTCCCACAAGAGGTGTGATAGTGGCCTCACACTTACAAAAATAGACACCTATTGTTTGTATACTGAGGCCGCTTTTCACTTTATAATACATTATAAGAGACATTAAGGACCTACTGTGCAAGGCTATCTGAACTTTGAAACATTTCTTTTCGCGTGAGCTTTAAAGCCTTGGAACGGGTAATGATGGGATTCTGGAGTGTGGTGTCATTTTAGGATGTCGTATCCCTTAGACATAGCAGTATCCCTGTCCTTTTTTTTGTTTTATTATTCAAAAGCAAATGTCTAATTCAAGGCTGTGTGAATAACAGGGTGACAGGAAAGCACCCCTTCTGATAGGGTTGATTGTACATGTGTGTATAGTTGACCCAGGGGTGGTTGTCCTAGAACTGAATAACAGATCTTTGAATGATTCAAAGTACATGTAGTATAAATATCGGATCTTTTGATTGCGTATGTAAAACCATTAATTTTGACTGTATGTTCTTTCTTCATTCGCAGTATTTGCGGGACTTTTTTTTATGTGTACTGACAAGGTTCACTCCATCTGCATCAAGTTTTACAATAGGCTGACTCCGTGTTGTTAAAACTGACTGCATGTATATAATTAGACTTTGTTAGTTTATGTCTTATCGGGTACACCATTGGTCATTCCTTTGTATCCTATTGTATTCAGGCCTTTGCGACTACGTCCTAGAATATGCGAGAGTGTTTAAGTTTTGAGTCCACAGTGGGAAAGTGTCAGTATTGACACACACAAAACAGTGTCAATATTCAAGAAACACGCTGCAGTTTACATAAAACATGTGAGATGAGACTGTGACCGTGATATAACAAATACAATGTGTCTTAATTTTGTACGAGTAATCTTTTTAACCAGGTGTGCAACTGTTACATCACTTCCCGATACCAGGTCCCCCAGAGGTAAATAGTCCGTAGTAGGAATGTTGATCCCTCCTCGATCCTTGTTGGGTGCGTGGGGGGTAGGGGGATGTTTATAAAACAGGTGGCGCCTGTCAGTATACAAATTACACCTATTGCATCACTTACCCCTTCCCCATTACTTTCTGAACCGACCTCCGTGGGACCTGCACCCCATCTAATCCATCCTTGATCCCTGTTGTAGGAGCATGAGTAACAATACGGATCCAAGGAGCGGGACAAAAGGGACGATTGCCCCCCCCCCCCCCCCCCCCCCCCCCTCAACGGCCCTAGGTAGAAAATGCTGGCCTTTTATACTTGGAAGATCTGTGTCGGATTTCCAATTTTTTCTCTCCAGCACCCCCAAAAATGAGTTTCAATGTTTCTTGTTTAGAACACATTTCACGTTTAAGGATACATTCAGATTTTCTTACTGCTATTTCCAACTTTTTCCCTGTCCCCGACTTATATCCCTGTGTGTAAATCTGTCTTCTTCTTTTTTTTAAATTGTCTTGCTTATAAGGGTGGTTGATCCCCCCCCCCCCCCCCCCCTCCCCGAAGAGCACTAGCTCTGGATCCGCCTCTGCTTGCCCCGTGGGGGTCCGGGTAAGAATAGGCCCTCAGTAGCCCCTGCTGATTGTAAGAGGCGACGATAGCGGGGACCCTGCACTGACCAAGTGGTTCTTTGGGTTCAATTCCCGGTCAGTGCTTGGTTCACTAAGGGATGAGGTACAGCAAAAAAAAATTGATCCCCTGCTGTTTGCCCGCCCTGTCACCTTCATCTCATAGATTCGATCACCAAAGACAGAATTCGTCCAAACTGGTTTTCGCTGTGAAAATGACCCTGGCTGTCGGTACGGCGTAAAACACCCAACACCCGCCTCTGCTACTGTGTCATACGCACGTGGATGAAGTAGGTCCTGTACATCAACTGCTTCACGTCCGCTGCTCTAGTTAAAACAATTTTGCAGCTATCCGAACCGTGGCTCGTGTGTCAAGGGGAGCCTGCAGGTTTTGCATCTCTCCCCCACACCGCCTCCCCTCTCTCGTGGTGCGTGGGACGTTTGCCCTAGGTTACCCTGAGTGTGAATCAACACCTTTGATGATTACTTTAAGAGCTTACATGAGGTTTAACAACATTCTAGGATACTTACAGACTTGGACAGACTTTGTTCATGCATTTTGAGTTTTTCATTGGCCTTCACTTACATCCTCAGGTGTCAATGTGTACTGCTGATACCAAAGACCCTGTAAAGTGTTCATAACATACTTCGCCTATAATTATTTAAGTAAATCATTTGTGTCCCTGCTTGCATTTACATTTTATCTGTAGACTATTTTGATTCGGCTCCAATTAAGGAATACGCACTTTTAGGCCTACATATTATAATAAGGGGAGACGTCAAAATTCACCACAGCAGGTCGCAGCCAATGGTCAGTGATTTAACACCATGTAGCCTCCACTGTGGGGTACAAAGGGTCGCAGCCTGCTGCAATGGGCTGCAGCCTAGTAGGAGAGGGGGGGGGGGGTAATACTATCTGAATGTCCTCAAATGACCCCATTAACTAATTAATTAATTAGTTGATTACCCCTAATGAGGTGATTAGGTACGTAATGTATAGTAACATAAAAGAAAAGTTAACAATTTTATCTTTCTCCCCAATAACATATGGATAAACAGGGATGTCTGGCACCCTTAATGAGATATGAATGGGTTGTAGAAGGTCGCAGCCACCCGATGGCACATAGGGGTTATAACTAACATCTTGTTGCAGCCTGCCACAGCATCTAAGGTTCACAGCCCCTGAATTTTGATGTCACCCCTAAGGGCAAATTGATATGTCTACACTTATTCTCAGAATTAGTTTATGATGTAGCACTTTTGAATGTTACAAACGAAGTAAATACATGTAGGAATTGCAGAAATAGGTAGGGGGAATAACAAAGTATCAGTATCTGATTACTGGTTGGTGACGCGTTCAAAGAAAGGTGAACCTCCCGTGTGTAGATCTATGGCTGTGTCCCGGTTAAAATATTATCACATGTACTCTTACGAGGACCATAAGGACAATAATTATCTGAAGGAAATTTAAACAGAATTTAGGGAAATTTAAGGATAACAGTAAATCCACGTGTATATATGCTATTTATCCTATTAAATTTGGGGCTTTTACTGTTGGATGGTTAATGTTTTGTTGTTGGTTGTAAAATTTTGATTTTGATGGGTATGTAAGTCGGTTCTAGGTCTTTTGCCCCCCGGACTTTTGCCCCCAGGACTTTTGACCCTAGCCATTTGCCCCCCAGGTCTTTTACCCCCCAGACTTTTGCCCCAGAGGTCTTTTGCCCCCTGGACTTTTGCCCCCAAATACTTTATTATAATTCTCCTTACAGGGGCCCTTGAAATATAAGAGACATCCATGCTGCCATGTTGAATTTAAGAAACATTCATGTTGCCATGTTTGATTTAAGAAAATCCATTATCACATGTCACTGCAGCTGAACCCTAAAAAAGCCTGTGTCACCATGTAAAATCTAAGGGTTTGGGGGCAATATTACATTGGACCCAATCAATGTGTCAAAGGAAGTGAGACGGGAAGTCCAGGAATGGGGAGGGGCATCGGTTTGGTATCAGTATGAGGGGCAGGAAGGTGCCTTGAGAGCCACAGGAGAGGGCCGGGAGGTGCAGCAGGGGGGAGACAGAGGGAGAAGCCTTGTAAAGCATGATGCCACCAGGTGTAAGTTTTTTTTATGTGGGGAATATTGGTCTTGAATATTGTATTTGATGAATATGAAAATAAATCAATAAAAAATTGATTGTCTGTAAAGCAATTTAGATCCATAAAATCTAAACAAATATTTCAAGTTTCTCAAGATATACACAAAAATAATCATTAATCCGTACTTCCTAAATACATAAACATGACAATGAATAATGATATACGAAGTGAAGAAAGTTACTAAGGATAAATAACCAAAGAATTTGATGCGCAGGGGGCAAATGTCCAGGGGGCAAAAGTCCTGGGGGGCAAATGGTTAAAGGGCAAAAGTCCAGGGGGCAAAGGTCCGGGGTTGTTGCATTTGGAGGCTCAGGGGCGGATCCAAGGGGTCCGGACCCCCTCCTTTTGGTGGACCTCTAAACTACAAAAAGAGGAGAAAATACTGCGTGCATGCATGCAAATGGACCCCTTTTCATTACTTAGCCTATATGCTGACCCCCTCCTTTCAGGAATCTTGGATCTGCCCCGGAGGCTATGTTAGTGAGCTGTCGTAACGCCTACGGTAAACGTTCTTGTACGGTTTTTTCATCGTATTTGTAAGTGTTACTTTGATCCCAAGCATTCAAGGAAGTTAGATGTGGGATGAAATTTGTATCTGTGATTACAAGACGTCCAATGCCGCCCCCTCTTTACAGAGTTAAAAGGTGTAGAATGTGAAGTGGAGATGAAAATATCCGCATGATATTCCCCTTCCCCTCCTTAGAATCTTTTCCATTTGCAAAACAATGTTGTTTGACCTTAACACGCAGTTTACGACGTGAGGATGGGAGTCAATGAGGTGTAACAGCAGCCTATCATTAGGGGAATCGTGATGCGCGGATTATTTATAGTGCAATGGGTGTACCGCCAAATACTCCGAGGGTTTTATTTAAAAGGACCATGCGTTTTACATTACGATCAAAGTCTTACAATATTGCTACTATTATTTCTAAGTGTATATATACCAATTATATTTATAAAACTCGAGATGTCTTAGCATTATTTCATTATGATAAAACAGAATAACATGACCTTTGCCCATCCTAATTGTTTTAGTTATTCAGACTGGGATTTGCCACAGCGTGTATTCTGTCCAACCTTAATGTTCAAGGTATGGGAAGGGCTTATTGGCATGCACCCCATACCAAAGGACATGCGACTTGAGATGCAGGAGGCTTGGTAAAAGGGCATGTGAGCGTTTGGCATAACCAACGAAGGGCATGGAGAGTGGACAAGGACAACGGGAAACATGAAATAACTGCTCTGAAGTTTGACATGCAACTCATGAACCACCACTTCCTCTAGATATATAGAGCATTTGCTCCGTATATAAAATATACATATATATGAAATATAATTATGACGTATATATGCGTGTGTGTATAATGGTATGTGGCAGTGTGTGCTGTAAGTATGTTTGTGGTTTGTCAGTGGCTAGGTGCGTTTGTGTCATAAGGATGAAGTTTTGGGGCAAACAGATACATGTAGTATTCTGGCCAAGTTGATTGATAAAACAGTTCTCCGTGGAGGGGGGGGGGGGGGCAAACCCTGACCCCCCCCCCCCCCCCCTTATAGAAATCAAATTAAAAACACCGGATTTACACAGATCTTCCAATTTTTAGATCCAAAAATTGTTTCGATTGGGTCTAGGGGATTTAATTGCCCCCCACTCCCTTGGATCCGCCACTGTTAAAATTGTGAGTGTGATTTAGAAAAAATTAAAACGGCGGCATATGAAAAACCTGTAGGCTCATTAATGGATATTTTGGTTGTATAGTGATATGTGCTATTTTGGCAGAAGTATAACTGTTATTAAAGTAGCTATTTTTGTCACACTTATGTAAACCCCAAGGTATGACGCATTAAGTCATTTGAGTTCCGCTTTTCCTTTGAAAGAGCCGTCAAAGCCAGCAACCAGAATACCTTGAGCACCGCCCAAGGCGATCTGGGCCAAAAGCTAGACTAAGTCGGAAGGCAAATACTTCCGGAGGTGCGTCATCAGCTGACGTCATTCCGAGGGGGCGGGGCTTATGGCTATTAACACAAGGGAATTCCTGGGGTTCCCCGTGAATCCCCGGGGTTCCCCCGTCCGTCCCCCCGGGGATGCCCATATAAGGGGCGGGGTGACCCCGATGCCGGGCGGACCGTAGCGGTGACCTGGTTAGCGGGGCGGTGTGTTAAAGGTGTGCGCCAGGTGAGTAGAGAGACCACAGCCCAGGTGGGTCAGAGAAGGGACGGACGTGTCACCACCTGCGTATCGGACCAGAGTGTAATACACTGAAACAGCTCACAAACCTCACCCCTTAAACACCTTATCTTATAGACCCTATACCTGCCTACACAGACTGTCCGCCCTACCTGGGATAATATACCTGCGTCTACCTGGGCAAAGAACACCTGTGGATAATTACAAATACAGGACCAAGAAACTCCGGCAACTTTCAACACAGGTGAGTCGGCTCTATGTGTACATTAAGGTGGCTGAAGTCAAGTCAGAGTCTAGCTCAGGCTGCTTCTCTCCCCCGGGGGGGGGGGGGGGGCACTCAGTCTTTGAAGGTAGATACCAACTGCGAAACTACAGCCCCCCCTTTTGGGGGATGGGAAAACTCTGACAGCCCCCTCTTTTCAGGGAAAAACTCTGACAGCCCCCCCTTTTCAGAGAAAAACTCTGACAGCCCCCCCTTTTCAGGGTATATCAAGGACAAAGTTTGCAGTCATTATCTGATTTCTAAACTCAATAATTTGTTTAGAAGCATTATGAAGTAAATGAATTGCATACAATAAACTCTTAATAGAGTATGAAATATAATACATCATTGACAGCCCCCCTAAAAGATGGTCTGATTATTTGACAGCCCCTCTTTTTTTGCCAAATTGGCGATTCACAGCTACAGCCCCAAGAGCTTCCGACCGCAGTTGGTACCCATTTTCGGACTGAGTGCCCCCCCCCCCCCCCGGGCTTCTCTCATGGTCTGTGTGTCCTGGGTCGTACATGTAAGATGGGGTTCAACTTTCTTCTAGATGTGGGCACATTGTTGGCTTCATACTTAGATGTCCAATCTACAATTAGGAGGAGATACATGGATGGTAATATTGGTAAGGGGCTTTCCATGTAGTACGTTCGCACATTTTCCAAAATTGTCAGATCTCCCCCACCTGCCCTTGGCTTGGGCAAAAATACAGATTGGATTAGTTATAATATGTACGCATATTTATGAAAATTCGGACCCCCCCCCCCCCCCCCCCCTTGATGCGTACATACTTAATGGAAAACCCCTAATTTGAATGGCTACGGACTTGAGTACGTAGCCCCAGTCATCACAAACATTGACGTGTCGTTAATGCGTACATAATTAACGTGTAGGCCGGCGTTAACTGGTCGATGGGTGGATGAATCATCAATTAGAGTTTATATCGATTGGAGTCTGGTGTGGGTGCCACCAGCCCCCCCCCCCCCTCCCCCCAGCCTTGTCAATCAGTTGTTGTTGCCACACTCCGACCCTGTGAAACACACCAAGCTTGTGTTCCACAAGGCGATTCTTACAGCTGGTCATTTGGAAATTGTATATTGTTACCAGTATTATACTATTTTGAAAGGACCACACATCCTACATATCATACACTACTTTGCCTTGCCATCGTTCTCATCCCCATAGATTCAGTCATTTGGTAGTCAAAAACCGGAGTTGGTCTCAATATAGCTGAAAAATTGCTGAGTAGACCTTAACCTCCAACACATCATAATTATCCTATATATCATTTGAAAGGAAATCTGAAGACATTTTCAATGGTATGTAATATGTCTGTTGGCTGGTTGGTTATTGGGGTTTTACACCGTATCGACATCTATGGTCATATCACGGTGAGAACAAGTTCTTGACAATTCTGTCTGTTTTTGGTGATCACATCTATGAAATGATCGCATCTATGAGAAGGTAGAGACCATACCCCTACACTTTTACCGAGGCAGGTGTTCTTTAATGTGCCTCGTCCCATAGGCAGGGCCCTACACACAACAGCCAGTGGCACACTAGGTGCCTTTGATATCCCTGTCGTTGTCACAGGGAGACATACAAAGGGGAGTAATAGTCTGTCAATTCCAAATCCTTTCCAATGATATATATATATATATATATATAATACGGCTATGATTAGCCCATACTTCTGTTGCTGATTTTCAAAATCTGTGTAAAATCGGTCAGTGAACTACATCCTTCATGGCCCTACCAGCTGACGCCCTGTGTGGTGGGGTGGGGACGGTAACACTTGGCCCACCGCATACCCTATGTACAAGCAGGGGGTATTTGTCGCAGGTATTCCATTAATGTAGTGAGGTAGGCAGCCGGGGGACAGAGCCATGTACATTTCACTGCACTCTGCCCTCATCTGGACTGAACTAGAGAGAAAACATTTTAATGTTTTTCTTTCTTTAAGGTTTTTTGTGACATCCCCTTTTGATCACTTGCGTTTGGGCAGTAAGTCTCTCTCTGTCAATTTGGGGTGATCTTACCAACTTCCTTGTTATGCCTGTGATGGTCTTCCTTCATTGATTTTACCTGGAAGAAACATCAATTTTGTATGAATAAATGAATAGATAGATATGTACATGTATACATGTATATGCGCGTTTGTAATTGGCATATGGCCCAATGAGAAATAAGTGAAAGTTCCCATTGTCTGTTTGATCATCTAATTGGTCTGAATTGACCCATATTACAGTTACCTAAATCGCGAAGTCACCTAAAGCCCCGGCTCCACTACCCGACAATCGAGTTGAGTTGAGTTGGGCTCAGTCGTACAGTGGAGCCGGTGTTACAACTAGAGTCGTAGCTATTTGCTAAGACTAAACCGTCGGGTCTTACATGTTGAGCTGTTGAAGATGTATGACTGGACAGTCCAGTCTTAGGGGGGTGTGCAGTAGTTATTTATATATGTTATATGGCCTACACACTACGACCATCAGGTCGTAGCCTGTGGCATGGTAGAGCTTTTGCTACGACCAGACAGTCGTAGAGCCCTGGCGTCACTTGGAGCTACAACAGTCTAGTTGAGTTAAGTTGGGCAGTGGAGCCGGGGCTTAAGTGAAGGTAAACCGCCGCGGAGGTGGCGTTTATGGCATATAACCTCCGAGGCGTCAGCCGAGGAGGTTATATGCCATAAACGCCACCTCCAAGGCGGTTTACGAGCTTATACTACCTCCCACAACAATAATATTCATGTTTTGAGGGGTTCAGAACCTTTATGGGTAGCAAAATATTATACATATTATACATATCATAATCATATATATATATATATATATATATATATATATATATATATATATACCGTAGCCTATAGTTTTTAGATGTAGCATGTATTGACTTGCCGCTTTGCCACCAGTGATCACAGATCTCATTAGTATAGTGGTTAGCATGAATGTCTCTAATGTGAAAGGTCCTGAGATCGAGCCCCATGTATCCTACATCAAACCTTTTTTAGTCAAAACTATCAGAACGTTTTCAATGTCTAAAGTTTCATGCAGGCCTGCAAATCTTTAGCTAATTCCATTTATTAAGGCCCTTATATATATTTGATTTATGATACGTTATACCAAAGACCAACTAAGATTTTTGAATAATCCTTCTATACAACAATTGCTTATACTATTGACATCACGGTGGAAGGCCACCACCACCACCTGCCTGATAGGGCAGTGGTTAGACTCTTGGACACTGAATGGGAAGGTATATGGTTCGAGACTGTGTCCTGCAAAATTGCAGCTGAAACTTTTCATAAATTCAAAATTGGGTATACAGAGAAGTATATATTCTGCTGACCATTTCTCTAGATCTAGGCCTAATAACCTCCTCCGGAGGTTATCTGGATAACCTCCTCTGGAGGTTTATCAAATAAACCTCCTTGTAAGGTCAGATGCAGGAGGTTACGCACAGAAACCTCCTGGGAAAACAATAGAAGGAGGGGCCAGGAGTAGTATAAGTCCTTGCAATTGGGAAGTTTAACACCACTTGTATTTGCTACTGGGTGTGTTCGTACTTACCAGCCATTGTCTGTGTTAGAGCACGTCGTTTTGTTTTCACAGGCCAGGCACACACGTCGTGACTGCTGGATTATGTACAGGTGGGAATGCAATTAGCAAAGAGAATAAGATTGGTCCGTTCTGACCCAGATAACTTCTTACATAATGGGTCCGTGCACAGTGGGTCTGACTTGACAGACTAAAATAAGAATGGCGTAGAAGGTTGGTCAAGTAAACCAAGAGCCAGTAGCGAGTATAGCTACGCTCCTGTGAGAACTACCAAAGGTGTGGAAAATCAACGTGAGTTAATTACCCCTAAGGCCGGAGATCTGCGATGCGACAAAACGCCAACCGCCTTCTTTTCATGTATTTTCCACATATTTAGAACTATATTTTAGGGTAGATATTCCTTGGTGTTATGGCAACCGAGGAAAAGTTGATAAGAAATTACATATTTTACAGAAATAATCATTATTTTATCAAACCGATAATAATCAATTAATCGGTCAAAAATCACGTCGTGGATCACCAGCATAATGCTATTCATTCCTATAGTTTCACTAGAAAAATACTAGCCGAGAGAGAAGGGAGCCCAGCATAACTAGAAAAGGTGTCTTGATAACGTTCTCAAACAGATATAAGATACACATTGCTCTAATGATGTGAAAAATGGGTGTTCCCCATATCGACTTATGACCAACCCCTCACGGATCGTGGGCTAAACGGTTCTGATTGGTGGACTGTGAAATCCCCCTGGTCAGCACTGACTCAGCCTAAGACGACTCAGCCGTCAGGACTTGGTCACGGGTGAACTGCCTTACCCCAGATTACCCCACATTTTAGGGAGATTGGGCCCCAATTGTCTGCTCACAAACACGCAGCTTGTCATAGGTATAAGTACCTCGCATGATAACATGGAAAAAGGTAGCATGGACAAACTTTACTGCCCTGTTTTCTGGACATGGGAGGAACCATTTGTTTCGATATCCAAAGCTTACTGTGATTTTATTGTCTAAAGATTGTCTTATTGATGATGATGAGAAATCACCATTTATTCAAGCGACATTTCTTATTGCCTGTAATTATTCATATTACATTTCCTGTTGTTAAACATGGCCGTTACCCAATAAATCCCTTTGACATGGCATCAAAAAAACAACGCGGTTTCCCTATAACATGCGCCATGCAGCCTATGCTGACAACGTGCGCCTGAATGTATTCATGTTCGCATATATCAGACCTGCTGGCAACCTGATCCTGCTGTATGCACCGCGGGTCATCACTTATTCTCCTTGTTGTATCACCAATTAAAACTTGGTGCACACCTTAGGATTTGTCATTTTTGTTAGGCCAAGGGTATCGACAAAATCTTTCGAAACATTAACAAACCAGCACAGAAATTATGGCTACAGCCACCCTGATTTGCAATACCTAGATTTCTTTTTATCGAAATTGGTGACATGAAATCACGGGTATCACCGATAAAAATTTTCAACATCACGGTAACAATTTACTGGCTATT
This sequence comes from Lepidonotus clava, assembly GCA_936440205.1. Classification (NCBI taxonomy): domain Eukaryota; kingdom Metazoa; phylum Annelida; class Polychaeta; order Phyllodocida; family Polynoidae; genus Lepidonotus; species Lepidonotus clava. The sequence continues at coordinate 50,976,750 of OW387141.1, read as the reverse complement.
TACCGGCAGGCACTATTACTGATATGAATCATCAGCACTCACTTTTGCAACATCTTTGCCACATTTTCACAGCAGTTTGGCACAAACGTTTCGCTATAATTTTGTGAAAGTGGCGATATAATGACAGCAAATCACGCCAATATTGCAATTGAACAATATCAGCCGTTAGAATTCTGTCTTAAGGGGGTTCCTCGTTGGTGCTCCTCGCAGGGACTGGCAGTATTGAGCGAGGGGCTGGTTAAATATTCAAGGACACAAGCGTGCCAAACGACACACAGCCGGGAGGACAGTTGGACAGTCCACAGATTACTAGTCATGAAGAGCTAGGTTCTAGTGAATGTGCACTATATTCATGTAGATTCATATCTAATACCAAAAATATGTACGTTCCTAGCTCTTTTGGCATTATAGTCCTCTCATAATCTGGTTTAGGGATCTGTGCAGTATATTCAGGGAGCATTTGTCTTTGACAAATTGGTTTTCATTCACGTCCAAAAGTGCTGAGATTCAAGATTTCAATGGGAAACTAGACTTCAATTTCTTGTGGGCCAATGTAATTTTCTGGTTGTCCTTCAGCTTTCTCGGCCCTGCTGAAAGCATGCATGTACATGTATCAGGAATTCACTCTTAGCTCATCTACTACTGGACATCGTACATTTGAATTGTTAACATGTATACAGTAAAATTATATAGAATTTGTTTTAAAATGTCCTATAATGAATAGAAAGTCATAAGGCAATTCGTTTTAGTTTTAGATATGAGACAAACACTCAAAAGCTCTTATAGTTTTCTTCTACCATTCAACAAGATGATGTCTGATCGCATGTCACACATGGGAGTATGTAAGGTCACATTACAAGGTACATGCGGCTGTTTTCATGTATATCTGCACGACAAGAAAAGCCGTGTCCCCCCTTCCCAGCCCCCCCCCCCCCCCCCCCCCCCCTTAGGGGGTCCGAGGGCAGTAGGCCGGCTGAGGACTGTCTGGTCACACCTGACTGACCCTCAGGTATTCCCCCACACCTTGGCCTACACACCTGGTATTTTTAGGGGGGCTTTATGAAGTGGGCTTAGAGTATGATGCCCTCAGGTCAGAGAAACTGGTATACTTGGCTACTACTTGTCCCTTCCTATTTTTATATTAAGCTTCCTTCTCATTGATATATATGTGCCATTTTGTCATCTACAAGCAGGATGTGAATTGTAAAGGGGTAAAAGGGAGCGGTAGGAAGTGAAAAAAAGTATAGTTCTCGATGATGTGTTATACCGCCCACTTCTTTGTGTGTATGTAATCGAATAAGTTAGTTTATGACCAGCAGAGCAAAGAACTATTAGTAGCTTATGTCCTGGTATATGTACATTTCCTTTATACTGAAGAAGTTAGCTCAATGATTCGTCGGATAACATAATATAATGATTATGTTATCCAACTAACTTATTATATTATAATATTATGTTCTATCCAGGTCCAGAACCAGGGGTTCAGTTCTAATATTGTAAAGGCGCTTGTAGTTTGAGATACATTTTATTTATTTCTTCTATCCCATACATGAACACACCAAAGTCTCCCTTCACACAATACTCCACTCAGCTTGCGCTACAAATGGCTCTTGCTATCTCCTTACATGGCATTACATGTATTCAGTCTAGTCACCGGTCAACAGGGTGGGTCTAACTTACTGCAAGTAATAGCTGTCACATGTCTGCTACCTATAGTAACACGTTTTCTCTCTCTGATTAAGGCAGCGCTGAACAGTGCTTATAAAGTGACTGACAGTGTTTACAATAAATGCAGTGTGTGGTTCGCGTCCAATCAGCCATACCGTTCATTAGTATAGCAATACACAGGTCCTCCTGCCATTGAGCTAGTCTGTAGGCCTGATTCTGAAGTATAGATATTTGGATTATGATTGGGCATACAGAATGACACTGTTAGACATGCCCAGCTTTCAGTAACAAGAACAATAACTAATGGCCCTCAGAAGGGTCTTGTATTCTATTTTTGTGCTACTGAGTAATAGACACGGGAATTATCAAAATATTAACCTTTGCTATACTAAATTCCTATTGGTAAAAACGAACACAACCGTTACAAAGATTTACTTTAGTGTTGCATTGCTGATTTAGTGAAGTAGTGTCAGTCCTTGTGTGTCCACCCCACGTTATGAGCTAGAGCCTACGTATTATGATTCCATTGCCACATCTCACAATCACGATGATAATGTTACCATTAATTTTTATAATTGCTGTAATACTCCTGATAATAATCCATTCCTGATATGCATGTGTTTTTATGGCATCAATATGGTTTACACCTTTTTCCCGGTAGATGGCATGCTTTGGAAACTCCTCTATAGGCAATTGATCTACTCAGTAATGAGAACATGAAGCAGTTAGTGACCCAAACTGCATTTGTTATTAACCTAATCCCAAATCCATAAAGTCTAATAATGTAGTGATGACTGGGGGACTGACTGCAACAGCTGTGGTGGGGAGCTCGTTGTAATAGACAATACCAGTTATCATCAATACCTGAGTAAGTTTGTAACCAGCTGGGGGTGATACAACCATGTTTTACTGTGCGTTATTGTATTGTGATGACTCTAACTCATAGTTAGTTAATTTGTAATCAGCTAGAAGTGATATAACTATGTCTCACAACACAATGCGTTATCATCTTTTGTGCAATAACTTAAGACCACAATCTCAATGCAATCTTGAGCAGTATAAACATGCAGTCTTAATGACCAGACCAATACATTGATTTTGAAAACGAAAGAAGAAGCAATCTGTGTGGAATAGTAAAGCAAAATGTCATCAATGTTTTCTGCATTTTCATATCTTTGTAATGCCCAGATTATTAGATGTCATTGAGTCATTCAGAACAGCCGACCGACCGTGTTGGCATGGTTCCTGAGTGCTGGCTGGCTGGTGGTTTGTCCCTGTTTGCTGTGTGTATGTTAAATGATACTTGAATGCCTGGTGCCAGTCATGGACTGTTGACCACCTAGAACCGGGCAAATATGGAACAAAACTCATTGCATTATGTGTGGAGACGCTCCTGTAAACACTGGGTGACTCCCAATGAATCACAACCACACACAAACCAAGCACAATTCTTAGGTGATGAGATTTTGCATACCATTAACGTTAATATTGTGAACGTGATTTTATCATTAATCTAGGTCTCATTTGGCGCTAATGATAAGTTGTTGATGCCCAAAACAACGTACTCGATACTGAGTAAAAGGAAAGCACAGACTTGTAATAGTTTGACTGGAGCTCATTTCAATAGAATTGAATTAAAATTTGTGTAACTTACTACCTTGTGGTAATTATTTTGCTTCAAAGTGTATGTATTTACAATGGGGTACTAATTTTGCCTCAAAGGTAGATAATTGAATTAGTTGTGATGCAGGTGATAAGGAGCAATTCGGCCTTTTCTAAAGAGGTCATAATCCTCGTCATATTCCAACAGTACATTTAATACTAGTATTTAGTACCGAGTACAAACTGTCAGTATGTTTTATACCAAGATGGGGGACCATTGTCTTCCTTCAGGTGCGCCTTGTACAGCTTTATGGTTCTAGACCTCTAAAACCGAAGTGGTCATTTCTTAAATTCAACATGTGACATAGGAGCCATGTGACAGGGCTTTTACGGACGTAGCAATAGATGATTATGACCTTCTAAAAATGGTCATAAGATATGTCCTTGAAATAAAGGCAATGACACGGGACGGTGACAAGACATTTTCTCAAATACCACACAGGGAAAGGAGGACCCCCATGTCTCGCCTCAAAGTATGTTTAATGACATTTACAAGCTGTAGAAGACCAAAGTCTGTTTAATGGCATGTACAAACTGTAGCACACGCCAAAAGTCGATGGCTGTACGCCAGATTATATGACACACAATATCACCATAGCAACTAGAATGACGTCACACAACATACCCCAACATTCCGTGTGGAACGTCAACATCCAAACTGGGATGTTGCGCAACAGGAGTCATTGGACCGTGAAGGTTGATTTATTCATGTGCCCAGATGCTCACAAGCTGTAGGTAGGATGTAGAACAGTTTGACACATGTACGCGTACGAGTTGTCAGTTACACGCTTCTGTACCCCAACCAAATGAGAACCGGGATACTTTGCCGCTCAATTGCCACTTGCCACTTGTGTGTTCTTGCCAAACGCAAAACAACATTCCAGCCTACAATAAGCCCATCCCAGTTTATATCAAAAATGGAGTTTATTGTAAAATATCATTGTATTCGTTTCCAAATTCGATCCCCCAATAGAGTTACTTCAAGCGAAAGAAATCGTGGTAATTTTGCAAAAAGAAAAGAAAGTTTGTAAAATCTCAATAATTGCATGCAAAAGCTCATTTCCTGTAGAAAACTTAATATTGGTGAAGACGCTCGGCTTGACTTATGTCCTACCATTTATACCATGAAACCGCAGTATGTTGATTGCTTTACACACTTGTAAATTATTTCTGTCTATATATAGCCTAGGTGTGGTCATAAGGATAATGTTTTATTGTCGCGGTAAACCGTGTAATTTAGCAAGAAAACCGGGAGTGTATTGTGTCATACGGGGGGAAGTTATTTAGTTTCTCAGTCGAAGCAATAACTACAGATCTTTGCCCTTTTTTTTCTGTCAACACAAAAGCTTCATTTGCAATTTCCGTTACACCGTTGAGTCTATATCCTTCCTACACGTATTCATATTGCGACACATCTAACCTGTCCTTTTTAAAAGAAAAAAGGATTTCAACGACTCCTTCTTCCCTGGGGGCTCGGGGGCCTTGTATTCCGTCGAAGGTGGTGGTCGTACGTGGTGAATCAGAGGCCACATCCTTTGATGTGTAAACGACCACTTGGAGCCGTACCGTGAATTCCCACAGCCCCCTGAATGACCTAAGACCAAGGGGAAGGTTGTCTTATTATGTCAGCAATGTGGCTGTAGGCAGAATTACACTACTCAATTTGAGCTGTGATATGATGATGTCGCAAAGAAGTTGCACATATGAGAGACAAAATTCTTTGTTACACTGTGTTAAACACATATATGTGAGATGCTCCAAATTGCAAATTTGTAACAATTATATCACTCCTCTATGCGGATTGCCTGTAATATCATTATATCGTGCCAGGATCGTAGCCCTAGACGTGAACTCCAATACCCCCTTCAACCTGTCACCAGGTCGTTTCAGTTTGTTAGCAATGTGCAGAATATTCTCATACAGGATTGTAATAATTGTCTAAAATTGGCAATTTTAAGTATTTTACACAGTTAACAAGGAATTTTGTCTCTCATATGTGTGGTTTCCCTACGATATTGTCATATCACAGCTCACGTTATGTGGTGTGATATCCCTTTTATTATGTCAGTAATGTGGCAGCCATTGGCCGCGGGCTGGGAGTACAGGTATGGCATGCTGTGGTCATGGCATTGGGTCTGAAGCTGTCAACATCTACATTCTGTAACTCATGTCACTATGTATAACTTGATATGATTCACAAAACAAGACAACAATGTCCCTTCATTCCTAGAACTCCATAAGACAGACAGCAGCAGTCTTATCAGGCATAGACATTGCTAGCTTGCTCAATGACAAGGGATAGGGGGATACAAAATAGTGTTATAGGTATTATACTTGATAATTAAGTGGCCAGGTGGCACGCCTTAATCCAATAACAGGGTCTGTCCTGGATCCTTATATGCACTTTTCTGTGCATGTATCGCCGCATCTAGATCCTCAAGCAGTTAAGAGATATATAATTATTCCCATAATTTTTATAGATGCATGCTTCTCTCAGCATACCAAATATCTGTGTGTGTACATATATATGTATACATACATACATACATACATACATACATACATACATACATACATACATACATACGTATATATATATATATATATATATATATATATATATATATATATATATATATATATAATACTCATACATGTGTGTGCTACTGTGTGTATAGTTGTATCCACCTGTACAGATGTCAGGTACATTCCTTATACCCTTATACCTGTATATATATAAGAAGGCCTGGGCGACAAATGAGGCGGCTCTCCCACGCTCCTGCACTGACTAAGACGGGAGGAGGGGGAGGGGGGGGGGACCAGTAGACCAGTAGACCAGGTAACTATAGATACAGGTAGGCCGAGATATGTCGGTTAGGCCAAAGCAAAAAGGAGCACGGTATAGATTTCAATAAGTAAAATATCACTTTGTAAAGAGCCCATTCACAAAAGGGCCAAAGAGAACGGGACAAAGACGGGGAACAGTTGTCACATGGTTCAACCAGTGCTGTCCCAAGGGGTTTCAATATTACAATTTGACAAGATTGGGTTATGTACTTATGTTTGTCAGGATCAGAAATCAGATGCATAGTACTGAGTAATCTCGTGATATTCTAGATTTTTAGTTTTAAGGCCTAGCTTCACCTAGAAATACATCTTAATCTTAGTTCTTTTGGTGAAAGTTTTTTTCCAAGGAATGTGGTGCGAATCGGCCAGGTCCTAGTGCTCTTGTTCACTCAGGTGCCCTGTGGTTTAGAAGGCCCTCGAGATCTAGTGGCGTGCATGCATGGCGATGTGGGTGACGAGATCGTCCTGAGAGTTTGGCCATCCCTGTGAACCAGGTGAGGTCAGTCTCCCTGCAGTAAGAGGACATTATGAACAGGCATTGCCCCCGAATACCTGGAGAGTTCGTCCTTCTACTAGATTAACAAAGCATATCTAAACAGTAATTATATAAATTAACGAAGCATATAAAATGTACCAGGAATTTATACCAAAGAAAAGAAAGGGAGTACCGAAAGTGAATTATAAATAGGGACGGACGGATATGGGGGACTTAGCTAACAGTATTCGCCAGCCCCATTGGGGAGACTGAATTATGGTACTTTCAATGCCTGGGGCATGTTTTCAGTATGCAAGGTCACCATCCTTTCCAATTAACTGGGCCTATGCCTATATCCGTCTTCCTGTTGCAAAACAGCAGTTGCAAACATACCGGAAATAGTGTGGGGGGACGGTTTAATGTACGTAAAAAATGCGTTTTATTTAACGTACTTCCGTTTCTTAATCAAACATTAACATGTCTTTTTTTAACTTTCCGCACGTGTGTCACTGCGTCCTTCTCCGCGAAGTGCTCCACGTGATGACGTGTCTGACGCAGTGCGCATGCTCCGGCACATGCCCGTTAAGGTGATACTACTAGACATGACTTGGGCTGCGATATCGGAGCGATATGATGATATAATAGACATATACAGGAGTGATATATTTGTTAAAAAATGGTAATTTGTTGCATCTCATATATGTGTGCGTAACAAAGACTTTTAACTGTAATATGTGAAACTTAACTTCTCATGTCCCATGTCGAATTTAAGAAGATGGTCCCTGTCATGTCGTTTATTTCTTCTTGTCACTAAGCCCCATGCCGCATGTCCACTTTAAGAAATGGCTACGTCGATATGTCGACTTTAAGGGTCTAGGGCCATCGTGCAGGCCTTCAGACACAGACCGCCTGTGGCCGTAGGGGAGGTCGGTCATCAGCGGTGACATCAGATATGCGCGTCTTTTTCCCGGCTTGTACCCGCACATTCCTACACGTCTGAGGGCCAGAGACGAGGAGAATGTTCAGGTCATACTCTGAGCAGGTGGACAGATTAATCATTGCACGGGTCTGCATAACTATGCACTTTGTTTTTTAGCATTTAATTTTTTTACTTGTTAGGGAGTATTTCAGGGGAATTCCTCTATTGACAGCATACATCTAGGCACAACATTTGTATCTTAACTTTAGTCACCAACATTTGTATCTTAACTTTTAGCAAAACCTGGATTTTGATCCAGGTAGTGCATGCATTTACTCAGGTGTGGTGTAGGCCCCTTTAAAAAAATGTTAAGGAAACGTCCGTGTGGCTTCCAGTAACTTTATTTCTTCACCAATTTGGGTTTTATTGCCTTTCCAATCCCCGCCCTCCAATTGACCAATTGAACTCTCACCCTAACCATTGCGGTGAAATTTTCCCCCTGTTTTATAGCGGACTAAGCCCTCTGTCTGTACCGACCCCCTGGGCCCTGGATCCCGGTCTTGACGTGACGGTGCAGTTTCCCACACGCTCGGGCACGTAGCTTAGGTTTCCTCCTGGTCGGGAGGCGGGGGTGGGAGGATTTACTCCTCTGTGCACACACAAATACATGAGCTACATTCGGAAAGAGCGAGGGGAAATCCCAACGAGTCCGACTGTACCTGCCCAGAGGGAAATGTGAAATTGACAGTGGCAGATTCTCTTCTCTTTTTTTAAATATTAATTTTGTCAATGTAAAATTCTCGGAATTCTATACATTAGCTCCCCAACCCCCACTTTTTCTGGATCTCTGGATCCAACCTTGAAAATATATATCATTTGGAAAACTATAGATTCTAATGCACAGCTTTATTATCAATAATTGTGTACGTTAAAGTGTTAAACAGTGAATTAAGGGGTGTTTTTTCTTTATCTAAGATGCCAATTCCGTCCTATATATTTCAACACACACACACGTATGTATGTATATATGTAGGCCTATGGACCCTGAAACACACTGTAAACTAGAACAGATGGCTGACAAATTCCACCCATTTTCTCGCCCCAGTAGACAACTCTCCTGTGTGCCCCCCCCCCCCCCCCCCTTCCCCCCCCTCCCCCCTCCCCCCTTACACCTCCGCCCCTCCCGGCTGACCAAACAGCACACCTGTCTCCCCCACACCTGACACACTCCCTGTGTGTGAGTCTGTCTGTGTGTCCTCCCGGGTTACCAGGGTTACCGGGAAACCATCGATCCCTGACCCCCCCCCCCCCCACTCCTCCTGGGCTGGATCCCTCATTGTGGCGCGGTCAGTGGGGCGTGTCGGGGTGTGTAATACGGGTGTGGGTGACTAACGGCCAGGCCGGAGGGGAGCAGGGCCTTACAGGGAGACAGACCTACTCTACATTTGCCAGACCTCAAGGTACTTGTACCCAGGGGCGTACCCAGCCCTAAAATCCGAGGAGGTTCCAGGTAAATTTAGGGGGGTCCCTGCAAAACTGAGGAGGTTCTGACTCGTTATTTTGATAAAATTCCTTATATTTGTAGTTCAAAAATATAAACTTTGATAAATCTGAGGGGGTTCCAGATGCCAATATTTTGATATAATTCCCTACATTTCTAGTTTAATTGTGTAAACTTTGAGAAATATGAGGGGGTTCCAGACACCCTCAGAACCCCCCCTGGGTACCCATCCAGCTGGACATTTGCTGTAGGTTGCTGTGGGAAATGCCTAACTTTTCTTATCACAAAATTCATGGAAACAAACTATTCAGTGTTTCTTTTCACAAAATTGATACAGATCTCAAGTCTTGATATGGACAATGTACTAACAAAGTTTTATTGAATTTTATGGTTTTAAACATGATGCTCCCATAGCATCTCTATGGTAAGAATTGACATACTGTTCCTCTGTGCAGCAGTATGTAAAAAGCATAATTATAGAGCCATAGACTGTAGTTACATCCAAGTCATGAAATGAATAGTAGAGCCAGTCACTGAAAAACACTAGGTGGCAGTACTGGGACTAGTTACATGGTCAATGGGCATCAGGTGAGTGGTATGTGGTGTGAGACTGTAGGCTTTGTTTACCATCCTTATATTAATACGGCGCTCCTTCCAATCTTTACCCAAGCCCTACCTGTTGAATGCCAGCCACCACTGGACACAGAGTGAACCAGAGCCAGAGCTCCAAGGCCAGTTGAGATCATTGCTGGTATCTCAACTCATACATGCTACAATGAATATACTCGGCAGAGCACCCAGTCAAATGCCCTCCCCTACATCTACTGGAAACAATGCCAAAGTACCCTAAAGGGTGGCGTAATCGTAAGGTGCTAGACTCCAGTATGGGAGGCCTGGATTCGCCTCCCAGTGGTGGAGCTAACTTGTGAGTGTGTTAAATGAAACGTGAAATCAGGAGTTGTTGTGATGTGATAATATATCTCTATATACAGTCTCTGGAGTGTAGCCCAAAAGGCCTGTTTCTGCCTAGTGGTCACTTGACTGTTGTCTTTTTTTTTTTTTTAATATTTTAAAGGATATTATTTAGTAATATACGCCAGGGTTTACCATGGTTTTCAGTGATATTACAGTAATGAAATTATGATAATGCTGCTGAATCAGAGTGCTCCTTGCAGCAGGGGTTCACTTACCCAATAACCAATTGACCTTTGGCCTAACCAAATTACTCTGCTGGCTGACCAATGGGGCCATGGGGAATGCTAATGAAGGTTCTACATGTCTAATTACCATAAATTTCATGATGTATTATGTACATATTTGATCAATCTTTTAATTATCAAGGAAATTATGATAATGCTATATATTATTTCACATGATAGATTTGGTAGATACTTGTAATTATCAGAATTAAGCACCACTGACCAGCATAATGATCAGTCTTGTCCGCCATCTGACTCGTATACTCATCCACTAACCAGTAGATACATTACAATAGGATTAGCAGCCACCCACGCCTGGTTACAATACACAGCTTTAATCAGGTACAGGATGGCAACGTGACAAAATAGGAGTAAACTATGCAACGCTGGTTCAAGGTATGATCCTAGAGCTTATCAGTTAAAACTGAAATAATCCTAAATCAGTCTGACCTCTTCCTCAACTTTCTTAAATCGTTGTGTCGTGCTGCGACTAGATAGCATGGTATTTCAACCAAGTTTATAGTCACATAATCAGTTTACTATCTGACTGTTCTACATCGACCTGGAACATTTGCGCCTGTGTGGAATCCTAGAATGCCGCTTAGATTATATTCAGTCTTTCAAAGTACATAATGACTGGAGTAGAGTTACTCTTGTAGTTAACCCAACCGTAGAGAATTAGACAATACCTTGCCTTTTGTGGATAGAAAATGAGTTATGTCCATTCTATTTTGAAACAACAAACTGCGTTATAAACAGCCTTTCTTTGCACCATTATTACATACCTAACCAATGACGTTATGATATTGATACCAAAAACTGCATTAGGAAACAGCCTTGCTTTACACCATTATTATAAACAATGGTGTTATGATTATTGATACCATAAACTGGCTTAGGAATCAGCCTTGCTATAACCATTATTAAAACCCAAACCATGGTGTTATGAGGATATCAATACAGCCTTGCTTTACACCATTATTATAAACAATGGTGTTATGATTATTGATACCATAAACTGGCTTAGGAATCAGCCTTGCTATAACCATTATTAAAACCCAAACCATGGTGTTATGAGGATATCAATACAGCCTTGCTTTACACCATTATTATAAACAATGGTGTTATGATATTGATACCAAAAACTGGCTTAGGAATCAGCCTTGCTTTACACCATTATGACAAACCCAACCCGTGACGTGTTACACAATGCCTCATTTATAATGACCCATACGGTACTAGTATTAGTGTTAGTGTACCAGATGTACGTATTATGGGCCGGTGATTAGCACAGGACACAATGGACGGGGTGAGCACAGACCTTAGACCTGTGTAGAGACCGGGCACTCCCTGGTGGTGGGTGTAGGCGCTACATGTATGCAGTCAGTGACCAGTGACCATATTATATATATATATGTGTGTGTGTGTGTGTGTGTGTGTGTGTGTGTGTGTGTGTGTAGGGGTATGTGTGTGTGTGGTGTGTGTGTGTGTGTGTGGTGTGTGTGTGTGTGTGTGTGTGTGTGTGTAGGGGTATGTGTGTGTGTGGTGTGTGTGTGTGTGTGTGTGTGTGTGCTGGTTATTTCCTTTGATGATAGTTATATCTAGAGGATAAGAGCAGACAATATTGAGCTGTCTTGTACAATAAACTATGTCCCAAGCTTTGGCGTCATACAAATACATCATACAAATGTATTGTACAACATGGCAGCAAATTGAAGTGCATGCATTCAATTCTAGAAATATATACCGAAATCATGTACAGAAATAAGCTAGGGAGGACACTCACATTTGGGGCTTGCTACGTCCCTGTAAATGTACAGTGGGCAACCCATCTTGCAAATATATACACGCTCGCAGTTTGCGCCATAGTGAACAGTCAGAGGCAGCCTCATTAGGGCCTCTTCTCCATCTAAGTTCTTTGCCGCGGCCAAATCGCCAGGCTCTAAGATTAGTAGGTTGGCGTTTAATCCCTGATCCAGCTAACCCGATTAGAGAACACCAATTGTGGGAATGGGATCCACCTGCGGACCAGGAAACAAACGCCAGTAACGGGCACTCTGTTTAGACCAACTCCTGTACACGGATTTATTAATGTGTAGATATTGGTGAGGTGCAGAGGGGTCGTTGTGTCAGAAAAAAACCCGGATATTTCTCCTACGGATTGTTACTGCATTCATATGACGATAATAAGGATATGACGGAGTCGTTCGTGAGATTGTAATTAGTAACACGGCATATCCATGGATCTAGACTGCACTTCCATATAACTTACATGCATGTAGTTATGAATCTACGTGTTGGTTTTTAGGAGTATGAGGAGTACGAGCATACTTGTTTGAGTTCTGACCGACCACCATTCATTGGTTTATATATGCCTTCTTGAAAGTGACGAACGGCTTGCTGTCAAAGGACCACGATTTGGATATCTATGATTTACACCAATATGAATCGGCGCGCTGTGTGAACATTGCAGTGGTCAAGCACACTGCCTGAGTTCTGTTCAACTGCCTGTGATAGGGCAAGAGCCTTTTTGCAACGGAAGAACGACTTGTTCCCAAAGCACGGGTGGAGGACAGAAGCATGGCGGATGCTGGGATCTTGGAGGTAGTAGCACGGTAGGGGTAGCGGTCGAGCTATGGACCCCTACCGGTCGGGGGGTCAAAGGGGCCCGCCCCCACCCCCGCCCCCCAGCGTCAAGATGGTCCTCAGCCGGTCCAAACCCACCCGTATCGTGGTCCAGCCGGGAACCAGCAAGTCGTGGGGCGGGACGCCGGCCCCCAGCAGTACCCAGAACACCCCGCGCGGGGACGTCAGGCGCCACCTGGTGGTGAGTCGGCCGCCCAGCCCCTCCCCGCGCCCCCATCCGGTCCTCGCCCAGTTCAAAAACGACATGGCCTACGCCATGTACAAGCTGAAGCGGCGCGGGCGACACATGGAGCGCGACATCGTGCGACACTACGACGACGTCCGCCAGATGGCCGTGGAGCACGAGGAGAAGGAGATGTACGGCAACAAGTTCCGCCGGAAGTGCCTCAAGATGGCCGCCCCGCCGCTTCCGGGCGACGTCTTCACCCCGCGATCGACGACGACGACGACGACTACCGGAAGTTGCATGTGCACGCCGCGCGCCCCGCGGCACGTGATGGGCCTGAAGAGTCGGCAGAGTACGGGGTCCGCCGGGAACAGTCGGACCGTGTTCCGGCCCTCCGTCGACTTCGACCTCATGCCCCCCGTCGACTAAAGACGCGACTAAGGACGCGACTAGGGGACGCGACTAGGGAGGCGACTAGAGGCGCGACTTGGGGACATGACTAGGGGCGTTACTGTCTCATTGTTTTAGGAGGAAATAGCGAACAACCTGGTTCAACGTGATCCGTGCTGATGATGGAACTTAGTCTCCAGCAGTTAAATGACAGAAGCGGATCCAGGGGGTGGGGATCTTGCTACCTCTTTCCCCCTTTTGGTGTACCCCTAAACTACAAAAAGTGAGGAATATGCTACATGTGTACATGCGATACCCGCCATTTTACTACTAGGCTTTTATGCTGATCCCCCTTTCAGAAATCCTGTATCCACCCCTGAATGGCACATACATTATATTGCACGAAACCCATCTGTTATTGGAGTAGTCCTACGTATTACTCTTGGTGGAAAACTGACCGTATAAAACGCCTGGAAATCATACGGCATATTAATATACCACGGATTTATACTTGTGCTTGACTTTCTTTATAGATTTAAACCTAATTGTAAATGTTCCCTTTACTTAAATACATTATACTGTAATCTATAACGTTTTCTTTGTAAATAATGTAAATAATGTACATATTGGAAGCATATATTGAATGACATACATTTTATTGCTGAACACGTAATGAAAAGACGTGTTGCGCTCATTACGATTCTGTACATACTTTGATTGATGTTCACTCAAGAAACAATGGAGAATATCAGATATATGAATGGACACAATTCTAAGGGCGGTGATGAAAATCTGGATACTTTTCTTCCTTCATGCTCTTTTCGAATTTCAATGATGAAGGAAGAAATACTTTTCCTACCGCCCTTAGAAAACACATTTTAGGTTTGGGCGTTATGGCCATAGTGGGATTGTAATATTAGGTATGGCCTAAATCATCAGGGAAACTATGGTATGTTTTTGATTTGCCTTATTACTCTCAGAGTGGTATAAGCTACCCAAGTCTGTTTTCGATCTGCTTTATTGAATAAAGGCAATTACACTGCATCTGTTTATTGTTTGCCCTATTTATATAGCTGAATGAGAACTCATACTGTGTGACTTGTATAACAAAAAAAGGACCACTGTATTCCCAACTTATCTTTTTGTATGACTGGTTTTAAAGAATGAATCCACAATGAACTCAAAGACGTGCGGGGAGGCCCCTTAATACAATTGCGTCTTTGAATATAAGAATGATTAACCAGTGGCTTAGGTAACAATATAAATATATATATAGTATATATATATATATATATATATACATATATATATTTCTTTGTGTCCTTATTGATAAGTTGTATACAATTATGACCTTCGTAATTGATTTATAGATACCAAGAATCACAATGTGCCTTTTGTTAACAATTCGTGTGTACAATTAAAACGGTCCCAGGCAATCAGCAAAAGATATAAGGAATAAGTGGTCATTGTCACTATTCGAATCCAGGTCTAACAGATCAGGTGATAACTAAAACATATGAAAATAACATGTTTGATAACATGTTTTCGCGAGAAAAAGGTTACCTCGCACGACAGACCGCGACACTTGTTGGGTTGACGCCTGCCAGCGTTCACACCTCTTCACCCCAGGTGGGGACCGCTGTTAAAACCCTTGAGGAGGTGCGGCTGTTTTCACACCCACCACACTGCCACTTCGCAGGTAGCGGGGCGGGGGTGGGTCGGGCGACAGGGGGTTATAAGCAGAAATGAGAAAGACTTCTCACATATTTAGGGTTAGGGTCACAGATATACAGAACCTAGATTACATCAGCTTCAGGCAGATTTCACATTTCCAAAGGCAGAATATATTTCCACTGAGAAAACTCGATACGGTATATACTTTGTCTAATTATATTTCCACCAATATAAATCACTGATACATTTTCTTTTCAAAACTTATACTGTTGTCCTCATAGCATGTGTCAAACAGTTTTCAGTTTTAACTATAGCTACATAAGCGGAGCATTGGTTACTCACATCTCTAGTCAGAACCATGCCTTTTGTTCGACGTATACATTTAGAAGATCACGGGACATCCTGTAGTTGTCTGGCGGTCGCTGAACCGTTTGGTCTTTTAAAAAGAAGCAGGTATCTTTCTATATTATAAGTGCTTTGAATATTTTTTTTTCAACGATCACCTTGAGTCTGTAAGGCTTTAGTCCTTGTACCAAGGTCTAAAAATGCCATACACAGACACTGTGAAGTAACGTTCATCGCATGTCGTCTTACTTGCTATATCGCCCTCCTTAAAAATCCTAGCAAAAATAACACGCCCTCTTTTATACACAACTCATCTTATATTTTTTTCTACTCTACAGCTCCACCATGCGGGTAGAGGCCGTCCTCATGACCCTCGGGGTCCTCGTCTCCTTACAACTCGTACTCTCAGGTATGTTTTTTTAAAGGTTTTTATTTGTTATAATCGACAATGTTTCCCTTGTTTTTCAGAGTTATAACAATTACCTAATGTGGAATTCAGTTATCTAAAGGATCACAATAATTCCTTACAAAATGGTTGATTTATTCTGCATATTTCAAGTAACATTCAGTCTATGACATTTCAATGTTGTCTAGTATAAGTGTACATAACACATTTAAGAATAAGATTTTATATTGTTATTCAACACCAAGTACATTGTGGCTCAGGCACCCCTTGACACCTTTATAATTGAATTAGTAAAAAAAATCCAATTGCACATGGATCGGACCGTCATCTATTATACCAAGTTTAGCATGTGATATTCTCACATTAATTTCCCAATAAAGGGATCAATTAATTGTTAAACTATAGACAGTATATTGATGTATACCAACAAATATATCATGCAAGGTTAAATGTCGGCCTGACTGCAGCGTGTGAACCACTTTGCGATCTAAAAATCTGTCAAATGTACAACAGTTTGAGTCTGATTCCCCTCATAACCTTGACCCATCCTGACTTTGACCAATCTTAACCTTGACCCATCCTAACCTTGACCCATCCTAACCTTAAGATTGACCCCTCTGTAACCCTGACCCATCCTCTCTCCCCACAGATCGGGTGCGTCATGTGGGTAACGAGATCCAGTCGGGCACCGGGGGCACCACGTTTGACCGCACGGCGTTCCTCCTTCACAACACGGCGCTGGCTGACGGCGTGCTGTTCGCCTTCTCCGCCTACTTCAGGAACCTCAACCCGGTGTACTTCCAGCTGTGGAGGCTGGACGCGGGCACCGAGCGGCGCTACCGACTGATACACGAGTGGTACTTCCCTCCGGCCGTCAGTGGGGGCAGAGAAGATGTAAGTATTACGCAAGGTGTCACTTTAGTTAATATGAAAATAATGATACAATTCATGAAAGTTTCTATACTAAAGCCTTAGGTTTTGTGGACATATTATCCATAATGCATCCTATTCTAGGCTTAGCTGCAGGTTTAACTAAAGGAACTGGCTATCCATGTTTGGGAGAATTGCCTTGATATTTATCCAAGGATTATGTTAATTTTCCTCAAGTAATAATTTATCGGAAGATATCTAATTTGTGTTTATTGTATAGACCCTCTCCTTTCCATACCCAGTAATAACCACACTTATTTTTATTCAATTTTTTTTTTCTAACCCGTGTTCTTCTTTCTCTCCCCCCCACAGCTGTACATCCACAGCCGGCAGGGCTATGAGTGCGTGGAGGTGAAGCGTGACGACCGGCTGGGGCTGTACTTCGAGCAGTCCCCCGGGTCCGTCACCTACACCTTCGACCCGGCCGCCACCAATTCCCTGAGGTACATCGTACGGAACGGCACCGACCGGCCGACGGTGGGCCAGAGCACCATCTTCGACTCGCTCGCCTACCCCTACCGCTTCTCGGCCGCCGCCTACATCGACACGGGTAAGCCGACTTTACGATTTATCAATTTATATTATGATATATCATACTTTACAAGGGCGGATGCAGGAACTCAAGAAAGGGAGGGGGGCGTCTATGTTAAAATGGCTGGAGGGGGATGAATACTGGAGAAATCCAATCCCCCTCCAGGATAAACAAAATTGTTTTGTTTTTTTAAATAGTCCCGGCACCCTATGGGGAGGAGGCCCAATTTTATATAAAAAAAATCTAATATTTTGACCCAAAAAAAGGGGGAGCGCACGTGCCCCCCCCCCCCCCACCCTGGATCCGTCCCTACTCTACATTACATTGTGTTAAATCATAATAACTCTTCATTGTCCATAATTGATTGAGCCTAAAAGGTAGGTACTGATGAATTCTGATCTCAGGAGTATTTGCTAATATGTGCATATACGATTGGACACATTTTCAATATATATAATTACGCTTGGCATTGGTTCTAAAAAAATTAAAATCACACAGTATTCTAAATACCTCAACTTGGGCAAGTGAACATCGAAGACTTACCTGTCTTGGATGGGGAAGGGGGTCATAATGCAATATAGGTAAGAATAGGAATTTGAAGCACCATATCCTTAGACCTTTGTAAATTCATTATCGGTCAGTATGCGCAGTCTGGTCCAGGGAGAAACAAGATTCAGATAAAAGTAACTCACCCTTTCAATATGTTTCAAGTCGCCTTTTCAGACCTAGATTTGCACCCTTACATTTTATTCGTGCCACACGCTTTTTGCACTGGGCGCTAACAACTTTTGACTCAAGAGACCCCTTTAGTTACATTTATTGCCTATGTTAAATGTTTACCTGTGCCTGTTTCAGAGGTCAATAGGTACAACCTGAGCGGTACGATAAACTGTCCGACCAACCTGCCCATCCCCGACACCCTGCCGCCCACCCCCGCAGGAGGGGTCGGAGCCACGGTGAGACTATTTTCTTTACATTTCTTACAATATTTTTTTGAGTAATATACACCATGGCTTCTTCTGGTTTTCAGTAATATTTCATTAGTGATATTAGTATACAAGGATAATATTACATACACAACGTAATGGAGCCTTACGTACACGTACATGTACCCTTTTTGTAAAGATTGATTGTGAACTTACGGCGCTACCAAATGTTTTGTGTTTCAATGTGAGAAAAAGCACGTTTTCGTTCACAATTTACCGAACCGAGCTATGTAAATGTCTAGTTCATAGTTATCATAAGCATACGACCTATTCCGTTTTACACGAGTACGCCAAGAATGACAGGACGTAAGTAGTATAGTAGGAAGGCCTTAGGACAGGGGGCTCAAACATCAATTATAATTACAGAGAGATAAAAGTTTATCTCATTCTTACTCATCATGAAGACAAAATAATATAAGGGTATCCTATCTGAATGGGGAGGTTAAACTCCACCTTGTTCATGAATGTTCATGAGTAACACACACTGTGAAACCAATGCATGCTATCTTTGTGCCATCTACCCGCAGCATCTAATTGATATTTCTTATTTTTCAGGGTGCGACAGGACCGGCTGGACCAGTGGGGGCTACAGGACCCATGGGGGCGTCGGGAGCCCCCGGAGACCGGGGCATTATGGGTAATGTGGGGCCGGCCGGACCCCCCGGACAGCCGGGGCTGGCAGGGCCTCCAGGAGAACAGGGACCTGCTGGGACGGACGGGAAAGATGGTGAAGACGGAAAGGACGGAAAAGACGGGAAGATGGGGCCTGCAGGACCCCCCGGGATCAACTCACAGGCCAAGGCGGCCAACAGCGTCGGTAAGAACGCCCTTTTATTACCTGGCAGCCCACATTTTTATATACTATTTTGTCTTCATGATGAGTAAGAATGAAATGTACTTTAATCTATCTATAATTACAATTGATCGCACTTGAATTGACAGAAACGCAAGTTTTTTTTATAAACATATATAATAGATTATATCTATATATCATGAGATTGTATTTGAACCCCTTTGAACTTCGTGGACCTTCTGTTCTGCCTGGAACCCCTTCAGGTTGGCCTGATAAATCCACCTGTAACCACTCAGATTCATCAGCAACCCTATAAGTCTTTTTTTTCTGAACCCCCTCTTATTTTTGGGCTGGATATAGCCATGTCTTCTTACACTTCTCACCAGATACCCATTACAAATCACTCCCTATGCCTCCCCTCTAGACGAGATGCTGGCAACCCGTTCGTGGTTAGCAGGATTAGTCAACCCCTACCTCATCCTGGCCTTGTCCGTTACCAATTACCCATTACCCATTACCCATTACCCGTAATTTACCCATTACCCACAACCCATAACTTGCCCATTACCTATTACCCATTATCCATATTTTCTCACCCCACAGACAAGATGCTAGCCTCCTGTTCGTGGTGCGCCTCCCTCCTCAACCCCTACCTCACCCTGGGCCTAGTCATCTGGCTGGCCCTAGTCACCTGTCACCCTTTACCCATTACTAATAACCCGTTACCCTTTACCCATTACAGACGAGATGCTGGACTCCTGCTCGTGGTGTGCCTCTCTCCTCAACCCCTACCTCATCCTGGGCCTAGTCATCTGGCTGGCCCTCGTCACTCTCCTCCTCCTGGTGGTCATCTGCTGCGCCACCTACCGCCGACGTCAGAACCAGGCCCAGTACGCGCAGAACCTGAAGTGGGCGGGGAGCCAGAACGACCTGTGGAAGAACTACGACGCTAAGAACGGGGGCGGGAATGGAGAGCCCCGGGTGCCCTCCTATGAGAACCCCGGGCTGGAGCCCACGTACGACTCTATAGAGGAGGGCCGGACGGCCTTCTGAGAGGGCCGGGGGTGTAGGTGAATTGTAGTGTAGGTTTTTAGTGTTGGAAGGTTTCAGAAAACGCTGACGCATCTTGATACGTTGAAATATGTCTTACAAAGTATTCGTCTCTGGATATTGCCATTCCAGAACAGGGGAGGGCTTGCGACGCAACCGCAGGTCAGACTTTTCCCTTGCAAGTTGCAGTCACATTTCAGGGACAGATTTATTGAGGGGTGAGGGAGCGTCTCAAACGAAAGTAATATTTTCAATGTTAAATTCCAGCTCCAGAAAGGTAGGGGCGCCTCGATTTTTTGTACATAAGGGTGCCTCCACCTTTTTGAGATCTCTGGATCCGTCTATATGCACTTGAAAATCCGAGAAAATAAGGTTCATGATCATCCGTGAAATGGACCCTATAATGTTGTGTTAAACTATTGAATAATACAAGTGCACCTATAAGAAGCCCTGCGTTAACGTTAGGGGATGCGTTAGGCTTTCTGAAACTCCTTAGTTTAGTCGACCCGCCCGGCCGTTGTGTTCATGTGCTGGGCGCCCACAGTCCGGGACGCGGGTTTAGGGAAGGTCTATATACTTTTTACATCCAGGATTATTAAGCGTTTGCTACTTTCGAACATTACCCCTGCCAAGCTGCAGGACTTCATCGTTGATCTTTTTAAATCAACGCCCGTTTCTTTTTTAAAACTCATTCATGTAATAATGGGATATGGGGTTTGTTCCCGACATGGCGCCCTTTTAAAACTCGTCCATTCGCCGTTACGTATTTGAAAACGATACAATGCATGTTGTCATAATAGACTTGTAACTAAAATGAAGCCGGTCTTTTGGAGTTTAGGTGTATTAATTGGGTATATTGATGATTTTACCATTAGGGGTGTTGTTTTTCTATACTCTTACAAACGCAGCATCGTCATATAAAGCGGTTCCCAGCGAGTTCAGAAAAATTGAAATAACTGTACATTATATATCTTTAAATGCAAAATATTACTTTTTTAAACGTTTATTGTGAACTTAACGTCAACCGTGCATGGTCTTCCAGGTGATATAGGTTCACACACAAAAATTCATATGGTTGATGTATAAATTTACTACACAAATGTAATATTGAAATGAGAACATCCACGATCGCATTTTAGTTGGCCAATTCCAACATACTTTTTCATTTATTGGACAACTTTGTAACAGAATTTGAAGTCATTTACCGATCGTTACAGGAACACTGACTTCACACCACGGATTTCCCCGAAATTTTAAGTTTTTTTTAAAAACAAATATGTGGACACAGTAGCGGAGTATTACTTCTACTTCATATGGCCATAACATGCTGATTCGTCGGACTTTGTTCCAATTGTCTCCTTTTAGTTATAGTCTTTCAAGATTGTTATATGTGTCCCTTTTTATATTGTTTCACTGAATATATGTTAATATATTTCGGACGAGTTTGACTCATTAATTGATATTGTACCCAGAAAGAGACTGCTGATTGAAAATTGGTTTTAGAGGAGACGGTTTGAGAAGAGTGATACCAGAGTACAAGATGTAGAGGGTCCTGCGTGGGCGCTTACTTAAGAAAGTGAAAGTTTTGACTGGCCTAAGAAGTTGCTTGTAAATAGGTTGTTTGAGGACTGAAATGAAGGGAAGCATAAATGTGAAAAGAGTATTATTTATTCAAGCTACGAGGAGATGTATCTCAGCCCTAGAAAAGAACACCTGGGTTATAATTATAGTTTGTGTCTCCAGGTGGTATTGTATATTGTAACAGTAAAGAGTTGTCTGGGACAATTTTGATATAAGGCCAATGCAAGTGGGTCAGAAAATTGTGTAAATACAACTTGTGTAAATAGATGTGTCTAAACGTTTTTATAGGATGTAACTATGTACAAAGTTTGTATCATTAACAGGTGTATAAGGTATTCCATACCCCAGTCTTTCACACACTGTATGGGAGTATTTTCCAAGAAGAACAAGATGTGGGTCACAAAGTGGTGGATCTTTTGTTACACTTTGGACTGACAACTTCAATCTGTGTGTCATCTGTGTGTCATCAGAGGAATGCAGCACCTTAGGACTGATTCTAGATGTATATATATACACATAGCCGACGCAATGTATCTTTGTCAATACTCAAGCGCCACATGTATTTCTGTCACCAGACTCGGGAAGTGTAAAAGTAAAAAGATGGCAAGGGCAAATTATAAGAGAGTGAGTTTTTGTTGGGGGCTTACCAATCCTTAGGTACACACGTCCTTACAGGTGGTGGGGGGAGTACACATAGAGGGATTAGTGGGGGCGACTATAGAGGTATACACCACTCCCCCACCAGCGACACCTGGTGAGACGTCCCCCTACCGCCCCCCTACCGGATACACACACACCCTCAGTAGATCAGACTAATGTTTAAACATTATTTATCTTCAAATATTTGCACTTTTTGGAATCGGATGACACCACTTAAACAAAAAAGGTTGCTTCAGAAACTATCCGATGTCATTGTGGGAAGGGCAAGGACAGTTTGACAATCTCGTCTCCGGGTAGGAGAACACCTCCACACCCACACACACTGCAGCAGCCTCAGGGGAGGGTGGAAGTTTACCTTGTGGACCAACTTGTCTTTTTAAATCGCACTGCATTCCATTATAGGTTATATTCCAATATCTAGATGTACACACGATTTCGAAAATCACCACTGGGTATAAGGATAATTATAGGCATGTTATTTCAGGTAATAAGAGAGGATTTTGAATTATCTTTTAAATTATTATGTAACATGCATGGGTTCATGCCTGTGTAAATATTCATAATGAAATTAGGAAATTGCCAAATTCCCGATTGTCAAATCCGCATAGTTGAATACAGGCCAAAGGAAAAAGCCTCCTTGGTTGCGGTTCACTGTGAATCAGGATGAATCAGGATGTATCAGGCCAAGATTGTTAGTGTTACTCATCAACCACCCACGAGTGCAACGTTACTGTTTTTTAACGTTGATTCATATATTTCACGGTAAATTACCTCCGAGGTATCTTTAAAGGACCAATACTCGTATAAATACCTCCTTCATTAGTGTAGGACATTTGTAGAAGTTCAGTTTTTGACATTGTTTATCATTCCCAGCATTACATACACTTGTCTATCTCAAGGTAAACGGTACGAGTGCAGTCCACAGTATCCAATCAAAACCATGACCACAGCTTTGTATTGTGTACAATATGCATGTCAACTTCACATTTTACAAGGGTAAGAATCCGACCGATGTAAAGGATCAAAACAGCTGATAATTTGAATGAAATTGATGTTCTGAATTACAGATTTCTTGTGGGTTTTCATAAAAGTCAAAGAATAGTTGGCAAATTCTGTATGATTAATACATCAGATTGAATTTACAAATTTGAATGATAAAGGGGTAATATTTTACATAACGTCATCTGCGGTCAGAGCAATGTGACATCTAGATGTGTTCATCCGAACATTTTGTTGATGGCTTCAAAGTGAAGAATGAGTGCTTGGACTTAAAGGGTCTCCGGACATAAATAAGGAAGTGGTTGGTTGTAATAGTAAAGGCGTATTTGAACTCATGTTTTGTCATGTACAATGTTTCATAACAGCAAGTAGACCGGCCCCATACTTTCTGTGTAAGTTGGTTTTGGTTTTTGTTTGTGTGTGTCTGTGTGTCTGTGTGTGTGTGTGGGGGGGGGGGGGGGGTTAAGAGTAGTGTGAGTGTGGTGCCTGGGTGTGTGGTGGCCTCTGCATGTATACATGTGTGTGGAGAGAGGATGGGACAATACCTGTGGGGTTCTGTCTGTATGGATACATTGTTCACTTTTCTGTTATATATATCTACCTGTAGAAAGAGAATTTAATTCCATGATGTGGAAACTTCCATTTTGTACAGCAAATAAAGATTATTTGATAACAAACTAAATAATGTTGTCACATTTTTTAGCATTTTTCTATACTGCTTAATTAGTATTTTTCTCTAACGCATAATTAGAAAAAAAATCTATATGATACAAGGAGAATATGAATAAGTTGTTAGAAAGTATTATTCTTTGCGATGTTATCCAATTAGTGTCGGAAAACGAAAAAGAAACAATTTTTTTGCCCTCGGTACGTGACTCTCCAGTCTGGGTCACCTTCTGACGACCCCTACGGTTCTTATATTAATACGCACATCCACACCCGGAATCCTACATAAAACAAACAGCTCGTCAGGTTATAGGGGACGGTGCTGCCATCTGCCGTTAGTTTATTGCACATCTAGAGTATTCTTAATAATAGTCTTTGTGTGGCTATTTCAGCCATGTCTTAACATTTGTGTTTTCATGTTAGGTTGTCAATACAATAGAAACAGAAAACTGACATTTTAAAGGCACGCGTCAACTTTCATTATCATTAAAACAATAAGAGAAGGCGGATTCAGTCCATCAGTGTCTTTAAACGCGCCAGATTTTGATTCAGAGCATATTATTGGCTATGAAATTTCCGCAAGTCGTTTTTTTAAGTGTCTTCGATGGACTATCTCTGTTGATCGCTTCAAAACCCATGGCTGTAGACCCCTAAATTAGACCCGGCCCTTTTTTGGCATGGCTTAGTCTCATGTGACATCCTGATTTCCCCCCCATCTTATGTGAGTGGTTTCAACGCGTCTGTAAATGACATACAAACCTATGCAGGAAATTGCAAAACCAATACGGAATAGAAGCCGTTAAACCTACTAGGCCTATAATAGACTTCAAATCGTTCCTTAATCGTGGCTTAATATTCGCAGCAAGCGGCTTCAGGATCACCGTATTTAAGCAAACTTTCTGAAAGCTATGCGAAATTCCCGATGCGGCCTATATATGTGCGGTGCCGCCTCAATAAGCTCCACTATTTACGCGACTAGATCGCACGAATTGACCTGACGGATACGCGACGAATTCAGTAAGTAGTATAAAGAAATGGGAATTATGTGTGCTTGTCGCTTACATTGTAAACCGTGCACAAGTGATGTCGCTAATATTGAATCTTGAATTAATCTAAACTTAAATCAGCAATATTTTAATAAAAGAAAACTATAGAAAATGCATGTACAAAGCCCAGTTAATTGTGCAAACTGAAATGTATCTCGTAAACAGTGTAATATAAACAAGCGGCATGTGCATATAATTATGGTCTAAGTAACCTGTCCTATTTCGCTATTAGCATGTCTTTATTATTGAATAGTGGGACTTTGAGGGTTGTAGGATACATGACGTCGTGTACATAGCCGGTGTGGGAATTTCCTGAAGTTACAGCGAGGGAGCATGGCAGAATGGAGTAAAGAATCTCACACTTTCCTAAAAACAAGAGTACATCCAGGGATTCTAGACAGGGGGGCCTACTACAGAAAGTCCAGGGGCCCCCACTAGGCACCAGAGTTTGACATTAACGTTAGGCTCTTCACGCAGGAAACCACCCCCCAGACCTATATTGCAGTTATTTTCACTCCACATTGACATTTAGATATATATAACACCTACTAAAAATTATATAGGTTTGTTATGAAATGTTTCTGTCGGACTTGTCCAACAATTTCACAATTTTTGCTATAGTAGGCTGTTATTTTGAGACGTAAATTCCACAATTCCATGGTTGATCACGTTTTCGTTGAAATTGCATTGTAAAGGCAGGGGTCCATGATGTGATTATGGCCTAACTATAGACCGATTTATGACATAGAAATCTGCTGACTACGTTATCTTTACATGTTACCGAACAAGAGGAGAACTACTGAACGTTCAACTGAAACAAGTTAAATGCAATTTGATGTCACTTGAATGATCAACAGGCTATGAAGACATGAGTGGTCCTTTAATCAAAGCTTTATTGGATCTTACACGTCCAAGCTTTTATCATCCCTTACTCGCGAATTGAAAGTTCAGTCAGTTGTTCACCCAGCTGGTTGCCATGGCGACGTCCCACAACCAGTGAGCCTCGTTCTGGAGTCCTTCCGGCAGCGTCCACCTTCCCAGCGTCCTCAGCACGCGCGGGTACCAGCGCATGCCCTCCGCTTCCGGTTCCGGGTCGAGGAGGGCGGGGAACCAGCGAAGGGGCGCCATGACGGCGTGGGCCACCTGGTGGTGGAAGGAGGCGTAACAGGACGCCATGACGTCATTGACTAGCAGCGTGCCGTGCTCCGTTAACGGGGTGTAGGCACCTGTAGGGACAGAGACACATTGGTCATTTAAACATCATTAATTCTATCAGAATGCTGAAAACCCTCGAACAGGTAAAGGGGCTGTTAGACTTTTGGTGGGTTTGCTATACAAACTAATGTTGGCATAGCAATTTTACTATATCAGATGTAATTCCCCATCAAATTCCTGTTACAAATTGTGACTCAATGTATCTCCATTAAGGATATGAAGTTTCATGATATTTCGTCAAAAAGCATTTTCATAAAAGCATTCTAAAAATGAACGAAATACTATAGCTAAGCCTTCAGAAATCTCAGCAGGAACCACAATTTGGTTTAATGGTGGAGTGCATGCTGGGTAATCTATTCAAAATGGGCACCCCCAGTAGATAACTCAGATTTTTTAAACCAATTTTAATGCTGTTTTGACTCATGACATCAGACAGGCAAGATCTATCTACCCAGCCACAGTAACCTAGGGCATTCTATGTTACTCCACGTTCTGAGATGATCTGAGGGGGATTCCATGCAAAACAGAGGGATTGTCACTGAACATTCGAACAACACTGATTTCTATATTTTTTTATTCCCTTGGTGCACTGGTCACTGTAGCAGAAAAAAATCTAACATCTAACTGTTATAACAACTGCCATTTTCTCACATTCTATTTTCAATCACTATACATGTTATCATATAAACATTACGGTTATATTCGAGGGTAGGATGTCAACTATACTGGCTCCAGCTGTTGCTGAAAGTTTGAATATTTTTCATTTGTTTAATTTCTTATTCGTGCATGCACAGAGGGGTGTATCATCTCACCTTCGGCCGCAATATGACCTTTTTCTGTGACCTTCACCCAGTCAGTTGATCCACTTTGGTGTACCAGTAGATAATCGCCGACATTAACTTTTTCGGCAAACCTATGTACAAGAGTAGAAGGTACATTTTGTGGTGGCTTTTTGTGTCTGTCATATAATATTGATCTATTCCTAATAATGGGATAACATCATTTGTTTGTTTGAATTCTTATAATAATAAAGAGATATTTTGTAACCTGAAACAGATCAGATCAGTATAAAAGCACACCAAAAAACACACACATACCTCTTTTGATTTGAAAACAATATCAGAAATAGCTTTAATCTTTATGTTATGGCCGTATTGAGATCTTTAATTTTATGATTAATAGAATTACAATTGAAGCAAGGATCCTACTGGAAGAACATGTATGCACATGAAGCAATTACTACCTAGATATTTTCTTAAATAAAAGTAAAACCTACACAGGTGCCATGGTTGAGCTGTTGTCAGGAGCGGTGTAGACGAGGTGGGAGGCCGACAGGGCAAGAACCTGTCCCCCTGAGGTGGTGAGAGTCAGGTACAGCCCCACCCCTGTCGTGTTCCTCTGCATAAAGGCGCGGACCTCCGTACCCACCAGCCGGCCCTCTGGGTCCACTGAAACAGGGGTAGAAAACAGACAGGTATAGATATAGGGGGAGGGTAAGGTAAAGTCCCACCCCTGTCGTGTTCCTCTGCATAAAGGCGCGGACCTCCGTACCCACCAGCCGGCCCTCTGGGTCCACTGAAACAGGGGTAGAAAACAGACAGGTATAGATATAGGGGGAGGGTAAGGTAAAGTCCCACCCCTGTCGTGTTCCTCTGCATAAAGGCGCGGACCTCCGTACCCACCAGCCGGCCCTCTGGGTCCACTGAAACAGGGGTAGAAAACAGACAGGTATAGATATAGGGGGAGGGTAAGGTACAGCCCCACCCCTGTCGTGTTCCTCTGCATAAAGGTGCGGACCTCCGTACCCACCAGCCGGCCCTCTGGGTCCACTGAAACAGGGGTAGAAAACAGACAGGTATAGATATAGGGGGAGGGTAAGGTAAAGTCCCACCCCTGTCGTGTTCCTCTGCATAAAGGTGCGGACCTCCGTACCCACCAGCCGGCCCTCTGGGTCCACTGAAACAGGGGTAGAAAACAGACAGGTATAGATATAGGGGGAGGGTAAGGTAAAGTCCCACCCCCGTTGTGTTCCTCTGCTTAAAGGCACGGACCTCCGTGCCCACCGGCCGGCCCTCTGGGTCCACTGAAACAGGGGTAGAAAACAGACAGGTATAGATATAGGGGGAGGGTCAGGTAAAGCCCCACCCCCACTGGCTGGCAATCTAGGTCCACTAATATCTATAGGCATTTAGTTAATGGTCTTTTCAATGGAAGATTCGTCACAAATCTACCAGGTTCAAAAAATTGTTGATAGAATGCATATTCTAAGTGATTCGCCCATGGTTTTCAGAATCATCACAATAATGTGTAATGTATAAACCACACCTAATCTAAAATCCCTTCTTTTGCAATAAATATGAGGCCTGAATCCTTATGGGTCCAACTATATATCATTATCTGTGCCAAAATAAGTATATCTAGTCATCTTATGTATATATTTGTTTATGATCTAGTGCAACATAATAAGACAATATGAAAGAATAGTTATACTTGACCATAATCAATTGGAAAAAATACATACATTTGAATAAACTATACAAGATATTTCACCAATGTCACTGATATTACTCACAAGTGAGGACCCTCTCCCCTCTCCGCAGGTCAGCCATGCTGACCATAGTTCCGTCCTCTCGCCGCACAGTGGCGTGGCCGGGGAAGCAGACTTTCTGGGTCCAGGTGCAGGGGCAGCAGTGCCACTCATCTCTGTGGTAGCGGGAGCGGCAGTGACATTCACAGCGACGAGCCCGTTTGAGGTCCTCCACCGAGAGCCGGCCCTGTCACAATATAACATGACTTGGTTTACTGACACATCATTATATGTACCTCTGAGAGTGGCAGTGACGCTCACAGCGACGGGCCCGTTCAAGGTCCTCCACTGAGAGCCGGCCCTGTCACAACATAACATGACCTGTGTCACTGACACATCATTATGTATATACCTCTAAGAGCAGCAGTGACACTCACAGCGACGGGCTCTGTCAAGGTCCTCCCCTGAGAGCCGGCCCTGTCACAACATAACATGACCTGTGTCACTGACACATCAGTATGTATATATACCTCTGAGATGGCAGTGACACTCACAGAGATGGGCCCGTTCAAGGTGCTCCACTGAGAGCCCACCCTGTCACAACATAACATGACCTGTGTTACTATCACATCATTATGTGTATCTCTGTGGTAGCAAAAGCGGCAGTGACAGTGACAGTGACAGGCCCGTTCAAGGTCCTCTATTAAGAGCCATCCCTGTCACAATATAACATGACCTGTTTTAGTGACACATGGTTATGTATATATCTGTGGTAGTGAGAGTAGCAGTGACATTGACAGTGACAGTGACGGGATCTGTCAAGATCCTCCACCGAGAGCCGACCCTGTCACAACATAACATGACCTGTATTACTGACACTTCAATATGTATAATTATACCTCTGAGACAGCAGTGACAATCACAGCGACAGGCCCGTTCAAGGTCCTGCACTGAGAGCCGGCCCTGTCACAACAAAACATGACCTGTGTTACTGACACATCATTATGCGTAAGGTATATATATATATATATGGTAGTGGGAGCGCAAGTGACACTCACAGCAACCGGCTAGTTCAAGGTCCTCTACCGAGATTCGGCCCTGTCACAACATAACATGACTTGGTTTACTGACACATCATTATGTGTATCCCTGTGGTAGCGGGAGCAGCAGTGACACTCACAGCGACGGGCTCATTCATGGTCTTCCACTGAGAGCCGGCCCTGTCACAACATAACATGACTGAAATATATATAGAACACTGATGCTTGGATCCTTAAGTTCTAATGATTTTGACTGAAATTACCGTTTTTCTTTAATATCTCATTGCCATGATTAATGACAATATCAAACAACAAATCAGAAAACCAGGGAAAAAATTACCTTTCAGGTGATATAGAGTGTGTTAGCATACCTTACAATGTTGCTTATTAAAGAATAAGACGTTTTCAGTCTTTGCTAATTAAGCTCAAATGCTATGAGATGAAAAGAAAATCAAGAAAATACAGGGGTCTCACCATGTAGGGTAGATCAGATTTGGCTCCTGGACTATAATACACTAAATGACATATGAGCTGAGATATGGTCATGATATGACCTTGTTAATGCAACCATATTATATGGTCCTATCATACGACATCAAAGTCTTGGGATAAGAATTTTATCCCACTAAAGTCGTAAAACGTTTAAATGCACTAAGTATGCCCTACAATAGGGCGTCATATCGTAAGCCATGTAATACAACCCATGTCTAGTAGTGTGATAAGGGCTTAAGAGTACTGACCTTGTGTATGGGGGCCCGCCGTATGAGGACCTCACGTCCATGCCGGTCTATGAACGACCTCACTGTGGGGATAAGAATAGCAACAGCCATCATCTGTGCTCCGTTGCATAAGCCAAACCTCACAACAGTAAACCACAGCGAGGGTTTGGTAAAAGTCTCGCTGTTATACGCAAAATTCAGCATCAATTGTCATCCATTTCTAATAATCTATCCAGGCTGAACATTTCAGGGATTTTAGATCTAAACATCTAGCTTTCAGAAATGTTTACAGAATTGAAATCGGTCCAGTAGAACAGCCACAAATCAACAGTACGAACCGAAGTAACAGTGATGTCCTTGTTGGGACATGCTGTATTGTTTCAATTTTTTTAACAGGGAGGGCGATTATGCAACAGACCACGGCAGAAAATGTTACCTGTGGCCTGTTGCACAATGACTTTGCATAACAACAACTTTAAGATAACTTTAAGAAAGTGTTTGTTACAACGATAGTTATCGTTACTACAGTACTCCCTAATATCTCTGTTTCTACTGGATCAAATTGAATTCTGTAAACTGATATAAAAAGGGGCACTGTAGGGCTATGAATTATGAAAAATAGCAGATCATAAATATCATTCTAAATAATGGGGTTTTTTTTCGCTTCAAAACGTGTTTTAATATGCACAAAGTTGCTTACAAAAGGTGCCATAATAATGATGGGTATCATAACAACAATAGGTATTGTGTAACGGACCATGTGGCCCGTCGCATAACCAAACTCTCGCAAGAGGGAGCAATTAAGGATGGATTTGTTTTTTTCTCGCTGTTTTTTTCTCTCCTTGTTTTGGGGATGTGCCAATCCTCCCTGTTGCGATGGTTTTGTACACACTTTGAATTTAATTTAATTGGCTAATAAATCATTTCCGCCACTTGCCTCCTATACAAATTATAAGCTAAAGGACACATCTAACATTTACTGAAAACAAAATCTTAAAATGTTAACCCCAAAATGTCCCCCTGATAAATTGAAAAATCGGGAGTGCAAACCATCCCTGTAAGGATGAAAAGTGCATTCGCTCCCTGTTGAACAGGGAGAGGTCTTTTGAAATGTGCCAATGTTCGCTACAGCGAGACCCGTTATGCGACGGGGCACAGTGGCCTGTTGCATAACGGGTCTCGCTGTTGCGAGGATTGGCACATTTCAAAAGACCTCTCCCTGTTTAAAATTGACTGTTTTTGATGTGCTAGGGGGGACATTTTGGGATGTGAATTTTTTTATCAGCTTATGATATATGTAGGAGGTGAGTGTCGGAAATGTCTTTATGTGTCAATTGAATGTGTTCAAAATGTGTGCACAACAGGGAGAGAAAAACTAAACCATTTTTAATCTCTCCCTGTCGTGAGCGTTTGGTTATGTGACGCGGCACAGATGAACCTAATGGTGAACAGAGATGCACGTTCAAAGGATAGGAGTTAAATGATACAATTTATCATATTTCACATAAAGGATTAAAAACAGATCAAGCTAAACGTGGTTGTTGTTGGAACTTGATGTGTGTTCTTTAAGTGTATTGTCGATCCATATCCCTAGATGTTATACCCTTTGGATATGCCCACGGATCTACAGAAGTTCATGTATTGAGCTGTTAATATGAGTGTATTTTGTGGATAGTCTGTAAAGGGTATTGATATGAAATCTATGTAATGTAATTTGTCCTTTTTCATTAGCATGGTGCCCCGCTACAAACCAAAGAGTTGGGGTATGGTTCCTATGTTTATGTTGGTTACAATACTTCTATACCTGTCCACTGCGCAAACTCGTGAAATAGGTATATATATACCCACCTTCATCCCGCAGGTTGCCGGTGTCCGGGCGGGCGCTGGTGACGTGGTAGGCAAGGCAGGTAAGGAGGACGACCGCCAGGGGCGCCATGGTCGACGAGACAGGCGGGGGGCCAGTGGACGGGGGTGGTAGGCCGGGAAATATATCACTTAGGCGTCTCACACTAGATACTTTAAAGCGCCTTTCTGCTTATGTTTTCCTACGGAGAGACAGTCCTTGGGATTGACTCCTTCAGTGTTATCATCTGTGTCTTTTGGACTCATGTGAATAGGACTGTGCTGAAGCTATTACTATAACGCCATGTATTGCAAAAGAGGATTTCTAGTTCCGGTCATAAACCATCAATTTCCGGTGTTTCCAATTGGCCGAATCAGGACGGTTGTACGATGTACTCCAGTGTCAGTTCATCCCTGCCCTATATATAGAGGGGGCAAGGGGGCAGGGGGGGGGGGGGGGGCTTAGAGGGCATAATGTCAATAATTAGCATCCTTTTTTCGGAGCTCATTTCACATTATGTTCAGACACACATGGAATTATTGTCATTTTGTTCAGTTATTTTCAATTTGTAAATGACCTATCATGGCAACTCTTAAGTGAATCGGTTCAGAGTGAGTAATCTAACGTACTGCTATTCAGATTTCCGCTAAATTAACAATTAACCCAGAGATCAGAGAGCTCCCTCTATCTGCCCTGGTGAATCCGGGTCATACCCAATCTGCTCAGAGAACAATGATTACCCCAATTGACCCCACCAGTAATCACCCTCCCCCCTCCCCTAGAGTAGTAAATCTATAGTAGGACACTCACAGAGGTCACAGAGGCATGAAGTGGTCCGTCGACCTCAACTGTTCAAGCCCAGTAATGCATTTATAAATACATTTTCCATGTAATACCTCATTTGCGGTGAATTTGTGGTTTTATTGAGATGTAATCTTTTTATCATGATTACATCCGGTGCATGATGTTTTACCTATTATTGTGGTATGCAGATGGTGCATGGGGATATAATGAGTTGCCAGTTGTTATCCAAATACAAGGATTGATAAGTATACGTTATTAATATAAAAAGAACCTCGGGGGTCGTCAGAGGGTGGCTGTACAACCCATAGGGGATTGTTGCATACTGAGGGCGAAGCCAGAGGTATGTACTATCCCCATGGGTCGTACAACCACCCAAGGACGACCCCTAAGGTTCTTCTATATTCTATCACCCAAACAAAGTTCCAAATATGTTTAAAATACTGTAAGTGAGTAGCCGTACACACAGCATTTCACTACACACCAACCCTTGTACGTGCCGCTTTGCAGCCGTGCGGGTGATAATACTGCACACATTTTCTCAACCAAACGATATATGACCATTGAACATCAGGAGAAGTGCACTGTCCTCCTTGTGACCTTCTCCTATTAATTAAATGTTTAATATGAGGTCACGTGATCATTATTTGCCTCCAGATCCAGAGATTTTCAAAAGGGGGTACCCTATTGTAAACATTTACGCCAGACCCTCCAGGTTCTAGAATTTTACATTGGAAAAGTGGCAAACATTTGGTCCAAAACATTGGAAATATTTGGTCCAAAATGGAGGACCCCCTTATGCCCCCCCCCCCTACATCTGCCACTGCTCTTTGTATCGTTGTTATATCCGGTGATGTTTCACCTGTTACTGTGATAGTTGGTTATTGGTTTTTAACATATTAACACTTATCATCCTCACAGCCGAGGAGCGGTACGTACAAGGGGTGGTCCACGCTAGCTAAATGCCGCTACTCCCTTACAGTATTTTTAACATAATTATTTGGAGTTTTGAATGGGTGATAAAATGTAGAAAACCCTTAGGGGTCTTCTCGGGTGGCTGTGCGACTCATGGGCATCGTATATACCATGGGTACCCTCGGTACGTGACAAGCCCTAGGCAGTGTAGGTCTACTGAGAGGTATGAAATGAACCTTCGAGGTTCTCCAAATGGAACATTCAAATATTTTCTTCCAATTTATTTACAATAATTTATTAAAGGAAAGGGGGCACTTTCTAAGAAATTTCCTCGGGAGGTGGGGGGGGGGGGTGCGCGCCACCTCTCCTAGGTACGGGCCTGCTAGCCTTGAACTTTACCTCTTTGTTGATCAACTGAGATCAGGAAACCTGTTTTCTTCTGAGAATCACAGGTGCATAATATTCCAGAACAATACCAGTGAAAATTACCAAAGTAATTTGTTTTATTGACTTAAATGTCATATACTTTGAAGCTAAAGGTTATTTGCTAAACATAAAATAAATCCTAAGCATTTTCATTATAAACACATTGAAGACCTAAACACCTTTAGGGGAATGTGATGAATTGCCTTTTTCATCCTTGTGGTATGAATAATATAAAGCTAGTAATAGGGTATAATTATCATTCAGAATCAACTTGTAATGTGAAATGACCGAATAATGTGGCAATTGCCGGCCAATAATGAAATTATGTGATAGTACAAAATAGGAACGAAATATAGACCAAAACTGTAATTGAGGCACAAAATGACCGAAAAATTGTATGGACCGGAAGTAATGTCATGTTGATCACGTGACTGAATTGACCAATCAGTTATGTAGAAGTATAGGCGTTTAACACAACAGCCCGAAATAGCCAAAAGCCCAAAATTGCCCCAAAACCCCAAATGGCCCGAAAACCTGTCTTGTCATAAAAGACCGAAATGCTACGAAATCCCGAAATCAGTCGGAGCCAGAATGAAGGTGCAACAAATCTCAGCCCAAAAGCTTCAGTGACCACCCCGCCCTGTTCACCCTCATGCGCGAGGCATGACTCAGAGAAACCCTAAACTTCCTTTTGCTGTGAAGAATCCCCAAAGAATATCACAGTAAACATCTAAACAACACACATTTCTAAACACTAAACACCAAGAATTCTAAACATATTTAGGAAATAAAATGTTCCGAAAGTGGATACAACAAAGTGTTTAGGAAAATGTTAAGATTCTAAACGCTTATCTTAACAGTGTAGTTCTGTTTCTAGAAACTCTTCAGCTGCACTCCCGGACAAAGCTTGTAAGTTTAGAGATACGTTGACGTCTGTTGACCAAATTCAAATATCATTTGAGGTAGGGGTCCTGACCCCCTCCTTTTGGTGGACCCCTAAGATGTAGGCAAAGACAGAAAAATGTTGTGTGTGTGTGTGTGAATACATGCATTTTTAGTACTTAGCCTATATGCTGACTCCCTACCTTTTGGAACTCCTGGATCAGCCACTTAATTTACGTTTATTATCAACTATTCATTGCGTTTTCCCTGAAACATGAGTCTTACCAGGTGTCTTCTTGTGCGGAAATGTCAGTTATTGAACAAGACACTTTGAATGATTACGTGGTAATCGATTTTCACGCCCGATAATCTATTCTGAGTCTTGGTCCCAAGACGTCAGAGGAAGTGGACGACACGTTTTCCGGGAGTCGTAATTACCAAAGAAGAAGCCATTCCTCCCCGACTGGAGCCTGTTGCTATGATACCCGCCTTGAGAAAAAACAAAACGATTACTGAGACGCAGTTAGTCCGACATGACACATCATTGACTCTGGACAAAGGGAGGTTTGAAACTCGCCACTCTCCCCTCAAGGTTGGTACTCGTCTGCTTTTCCTGTTTTTTTTTAGATACGTAAAACAATATATAAAGCATCTCTTTGCTGACGGACATTTTGTTTCATTTCTGTCAAGTATTACAGTAAGGTTTTGTAATGTACCTGCATTGAAACCCAAGGTTTTCATGTGACTTCTTTCAATCACTTTACTTTGAAGCGGTGATGGAGAAACTGGCTTTTTTCTTTAAATTATTATTATTAGTTTATTTCAACTTCAAACACCAATTTTCCTAGTTCAATCATACAATATACACTTTTTCATTTATAGTTGAGTGATGCATTCTGTATACATACGATGTCATGTCCCCATTCTTTGAAGTTCGACTCTTGCAAGTTGTGGCGGTTCCTAAAATAAACATGGCACACCGGCATCACTTGAGTAGCCAACAGCTTGGGGATGGATCAGTGGTGAATTTAGAGGGGAGGGGGCGCAGCAGGCACACACCTTTCCTATTTTTGGACAAATATAAACAGGTTTGTTTAATGTAAAATTCTATGAATTCTACAATAGGGTGCCCCCCGCCCTCTTTGGAAAATCTCTGGATCCACCCATTTTGCTGGGTCGCATAACCAAACGCTCGCAACAACGAGCAATTAAGAATGGTTTAGTTTTTCTCGCCCTGTTATGCACACATTTTGAACACATTTAATTGACATATAAAGACATTTCTGCCAGTTACCTCCTATATAGATCATAAGCTGAAGGACACTGCTACCACTGAAAAAAGAATATTAAAATTTATACCCCAAAATGTCCCCCGGGTACATCAAAAACACTCGATTTTGAACAGGGACAGTTCTTTTTAAATGTGCCAATCCTCGCAACAGTGAGACCCGTTATGCAACACGGCATGCCCGTTGTACAATGATCTATCATAAAAACGATAACTTTCAGATTTCTTAAAGACACGTTACATTACTAAGATAACTTAGTATACCAATATCATTGTTTCGAGATGCCAATATCTTTCTTTCTACTGGATCAAATTAAATTCTGTAAATTAATGTAAAAAGGGGCAATGTAGGGCTATAGATTATGAAAAAAGCAGCTCATTAATACCATTCTAAATAGGTTTATGTTGAGGGTCTAAACATGCATTATAACACGCAAAGTTGCTACAAGAGGTGTTGCTAATTTGCTTCCTTGCGTTGTAATGATAGGTATTGTGCAACAGGTCACTGAGGATGATCTTTTACTGTGTGTCTTAGGTCAGTTAGTGAGCAAACATTGTCGGTCATTGTTGATGGATCAGTTTAAAAGGAAATTAGATATAGGGAATATAGGGGGATTTGGGGGCATACCCCCGGTTTCTAATCAATGTACACAAAATAATATTCATAAAAACATGATAATCAATTCAATTAGCCTGTCTGAAAAGTATTCTTGTAATTCTTGCATAAACTTTGACAGGCACTGCCATCATATCTTAAACCCTCTCGTACAGCAGCCGACAGACCAATAAACATTGCTATGCAGTGTTTAGATTCATCAAGAGGAAATAAAGTTGGCTTCAAATTACCATTCAATAATGGCTCAGTCGTAAAGGATTTTGATTGATTGATCTTTTTTTGTTTATCGCAAAGCAAAACCGTCAGGAAAATTCCCCAATCTTCCAAGAGCGCCGATATGTGAACATGCAGCACTGGCATCTCATATAGTTACAGATCCATCGGTATTTAACGTTTGAGCATGAATGTACTCTTATAATCAGATAGATAGACATATGAATATGTAGTAACTAACACGGCAAGGCCTTCCATTATTGACGTATGCATCGAGGGTGGGGCGGGAGTCTAGTCTTACGATAGGAATGGTTAATTCAGCAGAAAACGCCTGCCCGTCTCTTTGCATTATCCCTCAATCCACCATTTTCTTGGTTATTCTATTTCTACCTTAATCATTCCAATTCCTGTGATGTTTCACAAAATTCCACTGTTAAAATGTTTCATTGAATAGCCTCTATATTGCCTTGTTACTTCCGGAGAATTTCGTGTTATTTTTTAAGTAGTAAACCTTTCATAGTTCTGTGATGCACAATCCTTCCTTGACTTGGCATATCTAAACTATTGGAAAGAAGTGCTCTCAGCACGGTGTTCATATTTAAGATATCTTTCTATCTGATATTCTGCCAGTCTGCAGAAACCCCTTAACAGAATCCCAGTTTTCCTGGTCTGTTCCTTTCTGAGGTTTTACTCAACCACTAGCTCGGTGCACTCTTACTTGCTGCTCACTGCTGGCCCCACTTTTACATTGGTTCCTTGACTTAGCCTACACTCTTCCAGCACATCAAGAAGAGCTACACTCTCAGCCCTGAAACTGCTCTAATGCATATGGCTGTATTAACTTAGGACTGACACTGGGTCAGCACAGATTTTTTTGCAAATGTTTAGGCAACTAAATCAAACCCCATAGGCTATTAAACTGAGCAATTGGTTTCCCTTTTTCATGTATTTCTAACCATATGCCATGCATTTCTTAATGCAAAACTTTAAGTAAAAAAATTATTTTATTTGCTAAATACAATAATTTTCATTGAACCCTTTGATTGCAGAAACTTGAATCAACCCTGTTAAGAACAAACTCAGAATGGCTCTCAACGACAGCAACAGCAGCAGCGCCCCCAGCCCCAAGACGGATGAAGTGCGGACTGCAGACATCTTCATCTTCACGTCGACCTTCATCGTGGTGTTCCTGGCCTTCACGCTAGGTGGTGTGGCCAATGTGTACGCACTGATCAAGGTGCGTGCCGCCTGGCGGTACAGCCCCATGCTGTGTAACCTGGCCGTGGTAGGCATCGTCACCTGCTTCCTCTCAGCCCCAGCCTATGCCACTCACATGTTACTGGGTGAGCTGCTGAACATCAGGCCCCAAGGCCTGTGTCAGCTCACCCAGTACCTCTGGACCGCTAGCGAGGTCCCCTTATGTGTCAGTCTGGCCACCATAGGCATTCAGAGGGCGCGGTACGTGTTCGCCACCTTCTCCACCAAGCCTTCGCCAACCTTCGAGTTCGTGGCTATCGGGGTTTCCTGGGGAGCAATGGTTCCACAGTTTGTCATGTGGAATAGGGTGCACACCAGGGATGACACTGGCAGCGTATCAGGGACTGCTGAGGTAGCTGAGGAGATTGGCAATGGTGATGGTAGTAATGGTTCTAATGATGGCGATTACAGAAAACTTTGGGCTGCTGGCAATGAGGGGTCGCAGTTTGCGTGGCAGCCAGAGTACGGCTCCTTACTGGTGGTACTCCTGACTCTCACCTCCATGTTCACTGCCTACATGTGCACCTTGTGGTACCTACACTATGGAGTCTACCAGCATGGCCAGTATCACCCAACCTCTTCCGCAACAGCAGAAGAGGAGCACACCACCAGCTTCGAAACCACTCATGGAGGACATTCGTTGGGGACTTCAAGTGCGTTCAGACGCCATTCGATGCGCAGCAAGTCCATGCGGCGGTCACGTGTTACCAGCCGAGGAGTGGAAGAGACAACCGTAACCTACTTGCTGGCCAAACAGGTCTTGATGACTCATGGATGGAACCAGGGCTCCACCACTAGCACCAAGGACACCCCAACAGGCCTGAGCACTTGTGTGGAGACCTTCCCTGAGCACAGCAGTGAAAATCCAGCTGACTCTACCGGTGGTGTTGGCTCTACTGCCCATGAGGGTTCTTCACCCGGTTTTGCAGGCAGCAACATGCTAGCACCCGAAAGGGAGGAGCGTGTCTGGTCAGTGTCCCCACCACGACGCAGGAGCAGCCTTGATGTGTCGACTATCTATTCCCTGCGTCAGAAAGATTTGAGGGGTGCGGCTGCTCAGTTGCAGTGTTACCCAACAGGAAGGATCAGTTTGCCAGGCTGCATCTCCCCCGACCCGCCAGAGGACCCAAACTTATCGGCCGAAGCCTTCAAGCACCAGTGGAAGCTGCAGCGCTCTTACAGGTCTCATTTCAGGGAAATTGACAGAGATCTAGCAGAATCAAGGATCTCTGAAGAGTCTGGGCTGCACCTGAGGCAGCCTGGAAGCCCCTGGGCAGACCCAATCACTCCTCCCTTTGACAGTCACAGCCTTGGGGACCCCTTCAACGACGGTGGGAGGTCTTAC
Source organism: Lepidonotus clava (assembly GCA_936440205.1). Classification (NCBI taxonomy): domain Eukaryota; kingdom Metazoa; phylum Annelida; class Polychaeta; order Phyllodocida; family Polynoidae; genus Lepidonotus; species Lepidonotus clava. Next base: position 50,936,522 of record OW387141.1, on the reverse strand, counting down.
CCGAATGACAACACCAACCGGCTCTCTCCCCACACACGTAATCAGGTGTTCAGTCTAAGTAGTCTGTCCTCAGATGCAGAGTCCCAGGGAAAGCTTAGCTTGATAAGTTTAAGCTCCAGAAGGAACTCCAGCAGGAGGGGTTCCAGGAATGTAGCTGAGACATGGCTCAAGGCTCTACGGAAGATTAGTTTAACGACAAGAAGGAAGTCGTTTGACGTCAACAATACTCTTAATCAGGAGATGATGTCTAGGCCAGTCAAGCTAGTGAATGCTTGTTCACAGACCAGCTTTGAGAAGGAGACATCTGCAAAGCCAGGCACCAGTGCACCTGTAAGCAACCAGAAGGAGGAAGGAAAGGATGAAGAGGAAAAAAGTAATCATAAGAATGAAGGGTCCAATCTGCCAAGCATCAAAGATGAGGCCTCACCCAGACACTCACCACTGTCATTCAAAGGCAGAAAGAAGCAGACAATCCATTCATCCAAGTCAGGGAAGAACAAGAAATGTAAGGTGCAGCAAGCAAAGGAGGCTTCTCCTTCATGGAAGTCTGAAGCTCATACCACCTTCAACTTGCCCCCATTAAAACATGAGCGACTGAATGCCAGCGAGTCTTTTGTTTGTGCGTCTGATTCCTCTAGTTGCCTACAACAGACAAAGCTCCCTGAGCAGGATTCAGGGGGATCGTCCACCCCAGTAGCCAAGGCTGAGGTGGGTGAACCTCAAGATACTCAAGTTTCTAAAGGGTCTCTCACATCCAAGGCTTCAAAGGCTTCAAAAGCTTCAAAAGCTTCAAAAGCTTCGAAAGGTTCCAAGACCCATTCTGCACAGCTTAGCATTGCAGATAATTTGTCTACAGCAAGTGCCAGTTTCCTGGGTGCAAGACCCAAGGGCAGCAGCCAAATCTCTGAAGTGGACATTTTCCAATTCCTTGCTGAAACTGAGGACAAACAAAGTTGCATTTCCAGTGGCACAAAATCACGAATGGCAGTTCAGTGTAGTTCGTCAATGACAAGGTTAGGACAGAGACATTCAGTGCAAAGCGAGCCTGTCACAGGACCTCCAATATACCGACCAAAGGCCAGAATGTCCATGCCAGCTGGAGTGGAGCTCAATATTCCAAGGCAACTGAATTATAGTCCACCAAGGCAGACACTTGCCAGCTTTGGTTCCTTCTTCGGAGGACAACAGAGGACACAAATTGCCAACAAACATGGTGGAGCTTATTATGCAGGCAAGAAGGCAGCTTGGTTAATGACCTATTTTGTTATAACCATGCTCCCTTTGGCCATCTGCAAGGCTGTTCAGAAGGATAGGGACTGTTCCGAGCTGGGGCCCACACACACAGAAACACTCTTACAGGCCCTGGCCTATATTTGCTTCATCATCAACCCATTCTCCTACATCCTCTCCAACAAAAACCTCCTTAGGATGCGCGCCAAGATGACTGAAGCCCGACGTCCTTTCTACTAAACACAATAAACCCCTATACCCACTAGGCCAATTATTCCCTAAAGAATTAGCCGTTTTGAACACCGATCCGTATTACCAATGAGTAAGCAATATTGAAATATACATATTTGATGAAATTGATGCTAAAATTGGCTGATTATTGTAGTAGACTCAGTCGAATTAGCACCGATCAGTCAGCTAACTTGGTCTAATACACACAGTGGGTATCGGGGCCTGGGCCCATCTAACATTGTGTATGACCAAGGGTTTGGACAAGATATTTGGGCAAAAAATACCATATAAGCGATTCCCTTCTGCACACGTTAGATCAGTAGTTTAGGCACAATCTATGAGTAAGTAACTTACCTTTCATGGTTATCATGGTTTTACACTACCATCTTTCGGAAAGAAACCAGGAAACAATTGTAATAACATTTCATGGTAAATTTTAATATTGATGTTAATAATGATATTATTGGGATCGGCTCTCTAGATGCACAATAAAGGTATTCAGATAGACAACCTCCTGAAGAGTCCCCTGTTTAAATAGAAATGTTCTTTCTAGAATATTATGAATTCTTATGCAGATCACAGACTGCGTTATCTTTCAGATTCTATCATATGTTTGGTTGAATCTTTATCTAAGCATTGTTGCAAATATAACAACACTGTGAAGTCACATAGGTAATTGGATGGCGGAAAAGATAAACTTCTATAAAATCAATATGTAATTCATTCTGAATTATCAAAGCATATGCGCAGTTATTTTCCAAACGCGGTTTTCAGAGGAAAATGTATGCACACATTTGCTGTATGATAATGTTTCAGAATGGTATAGACCGTTTTCATTAGTGTGGCGTCCTACTACCGTGATAGGGCTGAACCTGTATTTTGGGATATGAATTCTTATGGGCCCAGCCTAAACAATGTTATGATTAAGGCGTCGATGGAAAGCTTCACTGCGCAGACTCAAGTAAAAGATGTATTCGTTGATTTTATTTTACATATCTGGAATTATTGGTGTTTCCAGGCAGGAGTACTTGAGAGAAACTTTGGAATGGGGGGGGGGGCGCCTATATTAAAAAGGGTACCGGCGCCGCTTCTGAATGCCCTGTTTATTTTTTTTTTTTTTAAGAAATTTGCCCCCCCCCCCCCGATAAAAGGGGGCGTCCATTGAAGTGCATTTACACTCAAAAATACCTAAATTGTTTTATTGGTCAAGGTTGATACTGGTACTATAAGCTGTGTGGTGTGAGGAAATCTTGTTTGTGAATTTCAATTTGACTTGGTATATTTGACTACTGCATTTACTTTTTTCTTAATGATTGGTAGCATCGGGTCTGGTCGAAGAGTTACACTGCACCATTGAAGTATGTAAGATTATGAAAGTTGATAGCCACTTGTGACATTGCATGAATCACTCTAGCTATCATGTAAATTTCAAACACTATCGTAACACTTTGGATACATCTTCACTTTTGCAACAATTTCATTACAATTTTAGTCTTGCAAGGAATGTTATACCAACAAATTGGTAATTTTTATGTCCAATATTCACGATGATTTATCGGCATTTATGATACTGTATGGATTGAAAATTGCAAATAAGGTGAATTCATGACCTTATTGAGTAACAACTATTAAGGGCCATACTTACTAAGCAACTCTAGTGGCAAAGGGCGACTGCCAGAATCATCATCGTTGCTGGGCAATTGTAATATTAAACAAGTTTGATATTTTACTGGCGATTTTACCAGCGACTTCACCAGAGATCCTGCCCCACACCGCCCGTCACCCAGAAAGCACACAATACCAACAGGGGAGTCCCCCAGAGATTCATTGATAACCTAGTCGCCCAGCGACTTTACCAGTGATTCTCCCAGTTGCCTGTAGCCTGTTTTTACTTAAGTCACCTAGTGGGTTTTACAGGGATTTGATGGCGTGGTGTGGAATCTGGTGTGTTCTAGTCATTATCACCTGCACGGCTAACGAGTGGTGCGTGTTGTTGGCAGGGCAAATTGAAAGGCTGTACGCACAACTTCATATTCTTAGTATTTTGTCAACAATTTGAGGGTTGTTTGGGTGATAAAAAAGCACCTTCGGGGTCATCCTTGGGTGGCTGTTCGACCCATGGGGATCATACGAACCGCAGGCTTTGCCCGCGGTACATGACATCCCCTATGGGTCGTACAGCCACCCTTGGATGCCCCCCGCGGTGCTTCTTATGAGGGAGTTTCAGATCCTTCAATGCATAACGTAACGTAAATGTAACGTATCTTTTTTCTAAACTTTGAGTTTGTATTTCAAAAATATTTGATAACAAGTATACAACTGTGTTTCAATCATACATAACCAATCAATTTAGATTACTAAATTTTGCTCTTGTAGCCTTTGATAAGATTAGGGAGATTTTAGATACGTTGACGCAACGAGATGCCTTGTGGGATCTGAAAATCCCTATTATAATACAAACTGGCTTTACCCCTACCCCTGGGCTAACACCTGCAGTGTGCCGGCAATTGCTTTATCTGGGCAACTGAGCAAAGGAAATGTCTATCAAAGCACCACTGTATGTTTTGTATGCTTGGTAATGACGATGATTGTAGGCTGGGTGTTAGTAAATGTTGGATAGAAGAAGGACTCCTATTGTACATGTGTTTCTTTCATCGTATGTCACTCTGCTGGAATAAAAATAATTTTGAACAAAATCTACTGTCTTTTTTTTAAATTCATTAGACTTGAGATAATGCTGTGATTTCACATCCACCCGTGTTCACGTTTTCAATAAACCACAGATCAAGAAGGAAGGTTCACTTGTTGCAGTTTGCCTTTTATCTGAAAACTTATAAGAGGGAACTCCTAGACGTTAGGGAAATTGCTACTAGAAGACATGGTGGATCACATTTCATGTTAATAAAGGTAAATCTTTTTTTTTTTCTTTTCAAAAACCCATACCATAGGGCCACGTCTTCATGGAATAGATTACCCCTTCATCTTAAGATATAGGAAGATAAAACAGCCTTTAAGACAAATGTTGCCTTTCTAAGCCCAGAACCATATAAGATTACATACAAGATAATTAGTGCTAGATAAAATTGAGTTTAAACGGCATGAATCTGTTTTTCTTGTAATATTTACTGCCCACTCCTAATAGAGTTGAATTGTATAACCAAGGGAAGCGGGTGGAAGATCGGCCTTGTCGAACCAAGTGAACCCAAATAAAAGCAATCCAGAAAATACCCTTTCAATACTTTAAAGTGAAATTTAAAGCTTAGTCTGTCAAGTGGAGCTCTTTTCTAATGCTGAAGCTACTTTCGCCTATCACCCTGCAGAGTGATAACACATCGGTTATGGCCCTGCCTTTATCAGAGAAGCATTAAATGCTACTGAACCTGTATCACCCGATGGTATGATAGCCCCTACTTATTTGTACCAACTCCTTGATGAACTTACTCTTTGAGATGTGGCTCTGAAATAAAAGAAAATAGATAAATAAAGTGCTTTATCAGTAAGTCAAGGTTCTCTGCCGACCAACCAGGTGGCGCAGGACGAGATGCTCCATGTAGTGTGTGGATGTACCACTAGGTGGCCTGAGGACCATCATGAGCAGGAGCAGGAGCAGCTCGGGTAGTTCACATACCGCCCGGTAGGGGGTTTGTCCGACCTGCTTAGGTCTTCTCGGCCCTTCGTATATAGAATAGACCTTTCCACTTTGCCAGCTATCCCACCCCTTATTTCTATGATATCAACATTTTTAGAAAGATGTTCATCATACTTGATTCACGGTAATTTTCCTAGTAGTATTACCCAAAACTAAATGTTATAAGCTTTTACTTTCAATATGATGTTAAATATGTAGCTGTAGGACTTGAAAGCAAAAATGGCATTTCCCATAGGGAACAGTTTTAAAGCCCTTCAGCTTTGGCAAAAATGCCCAATCCTAAGATCACAAAAACATGTCTTATTTTGGTTCACCTAAAATGGAGGTAATTACCTAATTGAGAGAAAATAATAGTCAATCCTCATTTATCAACACCTTATTGACCTAGAAAACACAAGTACTAACTCATTCACTCAGATTTGTGTCAGTGCCTGACTTTGCTAAAACTGCAATTATGTCCAACCTCTGTATCATGCCAGCAATACATCCCAAAGTGGACAGGTCTATTCCCACTGACCTACAAGGTCGCATTTAATTCGCTCAAACAACTGCCAACAGGGGCGGATCGGGAGATTATCCAAAAAAAAAGGGGGGGGGGGTGAGCCCTAATGTAAAGATTCCCACAGAGAATGTTACATTAAAAGAATAAATATTGGTTAAAACTGAGGTTCGCATGCCCCTGTACCTCCCCTCCTCCCTTTGATTCGCAAGTCAGTTGGCCAGTAAGTTCTCCCAACCAAGAATAGCCAATTTCTTGAGTTTTACCTGTAGTTAGGCAAATCGCAAGGTTTTAATATATGAATTGTTATGACTTGTATTATTGATAGTAGTTTAACATGTTGTAAAACTAGAGATCAAATTTTGTCTAAATTTACATCCATATGCATTTGATATTTTCTTAGTTATTTTAAAGGGAGCCAAAAGCAATGTTGAGCCAAAATTTTGCAAATTCTATTAACTATTGAAATATATTCTATGACCATAAGCTAGGCCTCTGGTAAAATATAGACTGTGAATACATACTTAAACTACATTAAAATACATTAAAATTAGTCCCAGGTCAATCTTTGTGACCCACTAAAATCAGTTTTTTTTTGAGTTTGCAAAATTTTGTCCTATTTTTGACACCAAATTGCTTTTGACTCTCTTTATCAATTAAATTCATCTATTACAGATGGACATATATACCAATTATTTTATTTTTGCAGCTTGACCATGAATTTTGTCTACGAAATCACTCGAATTAGCCTGCAGTTCTGAAAATCAGATATCCTTGGTATAGTAGAGAGACATGTGTTTCCACTGGACTGGTCATAAGGTAATCCAGGGGTGGATCCAGAAAAATCCAAAGACAACGTTCTTTACACTTCCTCTGAGACCAGAGGAATGTCAAATAGCAGAATCTCTTATGTCATAAAAACGGCCTTTTAAAGAAAATTTATGCCAAAGTAAATGTAATTGAAATTGTCATTAAATTTCTCTTTTCTCTAAAGTCATGGCCAAGTTAATACATGTAGGAAAATGCATAAAGGACCACGGTTCATTAGAGTTGTATGAACAGAATGTGCTGAAAAGTGCGAGGTCCAACGGGTCGATCCACAACAGGATGTATGTTATAAGGTGCGGAATGTTACAGAATAGATATTTGCAAATTATTGTGTTCAATTTCGTCATTTATACAGCAAACAATGTGTGAACCTCTAATATTTCAAAACATGATATCATATCAGGAAAATACATAATGATATTGCTAAGTGAATAAAGCGAACTTTTGATATTATAATATTAATATGGTATATATCTATAGGTTGTGTAACAGCAAATACTTCCAATAATAGTCCGATCCCTTCATTACGATACCCCAATAACAAGGAAATGCATGTATTCTCATATGCCTGGTGCAGTAGAACGCATACATATTTATTAGACAAGTAATAGGCGTATGGCTTTATACACTCTATCATATTATTACTCTTATAGAGCCTTGTAAACATATATTGTTGTATGTGGACTCACAAGAAAACCATTTCTGTGAAGTAAGCCTCTTTCATTAGAGAAACATATACATACATACTGTGTGTGTGTGTGTGTGGGGAGGGGGGGTGCACCTATGTCGCGTCTAATGTATGGCGATGTTGGTTCAGCAATATTTCATTACATTCTTTTGTGTATACTTAGACCTTTTTAAATACAGTGACGCCCTTCTAGTGGAATAAACCTGAATAATCGATTGGGATATGGCCTTCAATAGAAGTCAACAGGGCTTCAATGTGAGGATGCACTATGCGGGTTTCTGAAAAAGGTCTTATTTGCAACTTGTCTGCGGAATCATCATATTGTACATATATATATTAAAAAGATATATCTCATAGATGTAAACCCCCCTTACATCTGAGCAGTGAGGTACCACTCGGCCCTCCCTGGGCGTCCAGTGAAGGCGGAGCTTATCGATCGAGGCGGAGAATGGGCTCTGGGCTATGGCCACTCTGCTTAACCATCTCTCTATATATAAGGATAGTACTCTGCCATCCTACTTTCGGGGCACGGATCTCAGAGCATCTGGCCGCAGAATGGCACTGTCGCAAACGGCTGCTTAGAGGCCTTCCGTTAAGTATATGTACTCATTAAGGGGGAGATTTTGTTTAATGTGTGGACTACTATGGAGAGGCCTTTTAGAGAACAGCAGTGGTTATATGGACATGGCACTACACCCTTAAATTGACATTGCGGCGGGGCTATCACCTTAATGTTTCAAGGCCTTCATCAGCATTAAATTGGAACCTCAGAATTTATCTGGTACATAAATAAATAAATAACGGTGTTGATTAAAAGTGTGAAAACCTACCCGGTTGATATTAGATATTACTAGTTAAAATATTAGATATTCCTAGTGGAAAATCTCTCTGGGATATATAGTAATCTGTAAAAAAAAAAAAAAAAAAAAAAAAAAAAGGTTTTAATTATACACAAATGTTCCAGGTCACTTGAAAAGCGCTAAAATTCGGTTGAACTGTCAAATATATATGTTTAGTCGTTTCTTGCACATGCTTCAGAAATGTTAAATGTTATGGATTATGAATTGATCATCAATATATTGATATTGCAGCCTGCCCATTTAGGGTGATGTCCCCTGCAATGTCATCTGCAAAACGTATGTACATTTCTTATGGATAGTGACACGGCTTCTTGAAACCGGAACTAATCAAAATGCCCCCCAGGCGTCGCAGCAGCAACAGTAGAAGTAGCAGCAGCAGTAGCAATACTTTAAACCATTAGGAACATCTGTATATTACATAAGAACAATAATCAATTTTCAAAAATGTCTGAATGATCATGTGTTCACTATATGGGATTTCTGCAGAAAGAATGTATATAACATATTTATATGTACATATTTTATATTTATATATATATATATACTCTTCCTATATTCCTATATATATATATATATATATATTATATGCTTATTTATCTGTGAATATTTCTTCAAGACAGGACACTGCCCCTTGAAACCGAAACTAATATAAATGCCCCCCTCCAACCCATCTGCAGCGACAGTTGTCACAGCGACAGCAGCAGTAACGGCAGCAATAGCAGTACCTTCTGCAAATAGGGAACTCTGTGTATTGCACAAGAATAATAGTTAATTGCTTTAATTTCTGGATGATCAGGTAGTCACTATGAGATTCAGAAAGAATTATAATGTATATTTATATGTATATAATTATGTATATATATATGCATATATATATACATATATATATATATATATATATAACCCCTTCACATATTTTGCCATTTCCTCAGAACTGATCCATTATTAGTTAAATGTATGCCTCATTTATTGGCGGATCATATTATATACATATATATAATACTTATTCATCCATGTACATTTCTTCTAAACGGCGACACCCCTTCTTAAAACCAAGACCTATCACAATGCCCATCTGGAGCGCCAGCCCTTGCAGCAATAGCAGCGGAAGCAGCAGCAGTATGGCAGGAGCAGCAGGAACAGTGGCGGCTGCGGCCAGCGGCGGGGAGGGGGGAGTGGTGAGGGGGAGCAGCAGCTGGCCGCCCGACCGTCTGCAGGGAACCTGGCCGTGTCTACAGCAGCAGAAAGCAGCGTCGGCCCTGGAGGAGCACCATGGGCGTCCACAGCGTCCACAGCCCGACCTGTAGGAACCTGGAGCAGGTCAGCCAAGACCATGGAGGGGGACGGAGCATACAGGACTGAGCCTTATCCCCGCTACGGCCACCTCCTCCTGCTCCTGCTCAGGGCAACTCAACCTCCTCCTGCTCCTCCCTCCGTCCCAGTTCTGTGACGGCCGCTGCTGACAGCGGTACAGCAGTAGGATAAACCCACACCCAGGACGTTATAACACGGAGGGAGGGAAGGGAGCGCCTCCCGACCACTGTTAGTACTATGGAGAACCCTGCTGGGGGAGTGGAGACTGCGTGACGACGTCCGCTCAGCCCTGCAGGCACGCCATGATATAAAGCCTCTAGCCTGGTAGCTGTCTGTCTATAGGGGAGTGTAGTGACCATGGCTGGGTTCTGACAGCAGTAGCAGTAGCCAAGGGCAGACAGAGGAGGAATGTGGGGCGGGGGGAGAGGCTGCACTGGCTTCCTTCCGCATTGTGACAGTGTGAGAAAGAACTGACAGCTGGATCCTGCACCCGTTGACACCCACTGACAGCCGTACCTGACAGCCTATTGTGTGTCAGATCTAAAAGGCGTCAGTATAGGGACACCAATGCTGATCTTATCTAGGTTACAGTGCCTATAGCTATGCATGTATAGCTTACTAAATATATGTTCGCCCTCACAGTCTTGCAGCAATAGGACCAGGAATTCGTTGGATACTGTCAACATATGGAACAAATCCCAATGAAACATAGAAAAAGCTTTCTCAAAGCCAGAATATATGTTCAAATATAGAGGGTAGGCAATTATATATACAAGATGGGGAATGTGCAAATGCAGGACGGTCGTATAGTGGGGGATGGAGAGGTTGACACCACGGCGTCCTCTCCGGACTCCGGAGGAGGATCGTTCATTGGACTCTCCAACATCCGGCGTCCATCCTGGATCAGGACTTCCTGGAGCATGGCTTTGCGGAGATCCAGATCATCCGGATCGACAACCGAAGGCACTTCCCCGCGTACCTCTCCAACGACGGACACTGCTGTTCAGACACCAGTCACCGTGCCCCCCGATTTCGGGACTCGGGTGAGTAACACGATAGCGGAGTACACTCAGAGTGCAGGAAGAGGGAACGGACTTAACCAGAACAACCCCTTCAGTATGAGGAGCCCCACTGGAGCTGGGGCCACACTGGAGGAGACCTTACTAGCTACAGACACAGACAACAGCTACCTGCCCATGCCCCTCAGCACAGGCCTCAACGTGAGCCATGGCTTCCCAGGGCTCCCCATGTCCCTGCCAGGACCCCTAGCCACAGACCCTGACCAGCCTGCGGCGCTATGTCGACCGAACTTTGGTAACCCCGATTTACTCCGGCTGACTCATATCGTACCGGACGATGAATTTCATCCGGATTCCCCGCTCATTGACTCCGGAGAAGGGTCTTCGAGTTCCTCCCTGGAGTCATTGCGGTTGGACACAGATTACGTGCTGGGTCGGGATGGGCTAGACGAAGGAGGGTCTCACACAGTGTCCCCAAGCCTGGCCCTGCTGCTTCGGGCTGCTCTGAAAACTCTGCGAAAAGAGAGCGATTGTCGCGAGGAGAAGCTGGCCACTCTGCAGAAAGTCAAAGAGCTGGTGGTGGACAAGGAGGAGCAGAGGGAGAAGATCTCTGACGACATGGTGTCCCTGGGCTACCCTGAGGTCTACAGTAAACTGGTACAGAGGTACGTCGAGGACGAGGGGCCCAACGGGGCATCGGCCGACGAGGGCGCCGAGGGCGAGTCACCAATGAAAACGCGGTGGAAAATCCTGGAGATTATATACCTGACTTGTGTTAAGATATCTGATAAGAGTGCGGCCTTTGGGAAGGCCTTAACAGACGCAGGGCTGCTGAAGACGACCACGGACACCTTAAACAGGGAGGACTACAAGAACAAGTGCACCGGAGAGGTGAGCGATATTAGGTTAATCCCCAATGCTATGGCTCGCCATATTGATTTTCCCCAATCGATTTATTGACATACATATAAAAAAGAAAGCCAGCTTCAGTGGGCAGTGGCTGCAGTGATAAATCTACATATCAGTGAACCAGGTTTCGCTTTATACGTGGTCGTAAAAACAGTGGTAAATGTCATCCGGGCTATTTCTGGTTTTTGTGGTTTGAATGCTGTCTGGTTTTGAGAGGATGCCAACGGCTGAAGGTCAAATGATACCCATGAATAGTGCAGTGCTATAGTTCAGAATAAAGGACTTTACACAACGGAAGGGTTGAAGCTGAACAGGCTAAGTTTATTAGATGTTATTGAATTATTGGCTTATATAGAAGTCTTTTACAATTACATTGGATGTACCGTAGGTAAAGCGAATATGATACCCTAGCTCTGTAATTGTAATGCTTCTCATCACAAAAGGCAAGAATGCCTAGGTCTTCTTCCTGAGAATGTAGAAAGTAACACTCTAACCCGCACTATCATGAATTGATTTCACAGAAATCCAATCATTTGAAACATGGAGCGTATAGATCTGTGAAGAGAATTTGGCTTACTTTGTCTTACAATTGCCATTTCTTTAGTTGATGAAAATGAGAATCATACAAAGCCTATTGAGAGTGCAATTAAAGGTGGAGGAACGATTTATTGACAAGTGTAGCGGTTACATTGATAACAATGTAAACGTATTTATGTCACGCTTTGAATACTATTAATACATTTACAATGCAATGGGCAATGAATGCATCGTTGCCCTAAACTGTTTTGAGAAGACGACTTAAATAGACTTAGGTTTACATCACATATTGCAATTAGGCTGGCATTATGTAACATATTACATTAGTCAAATACATAGTTTACTTCTGAAGAATCCTTTAGATAACATGCATATTTTAAAAAGATCATATCCTGTTATCATGATGATAGCCTGGCCACATATACCAAAGTTATGGTTTAATCAATCTATAGACTCAGTGTATGATACTTAATATCAGAAAAATGCAAAGTGGAATATTATATAACATAACGTATAATAGTAATGCTATTGCTAATGTTTAACATAACAGTAAGGGCTACATTATTCTGTCCCCCAGTTTTACTGTGACACGACGTCCTGGATGCTGGAGTTGGTGGGAAACTGTTACGACGACATCGCCCGGGACGACGATCTGCGGAACGTGTGTAAGAGGACGGTCGAGTGGTACGTATACACCCTTTGACATAGAAGTGGCTCCCCCTATATGAGTAGTGTAAGCAGTGTCAGGATTGAGTTGGAGGTTCATAGGGTGGGACACTGTTACGACGACATCGGCTTGGACGATGATCTGTAACGTCTGTAAATGGACAGTTGAGTGGTAAGTATACACCCTTTTGCATATAAGTGGCGCCCCCTTCTGGAGTGGTGTTACCATGGTAGGGTGGCTCTTTTGGGATCTCCGAAGGTTTAGGCTACCAGTCTAATATGGTTAACTTGGTCTTGATTTTCGCAGACAGGGGGAACTGGGTGTGTGATAATAGTGTTTCTTTAAAGATAACCATTGGATGATTGCACCTGACACAAGGAACCTAGAAGTTTAGCCCCGCCCCCATCACAGATGGGAAATGTGAATATCCGTAGGAAGTATTCCCCTTTGACCCTTTTCCGTTTGTGAGGGGATGCATGAAAAATGTCATTTTTCATCAAACCGATTTAAAAGTTTGGTGACAATCATGGGAAACAGACTTGACTCTCCCATTAGTCGTTCACTGTTCTACAATGGGTTCGTTTCGCTCAAAGGTATTAGGTATACGAGTCTAGCTGGAGGCAGCACCATGACCTGATTAGTCAGACTGTAGGGCAGTTCTCCCCCAGGACGGAGTCAAGTGAGTCATGGCCATGATTATGGATCATTTATTTCTCCTCTTTTATTTCACTTTAGAAGCCCATGTAGTTCCTATGTCGTAGCATGTGATGTTTACTTGTCCATACTGAGATCAGTCTAATCGGTAAAATGTAGAGCCTAAAATCAACGACGTGTTCTATCGATCCATAATTATTAGCACTCGACTTTTACAATAAAATCACATTTACATTTACATGAAGTTTGCATCGTCCATGCCATGTTCAAAAGTCAATTACACAATTGCAAAATCGCCAGGCTCAAATAGGCGGTTGGAATACAGGTTGAAGGACTGAGAATAATTCTCGATCTGACATAATGTTAATACAGCATATATATTTTCATGGTATCTTACGATCGTATTCAAATAGAATAGAAAGGTAAAGAAGTGGGGATGTGAATCATACCTCTTACACAGTATAATAAATACAAGCTTGTGCCATGTGTATATTATAGTGTAAGTAGTATAAGAAAAGAGTACCTTGATTCTTATCACTTACGTATTTCTTGTTATTCCATTGCACATCCTGATTATTAATGCGTTACTTCATCATGATGAATGTGCGTTGACGCAGTTAGTCTTGGATACTAATTGGTTGAAGATATAGCTTATAATAAACCCTATCAACCTTATTACAAAGATACCAGGAATGCTGTAATGAGTATCTCTAGGCTGATTTCCATGGGGCGTTTGCACTTAATCACCTTCAAATAAAAGGTTTATTCTCCAGCAACCAACATCTATTTAAATATGACTAAATGTACAAAGCCATCATTACGGTTGGTGAATAAATACATTGATTTGATTTTGCCCTACAAAGTCGCACAAGTATGATATTGAACATTATCTGCAATTGACTAGAGTATTTGGCCATCCTACTATTAGGTTTTGTTCTCCTCTAATCATCAGCGTGTGCAAACCATCAAAACAACTAGATTCGGTGTTGCCATAAATGCAATTTATTTTACTGTCCTAATTGGCCAACAACTTTCAGCTCCTATAGTAGTTATTTGCCCATTCGAAACCTGGGTTATTGCTCAAGGCAGATCAAGTCACTAAAGCTTAAGGTGGGTCACACCACGCTTATGACACTATAATAAGAAGGACCGCGGGGGGCATTCGAGGGTGGTCGTACAACCCATAGGGGATCGTCACATACCGAGGGCAAAGCCCGAGGTTTGTACGATCCCCATGGGTCATACAGCTACCCGAGGATGACCCCAAAGGTCCTTCTTTATTTTTTTTGTGATCCATATTCATTATTACCTCATAGTTCAACTGGAAGAACATGAACGAATGTACGTGAAGTTGATAAATAAAAAAATAAATAAAAAAAAAAAAAAAAAAAAATTATCACCAAAGAAATATTCAAAATATGTCACAATTAATGACACCGAGGAGTTCACAATGAGTGGTATGTATGGTCAGGCAATACGCACTGCCCACAATACGCACTGCTCGTCAGCAGAGCGGGTGATAATGCTCTCTTTGTACCAGGTACCTGGAGTGCGGTAACGAGTCGTTACGACTAAAAGCTGGTCAAACCATGCTGATGATGCTCCTCAAGGACCGCGTGGAGGACCGCCTCCAGGTGATGGCTGCGGCGGTGACGTCGGCGGAGGGGTCGGGGGGTGCTCCACCAGGGGGCGTGCTGTCGGCCGGGGGCGACCTGCTGGAGCCCACCTTCTCCCCCTACACCGCCACCACCACGGATGACACCACCACCGGACTCTCAGGTGAGAGGCTTTTGTATCTATCACAATACCTTCTCACTAAACAAAACATTTTTTTATGGTGCTTTTGATTCTCCAAAATGAGTATTTACTAACTTAAACATCAACAATAATACCCCAACACAATCCTACTTATCTGTACCAATATATTCTGTATGGACAAAAGCTGGTCTTCCTGTCAGCCCATCCATATGTGACAAATCTTATCATTTGTCTATTCCTTGGAAATCATTTGGTTTAAGACAAGCATGAATATTTTCTAATGCTCTTTAAATATATTTGAATAACAAAATACAAATTCTGCAAGACATGGTTCAAGGTCTTATTGATGTAAGGTTTATAGTCAGTTTGCCTTCATTTTACACATCTTGTAAATAATCTCAGGGAGCGAGGACGTGGCTGAGGCCCTGGCCCAGGAGTTGATCCAGCGGATGCTGGGCGGGGGACCAGGAGGTGGGGGACCGGCAGTACTTCTCCCCTAGCCCCTCTACAGACTATTCTAACTTTCTGGACCTTACCTTATCAGGCAGTGAGGACGTGGCCGAGGCCCTGGCCCAGGAGCTGATCAGACGGATGCTGGGCGGGGGACCAGGAGGTGGGGGGCCGGCGGTACTTCTCCCCTAGCCCCTCTACAGACTATTCTAACTTTCTGAACCCCCTTTACCTTATTAGGGAGTGAGGATGTGGCAGAGGCCCTGGCCCAGGAGCTGATCCGTGGGATGCTGGGTAGTGGACCGGGAGGTGGGGGGCCTGGCAGTACGTCTCCACTAGCCCCTTTACAGACTATTCTAACTTTCTGAACCCCCTTTACCTTATTAGGGAGTGAGGATGTGGCGGAGGCCCTGGCCCAGGAGCTGATCCGTGGGATGCTGGGTAGTGGACCGGGAGGAAGGGGCCCGGCAGTACTTCTCCCCTAGCCCCTTTACAGACTATTCTAACTTTCTGAACCTTTACCTTATCAGGGAGTGAGGACGTGGCTGAGGCCCTGGCCCAGGAGTTGATCCGGCGGATGCTGGGCGGGGGACCGGGAGGAAGGGGCCCAGCAGCACTTCTCCCCTAGCCCCTTTACAGACTATTCTAACTTTCTGAACCCCCTTTTACCTTATCAGGGAGTGAGGATGTGGCAGAGCCCCTGGCCCAGGAGTTGATCCGGCGGATGCTGGGCGGTGGACCAGGAGGCGGGGGGCCTGGCAGTTCTTCCCTAGCCCCTTTACAGACTATTCTAACTTTCTGAACCTTTACCTTACCAGGCAGTGAGGACGTGGCAGAGGCCCTGGCCCAGGAGTTGATCCGGCGGATGCTGGGCGGTGGACCAGGAGGTGGGGGGCCCGGCACTACTTCCCCCCTAGCCCCTTTACAGACTATTCTAACTTTCTGAACCTTTACCTTACCAGGCAGTGAGGACGTGGCAGAGGCCCTGGCCCAGGAGCTGATCCGACGGATGCTGGGCGGGGGACCAGGAGGAGGGGGGCCCGGCAGTACGGCCGACGACGTGCTCGACGACTTCATGGACGCCATGTCGCCTGAGAAGAGGAAGGTGCGGGAGGCGGAACACATGGCCGAGATCGGCATGCACACCGTCTACGTCCAGAACATCCGACGCTGGTGAGTGACCCTTTTTTTCAGTATTTGAAGATGAAATTTTAGTCCTCCAGAGGAAAATATGTCTTCTAAACTGTGCAGACATTACGGTCCAAGACCTGTCTCTCCAGCCAAGCAGGTTGCAATGTTATAAGATTGTAAATGAAGTTCTGTTTTGGTCCATTGGAGTTTTTGTCATCTTACTTTGTGATGTTGCAATGATACTATTTTGATGGTTTCCACTTAGATTGCTGCAACCTACTGTGGTTGTGTATTCATAACATTATAACAACAATCTGTTTTAACCTCTCCAAGCGAAGACAAGTTTATAACTTTCTCTCTTGCCTCAACATCGCCATAAAACAAGGATGGGATACATGCCATTTTAGTAAGTCATAGACTTATGAGTCAAAGAGGAATGGTTGCAGAACAGTACTTTTACCTCATAGTTTAGCTGGGTCGGTTCGTGTCGTGCGCAATCCTGGACCTTTCCCACATCAACCACGGACAAACATTAATGAGGGAAATATTCATCACGTGACCACCAATCTCTTTGTCCGATATCCCAAACAATCCCCCACTAATTACCCACGCTTTGTCCGCTAGGTTTATCCCGGGGAGGACTAATTGGCTGCAAACAGACACATTTATAGGCGACAGGCTAGGTGCAGAGACAATGCACACTACACGTAGCATACAGCCAGTCTATTGTTAATCCAATGTACAACGGAATTCATTACTACAACAGTTATGAAAAAAGATTTGGTTTTTTAATACCACATAAAGGGAATTAAGATTAATTCTCAAATGTGTAAAAAGCCTTTTCTGTGATTCTCAAGCATCTTCTTATTAAAGGTGGTGATCCACGATGCGACAAAATGCCAGCCGATTTTCTTCCTATGCAATTTTCACATATTTAGAAATATGTTATAGGTTAAACCTTTCAATGTTGTCAGAGCAATTTAGGAATATGTGATAATAAATAACATATCTTTATAGAATAACCATCGTTTTTCAAACTGATTTCTAAAATCGGTTCATAATCGGTCCAAAATCGAGTCGTGGATCACCACCATAAGTTGGTGTATATTATCCTTTCATACTCTAACCCAGGTTCCCCCTCTGTACCCCGCAGGTTAAAAGACCCGTCCCGATGCTTGGCCTTTAACGAGGACGGTAAGATGAGGTGTGCGTCCATGAGTGGTTCTCGTACATCTCATTACTAAGTTAGTGTATAATCCTTTCATACTCTAACCCAGATTCTCCTCTGTACCCCGCAGGTTAAAAGACCCGTCCCGGTGGCTGGCCTTTAACGAGGATGGTAAGATGTGGGGGTGCGTCCACGAGTGGTTCTCGCGCGTCTCCCTACTCAGCCGGGCGTCTGACCGTTTCTCTACGGCCGTGTGTGAGGCGGGCATGGTGGCCGTGCTCGCCGAGATACTCACCACCGAGCAGATCCACGAGGCGCACGCCCGCAACAACGTGAGCACCTCTATACATTCCCTAATTAGTGTGTTTGTCAGGGCTGTATGTATAGATTGGGAAGGATCAGGATACTAGAGCCAGTATTCCACTGGGCGATTCAAACTGACGGTAATATGGTAATATATAAACTTTCTCCAATAATGTGGCCAAAAGAACATCTATCTTATTACTATATCTTTCAAAAGAGAATCAAAGACTTATCTTACTGATATATAACATGTCAATTATTAACCCCTATTCCCACTGCCATTTATGAAATCAGGAGTAAAATCGGTTAGTGGAATATAGCCTTAACGCCGAGCCGCCAGTGGGGCTTATTGTGCGAGGCCCTGAGGTGTAGGAAGGTGTTGGTATTATTCCCATAGTCATTGCGTTGGATGGAGTTTAATAGTAGTGTTTTCGTACGATTCCCCCTAGACGTGAACCACTTACGGGTTTCACTTGCAGATTGAATGAAGACTCATTACGGGTATACCTGGGCAGTTGCAATATACTAATTTGTTGTCTGTCCTTGTTAACCACGTATATAAATTCATAGTTTCGTAGAAAGACCTCCAATGTAGCGATAGTGAGCTGATAACCATTTCAAGTTGTAATTACCCCTCGTGGTTTAGTAGATCTTTCTCAGGAATGCATGGGGAAGGAGGATCCTATGTGTTAATCAAGTCTATTATGGCGCCTTTATCCAACATAATGTACATACTGTGATGGTCATACACAATTATTCAAGCCTATTACAGTGCACACCTCCAACATAATTATTATAGCAACTACTAATGACTACATGCAATCAATTTCTAGTATAATATCTTTAAGGCCATATTCCATAGTACTTGTTGCCTCAACTCAGAATCTCCATGGTTATTTTCGATGTCAGTGTCATTCACTTTCCCACGAGTTTTCGACCAACTTTCGGCCCTGGCCATCCTGCCCCGTAAAGTCCTCCTCATTCCTCCTTACAGAAGGTCAAAGAGGTCATCACCTCGGCCCTGGCCATCCTGCCCCCTAAAGCCCTGTTTACATACTTTCCCACCTCTCCCCTCCTGCAGAAGGTCAAAGAGGTCATCACCTCGGCCCTGGCCATCCTGCCCCGTAAAGCCCCGTTTACACACATTCCCACCTCTCTCCTCCCACAGAAGGTCAAAGAGGTCATTACATCAGCCCTGGCCATCCTGCCCCCTAAAGCCCCGTTTACATACTTTCCCACCTCTCTCCTCCCACAGAAGGTCAAAGAGGTCACCTCGGCCCTGGCCATCCTGCCCTGTAAAGCCCCGTTTACACACATTCCCACCTCTCTCCTCCTTACAGAAGGTCAAAGAGGTCACCTCGGCCCTGGCCATCCTGCCCTGTAAAGCCCCGTTTACATACATTCCCACCTCTCCCCTCCTTACAGAAGGTCAAAGAGCTCACCTCGGCACTGGCCATCCTGCCCCGTAAAGCCCCATTTACATATATTCCCACCTCTCCTCCCACAGAAGGTCAAAGAGGTCATCGCGTCGGCCCTGGCCATCCTGCTCAGCGTCACCAAGCTCCGGGCTGCCTCCAAGTGGCTCAGGGGGGTCAAGGTCAAGGACTCGGTCAAGCGCTATGCCCTCAGCAAGGACATCAACATCAAGGTCAGGCCCTGCGAGGGAACAGCATATTGTTAAACCTTCATTGTAGCATAGGTCAAAGACTACTTCTTCATGTATCAAATGAAAGCTAATTTCATTATGTTATCAAGAAATCTACATAATTCTTGCATAACCAATTACCAGATACATTTCTGCCCTAAATAGCTCTTGTGTTTTATCAACACACTTCGCCTAATACAGCCAAATAAAATTGTATAGCAGGGTTAAAAATAATGTTAGGAACAAAAACGTTTTTCCCAAACCCATAATTTGCTACAAACCCTTTCTCAAAATATTTAGAATGTTTCTTAATATAACACACCAGGGACCAAATTTTCGTGACTAAATAAGCTAATCAGGGAAATTTTGATTAGGGCCTCGGGTTCAGCAATTTTGTATTTTACCAAATTAACAATGTTATTGCAAAAAGAATCCCAAAGAGGGATTACAAGGTGAAAAATTATACATGATATACATAATTTCTTGTGAAATGTCCCTGATTACCCAAATAAGTTACGAAGATATGGGCCCAGAAGACTATGCCACAATATAACATATATTGTGGCAATGTTTTTACAGGGCCTGGCGGTGCTGGTGCTGGCCAACCTGGATGCTGTCACCCTGCTCTCTGGTTAATAACACATCTCGTACTCACTCCCCAGTTGGTTATATATAGTTAAATCCCCTATGCGGTGCTACAGGGCCTGGCGGTGCTGGTTCTGGCCAACCTGGACTCTGTCACCCTGCTCTCTGGATAATAACACATCTCGTACTCACTCCCCAGTTGGTTATATATAGTTAAATCCCCTATGCGGTGTTACAGGGCCTGGCGGTGCTGGTTCTGGCCAACCTGGACTCTGTCACCCTGCTCTCTGGATAATAACACATCTCGTACCCACTCCCCAGTTGGTTATATTATATTTATATGTATGCAGTGTTACAGGGTCTGGCGGTGCTGGTTCTGGCCAACCTGGACTCTGTCACCCTGCTCTCTGGATAATAACACATCTCGTACCCACTCCCCAGTTGGTTATATTATAATATGTATGCTGTGTTACAGGGTCTGGCGGTGCTGGTACTGGCCAACCTGGACTCTGTCACCCTGCTCTCGGGCTGATATCCCTGCCATACCTTGGGTTAATAACACATCTCATACCCACTCCCCAGTTTGTTATACATACTTATATCCCCTATGCGGTGTTACAGGGCCTGGCGGTGCTGGTTCTGGCCAACCTGGACTCTGTCACCCTGCTCTCTGGATAATAACACATCTCGTACCCACTCCCCAGTTGGTTATATTATAATATGTATGCTGTGTTACAGGGTCTGGCGGTGCTGGTACTGGCCAACCTGGACTCTGTCACCCTGCTCTCGGGCTGATATCCCTGCCATACCTTGGGTTAATAACACATCTCATACCCACTCCCCAGTTTGTTATACATACTTATATCCCCTATGCGGTGTTACAGGGCCTGGCGGTGCTGGTTCTGGCCAACCTGGACTCTGTCACCCTGCTCTCTGGATAATAACACATCTCGTACCCACTCCCCAGTTGGTTATATTATAATATGTATGCTGTGTTACAGGGTCTGGCGGTGCTGGTACTGGCCAACCTGGACTCTGTCACCCTGCTCTCGGGCTGATATCCCTGCCATACCTTGGGTTAATAACACATCTCATACCCACTCCCCAGTTTGTTATACATACTTATATCCCCTATGCGGCGTTACAGGGCCTGGCGGTGCTGGTTCTGGCCAACCTGGATTCTGTCACCCTGCTCTCTGGTTAATAACACATCTCGTACCCACTCCCCAGTTGGTTATATAGTTAATCCCCTATATGATGTTATTACAGGGCCTGGCGGTGTTGGTACTGGCCAACCTGGACTCGGTCACCCTGCTCTCCGGCCGGCTGACAGAGGAGGACGATGATGAGAGTAACGTGGGGCTGGACTTCACCACAGAGGACATCGACCTGCTGCTGGCCACCTACCTGGCCTATAAGACGGAGGGCGAGGCCATGGGAGCCTTCCTCGCCAGGACCAACTTCCCTGAGCTCTGCGTGCAGGAGCTGAGGCACCACATCTCCGCCAACGAGGTCTTCCAGGTCAGAGCTGACTCATTTTTGTAAAATATTTTTCATCCTTGTTTTAGGAGAAACATAAGGGTTGTTTTTTTACAATTCTGGGTGGACAGAAAAAAAACTGACTCTTTATTTCAGGGTCCCTTGCCCATAGATTATCAAAAAGCTTAGTTTTTCCTTTTAATTTCACTTGAATATTCTTAAAGTGTTTTTTAAAAAAAATGAAAAAGGAAATTAAGGCCCACGGGGGTTATCCTTGGGTAGCAGAACAAAATGACAGTTCTACCCAAGGATGACCCCTAAAGTTCTTCTATGTTTTTTTTCATCCTAGCGGAAAAGGAATACTCAGCTAACCATGAAAAAAGACAAAGTCTGGTTTGGCTACGTGTAGACCTAGTTGGCTACAAGACCTAGTTATACTAAGGCTACAAATAGAGACATAACCAGTTACCATTGCCTGCCTCACTCTCCAGCACATTCTTACTATAGGTCACCTGCTATTCAGGACGGCAGCGCGTATGCCACCTCATTACAGCCATGCGTCTCTCAATAAGAGTTCTAACTTCACCTAATCACATATTAACCTAACCCCACTGTTTCCCGTTATCCAGGACGAGACCTGGGAGCGTGTGCACCGGCTGATGGCTGCCATGCACCTCTTCTCCAACAAGAGTTCTGAGTTCGCGGCGGCCCTGTGTCAGGAGGACATCGTGACCCCCCTGAGGGCTGCCATCTCCTCGCCCCGCCTCCGGGCCCGCATCGAGGATGAGGTAAGGACACCTGAAGAAGGAACATGCACAGAAATTGTATCAAATGTTTTCAGGGGTGTATTGACTTGGTTGCTGAGACACAGAAGCGTACATGTTCCAATGAGCCGATGATTAAATTACTCTTACTCCGCTATATGTTTTTTCAAACAAAAGATGTTGTGTACATACATGGTGTTTGTGTGAATTAATCTTGGAGGCAATTTCTTAAAGAAATATGGGTCAGAGGGCCACAATAAATTATCCCAGTCACCAAGCGGTTACTCATAGCTGCAGTGGAATAGAAGGGCTAATTTCACCTATCAATTGTAGGATATGGCTTTACCCTGCCACCTAATATCCTATTCCACAAGAATAGCTCGAATTTTAGAAATCCCATATGTTACGCTATTTATTTCATCATAATACAATGTCACTAAGCTCTATGTCACAAAGGATTTTTAAAACCGGTCATATCAAATATAGGGGTAAAAGGTCATTATAGATGCTTCAGTTGTATGTACGTGTCAGCTTATTTCCCTTTTTTGAACTTCAGCTTACTTATATCGGCCTTCGGGACATGCCTATAGACCTTGTGCAGATGACGTCACAACGTACAAAAATAGCTGGCTGTCATATTGGTGATCAATCTATTTTCAATATTATTACTGATTTTTTAACATTTAAAACGAATATTTTTAAAATCAAGTCGTTCAACAATCCTCACTCTGTAAAATTTTGAATTTTGAATAAATTTCACAGCCACGTGGTCATGATCACCACGTGGTGATCACCATAAAGTTATCACGTGACCTTATCTGCACAAGGTCTATAATATACAGTTTCTCAATCAAATACCGTAAGATAAGGAATAACTCGCAGTCAATTTCCATACAATATACAAATAAAAGCTCATTAGACCAAATTTTGTTGTGAAACTGGAAAACCAAACATTTAAGCTTATCCAGGTGATCTATGCCTTTTGCTGTAAGAAAAGGGGTTGACTCTCGATGTTAAGACGAAGTAGTGCAGTAAAAGTGGGCACTGTGGATGGCAAAGGGTGGCCACAGTAAGCAGCACATGAAAACAGGACAGGGACTCGGGCAGGCAGATGACCTGCTCTTTACACCTTATGGAAGAAATACACCTATCAATAACGACTGGGCAATGAAGCTTAGTTGTCCATCTAAGCCATCTAGCAGATAGCATCAAGTATTCTAGTTAATGTCATGTACGAATATAGGGTGATGCTTCATTGTTGTCAGTAGTATAGGGAAATGGGAAAATGGTGCAGGCCCAATTATGTAAATACAATTACATAGGCTATAGCCTCGCCCTTATCAATGTAAATTTCATGTTTATTCATAGCTCGAATGGGGGTTATTGGTCTTAATATTGAGTAGGGAGGGACATTAAGGTGTATTGTTTAAGTATCGGATATAGGATGATATACCATCACAACAGTGTATATCAATACATAGGCCTAATACCTACATAACCATAACGTTAGAGCATAGATATAGAGACTGTTGGTTTACTCTACATCTATGGTTAAAGGTAACATCAGAAAACGTAGAAAACTTTGAATTCTATAAAAAGAGAATGTAAAAGACATTCTTATGAGATCTAGATTGATCTATCTATATGATGGCTGTGTGATGATAATGTCTGTCATTATCTTCCAGAACTCTCGCCGCATGCTGCACGCCTGTCTGAGCCTGGTCCACCACTGTGTCCGTCTTGACTTCAAGGACAAGTTCTTAGTACCCAGCCTCTGGGACAACATCCACTTCTATGCAACCCTGTCGGACCCGGAGAACCCGCTCCGCTGGGCCGCCTTCCTCGCCTTCTCCCACATCCACGCCTACGTCACTCACCAGCCACCAGCCAATGGCCTGTCCCACTCCGCGTCATGTGACCCGGCAGACTCCGCCCACCTGCTGACGTCATCGCGGCCCAGCTCTCTGATTGGTCCCAGCACCAGTTCGGACGCGCTGAGCTACTCAGCAGCGTCTGCCGAGAGCAGAAACGCCGCCATTTTGATAAGTCAGCAGCAACAAACAACTGTCAGTGCCACGGCGTCGCCCGGCCGGACTAAAAATAAAAAAGTTGTCGTGAATAAGTTCCCGTCCTTGCGTGAGACGCACGACGATGTGAAGTTTCTAAACAAGCTGTGGCATACGACCAATGAGCAGGAGGAACCTGTGCTGGGAGATTTCATAGCGGCGACGGGAGGGGCGGAAATACACACCGGCCTGATGGAGCAAATGGTGGCCCACCTACCCGTTATCACGAGCGCCGCCAATATCGAAAAGGTAGGTATAGGCCTACTATTACTAAATTTTATTGTCATGTAGAGTACTGTTTTCAATAGGCCCCTAATTATTTATGATTGTCTAAGCTACAGACAGGCTACCAACGGTGGGTTAAAACAAGCCTGCAAGTCTCAGTCTGCTATTAGGCCTACCAACATAACCACTATCCTCTACTGTCATCTATCACTTCTTTCCTCTTTGTTCGTCTGTGTTGATGTGACCCTCAAAAGAGCCCCCTCAAAAACAGTTACTTCATGGTTCCCTTCATGTAGTCTATCCATGCCATTCCTATTCACGTGACAGTTATCACGCTGTTAAAAAAAAACGTAACTTTAACAGTTAGGCCTATATACTGTAAACCTCAACAGTATAATACCGTATTCTATTTTACGGTTATCTACCATAATATCATTGCAATTTACAGTAAATTTACGGTAAAAGTTCGGCAACATAGTTGCCAGTACTTTACCGTAAATTTGACGGGATTTTTTTAACAGTGCATCTACTCCTCTTACGGTTCACATCTAGAGTAAAGGGCATTACATGACGTTCAGGCTGTCTGAAGCATTACAATATCCTACAGGGGCCTTTTGTAATGTTCTCTCTTTATTGTTACAGGTAAAGTTGCTGTTGGTCAATATGAACAACCTGGCCATTATCAATTGTTACTCCCACCTCCCTTTTCAATATTCTGAGTTTACACAGTTACCATTGCCACTTCTTCTCTGCTTGACCTGGCCGTTGTTGCCCTCCAACTCCCCCTCTCCTTCCTACACTCAAACAGTTACCATTACCAATTACTCTGCCCACAGGTGAAGATGTTATGTGTCGGGACCAATAGATTTCCCTGAACACAAATAGTATAAATACCCTATACTCTACAGGAGTAGCACTCTAGACCGACTCACTTCTATCAAACTCTGTGTAATATCATCTGAGAGGCCAGCCCTGTGGGGAATACCCACAGAAAGGCCTCTGATCTGTTACAAAATGTCTGAGTAATGGACCCCTCTCCATGTCGCAACAAGATGGAGACTTCATGTCGCAACAAGATGGAGGCGCCATGGCGCAACAACATGGAGGGTCCCTGATGAAACAACATGGATTCCAAAATGGCACACTGTCATGGAGGAGATACATTGTGAAATAGTTACGAAACTCCCCTCTGAAATAGTTGTGAAACTCCCCTCTAATAGGAGTATATAAGGAGGCTCAGTTGCCTCCTACAGACAGTCTTCCCTGAGGCTCCAACTCCACACACTACCGGTCTGAGACCCAGCCGACAGCTCTACCCAAGACTTCAAGAGTGGACCCAAGACCGGTAGATGAACAGCACGTTCAGCACTTATCACCAGCAGTCCAGGGTTCATAGAAGTATTGAGGTAAGCACTCAGACTGGAGTGTTGTGTGGTTGTTGTACTTGGTATCACTCACTGTATTCTGACCAATTATTGAGATATATATATATATTATTGTAAACTAGGAATTAATAAAAGGTTGACACTGTATTTGACTGTGTGGCTCTTCTCTCCTAGATTGTCCAAAGTTACTGTGTGGATATTGTATCCAGCAGGGAGTACCTCTACAGTACTCTACTTAAGCTAGCTTACCCTTTATAAAGACGCCGATTTATTATAAGCAATACCATCCCGCTCACTCTCACATTAAGCATTACTATTAAGCCCTATATCATAATTGAGACCCCCGGCGCACATGGTGGAGAAAAACCCTTTTATTGACACTTTGGACACGGTATAGGAGAGTTCACACTGTTAACTGCAGTAGATTACCTTAAGCCACCCGATTATCATTGCAACCAGCATATACATACGTCAGGTTGACATACCCCCTCTTTATTGCATGCCAATAACCTGTCACCACGCCTCCCCCAAAGAAACTCAGTAATTTACCCCAAAGAACGGGGCTCAGAAGTCAGGGTTCAGTACCACCTTTTTCACTAACATACGTACCAGTTAGAACAAGGAACATGGCAGATAACAATGATAGGGATAATGCCCCAGCAGAACCCCTTTTGGGTCATGGAAATGAACAAGAGGAGGAGGACGTCCTCCAACAAGAACAGGAACAACACGACGGCGACGAGCAGGATGCCGACCAAGACGACAGACATGACGAAGAAGTACCAGTATCTGTAGCTGACAGTGCAGAGGACGACCATCAATCAATAGACCAGAACTCTGTCCAGCAAGATGATCCAGATCAAGGTAAGAATAAGGACAAGAAAGACGTTTCGTTACGTCCTCAGAAACCAGCCAAGGTCAAACTACCTAACCTTCCAGTACCAACATTCTCTGCCCACCACAAGGAGGATGTAACAGTCTTCTTTGACCAGCTAGAGAATATCGCTGAGATTTATGGATGGTCAGGTCGGCTGACCCTAGAGACCGCGCTAGCTTCCTTTAAGGCCAATGCACATGCATGGGCAATGGAGCTTAGCCGGGATCAGAAGAAAGACTATCAGAAGTTTAAGGACCTTGCCATAGAGACCTTTAAGAAATCAGTTCCATCTTGGCTAAGGTCGAAAAAGCTTATGGAGGTGCAACAACGACAGGGCCAAGACTCTCAGGACTTCGCGGCTGCCCTGCGAAAGATACAACTGACCTTACAGGCGCCGTCAGACGCCATGCTGTCGGCCTATCTCTGTGGCCTGAATGAGAAACTGGCCCAGATGGTGGCCATACATGACCCTGAGTCATTTGAAGAAGCCGCAAGAATGGCAAAGAAGTTTGAGGCAATAGTAGGCACCGGTGGAGACCGGGAATATAATAACAGCCGTAGAAACAATAACACTTACAAACAAAACCCACCACAGGAAAACTATCGCCGCGACAACTCTTACCACCCTGATCAGGCGCAGCAACCTCGAAATAGGGCTCAGCGGTGGCAAGGTAATAGAAATCCAACGGCAAATGAAGTACAGAGAGAGGAGAATCCACAAGATAGGTGGACACCTACAGGTGGTAGGCCACAAGGCCTATACTGCTCCATGCATGGTGAATGCGCTCACAAAACCTCTGACTGCAGACAAATCAAAAGACAGCAGAGGAATTTAAACGGACAAAGGGCTCCCGCCCCCACGGCCGGGTCGGGCCCCCGAGGTTGGCCGTCAAACCAGAACACAAACAGGCAGACAAAGTCACAATAAAACTTCGTCAGCAGGATGCAGGCTCACATACCATTAACATCAGTATGGGAGAAAATGTAGTGTCAGCAATGATAGACACAGGTGCCAGTGACAACTTCATATCAGCCGCTGTCTTCAGAAAGCTATCTAAGAAAGCCATCATCAAAAGTAGACATATTGATGAGGTTGCCACGTTGGCAAATGGATCGGAATACAGGCTTAAACAAAAAGCTCTCCTGCGATGGAGGGTAGGTCACATCCATTTCAAGTCACACTTCTATGTCATGAAAACCATGTCATATGACGCAATCTTGGGGCGTTCATTCTTTGACATAACCAACGCAAACATAGACTTTGCGTCAAAAACGCTGACACTATCTCAACCCATAGAAGCCAGAACGATAGATAAGGTAATACTGCCACCACACTCTGAATCAGTGCTCCCTCTGGAGACTGACACCGGTATGATCGACGGCATGGAGGTAATTGTCCGCCCGATATATGACAATAGCGAGGGGACAACATGGACCGCACATACCCTGTCAACCATCAGAAGTAATAGAGTCTTAGTGCAACTGCTGAACACAACTGACAAGCCAAAAATCATTAAACAAGACACTGTCCTTGCAATGATCGACATCCCGACAGAGATCAATGACGAAATAGGCACGAACCCTAGTGAAGGACAGTTATTTAACTTAGACAATTCTGCACTGTCTGAAGAAAACAAAGATAACTTCCTAGACATGCTAAATAGAAACAGGGGTGCATTTGCAAAGGACATGTCAGAACTTGGTCATTTCACAGACCTACCAATGAAAATAGAAATAGAACCAGGCAAAACACCGCCCACAACTCGACCGTACAGAGCGTCACCGAAAATACAGAGCATTATTGATGAGCAAATCCAAGAAATGCTAGACGCTGGGGTGATTGAAGAGAGCAATTCCCAATACAGTTCACCTATAGTCATGGCAAAGAAAAAGTGTGGCTCATACAGACTCTGTATTGACTACCGAAAGATAAATGCTATGTCACTAAAACGACCATTTCCACTCAGAACAAGAGAACACCTCTTTAATCTTGTCGCGTGTCAAAAACCAGTCATTTTCACCTGCCTTGACCTAATGGCCGGGTACTGGCAAGTTGAGATGCATGAAGATTCAAAACAATATACAGCATTCTCAACACAAAACAACACCTACCAATTTAGAAGGGTACCATTTGGTTTGACTGGGGCACCGTGGCATTTTAGCAGGTCAATAACTCAGCTGCTAAAAGGACTTGATCCTGTCATTGCGGCAACCTACTTGGACGACTGTGTTATATTCTCAAGATCCCAAGAACAACACATCAAAGATGTGGAAACAGTCATCACAAGGCTAGCAAGCAGAGGCCTCAGGCTTAACCCAAAGAAATGCGACTTTGCAGTCGAAGAATGCCACTTCCTTGGCCATGTATTGACACCAGAAGGTATCAAGCCACAGCAAAAGCTTCTAGACAAAATCCAAGACTTCCCTAGACCAACGAACGTCAGAGGTGTAAGAAGATTTCTAGGGCTCATCCAGTATTATGCGGCATTTATACCAAACATGAGTGAAATGACAAAACACCTTCACAAGTTCACAATGAAGGGAGCACGCTTTCAGTGGGACGAAAATGCAGAAACCAACTTCAGAAAATTGAAGGAACTCCTGGTTTGCCCACCAATCCTGGTTCACATAGATTACTCACAACCAATCTATCTCCTCACAGATGCAAGTTTAGACACAGTTGGCTCGGCTTTATGTCACAAGATTAACGACAAATATCGACCGATAGCCTTCTACACCGCAAAAATGAATGGGGCACAGAAAAACTACTCAATTTCTGAGAAAGAGGCCCTAGCGATATTTGCGTCACTCAAACACTTCGAGCCAACAATAGAGGGATACCACATATCAATAATAACCGATCACTCACCGTTGGTTAACATATTTGAGGCACCTCACAAAGCACCGAGCCCAAGGCTCAAAAGATGGACGCTCTATATGCAGTCATTTTCCTATGATATCCAGTATCATGAAGGGAAAAGTCACTACCTGGCAGACTATGTCTCCAGACTAGAGTCCGAGATAACTCTCCCGGAGAATGACTTCCCTGACCTAGGCAAGGATGTTTTGTTCCCAGAAGCAGAACATAGAGTGGGAAATGCAGCTGTAACTCGATCAAAAGCTACAAAAGTAGAACAAACCCAAGAACTGAAACAGAAAAATATCAAACAGCCAAATGCAAACCAAAAGACAGAGCCTTGCAGAAAACCAAAGGAAAATGAGGCTGAAAAAGATGGTTTTGCCGACCTTAACCAAGAAGGCATCATTAATCATCAAATGCAAGACGAATTCTGCAGGGACATACGGACATACCTGAAAGATAAAAAGCTGCCGACTGACGCTACAAGGGAGAAACTCACCCTCACCCATGCCGACCACATGGCTATCGAGGAAAATGTCTTGATCTTCTACCCACATATCAAAAAGAAAGGGGCAAAATATGTGGAGCTGGAAGGCAAAATAGTAATCCCAGGCAACCTACAAAGAAAGGTTATTGCTTTGTTGCACGACAACATCATGTTAGGTTCGCACGTAGGGAGAAATGTTTTGTATGACAAGATATACTCCAAGTACTGGTGGCGAGGTATGACCAAAATGATCGCAGAATATGTGAGAACATGTGACACATGTACTAGGAAAAAGAGGGTGGCGCACGCTAACCACCCAATGCAAGTCTTTGACGTCCCCCCACGCCCATTCAGCCACATCGCGATTGACGTCATTGGCAAAATAAAACCATCCAGGGAAGGACATGAATACATCCTCACTGTGATATGCATGCTCACAAACTTTTGCGAGGCTGTACCAATGAAAGACCAAACAAGTACAGATATTGTAGACGCACTCATTGAAAATGTCTATACCAGGTATGGACCCCCAATAGCCGTACACTCTGACAACGCAACGCCACTCCTGTCAAAACTGACAAAAGAAGTCCACAGAAGACTAGGGATAAAGCAGACATTCACGTCGGGTGTAAATGCAAAGGCGAACGGCCGCGTTGAGCGCATACAAAAACAACTTCAGTCAGTAATTTCATGTTACGTAGACACGAACAGCGAAAACTGGCATAAAATCCTTCCTTACGCACTCTACAGCGTTAGAACGTCAGTGACGTCACGACTGGGTGACAGCCCATACCGCCTGCTTTACGGCCACGCACCAAGTCTCCTGCCGATTGACAATGATAAACGGGAACAAAAACCACTCCCATTATCGGCCGCAGACTACCTACACGATCTAGAGAAACGCCTTTCCATTATCCGTGAAATGGCACTAGAACATGGCGAGAAATATACAAACGCAATGAAGCAGAAGTTAGATAGCAAAGCGAGAAAGCATAACTTCCAAGTTGGGCAACAAGTGGTCATCTATGATCCCAAATACAAACTTAAACCCCTTGGTAAGTTTTCATATATCTACTCCCACCCCCATGAAATCACAGAGATAGTCTCTGACTGTCTGGTACGTCTTAAGGACTTAAACACAGGCCGTATTCTCAAGCGCCTGACAAATGTGAACAGACTAAGACCGTACTACAAAAGACAAGATGAAGCCACCCCTAAGCAGATACCGGCCAAGGTAGACCACAGGGATAGGTTCAGAGATAGAAAAGGTGAAGTCTATCACCCAATTAAGAGGGTAATCACATCACGCAAAAAAAGCAGGGAAAAAGGAGTACAAAGTACACTGGGCAGATGGCTCGGTATCGTGGGTTAGCGAAGACTCCATCTCACCAACAGACAGGCTACAACTAGTAAAATAGGCAAGATAGCAGGTAAATTATGATTAACATTAATACAACTATGAATAACATTAACAAACACGGGCTGGAGATACACAGTTTTATTACCTCTCATTGCGCGACTACTAGTATGTAGGATATACTATTATCATTATGATAACTATACTCGGATAAATATCAAAACTATCCCAACAGGGTCTTTGGTATAAAATATACTGTCATTGATCTACTCTGATAAATATCGTAAACTATCCCAGTAGTATAGAGTCTCTGGTATAAAATATAATGCCATTATTCCACGCCGGATAAATATCATAAACTACCCCCAGAAAATAGGGCCTAAGGTATAAAATACGCATTGGATTAAGATGATCCTAAAACTAAGATAGCATGGACGGATATAAGATAAGATATGAAATGTCTATGGATATGATAAGGATATATAATGTCCACAGCATCAGATGCTCATGCTGCCTCCCGCAGGCGGCCCACCCTCCGGATCACTGTCACCGGGGAAGGACCCTCCATCAGCCGAAGATGCTTGGTCGCCAGAGATAAAATCTTGTACATCAGCCCAGGCTTGGTCGCTCTTCATCTGGAAAACATACAATACAAACGAAACAATGAGTGACCGAATTACAGAAATAAACACTGTTGGCACACATCAAACAAACAGCAAGCAAACATTCGAGTCAGTATGCACAAAATAACTACCCTTACAGCAGCAACCTCACTGCTACTCGTGAACTCAAACTCCTAGAAAAACAAGGTAAGAGTTATCACACAAATGGAGGCAGACAGGACTGAACCACCTGCGAGAAAGGGCTACAACAAATTATTAATGCAGGTTATCCTCCACACAGCCCGCCTGCTCAAACCTAGGTTCTGAGGATGGTCGACCATACTAAGCCCTTTCCATAAAGGCACACACATCAGCCAAACAGGCTACAAGCACACAAGGGTAGGGAGAGCCGCCATGGCCGATGGTTCCTGATCAGCTCCAGACGCCAAGGTAATAATAGTCGCACTCCACCAGGGCAAATCTCCAACACATTCATAATGTAACACTCACAAATGCACAAAATTCATAATTATATTTGTGTATATCAATCACAACAAGTGTCACCCGAAATGATACTGAACTAAGCCCCTGATTCTTTTCCTTAAGTTATCAATAACAAATTAAGAAGGAAAGAAAATAAAGCCATACAAATTTGACTCATTACTGCAAAAGACCCAAGTTGTCGTTATGAAAACTCAATACACACCTTGTCGTTTCCCTCGTCGAAGGCAGCAGACTCGCCCTCCAGCATGGTTAATTCATCACCAATCGTCAAATTCGGTAGAGTGTATCCATCCTTCGGAGTGCAGAACTTGATGACGGAATCAAGGCGCGCCATGCGCTCGGAGAAGGTAGCGGTGCTGGGCCGAGGATGCTTGACTGCACTCCAGTTGATGGCTGGTGCAGCAACGATGGGAGGAGCCACACTGCTATCCACACTAGTTGATGGGACAGCAGTGACCAGCTGACTTGCATTGGCCACCATAGAACCCCCACCACCGACTGCATCAGGTGATGGAGCAGCCGGGACCAGTTGATTTGCAGGGGCCGTTGGAGGAGCCCCAATGCCGACCTCACTTATTGATGTATCGGCTGGGACTGGCTGAGCTGCGGAAGGAGCCTGACTGCTGACCACACTGGTCGACAAACCAGCTATGACCGGCTGAGCTGCAGAGGCCACGGAAGGAGCCTGACTGCAGACCACACTAGTCGACAGACCAGCTAGGACCAGTGGACCGGGGGGACCCAGAGAAAGAGCCCCGCTGCTGGCCACACTAGTCGTTGGCACAGCAATGACCAGCTGACCAGTGGGACCCATGGTAAAGGCCCTGACGCTGCCCGCACTTGTCGATGGGCCAGCCACGACCAGCTGACCGGCAGAAACCACAGTGGCCCCACTGCTGACGGTGGTGGTTGACGGACCGGTGACAGCCAACTGATGTGCTGGGGCCACAGGAGGAGAGTGCCCCTGCATGGAAGCCTGGCTTGTCACTGTAGAACAGACCTGGACCGCAGCGGGTTTGGGAGCCAGGATGACCTGGCCAGGGGTCCCCGATGCCGCAGTCACGGCCAACAGGGATCGCCCGCGCTTGACAGCCAACACGGGACGTGGAGGTTCGATGGCCGGGGATGCCGACTGCATGGGTTCGGGTGACGTGCTCTTTGGAGTGGTAGCGGCCTTCACTCTGGCTGAGCGGCGTGGTCTCTTGGCCTCGGGTGACAAAATTCGAACGACCTGCACACCATGTACTTCACCGCTGAGTTTGGTCTGCACCGCCGTGTCAGCTTTTGGGGTTAGGTTGAGAAGGCCAAGCTCATAATAACCAGTCGGGTAACCACCTATGGACGGGCCATTCCGGTCGCGATCCTCAACCACCCCGTACTTCATCGGTCTGCAAATACAAAAACATATGGCATGATTAGCTAATGTCACATTTAAAAGCAACAATTCAACAACTTCCCTAGGGCCCTGATAAGAAGTAATCCGATAAAACTCTAAGTAAAACATACTAGGAAGCGAATACAATTAACAAATTACTGAGGGGGATACATTACCATGCCACCTAACAGTAGACACTGGAACTAATCCACGTGCACACAAATTGGCCCACTGCCAATTGACCGGGATAAAACACATCCCCCAGACACAACGAGGTCACGACTGATTTAAATCAATGACCAGAGCTACCATAATTAGGCTTCAATTAGCAACACACTGACCAGAGTATTACATTACAATTAGCACTATGCCAATGAAGATTACCTTATTAGACCACACTATAAGCAACTCAGTCAGCAAGGGCACACCTTGTTCCACTAAAAACAGAGCTGTACTGCTCTCAACCACATTACTATGCTGTGAGCAGCTCTGTAATGCTCTGCTGCCCCTTATCACGCTTTAGGCAGAAAGATACTGCTCAGAAACGCCTTAATACACTCTAGGCAGCCCTGTACTGCTCAGAGGCGTATTATTATGCTGTGAACAGCTCCATTACCTTCATAAACAGCTTATCACGCTGTTAGCAGCCCTGTACTGCTCAGAGGCAAATTATTATGCTGTGAGCAGCTCCATTACGCTCAGAAAGGGCTTATAACACTGTAAGCAGCCCTGTACTACTCAGAAACATATCATTACGCTGTGAGCAGCTCCATTACGCTCAGAAACAGCCTAGTACACTATAGGAAGCACTGTACTACTCAGATCACATTATTACGCCGTGAGCAGCTCCATGACGCTCAGAAACGGCTTAATACACTGTAAGCGGCCCTGTACTGCCCAGAAACACATTATTACGATGTAAGCAGCTTTGTACTGCTCAGAAACTATTTAATACTTAGTTAACAGGTCTACCAGGTACCCAAGAACTACCTTGTTGCGTTACAATGGGCCCTACGCCAACGAGGCTTACCTTATTAGACTACACTATGAGCAACTCAATACAGCAAAAATACACCTTGTTTCGCTAAAAACAAAGCTGTACTGCTCTTAACCACCTTATTACGCTATGGTTAGGCTTTAAGCCAGCAGGGCTACCTTATTAATCTACAATTATCTGATTATCATTGCACTCACCAGGGCTATCCTATTGTGCTAAAATTAGCATTATACTTGCCAGAAGCTACTTTAAATACGCTATAAGTAGCCTTATACTCACTAGATCTACCTTATGATGCCATGATAACCCTATACTGACCGAACCAAACTTTAATTCGCAGCTCTGCACAATTGTCTACTTCATTGACATTTTTGCCTTTTGTTTTAGTAAGAGACATTCTTGGAACGCATTGGGGAAAGGAATAGGCATAGGTTGGCATCTTCACGCATTAATAGAATTAATAGGCAGAAAAAAAAACTTTAAAACGCTGAGAGCAGCTACGTGCCGGCCGCTGGAGTCTACCGCTCATCGGAGGCA
Source organism: Lepidonotus clava (assembly GCA_936440205.1). NCBI lineage: Eukaryota > Metazoa > Annelida > Polychaeta > Phyllodocida > Polynoidae > Lepidonotus > Lepidonotus clava. Next base: position 50,900,882 of record OW387141.1, on the reverse strand, counting down.
ACCCCCCCCTCCCCCCACCACCACCACCACACACCCCACCACAAACACCGCCGCCCGCTCTCCCGCCGCGGGACCCGACCACCTCCATCCCACAACAATCCACACACATGTTTATTTTGGCTGGAGTTAACGTATTGCCGAGCTGTGTACCCGGGGAAACCGATATCCCCCTGGTTAGTAACTAAGGCACTTTACACGCCTAATGAAGACTAGATATTAGTTGCCTGGAAAACATTAGAAGGTAATAGCCCTACGATGCTGGCCAGTAACATCATTAACTGGAATCACCTATTTTTAATGCCCCACACATGCCCAATACCTATGGACGGCCCAAAGACACTTTAAAAACGCCCACTCCACACTTTTAGGCATGAAAGATGTTACCAGTCCCATTACTGGCTCAATGCCGTATCCTACCAGAATCCCTCCCCATCATGGACGCATCATAATACCAATGACGTCCAATTAATCTGATAAAAACCACTGAAAGTATCTCAATCTCAGCTTTCCAATAATAGCAGGTACACAGCCGCCTGAGGAGGATAAAAACGTCTACCAAAGAACATAGGTTTTAACTAATAGGACCACAGGTCAGGACAAATTGATGACGCCATAGATACCAGATTCCCTGCGAAAAGAAATTAATAGAAGCCACCTCGTTAACTTAGTATACCCTGAGCAAACTGTAGCTACCTAGATACGTTTAGACCAGCTCTATACTCTGTGTGCTGCCCAGATCTACTTTAGAGAGAACCACAACGGCCTGGACACCCACCCGTCACCATGTGGGCAGTCCCCGGCCAGCAACCACCTCCACCCAATAAACTACACACGCACGTTTGTTTTGACCATAAGTAATGGAATTAACAAATTGTGTATTCTGTGGAAATTGATATGCCCCCGGGTTTATCTAGGGCACTTTATGCGCCCAGTGGCAACACTGCAAAGCAATTGGCTTATATATCCCAGTGGGGCCCTGAATGACCATGTATTGCCCACATCTACCTTATCATTATAAACAAAGACGTACCACCCAAACCTACCTATAAACCCTATTTACCTGCTCTGTAGTCCCCGAACACACCTTAATACTCTATGACCATCTATCTGCCGCGCGGTCTTAATTAAAAAAAAAAAAAAAAAAAAAAAACGCTGCTGTCAGCCCAGTATTGCTCAGAAACTACTTTACTATGCCCTGAACACCCCTGCACTTCTCTGTCCTACGTAATAACGCTGTAACAGCTATCCTATCACCACCAAACAAGTTGCAATGCACCGTAAAACCTGACGACTTTCAAGTGCCACACATTAACTGTTATGAGCCATACTATATTCATGACAAGATTAATATTTTACACACAGTTTTGTTTCAGTCACACATGACATATTTTGAGGATTTCCGAGTAGTCAAGCCGTGTATATCCAGTAGGATATGCCTAATCTTTAGCGGAGTTTCCCCATAGATCGATTTGACAGTTGAAATATAATACCGATTCTGAAAGAAAACAACAACAACAACAACAACAACAACAACAACAAAACAAAAAAAAAACAAAAAACCTGGAGATCTGGAGTCTCTGCATTACCCTCAACACTGTAATAACCGATTTTTTAACGATCAGACATACCCAATATGCAGTTCACAGCACTCTATTGCTCAGATACACGTTATTAAGCTTGATTAGTGCTATACTGATCGGATCTACCTTAATGTGCCATGAGTGGCTCTATAATGCTCAGACACACCTTAGTACGCCCTGAGTGTCTCTGTAGCACTCAGACACACATTAGTATGCCCCACAGGTAATAATGGTTTATTGGGAGTGGTTGAGGTTTCTTTTAGTGAATTAGACAAAAATACACAGGATAGGTAATGTAGAATGGTGAATAAGGCTACAGCTAAACTGATCACCGGGATGGCAACCATCCCAATATGAGAAGTATGACGTCGTCTCCACTATATCTACGGGCCTAACATACTTGTGTTATCGGTCACATTTAAAGCTCAGCACTAAAACATACCAGACATGGGGGGAGGGGCGGATTCTGCTAGCCCCGGCCACCTCCACTCCCCCTGGGCCGCAGTCCCGGCCCTGCCGATGGCACCCTTCCTAATGTACGCATCGCTCTCTATGACGCCGCCACATCGTTCTAACACGTACCATCGGAAAGATCTCGATTTAAGCTTTCCAAATATATAAAGAACATGGGGTTTACTCTACCGGGACCAGAGATAATGCTTTAATTATTAATTAGTAATGAAACGGATTTCGTCATGTCTTTTTACCCCTAGCCACGAACTTTCTTTCCAATAACTGTAGGGTCCAAAAATTTTTTTATGTCATCATGATACACACCACTGGAAAGGTCTCAGTCTAAGCTCTCTAATGATACCTAAAACATAATTTTTCCTACGATGGGGGCCTCAGTTTTTAAGGAAAATGAAAAAAAAAAAAAAAAGTAAAACAACAAAATCGTTTTTTTTTTAATACTTACAGTTGGACAGCATCTCGAGGGTGTTCCCTAAAGGGGACAGTTACCACCTTGTTCACAGTCTTAATCATCCCTGAGTCAGTTATCCTAATGTGGACCCTATCTCCTGCCCTGATAATGCTAACATTGGTTTGATAGCAGTCACTAGGCACTCTCAGAATCACTGTATACTCCATGGTTACAGGTGACAAGTTCAACAACAAATGACCAGATCAACAACCTCCCCAACCTTTTAACTGACAAATGAGGGCCAATCACCCTAATGTAAACCAAAAGGGGGGTAAAATTACTTACCTAACACCTAGTCATTCCATTGCAGGCAAAAATTGGTCTAAACCCTGAGGCATTGGAGCCTCTGAAACCTGAAAAACACAAAATAATTAGTCAGCATATTGACATACAGGCCTTTAGTACATATTATAGAAAAAGTATACAGTGGATGTAACTCTGATTTAATACAATTAGTGGACTTATTTGGGGGGATTCCATTCTAAAATCCTGGGAAACCCCTCCCCAAAACTCCACCCACCCCCCTCAAACAACCCCCCCTCCACAACCCCCTCCAGGATAAACAAAATGGAGATCAGACTACTCCCAAACAAGTGAGCGGCCATCTTGTCATGTGATCCAGGTTCTAGGAAGATGGAGTCATGGTGTTAGTTTACCCAGAGAAAAATAGGATTCCTATTGAAATAGATTTCTGTATGGGAAAAGTGAATTAACATAGGAAGTCACGAAGATAAATTCATGAAAATTTCGACACAAATGGCAGACATATTAAAGTAGTTAGCCTGGAAATCTCAGAAAAATTAGAGCAAAAATGACAGTTTGCTGCAACTTTTAAATATAAAGGTTAATACTCACCATAGATCCCTGAAATAGGTCCTCTATTACACCAGTCCCAGTGTTTAGAACCACCACAGGATCAGTCTGTACACTGGCTGTAACAACCAGGGGTGTAGCTACTTGCTGTGGAGAGGAAAACACCCCAGATGGCAAAACTATTAAAGGCCTGGGTGGAGGTACAGGATACACACCATAACCAGGCTGGTTATTAATAGTTATGATGCTGGGTCCACCACTTGATACATTAAAATAACCAGTGCCCCCAGATCCAATTCCCCAGGAAGAATTGGGGGGCCCCCTCAGTTGTGAACACACATTATGTGTTGAAACAACATATAATATAGGGCCACTGGCTGTCATGATATTATTTACCAAAATACAACCCCTAGAACAGCAGGGGAGATGGAGATGCACAGCTCTAGACATTATTGCTGGTCAAAATGATGGGGGATAAAACCAATGTGGTGCCTCAGAATACCAACTAGTTATCTGATTAGCCAATGGCTATTCACTAAGAACACCATCCACCATCTTGAATCTCATTAGGGAGCAGCCATTGCCACCATACTTGGATGAGTCAGGGCAGCCATTCCTGCCATTACTGCAGGGGCACTCTGGGTAAACATGGCCGCCGCTTCCTACATTGCAAACATGTCAGCCATTGAAACATGGCCGCCACCCCTTACATTACCTACATGTCAGCCATTGCAATATGGCCGCCGGCAATATGGCCGCCGTTCCCACCATTACGGACATGTTGAATAAATAATGTAATTAGTCAGACATTAACACCCACAGAAACAAGATGGCGACTGGATTCAGACTATAGACCCATGCCTTATATTGTAACAGTTCTAAAATATATTCCTAAAGGAATATTAGCATTATTAGACTAATTTTTTTTTCTTGTCTATTCAAACTGCACACATTATTAGCTTTGACATATGGCATAACAGATTTCGAAAAAAATAGCATTGAATTTGACTCAACTTTGAGAATTAATACCACAAACAGAGAAAGTTATTAACCATACATTAGACATGATTTTCAACTTCAGATGTTATGACATGACAAATCGCAGAGTCTTATTCATAACCCAAATACTTTCATACTCATATTATTATGACTGTCACAAATTACTTTAGATATATTATCTTACTGATTATATGCCACTATTTCGATATCAAAGAATGGCACAGTAATAGTGACAGATATAGCATTATGCATTTTATTAATTCAGCTTAATTCACACTAAAACAGGTTTTGTGCTAAAATGCAAACCATTGAATTGATCATAGGTGATATACCACATACATAATTTTAAAGTACAAAGGTGTAATTGAATCCAACAATATATGTAATCACTATATTTGGAGGAGAGCACATGAGAAGTGTTCTGAGAAATATAAGTAGAATCAAAGATTATAACTATATCAATTGAATGAACAACATTATGCATAGCTATAAGTGCTTTTGTGCAGAATATGAGATACGAAATCACAAGAATAACCAATTTACTTCAACATTATACAAGAACTAAATAACATTTACAGGTTACTTTCTAGCCCATACTGAGTGGGGCCGCTATTTGATGAGCCAATCTATAGTTCGACACCCAAATTACCATGGTGACCACCTATACATCACCAGCGGCCATTCCAAGATGGAGGCCGAAACAGCTGCCATGAATGACATCATCATGATGCCACCATCTTGAAAGATGGCATCCAGAATCCTCCATTGCTATGTCAGCCATTTTGGGTGATTGCAACATACTACCCATCACTCTGACATAAATAGCTGAACAAACTAACCAACCCTCATTCCCACTAACAACCTACAACAGACTTCTTATACACTACAGTGGTATATGCTGGTTGGTCAATAGGTGGCTGCAATTCATTTTAAACCTCAAGTTACTATAAGACCGGTGAGTGATTGCCCTGTGCATTATCCTACACCTCCTGGGTGCGAACTCATACTTGTTACCTGTCCTGTTATTCTGTGCTGTTCTGCTGCTTTTAAGTTAGACCAAACAACTATATAACATGGACCACCTGACAATCTGTGATGAAGAGCTGATGACTGTCGATGTGCCTGACTACTGGCATGAGGTCTTAGAGGACAACGCAACCAACGCCTCTGAGAACGCACGGCGGAAGGCGTGGTTCGACGAACGGCAACAACGCCTTAACACAGAATCGCTACGACGGGAAGGATGGGAGAAGCAGCGAAGGATTGAGTTGGTTGATGAGGGCTACCACCGCGACAGATTCTTGGCCTTTATTCTGCTAGAGGACTTTCGCGAATCTAGGTTCCGGCAGAAGTGGCTCGACGGCAAAGCCACCCGCTCTGGGCCCATGCCCCCACCGCCACCACCACCAAACACGGCCCCAGCAGTCCCGCTGCCACCACCGAACAGGGCCCCAGCACCCCCACCACCAAAGCCGAAACGTCACTCGCATGCCACGATGTCATCACTGTTAGTTGACATTGAAGTGGCAAAGGACAACGCCCGGCGCGATTACAACAAGGAATTGGGTTAGGACTCACCAAAGCCGTCAGATAATAATGATTGCCACCTGTGTGACACCAAATGTGACGACCACAGGCATCTGCGCCGCCACCTGCGCAGCAAGCATCCAGCTGAATGCGCCAACCTATTCCATTGTGACAAATGTCAGCTGACATTTGTCAGAAGGGATAGCGCCATAAATCACCACAGGCGGCTCCACAGTAAGAAGGAACCAAAGACCGAAGATACCCCCAGCCCTCGCACAACCGAGACCCTCATAAATTAACCTACATTATGACTAACATTCGATACAATATACTATGGTGCCCATGGTGTTACAACCACAATTTGACAATTGCCCGCCGACTTATATGATTCTTCACGACTTTATATAATGCCTTATACTTAAAATTCATTCTTATACCAGACTTTGTGCCTGATTGCAGGATGATGCAACCCCTACGCCTCCTTCTGGTGCTCACCCTGAACACCGTAATCACGGCACAAACTGAGCCACGATTGCAACATGGGACGGTCTTTACCGAAAAGGCCTTTCTGTCTGCGGCAGGGACTAATGTCTTCCATCTGATGGTAGGCGTCGAGGTCCCAAAGCTCCCTGCCGCCCTACGCTGGAGAGACGACCCCTGCAAAAATGCTACCGGACTCACAGCCCGCTTCTGCGGGCAGGTGTCGTCACTCACCACGGAACATGGGTGGGAGAGACGCAAAGCAGTGCAACGCATTTTACACGCCATCAACCAGACCAACGCACTGCTGCCTCCTTCTACAATGTCCCGTAGGCAACGTACCATCGCCGGCTTCCTGAGATGGGCCCTTGGGGCCGCAAGCTCAGAAGCCGTCAACATCATGAACTTAAATATGAAAAAAATACACTACAACATGGAGCATTCAATCTTGCTCCAGAACGCAAACGCCAGGGCGATGAACGCCTTTATGAAAACCACGAACTCAAAACTTAAGGATGCCGTCCACGGAGTAACAAACAACTCTAAAGCAATTACAGAAATACAAGATAGACTTAAGGACCTGATCACCGTAGTGACCAATAATGACACTGGCTTCAATGCCATCTACAGACTAGCAAGACTCACACCAGAACTTATCGCTCTTATCCGCAAAGACATTTCCCTTCTCCGGGATATACAGATTAAGAGCCTAGAGTTTGAAAACGGTGTTTTTAATTTGATTAATGGCCGACTATCCCCTGATCTTATCCCTGTAGACACCCTAATGGAGGGTATACAAAAAGTTAAAAGTATTATCTATGAAAATTTGCATGGTTTAAAAGTCAGGTACGAACACCCAATATATTATTACTCAAATTCTGACCCAGCATTTGCTCTCCAAGGGGATCAGGTGATAGTCAATATTGAATTGCCTCTGGCACATGATAAAGATATTTACAAATTGTACACTGTTAACCACATTGGCTCACCGATACCATTTGCAAACAACTCTGAATTCCATGTATCTATCATCAATAACATGCCAGCAGCAGTTGCCATCTCATCTGATAATTCTAAATGGATTGAACTGAGTGAACAAGAACTAGCTTCATGTAAAGGCAGGGATATATTAACATGCCCTGGGGCAATAGCTCACGCAGCCCTTGCCCCAACGACATGTGCGGCATCAATATGGCTGAGCGACAATGCTGGAGTAGAGAAACATTGCGATTTTACTTATCAGAACAAGCCATTCAAAAATGATATCATTATCAAAATTAACACCGATCAGTATGCAATGTTTTCTCCAGACCGTACAGCCAATATTGCCTGCCCCGGGCAACCACAGACAAAAGTTAAATTAAATGGCCTGTCTTTACTGCATCTTGGATGTGGTTGTGGTATCTCCACCGGTAGAATCATGTTACCACCGCAAGTATCAGCATGCAACCGCAAGAACATGATGACACGGGTGGAATACCCTATTAACGCAGCAATTCTATCGGACCTAGCAGCGTCCGGTAGTATTCCAGCACAGCTAGTTAAAGAGGGCATATCATTGGAACCGTGGTCTATAGCATACAAAGCTCCGAAATACCAACCAGCCGATACTACCCTTCTGGCTAAACATACTGTCTCGGCAGACCAAATTCAAGAATCGCTGAGGGAAAATAGACCCCTGCAGCTGCCTGATTTTGAAATAAATAGGAAAACTAGTGAATTCTCTGTACTGACCACGATACCATCAATGATAGCCACAGGTGCCCTCATTGTCATATTAGTTATGATCTGTCATAAAATGAGACACATGGCAGCAGTGATTGCTACATTGTCTAACCCAGTAGTCGTTCAAGGATATGTGTTTGATGACCCGACACCTTGCCCAGTTGTCCGTCAGTGCACAACTTTGCAAGATATGTGGGGTGCGTCAGGCTCAATTATGGGACTATGTGTCATCATTGTTGTTGCAGCTGTGATAGGTGTTATATGTTATAGGAACAAACAGAAGCTCGCCTTGAACAAGACCCACATAATATTACAAATCTGTATCGGACCAATTTCAAAAAGCATTATTGTAACCTCACTCCCGTTTCCAACTCCGAAAGTATCACGGTCTAACTCTGAAATTGTCGGGTCAGTGCATGTTAGAAAAACTACATTCAGACAGGTAGCCGTCATCAATTGGGTTAGCACAATAATTATTGATAGCTGTCTGGAAGACGATAGTACGATAGCGTACAAGCTTCCTACAACGCTACCAATTGACCGCCAATTGGCCACGGCTATTTACAACTCTACACCCGATACTATCATGATACGCCTCCTGGCCTCTGACGGTGTAGTAGCCACCCTAGTCCCAGTTCGGAAATGTGACAACCCAAACTTTGGTTGGGTTGCCATGCAGCCACCAAGGGAGGCACTACAGATATAATAGAATATGTACTCCGACGTTTAGCATAAGTTTATTCTAGCAACATCGTATTCAGTTCAAATTATTTTAGTTAGTTATTCGAGTTAGTTGTAGTCTTAGATTATGTACCAATTAATATTCAATGGGACAATTGTATACCTAGTTTGCATACCCATATCACATACCATATTTAATTTTAGTACTGTCATATACTCTGTTGATTTTTTTTTTGTGTGTTACCAATACTCTCATATTCAATAATTTTATCATGTGCTCACACAACCGATTTGTGTAACTTAATGATCAGTACCACATTATCATGTACCCGTAGGAATTGTGAAGTCACAAGTACCATTTATCTACTTATTTATAATCTTAAATAACGTTATATATACTCATTTAACCTGCGCATGTTAAAATGACAGTGCTCTTCACCCGCGTTTATGTAAGGAAGTGAGTCTCCAAAGTGTGCAAAAGGGTGGATCACCAGGGTAAAATTTTCGACAAAAACCATGACTCGGGCCACAGTTTTTGAAACCAACCCGGGGCGAGTGTGTCGGGACCAATAGATTTCCCTGAACACAAATAGTATAAATACCCTATACTCTACAGGAGTAGCACTCTAGACCGACTCACTTCTATCAAACTCTGTGTAATATCATCTGAGAGGCCAGCCCTGTGGGGAATACCCACAGAAAGGCCTCTGATCTGTTACAAAATGTCTGAGTAATGGACCCCTCTCCATGTCGCAACAAGATGGAGACTTCATGTCGCAACAAGATGGAGGCGCCATGGCGCAACAACATGGAGGGTCCCTGATGAAACAACATGGATTCCAAAATGGCACACTGTCATGGAGGAGATACATTGTGAAATAGTTACGAAACTCCCCTCTGAAATAGTTGTGAAACTCCCCTCTAATAGGAGTATATAAGGAGGCTCAGTTGCCTCCTACAGACAGTCTTCCCTGAGGCTCCAACTCCACACACTACCGGTCTGAGACCCAGCCGACAGCTCTACCCAAGACTTCAAGAGTGGACCCAAGACCGGTAGATGAACAGCACGTTCAGCACTTATCACCAGCAGTCCAGGGTTCATAGAAGTATTGAGGTAAGCACTCAGACTGGAGTGTTGTGTGGTTGTTGTACTTGGTATCACTCACTGTATTCTGACCAATTATTGAGATATATATATATATTATTGTAAACTAGGAATTAATAAAAGGTTGACACTGTATTTGACTGTGTGGCTCTTCTCTCCTAGATTGTCCAAAGTTACTGTGTGGATATTGTATCCAGCAGGGAGTACCTCTACAGTACTCTACTTAAGCTAGCTTACCCTTTATAAAGACGCCGATTTATTATAAGCAATACCATCCCGCTCACTCTCACATTAAGCATTACTATTAAGCCCTATATCATAATTGAGACCCCCGGCGCAGTTATTAGCCAACATGAACAACCTGGCCATTGAGTCCGAGTCCTTCTCCACCCGGCTGTGTGCGGCCGAGCGGTCAGTACTGAAGAGTCTGGTGGCCATCGTGCTCAGCCCCTACATCGACCTGGGCGCCCTCAACTCACAGGTGAGGGGAGGCTTTGACAGGTGTAACTCGTCCTGGTTTATTTTTTCCGATATAGTAATTGTACCCTACCACCATTAACTATACGCAACAAAGGGCAGACTTATTCTGTTTATGCGTTTAATTTTTTCTCCTGGTTTTCTTGTTACCCACTGTGATAATATACCAAATGAGTTTAACCTGCAGAAAAAAATATTCTTATTGCCATTAGAGGATTAAAGGTTATAATTGTTTTGTACCTAGGACCTATATTGCAAAACTTGCAACCTAGGTCAAGGATGTGCATAAATAGCACCTGTGCATGAGTGCTGGTGGTTTTCCTATTTCCCAGGAAGACGTTTTTAGCAATCAGCTTGTCTATACCATGGCTTGCTGAACCTTTGGGGATCCCATAAGTAGGTGTATTCCTAAAATATTGCTCAAATTGTTAATGGTTGATCTAACCGTAATGATTAAACTATTTTATTGAAAAACAGTTATCCTGGAGTTATGTATTATAGGTTTCCTTTACCATGTACCAATCTTCCCCCTCCCAGGAGGAGTTGGTGCTTGACCACACGCTGTCCGCCATCTCGGCCTGCTCCAAGTACAAGGCCAACGTCCACAGCTTCCGGATTGCGCGCGCACCTGACGCCATCTGCCGCTTCCTGTCGTCCAGCTCGGTGGACGACTCACTGCGCAGGCGCGCCTGGAGCACCCTCATCCACCTCCACCACCACGACAAGTGGGTACAGGGGTCTTTAAGATGCAGTAGCGTAGCCAGGGGAGGGGGGTGGTGGTGTCTAAAACCCCCTTTAAGTTCCCAAAATATAAGTAAAACATGAAATATCTTGCCAAAAATGTTAGTCGGACCACCCTTATATTAATTACCTGGAACCCTTAGGGCTGGCTACGCCCCTGATGCTTTAATATAGAACGGTTTAGGCCTATGCCTCACAGATGCTTGGTTATTCAACAGTGTGAATAGATAATTTTTCGCATGAGTCTACGCAGAGGAGGGCGGGTCAAGGTAGCAGGGCAGCCTAGAATGAAATGGGGTTACAGAGAACAGATTGGACAGACGTTAGATTTAACTATCCTTCCTCTTAAAGGAGCTTTACTGCATGCATTATGTAGCTACAGTGACGCAAAGATAAGTGCAGAAACTCAATTCTCAAACAGTAATTGATTCTATTGAAAACCGTGGCATAAATTAGAAGTGAGTACACTCTTTTCTTGACAAGCATATCAAAATTATCCCCCAGATACCTGTTGTACACACTTGCTATACCCCGTACTTTAATGTTAATCTTGGCCTTTAATATATAATTTCTTTAAGATATCATTGTATTGCTAGATATTCATTTGAAGGTTCACATCAAATACAATTAAACAGAGTTATTAAAAAGTCCAGTGATGATTGATGTTAAGCTATGTGTCTCCCCAGGTCAGTGGTGCACCCCCACCTGGCCGACCTGATCCTCACCACCACTGACGCCCGCGAACAGAAGTTCTACTACAAGTTGTACCAGACGGGCAGGGCCGACCGCGTCCAGAACATGATCGCCGACTTCCTCATTGACCTAAAGGTACGTTAATTCTACTACAAGTTGTACCAGATGGGCAGGGCCGACCGCGTCAAGAACATGATCGCCGACTTCCTTATTGACCTAAAGGTAAGTTAATTCTACTACAAGTTGTACCAGACGGGCAGGGCCGACCGGGTTCAGAACATGATCGCCGACTTCCTCATCGACCTCAAGGTAAGTTAATTCTACTACAAGTTATACCAGACGGGCAGAGCCGACCGGGTCTTGAACATGATCGCAGACTTCCTCATCTACCTAAAGGTAAGTTAATTCTACTACAAGTTATACCAGACGGGCAGAGCCGACCGGGTCTTGAACATGATCGCCAACTTCCTCATCGACCTCAAGGTAAAGGCATTGTTATTACCAGTTGCAGAACACTGGACCGGCCAGCCATGTACAAAACATGATAACCGACATCGATCTGAAGATAGCCAAAGTAATATTTAGCATCCCAATTATGTAATTTGTGCGCAATAAGTACTATGTTGGTCTATGTGTGAATTAGTGTACGTTTTGTCACAAACTTCAGTATAGTTATTAATCATTGAACCTATAGACAGGAAGTCCTTATTTATGAAGGTGTCTCATGAGATAATTTACCACACGATGCCAACCGGCATCCAGTCTATATACGCACTATAGCTGAAATATAAGTATAATGCCCCTTACAGACTATCTGCAGATTGGGCAGTATCCCTATATTGAAGTCATATAATGAGGTTAGTCTGTTAATGGTTATGTTGTCGTTAATGATGATATGGTCATTCTAATGACGATTATTGGAATGGAGTTAGGCTTTGGTATTTACCTGGAATTAATCTATTAAGTTTAGACCCAGTGGAACAACGGATGATAAGCATTGCACCAATCATCTTTCTTCTATGTCTCTCTCAGACAGTCCTATGGGAATCAGGGGGAGAGGAAATGAAGGAGAGGACCGAGATGCTGAAGCCCTTAGTCAGGCTAGGATGGTCAGTCAGGCATCAATTAAAATGCCTGGCTACAACTCAGGTTGCTATACAAACTTGGGTTACTGTTGGCAACTTCTAAGTGCAACTGACACTTGGTGTGGTAGTGCATGGCAACAGACATACAAATCCGTCTCTTGCATCATTCTAATGACGAGGTTGTTTTCTCTAGGCCCCCGAGATGATGGCGAGTAAGCTGAAGGAGCTGGTGCTGGGCAAGACGCTCTTCTCTGACTGGGACCTGTCCAAACACCTGCTACACAACATGTGGAACTACTCCGACGTCAGCGAGGCCTTCACCAACCACTTCAGGGACGCCGGCGTCTTTGAGACGCTGCAGGACGTGCTGAGGGACCTCACCATCCGCAGCAACATCGAGCACGACGAGGTAAGGGTCGGGATGTAAGGGGGTCTAAAAAGGGCAGGACGAGGTAAGGGTCGGGGTGTAAGGGGGGTCTAAATAGGGCAGGACGAGGTAAGGGTCGGGATGTAAGGGGGGTCTAAATAGGGCAGGACGAGGTAAGGGTCGGGATGTAAGGGGGGTCTAAATAGGGCAGGACGAGGTAAGGGTCGGGATGTAAGGGGGGTCTAAATAGGGCAGGACGAGGTAAGGGTCGGGGTGTAAGGGGGGTCTAAATAGGGCAGGACGAGGTAAGGGTCGGGATGTAAGGGGGGTCTAAATAGGGCAGGACGAGGTAAGGGTCGGGATGTAAGGGGGGTCTAAATAGGGCAGGACGAGGTAAGGGTCGGGATGTAAGGGGGGTCTAAATAGGGCAGGACGAGGTAAGGGTCGGGGTGTAAGGGGGGTCTAAATAGGGCAGGACGAGGTAAGGGTCGGGATGTAAGGGGGTCTAAAAAGGGCAGGACGAGGTCAGGGTCGGGGTGTAAGGGGGGGTCTAAATAGGGCAGGACGTGCTGAGGGACCTCACCATCCGAAGCAACATCGAGCACGACGAGGTAAAGGTCATGATTCAAATAAGGAGAGAGTGAGACCAAGTCCTTATTATCGAGGAGTAAGGATGTGGAATGAATTGTCTGAGATGGTACAAAAATCAGAAAAAATAGCTGTATATAAAAATCGAATTAAAGTGGTGATTTAAAATAGATATAATATGACGAAAGTGAATAGTTACATATTATGTATAAGGCACTATTGTATATATTTATGATGTTCATTATTGTATTGATCATAATGTTATTCATCGATATCAGAAGAACTTTTTGTAATGAGAAGAGATATCAAATAAAAGCAACAACAAAAAAGATTGAAAGTGGTTAGATAAACCAAATAATGGTTGTAATGTATTATAGCTACAGTTATACAGTATGTATACATATTGCTGATATTGCTGCATACTAATTTCTATTGTTCCGTCCCCCATTGAAGTGCCCTGCGCCCCTCCATCAACCTGTATCAGTATTGGAGGTTAGGTCATGTTTGAAAGTGGTTGGGCTATCCATAAATGATCAATGTCATGCAGCAGGGGTGGGGGTGGGTTCATGCTTCCATGACCAAACATGACAAGGGGGGAAGGGAGGGTCATATGGTGCATGACATCATGTTCAGAAGTTTCAATTTAAAAAAGAGTCAGAGGAAAATTGTAAGAAAAGGAATTTCTATTTTTGAGTAGGTTCAACAATATTCTAACGGCCAATCTGGACCCTAGGCAAGAAAATCTAGATAGATCTCTACATTGCCCTCTTCTAAGGGTTTTGGGCTCCTGGTTATGTCCATACCTGTTTATACTTTATATGTGATGAGGGGTTGGTTGGTTATTGGGGTTTTACATCGTATCGATATCTATGGTCATATCACGGTGAGAACAAGGTCTTGACAATTCTGTCTGTTTGGTAATCGCATCTATGTAATGATCGCATCTATGAGAAGGTAGAGACCGTACCCTTACGCTTTTACAGAGGCAGGTGTTCTTTAATGTGCAGGGTCCCATAGGCAGGGCCCTACACACAACAGCTGGTGGCCCTCTAGGAGCCTTTGATAACCCACTCATTGCCACTGGGAGACATGTAGCCAGCTCACCCCAGCCCAGACTTGAAAACAGCATGACGTCATTTAAGGATATCCCCTTAGATAAACCAAATAATGGTTGTAATGTACTTCCGTTGTTCCCACCCACAGAAGTGTCAGGACGCCCTGCGGGCCTCCATCAACATCCTGTTTAACTGCTCCCAGTATGACTCATATTGCTACATACCCGTTGTTTCTCCCCCACAGAAGTGTCAGGACGCCCTGCGGGCCTCCATCAACATCCTGTTTAACTGCTCCCAGTACGACTCCTATTGCTACATACCTGTCGTTTCTCCCCCACAACAGTGTCAGGACGCCTTTCAAGCCTCCATCAACGTCCTGTTTGACTGCTAATAGTACGACTCATATTGCTACATACCCGTTGTTTCTCTCCCACAGAAGTGTCAGGACGCCTTTCGAGCCTCCATCAACGTCCTGTTTGACTGCTCACAGTATGACTCATATTGCTACATACCCGTTGTTTCTCCCCCACAGAAGTGTCAGGACGCCCTGCAGGCCTCCATCAACATCCTGTTTGACTGCTCACAGTACGACTCATATTACTACATACCCGTTGTTTCTTCCCCACAGAAGTGCCAGGATGCCCTGCGCGCCTCCATCAACATCCTGTTTAACTGCTCTCAGTACGACTCCAACCGACAGGCCATGACGTCACTGCGCCTGGTCAACGACCTGCTGCAGTTCAGTAAAGGTGACACCACCGAGAACCAGCACATCAAGACGAGCGCCGTCCTCACCACTGCCTTCCTGGTCAGCGAGGACAACGCACACCTCATCCGCGCAGACTCCCGGAGCGGTGTCATCCGGTTCATCCTGGAGAAACTGGAGGACACCCTGTTCTCCAAGACACACCGCTCTGGGGGGTTCTCCACCCAGGTACGTATTAATATAAGAAGACCCGCCAGGGGCGTCAGAGGGTGTCTGTATGAGCCAGCGGGTTTCGTACGTACCAAGGGCGAAGCCCAAGGTACGTACAATTCCCATGGGTCGTACAGACACCCGATAACAACCCCAAAGGGTCTTCTATATTTTATCACCCAAACAAGATTCCAAAATTCAGGAAAATACTGAAATCAAGGAGCGGTACGTACAGCCTGTCAATACGCACTGACCCTTGTATGGACTGCTGCTCAACCGTGTGGGTGATGAATTACATCCCAACAGTTTATCCATAAAATAATATCCCCTGTTTTTGAGGTAAAATCTGCGACAGAGTTTTTCACTTGTAAAATGAAGATATCATACCAAGAAAATATTTGATGAACCTGCAAGAATATGCATCTACATTATTTTCCCTTCAAAATGATATACAGTTTTGGTTTGTAATTTGCCCCCGATCTGCACAGTGGGCCCCCTGAATTCACACGTCATTTTGAGAGAGCAAAACCAGAGTACCATGTATAACTGGTTGTAACTCTTAAACCAATGCAGATAGAGATAAAATTAAAAAAACATGTTAAACTAGACACCAAATATATCTGATAATATGTTCCTCGATATTTTTTTAGCATTTCTCAATCTTTATGATATATACCCAACCCAGGAGCTGCTGAAGAGTCTGTGTAGGGTGGCCATGAACGACGCCAACAAGGTGATCCTGGTGTACGACGGGATCCTACCCCTATTATCGCCACTATTAGAGGGCGGGACGTGTGAGGAGAAGCAGTGGGCCTGCAGGATCCTCTGGAGGCTGGCCTTCGTGGAGGACAATAAGCGGGCTATCCGGGACGAGGAGCGGCTGATGGGGGCCCTGGAGGCGGCGCGGGGGGCCGACCTGGAGGGGCTGAGGTCCCTGGCCCAAGGGGCGATGTTCGAGCTGGAGAAGTCCCAGGACCGGATCAACCGGGCCCTGGAGCGGCAGGTCAGGAGCCCCGCCCGGAGGGGGGCCAGGGGTGAGCTGGAGGAGGAGTTTGTTTCAGTTTGAATGGCATAAAATTTTAACCTTTGTAGACCTATAGATTATACATAAAGCCCCATACCAACTATGTAATTTTCCTGGCAACCAATGACCACTTACTGGAAGAATCGCCCGTAAAATCGTCACTGATCTAGATCACCTGTCAGTGTGTAATATTGAAATATACATGTCTGATATGAGTCGGCCCTAAAATCAGCCAACTCTTCTGGTAGAGTTGGCCGACTCTAGTGCAGATGAGTTGGCCGACTTTGGTCAAATTCACCTAGTGGGTATGGGCTTTAGCCTTATGTTTTTATCAAGCAGCATATGTAAAGCAATAGTTCAAGGGATATATAGGAGATAGGGCCTAATGGGCTATACTTTGTCATGGGTTATGTGACACATCATTAATGCCGGTGCAATGGCCAATGAGCACGATATTAACTGATATGTGATTTGTGGAAGGTTGAGGACTTCTTCGACCAGCTCCGAGCAGCTCTACAGCAGGAGGGGTTCAGAGTGGCCTCCTCCTCCTCCTCCTCCTCCTCCTCCCAGACCCTGCAGCTCCCGGGGGGAGGAGGGGGCGGTAACCCGGTGGCCTGCATGGCAGAGACCATGGAGCGGTCCCGCATCTTCCTGGTCGAGCTGTCTCAGGCCTACCAGCACAGCGAGCTCTGCAGGAGCGGTGGGTGGCTTATTTTTATCAATCAAATTCATTCTATATTTATTTCTATATTTCTTTTATTGAAGTTGTTTCAATAAGAAAACAATTGTAAAAAATAAACCAACATAACATTACCAGAAGCATAGCTAAATGTGTTTGAATCTCAATAGATTGCCTGTAGCTCTCTTTGATTAATTATCTTAGCCCCTTATCCTGTTGGTTGAAACAGTACATGAAGTACCATATCGTCATCTTCTATTCCACCTATTTGGCTAAAAACTGTCGCCCGCATGTTAGACCACCTTGCCCTGCTCTCGTTTTCATCCCCATAGATTTGGTCAGCCAACTGGTATACACAAACGTGAGTGGTCGTCATATAGCCGAAAAAGGGCTAAGTGGATGTTAAACTCCAACAATCATCATCATCTAAAAACTGTCTTTTCTCTTTATAGAGGCCGAGTATGCCCGGGACCTGTTAAAACCGGTGGTGCCCGTCCGCCTGGAGCGTCCCTTCAAGGCCTCGGGCTGGCTGTCCCGGCTGGTGGCGGGTCGGGTCTACGTCGACTTCTCCAGGTCACCTCCAGGGTCCAACGACTTCGAGGACCGCGTCGATGAGCTAGGCAGGGAGGTTCGACTGGTGCTCAACAGCATACACCGCAAGGAGCACGTGGAGTGAGGGGTGTTCGATTGGTGCTCTAGGGCATCCGCAGCAAGGAACATGTAGAGTGAGGGGCGTGTTCGATTCGTGCTTAATGGCATACGCCACAAAGAGCATGTGGAGTGAAGCCTCTTTTACACTGCACGACTTGCGCTGCAATATGTGATGAATCGCAGAGAAATCACACATATTAGAGATAAGATTCCTTGTTACACATGCGTAACATGCTCTAAATTGCCAATTTGTAATAATTTGTAATAATCCTATGACTCATAGATGAGAATTGTCTGTAATATCCTTATGTCGCTCCGATATCGCAGCTCAAGTCATGTAGTGTAGTAGGGCCTTAAGGGGGATGTGTTCGATTGGTGGTCAATGGCATACACTGCAAGGAGCACATACATTAAGGGGTGGGGGGATGGTCGAACAGGGAAGGCGGGCGATGTATCTACACATATGACTGCAAGGGTTGCACGGGGGCTGCAAAAATAGCATGCAATCTGACACATACGCTTACAAACTGACATGTATACATGCTTACAAAAGGGCACATACATGTCATAACTCGGTTCAGAGACTCATTGTTTAACCTCCAACTCACTGGACAAGCTAAGTGCATTAGCCACAATGTATACATGTATAAAAAAGGGAACAAACACAACTCAACAGAAGAATGCTAGTGGCATCATACTGGTGGGATCGCATATATTCTAGTTAAACAGAGGCAAAAGGTCTCTATTCAGAAGCTTGGTGTATGCCTAGAAACTGTAAAAACATATAACTGAGGGGATTGTACTCAAGTGACTGGAGTTCAATTTGTTTTATGACTGTTTTATTATTTGATTTATGTTAATACATAAAGGAACAGCTGTGTTAACTAGTTTTACCTCTAATATCATACTTCTTGTAAAATCATGTGGTGAAAGGGGGAATCCTATAACTCACAAATGTAGATGGGAATCAACTCAGCACTGTAGCGCCTTTGCTATAGTGATCATCATCGAACAATATCATAGCAAAACGTCCTGTTCACAAATAGTCAACACCATATCACACGTTTTGAGTACCTTCATAACATTATGTTAAAAGGATCATAGTACTCTAATGAAAGTGTTTTGCATTAACAAAATTGGCCGAGTGTGATTTTGTTTTGAATAGACCAATTCATTTTCTGAAGCATCACAATAAACACGTTTGATAGGTTGCCATGGATATTAGAAAAGTGTACCTAATATTGCTTCATACATTGCTATTTCCTGCCGAATGGGCATTAATGACTTTCTAAATGATTGAATTACTGACGCTAGAGGGCCTTCTCAATGGTAGAAAATACACTTTCTCTCATGAGTATGTGGGCGATACCAAGCTTTATATCCATATAACCTTGTTTCTTTTGCCTTCAAAGGGTTGAAATTGAAAGTTTGTATATTGAGATGAAAAAACAGTTTGTTGGTTACTTATCCTTACCCTCTATTTATAGCAGCAGCTAGAAAACTCATACTTCCACTTGGCATAGAACTATGCCAACTCCTGAAGTTTAGTGCAAAATGTGTATTCTCATGATATTTGACTCACAAGTAAAGTAATGACGATTCAAGTCTTGACAGACATGTTCCTAGTTTGATATCAAAGGGCTAGCTAATGTTTATATCCCTGTTAGCGATATCAGAAGAAGGGTACTGAAAAATCCCTAAATCATGATATGTCAATTCAGATATTGAGCTTATTGGCATGAGCACTGAATGTGCCTCAGTTTGAGCACATTCTTGTCAACTGAAACTCCCAAACTTATAGATTAATTGTCAATCACACCCATATAGAGTCGAATAACTTCTGTGTCAACTACAGAACGAACGCAGTGCCATACGCAATGTGTTTTCTTTATTCGTGCCGCAATGTCTTCATATAGTTGTTTACATGTCGCATTACTCTGCTGGTATTGAGAGGTATCTAGGTGTTTGTTTGGATGTATGTTGAATACTTGGCAGTATTTTAGATCTCAAAGACAGTATCTGTGATAAACAGTTGACTTACATTTTACGCTATTATTGTTATATTCCGTGGTTTCCAAGTGACAATGTTAATTTGCTCAAAGCACAATATATTTTTGTAATGAGTTGTTGGTGTATGTTTTAGTAGAGGTAATAAAAGTCAAGGTCTGAAGAATTGGGTCAGAACAGAGAAGGAGATGGTAATCATGGTAGAGGATCAATGGGAACGAGACAGGTAATACATACTTTGAGTCAGTAATCTGCGTCACCTTAAAGCCCCATACCCAATAGGCAATTATGACAAGTTTGGCCAAATCCTGCGCCTGAATTGGTTACTTTTACCAGTGGTATCAGCCGATTTTAGCACCGATCCATACCAAACACAAACATTTCAATATTGCACACTGGTTAGTGGTTTGATTAGAGGTGAAAATTGACCAATTATCATGGTACTGTGCCGATTGTAGCGCTGATCTGTCGGCAGACATGGTCAAAATTACCCATTGGGTATGGACTTAACATGTGGGGTACTCCAGTGGCAGCCCTGTGTACATCCCCTTTACCAAAATGGTTAATAATCAGTGTTTGCATCAAGACAATGCAGCAATTCTACACCTTACTTTAGCCCTTAAAATCAACGATAACAAAATACATTGTTATCATTTACATGGGATTTCTAATTGTGTAAAATGTGTATATGGCATCTGAATTTCTCCCACCTATATGCCTGTACCTTAAAAGTGAGGGATTAAGTAGTTGCTGTTATTTCAGTCCTTATCATGACAACAGGGCAGCCACTGGGTTGCTGACTTAGAGAATTAACCAGAAAACAGGGTATAATATATAAATGGTGTTACCATTTTGGTTATATTTCATCCTATTTACATTACGTTATATTGTTTGCATACCCACAACGAATGTCTGTGGCAAAGGCTTAAATCTATGTATATACATGTGTATTAATGAAAAGTCTGTAACAAGTACTAAATGATAATGACTGAGATTGAAGTTGATAGTTCAGCATTGAGATCTCTAGTTGTGTAATAGATTATATATAAGTATGCCTGCTTCTTGCTTCAGATGGCTACATTCACCTGTGTTTTAGTGTGGCATTACTTACTGCCACTGTATGTGATATGGAGAGAATCTGAGGGCTGAATGGAGTGTCTGTCCTGATTATAAAGTCCAGGTTTCACCCCAGTAATATGATAAGTGGGCACCTCTAATGACAGGTTTTACTGTTTTAGTTTCTCACAGACATAAATAAGATCCTAATTGGCTAGATATCAATAGATAAATTACTTGCTAATTAGGAAATGTCACATCTTAGATAAGAAACTTATGGCAGAAGTTATCTCAGACTTAGGGACCATTGTGAACGTTACCCTACTCAATTTCTAAGAAAGGTCCAACATCTTAACAGCATAGCAACAGGGCATAATTATGAGAATACTTTTCTGTGTTGTTGGACACTGACCATAAGTTAATACTGTGACCGCTGGGAACTTTCTCCATGGCTTGTTTACTGATGGCCAGTCTAAGTTTACTGACCAGAAAGGTATCTGCTTCTGATTTGAAGTGCACTCAAAGTTGTCCTATATCCAAGAGATTTTGATATTGCATGAAAACATCAGAAGTATCAGTAATGCTATACAGAATTTTGGATGTATAAAATATTTCAAATCCTTTATCACTGATCTGATTCTATATTGGTAGTACCTGTTGGTAAGTTTAAATTCTTTTCAAAGGAAATATGTCTATCAAGTGCTAAGGCTGTATTCCATTAGCCAATTTTATCTCTGATTTCATAAACTTTAAGTAGGAATAATGATTGACCATAGACATGGTATAGATCGTCACAGATGGTTTAGAATTTTCTTTCCGTTGATATAGTTATAAACACAAGCATGATCTTCCCTTGTTGGAGAATAGTCCCAAACTACCCAACTGCCAGCAGTAAGAACTGCTTAGTGAAATACAGGCTTTTGTATAATCACTGACAGTCAGTGTAGACGTTTGGTTATAGCAGGCTGGTCTTCCCAGGACAATGACACATCAATTTGCATTCTACTGATCTTACTTGCCTAATGATGTACTAGCTGCCTGCTTTACCTAGTCATCTCTAATGAAAGGGAATGCAAGTGAATTGTTGATGTTGGTTTATGTGTCAGCTTCTAGGGGTGATGTTTTACCTATCGAACACTGCCTATCAGACAGGAGAGGAGTCAGTGAATGGTCTGTGTGCACATTGTGCTGTTTCCATATCAGCTCAAGTCTCCTTTTTTGAAAGGATACTGTTTCATATAGAGAGTCAAAATGGACCTTTGCAAATACTTGTATATGACTATCATAAAATTTGAAGTTGAAACACAAATAGTGTTGCTTGCTTTATTAATGTACTAACCAAAAATTGAGATGCAAGACAGTGGCCTGATTGGACTGGAGAATTCTGTTGACTAATAATATAAGAAGGCCCACTGGGGATATCTGAGGGCCGCCGGACGTCCAGGGGGCAGGACGGCCCAAGGGTGAAGCCCGCGGGCTGTCCTGCCCCCGGAGGGCCGTCCTGCCACCCGAGGACGTCCCCTAAGGGCCTTCTATATTTTATCACCCAAACAATGCCTCAAATGTGCTAAAATGTGCTAAAAATAGCACAAATGAGGAGCGGGCTGTACAGCCTCTCAATATGCACTGACCCTTGTACGGTCCGCTGCTCGGTCATGCGGGTGATAAAGCCCCATACTCATTAGGCAAACTTGAGCAAAGACGGCAGGCTGATCGGTACTAAAATCAGCCAGTTTTACCAGAATAATCTGCTGATTTTAGGACCGATTCATATCAAACATGTACATTCTATATTGCATATTGACGGATGAAGGGCTGTTCACACCTTAAAGGGACGTTCTAATCACCAACGATGTCGCCGCTGGCTATGTTGTAACCATCTAATTAGCCCACCAAATTCGTGACGTGACCAATAACGTTGCATTATTATGTTCTGAAAGGGCAAAACACGTTGCCAGTGACGCTGTTGCTAGGCTAACGTCTGCGGACGTATCTCAGTGAATCCACAGACGAGACTGCCCCTTTAAGATTGATCCTGTTGTGATAAGGATTATGACAGCATCATAGCAGGATAAGAAATGGAAATTCAATTCTGATTCTGTTTTGATACTTTTGACAGCTTTCCTAACACTATGAATATTTTCCTATATAGGGTTCACACTATATTTCTGGTGCAATGTTCCGATCCTATCCTTATTCCTTACCGATGCTGTCATTACCCCTATCGTAAGGGCAAAATTAGTAAGGAGTGAACCAGGCTTGAACTGAATTGGGGCATGAATTTGTTAATCCTTGCAAAAGAATTGTCCGATTTGTGCACCGACTCAGCCTAGTGGGTATGGGGCTTTAGATTTTTCTATCATTTCCACTTTGATAAAGCTGGGACCTGTAAGGTTACATTGTCCTGGCTCAGTTGATGAATCAGGTCACTCCAAGTAGGATAGTGACATATTGTTTTAAGTGTTGTAGCTCATATAGAAGAAACTCAATCAATCTGTCTGGCATTGAACAATTTGATATTGATTGTGATTCAATGTCAGCATAAAGTGGAAAAACTAATATTTTACTCTAATTTTCCCTGTATTCAAAAACCACAAAGAATAGATTGTATTACTTTTTATTTGCTGTTCTATCTAAAGAGCAAGTGTGATAAGTGATTTTTTCATACATTATAATATCAGTGTCATAACATGGCAGCACGAGGAGTCATACTTTACCAAACCAGATTTACCTGATTCGGTAATCGTCCAAGTCTGATCCCTAACAACTATGTATAAGATAACAAGCTAAAGAGAAAACCACTGCAAAGGACAATTTCATTGTTTGTTTAAAACATTTCATTATGTCCTTTCAACCTATATAGAACAGTCATTCATAACAACAAAATTTAATTCCAAACATTGATGAA
Organism: Lepidonotus clava; assembly: GCA_936440205.1. NCBI lineage: Eukaryota > Metazoa > Annelida > Polychaeta > Phyllodocida > Polynoidae > Lepidonotus > Lepidonotus clava. The sequence continues at coordinate 50,876,803 of OW387141.1, read as the reverse complement.
TATGTATGCATTGAGGTTATCTTGAATGCAATATCCTTTCAGGAATGATCCATTTTAGTCTAACAATGTTTATCAAATTTAGATAAAAAAAAATTTAAAAAAGGGTTTTAATGAGCCTTGAACAGAAATAGGTATTAATAATGGCTTTGAAAGAATCCCTTTAGAAGCATTTTGGAGTGGTGTAGGTTTGTATTTCAATTTGATGCACTGCTTCTTAGATAAACACCTTAGAATAACGTCAGTTATCCTTGCTTATCTGACTGGTATTTGTGGCTGGGGCTACTGACATGGTCCCCACTGTCCCTGCAGTCTGGAACTGCAGCTCCTCCTGATTGACACAGTAAATACAGTAAATCTTGGGCGCATAAAGGCAGAGCAACGTGACAGAGCCGTTGAATATGAGACAACTAGCCAGTAATGCCACCTGGTGTGCAGCGTAGAAAGCGGTGAAGTAGGCGGGCAGGAAGACCAGCCAGAGAAAGGTGGTGGTGGCCACTGAGACGAAGATGTACCAAGACTCGTTGAAGTTCTCCGGCAGCTTACGGGTGAGGAAGCCATAGACAGCGCAAGTGAGGATGAGCAGGAGGTTGAGGGAGAGTGGGGGAACCAGGCCGGAGAGGGGCAGGCTGCAGAGTACCTCCACATAGCGCTCAGTGGGGATTGGCATCCTCAGGAGGGGTTCCGGAGGGGCCAGGATGGCCGAGACAACACACAGCCCGAGCTGAAATCATTGTGATATATGTTATCGGTGTCGGTATATTATTGTTGTTATGGATTATTGTGGTTATTGGTGTTATATTTAGTACTGGTATCATGTAGTATGGTGTCAGATGTTATTGGTGTCATGTGTTACTACTGTAATATGTTGTTGCTGTCATATGTTATTGGTGTCGTATGTTATTGGTGTTATTTACAATTGGTGTTATCCCAGCCAAAAAGCAATATGATAGGGACGTTTCTGAATGCTATCATAACCTTCTGTGATACTCTGAAACATTATAATAATGTTCTGTGGCGTTACACTTCTGGTGTTCTTTTCGTAAGTGTAGGGACATGAAATAGAAGACAAAATACTGGAGAAGTGATAGAAACCTTTTGCACACATACTGATTACGCTATAAGTGTAAATTCATGTTATCTTTAATGTATAAGACCTGATATACCTATCAATTAATGTAATTCCCCATGTTCAATAGGCCTACTCTAGAAAAGAAACTACTGTATAGACAGCCACAATACTGTGTGTCAATTGACCACTAAATGTTAAGTTACCTTCATCTTTGTCTGAGTGCCAACCAGGAATGATATGTGTGTTCAACATACCAAGGAGGGTTGCAAGGGAGTTTGGAACCCACTCAGGTTTTGAAAAGTTAAGGTCACAGAACATAAAATAGTATCTAAGATTGTCATCTGGAACCTCTTCTGAGTTTATTGAGGCCTCTTTAAATTTACTCTGGACCCCCTCAAATGTATGTTGAACACCCTCAGATTTGTTTAGAACTTCTTAAATTTACCTTGAACCCATTCAGATTTACAGTATGTGTACGACCCTGAATAAACCAGGTATCGCCCCCCCCCCCACCTTTAATAACCTTTAAGCTCATGATCCCCTTTGCACATATCATTATTATTTTTATGTTTTTATTGAGCTCAACATCATCACAATTAAGTGTTTTTCATGACATAGTAATACAGGTATAATACAACGTGTTTACAACAATATATGGACAAATTAGTTGTACCCAGCACGTACTACTTTAAACAGAATCGTATATTTGAGATCTACATAATATATCATTTAATAGATCAGTTGTTAAATTCTTTTTATAAATTAATTCATCACTTATATTTTAAATATTCACTGTTAATAAATTCCACAATGTTGATTCACGATACCTCCAATTAAGTTTTAAAATATCTAATTAGGGTTTCTGTAGATAGATTTTGCGTCCATCATCACTTCTTAATTTTCTGTCAGATTTTGGTACAACAACATTATCTTATGCATTATTAGTAACATTCTACGTATACGTCTAATTACTAACAATTCAACAGTACATCATTGGTGTACCTCTGCCTCATCTGTAATTTTAATAGTTCTGCCATCTAGCTTGTAGTTACAAACTATTTTTAATCCCCTATATTGTTATTTCTGTAGTTTTTCAATTAATATTTTTCCTCCATTGTCCATTAATATGTCTAAATAGTCGAAAAAAGGTAACACCATTTGTTTGTAGACCAGTAATGCTGTCTTAAAATTCAAAAGATTATTTGTCATAAGTGTAAAGGGTTTTTATAATTAGCTGTGTGATATGTAATTGAGATATGATTTAGACAAGAACTATTTCCCCTTGCATTTTGAGTTACTTCCAGATTGTATGGGGTTTGAATTGAATAGCAACCACAAATATTTCCCCTAGACACAGCTGAATACTGCAAATAAAATAACATAATGTTTCTGATCGGCTCACCTGTAGGACGATGAAGGCGGTGACGAAGACGAGCTGGGCCGTGGTGCCCACCAACACAGGGGCCTTGGTGCCCCTCCGCCCCGCGTTAAAGATCCGGTAGATCCTGTTAGTCTTCACCATGAGGGGGGCGTAGATCAGGGTCACCGACAGGCTGAAGCCGAACCTAGCGGGAGTCAAGTGTTGAAAAACGAAATAATATGATCAAATGGGCATGAACATTATTATAACATGAACGACAATTGTTATCATGGGTACGCACATCGCTATTACAGAAATGAACCCCATTATTACAAAGAGAAACATCATTATAATGGGGAAGAATATCATTATTATTTGGATGAAAACGGTTGTCACGGGGGAGAGCATCTTGTCACAGGAAAAAACATCCTCATGGGGAAGAACATTCTTATTATGGGAGGGAAACGTTGTTATCAAGGGGACGAACATCATTGTCACATGGACAAACAACGTTATTATGTTGACTAATATCGTTATTACAGGAACAAACATCCTTATCATGTGAAAAAATATCATTATTATGTGGACAAACATTTAATCACTGGGAACATTGTTACTGACCTGGAGAGGCAGCAGGAGAGGGCCGAGGACCTTTACTGACCTGGAGAGGTAGCAGGTGAGAGCTGAGGGCCTTTACTGACCTGAAGAGGTAGCAGGTGAGAGCTGAGGGCCTTTACTGACCGGGAGAGGTAACAGCTGAGGACTGAGGGCCCTTACCAACCTGGAGAGGTAGCAGCTGAGGGCTGAGGGCCTTCAATGACCTGGAGAGGCAGCAGGAGAGGGCCGAGGACCTTTACTGACCTGGAGAGGTAGCAGCTGAGGGCTGAGGGCCCTTACCAACCTGGAGAGGTAGCAGGTGAGGGCTGAGGGTCTTTACTGACCTGGAGAGGCAGCAGGAGAGGGCCGAGGACCTTTACTGACCTGGAGAGGTAGCAGCTGAGGGCTGAGGGCCTTTACTGACCTGGAGAGGTAGCAGCTGAGGGCTGAGGGTCTTTACTGACCTGGAGAGGTAGCAGCTGAGGGCTGAGGGCCTTTACTTACCTGGAGAGGTAGCAGCTCAGGGCTGAGAGCCTTTACTTACCTGGAGAGGTAGCAGCTGAGGGCTGAGGGCTGAGGGCCCGTACTGACCTGGAGAGATAGCAGCTGAGGGCTGAGCACCCTTACTGACCTGGAGAGGTAACAGCTGAGGGCTGAGGGCCCTTACTTACCTGAAGAGGTAGCAGCTGGGGGTCGAGGGCCTTTACTGACCTGAAGAGGTAGCAGGTGAGGGCTGAGGGCCCTTATGAACCTGGAGAGGTAGCAGCTGAGGGCTGAGGGCCATAGTACTGACCTGGAGAGGCAGCAGGTGAGGGCTAAGGGCCTCTACTGACCTGGAGAGGTAGCAGCTGAGGGCTGAGAGCCTTTACTGACCTGGAGAGGTAGCAGCTGAGGGCTGAGGGCCCTTACTGACCTGGAGAGGTAGCAGGTGAGGGCTGAGGGCCTTTACTGACCTGGAGAGGCAGCAGGTGAGGGCTAAGGGCCTCTACTGACCTGGAGAGGTAGCAGCTGAGGGCTGAGGGCTTTACGGGGACGAGCAGCACGGTGCTGTAGGCCATGGTGATCCCCAGTAGGATGATGCCCATCAGTTGGCGGCTCGACGCCTTGATCAGACGACTCTGGGCATTCTTCACGAAGATGGCGGCCATGGCCAGACAGCAGGCCAGACCTACTGAGGTCATGCCCACCTGGGGAAGGGGAACAAATTGGGCAATGAGCAGCAGTGGTTTTCCAGCCATGCAACCATGTCACATTGGTATAAAGTTGCAGTGATGCTGTGTTTCATTGTGTTTTGTTCTGATTACAGTATTTTGATGATTTGCTGCAGTGTACTTCTGTAGGTGGTAATGATTGAACACAAATTTGTTGAACACCCTCGGGACCCTCAGTGAGTCGAAGTTTAGTTGTCTTGGTAGGATTGGTTTGTCGCTAAATGAAGATAACTGTGGCGAGTTGAGACCTGTTGCCTTCATAGAATGACCCCTGAAATGTGTGTGTGTGTGTGTTTACAAGTGTCTTCCTTATCATATCAATAATATAATTATATCATCACACCTACCAGACTCAGAGTGAGTGGTGAGTCCAAGTTGAGCTGTTCGGGTGGTATGGGTTGACAGACGGTGGCGGTGGTTGGGTCGGGCCAGGTGAGGACCTCACACACCGCACACCCCGTCCTGTTACCCACCACCACCTCGTTGTCCCGACACCGGCGACACTCCCAGCAGCACGGTAACTCCTTCTGGATGTAGTACTCCTTGGGTTGGCACGGATGGCTGCACACTGACTCAGGGACACCTCAGGAGTAGAAGAGAGATTTGACAGTATTATATATTGTATTACTTTACATTGCATCTGGTTGTCTCAACACCACCGTCACTCCTAGCAGCACGGTAACTCCTTCTGAATGTAGAACTCCTTGGGCCGACACGAATGGCTGCACACTGATTCAGGGACACCTCAGGAGTAAAAGAGAGATTAGACAGTATTTGATATTGTATTACTTTACATTGCATCTGGTTGCCTCGACACCGGCGACACTCCCAGCAGCACGGTAACTCCTTCTGAATGTAGTACTCATAAGGTTGGCACGGATGGCTGCACACTGACTCGGGGACACCTCGGGAGTAAAGAGAGATTTGACAGTATTTTATTTTGTATTAGTTTATAATGCACCTTATTGTCTCGACACTCCCAGCAGCAGGGTAATTCCTTCTGTATGTAGTACTTCTTGGGTTGGCAAGGATGGCTGCACACAGACTCAGGAACACCTTAAAGCCCCATACCCACTAGGCGATTTTACCGGTGACTGGAGACAGGCAACAGCAGAATCACTGGTAAAATCATCACTAATTCAGATCACCTGTTAGATGTAATATTGAGATGATACATGCTAACAGGTCATCTGATTTGGTTATGATTTTACCAGTGATTCTGCTGTTGCCCGTCGCCCGTCGCCGGTAAAATCGCCTAGTGGGTATGGGGCTTAAGAGTTAAAGAGAGATTAGAGAGACAGTATTCAATGTTATCTTAGTTTACATAGTACACCTCGTTGTCCCGACACCAGCGACACTCCCAACAGCACGGCAACTCCTTCCGGATGTAGTACTCCCTGGGCCGACAAGGATGGCTGCACACTGACTCAGGGACACCTTGGGAGTCAAAGAGAGGTAAGACAGAATAAAATAATGTATAAGTATATTGCACTTTATTGTCTTGACAAAGCAAGACTCTCCCATCAACAAGGTAACTCCTTCTGAATGTAGCACTCATTAGGTTGGCACGGATGGCTGCACACTGATTCGGGGACACCTCAAGACTAAAAAAAAAGTAGATTTGGCATAATTTCTTTTTGTATTAGTTTATAATGCACCTCATTGTCCCGACACTGCGAGAACCTTCTTGATGTAGTATGCTGAGGGCTGCATGGCTGGTATGCTGGTCCCCGCCACTCTCAGTGTAGGGGGACTCGGCGTGAGGAACTGCAGGTCCAGTCTGTTTTTTCCAGGGATCTGATTGTTCGAAAGGCCATCACATGACCCCGAATTTGTCAAAATCAAAGTGGGCAGTGGCTTGGACCTGCGCCAATTCGTGACGTACAGTGATAGCGTCACCTTGGGAACAAGTGTTGGTTTAAGGCTGTAGCAAACTAGTTGATTTTACTCCCAATTTCAAAAAACAGCTTTGAGAATAAGGGCTAATCATAGATGTGCCATACATAAAAAAAAGTTAAGAATTAACAAATTACTGGTCGTCAAATTAGATAGTGGAATACAGTCTATAGTTAGCACCAAACATAGATCGCGTAAGGATTCTCCCCATGGCACGTCCCTTCTTTTAAAACCTAGATCCGCCACGACGGTTACATCTATAAAAACCTAAAGGGTTCTCTGCACATAACTAGAAAGTAGATATTTTTCGATGAAATTCTTTGAGCATGGAACAAGCATCAAGAACTAGTAATGCTAAACATATCTTAATGGTATTCCAAACATAGACGCAGTTATGAAACTTTTAACGCAGTTATGAAACTAATATACGCGTTTGAAAATATATGAGCACGGGACCTTTTAATACCAGGGATACCTTGACGTTTTGAGAAACATTAGGGCTACTCATACTTACGATTGTTTTCACTATTTCCTCCTTTCCCATACCACCGCAGGCTGTCCGTATCGATGACCAGAGACGAGGTCAGTTTGTCCCACTGTCCGACAACCTGACTCCCCTGGCCGGCTGAGTACTGCCGGAAGGTATACGACCCCAGGAAGTCACCCCGGTCGTCGAACTTGACGTGTCCGGAGAGGCCGTCAAACTCCACCCTCAGCATGTACTGGTGAAGTCTCTCTCCGGTGATACAGGTTCTAAGGAGGGTCTTGTTGGAGAAGGCATCAGGGCAGGTGTCTGAGATAAGGGTGTGCAGGGCCGAGGCGTACACGTTCACCCCGTCTATCGTCTTGGACTCCCACCCCAGGCCCCCGGTGATGTTGTGGGGTTCCGACTCGTACCTACAATAGGTAAGTAATATTCAGGAGATCAGAGAGTGCAGGGCCGAGGCGTACACGTTCACCCCATCTATGGTCTTGGACTCCCAGCCCAGCCCCCCGGTGATGTCATGGGGCTCAGACTCGTACCTACAATAGGTAAATAATATTCAGGTGTTGGAGATCAGGGCGTGCAGGGCCGAGGCATACACGTTCACCCCATCTATGGTCTTGGACTCCCAGCCCAGCCCCCCGGTGATGTTGTGGGGCTCTCACTTGTACCTACAATAGGTAAGTAATATATTCAGGTATCATAGATCAGGGCGTGCAGGGCCGAGGCATACACGTTCACCCCGTCTATCGTCTTGGACTCCCACCCCAGCCCCCTGGTGATGTTGTGGGGCTCAGACTCATACCTACAATAGGTTAGGAATATTCAGGTGTGGGAGATCAGGGCGTGCAGGGCTGAGGTGTACACGTTCACCCCGTCTATCGTCTTGGACTCCCACCCTAGTCCCCCGGTGATGTTATGGGGCTCTGACTCGTACCTACAATAGGTAAATAATATTCAGGTGTTGGAGATCAGGGCGTGCAGGGCCGAGGCGTACACATTCACTCAATCTATGGTATTGGACTCCCAGCCCAGCCCAATGGGTTTCTGACTCATACCTTAGAGGTATGTTATAAACATATTCAAATATACAAACAATTGGTCACTGTGGAGACTAATGTGTTTGTCTAGTAAAACATATTTTCGTACGAGTCAAAGTTCAAATAAAACATTTTTGAGCAGCCAGAGATAATGTGATTTAATTATTTGATACTTGCAATTGGTGTGTAGTATGATATGTTTTTTAAAATTTTACCTCTATGTACGTTGGTTCAGAAGTTACAACCAGTTATACATGGTATTATGGCTTTGCCCTGTCATAAAGGTTTGTGAATTTAGAAGGCTCGCTGCTCAGCTTCAGGGCCAATCATAAACCAGAGCTACATGTCTTTTTAAAAAGGAAAATTATAGTTGTACATGAAAGTACTCATAGATATTCTTGCATCTTCATCAAATATTCTCGTGATATCATATCTTCACTTTACAAGTGAAATCCTGGGCCCCAAGTTTTGCTGCAAAAACATGGAACACATCTGATACAAAACCAAAATGGAATGTAACATACGTACCTATAACACGAGCGGTCGCCCAAGGTGTGGTTCCATTCACAGTTGTACTTCTGTTGGTAGGCGTTCCTCAAGAAGGGGTCGTCAGGGTGGTTCTTGGGGGTCAGCGTCTCGAAGTAGCGGCGGAAGCCCTTGTCGGCCTTCTGCTGGAAGAACGTGGAGAACCCATTATCCTGCAGAACCGCCATTCGCCCCCCGCCTCCTCCGTTCAGGGGCAGCGAGTCCCCACCGATAAAGATGAAGTGTCCGACGAGGTGTTCCTCCTCCAGGTAGGGCAGGATCAGTCTCAGGTGTTTGCTCTCTATGAAGGCCAGCACGACCCGCGCGTCCCTGTAGCGGGCCAACTTCCGGGCCGCCTCGGCGCCGTCCGCCGGGCCGGCGTCCGACGGGAACATGAAGCGGAACGCCACGCACACCTGGGGGACAGGGACATGGAAAAGGTAAATGTGAATATAATGTATATGAACGTATGATATGTAATCTTCATAGATCCTTAATACCCAAAGATCTTCATATCGTAACAACACACATTTTGACACTAAAAGAATTCTTAGAATGGTCATAATGAGTTGTAATCTTTACAGGAGTTCTTTATATTTTTTCCCTTTTTACGTCAATTTACAGATTTGATTTGATCCAGTAGATACAGAGATAATAAGGTTTCATAACAACGCAATCTTGTGCTGTTCTGCAACCGCTATTAAAGTTATCCTTTAGCTTGCGTTGTTAAGAAATGTCAGTGTGCAATAACACATAAAAGGTAAATGTAAATATAATGTACATGAACGTATAATATGTGATTTTCATAGATCCTTTATACCGAAAGATCTTCACATCCAATGAACACTTGAGGACTTCCATTATAAATTCACAAAATATGTACCAAGGGGTTGGGGGGGGGGCAGAGAGATTCTGTGAAATATGTAAATGTCCCTGCATAATTCAGGGAAAGATCTAAATATATATGTACTTCCTGTTTTAGCTATTCCAAACGCCAAGAAACAACATGTATTACAATGCTTTATTCCATTTACAATTTATGCTAGAATGTTATGATTTAAGTTATCTCATACATTTTAGATTAACATAGATTACGTCTTACATTGAATTTACATTTTACGATTATTCCATTAACATTTTACGTTGATTTACTTTTTAGGCCAGCTTTTCATGTTACAGTCTAACACATACCCCCTTCTTCTTGGTGTTCTTCTCCAGCTGTTTCCCCCCGTTCTCCCCGTAAGGTCCCTCGTAGTAGAGCAGCGACACGTAGGTCCAGCCGAAGTGGACGACCAAGTCCACCATGGCCTCGGCCTGCAGCCGGTCAGGGGGCACCAACCTACACAAGACACACCAACAACCAGTTAAAGCTACAGGGCCGTCCATAAATTATGTCACACACAAGGGAGTGGGTGGGAAGGTTGAACAGTGTAACACTGCCTGAAAACGAGCCTTATTTTTATGTTTAAAACAGAAAAGTCATTGTGACAGATGTTAGAGGTCAGTATAGTACCCTGAAAAAGTGGGACATCCTTTATGGATGGCCCCTTACAGCAATTCAAATTGCCTTAACCAATGACAGAAGCCAAAAACTCTCCCTCTTATGGAGGAGCTAAATAATGCCTCCAGCTACCACCTTCTGTACCAAAAATAGACAATACATTATTTAAGTTCAAAAGGTCTATATTGAAACATTACTACTACAGGTTCCTTGGATGTGAGTCTGATATCTAGGTCAGTTTACAAAATGGTCACAACACAACTTTTGAACATGGGTTATAAACATCATGAAATTATTTGGTACCACCTTAAATATTAATCTAATTCTAACCATCTTCATTTCTACATTATATTATCTCATTATTTAAATAGTTAACATTTAAGTATATAGTGATATAGCATATCTAGCTATTTCATATATCTAGGTAACAATTCATATTCACTGAACTGTCTGCAAGATCAGATGTATTCTGAAGGCAATCAACAAGAATCCTATAAAACAATTTCTCCCAACCACGTATAGTCAACTTTACCTGCAGGTTGAATCAAAAGACTTTAGCATAGGAATATTCATCAATTACATCATCAATTGTAATCTAAAATGATGAATGAGTAGCAATCAGTATTTTCTCAATTTGTAAGCAAATAAGTTTCTTATTTTCTTCAGTTGTTTGAAAATTGATTGATTACAGACGGATGTATTACAATTAATAGACGACAAAATCAGCCCAAATTAGCCTACAGGTGCTCAAAAAAATTATAAATCACATATCCGTGGTATGGAGAATTAGAAACACAAACCTCATGGTGTAGGCGAAGCGGGTCTTGTCGCTGAGCTCATCACTGGAGGCGTAGGATAACACCATGGGGATGTGGAACAGGGTGGACAGCCCGCCCGCCATGACGGTACCGGCACTGGAGGCCGGACCCACCGCCCCCACCACCTGGAACCGCCGCCCCCAGCCCCCCGCCCCACACGTAATGACCCGTCCCCGGGGGTACAGGGGGTCCCCGGGGTCGGGGAGGAGGTGGAGCACGTTGGCCAGGGTGGCCAGCGAGCTCCAGCAGTCGTCTAGGAGCACGAACCCCACTGAGATGTTGGGTAGGAGGTCGGAGCGCTGGTTTACCTGGAAGGTAAGACCCAAAACAAATCATGAATCCATGTACTTTTTCCAGAAAATATTCGTGATTCCCAACCCCTCTCCCCTCTCCCCTCCCCCCCCCCCCCAAAAAAAAAAAAATGAAATAGATAAATACATAAATAAAAATATTTAAATAATAAATAAACAAATAAATAAAAGAATAAATAACAAATAAATAAATAAAATAAAATAAACGTTGCATGCACAAAGATGCGTTATGGAATCAGGAATATGAAATTTCATACCAAAAGAATCTATATGAACTTATCTATGATTCTTCATTATACGTATAAGAATCATATTGCAATATTGGACTATATTGTAGTTTCTTTTACTAGCTGAACGATTCCAATATAGTTGTAAATGAATGTTATTCATTCCCGTAGTTTGACCAGAACAAAATTAATGACAGTGAGCACAAATGAGAGGATTTGCGTTTCTTTGATCCAAGGTATATAATAGTCACTAACATCACTCAAGCAATCTGAACAAGATGGTAAACACTCTACTCGATACAGTACTATTACTCTCCTCATACAATCACTAACACAGATGTTTCCGTTCCATAACGCCAATAGGTTACTCTTCCACCAAGATCCATTTACACCACAGGCCTCACATAAAGGCTGCCATGGGATCTATAACGCATCCAGTATCTATTCTTTTAACAAATGTAATGTAAAAAATTCTAACGGTATTTTAGTGTTTTAATATTAATTAAAGAGAAATTTATTTTGTACTCATTCTTCGAGAGCCTAAAACTTTGTAGTTTTCTTCACAAATCAAAATAATGGAATTGTGGACATTATGTTACAAATTATGAATCATCGTTTTCAATTTCCTATCAATGAGGGGGAGAACGTCTTTTCTGGGCCTTTGGGTACCACCAGTAGGTTACCAGTGTACCACGCAAGGAACTTTCTTTACTGCAGGTTCCTGGCGTGATACACCAATACCCCCATGGCTGATACCCAGTGGTCCAGAAAAGCCATTCTTCTCCCCATAGTGTACTAACAAAATATAAATGTGTAATTAATAATATCGAGTACCTGAAGATCGTTGTGTAACGAGATAGTTTTGTTCAATATTTTTTTAAAGAAAAAATAATAGATCTTTAAGATCTTTAATTTTGTAAATGGGGCCCTTGAGGTTCATAAAAGGCTTAGCATATGTCAGTACCAATATATCACCTTTCCAATACCTTTGCAAGATCTTTGATGAAATTTAAAGGTCACCTGAAAAACTTCTGGAAAGGTTTTGAAAAGGAGACCTTTCCATTACCTTTACCAAATCACAATTGCCCCATTTACAGAAACTTAAAGGTCTTAAAGGTCTATTTTCGTGCAGAGATTGTTTCTATTTTCCGAAGGGTTTTACCTGTTCGATGGCGTAGACGAAGGACGTGGAGGTGATTGGGCGGAGCGGGCTGGAGTTCTCGTGGCTACACTTGAGCTGGGAGTCGGTCTCCGTCCGGGTACTCATCCCGTGGAGGAGGGCGATGTTCACGTCCCTCTGTAGGGCGTAACACCGCTGTGTCATACCGTCTATAGAGGGGACTGGGGTTACCATGGGGACCAGCAGGACCCCCAGGAGGAGGAGGAGACTGCCCCACCGCACCTCCATGGTACCAGGTAATAATCAGGTACCAAAGGTGGACATGTCTCAGTGGGACGAGCTCTTATACATTATTGCCGTTCAAACTTTCAAGGTTAAGGGTGTCGTGCATTTGTCTGAGTATGATATGCGTAGCCTTAGCTGTCGTGTTGAACGTCTGAGGGGGATTGATTTTCATGCTGCACTTCAGAGACTGACCTTTGGGTTAGTGAAGTGATGATACGTCATGCTGAGTGCGACCTGTCAAACTCAGGGTTAGATCTAACGGGGCACTTTAATGAACTGAAGCAGGGTCACTTGTGGCATAAGCGGAGAGAAAAAGGAGAAAGTGGAAGAGGGGGATGAGAGAAGGGAGGGGGAGGGGAATGAGGGAGGAGGGAGGAGGAGGGAGGAGGGAGTGAAAATATGCAATACTCATGCATTGTTTGATGGCTGCCGAAACTTGTGCCATATTTCATATTTCCTTGATTTGATAATGGGCCATGCCCTACACTGCAGGCTATGTACGAGACTATAGCTAGACTCAAAATTATCTTTGATTTAATAACCCAGACTATTTGCATACATTTTAACAATATTGAATCATCAATAACACCTCAATTTCCTGAACGTGGTCATTTAGATTTAGAAGATCAATTCTCCCAACCACGGATAGCAACTTTCTTGAGATTTACCTGCAGGTTAGCCTAGAATAGGATGCTTGCTGGGTAATATGTCGACAAGACCCAAGGCTTTAGCATAGAGATTTTCACTGTTTTCATCATTATTTGTAATTAAACATAATGAAAAATTAGCAATCATATTTTTTGAAATTTATATCCATATACATATAATATTTTCTAAGTCATTTTGAAATTCACCCATTGTAGGTGGATATATAACAATTATTTGTTTATTTTCTATGGTATTCCCAGGGATTTTGTCGACAAAATCAGTCAAAATTAGCCTGCAGGTGCTTAAAATACTGTAAATCAGCTATCCGTGGTAGGGAGAATTGTGTAAATAGTGGCGGCGTACTTCAAGGTCCCATTTCCTTATACTACTTCCGCCATTGTGAATTTTCATGCATATAGTTAAATAAATTTAGGGGATAGTGCATAGGCTAAATAGTAAAGCCATCTTATGCGACGTCGTGGACATAAGCGACATAGCCCGTCAGATGAAAATGATGTGCAATGTAACTGTAAATAGACAAGTTACAAACAACCATTTCTCTATAGGGGGAATGTGGGTTATATCGCGCATGTGTGTTATATCGCGCAGCTCTGGTTGAGAGGGTATAAATCCCTTTAGATTAATTTGATCATCATAATTTAAAAAGGTAAATGTGCAGTACTGTCTGCTGCACCCGTGCAATACCTTAACTGATAATTTTCATTGTGATTAAAAAGAATATACCAATTACCTAATTATTCCACATTATTATCGTTATGCCTTCATATTTTAGTTATTTTCCTAATTTACGCATCTCATGTTACCAAAATAATAAATGTGATAAGATAATATTGCTTTATCTGTACAGAAAACCCGTGAACTTCTGAAAATAGACATTTTTCTCTCAAGATTGAAATGAAAGATTCTTTTATTAACATTCTAAGATGAAAATATGAGTTTTGGTGGTGTTGTATCGCGCATGAACTGTTGTTGTATCGCGCAGGTAATCCTTTATAATGAATATATAGTTTAAATTATTGTATTTTCCTTATTTTCTGACTTTTTTTTACATTTCAAACTATTTTTCGATACAATGAACAATTTTCTTTTACATATTCTAAACAGGAACATTCTTAAATAATTATTTAGAATTCACTAGAGGAAACACCCAACGTTACCCATCATTAAAAAATCAGCTTCTGGCAAATTAGTATTTTGCTTGGAGTTTGCTATTTTTGCAATTATCACATGGAACAAAAGGTGATTTATCAGAGATTCAATTGCCAAATAATATTCATGTAATATTTTTGCTAATATTTGTCATTACAATTGTATTCAGACTCTTGGCTTAATATTCTCAAGATTTGTTTTGGAATTTCTTATTAAATCATTTCATGTTCTTCTATCAAAAATATACCTGTAAATCCGCGATACCATGCTTACATGCGCGATACAACAACAAGCCATTAATTCTTATTCATGTCAATAATATCTCAGCTTTCAAAAAGGGAATTTCTTGGCTTATATTATATATTTGTGCACCAACTTCCCGGCATTTGCAGATAAATGCAGGTTGATATGGTCACAGAGCTTTAAAAAAATGTACTACCTTTCCTTGATGCCGTTTTTTTCTCCTATGACATTACAAATATATCTTGATGTATATTAACCTATGCAATATTTCCTGCTGTTGTTATATCGCGCATTAGGTGCGCGATATAACCCACATTCCCCCTACTACTCGCGTATTTATGATTTGTCGCGTATACAATAACGTCAATTCACGCGATGTTGTTGCGTCAATAGCGGAGCTTCTTGATGTGCCGTTCGTGCTATAGTGGATTATAGACATGTTTTCATAGATGTGGCGCCCCCTAGCGGACTCTTTGGGAACCAAAGAGATGGGGTATGGGTTTGACGTGTGCGGGCATCAAGTGACTTGAGCCTTCTGATGTTGGGTTACAAGGCGCCCATATTGGAGAGTCTACTGCGCAGACTCGTGTAAAAGGTGTATAGACAGAGCCAGTTCTATATATATATATATATATATATATATATATATTATATATATGTAAGTATGTATGTATGTATGTATGTATGTATGTGCATGCGTGCATGCATGTATGTATGTATGTATGTATGTATGTATGTATGTATGTATGTATGTATGTATGTATGTATGTATGTATGTAAGTATGCATGTAAGTATGTAAGTATGTATGCATGTATGCATGTATGTATGTAGGTATGTAGGTATGTATGTAAGTATGTAAGTATGTATGCATGTATGTAGGTAGGTATGTAGGTAGGTATGTATGTATGTATGTAGGTATGGATGTATGTAGGTATGTATGTATGTATGTATGTAGGTATGTAGGTATGTAGGTATGTATGTATGTAGGTATGTATGTATGTATGTAGGTATGTAGGTATTTATTTCACCCCCGATACGTAGTCGCCTATCCTTTAACACGCACGGACACCTGCGAGTCAGCCCGGGCAATACAGGGTCTGTATAGCCCTGGTGTGACGTCACGCCCGGGCGATCTGGGTCGCCGCAGGGCAAGGTAAACAAACTCGCAAAACATACGTATAATACCCATCAAAAATGCAAAATAAAGGCACAATAATGCGCATGGAGGTGAAATAAATCCGATACTAACCTTGTCTGGGACCCTGGGCATTGCATTTCGTCTCGGGGTCTGGGCCGCCGAGGGTCCGCTCTCGGGCCTGACGGCCCTCTAGCGGCCCCTCGGCGGCCCAGACCCCTCGACAAAATACGGCACCCAGGATCCCCGCCCGGTTAGTATCTACTTAGTATGTATGTATGTATGTATGTATGTAGGTATGTATGTATGTGTGTAAGTATGTATGTATGTAAGTAGATAGGTCGGTAGGTGGGTAGGTAGGTAGGTATACACTACCACTTCTGTCACATGGTTCACATCTACAGGTCCGGGGCTAAGCATGGCGGATTACTACTCGACTCCAAGAAGATCAAGGTTATTTCACTTCCATCTCGGCCTATTAAAATCTCACCTTTTAGAACTGACCAGTTATGAATACGTAAATGGGTGAACACTGAATACCCATTCAGAAAAATGCTGGTATATCAAAGCATACATATCCGCTTATACTATAGACACCCTCATGTATTGGCCCCCCACGGGGGGGGGGGTTAGATGGTGGACTGACACCCGCGTCAGTCGCACAAAGCGTGCGGCGACGAATCAAAGGGTTCGTAAAATCTTTCTTTATTGTTGATTTCCTTTATTTCCTTTGTTTAATTATCTAATGTTAAATAAAAGGGCCGACTTATCATTATTATTATTATCCTGATTCGGCAAGAATGACAATCCTCTCTTGTTCTCCTATTTGAATATATATATATATTTCAACGTTTTATTCATTGCATAAGTGCCACTCAGAAACCACAGATATATAATACAAACACATACACTATTTGCATGGTCTAAATATAATGATTCACTGGGCCATTCAATATCTGGTTGATTGCCATTAAGTGAATCATAAGGAGATTCAGGTAGAATCAGCATTCAAATAACTAAATGAGTGACTAGTTACCTGATGATTTTAGAACTGATCGGCAGTCTGAATCTAGTTTTGTAAAATTCTACACCGTGTAACTGCAACTGAAAAAAAATCTAATGTTGAGGCAAGACTATAGTAAAGTCTAATAATGGATAGTGTGATCTATCAGAATCTCTGTGATTCATTAATTATCAAAAATAGCTTAGTTTAAACTTGCACTTCTTAAAATGTTATTTTCTGTCTATGGTTAACCTCATACACATAAATGTATAAAACTCTCACCAATCCACTGTAATATTCGAAACCAGCTTCAAATAAATGACCATGCACATTGTCAAGACCTTTCCAAATCTATAGCAACTCGGTCTCAAATACATGCTTAGGGAATGGAAGGTTGGTCACATATATCTGATAAATTTGGTTGCAGTTCCATCCCATATTCTAATTCTTTCTTTGTATCTTATATTGTATCCCACATTAATGAATTCCTCATAAAGTCGGCTTTCAAATCATAATACATGTCCAAATAACAAAGTAGATTTAAAGAAGTGAAAAAATAATTTGATTTTTTTTTTTTAAAAAGGAGAAAGAAAATATAAGCACCAGACTTGAATTAATGCAGATGGTAAGAGCTCAATGTAATAAAAAACACACAAGTTTTAAATTGTGGCAACTTCAATATTTTGATGCTGACTTAATGTGTCAGCCTTCGGACCAGAGAAACTTTCTCCCATCTTCTGCTCTCCAAGATGGTTTCTGCAAAACCATCTGACCTTTATCATCTACCATTTGACAGAGTTTGTCTCTCCTGACTCTGAGAGCCTCCTCCTCTTGATCTCCAGGGACAACAACATAGGTATATTCCAACCGAATACTCTTCCCATGCTTTACAATCCCCTGAACACACTCCTCCACATCTGCCAATGGTGCAGTGCCAAAACCAATGTAGAAAACCTCATCATCTGGAAGACTTATGGTGGTTTCTGTCAAACAATGAAAAAGGCCAGCCAGTGGGCATGTAACAGGTAGCAATACATGAAGAGATAAAAAGTCAACAACATCCAACAGCAGTTGGGTCCAGGCTTCCTGTGTCCAGTAAGACTCCCCGGGCTGTCCCCACAGGTCACTGTACTTGTTGATGAACAGGCTGCCTCCAAGAAGTGGCATTTGAGGGTCATTTCCTTTGTCTGCCTTCAACAGGCCCTGTAAATCTTCAATACACCAAGCATGCACTTCAGCATAACCTTCATCGTCTTTAGTGACTTGCCCCCATCTTGCATGATTGACAGCATAGATGGTATTTGAATTCCTGAAATCAAATATTCACCCCATGCAATAAGTTGGAAGGATATTATTGTTATAGCGATAGATCATATAGTTAAAATGAAGAATTCATATGCTATTTGGTATAGGACAAAGTATATTTTAATGTACAACAGATCGTATACACCTGAAGCAAGAATATGACATTATTGTAATGTTGCAGCAATGTTCTGTTTAGTTCTACTTTGGTTCTTGTTACATTATTTTGATTACACCCAAAAACCTAACATTGTGACATTGCACTGTAACATTTAATTTAAGCAACCATTGCAAATTGTTACTCACCCATCATCATCTTTAAATTCACATGGAAGCAGGTAGTGGAGACTTGCTGCAACGATTTCCTCTGTTTGTTGAGAATTGCAGATCTGAAGACAGTCTATGACATGCCTGACTGTCCCCTGCAATTCCAAGCCATGAAACCAGCTAAAGTCTCTTAATGCCTGGACATGATTGTCAAAGGCCTTGTTTATCTCCTGTATAACAGTTGTTGCTTCCCTAATTTGTTTTTTTTCCTGACGAGAAAGCACCAATTGTCGGATTGAAATGGAAGTTTTTATCTTCTTTGGAAGGTTCATCAGCTGCTCAATGGTTTTGTTTTGCTTACTTTTAGAGGGTAAGGGCTGGAGAATAATTATGCATCGAATCATCATTATCAGAAGCTCTTCCTTGTGAAGGTCCTTTTGGTGAATTATCTCAAACATAATTCTTTGGACATTACGCAGGGATTCCTTGCAACAAACTGACAACAATAGTGACCTCAGCCCTTCTAAATCCATGTTTTCTATATATCGGCTTGCAAAATATTCAAAGATCATTTCATGGGTAAAAGAATAACGTGTTATCAGTTTGGCATGGCTGTCTCTAGTGTCTTCTTTGACCAAGAAAGCATGATAGTTCTTGACTATTTTGAACTGAGTCAGTATATTTTTAGAAAACTCTCTCATTCCACTGAGCATAGCAAACAAGCACAGCCGGTAGAAATTCTTTGACTGTTCCTCAGTGACAGACCCTCCTTCTCGGGTGGTAAGATACATTTCCAATGGTTCAAACAGGTTGAGTGTCTCAAACTTAAACTCTTCTCCCAGTTCTAGAATTCCTTTTTCAGTTAGGGCACAAAAAATGTGCAACTTGAGTGGATTTTGCAGAACTGCCTCCATCTTGTCTTTATGCCTGTTGACATAGTCTAATGCTCTTTGATGTATGGGCAGTGGTTTTCCCATGGCGAAGTATTGCTTCATATAGAGTATTCCTTGTTCATTGGTAAAACCCTTAAGTATCAGGAATCTGCTGAAGTCTTGAGGGTTAATACTGCATAAGTCATTTCTTGCCGAGATGAGAACTTTTGCTCCCCCTCTGGTTTGTCTCAAGTGGACGTACTCCTTGAGATTACTCAAGACAAATGCATCACGTATTTCATCAACAGCATCAATTGCAATGGCAACACCCTCACCTCCTTCAACATGCTTCATTAGGATACCAACATCTTCTTTTCTACACCACAAGTGGTCTTTGATTGCATCTTCTATGGTGCTCCTGATGTCTCTTGCGGGTATGTACACCATGGTTGTCCACTTCTCAGGGCCCTTCTCCAGGAAATCAATGCTCCAGGCATGAACAATATGCCTTAGGAAGGTCGTTTTACCAGCACCTGGAGGTCCATACAGTCTGACACCCTGTGGAACATCTTGCTGGTAAGTGGTTTCCCCATGTGGATCTTGCATCTGGATGTTTTCAAAGATATTTTCTTCAGGTAACTCCAATGTAATCCTAAGTAACGGAAATGCATTAGCTGTTATGAAATTAAATTGTGACCATAATGGAACTACTGATATTTCATCTGGAGAACTTTTAGGATACTTTGTTTCTTAAGTAAAATTAAAGATTGATATCACAATTTGTCTTAATCTTGCTTCAGACAAGTATCCCTTTCTTGAATGATTCAACAATGTGGAATGATAATATTTTGATAATGTACTCCAATGCTGTGAATATGTTTCATAACAACTGCAATATTTAAAGGCAAACTTCAGGACTTACGTGTGATCCTTCATATGTACTTGAAGTTGAATGTAACACTTTGCAGTATTTATGATATCTCCTCTGTCATCTTCTTTAAAGTCAAATACCTTTCGCATCATCAGATTCCGTTTACATCCCTCTGAGTGCCTTGTGATGGCTGTAAAAGAGAAAGTGCAAAGTAGTATAAAGTTCTTGTTTACAGTATTTTGGGTTAAAATGTCAATTGTCATCAGTATAATTATATGACTTATTATTTTGTCCTCCAAGATTAGAAGATCTGGTTCCAAACTTTCTAGACTGAGCAAACATGTTCTACTTTGTCATAAGTTAATGTCATCAGTGATTTCATCTGGGAGTGTGGTAACTGTTCTACACACAAAATAACCATCACACATTCAATAAGACCTTTTATCATTTTGAATTTGAACTGAAATAACCTACCTTTCTTTAGTCTCTTGGAGAGTTTGTATGTCACTTTTGATGTCTTTTTTGTTTTTTCTTGGTTTCTCGTAGATGGCGGTTTGACCTGGCACTTTCTTTTCCTATTTTGTAATGGAGTGTCTGTAAGATTTGACTGTGTTTCTAGTTGACTCTCTTGCTTAGAGTGACTATGAAGTCCAGGTTTCTGAGACTGTAAAGATTCTGGGGGACATACAGGGGTAGACTGTATTTGACCCGATGCAGCTATCTCAATGCTGTAGAGAGTTGGAGTAGCAATTTCACTATCATATTGTGGTAAATCTTGTGACTGCACTCCTTTGTGACCAGCACCTTGAGATATGGGATGTTCAAGATCCCCTTTAGCTAGATCTTGTTGCTGTAACTGTGGCTCTTCAGCCTGATCATTTAGTTGAAGGCCTTTAGAAGGCAGTTCAGTTTGAGGCTGTATATGGGGACCTGCAGGTGTCTGCTGGAAGGGCAGCATAACAGGTTGGTTAGTAGCTGGGCTTTCATTCATAGGCAACATAAAGTGACCTGTAGGCGTTTGAAATGGCAGCATTGCTGGTTGATTAGTGGTTGGGTTTTGATTCATAGGCAGCATAAAATGACCTGTGGGCTGATTGGACAAAGGCAGAGCCTGATTACCCATAGACTGTCCGTAGGGAGGAAGTATACAGGCACTTTGCATGAATGGTAGTTGTCCTTGGTAGCCTATGGAACAGAAATGTCAAGAAATAATACATGGAGTAAAGACATCTAGAATCACTTATTCAACATATATTAACATAATAATAGTGTTCTTTGAATTAATGGTATGTTCTGTTCTCCAGGCATATTTGACAGCAACATTATAGGCCAGGTCACAAATCTAGTGTACCTTATGCAGATTCACAATACTGATAATTGTAGATAATGTTGTGTAAGTAAAGATACATATTGACATGAAGATTTTTTTCTTTTTTTTAAAACTGTCTTTTGACAAAGGTATTATGTCAAACAATAAACACATTCAGGGAGTTGGCCACAAATTAATTTTCTTACCTCTAGTAACAGTAAATGGAGCTTGTCTCCTCCATCTCTGGATACCAGAAGGTGCAGCTGCTTCTCCGTAGTCATCAGGCTCTAGACCCAACTGTCGGATGATATGTTCCTGATTTGTAAGTGCACAGGCTCGGAGAAATCCATGAAATCGGGACGTTGGTCCCATTTTGATATGTTTCATTAATCTTTGTACTTGAACCTTCCTTGTGGCATCATGCTGAAATTCAAAACATAAATAGGTTGACTGGTAGGATTCTCATGTTTTCTGACGTTCTTCTGGTGTTTTTCTCAGATCACATTTTCTAGAGAGTTTGTTCTAGAAATTATATCAAATTTATCAAGTGAAAGCTTATCATAATGAGAAGAATGTCAAAATAAATTTCCTCAATTGACATGTTGGTAATAACCAAAGTATTGTTGGAAATTACTTGAATTGATATTACATATCCATACAGAAGAAAAGTACTTTTTAACTTCGCTGAACTTACAGTTGATATTCACTGGACTGACTAAGTGCATAATGCACCCAATTAATGGGGGGTTTTCCTAATACTAATCAAAGTTTCAGATAACATTTCAGATGTGCATTTCAATACCATATACTGACAGGCAATGATACAGAAAAATGGGATCTGCATATCATCCAAGTTGGCATAGTTTATACATTTATCTTTTTGAATAATTATTCATAAACATTATGAGTGATTATTAGATTTTTCAGTGAACCTTTGCATGATGAAAGCACTTATTGATGATCATTGTTTTCACTTATGTCTCTACTCCAAAGCAAGGACTTTTGTGAACATCAAAAAGGAAGCTCTTGTACAATTGTAAGTTGGCCCACCATTAAAAAAAGATATAGAAATGGATCTCATGATCTGAATGGCTGTTTAAACATTTACCTGAGTCAACTTGGCCTAGGGTATGACACTATTATAACATTGCAGTGACATTCTGTTTAGTGATTTTGATTGCTCCCAATATCTTTTCAGCATTGTGACATAACAAAAAAGCAACATCATATGATGAGGTTCCAACCTCACCATGATTAAAATAACTGTTATGTGTCATTTTAGGCTGACCAAAAAAGTATGATTGCAGAACTGTACTGTTATATCACAACTTGGCTGGGAAGACAATATGATATCCCTTAGTCCCATGGCAACAATGGCTTTTAGATTATAGGTGCCCACCTCAATTACTTCTTGTGCATCTTCATCTGCTGCTCCTGTTTCATGAAGTATAGGCCATAGTACAGTTGGATTTAGGTTGCCGGTAAGTAAAGTGAAGTTCTGCTTTATCCTTTGGAGAAAGACCTTTTGTTCAGACATGAGTGTTGATTCTTTGGGGTTCCTTTTGTCCCAGAGATGGAAATGATCCCTGGTTTCTCCAGGATCTATACCAAGGAAAAGAAAACCATTACAGGAATGTCTTTTTTATTGAAACTAGGGCCCTGTTCCATAATAAACCTTCACAAGTTTTGTGTTTCATAAAGTTATGATCACCTTTTTGGTTCCCCTAGTTTTGCTTTTGCTTACGTTCGAGAAGCACTCATCACAACTGATCAATATGATATAAAAATCATACCAAAATATTTAACACTATTAATATTTCATCTGTTTTCATGAATTTGGCCGATTGACACCCTTTTGAGAGAACTAACCATATCTATAAATCGTCTTCACATGAAATTGAATCTAACAGAAGGTTACACTTAGATGAATAGCGAAATTGAAGAGAAAGAATTTTTTAAACAACATACTTTGTTGGATTTCAGTTGAATGGACTTGTTCACCTCTGCTGACAATGGCTCCAGGCTGGCTTGCTTCAATCCCCGCATGTGTGGAAGGATGCACTATGGGGAGTGCAGGAATTGGTGGATGAGTAACCGCGTGCCTTGCAGCACTGCCAGCTAGTCCTATGTAAGGTGGTGCCTGCCCTTGTTGATTATGTGGAAAGCTAAGGTAAGTTTGTGGCCGGGGAAGCAACATTGTATTACTGCCTTGATGGAAATCAGGTAAGGGATTACTGAGAGGCTTTTGGGAAGCCTGGAAGAAACTGTACTGAGATGATGTCCGAAACGTTTGGAAGTATGACATTTGTGGAGTAAGGTGTTGAGTATGTTCAGGCTGTCTTGCTTGGGAGCGGCCTGCTGCTTGTTCTTCTGAATCTTCAGCCGAGTCCTCCCTTTTCCGTTTAAGACTTGATGTTACATTATCTGTTGTTACTGTCAACGATTCTTCCTCCTTTTTTGAAGAGGCCATAATGTCTGAAAAAGAGGAAATTTAGCTAAAATAAGCCTGATCATCCTAGGTTGATTTATTATGTGTATATATCTGCAGTTCTACAATTACGTTGCTTCAATGACAGAGAATACATTTCCTTAGTGTTTTTCTTGATCAGGTCTCTGTCTAATGATATGTGAAATATGTATTAAAAACATTAAAAACATTTTCATTATCATACAGACATTAAGAAAGATGAAAAAACAGTGGAATTATCTGTATTCTCCCTAACCATTTTCTTTCGGGGGAAATTAATCATATTATGACAAAGCTGTATAATAATATTTGATCTGTCATTTTCTTCCTTATTATGTTTTTTTATAAAAGTGAATACTTCTTGCCAGTATAAATCAAAGTGGAGTAAATATATCCAACTCGACGACTGACTGGTGGACAGGTGTTGATAAACTTTTTATTATAATGAATAAAATCGTGGCGTGATCAACATGTTTCGACTGGTCAAAGTCTTCTTCAGGTTCTTGCCAGTATGTTTGAGGGATAGAAAGTTATTATGGGTGATATAAGGGCCTAGTGGCCCATTGTACAATGTATTTTCGTAACAGCAGTAACTTTAAGATAACTTTAAGATCGTTTTCGAAACAAAAGTTACAACTCATTGAGCACATTCTAGATAACTTTTTTTAACTATCAAAACGATTGCTATTTTGATGAAAGTGACAACGCAAGGTTTCGTTGTTTAATTGATTTTTATTGTTACGAAATTCATTGTGCAACGGGCCACAGCTCTTATATCAGTACAGCTGAAGACTATTGACCAGTACTGGCACACACCTGCCATCTTCATAACAAAATTCATAACAAAAGTGGCAAGAATAAAGTTGATGTCATTTAATACATGATATTGGCTGCTGATAGATAATTGCATGGAAATTCTTAAATTTACGATTATGCATTGCCAGTTGCAATAATATAATTTGTGGTAGAAAATTGCTAAGGCATTTCAGCATAGTAATGAGGACTAGTTGTATGAATCTTGGTTCAAAGATAAAAATCAAGAACATAAAGACTCCCTTATCTCCAAATTAGTTTTATGATAATGGATAAGCTACTAGCCCAAAACCTTAACTCTGTTGTTGAAACGACTTCAACACTATAACTATGTCAATTCCTACTAAGCACTTCTTGCTGACATCAAACTGGAGCAACTGGTATTGTAAGTGGTTTGGGGAAACCAATGTTTTTAGGTAACATTCAGAAATCCTTACGTATGTTATTTTTTCATGCTCACAATTCACACAATAACCACAAATATTTCTTGTCACAAACATCAGTATAATCATCATGTCAGAAATTTCAGTGTGTTTACAATATATTACCATGCCTACTCCTTGCACTGAAATAAATATGAGTGTTTTCAAGATAAAATTAGCTTATAATTCTTCTATATACCTTTTGTCAATAGCCATATTGTTGGAGCGTACACAACAACATGGCTGGTGTGTTGGGAGGCCATGAGATACAGGTGTGAGGTGGTAATCTATGCCTGTTGATGGTTGTCTTCAACAATACACAACTTAATCATATGGGTTATGAGTATAAATTACATTACCTAGCACAGTTCTGAATTCTGAAGTCAATTGTTAGAGTAATCCTTACCTGATATGAGGTGATGGGTTAGAAATGGTTGCTGTCTGGTGTATGTGTGTTTAGGTCTTTGTCTGTTAAAAATAGGACACAATAAGTAGGTTGATGGCCAAGGTTCAATGATGACCTGTCCTCCTTAACATACTTTATGTACAAGATCCTATAAAGATGTCCTATGACATATCATAGATACAAGCTACTTATAGATATAGATATAATTATGGCACGCACAGATCCGGAGGGGGGAGGGGCTGGACGGGCCTTGCTCCCCCCTCCCCTGTTGAATCATATTTGTAGGGGGAACACTCCCCCTGTACATTCATGTTTGTGGGCCCCTTACTAACTTGCTAACACAATTTGTCTGACTAAAGCACATACGCACTAGGACATTTTGCCAGCTACTAATGACTGGCTACCAAAAAGAGTGACATAATCAGTGGTCCTAGGTCACCATGCTCTAAACCCTCTTGTAATACATAGAATTGCTGATAAAATCACCAAACAAATGTCAAACTTTTTCAATTCACCTGACAAATTTACTGGCAATTCTAGCCAATCGCCAGATGTCCATCTGTGTCTAATACAGTTGCCTGTGAAAATGCCAAATGGGTATGGGCTTTGCAAATAAGGCTTTCCCGCATTGTCATCATACAAGCAATGGTTACTATACGGGGAGTTATACAAATTAAGTATAAGTCATCGTACAATTTTGTTCCAATTGAAGTCATCGAACTAGACAATATTATGTAATAGTACATGTTAGTGCCTGTTTATGGTTCACCATACAAGTATCATGTCAGTGAACATGTCGGACATCATACAAGTACCGTCATTGTACTTGCAGTAGTGTTATGTCATTGTATTTTTTGATTTATTGGAAAAGTCATACTACACTTGTGTCTATGTCTACTCTTTATGGTTAACCAAACTGATTTGTTGCTAATAAACCAGTCCGGATATGGCAGACAGGCTAAGTCTACCAGTAAGCAGCACTACTTGGAAGAAAATCAATAACTAAAGTCGTACGGAGTTGGGTGGACTTTATGGAGGAAGCTTGCCTCGGGCATGTCTGTTTGTGTACATAGGATTAAGGCATCTGTAACTACACTGGCAATTGTGAAGCAGTTGATATCTACTAATGAGCTTGACTCTCAACCAAGCCTTGTCTGCGTTATGGATATGAGCATCCATCTCGTGGACTAGTCTGCCACTTGGCTAGCGAGGATAAAAGAGGATTAAGTAAAGACAATTCGAAGAGTCCAGTTCCCCATTTAATGAGTTAACACCCTAAACAAACACTAGCGTTAAGTTGATACTATCTGTGAATGATTGTACATATCTAAATCATTTACGGGAAATACTTACTCCTCAAAGCCAAGCAGTGTATTTCATTGTAAATAATTGTATATCCATTGTAGACATGTACCTTACTATTGTATATATTGTGTTAGCCTTAGCTGATATGAAGGGATTTAAAGTAGCATCCTTAAATACCAGATGTCTATTTCAACTTGTAGACACTATGTACAATATAGGCCTACAAGTCACAAAAGTGATAAATACATAAATAATTAGATAAAAGTCCTCGATTATAAACCTATGATAGATCCATTCAAACATAAATTAAACAGCTATATATGCTTAGGTACATCAATCAAATATTGGCAAAGATTCGGATGAATAAAACATTTCACATTTTCACATAATAGATATTTATAGATTATTAATATTACCATGAAATTGAGGGGAAAAGAATGTAAAATTTTAGAGAAATCATTATTATCAATGGTAATAGTCCCCCTTATCAGCCAGAGCATTCTAGGTATCAACTGGAAATATGAATGTATATATTGACCTTGAGTAAACACGAAATGAATTATTTTTGGATTTGGATTTTTACTTTATTTTCTATGTTTGTTCCAAGATATAAGGCATGGTGAATGCGCGATATAGCCTGATATGCGCGATATAAGCCCCCAAAACAGATTATTACATGCTTACCCTCTAGCATAAAGTATCATCAGTAAGCTAAGTCCAGGACTCAGCTTCTAGGCAAACCGGTTTCAATGACCATTGCCTGAACTCAAAGTTGTCAAGTTTAACTCTTGACAATTTGATTTTGGGACGAATTTTGAGTTCTGTTAGAACCACAAATAAGGCAAAGGTCTAGGCCTAGATAATTAGATAATTAGGATTTCTGTCAATTGGATTGTAATGTTAGGCCTTTTTATTCCAATCAATTAATTTGTCTGCTTCTCTGTCTGTGGATGGGAGAACGCGTCTCTGGCTATCTCAATGTATGCTCTATGCCCGGGGCTCTATGTTGTAAATTCAATAATCAAACTTTAATGGCGCGGTGCTGCCGCCTAGTGGTTTACTTGTGAACTCTCCAACTTCCCGCCAGGTGGCGACACAGACTCCATTTCCGGTTAGCAAACATGGCGGAAATTCGTCCCAACTTTCTGCTCAAGCACCGTTTATAACTTGATTTCTCCATTAAAAGACAGGTAAGCGTCCCCTCTTTACTCTTGCACATTTTTGGCATGTTAGTCATCAAGTTATGCTGTAAATAAAGGGGGAAGGCAGTGGGAAAGGGGCTGCCACAGCTGTGAAGTGGTGTATAAAAGTGGTCGTCAGTGACTTCCGATACGCCTCCAAACAAACAGTGACTGACACAGACAGGTTCAGGGGGAGCAGACAGACCAGTTTGGTGTCTTTGACACGTCTTAAGTTTAGATTTCTCGGAGTTGACAAAGTCAATAAAAGTTGTCAAGTTTAGACACAGTTTTAACTTGTTTATTTGCTTTGAAGGTCTCAGTTCATTGGAGTCTTTTTCAGAAGAATGAGTGAGTGAGGCTGAGAGTAATCTAGAAGTTCCACTCCAGACTGGACTAGACTAGATCTACACTTTTTATGGGTACAAGGAGCATAATTTTGGCTGAATTCTCCTAGCCTGGTAGATCTATGACTCACGAGACTATAACTGTAAACCAGTTAACGTATTTGTTAATAAGCGAGAAATATAGATCGTAGTATTCTTCAACTTAGTTAGGCCTATGAAGTTGCTCTATCTCTACTGTAAGCTTACACAAAGAGTCAAAGAGACTGCTGTTTAGGATAGAATTAATTCCATCTTTCAATTCTAAATCTTC
This sequence comes from Lepidonotus clava, assembly GCA_936440205.1. Taxonomy (NCBI): domain Eukaryota; kingdom Metazoa; phylum Annelida; class Polychaeta; order Phyllodocida; family Polynoidae; genus Lepidonotus; species Lepidonotus clava. The sequence continues at coordinate 50,848,290 of OW387141.1, read as the reverse complement.
TAGTTCTAGTTCTAGATTCTAGTTCATCTAGAATAATATTGCACAACCATAAACACAATCTAAGGGTTGGTGACATATATTTGATTCACATTATGATCATAAGAGATGAAGGCGATGGACATAATTATTATCAGTTGTGATATTAGATTAGACATATTTCCCCCGAAACTAGTACATAATTGTTAGAACTGCCAGTAGTATAAACAGGTACCGGAATGAAACTGTTCATGGCTTAGATCTCTAGATGAATAAATATTCCCTGATTGTACCAAAAAATGTGGGTGGAAAATGAAATAGCGTCAGACCCAGCTTACAATAGTAAATTTACGGATTTCTGATTATGATTACTAAAAATTTCTTTTTTGATCTGTGACAAATGGTTATAGATCTACATACACTTTATTAAACTTCAAATTAACAACAACATCAAAAGGTATTTCTTCAGAAGGCACTGGTCATCAATAAGTATCAAAACAATTCCTTGATCTTGTCTTGCAGCGCGTGGTATGAAGATGGAGGGGCACTATGTGCAGGCGTTGTACGACTTCGTCACCACCGAGGCGAGCGAGATCAACTTGTCGGTGGGTGACATCGTGAAGGTGGTTCGTCAAGTGGATGATAACTGGCTGTGTGGGGTGCTCCGCAGCCAGGTGAGATCTATACAAACATTTGTATTTATACCTGTAGATAATATTTACTGAGATATGACAATCTTCTTTGTTGTATTGAAAATAGTATATTCCACTTTAAATAAAGCAAGCAAACCAATCTCCATCATACTCATGCCCGTTCTTCTGTGGAAGGGGTGTTGGTGGTGGCGAGGTTTCTTAAGTGGAAATTTTGATGATAATTCAAATAAGTGGAACTTCTATGTATTTTTGTCCTATTTTAAGATTTTTTTAACAATGAATCCGAGAAAAAGTAAATCGGCCTGTTTCTATTATTGTCAAGTCATTAAAAGGCGACACATTATTGTTATTTGTTAAATCAAAACGGCCTACTTAGTATTTACATATATGTCAAGATATATGATAAGGCATAGAATGAAATAACTGAGGTCGTGTGTTCTATGAAGATATGTTTTATAAAAAAGATAATCAGAAACCTTTTTAATGCCATCGCTAGTTCCACAATGTCCCTAACCTCCGTGCTTTATGGTTGCTTCCAGACGGGGAACTTCCCGGCCAGCTTCGTGGGCCCCGTGGACCCCGGTCACAAGCTGTTCCTCGCCATGAGAACCTTCCCAGCGGAGGAACAGGGAGACCTCGGCTTCTCCAAAGGTATGCAAGGAACATAAAGAATACTAAACCATTCCAGCTGTCATGATATAGAGTCTCAAGAGTAGATTTACAAAAAATGAAATGCAGTCTGAAAGAAATCTAACACTGTGTGCTATTTTGAAAATTATGTTTGAACCTTCTAGAGAGATTTATTTTTTTAATTTTCAGCAAAGTCTGAGCCAGTCAAATCCACAGATATTATGTGATGTTATGTTTATTATGTTGATAAATTATTCTGTCTAATCGATTTAAACTACCTACTCCTATTCTACACAGGTGACGTTGTGCTGGGTATAAAAGCAGTCGACACTAACTGGTGGCAGGGGAAGGTGGGCGGGCGTACGGGCATCTTCCCGGTAACCCACGTCAAGGAGGTGGACAACGTCCAGTCAGCCCCCAACACCTCCAACACCCCAAACAACAACACCACTGACCACAACACCCACTCACAGGGCAGCGGTCCGATCGCCAAGGTACGCGCCAACATGGACCTGACCGCCCAGTTAGACGACGAGCTCAGTTTTATCACCGGAGACATCATCTCAGTCGTACAGATCATAGACGAGGACTTCTGTATCGGAGAGTGTGGCGGACGGAGGGGGCAGTTCCCGGTGGCCTTTGTCGATGTCCTCGAGGGGTCTCTGAGTACCGGAGAAACCCCGAAGACGGAGAAAAGAAAGTCCAAGTTCAGGTGGTGGATGGACAACGAGGAAGGGGAGGTGGGGGAGAACAGGGACGCCGTGTTTGAAAAGAGTCCCCCCACAGCCCCTGTAGTGGCCCCTGTAGCTAGCGGTGTGACCATGAGAAACAATGGTGTATACCAGAACGGGCCAACTTCCCAGTCCGAATCGCCCCCTATGCCCGTTCAACAAGCCGGTCAGCCAGAATCAGATGTGAAGACCCATCGAAGGGTCGGTTCATACACACAGGAGAATACGCGCTCTAACGACTCCGGTATAACCCCCTATGGGAAGACGCTATATCCCTTTATCGCAGAGAATCCCAACGAGTTGACGTTCTTTGATAATGAGATAGTGAACCTGATTCGCCATGTGGATGACCAGTGGATGGAGGGGGAGATGGACGGTAAGAGGGGCATCTTCCCCACCGCTTACGTAGAGATCATTGTCGACTGTCCCTACGCTGAGGACGTAAACTCCGCCCCACCCCAGCAGTCTAGCGATGCGGGCACGGAAGTCCAGGAATCTATGTCTACCACCCAGGCTTCAGAGGAATCTCAACAACCACAACCACAAAATACAGATGTTAATGTGCCCGATGTGCCAGAACAGGAGGAGAAATATGGGCTGGTGCTGTGTGACTTTGTGCCCAATAGTGAGAGAGAACTGGCCTTGACGGAAGGTGATACTGTTACGATAACCAGTCAGTTGGATGAACACTGGTTCGAGGCCAAGCACGATGATGGACGAGTGGGTTTGTGTCCCTCGAGCTACGTGCGTGTGATAGAAAGTGAAGCCTGCCCTCCCACAGTAAGTCCCACCAAGGCTGAGGCCCCATCGCCAGTCTTACGACAAGAGAACGATAGTCCCAAACCAATGGCTGATGGCACTAAGCGTCTCAGCACGGGTGTCTCGGTGGAGGTCTCCCCGTGCCCCTCTCCGTCCCCCAGCTCAGGAGGGGTCACCAAACCTCCAGCGAGACCGCAGGTAAAACCCAAGCCCTCCTTACGTCCCAAACCAGCCGGTTTGGCAGCACGCTCCAAGTCCCCGATTAACACCCCACCAGCCAAGCCGACCATCCCCGCCCGGCGAGCCCAGTCTCTGGATGTAGCCGAGTCATCGTACGTGCCCAACCCCAAGCCTGTGGTCCCAACCAGGTGCATGGCACCCAGCAAGGCCCCTGCCTACCAGAGGGCCACTTCTATGGACACCACCCTGGATGACCTGATCATCGGGGAGATGAACGCGCTGCGCTCTACGCCCGACGCCACCACTCAGCAGAGGTCGCGCAGCAGCAGTGCCACCAGCGACTACTCCAGTATCGAGGAGAGCCGCCAGTCACCCGCTGTCGGAACCGCACCCAAAAACGGTTCCGCGTTAGAAAACCAACGATCTCCGGATGAAAAGTACATGCAGAGAGGCACTGCTGTTGGCACTTCCATGTTCTTTGCCTCGGCTACATCTCCACAAGGGGGTGCATTCACAGACTCTAAGCCACCCCTAGAGAGGCAGCGGTCCCGCCCGACCCCGCACCGCCCTCCTCCACCCCCGTCCCAACCACCCCTACAACGAATACCCTCATCAGGCGCCAAGCGCCCCCCGCCCCGGCCCTCCGGAGGCCCCCGGCCTGTCCCCCAGGCTCCGTCCAAGTTGCCCCTGGGCAACGCTCCTCCTGTGGATTACGGACCCAAGCCAGTGCCTTCGAGACCCGCTCCCCCGCGACCCAACCCGGCCCGACCGGGCGCCCCACCCAGAACCTCCACCGACAACCTCATGGACTTCAGCCCTGACAGCCAGCAGCCAGACGGTGAGTAGAAAACGCCCTTTCTGTTATTGGTAACTGATTAATCGGTTCAAGGGGGCTGAGGTTGCCTAATGTAATTGTTGAAGCAACTAAATGGTAACCAGTTGATTAAACCAAGTGGAGAAGTGGTCATGAGGGTCTGTGTTGTGACGCCTAGAGCTGGTGTGTTCGGAGTATCCCATCTTCTGTCATGGTTGGCACCTTGCTCTCATTGTGAGCCCTTAATTATAGTTTTTAGTATTGTAGCTTATGGGAAGGGCTCACCCAATCAGTCATGTCTTTTGTAGGTATTTGGGCTTTGATCTGATTGCCCGGTTACACAATCTTACATACAAGTAGCTACAGGCCTTTGTCCACCGGCATGCATTTGTAAGCAGGACAATTAGTGTGCATCAAGTATAATTTAGTGGGCAGGCCTCTCCCATGCACCCTCCCCCACCCCCACTCCTTGAACTCAGTTCAAGGAGTGGGGGTGGGGCAGGGTGCAGTTTGAGAAGCCAGAAGTGGGTTACATAACCAGTACTTGAGCCACTGGCACCTGCAGGTTGGTGGGTGCAGGGGACCGGGGCATTGACAGTCCACTCAACATAGTGGGGGGGGGGGGGGGGGGGGGGGTGTCTTGGCAGTCAGTGTATGCAAGGCCAGGTAGGGGGAGGAGGAGAGGGGGGGGGGGGTCATGGTTGCTTGGGCACATGGACAGTGATATAGGAGGGAGTCCTATTGGTCAATCAGGTTGACCAATGAGTGTACAGCTGCCCGGGACAGCTGCACTGCCCAATGGACACTACTGGGACCCCCCCCCCCCCATCTCTATGATGTGATTTCTGATTTCTAGTTAAGGGCGAACATCGATCGTTCCAACGATCGGAACTTTGATAGTCATTTGCTTCTTGTTTGTTCACTCAGGTCACACTGATATTTTTTTGTGGGCATACCATGGTGAGAACTTATTTTTCGTTTGTAGTGTTAATAGAAAATGAGGAAATTGTCTTGCCAGTTTGCAGTTAAATGCTTACTTTCTAAGCTGACTACAGTCAGGCCCTGGTGGACCTTATAAACCATGTATCAGTTAGTCGTTTAGGAAGTCATCTGACGGTTGGGCTCGTTTTTTGTGGGATTCTTAGTTTTCTTCCGTATTGCTTAAATTGGATTTCGATTGTTGCTCTCAATTCTCCCCACCCCCGACACAAAAATAAATAAATAAAATAAGGAAAACAATAATTATTTGAGAAAAGAAAATAAGAAAACAAAATCCCGCCTGCCTGTCCCTTTGTTCCACACATACTGGTCAGGTGGCACACTTTTCAGGCCCTTTTAGGTCACAATACCTCCCCAGTCCTCCCGGGGTTTGCCGTCATTCAGGAATTTGGATGGATTTGGGGTATGGCAGCATGAGTCAGACTCAGGGTGTTGACCATTTCAAGTGTTAAAAAAAAGTAAGAAAAAAAAAGATGCACGCGTTTTAGGGACCTGTTCGTCCAGTATATCAAAAGCTAAGTTCGAAAACATGCTCATGCATGATGCTAACGTTGATAAAAATATCAACAAAGCTCCACAATGCTCATACTGCACCTACATACTTTTTCTCTAGCTCCAGATTTTCTCCTAGACATCTTGTTGAATGATACATAGATATATTTAATCACAATAACCGGCTCCTCGTGTCGGTACGCATTATACTAGACCCAGTGTCAACAAACTCAGGTTATAGGTCATTTTTAAGGAGGATCCAGGAAACTGACACCACTCTTACATCCTCCCTAACAAAAAGTTTACACTTTTACACGTGTGTCACTCCTGGAGGTTATTATGTCACATGCAAATCCAGGGATCAAAATATCCATTGGCCCGCGGGCCAGAGACCCTTAAAAGGAGGGTCGGGCCCCTAAATAACCTGGCCTACAGCCCCCTACAAATTAATAAAAGGTGAATGCCTGATCTAAAATACTAAATTTCCCTCCGATTTGAATCTAATAATAAATATGTCCGGCCTTAAAGGTAGCGATACCAGTTAAAAAAAATATCCTAGGTTTTTCGATTTTACCATGTGTGCTTACATAATCGATCGAGAGAAATGAGCCCCTTTATTTTAGTGAGGGCCTCTCGATTTCTGATGTCCCTCCCCCCCTCCCCCCCCCCTTGATCTCAGGACCTTTACCCGACCCCTGGAATTGGATATAACACCAGAGTGTCTTTGTATAAGAAACAGTTGAGTGGGCGGACGACCAGTCTATTGTGTATTAAACTTAGTAAGATGAATCTACCAGTAGCATCGTTTCTGTGTGTCTGTTGAAGCCTATCCTGCCGTTTTTCCTCTCAGACACACATCCCCAGTGTCTCCGTGTCTCACTACTACCACTTTTGTTGGCACACACCCAGAGAGACAGTCAGCTTTTGATCTCACACCGACAGGACACGGCATCAGCCCTTTAGGGAAAAATGTCAAATACAATTATCCACTATTTATAAGCTTATAGATTAAGGTTAGACTACTGTGGTGAGAGGTGGAGTTTAGTATTTGTGAGATCTCCCAGAGTATGGATGAAATGTACACATATAACATATTGAATGAAAGGTATACATTTTCTAAATAGAGATAATACCAGCATTGGGTTTGAATTTAATACAGATACTATTTCCTAAAATCCAGTTTTCAGTTGTATTATTTGGGCTAAGATTTCTTACTAAATGTTATATCCATAGCTTTGAAACTTGGCATGATTCTCAATATGATTCATTCGGAGGGAGCGCTGTCTCAATTTTCTTAATAAGGTGCTAGTTTCCTATTTTTATGTCGAAAACGGGCCATTTTGTGTCATTTTTTCAACTCAATTGTTTTGTTTTTTTAGATTTCATTAAATAGATACCTAGAACTATATAAAAACAAATTCGAGATATAACTCTACAACACTCTCTAAGTCTAAAGAAATAATGATATACTTCTATTTTTCCTTTGATTTCTGTGTCATTTTTTCCGTTTAGGCCGAAGTTCTTCCTCTCCCACACAGTGTAAAGACTCGCGGCCTGACTAGATAAAAGTTAATAAAGATCCTAGACTTGTCTAATGCCTAATACTGCTTGGCCTAATGGTGGTAATTGACTTCATTGTGCGTGTCTCAGTGGGTAGGTGGGACGATTACCACCTGAATGGGAAACGGCCTTTTTACAGACACCTGTAGGCAGGTATACCTGTCTTGATGGTCCCGACATGTTCTTTGGTTACACAGGGGCGGATCTAGGGGGGGTCCAGGGGGTCCTGATCCCCCCTTTTGGTGGACCCCTAAACTACAAGAGGGGAAAGTGCCAAACGCGTATGCACAAATGAACGCGGTTTTAATACTTAGCCTCTATGATGACCCCCCCCCCCCTTTCAAAAATCCTTTGTCCGCCCCTGGTTATAGTATACACTTTGTCGAATTGAAGATATGGATTGGCAGAGGTGATTTTTCACTTCCTAATAAAAAAAAACATTCATTTTATTACGTATTTTTCCTATCAAGTTTGACCCAAAAAAATGTAAAACTTTGGAGTGGCTTCACAAACTAGTTCCGGTACTAAACAATGAAGTTCCGGTCTGCTTCTGATTGGTTAAATCAGGACCCTCATAGTCATATGCCGCATACCTAACGGTGGTAGTGTGGAGACACCTCTTAACCTATTTGGGGAAAAATAGTTTTAAAAAATCTTTATCCTGTAATCCTTTGGTCTTTGATTGATGTATTGAAAAAAAGAGAAACACTCTCTGATATGATTTTATTCTCTTTTATCAGAATATTACTATTATTGAGTATTAATACTTTGCTGATATGTTGCTTCCGACATCAGATACTTTTTAATAGATTGAGAAAAATACGTTTTCAATGACATTCAAAATTCAAAATTCATTCTGAGTGTAACATTTTTCTGAACCTCATGAGTAATGAAGACTTGTGTATATCAGTTCGTGTCTTACACCTCTGAAACCATCATCTTTACAGGCATAAAAATAGAAGTGCTAATGAGCCTTAGAACGACCTTATTAACTATTGGATCCTATCCCGTCTATTCATAGTTCTGATGCCGATAACGGTGGATTCGTTTGAATCATAAACATCACACACTCATAGTGGTCGTGACAAAAACATCACGGTCGTCTACAATCACCGTATTCTTCATGATATTAAACTCTTAAAGTGACAACATTTCTCCAGTAAAAGTAAAGCAGGATTTAGAGTGCAATCTGTCATTTCATCACTATCTAGATACCAGTAAGTCTAAAAGTACAAATTGGCTGTGCGTGTTGAAATACCGCTTGTGGTGACTAATATGTAATGTCAGGAAGTATAATATTTGATTCTGTTCATTTTAATCCTTCATACCTAAAATCCAGAAAGTTTGTTTCAAAAATTTCCGGAAATGTCATGTTCATAGAGCATCTCGTGTTAACTATACCGGTTTTTGAAAATGGGTATAATAAAATTCAGTTCACAATATCACAGAGTTTGAAGCACGCTTGAACACGATTAAACAACCTACATTTTGATATTGATGATAAAAACATATGTACGGTTCAAAAATGACAGGTCCTTTTTACATATTTTCAGACGTTATTTAAAAAATAATTTAAATGCAGGGCAACTGGAGTTTGGGCATTCATTAGTCATATATGTACATATAATTTCAATCCTTGCTTTCAGTGTTTACAACTCTAAGGAGAGCGTTTACGGTAATCTACATACTAATACTCAGAATTAGTTGTGTACTGACCTTCAAACTCTCCTGAAGAAACATACTCCCGCCTCCATATAGTTCATAATGAAGCGTGTTCTCGAATAACATTTATTTTTTCTCTGGCGTACAAATGCCAAACCATCCAAGATCTTGTATATCATTCCCAAGTTGCAAATACATAGAAAACTGTGTCTGAAATATAGATTTAGTTTCCGTGCTCGCCGGGTGCATACACTTTTAAACCATGCACTCCGGATTTGTGTCATGTGACCACTAATATCAAAGATTATAAAAGTGTAGATACATCCTGGGCAATCTTAGTTCTAGGTGCTGTTAGAATAGATCAAAGAACTGGGACTGAGGAATGGGAACATACAAAGGAGACCTTCTTCCAATAACATATATTAGCGCTTCTAGTCTACAATCAAAGAAAATGAGGGGCCTTCCATTAAATATGGACCCACACCTTAAAAAATCTCAGGCCCACCGCACCCCCTTTAGAGAAAGTACACATTAGATTTGTACAAGAATGTACACGCATTTTCACAAATTTTCAAAACCCCCTTCCCCCCTCCTTGATGCATACATACTTAAGGATAGGCCCCTGACCAGCCGCTGGTTCCAGCTAGTTCATATATTGGCCTTGCACCTGAGGATCTGACTCTGCTCCGATTCGGGGCCCCCTCGTTGCTAAGCACCCCGCCTTATCTCAACCATTTTCTCACTTCTCCCATAGAGATACACTATCATGTATGTCTTTGCTTCTCCAGAGTAGTTTCCATGTGAACACGGTGCTAAGTTCGCTACTTGCCACACGATCATGTATCATGACCTAAAATAGAACTTCTAAAAGTATATCGGCCAGAAAAGGAATCATTTAAAATGTGCAGCCAGGCATGAGACCGGCGGCATCATGTTTTATCTATAACAGTATTTATATAAGTAGCGAGGTGGGTGAATGAGGTCTGTCTAGGAGTTATAACCCTGCTATACAAGCAGGAGAAATATCGATTTAGTTGATCCGAACCCGACCTTTCTGAACCCGACCTTTCTTTGACCTAGGACCTAAATATCGATTGGGAAGCTGATATCATATATGCCCCTTTGATAGGCTCTGACTAATGACGTTTTCCACCTGTTACAGACGGTGGATCGATAATAAGGAAATCTCTTATAAATACGTGCAACTTTTCTTTTACGTACTTTGATCGAATTGATTTTTAAATTCATGATCATTTGGAGCTATATTATATACATTTGGAGGGGAAAATATCTTTGCATTTTAATGTCAACAACTTCCTACACATTTTGGGTATTGAATTGAGTAGCGCAGTACATTTACTGAAGGCTTATATCTTAGAAATGGTAACAATTGGTCCGTGTGCTATCACAAGCCGAACCTGTCGATACTTGAAGTGACGGATCACTAGCCACGTGCAGGAACCAGGTTCGTTTGTTTGTTTGTTTGTGTGTTGGGTTAGTTTAACGTCCGGCCAACCCTTTTCGGTTCTTTTACCAGGCTGCACAAGGTGATGCTTTTCAGCAGTGGGTGATGGTATCTATGATATGATATGATTTAGGAGAAACCCACCACCAGGTGCGATTCCCCACTCTTTTTGAAAAATGGCAATAGGGTCTTTTATGTGGAATGTTCCATAGGCAGGACACCACACACCCGGCCTTTGAGGACCCTGTCAGGGGCACAGGGTGACATCCCTGAGGAAACACTGACGACCAGTCCGTGGTTATCTGCATACCACATCCCAGCCGACCCCAGTGTTTGTTATCTCGGCCTTATCAGACCGACCTGTTGTGGGTCTACACCTCTACATCTACAGGACAGACAACCCGAATAAGTGATTATTATTACAATAACCTGATTTGATTGCCAGCGAGGTTTCTAGGTTGGATGCGCAAATCCCTGAAGATGAGTGCAGATATCAGCTCTAAAGTAATAAACTAATAAAAAAAACTAGTATGATATGATTCACGGCCTAACCCTGTCAAATACAGAGATTAGTGGTCAGTGTTCCGACTGTACGGGTTCATTTACTGCCGTCTCCGGGTTCGACCCGTTAGTACGGCCTGTTAGTGTGACAAAGATGAAGTTCACAATACATGTATATTCCAACTTTCCCACATCATGTTAGTGCATTCTATATGTGGCATATATGTCTCCTCAGTGTCCGAAATTAAGGGCGCACCTGCACCCGAGGTGCATGATTCTGAAGACAGGTGCACAATTTTAAAAAATGTGCACCCTGATGGTGCATTTTTTTTCAAGGTTATAAACATGTTATCCTGGTAATGTGCACATAGAAATGTTCCCAGGTGCACAATTATAAAACCTGTGCACCCAGTGAGTGCACAAAAAAAAAGCTTAATTTCGGACACTGCTCCTCTGTCCATTCCTCGTTATATGTGCATGACATTAAATTTTATTGCAAATTCTGGATTCCAAATCTTCCAATCTTTTGATGCTGATTTCACCTAGGTGATACCGCTGTTATTGACATCGATAATATAATTAAAGTTTAACATAGTCAGTTAAATTATTACTAATGCACATACTATTTCACTGCGTTAATCTTGCCAGATTTCAGAATTAGTAATGTTTATGCTCATTTAAGTTTACATGGGTTGTACATTCTAAAAATGATTACCCGTGACACCCTTTTTAATCTATTCATTTTACAACTACTATACTTCTATTCTACCATTCCAACCATACCATACGTCAAGAGGAGATGAATGTATAACCTGTTACAACGGATCAGGTTACTACCCTAGGGTACCCAAGCCCTACCCCACCCACTAACCCTAATAGGAGGGACACAACACATTTCTTCACCCACCACTTCATTCACCAAGTAAGCCAAGGAGACCACATTGAAGGAAATCTATGGAATAATCTGTTCATATATCTAAGGGCATTCTACATTGGAACTGGGCCATCTGGACCCCAGACCTTTCCGTAGGAAGAACCGCTGCCGGTTCTTATCAGAGAACTATAATATGCCATGCACGGTAAGATAAACAGGGACTTTTTGTTATCAATCACTGCCCTTGAGTCGAGTGTCCTGATTGAGAAGGTGTGGGTGACCAGGTGTGGGGATGGTCCTATCAGGAGTTATCAACCAATAAGCAACCACCTTATCAATGTAATGTATTCGACCCACATGCCTTAAGCTGCTAGGCATTACGTAGACCACACTGAAGTCTGTATTCCACTAGGAGATTCTGATAGCCGGCAATAATGTAATTTATACCTTTTACAAGTAAAATGACAGATTAAGACCACGCCTACATATCATTTGAAAGATAATTAAAAACCCTTTATAATGATATGTAACATTTCCATATTCACACTACCGATTTTTTAAATCGGGAGTAAAATCGGCTAGTGGATTACAGCCTTACGTTAGGCTAGTCCATATAAGACTACCTGGGTTTTACAGGAGCGTGGATTTATCGGCCATTTAGGACCGGTCTTATCGTTGTAATACATGTGACCCACATGTCTTAATCCCCATACCCACTAAGCGACTTTTATAGAGGCGGCCGATGGATCAGCAATAAAATCAACCGATTCTTAAGATTGCCTGTTAGTATAATACATTGAAATGTGCATGTTTAATTTGAATCTGTGCCAGACTCAGCCGATTCTACATCTAGAATCGGCCAACTTTGGCACCGATCCATCTGCTGACTGAGTAAAAATCACCTAGTGGGAATGGGGCTTTAACCTGCCAGGGATTACGTAGACCACAAGGAGTTGGTCCGTGTCCAAGTTAACACACTACCTGGGTTTACAGGGGAGTGGTCACTCGGTAAAAAAGGTGGGAAACCTGCGGGCATTACGTAGGATTACCAGAGACTGGGCCCACAGGGGTGTGGCTGACCACTGACTGCTGGACTCATTACACAGAGTTATACATGCACACTGCAAGTGCAACAGCATCAACACCAATATGAAGCGCCGTTCTCGTGGTAAGCTGTAAAGCAGTTGGACGTAGAGTACTCTTACACCATACCAAAGTTAGTCCACAAAGTCGGAGCTGGATATTTTGTGCTGGTATAAATATATCGGTGTGATTTATAGAGTTATATCTGATAAGTATGCAGAGACCAAGGATATATATTTAATGCTTATCTAGAGTTAACACGAACCACATTTTAAAGAAGGACAATGTTATCTGACAGAAGCATGATTATATGGACTGGTTAATCAGATTAATATTGTAATATCATAACAAGCATGAAACCACATTGCATTTATAATGGCACATGGTTACAGATTTGATTATAAAATTCAAAGGTGTATTTCATACAGAACCTTTGTATGCTGGCTCAGCCTTTTGAGTCTTCGACTTCATTAAATCCAATCAATCATAGTCTTGGGATTTAAAGAACCATTCAATCGGAACAGTTGTTGCTATTCAGAAACGATTTAATATAATCACTAGCCCTTAGGTTTGTGTTTTGTTGGCATCCATCCATTAGATGGATGGTGCAGTGTAATGGGTGAAGTAGATTGTCGGTCAGGTATTCACACTATTGCAGTTAGTTGGCTATCAAACATGTGGACGTGGATCTTGGCATGTTCTTCGGTCCTTAGATATTGATGAGATTAATTAATAGTTAGATAGTCCAGGGTTGTGTGTTTATATATTCGTATAACTATTCAACCTTTTCCTTTATCTGTGACTGGGAATATTGATATTTCGTAGCACCTGATATAGACCATAGGTACTCTCACATAAAAATGTGTCTTGACATCAAGTAAGATTTGAGCTGATGTAGGTAAGTGTGTCTACAGTGTATTCACCCAAAACACAGCCATTCACAGTAAAGACTACTTCCTAATGACAAAGACGACTACGGTATGTGTTGTGGACTCTGTTTGGTCTGATAAGGAGTGATGCAGTGTTATCGTTGAGTGTACCCGACGTGTTGATCTTCACGTAATGTGTTATGGCCATGTCCTACTGCATCTACTCCTAAATAACCACCGTGATTTATGGTCTCAGACTGACCACGCGGGGTCGGCAACTACATACACGTCTCTAACATAACATATAGAGAGGTCGTCTGAACTCTGTTTTATCTTTTTAAATAATGTTCCCTATTGTGCAGCCCCTGCCCTACTCCTGCATTCCTTCGAACCTAGGTCTGTGATGAATGATTTTCTGCATCATCCTATGCATAATGCCCTGCTTCTACAAGCAATTATGATTTGTAAACGTCTCATTTGGGGGTCAGAGGTCCGTCCTATAATCCCAGTCAGCTATTAAGTTACTGGATATTTAGCAAATCCGGTGAATTTCAACTAATAATGATTTTAATGTGGTATTTTCCAAGGTCTAATATATGTTTTCTAATTCTAAAGGTCATATTCTGAACTCCTAGAATACGTGAATACCCTGTGCTAATAGAATTGCACTGGTAAGATCCGCACACCAGAAGCTCAGTGCCCCAGGTCCCTACAGCCGGGCCTACCCGTCAATATTTACAGGAGAACAATACCCACACGCCCGTGGCATTGAGGCCAGCACCGGAGTAGGTCTGTGGGCGAGAACAAAGTTCTCTGCACCAGAGAGTAGGATATAAATCTGTTAGTTATAACATCGTCAGTATGGTAAGAGTGCTTATAATGATATCAATAACTCTTAACATGATCGGGTAGAATATTGACCCTGGAAGTTTTACTATGGAAGTCAGGTTAACATATTTGGATGTAGTCAGCTTGTAAGAACATTGTGGACTAAGGATCAAATATGTGTAGGTTACAGGGCCTGTTGCTAACCCCCACCGCTGCCGCCGACCCTGACCCTGACCCCAGCCAGGGCACTGGAGAGCCATCTGGATTGGGACGCTGGTTCCCCGCAGTATTCAGATATATCTCCTTATTACGCTGGTCTTCCGCAGTATTCAGATATATCTCCTTATTACGCTGGTTCCCCGCAGTATTCAGATATATCTCCTTATTACGCTGGTCTTCCGCAGTATTCAGATATATCTCCTTATTACGCTGGTCTTCCGCAGTATTCAGATATATCTCCTTATTACGCTGGTTCCCTGCAGTATTCAGATACTCTCCTTATTACGCTGGTTCCCTGCAGTATTCAGATACTCACCTTATTACGCTGGTTCCCCGCAGTATTCAGATATATCTCCTTATTACGCTGGTTCCCCACAGTATTCAGATATTGTGGTAGGACTGGGGCACCGCCAGGATTCGTCTACCGGCCGCCATAACGGGCGACTTGACTGGTGGACTGCACCCTAGCCTTGAGCCCACCAGGACAGGTGCCCCTTCCACAGACTAGGAGTAGGGACGAGTTAGCCTTTTTGGTATGAATCCTAGTGATGTAAAAGATGTGAGGGATATATCTTTAGTTTGCTACCCATTACAACTTTGACTGGCATGACTGACAGAACACACCCGGAGATTATCTTTGACCTATTGCGCATGCGCCATGAGGCGGCCGGTATAGGAATCCTGGCCGGTACGGGAATCCTGCTACAGATATATCTCCTTATTACGCTGGTTCCCCACAGTATTCAGATATATCTCCTTATTACACTGGTTCCCCACAGTATTCAGATATATCTCCTTATTACGCTGGTTCCCCACAGTATTCAGATATATCTCCTTATTACGCTGGTTCCCCACAGTATTCAGATATTTCTCCTTATTATGCTGGTTCCCCGCAGTATTCAGATATATCTCCTTATTACGCAGGTTTCCAGAAGCATTCAGATACTTCTCATATCACCACTAGAATAAAGATGATGTCAGTGATATACCCTTGAACATTTAAAAATCTACTCTATGTGATTAGTTATCAAACCGCTAGAATGTACTATCTTAATTGATATTTGTGAGAGAATACACGTAGAAAATATATCATATGTTGAATATCTATTTGACCATATCTGGAGGGCCATCAGGAAGCTTAAATGATGAAAAACTCTAATCTATATCAGGTCTTAGTTCTTCTCAATGTGAGAGGAATTAATTTTATATCAACGGGGAAGTGGAATTGCCCGATTGCAGGATGTACTTTAGAGGGTCACAGATGAAATCAGCAAATTAAGAATATGTGTTACCACTCTGTCGGTCATTAGCTGTTGATCACTACTGGTGCAGAATACCATACTAAGAGACTCCTCATTTTCATAGTGTGATCTCCCAAAGACAGAGGCATCTATAGCAGTGTTTGAAGTTACATTTCGTTTTGCACAATGTACACTGAGGGCGCTTGATGTTTGAGAACCACGCATTCAGTATGCCGAGTACTTGGTACATAGTGAAAGGTAATATTCAAGGCTGTCCTAAATCACCAATCCTTCATTTTTACCTACAACTCAGACCTTATCCACAGTGTGCTCACAGTGCTTGTGTTGTCGTTCCAGGCCTCTCGGACCAGGATCGGGAGATTGTCGCCGACCTCGACAACCGCATCGCTGAGATCCAGAAGGACCTCGAGGTGAGTCGGACATTTAAAAATAACCAAAACTAACCAAAAATGAAAATTGAAAATCTACATTAAAAAGAACTATATATAATTATGTACTCAAAACGCAGACATTAGCAAACCCTGGCAAGTGTAGAGATACGTTCAGTGTGTCTAATATTGGCCAAATGACAGTAATTTGAAATTTAACCCAGGAAACTAGGTTAAAGTTTTTTTTTTTGTTTTTTTTTTTTGGGGGGGGGGGGGGGGGGGGGGTGATAATATTTCATTTATTGTCTTCAGATACATCTGTTCTTCCAGACATTACAATAATATAGTTCATGGAATACATACATTAATCAGTGTTATCATTTAGTAAAGATGATATTTTCAATATCACATAAGTGCCACAGGATAGTCAACCACATTTTGTCTCCCCTATAATACGGTGACTTCTTTGCTTCCTCAGTACGAGGTTGGAAGTTTGATTTCTAATTACTCTGTTTTGCCTTTTTAATCATATTCCCTTTTATTTCCATGAATACTCAAATACTCCTTTTATTTGCCTACTCTGATTAATGATTTTAAGTAAGATTGCTTAGACCCCGAAGAGGAAAACTGTTAACTTATTTAAAAACAAAATTATTTTGCATAATCTAACGAAATCCTTATAACATTTAATCTGCTTTCCATGGCTAAAACTTTCTACCCTTGAATATATATCTTCCGTTATTTTAGTTTTTGAAATGTCATCCATTTTGAGCACTGGATTGCTGTTCGTCCCCAGTAAAAGACGAACTTAAAGAGCAAAACGTTAAAAAGCTCCCCGGGCACATTATAACGAAGGTAGAATACCCGGCCGAGGATGGAAGGTGCCTTTTCCCATTAATGATCTATTTCAATAACATATCATGTTTGAGAGAAGAAGTATATCCAAAAGGGTATTGGTGTACATGTATTTAGATTCAGTCCGCGTTGAGCGCGGTGGTAGATTTCTTCAAAGAGTTGCCTGCCTGACTGCCAGGCGTTGGTACCTCTGCTGTTAGTCTCTGCTGGGTGTAGTTTTGATAATAATGATAACTCCCATTTCTAACTTCACATTTAAGCTTGTAATTTTAATTAAACACTTAATGTGAATTTACAGGCCTATGCACTTTATAAATATAATGTAAGTTAACATTTAATGGTCATTTCCATTAATTCTTTTTCTATATCTTGCTATATTTTTTTAATTTATTAATTGTGAGTAATGTAGCCACATGACAACACCTTGTCGAGCCCGGGTTGGTCGGGCCGAGGTGCTTGGTCTATGTGTACTGTATTTGGGTTTAGCTTACATCCTTAATGTCTGTGTGTATAGTATTAGGGTCTATCTTCAGTTGCTCACGTCCATTATGACGATTTTTGACTAAAAACAAAAAGTAATAAGTACATAGTTTCAGGCCCCTGTAAAATAATGAGCGGATTGTTTTTTACAAAATATATACATGTAAAACACGCCTCTTTGATAACGCAAAAGATTTATTTCATGTGAATAAGTCCACCTCGTCACATCCTTCAGTCTTTTCTGTCAGTAGGGGGTCCTAATGCTGTCGTGGTCTCTCCTGTATTATTTTACAACTGGTAGGGACGTGGTCTTTGATACGGCACACGCATAAAGTAGAGTTTCATATTTCGTGAAAATTATCTTTGAATTTCATTCAAAATGGAATTCAAATATGTATTTCTGTAAGCTATTGTTCATGTATAAGACACTCCCAGGCCTATTTGTATTGTCTAAGTTTGACCTGTAGAGAGTGAGTCAGTGTGAGATCACAGAGCCCAGCAGGCCCCATATGACAGCACAGTCAATAGATTAGACTCGGGAAGTGGTCCATATCTAAGTTATCTATATAGTAATGGTCAGAAGCGGCTTAACTTCAGGGATTTGTCATACAGGATAGGCCGGTGTTGTGTAGATAGACCTGTTCTTTGTCATGTAATACGTATACTGTAATGTGCACGTCAGGACTGAAACGTTTATCAACCTTATTTCAAAATGATATGTAGTTCATCGATTTGCTGAATCTACAAAATTTCCTACACGTAGTTTTAGGTTTAGTGCCTATAGTAATGGTTAGTCTTATGCATTTTTCTTCGTCTAAAACACACTGAATATTTGTTGTCTGTATTGGTTTTTTTTTCAAATTTCGAACCCGCTTTCAGGTTAAACATAGTAATTTTTTCTTTTAATCTTGAGTTGGTCGAGAATAAGCAACTTGATAATCTAGCTGTTTCTGTCTGCCCTTTTAAAAGTTTTATCTAATTTCCGATTTCTTAAATCTTTATCTATCTAGACATTTCTCGTCACCTTTAGAACTATTGTGTGTGTTATAAACCGCACAGTTTGTCGAACATTGCGTATTTGGAAAGGTGAATACTGCAGTAACAGAAGGCTAACTGTGCTCGTCGTTGTGTTTATCACCCGCTCAGCCGACGAGCGGTGTGTATTGCCAAGCCGTACGCACCACCCACTGTAAACTCCCTGTTCTCTTTAAATTTAACATATTTTGAATATTTCTCAGGGGATAAGATAAAGAAGGACCTAAGGGGGTGTCCTCGGGTGGCTGTACGATCTGTGGGGATTGTACAAACCTTGGGCTTCACCCTCGGTATGTGACAATCCCCTATGGGTTATACGGCCAACCTCGGACGCCCCCCGCAGACCTTCTTATTATAATACTACTTTACAAACGAGAACACACGCAGTGTGGAAGATGGTGGTCATCATTCACTCATCGGTGTGTTACATTATGAGAGAGCGCATGC
This sequence comes from Lepidonotus clava, assembly GCA_936440205.1. Classification (NCBI taxonomy): domain Eukaryota; kingdom Metazoa; phylum Annelida; class Polychaeta; order Phyllodocida; family Polynoidae; genus Lepidonotus; species Lepidonotus clava. The sequence goes on along the minus strand of OW387141.1, from coordinate 50,829,548 downwards.
AGTAATGCGGAGTGGGAGACGATGTCTCCGGTCTTCGATCAGACGCGCCAAGGTGGCATTGATGTGGCCTGAGACGTCCGGGAAGGGACGACTAATTAGACTTACCCACTGATAGTTCTGTTTGATTGCTGCCAAACGAAGTTATTTTAGGCCTATAACGGATGGAGGGTGCTCATTATCTGTTTTTTACCCAACGAGAAATCTATTGATATGGCTCTTTGCATAGAATGTTGATTTTTTTGTGTGGTTTGCCGCCAAGTGCAATGTTTTCTATCGAATGATGATTAGATGTGTTATTTCTGTTCATCAAATAGAATGAGATTCCCTATTATTCATCAGATTAGATCCATGATACTCGTTCGTGTTATTGTTCGATTCTAATTGTTAAGAAAGATCCTCAATTACCTTTGTCACTGAGCAATGGGTGATATTCTTATTGATAGTTGGTAAAATGGCCAGTCCTTTTTATTAGTTCGGAAGAAAGAATAGTTTAATGTTATTCAAGTATCCTTAATTGAGGGCTGAAAAAGTTAATATTATATTGTCCGAATTAAGTACCACGTAGATATCATCATGTTGCACCCGGCTTTGTATACCAGTCGACGAGGTCAAATGTAAGATACAAAGTCACATTCGCAGCGTGCCATTTATATTTGGAGCAATACCTAACCTATCTTCAGATATTAAAGAACAGGAGTATCTAAATCATCGTATCAATTTAAAGTTAATAGAAATAAGTGTGTTTCTTTCAATTTCTATTCAGTTTTTAGGCAAAGAACGAAGTTATCATCCCATAGACGAGCTATTCATCGCAATAAGCATCCGTATTTATACCGTTACTCTTTCGTTACTGTAAAATACACGGTAAAATTCATGTAATTGTCAAAACTCTAAAACAAATAGCTAAATACGAAGTTATGAATCCATATATACATAACCTTTGAACCTGGGGTCAGGGATATTAAATGACTTTAATTAAGCCATAAATTTATATGCACATAACCTTAAAACACGGACTTTACTATACTCGCGTGACTGCATGGTCCCGGAAATTTAATTAGGCACAACATGCTGTAAATTCAAACATTGTGTGTTTACCAATATGGTCGCTGATGTCAATTTAATCCCTATAATATTCTACAGCTTGAAATTATAGTCCAATTAATCCGTTTTTTAAAATAACCTTTTTTTACCAAATTCGTCTGATATTTGAAATAATTAGACAAAAGAAAAATGTTCTGTTTTATGTTCGTGGATAGACTCAAGTCTATTCTGATCTCTAGGTTTTAGATTAATTAAATGATGCTTGTCTATTTCCGTCTTTTCTAATGAGGAACAAGAATTGCCGTTTCAGCAATCTAGATTTTTGTAGTTCATCCTCTACTTCCTAGCCTGTATAAAATGTGTAAAATACAAAAACCTGTTGAAAAGGACTTGCAGAATGTCATGGAAAATATTTTGACATTATTTTGAATATTTCCGTTATTTTTCATTTTTCCTATATTTCTTTTAGTAATAATCTCTTGAGTTTTTCTCCATTGATCTATGTTAACTGTGATCATGATTTTTATACAATGCCCAGTGCAGACCCGTACACTTAACTTCCCACCCCCTTGGATTCACTTCCTCTTTGCAGTAAATGGTAGTTAATTACCCAACGAGCGTAGAAAAGCAGATAAATCTAACATGAATTGACTATAAAATGTATTATAAAACAAGCAGATGCGAACAATCAGTAGCGTAGCAAAGTAATTTATCAGCCAAAGCTTCCTCTAGAAGCAAAACACTTATTTGCTAACTGATATTACACAATAGGATCCAATGTTATCAAATAGCTACCCGGTAATTCTTTTTGTTGTTGCCTAAGCTGTAGTACCGCCAAACAACCTTCAATTGCTCATACCGCGGTGGGTGTGGGGATGGGGGGGGGTGTCACATTTTTACATCAGTCTGTCATATCCATTAAAAAAGTATGTTTTAGTAGTAAGCCATTCAAATGCAAATTCGTGGCGCGGTCTCTATTCCTACTATTATATTGTACCTATTTCCCTAAAGTGGACAAATGTATCTTGTTTTTGCACATTTTCCTAATACTACAGAATCTTAGATAACCCTATCTCCCTGTGCTGGTGTTGTAGAAGTGTATGCAGGCCCGGCAGGAGCTGGAGCACATGTTGACGGTCACCGAGGGCCCCGAGCACGCCGAGGCCGAGGACAACCTCGCCTTCTACAACGCCAACATCACCGGGCTCACGCAGGAGATGCAGCAACTCAAAGGTGAGTTATATTATAATACAGGAGATGCAGCAACTCAAAGGTGAGTTACATTTGATTATAATACAGGAGATGCAACAACTCAAAGGTGAGTTATATAATACACTATCATAACTCCAACATCACCGGGCTCACGCAGGAGATGCAGCAACTCAAAGGTGAGTTGTATTATAGGTTCTATATTAAACGTTTACATCACTGTGCTAATGCAGGAGATGCGGCAACTCAAAGGTGAGTTGTATTATAACACAGGAGATGCAACAACTCAGAAGTGAGTTATATTATAATACAGCAGATGCAACAACTTAAAGGTGAGTTGTGTAATAGTCTTTTAAGTACCACACAAATATCATGGAACATTATATATGGGACAAAACAACTAAAATGTAAGCTATTCAGTTCATCTAGTACATGACTTCTTTTTTGTTGTACTCATTTGAAGTTTTCATTATTAATAAAATGTATTTTTATCTTAAATATGAAGATTCCTTTTGTCAATACTGTATTCAGTGAGTGCAATCTCATATACCATAGATCCCCCATGTGATATGTTTGGTTCATCGTGCTACATTATACTCACTGTTGTCCCCTACTCATCACCCCCAGTGTCCCTATATGAGATGCAGCCTGCGCGGGCTGAGGCCGATGCAGCAGCTGAGCGGCGGGCGGCAGAGTCCCAGCACCGGGCAGAGGAGGAGCGGAGACGGGCGGAGGAGGAGAAGAAACAACGAGAGGAGGTAAGGCACACATTGTTACATACTATAAAACCCCTAATATATATGCTGCACCCTAATTAAGAATGTTTCCTCTGTATCCCCTGCTTGTCGTAAGAGGCGACTAAAAGGGGCACCCTGTGCCCCCAACAGGGTCATCAAAGGCCTCGGGTGTGGTGTCCTTTCTATGGGACACTGCACATTAAAGACCCCTTGCCACTCTTCAAAAAGAGTAGGGTATCGAACCTGGTGGCGGGTCTCTCCTAAATCTATCATATATTCGATCACCCTAATTTAAGCGGCACCCTAACTATTGGCTTTATCTTTGGACAGACTTTTATAACATATTTTCTGCGCACTAACCCTTATTCAAGCTGCTGCTTAAAATTTGGGTTTTACGGTACATCCCACTTACGGTTCAACACACTAAACCATCATATGGGATTTCTTCTTTGTCAAATACTCCAAGGCTTAGGATCATAATTTTTGTAACAAAATTAATTAGACGTGAAGTTAATTGCTCGAATCAATCAAGTGCGAAAGTGAAAGGATAGACCTTTCAAGATGCATTCAAATGTTTTAGAAATAGATTTGTTTGTTCAAACTTTGCTCAAACTTTCAAGGGTCCACGAGCCATGAAACCTTGCCACTAACAAGCCTTGTAACTAAGACTAAAATTAAATTGATCTTTCGATTTGTATTCGTCTACCTGTAGCTTTTAAGCTCACAATTCCTACTGAACACTTTGGTTCAAATTCCAATCTTAAACATCTCAAATCTCTTGAAGTGTTTTCCAGTTTCAAGACTTGACGTAGTTAAGGATTATCAGCCTATTCAAAGGTTAAACTGTGAAAATATGCTACTTTGCTAATATGCTGCTTAGCAATAGGCTCAAGGAATAATGTTCTGTTTTTCCAGCTGCGGCTGAAGAGACGCGATACCCGGGAGCGGGTGATCGCCGAGATTGTGCAGACGGAGCGCGACTACCTCCATGGTATGACCCTCACCATGGAGCTGTTCCTGGCCCCAGAGGCCGAGAAGGTAGGACGACCTGAGGTCACATTTCCTATTTATATATCTCAAAAAGTAAAACACAGAAAAACACAGGGAATTTTATTTGGCCAGGTTTTAGAATTCCTGATTATCAAAATAATTATGGATGTGACTTCTCGTTATTGGGTTTTCCAATATTTGTTTCTTCACGTGAACGCTGCTTTTGAATTTGACAAATTTACTGGGAATGATACAGGGAAAAACATACTCCTTTGTCGCTTCAGATGTACGTTGTAATCATTACTTGGGGAATGTGAAGCGACTTAGGAGTATGAGGGAAAAATTGCAGCAGGACTGGGAAATCTCAGGGATAACACAGGGAATTTGAAATGAGAATTGAGTGGGGGTCCTGATTATATACAGAGTGTGACTACAAAGCTGTCTGTTCCATACAGTGCTACCTGATTGACGTGGAGACGCTGTTCGGTAACATCGACGAGGTGGTCGAGGTGTCGCAGAAACTTCTCACCAGCCTGGAGGGTGGCTCGAGTGGGCGAGACTTCGACAAGCAGGTCATAGGTAAGGCAGGGTCCTCATATCCTTATGTTTCCAGAAATGTTATCATTGTGAAATGTCAAGTGTTCTTCATATATTCAAATCTATAGTTTCTAAGAGATAAATAGTGAGATCCACCTGACCAAATTGGCAGGTAAATGTTTGGTTCAAAGCTCTAGATTTTTGACTTTTGAAATTCGAATATGTGTGGGATCGGTTTTTAAGAGTCCCTAGTTATATCTTATATAGTATAGAAGCTAATGGTGGGGACTCCCTTAATCAGTCATGTCTTTAGTCATTTAATTCTCTTTGTTCTCAATGACTGGTTACACAATCTCATGTTCAGCAGTTGAAGGGCATTGTCCTCCAATTGTTGTTAGACTCAGATAGTGTGAGAAGCCAGAAGTAGGTTACATAACCAATGCCTCAGCTAAATAGCCCTCAACCCTTCAAATTAGGACCACCACCATCACCTGCAGGTGGGCAGTCCCAGGTGGGTGAGTGATAGGTCACTCAGTACTAGGTAGTGGCCAATTCTTAAACCTCTCCCAGGGAGGGTTTGTTTGGATGCGTCGGTGGCGGATGTAGGCTGGTTACACGCCCCTGGTATATAGGCGGTAACAAGTTACAGCCCGGCTGTAGCTGGGTACCGCCTTGCAGAGCCTAATATGCGAGGGGCACCTTAACCAGCCTATATCCGCCAGCACGCTAGCACATCCAAACAAGCCCTCCCCCAGAGCTGTGTGTGACAGCAGGAGTGGTGGTGGTCAGCACCTATAGCCCATATTACACATAACCTTCTGGTATTTGGTGGGCCTTCAGTTTTCTGAGGGATGACCATCACTCATGCATAAGCGAAACTTTGTAGCTATTTTGCTTCTTGTTTATTTCTGAATTGTATGCAGGTGAATGTCCATGTCGGGCAGGTAAACCGTCAGACTCACGTGATAGGAGGTAGCCAATCAGAAACCAGCAGCGTTGAGCCTTGATTCCCATTTTCTGCCATATCTTACATTATATCAAATTACCCAAAGAGACTTGCTTGTGTGTCTAAAGTAAACGTGAGCTTCAGGGAAAACATCCAAAGTATATATTCTTAATTTACATTTTATACCCATATCAAATATGCTAGCCCTTGCTAAAATCAGATTTACTCCTGACCATCCTCTGGTTGCCCTCCAGGTGAGAGTTTCGTGACCTTGAAGGAAGACATGAAAAAGGTGTACGCTCCCTACTGCCGTAACCACGACGACGTCATCGCCATGCTAGAAAAGGTAACGGCCTTAGGACTAAACATTCTTATGAATTCTGGACCCCCTACCAGTAGTACCACGCTTGGGTTTTCGTACGCCTTAGTTTTAACTTTTATACATATTTTCAAAAGATCCGTACAGCCCCCCCCCCCCCCTCTTTTATATATGCGTATTTGATTAATGAGTGGCCCCTTTCGAAGTATGCTCATTTTAGGTAGTTGAGTGGGGATCCTGATTATATACAGATCATTAAAAGCGATGGTATTTTTCGAACATCTTTACATGTTTTCTAGACACCTTTTTGCACGTAATACAGAATATAAATTTAGTGAACACCTTTAATCCAGGCATCTCCTCATTACCTTCGTAATTAGGGACGCCCCGAAAGCGTCCATCCTATCATTCACGGTTTGACAATAATGAGTGATCTTAAAAACCTTTAACACTATTTATAAATTTCTCTAGAAGAGTAATAGAAAAATGTAGGAGTTCTTTTTGTACATAAACGGACAATATATTCGACTTTTATATTGCTTTAATAATAACCCATACTGACAATTCTTCACGGTGATCCTACTTTCAGTACGAGGAGAACGAGGAGATCCAGGAGTACTTTGCGCGCATGCTGGCCGCACTCCGTGAGCGTATCACCGTGTTTGACCTTGGCTCCATGCTCATCAAACCTGTACAGCGCATCCTCAAGTACCCGCTGCTGCTGAACGAACTCATTAAGGTAAGCGTTAGGAGAATATTTAGTAATAGACTCTAACCTTTATTTCCCTGGTTAGTTAATGAAACACTCTGCAATACATGGTCTTTTTGTATGCACATTATACTTAAATGAACGTCAATAACATGTGGGAATATTCATCGCGACTATGAAACCCCTCGATGTTATACCCCTACCTGCGATAGCAAGGAGATCAAAAGAACAATATTTGTATGAGGAACGTTTGAACGAAGGGGGCAGGGGGCAGGGGGAGATCTGAAACTTTTGAAAATATGCATACTGTCCTGTAGTAAACCAATGCGTACTTAAGTCCTAGGGGTGGGGTCTAACATTTTTGAAAATGTGCGTACATACGTAAAGCAACCTTTTTGTGTACTGAGTTGCCAAGCACTGCGTTTCTAAGTGCCAGTTACCCTTAGAAGTTGCCAACAGTAAAAAAAAATAAGTAAATAAAATTTAAATCAAAATTTGAAAAAAAAAAAAAACACAACTTTATTCCACATACTGGTTTTGTCTCCATTTGATAATAGAGCAGGTCATATCACTTCCATATTGCCATTGCAATAGCTATAGCTTATTACTTTACATTACCCGTCCTATTGTGTCAACCTGAACCTTTCTCCCTCTGCCCAGGCGACGGAGGACGACCATGCAGACAGGAGCCCCCTGCTGAACGCCATCAACGCCATGACGGACGTGGCCGCTGCCATCAACGAGTACAAGCGGCGCAAGGACCTGGGTACGGGCGAACATAGACATATAGAAGAGTATCTCTGTGGTGTCAACTAGAGAGGTTTTAGATTAAAAAAAATAAATTGAAAGGAAATTTGATAAGGAGGATTAATGATAGAATACAGGTTGTGTCTTACTACAAAAGTAGGCCAACTGATACGTGAAGAACCGCCCAGGGTATGTGTTCGACCCAGAGGGGTTCATCACGTACCGAGGGTGAACCCCAAAGGTTATGCGGTCCCCATCGGACGACCCCAGAGCAGGGTGCCCACGCAGGTCTTATACGGTCTTAAAATGTCTTATTTTGGTTTTGCCATTTATAAGGCTATTAGAAAGGTCTTATTTTGCTGTCAAAGGTCTTATAAAGGTCTTATTTTTAGGTTAAGCTTACATTTTCAGACTATGAAATTTGTTTGTAGTCCAACAACATGTTAGAGGTTGCCTTTACTTGGAAGTTTTTGCCTGAATATATTTTCCTTAAACTTTTATGAAGCTACACATTGGTATTAAAAGCACCTTTAGTTGCTAAATAGACACAACCAATTATATCTACCTTTTTTGTAGAACTTTTCTGGTGCTTAAAAAGGTCTTATTTTCACTCGGCAGAAGGTATTATAAAGGTCTTATTTTGATTTCTGAAAATGCGTGGGCACCCTGCAGAGGGTTCTTCTTTGTTTAATCACTCCATCAGTAAATTTTAAGAAGAGGTTTCTAAACATATCTCAAGTTGAATATGTTTTTCAACATAGACATTTGATTACAGTGAGGTATAAAATGTTACTCACAACTGAGACTATGTCACACTATATACGGTTAAATCAACTTGTTTTCAAGAGGTCACAAAGTCTTAAATTTATCAAGTGTTGGTCTTGAAAGATCTTGGATTAATTTTCAAAAACGTGTGCACACCCTTTGACAGGGGTCAGGTGGATTTTCTAACATGTACCCCTTTCTACTTTTTCTCCCACAGTGTTAAAGTACCGTACGGACCGGGACCAGAAGCTGACCGACAAGATCGCCCGGCTCAGCGTGCACTCCACCAAGAAGAAGCTCAGCCGCATCACGCAGCGCATGGTCGGCATACAGGTAGGGAGAAAGTTTAGTACAAAATGGACTTATTGGGAAGATTAACTGATTAGATAGGTAATTCTGTATTTTGTTCTGTGTGGGCGCTTTTTAGAAGTGATAAATACTCGGTTTTCGGAAATCGTAGTTTAAAACCAGCCACCATATAAGGTTTCATTTAAAAATTATATAGGAGCAATCTGCAAACCATTAGGCAACTGGTTTCAGGGAATAAATTAGGTGGCAATTTTGAAAATATTTCATGGTAAACTTTATTGTTGGTGTAACCGGGGAGGGGCTTATTGCAAAGTACATTGCTTGGTTATTTTGGGTAGTTAGACTGTCTAAGACAAAAGAACCCATGAAGCATCAGTAACTGGGGTATATATGCTTTCAAATCAGACCTCAATTTCATGTTATAGGATGTATTGCTCTTTGATTATATTTCTCAATATGACATTTTCGTCTAGATTTCAAAGTCGATTTAACCTCTTTCAATCTAAGGGGATCAGATGAATTAAAGGGGTATTAAAATAAATATGTAAAGCTCTACGGCCTTTATGTTGTATGTACAAATAGAGAACATTAACCACGTTCACTCCTTTCTCGTGTTTACCAGACGGTGGACGAGGCGTACAATCGGGAGGAGCGGAAGGTGGCCGCGCTGGAGAAGGCGGTCCGCTCACTGGTCCGCGACATCTCCCTCTTCGTGGAGCACCTCCAGGTACGGCTTGTAGCAGGGCAGTCTATGGTCAGTGTTTTCACAAAGGGGGTTCTCACATCAGTTGGACTCAAATGGTTTAACGGATATTTCAAATGGTCACTGATTGTATGTGTCATTAAAGTGTTTGACATTGAGAGTGGCTAACAACGGGGTTATCAAAGGCCTTGTGCCACCTCCTGTTGTGTTTATGGCCCTGTCTATGGTACCAGGCACATTAAAGAACACCTGCCTCGGTAAAAGTGTGGGGGTATGGTCTCTACCTCCTCATAGATTCAACCACCATCACCACCCTTGATATGACATAGGAAGTTGATTAGGGTGTAAAATAATCAATAACTAACTAACTTTGAGTGTGCATTTTGCGCCCTTTGTGGGTGGTTGCATGGATACCTAAGCTTTGTACCTGTTATGTCAATATTCCAACTATATTAATTAACTTTTAAGTTGAATATAAAAGAGGTCCGGGTGTGTGGCTTTCTTACTCCTTAGTTTTGATCACTGAAACCTTAGCGAAGTTGTTAACAGGTAACAGATGTGATAATAAGTTAGCCATTCCCCTGCTTAAAATATTTACTTACTGTACTTCAAAAAGGTGGACTTAACAGAAGACTGTGATGAAAAACAGAGTTACAAAGATGAAATTTAAATGAAAAACGCTGCAATTAAAAAAGAAAATAGATATTTTTTGAAAGATCCCTATGTATGAGAAGCACAAATCTGGCCTGTAAAAGATTGTTTGTCATATAGTGACATAATAAATGAGTCCAGGTTACTTTGATTATCTTTATTCCATTTCTGATTTCACTCCTTAGTACTCTCTTTATGCCATTACTTTTTACATGCAGCTCCACATGGAGGCAGCCCCGGCCCTTCTGCCCAATCCCTGGTGGTGAGCTGCTCATATACAGGTCACCGCATGTGTCATGTAGTGGGGAGAAGGTGCACTTTCAGGTCCTTGCCTCTATCATGGTGTGTTAACACTATGCTGTATTACATGTTGTCCCGTGTTTCCCTCAGGAGACGGTGTCGCTGCAGGAGTCGGTGGCCAACGACATCGCGGACTACTACGGGGAGAAGAGCGACCAGCAGGAGGTGACCCAGTACTGCACCGTGCACAACGTCATCGCATCCAACCTCTTCCACCAATTTGTAAGCACAAACTTTAATGTTCACATGAAAAGTAATCACTTTGGCTGAGGCAATTAAAAATTTAGTCAATATTCTTTTATTTGTAGATATTGAAAACCTAAGGTCTGGGAAGCAAGAAACCACTCAAAAACTTGAGTCTTTCTGCCATATTCTAACTGTGTTTCTGTTCCAATTTCATAGCATTTTTACCAAACTTAAGATATTAGGGGAAAATATTAAATCTACAAATAACAGACTTACTGTTTGTGTATAAAACCTGACTCTAAACGTAATAATTTGAGTCAAACCTAAAGTCAGACAATACAAAAGACCTAACCAAAAGTACTAGAAAATGAGCTGTTTCTTGCTGACCAGACCTATAGATGTACCGATAACAGCCCTGAATCTTTTCTGATCAATATTTTCAACTTTTAAATGTCTGCACACGATAACTGTGTCGCAAATACATGCAGATTGGCAAACAGTGAAGGGTAGGAAACCAAACCTGTATGTTTTCAGATGTACCAATAAGGATGTTGAGAAGTGTCAGGTGAGCGGTAAGAAAGGTCTAACGATGTTTCATCGAGTTCCTTCAAAACCTAACTTACTCATGATCATTTTCCCTTTGATACTAAAAATCATCTTGTATGTTCATTTGGGTTTCTTCTCCCGTTTGTTTCTGTTTTCTACGTTACTACTGAAGAATTAAATAATTATGTAAACATTGAACAATGTCGGTAAGCTTAACAATAACAAGTCAATTTACCATACAAAGGTAAGAAAACCAAAAATGTTTGTAATGTGCCTAAAGGTTATATAAGTCGCAATTGCAGAAATAATTATATATTTGGATATAAAAGCCAGTGAGTTAACCTATAAATTTAATCACTTCTAACACATGTACGCTTTACCACCAGAAATTCGACATTGAGGGGGAGGCACTGGAACCACTAAACCGACTCGTGCTCATGCTGTCCGGCCCAGCCAAGGTGATGAAGAAGCGACACGACAAACTGCTCGATTACGACAATGCCCAGGGCAAGGTCAAGTCGACCAAGGACGCCGAGCAGCTCAGACTGGTAGGTGGAAGTAGGTCACACTGACACTGACCTAGATTGGTACCTACATCTGTCAGAAGTAGGTCACATTGACCTAGATTTGGCATAAATAGTTTTGACCTAGATTGGGCATAGATAAGTCAGGCTGACCTAGATGGGCATAAATAGGTCATTGGTACCTAGATCAGTCAAAAGTAGGTTAAATCACGCTGACCTAGATTAGTCATAAATAGGTCACGCTGACATAGATTGGGCACAAATAGGTCATTGGTACCGAGATCTGTCAGAAATAGGACACATTGATCTTGATAAGTCAGAAGTGGGTGCGGGGAAGAGCAGAGGAAGAGGGTCACTGTCACAGAGAAATGGATCAGGATCAACTCATTTAAATGCATGATTATGAAAAAAATGAAGATGGCGACAATCGTGCTGACATCGTCAATACCTACGTATCCCTTGCAAAGTTAGAATAGATCTTAGTAAGATTATCAGCATGTCTTCGCTTAGACCTCGGCTAATCCTCACTTGTTTACTTCAGAACGGTTGACAGTCAAACCTTGTTTGATTGGATGGGGCTTGATGGTGGGGTTCAAATGTTCCATGTTGAATTTAAGAGAATATATCATAATGAATTCAAGATTATATCTAACCCATTACAAACTGTGGAATAGGGACAAGTTAGCATTTTAGGTATGAATCCTAAAGATCTATCAGAAGAGAGGGATATACACTTAGTTTCTTCCCCATTACAAACTGTGGAAGGGGGGCCGGGTGGGACCCCCTATCAAGGGCCCTAAATAGGAAGAGGGGCCGATGACCCGCTGGTCGTAAATGCTGAAACAACAGGATTATAATTAGCCCGAGGTCTAGACGACTGTAAGCCAGATTATCCCCAGTAAACTTTCATCATCCGAACATAGAAGACCAAACATGATACAAGATAACTTGCCTAAAAGAAATTAACTTAAAAATTGACTTTTGAAAGTGAACTAAAGAACTATAGGTTAACTTCAGTTAGTTAACTTTAGAAAATTAACTTAAGAAAATAACTTTTGATTGCCACAGGCCCAACAGGAGCTTCAGCGTACAAAGAACAACTACGAGGCGCTGAACGCACAGCTGTTGGACGAGCTGCCGCGCCTGTACGACCTGGCCATAGACATTGTCATCGAGTGTATCACGCACCTCGCCACCATCCAGAAGGGGTACCACCAACAGGCCCTCGACCAGATGTTCAACATGCTCTCAGTTAGTATACGGCTTTTACAGGGTACCAACCACACAGGGAAAGCAGGGAAAATGACCAAAAGAAATCCCCAACAGGAAAAACACAGAGAATTTGCAATTTTTACCAAAACACAGGGAAAACACAGGGAATTTCCTTTACCAAAATATTGGGAATTTCATTTGGCCAGGTTCTGAACTTCCTGGTTCCCAAAAATGTAGGGATTTGACTTCTTCTTGTTGGGTCCAAATATTTTCATGCAGAGGCTGCTAAATTGCTCAGTATGACACGGGGAAAAATTGTCACGAGACAGGGAAATCTCAGGGAAAACACAGGGAATTTGGAAATGGATTTTGAGTTTTTACTCTTCTTTGTTGTTTTTTTTCATTCATTTATTTTATTTTATTTCATCTTATATATCTTACCAGTTAACAGCAATTCCTCTACACTTTCCTCGTCTTTGTTTAACGTCCGGTTTCTTCCAAGCCACCATATATACTTCTTTATTTCGCTGTTTAGAGTACACATGAGCCACGTTCTGCACATTTGTTATTCACATTGTTAGTTTATTCACCAGTTTAGAGGCATAATTATAGCTACAGTACTATGATATTATTTTAACATTTAGAAATTGGCATTACATTTTAGGATATTTCCTAGTACAGTTATACATTCTAGTCATGATGCAATGGTGGTTATCGAAACTTTGTAACTAACTAAAAGACATTAAATGGTTAAAATCAGTTTAAGTTTGAATGCCTTTCAGCAGATAGTTTTCCCAATCACTGTTGCCCTGATGAAATCCCCGAGTTATGATTTCACCTTTGATGACTTTGAGAATCAGATTGACCTATAACCTCCCATGTGCACCTACCTCTCCCTCTTATATTGGACATAATTGTTGATGTTTGATTGTGCCCTCTTGTAGCTGACCTCCCTGATGTATTTCGGACCCTACAAGGTGACGAGTGTGGTGATTAACCACTAACATAAGATACCAAAACACCCAGTTTTAGCTCTTGCTGCACAATAACTACCACTAGGTGTAAGCTACTACGGGCTAGTTTCTGTAGTAGACTGAAATAAGAAAGTTGTGGCCTAGATTAGAGCTAAATTCAGAGACGCTACGTATTCAAGATAAGACCACCCCAGTAGTTTTACTCTCACAGGCTTCCCTAAAGGTCGCCTACAGCTTAAGCCACGAAAAAATATATTTAACTTCTTTTTTTTTCGTGGGGAGAGGGGATTTGTTAAGTCGGGTTGTGTTTCCCCAACTCCTGCTTGGACCTCCCACCCTAATCTGTCTCAGGGTTATCGTCTCCCCTTTAGGAGTAATAACCCACAGTTTTGTATTTGGTACTTTTCAATTACATAATGCCATCATATTACCATGTTTCAAATACCATTTATCTGTATGTAAAGTTTCTAGCTTAAGTTGCACCTTTACCTTTAGGCTTCGTTTTCGTTCCAAAGCCATAACAGTTTAAGTAGAGCTAATATTGCATTTTTCGTAAGGGGACTTCCATTAAGTAAGTACGCAGTACAGGGAGGAAGGGGTCTGGGAATTATTTTTAATGTGTGTATGTTCCTTTAATTACAAATCCAATGCGTACTTTGGCCCTAGGGGGGTGGGGGATCTGTATTTTTTTTAAATGTGCATATTTAGCTAATGGAAGGCCCTAAGAGGAAACAGAAATGGGAACAACTTTCGGGACATGCTCTTTTCTCTTTTTGAAAAATTGAACCAAAGCAACAAAAGAAATAAAGTAAAAAAGAAAAAGAAAAAGTGATTGTAGAAGAAAGATCTGCTGTTGACATGTAATTTCCTTTTATTCTAATTAAATCAAGGTTTCCTAGCTAATAACGTACATTGTAGAATATGCCTCAAGTTTTGGCTTTGTGTGATGGACTTCTGCCTAGAGAGTGATATAACTAGAATATACTGCTAATATGTACACTCAAGAAACTTGATTTTGCTCTGTCGTTGTCACGCAGTATGGCCTACTTACAAAATTATTAAATCAGAATGACATTCAATCAAACTAATTATCAGAAGAACAAGGTTGCAGATGGAGAATGAATACCTTCCCTTATTTTACAAGATTCCAACGAAAATGTGATTTGTCCTGATGTCTTAAGTGATTGAAAATTCATGACTCCATGATCAATACCCTGTTTTATTGTTCAACCTACCAGACTAACATAAACTTTGAAAATCCACTATGTGTAATGCCACAACAGTTTCAGAAAAAGATTAACTAAATATACCTAAATCCCCACTGTTAACCCATCAGTTTACCTTTGTGACAGACCATTATAAAATGTTGGGAATTTTTTATTATTATTATTCATTAACCACTTTCACATACTTGTGCTCTTCCAAGTAGGTGAAATACAAAACATACTGGGCTACTAAAAAAAAAACTATTGTGTCCCTGTCACCCACGTTTTAACATTATGCATTATATTTCCCGTGCTGCTCACCAGGTGCCGCTGGTGCTGGGGTCAGACGGCGTGCCCCTGATCGAGGCCTTTAACGTGGCCCACGTGGCGGCTGTGGAGGCGCTGTCTGACCTCTCCTTCATACCGCGCTCCTTCAACCCGCACCTTGAGGACCACAAGACCACCAAGGCCCCGCGCCGGGTGTCGGCTGCACACAGTGTTAGCCAGGTAAGGGTCAAACTGGCCAAAACGCCCAGTGGGTATTGGGTATAAAGCTCCTTATGAATTGGTGGCCTGTAACCAGGTACTAGATCTTAGTGACTCCTGTTGTTTTGGGACTGGTGGCTGTCTATTTTTGAAGACTATACACATTTGCTTTACCATAAAGAGAAGTAGTATCTCTAATTAAGTCATTTGTCCACAAAGAGGGTTTTTAATGAATGAAATTTCAAACATTCATAACTTTGGTTCTAATATGATAGGAACATAATTTCTATCAGTTCATCAGATCTCATAATCTGCCACAACATAGTAAACATAGGGAATTGGATTAATAGTAGAAAAGAGAGAAGAAAATTATTATTTTACAGTCCCATATTGTTTCCCCGCAGGAGGCGGACCAGTCTCAGAGTGAGGGTCAGCGCGTTTACCTCACCCAGATCTACCCGGCCGACCACCTGTTTCGCGCGGTGTCCGACGTGGCCCCGGTCCAGCCTATGGACCTGGCCTGTCCCAGTGGTACGGTGGTCGGGGTCATCAAGGAGGGCGACCCCATGGGCAACAAGGACCGCTGGTTCGTCGACAACGGAGGTGGGCATCTCAACACATGGGCACACTTTGGTGATCACCACATGGTGATCTAGTCTGTTCTGACTCAGATAAAGTCTTATGTAATGGGTCTGTGCACCTACAAGAGTCCAAGGCTTTTATTGAAACTTAGGAGTGAAATGCCCAAGAATTCAGTTTGGTTAATATGAGTTATCAGATATGAAGATTCCCTAGTCATTTCCACAAAGGTGCGCAATTTCCGTGAGTTTTTTTTTACCAATACAGCATCTACCTCTAAAAGACACTATTTCATGTAATAATTTTTGGGTTTTAAGATTATGAAACTGAAAGATGTCTTGACATCACATTCAATCATTAGATTGTTAATGTGACCGCATGAGTATAACAGATATCTCATGAGTGGGATGTATTGTTACATTTTGATTTTTACTGTATGTAGGTTATGCATACTACTCCTCCAACAGGTTCAGTTGGTATTAAATACAACATGAAATACTAAAATTTGCTTGTCTTTATAATTCCAGTAATCAAGGGTTTCATGTTAAAGCGTTACCTCGCGCCTTACCAAGCCGCAGTAGCCGCCGCTGGTTCCAGCCTTAACCCAAAAGCCGAGCCCCTGCAGCCCCAGCGCAGCAACTCGCCGAGAACCAGCCCACAGCCGGCGCCCCCGGTGAACCTGATGGACCTGTCGAGTCCCCCAACCGAGGCCCCGTCCAAGGTCAGCGCGCTCACCGCAGACCTGGACTTCATGCTGGACGAGGTAAGGGGAAGGTTGATTCTCGTTCAATTGGATCAAGAATTCAAAACACTTAGCTCTGTCTCCTAGAAACTTTCTAAAGATCTGTAGATATGATTATATATTATATATATAATATATATATACATGTCTAACTATAAATAGGAACTGCTTCTAGTGATATAAATGTAAGGAGGGAGAGGTACTGCCACCTAGTGTATTTTCTATCATACCTAACTTGCCAGGTAGCATCAGGTGCTAGAGTGACTTTGTTGTTTACCTGCTCCCCTTAGTATGACATACGGGATGTGGAGAATTCAAAGCCATGTGGGATCCACCATCTTGGTTTTAAACATGTTTTTGTTCCAATGTTTCTGGATAGTTTAAGTAATTATTCTGCCTCCTACCCATAACTAAGGCCTACAGGTATTAATCTGAATATCCTTGATTTAAAAAAATTTCAATAAGTGGAAAAAATGAAGGTTTTTAAAGTGACCTCGCCTACTATTTCTGGTCATAAACACTGTAGTTCCTGCTTCTCTGATTGGTTGAATATGGACCTTCATAAGCCGTATACCACATTTAAATGAGTATATAAGCTCTGAGACAGAAAAAACAGGCAAAATGGTAAAAAAGAAAAAAATTCCTGGACAGGAATAACACAGGGGATTTGCAGATCTTACCAAAACACAGGGAAATCACAGGGAATTTCATTTGACCAGGTTCTGAAATTCCTAATTCTCAAAATATGAGGCATAATTTTACTCCTTGTCATGTTGTTGTCCTATTTTTTTCTGCTTGCAAAGGCTTTTGAATTTGAAAAACAAGCTGGAGATGACACAGTGAAAAATTGCTGCACGCCAGGGAAATCTGAGGGTTTTTAAACATTTGAAAATGAAATTTGAGTAGGTGCCCATCTATACTCACTCTCTTTGCCTCCTCACCTCAGCCCCTGGAGGAGAAAGTGGACCTAAACGACCCCGGGGTGCAGTCCATTGACTGGGGGGTGCCCTCCGTGCAACCCGGCCACAGTCCACTCCCCGCGGGGTATGCAGACAGCACCACCCTACAGGAGCAGGCCGAGCCCTCCCCGCCCCCCGCCTACACCGAGGTCCAACAACCCGTGTCACCCACTCAGCACCAGGTAGGCAACTGTAACTGTTGAGATACATTGTAAGTTCAGATATTTTTCCTACTTTTGTAGGATTTCCTACTTTTTGCTGATTTTGGATTGCGCTACTGATTTTCCTACATTGCTCTGATATCTGTTTTAGTTTCAAAGTATTCAAGTACAAATTCAGTGTCATGTCTTTATTCCTAAGGGCTATTCTCTCCTAATTGCTTCTAGAAAAAAACAGTAGGAAAAGTGTTCCTACATTTTCATCAGTCGGGATTGGCATCTCTGTGTAAGGAAACATAATAGCTTAAAAACTGTTCAGGATTAACCTATAAGTGTGTGTTTGGATACATTCTAAATATGTAAGTATTTCACCAAAACCTCAAGGCTTCCTACTTTTTGAGGAGACTCTAAACATCCCATGGTGGTATATCATAGAGAAATAATTTAGAAGATAGATAAATGTCAAAACCATCAAAACTGAAAAGCTCAAAGAGTCAGTATATAAGCAAGTGATAAACCTTTTTCTGGTATTAACATGTTTGTGTCCCTTTCCAGTATTACCGGGCAATCTACTCCTTCGAGGCCCGCACGTCGATCGAGGTGACCATGGCCGAGGGCGAGCTAGTCAAGGTGTTATCAGAGCGCGACCTGGACGGTAACTCAGAATGGTGGTTGGTGGAGGTAAACGGACAACAGGGGTATGCGCCCGCTAACTACCTCTACCAGTCACAGTGACCCCCACCGCACTGCTAGGTTCTGCCCCGGTGACCGGTTGGAATCATAAACATAGGAAATGTGCTAAAGGACCTGGGCTCTGCCGCCTGACTCCGGTGCCCAAGTTGGGCAGCGGCTTCATCTCAGACTTAGGTGAACATATTATAGCTTCCAGCATGCTCTTATATCCCCTGCCTAGGAAACATTGTCCGGGAAGTTTCAGTCATCAGAGGTTAACAAACATCTCTCAACGACTTGTCCTGCCCACCGCGCAATTGTCAAACTTCGGTTTATCTGTGGTCATAGGCATGAATTACAAATCTGGAAATATCTACTGGAAAGATTCTGAAGGAAATTGACCTAATGGCCAAGGTATTTTTTGATCTTATGAAGTAGATCAATTAGGTATTATTACATGAAAGTCTTGTTGTCCTGCAAAGAACTAAACAATTCCAGATGTCCGAATAAAAAATGGAACACATGCACAGGTTTGTAGTGCTCCTAGATGCAAATTTCCATACTCGATGAAGAGTAGGCCCAAATACTATATCTCTTGACATTCTCATGCTGTGTGCCTAGGCCTGACAATGGAGACCCAAGCATTTCTGTGAAGTTCTTGTCAGTGGAACACTGTTCCTATACCATAATAAACGATAAGGGTCACGTGACCACATAAAGTAGATGTAAGCTTCGCCCCATCATTTTTGCCATACATATAATAATTATACCCTTTACTACTAACCTAACTGGAATCCAGGAACCAGTTGCTCCTTCCAAGCAGGAAATGACTAAGACGGATGCACTGTAATATATTCAATTCATGCACAGTATAAGGGGGACTCCAGATAGTGAATGATTTCTTTTGCTTTTCAGTGTTATTTTTCTTCCAAAATAGTAATTCTCCAAACTCTTGCAGAACTGAACTATTTGAAAATGTTGGTAAGGGATGAAATGGCTTTACAACTGTTATTCTTCATAAGCATTTACTCAGCAATGTCTCTATTAGAAGTTGTCTTATTTATTCAATCGTCCCCCCGACATAATAGGTTTCACGCGTGTTGAAATGCCTCTGAATCATCCTAGAACTCTATGAGATCATCTGAAGCACTCTCATGAAGTGAACAACAACCTTGAGGAGATAAAAATGTTTTCTTGAACCATATTTTTGTATTTTCTATATTGGCATTTTTGCCAGATCTAAATCCCACTGGACTGATTTAGGGAGTTTTGATTTAGAAGCTGTTACTTAAAGCAAGGTGCTATTGCTATTTTTCGGTATATATAATCAGGAGTGAAATGGAGTATTAGTACCTAGATTTAGGCCCACAGTTTGGTTTTGCTCCACAAATCACCTTGTTCTATATGTTGTCTTTTTTTTTTTTTTAATATTCCAGCTGTAGAAATCATTTATGTAATAATAGGTGTCACTTTCATACATTTATTGTCTTTCTTCAACATATATATTCGATAAAAATGAAAAACGTTGCAAAACCTAAGTAACTAGTACTGAATCTTGTAGACCTGTACGTTTAATCTTAACAAAGCAGAGATAGAGATGCAGTAATGATGTGAAAACTTGCCAAGTTATACGCTGCCCGATTCTATGCCAAGTCCCTTTTTTCAGAGATGTATATATATTTTTTCATGGTGTATCGGCGAAGGAATGCGCACTGTTGGTTGTAATTGTTTCTCACGACCTGTCCTTGGTTTGTCCGAGACCATAGTACATTTGATGGATTGGTACAAGGAAATACGAGGGTTCTCTCTGTTATTAATCTTAGAAAGAAATTGCAATTGTACCGTACCTGATAAGAAAAAGGCCTAAAATCGGTCAAAATGTGTATAGTATTGTGCACGTTCTTTCCAACCCTCATACCCCCAACTGGGTATGTTTATGTGTTAATGACATTGTGATCACTTGTGTTTTGTACCTTTGACCGGTTACTCCAGAACAAAAATGATCTGCTGAACTTAATTTTATAAAATAGTTGCAGTTTACTGTCTATCAAAGAAGCACAAAATGGCATTTGCAGAAATAATGTCCATTGAAAATATCTTCCTCTTTCCTAAAAGAGAACTTCGCATTTGAAATGAAATAACTTGTTATCTATACACAACGAATTTGAGATAATCTGTAATTTGTTGATTGTTTTCCTGATCAAAATTAGTCAGGGTATCAATTGTCTAATGCCTGACCTTTGTTATATCTATAGATGCACATTATAATAAATATGTGCTCTGCATTTCTGTCCTTGTCCATTGCCAACGCAAGGCATTAGTAGTGTAAGAAGAATGAACAAGTCCAACCTGAACCTGTGATATAAATCTGCTTAGATGATGTGTGTGCTTACCACCAGCTCCTGGTGTGCTCCCATTGGTTGTTTCCTGTCACGTGACAACCCACCCATGTTCTCTGTTGCGCATGCGTCCCCTGACTGACATGTATCCAACTTTTGCCTGACATCATTTCTAGGGAATGTACCTTAGTGGGCATTTTTGGATATTTACATAATATACTGATCTTATTGTTATAAGCCATTTTTCCTACTCCAAGACAGATTTAGCATTTAGATCTTCATCCTCTTCATTCTAACCTTCCTGAACATCAGAAATGCCCTGGGATTTCTAAGGAAAGTTAACATGGGGTAATATCATTCTGAG
Organism: Lepidonotus clava; assembly: GCA_936440205.1. Taxonomy (NCBI): domain Eukaryota; kingdom Metazoa; phylum Annelida; class Polychaeta; order Phyllodocida; family Polynoidae; genus Lepidonotus; species Lepidonotus clava. The sequence goes on along the minus strand of OW387141.1, from coordinate 50,808,636 downwards.
TCCTGCTGTCATTTAAACCCTTTAATGGTGTAATGGCTTTTTGACGTTTAAACTCTCTATAAGGTCCCTCTTGTGTATTAACAACTCACAGTTTGTATATAAGCACTAGCTAAATCCACAATTATTGTACATCTCACCGAAATGAAGTACTCACTTACTCATGCTAAGTAATCATTACCTTTACAAAATATTCATTATAGTACTACAACAGGATCTTTGAAATATCCTCATGTGCGAATGTCTGTTATTCATATTTCATATCAATATTATATGTTATCGTTGTAAATGTGTATTGATATATTTCCGTGACATAATATATTATGTTCATTGTAGTCCGTTAACTAGTGTGTTTGACATCCACATCAAATATACCTATTTTTTTTTACAATTTAACGTCCTTTGTGTTGTTGACAACTCCATTGCATTGTTGGCAACTCCAGTGAAATGTTGACAACTCCATTGCTTTGTTGACAACTCTATTCCGTGATATTAATTGGAAGAAAGGTCCGCAGGAATATCGTTTTTTATATGTTCATATCATGCAAACACAAAGTGTATGTGGTCCCATCATATCAGAGAAAATATGTAATTGCCCTGGATACAGTTTAGCTGGTATACAAGAAGTGTATCGTAACCTAGAGTCATATAATTGTGTGTCCGCTGTTTGCTAATCTTAGGAGAATGCCTATGGAATACGTACTTACCGACATGTCTATTACAGAGCGTGCTATCCCTGAATGAATCTACAACTGGCACCCATGTATTTAATTATGCAGAACTGTATTATATTATGTCAGTGTCTTCATGTAAAGTTGTTGCAAACTGTTGTCCCAAGGATATGTCATAGGTTGATATAGGAGTTTATAATATTCTCCTTCCCACAACCAATGTTGCTAAGCTAACCTGTAAACCATAATGTTGGATATTAAAGATATGACAAACTGTCATCGACAAAACAATTTCGCTTTCTTGGCTTTTTTTTGTAAATTTTCCACTTCAGAGATGTAGGGAAGTTTTAGATAAAACAAAATACAAAACTACCATTGAAGTGTGCTTGATGCTAAAATCGTTAAATTTTATTAGCTATATGCTGAATGATATAAAGTACAGCTAGAAAGAATATCTTTATTAAAGAAGGCAATGATTACATGTGTGACTGCTGATAGGCTCCCTAAAAAACACTAGTCTAGGTCTTTGTTGCCTGACAATTTTTTTCGGTAATTATAAACAGATATAAACAGGCTGACAAGTCACTCAAATTAAGTCACTCTATAGAAACATTTTTCAAGCTACGGTCCTAATAAGTGAAAAGTCATTAGACTATCCAATGTTGGATTACTAGCCCAAATTAAGTCGCATGCCGGGAAATATTTAGACAACTCTCAAGGATTAAGAATAGACAATTCCCTTACCCATTGCATTATTTGAAGCAAGCATAGAGAAGGTTTTCAGTTTGTATCTGTATATGTACTTTTAAGGTTGCGGCAAAATGTATTCATTACAGGTAGATATAAAGCAAATATTAGGGTATGTTATTTTGTATACTATTCCTAAACACAAAAATCTGCCGTTACCGATTAAGTCAGGTACATTGATACATGTTATGGGAACTTTATGCAATTTATGATGCTTGGTATACCTGAGAAAATCCAGTCAACGAGGAAGGAAACATGCACATCTTGGCACCCAAATACCTTAGGCCTATAACAAAGAGTACCTGAATAATTGATGTTAGTCAGTGTTTGGTCAGTCAGCCCTGAAGGTGGTGGATAAGGCTGTGCTCTGTTTACTGGTCAACTCTTAGTTAATGGAAATGGAAATATAAGCAGCCATGGTAACTGATCACTTCCCACATTACTAGTTATGTTGATAACCAGAGAGGGTTGGGCCATAATAGAAGGTCCCTGTACATTTCACATGTCAAAGTTCAGAAATGGCAAAGTCACCCCTCACATAATTTCTGCCCATATATCCTACCCATCACACGCTGAAGTTAAGGAATAGGCTTTGTCATGTTGTTTATATTCTTTTAAGACATTTTGCTAAATTTATCTTAAGAAACGGCCATAGTAATTAAAGCACCTACATGCAGGTTAATTTGGACTGATTTTATAGAAAACGTAAAAATATTTGCTACGTGTCTATCTGTAATGAATATATTCAAACCAACTTATGAAATATTAAACATATACAGATATAAACTGACAAAAATTATTCAAGGCTTACTCTGAGACTTATTACACACACCCCACGGACCTCGCCCATATCGAATTTCTTATTTATATGGACATAAAGTCTTTGCATATTGATCTCCTTACATATGCGGACGTTGCTGTCCGCGCATAGAAGTTTCCTTATATAGGCAGACATCTACTTGTGTGAGTATGGGTATCTTATCATTATCATACTCACAGAAGCATATCGCTTTCCCTAACATAAAATAAAGATAGAATAAGAAAAAGGGGGTTCGGGGGCATATCCCCTAATTTGTACATAATAAGTCTGCCTGTATAATCCAGGGGCGGGTCCAGAGTGGGGGATACACGGACACAACCCTGCCCATTCAGGGCCCTCAGTACATGTGGATGTTACCCCCTCATCCACAAGAAATACTTCACATGTTGGATCCTATACATTTCCCAGCATGCATCTTGATTATGGCTAGTCTGAAGGTGAAACATGAAATAAGCTATCCCTGAAACCTAGCATCTGGGGACTGCACAGTTTTGAATTACTTCATTAGCGCTTTGCTTGACGTAGCAGAAGGGCTGGGTGGTGGTAGCTCCCGGTGCCCGGCAGTAGTTGAAAGCCTCCGCACGGGAGTGGTCATAGGGGAAGTCATTATCGGAGAGGTTCACTGATGTCACATCTTCCCAGTCGATGCAGTCAGTGCCTGAATAAGCGTATGACAAAGTACCCACATAGTGGGTGTCCGGGTCGTAACAGGAGGTGCTGGTGGTGGGGTCCTGGATCTGAACAAGAGCAGCCTCGGTTGGGAAGGGGCCATGGTCCTGGCAACAGAACATGGTGAATTAAACAACCATCTAGGGTGTATCAAGGTTTTCGTAAACAACAACAAAATGAATAAAAACGAATCTTAAGAAATAGTCTTTTTTTATTTCTGTCTCTTTTAATGAATTAAAATGTTTGAAAAAAAGGCTGAGGGGAGGGCTCTTGCAAAAACAAATCTCTAACATTGTAGCCAAAATAAGGCAGGGTAATCAAACATGGAATATGGCTACTTCGGGCCCTTGCTTGTGGCCCTTGCTTGTGGCCCTTGCTATTCATATAGGCTTTTTATGCTGCGCTTGCGGTTTTGATACCAACATATTGGTATCAAAACCGCAAATTGATTGCGATACCTTGTTGAAGCTGCCCAAATGCTAACAACCGCAAAGTGGAAAATAGCCTTTATTGGGTTATTTCTCCAAATTCCCTCAAGGAAAAGTAGGATTATTTTTGTAGCTGTACTGCTGGACAAATAGATGGATAATACTGGACCCCCACACGGCGACTAGTTCCACTTGGTTGTCAACAAGGAAGCTGAACACCACTGGCGCCCTCATGACTGACGATTAGATGCACTAATCGTCATGGAATTAGCTGAAAAAATCGGACATGTCTGATATTTTGCAGACGACAAGGTGCATTTAGTCGCCCTACGAGTTTTTAGTCATCCAACTTGCCTTTTCTCACCCGATGAATGCATCGTCATTGACGACGAAGTGAAACTAGTTGCCCTGTGGGGATGCACCTTAAAGAGCTGTTGCAGCTCATAAGTAGATTTCTCCAAAACTGAATTTGTTTTGAACATACATTATGACATGCAACAATTGCTTATAATTGTAAGAAAAACACTCTATGTTACGTGAAAAAAGACTTGAAAGTATGAATAAAAGAAATGGTAGAAAATGTTTATAATTCTCTACAAAGATAATTTCTTACAGGTATGATTGTTCAGAATGATAAAAAAAATTGATTTATGGTTCAACAAATTCAGGAATTTCTGTTCAACAGACCCAAAAGGGCAACAATTTTTTTTTCTTTTTTTATTTCAGAGCTACATCGTACAAGTAAGTTTTTCATGTAGATTGGTATAAGTGGGCAAAAGAACATGGAACATGGACAAATAATACAAGTACAGGAGAAAAATAATGCAAGTCCAATAGAAAATACAAGTAAATGAGAAATTCTGACCTTTTGATAGATGATGTCACTGTTCCTTGCTATTTGAGTGGCGTGGTTGGTGACGGTGGTGCAGACTCCATCTGTAGCCCCGTAATAGATGTGAGTACAGGTGGCTAGCTGGCAGCAGCCCTGTGCACACTCCATGACCTGCCCCCTCACCGCAGCACTCAGGGTGGTATGAGTGGTGGTGGCAGTGAAGAAGCACCTGTTAGTGCATGTTGCAGACACCAACGCTATTCCTAAATGGGTAAGATAGCAACCTTCCTTTATTCATGTACACATAGAATATCTGAGCCTGAAGTATATCATGCACACTGGTAATTGAAAGTATGGGGCCTTTGATGGGGGTTCTATTTCTATTTCTATGATGCATGTTGAACTTAAGATGTCGCCCAGTGTCGCTTTAAAGAGGCTGCCATGTACCATGTCCAATCTAGGCAATAAGCCATGCTGTGTCAGTTACCTTTTCATTTATGTCAATAAGTCTTATATTGTATGTTGATTTCAAGAAACGGCTATTTTGCCATGTCATATAATATATATATATATATATATATATATATATATGAGAAGCCTGCCTAGACTGCTTACTTGGTGCTTACTAAGGTACTTGGTGCTCCATTCATTTGATTAAGCATTTGATTGTAGCATACGATCATAAATCAGAGGCACCAACTTAGTAAAGTTAAAACATCTTAATTGAAAAACCCAACCTTAGAGTTGAGATAGAAGATGATAATGTATTGGCACTTAAGGTCCATCAGGTAATTTTTCAGCTCTATTGAGACCAACTGTGGTGTTTGCTCTGAACTAAGTATTGATGATCATGGATTTACAAGAATGGCAAAAATTATAATTATAGTATGGCATATCTTTCCTCCAGAGAAACAAAGATACAATCTCTCCAATCTAAAATCACAGAATTATTCCCCATCGAGATTATCTATTCAAAAGAAAGGTCATTGATACCCCTGATTGTCAGTTTTGTGATAGACAACATAACTCTTTTCTTTCTTACTTGCCCATAAGTAAAGGAATTTCTTAAGAGAATAAAAAAAGGATTGAAAACATCTTATGGTATGAAGTTAAACAGCAATCTGATGAAGACTATCTCCTAGGCCTTCCAGGTGGTGAAAAGAGGACCGTTAATTTCATTTTTCTCTGGGCCAAGTTTACACATACAGACAGTGCCTTTTTCATGATAGCGTACTTGATGTTTATAAGTGGATTTTTTTTAATTAAGATGTAAAACTAGCTGTAGAAAACAACATAAATCAGCTGTAGGATAAAAGAAAGGAAAAAGTGCTTTGCAAAGAATTGCTATCTAGAATACATTGCCTTTAATGGTGATACCATTCGAGTTTTGTATAAGACCTCATAGCTTTGATTAATGTGTATCATTTTGTTTTATGTCATTTGGCAGCATGAACAATTTATGATTCTATATGGTTCTATGGTGATATCAAATAGCTTATTTGTATTATGTTTTGTGTACCTCTAAAAGATCTCTGTATGTGCATATGTGTTTAATAGTGATCAAGAGAGGTTTGTGTACAGGGGAAAAGTTGTAGCAGAACCTGACCAGTATGTACACTTTATAACTGAAATAAAAGGAACTCTGCTCAATTAAAAAAAGTATTGATGACCAAATCTATGGTGATGAGAAGGATGGCCAAGAAAGGTGGTCCATAAGGCACCTCAGGGAATCTAATGGGTTGGAAAATACCAGAAATCTGCACTCCTTATTCTGATGAGACGATTTGACCTTAAATGATACACTGAGATTTCACCTAATAAAATTGCTGGTAAGAAACCTGAGCATGTTCTCCACTTACCTGCCAGAAGTACTCCCAGAACAACCGGTGCCCCCATTTCCCTTCTCGGTCTGAAGCACTGGTCCTCTCCACGAGCTTAACCAAACTGTTTAACAATTCTCCTTCTGTGATATAAGAAGGTGTGGCTATGTGTACCTCCACCCTGAGCTGCTCATAATCCTTGTACTCACAGATCCCACCTAATCAATATGTCATTATTTTCTAGACCTACCAGTCATGGTGTAGTCAATAGTCCCAGCCAAAATGTTAGGGCCATGCCATGCACCCTGGGCGCATTAAAGCATAAAATAGTGCATTTAAAATACAGATAATGCACCATTGGAACATTCCTTGATATGGGGAGGGATGGAGAGTTGAAGACAGGAGTAATTTTTATGACCTTGGTTATAATTATTTCCTCAGTCACACTGGGATCATGCACAATATAGCAATGTCGCAGGTCAAACAGGTCTAATATTCCCTACCACGGATAGCTGGTTTACAGTATTTTGGGCACCTACAGGTTAATTTTGGTGGATTGTGTCATCAAAGACAGCGGAAAAACAGTGCTAAAACTTTAGAAAATACACAATAATTTGTCATAGCCTATATCTATCTGTAATAACAGAATTTTCAAATCGACATGAAAAATATGAAATACTTACAGATATAAAATGAAAAAATAGTCAGTGCTAGTATTCAACTTTCATAAACCAGAAATTATGCCATGAAAACTGAAAATCTCTATACTTAAGCATTATAACTTATCGACACATTTTCCAGCATGCACCTTGATTTAGGCTAGTCTGCAGGTAAAGTGTAGAAAATATGCTATCCGTGGTAGGGAGAATTGGTACACCCTATAGTCAGTGGCCATTGGGTTTAAAGGTGAAACTTAAAGTCATGGGCGTTGTAACCAAAGCCTGCACCTGGACAGGAAAGTTTTTTGTAATAAAGTGGCATTATATACAGATATTTCTCTTGATACAAATATGAATATCAAATAGAATGAATCATAAGTAAAATTATAATTTATGATATTAAGGTATGATAGTCTATATAATATTGTACAAGATGTTACTGTGTATGTATAAAACATGTAATAATCTGTATGTCAATATTCTATATCCACTTTCATAAAATCATTTTTATTACGTACTTTAAAGTGTAGATATGTATCCTACCCTTTCTAGGTCCGGAAAAATATAGAAGTTAGTTACAACTGAACAATGTTTTGCAGATAAGTAAAAACTTTTTTTTCTGATCACCATTATTGTTTACGGAGTAATTTGAAAGAAGAAGAGATAAAGAGGCAATGGGGTATCATTGGCCCCATCAATATAACATCTAACAGTGATGAAATAAAGGGAATGGGATGTTGCTGTTGTGATGGGTCTCACTGTTGATTTGTAGCTGCTCAAATTGTATTTTTGTAAACAGGTATGCTAAGGGGGTATTTAGCCCTAAAAACCTTGATGATTTTAGCCAAAAAGGAGCATATTTCATTGGGAATAAACTTATGCTGGATTCTTGTTCAATTGATGCCATTCGACAAGGATATTGTCTGCTATTATTCAGTCGCTTTTGAAGGAAACCATCAAAAAGCGGCATGTTCTTCATGAAAGAGTGTAAATGCCTATGGTCAACGAATACAGCCATATGTGCCAAAATACTGAAATTGTATAATCATCTTCTTTGAATTAGCATACAATTATAGACATTCTAATGGTGTGAAAAATTACTTTGCAAATGATAAAGTTACCACGTGCATATTGATAAATAATAAGCGAGAACCCAAAGTTTTTGTGTTGGATTCTTTACGGTTGACAATAATTCTATTCCCACAGATCAATTCTATATTATTGATGAAAACAAAGTTATGCTGTATTTCGTTTTGAAAAATTTCAAACTTTTTTTTCAACTAAATGAAAATGGACAATGTCATTCATGATTCTGAATTTCTGCAAAGTTGTACTCACTAAGATGTTAACAGTGTGAGAGTAGTCTTACACCGTGAAAAACTGAAATACCTAAGCCAGATATGATGTTTTATTATCCTGATGAATGCTTTAGTTTCAGCTTATTGCTTGGAATTAGATTGATATTGATACACAGGAGGCAAAGAATATTCTTACCAATAGTTAACAACATGTTGGTAATTATCGAGAGTACTGAATACGGGCTTTAGTAAAAAGTGAATCGGGGTGCATCTTTCAATACGAATGTAAATTTTAGTTTAATTGACCAAGTGTTACTAATTCTCAAGTTCCTCTGCCTAAGGCCCTCGGGCAGTAATTATTCTCACTCCCCACTGAATTGTGCTTTCAACCACAGATCGTTTTCCTTGTATTATTTACCATATTCTATGAAATAGGAAGGAAATAAAGAAATTACCAATGGAGAAAAGTGGCCAGTATCACAGTGCACTAACAGGGAAAAAATGCTGGACATTTTCACAATTTTCACACCTTCTTTTTATGATTAAGGAGTTTCAGATCCCAAAACGCATCTCGATACATCAACGCATCTAAAATCTACTCAGCCATATTCAAGGCTAAAGCTGGAGAATTTAGTTATCATAATAATGGTAATGTAAGATAAAGGCACACTAATAATGAAATATTCTGGAAATACATTATAACAGCTGAGATAAAAGATACATTACGTTTGCGTTACGTCATGTCTCGGAGGATCTGAAACTCCCTATTAAGGCCTATGAAAAAGTTCTTATTGGGTGAGGGTACATGACTGGCACTGAAATTAATCAAATAGTCGTAGACATCTTTTCTGAATTCACAAAATGAAGGGCAAAACAAGGTCTTACTAGGACCATACATAAATACTACCCATTGTTCCAGTATATCACAAATACTTAATGGAATTGTCTAGTTAGTATTCAAATCTCATCTCAGCATTGGTATAATAACATACCAATAATCTATGGCTAGTACCCAGTGTACAGAGAAGATCTCCTCAGGAATAATTCTGAAAAATTAATTAATAAATGAACTCGCTCTGCAACTGTCTGCTGTGACTTTTCTTCTTTTTATTCATACCACCGTCTCTTTTACATAAATGTCCTTCTGATGACAGAGATCAGCAGGAAGGTACATCACAGAACCACATGTCCGTTTCACCCGCTGTCTTGCCCTGGGTGAAGCAGAAGGGGTCGTTGGTGTTAGCCCGCGGGGCCCGGCAGTAGTTGGCAGCCCCGAACATGGACCCGTCAAAGGGGAAGTCATCGTCAGTGTACCGGGGTTCATTAATCTCCATCCACCACATGCAGGGAGTGCCGAATGTGTTGGCATGGGTTCCTGTGTAGGCCACCGAGCTGTTGTAACAGGAGGTGCCGGTGGGAGTGGCGGGGGTTGCAGGGGTTTCCGGGGCCATCGGGGCTCCCGGGGCTACTGGGTTTCCCGGGGTTGTTGCACCTGAGGAACTACCATCCTAGTTACCAAAGAAAAGACAATTAAATTTTCTTTTAAGTGCTTACTTTGGGCACTTCCATTAATTGCAATTTACATACACATCAATGGAGGGTGGGGTAAGGGGCATAAAATTATGTACTAAATGTAAATGTAAAATGTGTTCAGATTCTTGAATTTACTTTTTGGGGATTTCATTAATATCAATGTTAGCAATCTCCTCTTCCTTGTTATTACTCAGAATAGCATATCATTGGTGTATTTTTTAAAGTGAAATTCTCGCCTCGGATGGTCTGACAGCATATATTACAATAGGGCACTGCCCCCTTTGGAAAATCCCTGGGTCTACCCCTATTTTGGTTACAATTTTCTGTGATACAAAAGAGGTGCTTGTATATTTTTGTTTTTCTTGATAAGGATATTATATTCTAAAAGATGTTTGTTACTGTATTACTGACCTTCCGATATACTATGTCAAAGTTCCTTGCTATTTGAGTGGCGTAGTTGGTGACGGTGGTGCAGACCCCATCTGTAGCCCCATAGTAGACGTGGGTACAGGTGGCCAGCCGGCAGCAGCCCCGCACACACTCTACGACCTGCCCCCTCACCACAGCACTCAGGGTGGTATGAGGGGAGGTGGCAGTGAAGATGCACCTGTTTGTGCATGTTGCAGACACCAACGCTATTCCTAAATGGGTAAGATGATAACCTTTCTTATTCAAGTACACATAAAATATCTGAGCCAATAATAAATCATGCATACTGGCAATTGAAAGTATGGGGCTCTTGATGGGGGTTCTATTTCTATTTCTATGTTGTATGTTGAACTTAATGTTGTCCAGTGTCACATGTCACTTCAAAAAGGCTCTCATGTCACATGCCTAATTTAGGCAATAAGCCATGCTGTGTCAGTTATCTTTTCATACATGCCAATAAGTCTCATGTTGCATGTTAATTTCAAGAAACGGCTAAGTTGCCATTCATCTTTACGAGAACATGACAGAGTGCTTAACTGAAATATTTAAATAAAAAAAAAGAAAAGAAAAGTGATTGCTGGAATGAATAATATCTGTTAACACCCTTGTTAATTTTTCATTTTACCAAAGGCAGACAAAGCGTGCTCATATCAAAATTAGCAAACAAGTAATCTAGTTCCATGTCCAATGCCTGCTTATACTGCTGACTTGGCGCTCCATTCATTTGATTAAGCATGTGATTGCCGCATGCGATCATAAATCAGAGGCACCAACTTAGTAAAGTTAAAATATCTTAATTATAAAACCCAATCTCAGAGTTGGGATAGAACATGATAATGTATTGGCACTTAAGGTCCATCCTGTAATTTTTCAGGTTTATTGAGACCAACTCTGGCGTTTGCTTTGTACTAAGTATTGATGACCATGGATTTACAAGAGTGGCAACAATTACATAGTATGGCATATCTTGCCTCCAGAGAAACAAAGATACAATCTCTCCAATTTAAGATCATTCACCTATTACCTATTCAAAAGAAAGGTATTTGACACCCACGATTGTCAGTTTTGTGGTATGGTAGACAACATAACTAATTTCTTTCTTACTTGCCCATTAGGAAAGGAATTACTTAAGAGAATTAAAAGCTGAGTTGACAACGCCTTACAGTATGAAATAAATCTGCAATCTGATAAAGAGATCTCCTAGGCCTTCAAGTTGGTGAAAAGAAAATCTGTTAATTTGATTTTTCTCTGGGCCAACTTTTACACATACAGACAACGCCTTTTTCACAATGGTGTACTTGATGTTTATCAGGGATTTTTTAATTAAGATGTAAACTAGCTGTAGAGAATTATGCAAATCAGCTGGAAGATAAAAGAAAGGAAAAAGTACCTTGCAAAGATTTGTTATCTAGAATACATTGTCTTGAATACAGGCAATACCATTTGAGTTTTGTATAAGACTGCTTAGCTTTATTTAGTGTGTATCATTTTGTTCTATAATCTCAGGCAGCGTGAAATATTAATGATTCTATATGGTTCTATGACGACGTCCAATAGCTTATTTATATTATATTTTGTGGGCCCCTGAAAAATCTCTGTATGTACATATATGTGTTTAATAGTGATCATAAAAAGAGGGTTTTGTGTATAGGGAAAAAAATGGTAGCAGAACCTGACCAGTATGTACATTTTATAACTGAAATAAAAGGAGCTCTGCTCAATTTAAAAAAGAAAAAAAGTATTGATGACCAAATCTATGGTGATGAGAAGGACGGCCAAGAAAAGTGGTCCATCAGGCACTTCAGGGAATCTAATGGGTTAGAAAAGATTAGAAATCTGCATTCCTTTTTCTGGTGATATGATTTAACTTTAAAATATATACTGTCATTCTGCCTCATAACCTTGCTGGTAAGCAACGTGCATGCGAGCATGTTCTCCACTTACCTGCCAGAAGTACTCCCAGAACAACTGGTGCCCCCATCTCCCTTCTCAATCTGAAGTACTGGTCCTCTCCACGAGCTTAACCAAACTGTTTAACAAATCTCCTTCTGTGATATAAGAAGGTATGGCTGTGTTTGCCTCAACCCTGAGCTTCTCATAATCCTTGTACTCACAGATTCCACCTAATCAATAAGTCATTAATTTTCTAGACCAGTCAAGGTGCAGTCAATGATTCCAGCGAAAATGTTAGGGCCATGCCATGCACCTGGGGGCATTAAAGCATAAATTTCGTATTCAAAATACAGACAATGTGCCCATGGAACATTTGGGATTTTAAGAGACATTGGGATGTACAAAAATGGCACATTCTTTTGAAAATGTGTCACATTAAATTGAAGGTGGAATGTGCCATTGTCATACACCAATTTTTCTTTAACATAATCACTGTGGTCCTAAGATATTTTCCACTTTATCCCAATATAATTATCCAGATTTTCACCATCAAAATTGTGTAAATGATAGAGATGTTTGTCAAGAAAATTAAAAAAAACTTTAGTTTGATGGTTCTTTTGTTAAGTTTTGGGGGCCATAGACATTCAATCAAAAATTGTAACATGGCCATTTCTTAAAAGCTACATGTGACAAGAGCCTTATTGACACGAGTGACAAAACAGACATGATATAGGCCATTCCTTAAGTTTTTTTCAATATGTGACGTGACAGCCTCCTAGAGGCAATATGTGACATTGTTAGTTAAGGGTACTTGATGCTGTTCAGGGTGCCACCTGGATCATAGATTAAGAACTACAAAAAGTATATCTTTTTAAAGCAGTTTTAGGCTCTTCAAAGGTAAAATGGTACTGAATGAAGCATAGTTAAGCTATTTCCCTTGAATTAGGATAATGGAGTATCAAATCATCAAAGTATAAATGACCAAGATGGCTAAACTTTCATTGTTTTTCAGTATAACTTTTATCTCAAAATGGTGAATATTGAATTGTTATGTTTGAATATTTGCTGTGATATAAATTCTAAATATCCCAGAGGTTTTAAGTGAATTCCATTGTTAGTTTGTTTGAGAGAAAAAGAAAATATTTAAAATTGAAATAAATGCTAAAGACCATAATCTTTATCATGCTCTAGCTCTTATAAGAAACGATGAAAATTGTTTATATTGTTTCCATATATTTCTCTATATAGAAGCTAACTTGCCCACAAATTTGCAGCAGATTGCAATTAATAGTAATTAGAATTTAGCCCGAGCATCCACAAAAACCTTTAATATATAAAGCCAGTGACAATATCATTTATTAAGATCAACTTACTTCGGGACTTCCATCCAGAGCCCCTGCTATGGTAAGGGATGAAGAGTTGAAGACTGGAGTAGTTTTAATGATCTTGGTTATCATTACTTCCTCAGTCACACATAGAATGATAGATTATCATAAGTATAATGTAGTTTGTGTTATTAACGTATAATAGTCTATTCAAATAGGATATTGTATATGATGTTGATGTGTTATTATGAGACATTTCATAAATATTATGTAGTTCATTTTTCATATCCACTTTTATTCAATCTTTTTTATTACATACTTATGGATATATCCTACTCTATTTTAGGTACGGAAAGATATAGAAGTCAGTTACATAAAACATTTTCTGATCACCATTATTGTTTATGAAGTAATCTATAAAAGAAAAGCTAAAATAGGCAATGGGCTATCAGGACATAACATGTAACAGTGATGAAACAAAAGGAATGGGTGGCAACAGGGATGTTGCTGTTAGGAAGGGTTTCACTGTTGATTTGTAGCTGCTTTTTTGCTTAAATCTTATTTTTGTAAACAGGTATGATAAGAAGGTATTAATCTTGAAGGGTTAACTAAAAATGAGCATTTTAATTAGGGAAAATCTCAGCTGGATTCCCTGCTTACTGTTATTCATTCTCTCACTGTTTATTATGGTGATGGTAATTGGTTTTTATTTCCTTTTCCATTTATGGTTAATTTTGATCTCACAAACCTTTATGGGAGAAAAAGTGAATTATTCTCCTTTGGTGTGTGATTAGTTACAATCCTGTGATCTCATTAACCTTTACAAATCGCCGGAAAAATATCACACTTGCTAAATATTGCAGTCGCCTGGCGGCGGCGGCGGCAATCCTCCCAGTCACCCATCGCCCATCAACAGCAATATAGCCTAGTGGGTATGGGGCTTAAGGACTGCCACGCTAAGCCTTCTTTGGTCATTGACGTTTATAAAGCCACGAGGGTAGGAGTGATCATGGGCATCAAATCTGCCAAATACTTATGTGTATAATTATATCAGGTTTTTAGCCCTCAATGGACCATAAAATAATTGTGATGAGTCCAAGACCATCTTGTGAGCCCAGGCACGAGTTTAGGAAGCATGTGGGTCGATCATAATTGTTGGTAAAATATATTATATGAAAGCCTCCAGTCGAATTGCCAAGAGGTATGATTGCCACCTGATGTTGATGGGCGATGGGTGACTGGGAGGATTGCCGCCGCTGCCGCCAGGCGACTGCAATATTTAGCAAGTTTGATATTTTTCCGGCGATTTGTAAAGGTTAATGAGATCACAGGATTGTAACTAACTGAGTGACTGGGTTATTAGTGGATTGCCCAAAAAGCACATCATACCAACGTAGTAGTCACTGGGCGATCCACTAATAACCCAGTCGCCCAGCGACTTGACCGGCTATTCTCCCAGTCGCCGGTTGGTCTCCGCCGCTAAAGTTGCTTAGTGGGTATGGGCCTTTGCTGTTCATATGAGCATAGAAATAAAGTCAAGTTCTTGATGTAACAGTTATTATTCTTTAAAGAGAGGGGGCCAGTGAAATTTGAATTTTGTTAAACTGTTATTTTAGACTTTAGAATTAATGCTAACTTACAGTTACAACACATTCTCATTTCTTTTGCCAGGCTATTTCTGTATAAATCCTTGCTGCCTTTACAGATAAGGTCTTGGCTCTTCTGTGCTGCCAAAAATGGATGTCTGTGTGTGACGTTACACAAAAAAGCTGTTATATTTGAATTTCAAAATTTCAAATCCCTTAATAAACTTTTCTTTTTTTAATTTTTTTGTCATAAATAATTTAAGTTGATAATTCTAACGCTGTTTGACCTGTAAAGAAGATTCAGAAAAATGATATATTGTTATTTTTTCACTTTTACAAATTTTTAACTGTTCTGCTTGTGACGTCACACACAGAGAATTGCAATCTGCAGGCTGCACTTGGTGCAAGGCAGGGGCACTCATTTTGATTGAGAAAAATGTGTGTAAATAAAAAACTACTAAAGATAAATGTATGAAATTTTGTATGGTTATTTCCTGGGTGGTGTATGTCATGACAGTATACCTCTTTACAGTCACTGGCCCCTCCCTTTAAAATATTAAAATTTTTCATTACAAAGAAACAGTTGTTTTGGGATTTCTAATTACAAAGGGAATGAATAGGTATACCTTCATATAAGTATTGCAAATAAATATATATAACGTGTCATATACAACTAATTGGTGAGTATCCTTTGACAAAGGGCAACCCTAGGATTTTAGCAGTGTAAATAATGATTGATTTTGATTGATTATTGAGATATTCTTTTTTTAAATCATACGCTTGTCTGTTTACTCACGAAAGCTTGAAGATATATATGTTTTAATCGTCATTTTCTTTCATTGAGGTAGTCCTTTATTGTCAATTTCAAAAAATAAAATATAAAAAAATGTGTGCATCATAAATAAGGTCCCTTTATTGATCAGAGCTGAAAAATGGATGTAAGGCATTGACCGCTCAAATTCTGATATGTGGTTGTATATAAATAATGACTTTTGAAGAACTTTATTTATTAGTTATCATCAGGGTCTCCTTGGTTTTTCACATGGTTTACAGTGGATGACCTGATATTTAGATTTCAATTAAGGATATTTTTTTATGTATTTTATACTCCTTTTTAGTTACTAATCTGGAGATAAACAAAGCTTAACTACATTATATTTTGTCTCTTGATGCATTCCAAATTAGAGTTCCTTTATCTAGTGTGAATGGATATAATTATGGTTTCAATAAAAGGCATGGATCCACAGATTTCAAAAAGGGGGGCATCCTTATTAGTGGGGCGGATACCTCATGCGCCCCCTTTAAATCCGTCCCTGAATAAGAACATAGGAAGGATGGGAGACGTATGACTAGAATGGGACTCAGCTGAATTATTGGAGCAAGGCATTATAAAGGCCCAATGTCAAGGATTACGAGTCAGTTGAGGGTGATGCAAATGCTAATAGGATATGGTCGAACTCAAAGTGTGATATGAAATGTGAAACAGGGGCGGACCCAGGAATTTGTAGAGGGGGGGCCCCAAAAACATGAATGTACGGGGGAGGGGGCCCCTTTTTAAACATGATTTAACAGGGGAGGGGGGGGGGGGGGGGGGGGGGCAAGGCCCGTCCGCCCCCCCCCCCCCCTGGATCCGCCCCTGTGAAATGTTTATATTACTTTTGATACTTGTTGAAGGAAACAATCAAAAAGTGGCATGTGCTTCACGAAATATTGTAAACAGCTATGGTCAAGGAATGTGCCCAAAATGCTTGAATGGTATAATCATCTTCTATGAATTGGCATACAGTTATAGGGCCTAATGGTTGGAGAACTAGCATGGCAAATACTTAAGCTATCCCATGCATATTGATAAGTAATAAGAAAGGACAAGGCAGGAAACAGGTTAGTTGTTAAACAGTGAACCATTAACAAAGGTAGTGGGAAGTTAGATGAAAACTGGAACATACATATCTAATTAACGTGAAGGGTGTAGGCAAAACCTGCACAAGTTAAGCTCAATGATGTGTCTCCCAACACAGAAAGGATGCTCCAGGCGGGAATCAGGCATTACAGAGGATATTTTAAGCTTTCAAATGATACCAAGCACATCAAAATTAAATAATTTTCAAGGAATTTATGGGCTGTTGAACACAGGATGGTCAGTATTCCTGAAAATGGCAAAAAGCCAAGATATTGAATATTTATCTAAATATTTAGTAATGAAATAAAATTTTCTCCATAAATTAACAAACAGTCATAAAAACTATTCAGCTTATAACTTTTGTTCTACAAAAGATAATCTCTTTCAGTTTGGACTGGTAATACAATCAAGTCATGTTTTTCCAAATGGGTTACAATTTTTGAAAAAATTGGCAAAATTTTGTTGTTTCCATGGCAACCAAACATCTGATGTTTGGTAATATTTGGGGGGAAAACATTCTATTAACATTCCAAATAGAATGTTTTTCAAACAAAATGGAATGTTTAGAGTAGGATAACTGAATTCTACACAAAAAGTTGGTTTAAGACATTTTCATCTCTATTTTTTACAAATCTACCCATATCTCCCTTAATATTACCTGTAGAGCTTAAGATATATCCCCCTCGGAGCATCCTTTCTGTGTGGGGAGACACTCATTATCTGGAATTGGATTGATATTGGTACACATTGGCCTCAAAAGATGTGTATTCCTTCTCTGTTTAAGAAAGTTAACACTGGTTGGGCCAGGTAAATCTTCGCCGCCATTCTAGCAGGCAACATCACTGACTGTAGATTATTTAGTTTATTATAAGATTAGAAAAGATGTCATTATAATAGTTTAGGTCCTTATGTATTCCTTGTTCTTCCAGACGATACAATATTCATGTTCCAAGGTAAGAATACAAAGCCACTGCATTATATAAAGTACTATCCAGACCAAACAACATGGCGTTAGTTTTCTCAGCACAATTAATTCTTTTTTACACTGGCCTATTAGATTTTTAAGTGTGAGTGGAGTACCTCGAATTGGATTGCTTAATCGTATACAATACTGTATTATCAGAATTTCAAGATTTTAGTGTACAAAGATAATCCCCCGAGCTGGAATAATTCCTAACAACTAATTAATAAATGAAGTCGCTGCCTGTGGTGATGACTTTTCTTCGTTTTATTCATACCATCATCTCTTTTACATATGTCCTTCTGAATACAGGGATCAGCAGGTCGGTACGTCACAGAACCGCATGTCTGCACGATCCGCTGTCTTGCCCTGGGTGTAGCAGAAGGGGTCGTTGGTGCTAGCCCGCGGGGCCCGGCAGTAGTTGGAAGCCCCGAACACGGACCCGTCATAGGGGAAGTCATCGTCAGTGTACTGGGGTTCATTAATCTCCATCCACAACATGCAGGGAATGCCGAATGAGTTGGCATGGGTACCTGTGTAGGCCACCGAGCTGTTGTAACAGGAGGTGCTGGTGGGAGCGGCTGGGGTTCCCGGGGTTTCCGGGGCCAGCGGGGGTCCTAGGCCTCCTGGGCTTCCCGGGGTCACTGTGGTTGTTGCACCTGAGGAAGTAGCATCCTTGGTACCAAAGAAAAACCTTTTTTTAAAATGTGTACTTTGGGGCCTTCAATTATTTGCACACACATCAATGGAGGGTGGCGTTCTGGGGCGGATATACTTGAATTGTTTAATTTACTTTTTGGGGGTTTCATTAAGCCCCATACCCACTAGGCGATTTGAGCTTGGTCGTCTGTCAGTATGCTATATTAAAATGAACATGTTTGATAATATCATCGGGCGAATCGCCGGACGATTTTCCTGGCTATTCAGATCAAACAAATATATTTAAATATAACATACTGACAGGTGACCAAAGCCAAATCGCCTAGTGGGTATGGGGCTTAAATATCAATGTTAACAATCTCATCTTCCTTGTTATTACTCAGAATAACATACAATTGGTGTAATTTTTAATGTGAAATTCTCTCCCCTAGATGACCTAACAGAAAATTTTACAATAGGGCACTGACCCCCTTTTGAAAATCCCTGGGTCTACTGCTATTTTGGTTACACTTTTCTATAATACAAAAGAGTTGCTTGTATATCTTAGTTTTTCTTGATCAAAAGGTTATGTTCTAAAAGCTTTTTGTAACCTTGATACTGACCTTCCGATACACTATGTCAGTGTTCCTGGCTATTTGAATGGCCTGGCTGGTGACGGTGGTACAGACCCCGTCCGTAGCCCCATAGTAGGTGTGGGTACAGAAGGCCAGATGGCTGCAGGCTAGGAGACATTCAAAAATGGCCGGCCAACTGTCAGCACTCAGTGGGGAGGCAGTAGACGTCCGGGTATA
This sequence comes from Lepidonotus clava, assembly GCA_936440205.1. Classification (NCBI taxonomy): domain Eukaryota; kingdom Metazoa; phylum Annelida; class Polychaeta; order Phyllodocida; family Polynoidae; genus Lepidonotus; species Lepidonotus clava. The sequence goes on along the minus strand of OW387141.1, from coordinate 50,789,617 downwards.
ATACGTCCCCTCATTGCTTTGTGCTGCAGCTACCACAAGGCCTGGATTACCAGGTAATAAATAAACCTTGTTATAATCTTACAAGCTGGTAACGGTGTAATGATGCAATACAATAGGAAAACATTAGTGCTGCAGCAGAAGGCTAAAAAGGGGCTTATTTCTGACACCACCGAGGGCCCCAAATTAATAACGGTTGGCATATATCATTGTGTTTTGGAAGTCCTAAGCTTTCAAAAACTGCCTGATTCCCAACCGAACATGAATTACAAAGGTCACAGGTCAAAGGTCACCAAAAAAATAAAAATCTAAAAAAAAAAAAAACTTTTATCTCATAGCTTCGCACTCATAATAGATGGAGCTTAGTTATTTGGCATATATTTATCCACTTATGAGGCCTAACTGTGATTTTAATATGGGTGACCTTGGCCAAGGTCAAGGTCATGAATCTCAAGGTCAAAGCTCAAAATGAGTATGAAATGAGGATCTAACCTTTTATCAACTCTTATAAATGTTTTAATATAGCCAATATCAAGCATTATCATTGAACTGTTTGACAGAGAAGATCATGAGCTTTCTTTTGATACCTCATTTGATATGATGGGGCTTTGATTTCATGGTAACAGAGCTATCATTTGTCACAACCAGTTTCTTGGAAAGGCATTAAAATAGGTGAAACATACCCAGAAAACCACAATTCTCTTGACAGTAGAGCGGTTATTCTCAAAAAGAGCCTTAATTAAGAAAAAATCCAAACAGAGATATAACAAAGCATGCCATAAATGTCTCAAATTCAAAGGATGATAGCAATGATAGTACAAAGGAAAGATTAATGACTAGATTATGTTTGCAGTGACGACGTTAAAAGGTGCGCCCCCTACGAGAGTCCGTGCAACCAGGTACGACGCGATGTCAGTTTTTTGCCATTTTCGTGACGTTATCTATAAACAAAGGGTCGTGACTTCACGAAAACGGCAACAATGACGGCCGCGTCGTAACGGTGTGCACGGATTCTCACAGAAGGCGCCACTAGCGAGGACGTCACGAAAATGCCGTAGGTGATGGCCCGGCTTACACATCTTTGTGTAGCTATAATATTTTTGATGATAGTTTGTACTGTAAAAAGCATTATAGTTAATGGCTGGTTTCCATGGCAACCACCCAAGATAAGGTATTCTGAAATCAATAGTTTTTTTTGACATATCTTCATTAATATTCAAGATAGAAGCACAAAAGAGACATCAAAATTAAGCATTCCTAGAGTTTTAAGGGATAGAAAGCTGAAATGGGTTGTCTTGGTTACTGTGTTGCCATGGTTACCAAAAATATCCTAGAAAGTGACCATCATTTCATTTTCTCTTCTGTTCCTGTCACCATAGCAGCCACAAACACGGGTCTAACAAGGCACAACCTATCTATCTCATGAGTACATATATATGGAATCTTGTGTTTTTGTCCAAAAAAATATGGAATGCAATAAATGAGTGGTTTCCATTGAAATCATTGAAAATTCATGTTTTTTTTCCCAAATTTAACAGTATTTTGGATGTATCTCTCTTAATATACAATGATAGAAACACAAATGATACATCATATTGATGCGTTGTGAGAGTTCTATGGGATAAGATACTAACATTGGTTGTTCCTCTTACTGAGTTGCCATGATAACCAAGAACTGGGGGACATGCAGAGGTTAACAGTACAACCCTGAGTACAAGGTGGCCATTGAAAAATTGTTGCCCGAGCTATTGGTCTGAGAGCTGCACGTTTTTTGATATCCCATGGAGTATTCAGGGTTGTACCGTCAACTTATATTATAATCCATATCATTTTGCATGTAACAAGGAAAATAGAAAGGAAATTACCAGTGGACTAAAGTGGGCAGTATTGCAACGCTTAACTATGCACATAATTTGACTGGTCTCAAACAGTTTAGCTTAAAAGTCTTGATTTTCTCTCAAATATAGGGCTCTATCACAATATCCATTCAATCAAACTGCATTATTTCACCTGAGGTTGAAATAATCATTCAAATCCAGTCAGAATTCACAAAATACAGTGAAAAAAATTTACATCGTGAAGCAAGTTAGTAATTCAATTATTTCTGAAGGTTTCAAACGGCAATGCACAATGTGCAATGTCTAGAGGTAATTCACGGCTTCCTTATTTCTAAACTTTGTGGTTGTATTTCATTTCTTTATCAATTTTGCAAGTTTTACTTATCGTCTTAGCAATTGTTACTGATCTTGGGGTAGCTATTGCTGGGGTAGATTTTTTCATCAGTCGAGCTAGCTCCACACTTAACACAATTGAACACTCACTTGATGAGGTAGCTTTAGCCTTTATCAATTATATTCAGTTAGTAACACAAGGTAGTCCAACGATATCCAGGTTGTGTTATAGGCCAAGTAATATATCTATCCTATATATATCTATCCTATGGTAATATCCTATGGTATGTTCAAGTATTGCTCATTGCTGGTGCTGGTGCTAGTTGCTCGCATTGATTAACCCTTCCAACAACCTCCCAGCCCAAGCTGAGTGTCTAAGAATCCTAAACTGATATAAGCCAAATATAAGGATAAAGCCCCTGGATCTTACCTACTATTATACCCCCTTTATTGTTTCATACCGGAATAGAATCTGTTGACAGTAAGCCCCCCAGATTGGTCTGACATAAAGCTAACCTGGTCCTGGGTTTACTAGGCGATTTTACCGTCGCTGGGTGTTGGGCAACTGGGAGAATCGGTGGTGAAATCGCTGCGAGACTGCAGATTGCCGGGCAACTCCCGTTGGGATGGTGTAATTTTTGGGTGACTGCCAATGATCAACGGGTTTACCGGTAAAATCGCTGATATAATCGCTGGTAAAATATCAGACTTGTTTGATATTACAGTTGCTCGGCGACATGACGGCCCTTCTCCCAGTCGCTGGTCGCTGATCGCCGCTAAAGTTGCTTAGCGGGCATGGCCCGTTAATCAGCTTCTGGCAGGTTACTGGTTTCACTGCCTACCCTTACTATGAGATGTGCCATGGGATGACTAGCCAGAACTGATATTAGATTATGTTGAATACCAGCATCATGTGATATATTACACTCATTTTTGTAGCCAAACCAATGTGCAATATGGCTAAAGTGTTAAGTAACAATACACAAAAGGTCGTGCAATTTACATTTTATCAGTTATGGCATCATCACTGGTTCTGTTAATTTTATATCTGTTGATATACGAAATACATAATGATTGGCAGGTTAAGCAACACTGATGCAGCTCGATACATTAGCTTGTCCCTAAACTTCAAAGTTGTGTGTAGGAAGATGTTAGTGTTTTTCTGACAAAATAGATGAATTGGTAATATCTGTGCCAACATCAAAGTATGCATGCTAAAAACAACATTTGATTTGATTAAAGAAACGAAAAACAGTATAGCGCTCAAAATTGATACCCTGTTTCAAATGTAAATTAATGTTAGTCTCTAAATGCATTCAAAGAATGTGACTCTTGTATATGGCTTAACTTATGGAATATGTTTTACAGCCAGTTTAGTTTACAAAATATATTAATCTTTGAACGGTTCATTGCTGCTGGTCCTCTCTGAATAAGTTTACAATCTAAACTTACGGGATATATGAGGGTAAATGCGTCGTTACTTTCAATAAAGCAATTTATCATCTTGGTAATTGATATTAGATAATAAGATTAGTTAGAGTAACTGCTATATTAGATTAATGGAAGATAACCTACACATTGTTGACTCACAGTTCCTATGACAAACATAGTCTAAAACTATTAAAGTCAAGCCATGTACAAATCCCCATAACACTTCACCGTATCCTTCTATAATTTATACTTAGCTGTTTTTGGATACAAGTAGCTGCCTTACCTACTGCCAAAGCCACAAGGACCACTGCCATTCCCCGTACCATCTTAGCAATTAACCGGCAGTTCGTAAGGTGAGACCTAGTCCACAGGAGCAGTCCAACCCATTCCTATAAGTTATACTGTCTTACAGAGCCCCTGTACATTCTGTGAGGTAATCATCTCATACCCTTTGGCCCATATATTGGGTGTGTAGTAGTCTCAGCCCTATGGGCGTGGGAGCGCTCAGCATGGCCATATCACACCAAACCAGGTGGGCAAATAAACCTCTTTTATTATGGAATAAGTGATATTGAGCGACTCCTTCTGTTCTGATCAATCTAAGACCTAAGAGGTTAATGTTGAGTAAATATCTTGGATACCAAATGAAATTAGAGGCAGAAAGGGGCATTATCAGGATGTAACCACTCATAACCCGCAAGGTATAAATTGGATTGAATTGCATACTTAAAGAGGTTCGAAAGCACTCATAAAATACCGTATTTGCAAAATGTGTATCACAATTATTGGGTAATCTCTTTCGTGAAACAGACCCAATTAATATACGTCAAATTATAGTTTGTATCTAGGCATACAGATTTATTTCTCAATAGATAAAGAAAATATATAAAAACCAATCCTCACTGGTAACTTACTTGGCAGCTGTAAGTAGTATACAGAAAAACAAAGGTAAGTAGTATATGGAATTGAACCTATCAAACAGGCAAACTAGGTTGACTAGATACTCAACGGGTGGTATCTCTTTAACTTTAACCCCTTCACAGTATATGGTAAAAGAGTCGCATTTTGAAATGTCAGATTCATAGTTACGTTCCCACTTAAGCGTCCCAACATTATTGTAGGGAAAGGTCTGAAAACAGACTTCACATCAGGACAAAATTAAGTGTTATCAAGAAGAAATTGTCAGGGACTCAGCTCATTTTGTCACAGCTACTAACTAAGACTCTATACTGGGTATATCAGCAGTCATACTTTGCACTTCTAAATAACTTGTTGAATTCATACCTTGTATTTTTCTGGATTTCAGCTGCACCTTGTAATTTCTTGTAGTATGTGATAGAACTTTAAAGCTTATTCATAGGTTCTTTTTCTATCCCCTCTTTTAATTAACCGCTAAATATAATTGGAGGAATAGATATCAACACTAAGAAAAATATCTATTGACTGGTTGTTATTCACATGCACGGCATAGTAATTAATTATTTCCTGAGTGATTAGTTTTCTCCTCCCACTCTATCCCCGTACCCATTCAGCGGGGTATGGATTTCTGCGGGTGCCCGCGTTGTCGATGTGAACCCTTGCTTAGGTGGGGGGTGTCCACTGTTTGGTCCTAGATCCAGGTGTGTGTGTGCACATTCTCGACAGGTGTGGGGGACCCATGGTTTGTTAGTTGGGTAAGTTTAAAGTCCAGCCAACCCCTTTTGGGTTCTTTTACCAGACTGCACAAGGTGGTGCATTTCAGCTGTGGGTGATCGTATCTATGATATGATTTAGAAGAAACCCACCACTGGGTGTGATACCCCAATCATTTCAAAGAGTGACAAGGGGTCTTTTATGTGCAATGTCCCATAGAAAGGACATCACATACCTGGCCTTTGATGACCCTGTTGGGGGCACAGGGAAAGGGACCCATGCAGGGACTGCCGGCCCACAGCATATACTATAAAGGGGATTGTCACATACCGAGGGCGAGGGTACGTCCGCCCTAGGATGACCCCAAAGGAGGATGGTATGTCCACCTGAGGACGACCCCAAAGGCCCTTCTTTATTTTACCACCCCCCCCAAAAATGTAAAATAATGTTGAAAAGCATGAAAATTATGAGCGGCACCTACGGCCTGTCAATACACACTACCTCCTGTACGTACCGCTTGGTCCATGGTGAGTAATGTAAATGTGTTTTCCCATCATAAATTATGAGTTTAAGAGTAAATGATTGAAGAAAAAGAACTAGAAATCTGAAGATTGTCGGCCAGAAACTGGCCGATGTTGCGTTGGTGGTCTTGAAATGTTATACTAGAAATCTGAAGATTGTCTAGCTTGGCCACCCTCGCCAACTCCCACTGGAAGATAGGCTCGGTAGTGGCCACCATTGGCGGCCCCTATGGCCTATGTAAACAAGGCTCTTTTAGCATTGCTGTCAAACTATCTAAGGGGTCCTGAGTCCTTAATTTACCTTCCACATTTCTCCTCACTTAATATGCTGTCAAATAGGGGTCTGGCTTTATAATGCCATTTTCAAAAATTACCTTAAGTCATTTACCTAAAGTGGGGATGCATTTAAATGAATGAGGTCAGAGGTGGGTGTGACAGATTCCCCATGTGGAGTCAGCCCAATCAGAAGGGGCCTGCCCCTTACCCCCTCCCCTCTGTCCCTTGACCCCTCCCCTCAGACCTCTGACATAAGAGACTGCTGGCTCTGCATGCCCCCCTGGAGGAGGGTGGAGGCATGAATACACTCAGTGCACACAGACACACACACACTACCACAATCTATCCACTGTTACTATGGGGGCTAATAATAAGAAGTTCCACTAAATTTTAGGTGGTTTTGTAAGAGAAGCACATTGTTGACAATAGTAGATGGTGATTTTAAGGATAATTTGCCAATAACTCATGACAGATCCACATGCATTTGTTATTTGTTTTGGACAACACATCCCATCAGCCCCTCTGGCAGGAGCCTGGTCAAGGCGACGGGGTCAGTCTAAAGATTGTCGGTCAGATCCCCCCCCCCTCTCCTCCTCCTCCCCCTACCCGGCCTGGCTCCGGCTGGTCGCCGGGGCGGTGTGCGAGGCGAGGGAGGAGGAGGATAGGTGGGGGGGGGGGGGGGGGAGAGACCGGCCGGGGCGGTGTGCGAGGCGAGGGAGGAGGAGGATAGGTGGGGGGGGTCACGGCTGACTGAGCGCACTAGACTGGCCGCCGCTACAGGGGCCTGCGCCAGCTGGTGTGCAAGTCACGGCTGACTGAGCGCACGGACGGTGGTATAGGAGGGAGTCCTATTGGTCAATCCGGTTGACCGATGAGTGTACAGCTGCCCAGGACAGCTGCACCAATTAAACAATTACACGCTCCACTGGTCCACAACAATAGACCCACTTCAAAAATGGACCTATACCTTGGTTGCGTTGGTCACTAATACCTAGACCATCTATAGTTGTATGTACCAACGCAACAAAAAGGAATTCAATAAGGCAAATGGGCTTTTCCCTTTAAAAGCTGTAAACTGCACCCGTCGCATAGTACTGAAATGGTTTATGTTCTTAGACTTATTACCATTCAGTCACTAGTAAATAACTCATTCTACAGTCACATTTGCATGGTCTTTCGGCATTGCTAGTAATTAAGTAAATTACTAGTATGTGATGTATTCATTATCAAAGAATATTATAACTTCAGATATTCGTATTACAAGAAATCTAAACATAAAGCTTCCATTTTTGTAGAAATAATTTATTCTTTTCTGCGACATAAATACAAAGCACAGTAGGTGACAAGCGTAAGACACTATAAACATCATTTATCTGTAAATACTTTACTCTTAAATCACCATTCACGGGTGAAACATATCAACAATTTAAAAATCAAGTCGACAGAAAGCGTGATAAGATATGGACATCGCATAAAATAACTGGCTCTTCTACAATTAACATTGAGATGAATAAACACAGTGGACAGTATAAATAAGTACAAATAATGGGTTGAGTGGAATGTATTCACAATGGTACATAGAAGAAGGCGATGGACGTCGGGGTAAAGGTAAAGATCCAGCAGTCTAACAGACAGTCATAAAGGACAGGGGAGCAACGAATATCTTTGAGTAAGGCACAACGTTTTTGGGGGCGTCTAAAACGGAGGAAATATCGATGAATATGATAAAAGATCGATTTTGATTTTGCTCTCCCCCTCAAGGTTTTAAAATAGTAAATTGCTGAGTTGCTGAAACAATGATAAGATGAAATACATGTAAAATATAAGTATTAATAACTACATACAATCACAAAGAGGTGTGGAAACTGAATAAAATTAACCCAGGTGAATACCACAAGGGGATATTGCCCCAGCTGTATGTGAATTATCGCATTATAAGCCAATACGAATATCCATCTTTTAGAACGAAAATTACATTTGCGTCGTAAAATAAACCTCCTCTAGCATCTTTCTCTATACGATATTATACACTCTGGTACATATTAAACTTTACATCGTAGTACATTTGTTGACATAGCGAGGTGTTTTTGTTGATATGGACACAACCCGACATACCCAATGGGTGTATGTATATCGGCGGTGGGTGGTAGGAGGAGGCGGTGGGGTTCTATTGCTTGGTGAACTACCATGGTACAGTGTATGTTGTCATCATTTCACTGGGATCTAAATCTTGGATAAATCACAACGAATAAAACCCACTCGTGAGTTACATACACAAACAACATATACTTTTCAACATGTGAGCGATGTGTGTGTGTGTGTGTGTGTGTGTGTGCGTGCGTGCGTGCGTGTGTGTGTGTGTGTGTGTGTGTGTGTGTGTGTGTGTATGTGTGTATGTGTGTGTGTGTGTGTGTGTGAATGTGTGTGTCACTTTGTGTGTCACTGTGTGTAATAACACAAAGTCAATATATGCCTGATCACTTGTATTTTTTCCGGTCTAACTGCGTAGGACTGATAACAGCTACACCTCTAACAAGTGACCTAATGATCAGTAATTATTATCACATAATTTGCGTTTCCTCTTGTTGTAATGCTTCGTTAGATGTCCAAATTTAAAATTCCTATTTTAAAAGACACCTCCCAAGGCACCACCTTAAGAGTAACTATCACATGGTGGGACATTTATTCTGTACCATTCAAGTAGCAATGACCGCTGTGTTAAAACAAGAAAAAACTATTATGACGGCTGAATCTAGGGCCCCATAATCCAAACTGTGTAAAACGTTTGTTAAAAGGGCTTTCAGTAAATATTACATTATCTTTTTTAGGTGACCACAGTGATATAATGGATTCTAAAACGAATGCACAAAATGGCAAGCTACGGTTCAGTATATGATAAAAATACAATCAATTTAGTGAGCCTGATATAACAATGTGTAACATTACACTGTTGGACGGATACACTGAAAGCACAGACAAGCTTTGTGCTCGAGTCAGAAATATAACATGGATCATCACAATGACGCTCAAATGAGGTGAACATTAGGATATGGGAAATAGGTAAGGGCATTATGATAAAAGATGTTCTTACCACGGCAGAGACGCCATTAAATTTCACACTTAGTTTCCCAGCTGACAATATAATTCACACTGAGTGATAATAGAAGGAATGAGCTGGGTGTAAAACGTAGGATAATGCTCGACACCGGTTTCATATGATTACATATTGAAACTTATTTAGTTATTTCTCTTTAATCTTAAACCGCAATAAGAACAGCACCTATCTATGATATGGTAGAATGAATGATCAAACCAGAACTACGGAAACAAGAAAACACTTATAAACTTAAAATTAGTTCCCATATAGAGGACAAGCTTTAAATAAAATATAAATATTTGAGTATCTTTTTTGCCATATCGCAGCCAATGACCGAATTCTCCGTACTAACAGAGCTGCCCACATTTTTAAACATAATTAAACATTTCTAGAATAATTACAGACTAATCTACTTACATTAGCATCGTTATCCATAATGCGCGTGTATAGATGGAATATAATATCTAACACATCGATCATAGAACTATTATATACATATTTTAACATGACTAGGTTTTAGTTACAAGGTATGCGAATGTCTTATCATAAAGATCGTATTTTGTTTCAATGGAAATCAATGAATTGTATTACTAACCTGAATATATCTGACGATAATAAACTAACAAATCTGATAAGCTAATATATTATATATGTCAACTTGCATCAAGCAATCAACATGTTTTTCAGGAGATCATAATTACAAAATATACAGCAGATTTTCATTTCTTATAACGCAATATCCCAAATTGGTTCTGACGTACATCGAAACGAGAGATTCAATATACTGAAAATATGTGGAAAAAGCTCATTAAAATCCATCTTTAGCTCCAGCCTATATAGTAGGACCGAACTTATCCCCCCTCACCTCTTAGACATGATGAAAATGGGATAAAAAAAATCTGGTTGTATTTGTAATGTCCTAGTGTAATTACAAATAGACCGCTAAGTCAGAGTACCCCGGGTCAGAAAAGACCCTCCCCTCAGCAGGTCAGCCTGGTCAGCTAGGGTAAATCGTAGTGAGACGAGCCTTATCAATCCCTGGTTAGTTAGGGTAGGTATATCGTCAGAAGGCCCTGCTGCTTTCTGAGAGGCCACGTCTATAACATGTAAAGAGGTTAAAGCTCTGTGTCTGAGCACCCTGACCTTCTGAGCATCCTCTTTGGGTATTTTGTCAATAACTGTATCCAAATATTGAGCAGTTTTTAACGCAAAGGTGAGGTCGTTTTCTGCAGCAGACTCTGTGATGATAAATCAATTATAGCTTTACAAGTTCTGCTTAGAGAGTGGAGTAACACTGTAGTCTCAGTTTCACATCAGCTCTGCTTTGCCAGTGTCAGTCTTCAAGCATAAGTTCCGTCCTTCACATGCCTCCTTTGAGACACAATGAAATCTGCTTATAGAATAACAGTGACTCTGATCCTTAGTGGGTAGGCTCAGGGCACCATGTCACTCAGTTTATAACGACAGTCCACGGTAACCCATATGATCGCTCAGTTTTGCATGTTAAATCATTGCCCTTTGACAGACGCGTCGCAGTCTCTTTCTCATTCAAGCATGTTGCGGTCTTGGTCTCGTTCATGCGTGTCACGCTCTATTGCTCAGTCCCTGGCGAGCAGCTCCCGCCCGATCTCCCCGTCCCCCTTCTTCTTGTCGAACCACTTGGCGCAGGGGAAGACCCAGGTCTTGTTGAGCCCGGTGTTGATGACCTCGACTCGGTCCAGGAACCACCCCGCGCCCCAACCCTTGTTGTCGTGTTCAATGAAGATCTTAGACAGCTCACCTGGAAAAGTCGAAGATGGGGGATTAGGAGGGATTATGGTTAATTCTTTTCTCAGCTTTAGAGGATCAACTTTCAAGGTACTTGTATTAGCTCGTCGGGCAGGCGTGAATAAAAAACGATTCCTGCCTGGGCCTTACCTTCACTAGATTATCATAATATGAAGGGTTTCTGTGAATATCAAAATTCTACCTGCCCTACCTCAAGATCACCTGGCTCGGGCAGGTGGGCAATGTTTAATGTTGAGCCCTGTTTTCCTCATTGACATTTTTGGGATGATTTCAGCTAAAGGTTCTCTCTGCCTTATTATCAATGATAGATACTCCATTTTTTTCTAAATTATATATCTTAATTTGCTCTCCAAATGGAAGCATTCTTGCATAAACGACTTTTGCGCAGTTAACATACTTTTCTTTTAATTCCTCAAAAGAGAAACTTTCAGAAATGGCCTACAAGAGTATATTTGGGAAAAGATAATCAGTTAAATATCATCAGAATTGTTTGATTGTAACCTATGGAAGTCTCGCTAATTAACCTTGACAAAACTTTTGATGCCATTATCGATATTTGGGCTGTGTGAAAATATGGAAATTGAACTCCCTTTCCTCTTTTTTTGAGATCAATACTATGTAAATTCGCTATGGTAAGATTGTAAATTTATTACACGTACCCAGGTCCAGGGCCTCCAGTGTGAACTTGTCGGTCTGGTTGCGCTCAAAGAGGTCCCTGAAGCGCTGGGTGAGCGGGCGTTTACCCGTGTCCCCGTTGGCCCCGTAGATGTTGATGGACACGTTGGCGTCTGTACCGGCCCCCTTGATGTCCCCGGTCACAACGATCACCTCGTACTTCACCGTCCCCAGGTCTGTCAGGGAAGTAGGCAGAAATATACTTGTTTGTTTTCACAAAAATGTAATGTTTATTTCTACTGGTTATAAACATAACAGTTATATGCTTCCATTTCATTTCTAAGGCCTCCGGCAAATTGTTAGTTGTAATTTTAGCAATTTCTCGACTTCTTAGCCACTCCTGACTGGTGAAACAGTGGGAAAAATGGGAAAACATTTTTCCTACTTTTCCCCCCAGAATCAACTGGGAGGAAACATTAATTTCGAGGTTGAAGAGCCATTACATAACGCGAAATGCTTACTCCCAAAAGCGGTTAATTCATTCTCCTCTCAGGTCTATTTCAGGTGTTGAGATTTTTTATTTTCTTTTGCACAGCCCCTAATCCCTCCCCTTTACTTTCCCTCTTCTTGGGTAAGTTTGGGAGTGGGTTGCTAAGGCCTCTTTTGGTCACTAAGCAACCATCCATTGTTGTCCATAGAGATAGAGGCAGATTGACCAATCAGGGATTACCCCCTAGAGGGCCTCCCCCAATTGCGGTAGCATCAGCCGGAGAGACTAGCCACGTTGTCAAAATATTTTAGGTGTAGAGGGTAATTAAATAACAATCTACACTTACTTCTGAAGATATTTAGTTTACTCTCCACTAGGGTCTAATTTTTAATTCACCCTACCACGGATAACTGATTTACAGTATTTTAAGGACCCGCAGGCTTATTTTTACTGATTCTGTCAACAAAATCACTGGAATAACTATAGAAAATAAACAAATAATTGATATATAACCATCTACAATGAATGACTATTCAAATAACTCAGAAATATTAATTGTATATGGTTAATACTTTAAGAAATAATAGTGCCTAGTTTTTCCAAATATTAATCTACAAATAATGATACAATTTATGAAATTTTATATAGTAAAGCCTTGAGTTTTGTCGACATATTACCCAGGATGCATCCTTTTGTAGGCTAACCTGCAGGTAAAACTCAAGAAACTGGCTATCCGTGGTTGGGAGGATTGTCAAGAGCCATCAAATAACGTTAAGTACTTACTTCTCAGAGTGCTAAGTTTGCTCTCCTCGACCTTCTTCACTTCCAGCACCTTGGCGTACTTGCGGCTCACGTCTGGCACGATGTTCACCCACGACTTGCACGGGAACGTGTACCTACACAGAAACAGATATATAGCTGTCTGTTTAGACGTGTCAATCTGTGGGCAGATTCAGGACATTTGCAGGTTGTTTAATACAGATTGCTAAATATAGATCATTAAATACAGACTGTTGGTTATCACCGTACCTGCAGGTACCAGCAAAGAGAAACTTACCAACATTCAAATTACTTTTTGGTTGTGCTGGTCAGCAAACTGGAAAAATCCACTAACCCCCTAATTCATGGACAAATAACATTCACCTTATATGAATCTATTATACAAATGTATCATTTTCTGATTTCATTAGAGCTATGATTATTGTGCATACACAATAACTTAATCCTGACACCAGGCATCATACCGCCCTCCCAAAAAAATAGAGGAATTTAAAGGAAGTTTTTTTCGTAAAAATAAAGGAATTTAAAGGAATTTGCAGGGATTTCTAGGAAAAATAAAGGAATTTTAAAGGAATATTTAGAGAACTTTTAGAGAGTTTAAACATGAAATAAGGCAAATAATAGTGTAACAGGACTGCCTTCCTGTTGATTTTTTCTGTGCAGCACTGCGTTGACCAATGTCGATCAATGGATCAACTCATGTTGATCGTCACGTCGACCTGGATCGATCAACGGCGAGAAAATTTTGCAATTTCATCACTAATGATATGGAATTCTATGCATTTTATGAGATAATTGATATTTTCTTACTCTAGAAAAAAAAAGAAAGGAATTTAAAGGAATTTTTCACAAAAATAAAGGAAAATAAAGGAATTTTGCCTATTTTCACAAAAATAAAGGAATTTAAAGGAAATTCCTTTAAAATAAAGGAACGGTATGATGCCTGTGACACAAATGTAAACAAAAGTCGCTGCAGTCTAACAGATAAGGGGCTTTCCATTCAGTATGTATGCACAAGGGGGATGGGTCCAGATTTTTGAAAATGTGCATACATTCTAGTACATATTCAATGCGTAGTTTTCCCAAAGTTTTTGAAAATGTGCGTAAGTAATAAATGGAAGACTCCTAAGATAGTGACGTTTGCTTTATGCACTATGAGCCTTGAATACAATCACTGATGAACCAGGAATATACTAGTAATGATTTGATAAAGAGCTGTACAGCTACTGTTTAAGCAGATACCCAGTCAAAGTACTTACTTGTCGCCAGTAGCTGTGTTGGTGACGACCACCTCGTGACAGTGCCACTGGGCGTCGTGACCGTCAGCCCGTCCCAGCGCCTTGTCTTCACGCTCCACCGCCCCGAGCACGCACCGCTCCAGGGTACCCAGGTTACGACTGACCAGGGTGAAGGTGTCCGTCTGACCCCTGGAGAATGGAGAATGTTGGTTGGTTGGTTGTTGGGGTTTAACGCCGTAGAAACATCGAAGGTCATATTACAGCAAGAACAAGATTTGACAATTCTGTCTATGTTGATGGCATCTATGGAATGATCAAGTCTATGTGGAGATAGAGACCCATACTCCAACACATTTACTGAAGCAGGTGTTATTTAATGTGCCTGGTCCCATAGACAGAGACAGACACAGAACAGCATAAGGGACAAGGTCGTGGGTCATCAACAGGTTATAACTATGATAAAGAGTGTCTATCGTGGAGTAGGAGTTGAGCTATATGCCATTAACTGAACTTTCAATTTTCCCCCCCTAAGGTTATTGGGAAAATCCAGGATTATCTAAAAAATTCTTTTCATTTTGGATGGAAGAATCTTAATGGGCCCTTCATGCCCACACAGGACGAAAACAAATATTTCTTTTCGGATTCATATGAACCAAAAATGTTTAGAAAAACCAACTCAGGCATGCCCACTATACACAAATGTGATGTTTTCGCTGACTCACTTTCTGAGGACCTTCTTCTTGCTGCTGTTCTCCATGTAGAACTCCTTGGACGTCTTGATCTCGCCCTCCAGGATGAGCCACGCGTTGTGGATCATGCCCGCGTCTTTCTTGTCGCTTGTCGTCACCGAGATCTCGTACGCTGGGGGAAGGTGGGGAGAAAAAGGGCTAATTAAGGTGGGCTTTCAAAAGGGTAGTTGGTGAAAGGCTAAGGATGTAATAAATTTGGATGGGTCATTTGTCAGGTGTCTCAGTCAGTGGATAGTTCTTATGTGTGAAAAATATAGGAAAGTTTAAAAAATGCCTTGAGATATCACCCCTGTGTTTTGAATTTTACCTTTTTTTTATGTAGTATAAAGTTGTACGCATCTTTGTGTGAAAATATATTGATAATCAAAAAATGAATGCATAATAATTTACAAAACAAGTTCAGAATTTTTCATTTGTGCAAAAGGATTTAACAGTTACTGATTTTAATCATCTACACCTGTTTGTTATACTAATAAGGGTATCAGAAGCCCTGACCTATTTAGTATTTACATATACATGTGATATCATCTAACTATCATTTCTATTTGTTATTGTTTATATCATTAGGCCAACAGTATTTGAAAAGTACTGCTGAATTAAAATAGTTTGTTCAATATACAACTTATGACCTGAGTGTGTCAATGTAAATAAGATTTTCCTTAAATGCTTAGTATCTGAGGGATTGACCCTGGTTTTATTGTCCACTCACTGATCTTGTCCTTGGTGCCGGGCGAGGGCAGGTTGGCGCAGCTCAGCTCGCGTACGATCTGTTTGTCATCTTCGCTCTTAGACAACCACCGATTACAGGGGAACATGTACTTGACGCGACTACCCGTGTCCTCTACCTCGATGTGGGACAGGTGCCATGACGAACCAAGACCTAGCGGGGGAACAGACAGGTAATGTTGGGTTATCGCCAAGGTTCAGGTATCAGTATCCCCACTGCTCAGGTCATACACCTTCATGCGCAATAGGTGCCGTGTAGGGTTGTTGAAAATGCCCCAAAAGAATTGTTGTAAAACAAAACATTTAATGCACACAATTTGCAAAGGAGTACTAATCACCAAATATACATGGTAGTGGCTCTGAACTTCTACTGTGAGAGGACAATTTGTTGTTTAGCAAAGACAATCATATGTATGTTTTCAGATTATTTAGGTAAGAAACCAATGCTCTATACTTATGCCTCACTTAAAATGTTAAGACATACTTCACACATCACACTAGCTAATACACAAATAGATATATAACATTTCCTCCAGATTTTTATAAGCATAATTACAGATGTACTACAACGTTGGGTTTTGGTTATTCAAAATGTGAACCAAAGAAGTGGGCCATTATAAAAAGTGTTAATTCAAACAAACTAGATTTAAACCAACTAGATTAGACCCCTGACCTTTGTTGTCGTGCCAGACGCGAAGTTTGGTGAGCTGGCCGAGGGAGAGCAGGTCGGGGAAGGTGAACACGTCCAGCTGGTCGTTCTCAAACGGATCCTGGATCAAACAAATAAACACAAATATAGATGTTCTGCAGATGACCAAAACAGGATTGACACCATATTGGCGATCAATTTAATTCCATTATAATCAACATAAAATATACATTTAAAACAAATATTTTTTACCAATTTCATGAGACACTCCAAATGAAATCAAGATGTGACACGGATAGAAGGTCCCACTTTGACTTAATGACATGAGAAAATTAAATGTTCTCATGTCATTAAGTCAAAGTCGGATATTATGCTTTACGTGACAAGCATACTCATGTCACTTAGTCAAGGTCTGAAAATTGTTCAGACCTTGACTAAGTGACATGAGTACAATGTCTGTGCTTGACTAAGTTGCATGAGTACAATGTCTGACCTTGACTTAGTGATATGAGTACAATGTCTGACCTGTTTGAGCACAATGTCTGACCTTGACTTAGTGACATGAGTACAATGTCTGGCCTTGTCTAAGTGACATGATACACTATTGTTAAACTGATATTTACAAAAGCCAAAAGTATGACAAAAATATTGTCAATCTTGGGTAGAGCATAGAGTTCAATCTCATATATCTTACAGGGAACCTAGAATCTTGAACTAGGGATCCTTTTAGCCTGATCTCATCATAACTTAGCCCCAATCTAACCTAGAGACCTGGCCAAGTAAGTTGACCCATGAGTGGATCTCAAACTTAAGCTTGACCACAACCAACATGTGTTCAATGCGCACAATGTTTAACTTGACTTAGTGACATGAGTACAATGTCTGACCTTGACTTAGTGACATGACTATAATGTCTGACCTTGAAGATTCCGTAGGCTTCGAGGTGCGGCTCGTCTGATTCACCCTTCTCCCCAGACATAAATTTAATATCTGTTGTAATACGTTTTTACAATAAAGAACTGGCTACATTTGTTTTTACATTAATGTCTTTTTTAAGAGATGTATATTGATAAATACAATTTCCTTTTGACTGGTTCTACTACTTTTATAACAGCACGGCTGCTGCCTAAGTGACATGATAGGTCCTGACTAAATGACATGAGTACAATGTCTGGCATTGACTTAGTAACATAAGCACAATGTCTGACTTTGATTGAGTGACATGAGTACAACATTTGACCTTGACTAAGTGACATTAGTAAAATGTCTGACCTTGAACGTCTCGGAGGCCTTGAGGTGCAGCTGGCCCGAGTCGCCCTTCTCCCCAAACAGGATCACATACACGTTGGCGTCCGTGCCCGCGCCCCGGATGTTGGTCGTCTTCACGTTGATCTTGTAGCTGGTCGCTGGGAGCAGAAGTCAAAACTGGGTCAATTTTCAGTTTTAGGGGCATTTATTGAAAGTAAAAAGCTATTAGTTAGCAGCATAAACACATAATGTTGAATTTGTGTGTACACGCATGTAAGTTGTCTTTTGCTTCCCTTACGTGAAAGAACCTTTAAAAATTACCCAATCACTCCAGGTAATAATGATTCAGGGGGAAGAATGGGGTAATTTTAATATCTGATACTTAAGTAAAGGAATACGGATTAGCAATAAGGACAATTTGATGTTTGGTGGTAATCAGCAATACTCTTTTTACACTGAGTGTAGAAAGCTTCATAGTTCTCCCTATGATTATGCGCTTTTCAACTCCCCGAATACATAATGTTTACATTATTCATCAACAACTAGATTTTAAAATTTCAATCATATCTCATTTCGATGACATATGATCATTTGATTCGAGAATAAAAAAACGACAGCAAGAAATATAGGTTTGTAATATTTATCTAGGTACAAGATATATGTAGAAAAATG
This sequence comes from Lepidonotus clava, assembly GCA_936440205.1. Classification (NCBI taxonomy): domain Eukaryota; kingdom Metazoa; phylum Annelida; class Polychaeta; order Phyllodocida; family Polynoidae; genus Lepidonotus; species Lepidonotus clava. The sequence goes on along the minus strand of OW387141.1, from coordinate 50,771,537 downwards.
AATAATAGGAAATAGGAAATCTCTAGAATCACTATAGAACATGATTGTTACTATGATTTGAATATTTCATCTAGCTTCATCGTCTTACACACTAAGTTGATAATGCATATTGGGACATGCTGTGCACTATCTGGACAGATGCATGCTATTCTAAATACGTGTAAGTCGTACCTGCAAAGTGCACGTGACCTAAGAACAAAACACAACCTAGGAATGTTATTTTAACATTCTGGCTATTTTACATGTGTACGTTTTGTATCTCTATAGGTTTTGAATTAGTTTTTTTTTTTTAAATTAATAGACAGTTATTTTTCGATGTCAATTTTTCTTTGATCCTATTGTAAAATCCATGAAAATACCCCCCAACATGCACTGATTGACCTTTCCTCTGGACTTCTCATTTCAGATATCTTGTACCCTTGGCATAAGATTATTACAGTAAATGTTTGATCATTCAATTATGTTGACTGGAAACGATTGTGGACTGTTGATATACAGGACTTGTGTTTTCAGATTAATCATTCGGATCGACTGAGCTCCCGGACTATATCCCCAGACTATTAACAGGGCACCAACCGAAAGTCCATTTTCAAATTCCCTGTGTTTTTCCTGAGATTTCCCTGTCCCACAGCAATTTTTCCCAACAACAAAATGTTAAATCCCTAATATCTTGAGAATCAGGAATTTCATGACCTGGCCAAATGAAATTCCATGTGCTTTGGCAAAATTTCCCAAATCCCTGTGTTTCCCCTGCCAGGGATTTTTTTTATGCAATTTCCCTTTTTTCCTTGTGCGGTTGGTACCCTGATTATAGCTTGAGGAGTGTGGGTCTAGTTATTAGTTATTGTCTTAGTCCTATCCCGGTACTCACTCTTTAGCTGCGCCTTGCCCTTGATGAAGGCGACCAGGTCCCTATGGATGTTCTTGTCGCCCTTCTCCTTACTCAGCCACTGGTCGCACTTAAAGATGGTCAGGTCGCCCGTGTCCATGTTCCGCATCTCCACCTGGGAAAGAAACACGCAATACGTCAAACAAACTGTTTCTGATCAGCCACTGGTCGCACTTAAAGATGGTCAGGTCGCCCGTGTCCATGTTCCGCATCTCAACCAAGGAAATAAACATGCAATATGTGAAACAAACTGTTTCTGATTAACCGCTGGTCGCCTTTAAAGATGGTCAGGTTGCCTGTGTCCATATTACATGGTTCAACCTGGTAAATAAACATGCAATACGTGAAACAAACTGTTTCTGATCATCAACGGATCACGCTTAAAGATAGTCAGGTCGCCCGTTTCCCAAGTTGCGCATCTCAACCTGGGAAAAAAAAGACAAAACAATATGTGAGGCAAGCCATCCCTGATCGGCCACTGGTCACATTTAAAGATGGTCGGGTCGCTTGTGGCCATGTTACGTATCTTCACCTGAGAAATAAATATACCAAATATGATACTAAAATTGTGTCTGATTAGCCCCTGATCATACTAAAAAGCCATTCTTGCACGTTTATGGTTTGATAAACATTTTCCAAATGGTATCTTTCATTAATCAAAGGATTGAGGCTAACTACTCAATTGAAGACCCCTTCTGAACACCTCAAAATAAAAGTTTAATTCTAACCTTTTCAATGAACCATTCGTTTCTTGATCCCTTGCCGTCGTGGCCGATCCTCATCTTGACTAGTTTGCCGACATCTTCAATCTCCAGTTTCACCAGGTCTGCCCGTGCACGCTCAAAGCGCTCCGAACACTTGTCAACATGTATGTCAGAGGTGGTCCCTTTGTCACCGAAGAACTTGACAAAGACCTTGGCGTCTGTCCCGGCGTCCTTTACGTCCCCGGTGTGAATGGTCATCTCGTATGGCACCACTGTAAGGACGAAGAGGGGTTCAAAAACATGGATACAGAATAAGACTTCAAAATAACAAGTGTATGTGATGCTGTCAAAAGAATATCGTACTTCTATGCCTCAAAAGTATCAAGAGAGGATATTCACAGTTATAAGGGGATCCTGCAATATCGGACCTTTATCTTTTGAGACTTTGAGTTATATTTTTTAAGCTTCATTCCAATCTACATACTTTCTTTTGTGTCATTCAAATAATGAGATTACAAGCAAAATTACTCTTCTTTTGGTCAATTGGTTGTTCAACTCTACTAACTTTGATTTTCACTCTAGCCAAAAAGGAGACCAAATATTCCTAATATATATTTGGGTTTCAATTACATTTTCTGATCTAGTTTGAGGTCAGTACTATCTATATTCTTTTTCAGAAAGTTCAGTTAAATGCCCTAATACTGACTGGGTTTGTATGAGACCATAGAGCTGTCCCCATCCTGCAGGGAGAAGATGCGGCTCGTCTTGCCGTCGCCCTTGTCCCGCGCCAACCACTGCCGGCACGAGAAGAAGTAGTGCTTGCCCTTAGTGGGCATGTCCACTTCTACCTCCTTAACGAACCAGCCCGAGCCCTCCATGACCCCGTCATGACCGATCTGTAGGGGAGAAAGACGGGAATTATAAACATGACGTTAAACTGTAGGGACAGCGTATGGAGGGTAAGAAGTAGTGCTTGCCCTTAGTGGGGATGTCCACTTCTACCTCCTTAATGAACCAACCCCAGCCCTCCATGACCCCGTCATGGCCGATCTGTAGGGGAGAAACGAAGAGTTATAAACACGACGTTAAACTGTAGGGACAGCGTATGGAGGGTAAGAAGTAGTGCTTGCCCTTAGTAGGCATGTCCACTTCTACCTCCTTAACGAACCAGCCCGAGCCCTCCATAACCCTGTCATGGCGGATCTGTAGGGAGAAATGAGCACGTTAAAACACAGCGTTAAACTGTAGGGACAGTGTATGAGGGTAAGAAGTAGTGCTTGCCCTTAGTGGGCATGTCGACCTCTACCTCGTTAACGAACCAGCCCGTGCCCTCCATGACCCCATCATGGCCAATCTGTAGGGAGGAAATGAGGGGTTATAACACGACGTTTAAATGTAGGGACAGTGTATGGAGGGTAAGAAGTAGTTAAGGAACCAGCCCAAGCCCTCCATGACCTTGTCATGGCCGATCTGTAGGGAGGAAGGATGGGAGTTAAAAACACTGTGTTAATTGTAAAGCACAGCGTTTCCCTCAATGATCGTTAGTGTAGAGGTTTTTTGGCAGAAGTGTCACTCCAAAGCTCATACAATAACCATACATGTGTCTATGCTTCGCCAAAGACTCCTATTTTGACTAATTTACTCAATGTTTTAGGTCACAAAATGGTCATTTTATTAGTCAGTACTAGTAATGATTCGACGCGTGGTTAGCGCGACCCCTGAGTAGGGGATTGTGACGATCCTCACCTCGAGCTCCCTGACCTCGTCGACATCCACGGCCTCCAGGGAGAAGGTCTCGATGGAGCCGGGCGTGAAGGCCTTCTTCTGCACCAGCTCCACGTGCAGCTTACCCGTGTGTTTCTTCTTCTTACCAAGTAGCCGCACCCAGGCGTTACTCTCCGTGCCCATCTCCTTCTCCTCGCCCGTCGTGATCCGCACCGTGTACGGGATGGCTGCAAGCAGAGGCAGAGGACGCTTATTGATTTGTAATGTTAAGAGGGTCCACACTAAAATTTCATGTTTGAATTCTCTGTGTTTTCCCTGAGATTTCCCTGTCCTGTAGCAATTTTTCCTTGTGTCATTTCCAGCAAGTTCCAAATTTAGTAGCCTTTACATACAGAAAAAAGTTGGACAAAGAGAAGTCAAATCCCTAGTGCTTCGAGAATCAGTAATTTCAGAGACCTGGTCAAATGAAGTTCCATGTGTTTTGGAAAAAATTGCAAAAAATGGGTTTTGAGCAGAATTTGAGAATTCTCAATTTTAAAACCCTATTTGATAAGGGATAGAGTACTTAAGCTGTTTTCGACCACGATGAATAGCTATTATAGCTATCCATAGTATCTATGTAAAAATATAGTAACTAAAAGATTTTCGAGTTGCATAAAAAGTACTAGAGAAGAGGAGACCATAGCGATAACCTCTTTTGTTTTTCATTATTATATCTCCTTTTGCCTTGTACTCACTTGTTCCTTCGGGGATTTCCTCCAGATGTCGTCTCGCGACACGCGGGCTCTTAGAGAAGGGGTCGCTGCTGCGGAGAGAGTCCATACTGCCGATGGAGCCGGCCTTCGTACTGTGCATGGTGGCTGTACTGCTCGACATGTCGCCCTCATAGCCCTGAAAACAGAGAAAGTCAGGTAATGAACAACATAGCAAACGATTCTGTTTTTATTCACCAGGGGTGACGACCATGACAATAGGGAGTTTCAGATCCCACTGTGCATCTCGATACGTCAACGTATCTCAAATCTTCCTAACCATATCTAAGGCTAAAAGTGCAAAATTTGGTACTTAGAATTGAATGGTTATGTATGATTGAGTCACAGAAGTATATTTAGAATTGAATACTTTTGAAATACAATATCAAAGCTGAGAAAAAATATATGTTACGTTTACGTTACGTCACGCATTGAAGGATCTGAAACTCCCTAATTTCAAATTAATTATCGCGGTCCAAACCTCGTCCATAAAATTCCACATACTCTCTGAGTGTTACTGTTAGATTTGAATCAATGACGCAACCCAAAAAGCAGCGCATGTTCTCCAGGGTGTTTTCTTGTACTTCTTCCCAAAATATGATTATTTTGAGAGCATTATAACCCAATACCTTGACGTAGAGTGTCCGGTCGATCTTTCCGTCGTCCTTGCCCTTGCCGAGCCAGCGCTCGCAGTAGAAGGTGTACTTGTCCTTGTCAACCGGGTCGTTGACCTCCACCTTGTCGAGGAACCAGGCCGGGCTGAACATGGAGTTGTCGTGGCGGATCTTACACTTAAAGATCTTCCCGAGGTCCACGGCCTCCACTGTGAACCGGTCCACCTGGAAGAAGAGAGGAGGGGTCGGAAGGGTACAGTCACTTTAGCTTTTTTGTTATCATTTTATCTTTTGAAATTGTTTTATTTTCCTTACATTTTATATTTTCTTAATGATTTTCTTCTTTTACAGTATTTTTTGTTAGATTTATTGTGCCTGGCCAATTCAGGAACATTGTATTTGGGTTGATGTCTAATCAAGACTTTTTAACTCATTTTAATCAAATATTTCTTTTTTACTATTTCTTTTTTTTACAATAATCAGAAGACTGAAAAATAAACGTTTAATAGTATAATGCTGTGACACTCTACCAGATGTACTGCCGAATTGAATAAATTAAAATATCTTATTTTCTAAAACCCCTCGGTTTTTGCTGTTCTTTCATGAAGGTCGAAATACCACGCACTCTACCAAGTATTTCTTCATTAAAAATCACATGAAATTCTTCACATGAAATTCATCACCATCTGAGAGTATCAGTTGTATGCACCTATGAATGACCAGAGAATGACCCATGCTTTTACCCACCTGTCCCCTTTCAAACTTGTTGTTGTAGGTCTCTGACTTGTGGAGTTTCCGCTCGCCCGTGTCCCCGCGGTCCCCGAAGAGGGTGACGAACACATTGGCGTCTGTTCCCGCCCCGCGCACGTCTCCCGTGCACACGTCTACAACGTACTTCTTGTCTGCAATAAGGAAATAACATCGCTTATTGTTTGTTCATATATTTTGGTACACACGTTATGTTCACCTTATTGGCTGATCTTCCACTTTGTTCTGGAATAGTGCGCTTTGCTTGAATTCAAAATGTGTGTTCTAAACAATCGAAGACGATGTGTCTGTTACTTTACAGGGTTCTTCCTAGAAAAAGATTTCGAGTATCAAAAGCCCCATTTTGTATATCCTTAGGGGGGCATTTTTGGAAAGTCGTGGGGATTGGTGACCATATCTAATGAATTTTCTGTAATTTCAATGCGGGAATGGCCCCCTCTAGGTCTTCCTAATGCGGGAATTCAATTCTTCATGCGGGAATCCCGCATCCCGCACCCCTAGGGAGAACCCTGCTTTAGTTTATGGTCGTAGTTCTTAGACCATGTCAACGAATTTCCATGTATTTTAACATTCTTTCTTAATAACAAAAGAAAAACTACGGTTCGAATGAGAAATATAAAAAGAAGCATCCCCCATTAAGAGATATCCTTTCACAAAAATGAAAGTAAAAATCAGATTTTTTCGTGTCAATTGTTCTATAATTCAGTGCGCAGTGATCCTCAATTTAACAATATCTAATACAATATACTAGTAATCCCTGATGATCTCTGTCCATGTACTTACTGACGAGTTTGTCCTTGAGCTCCTTCTCCTTCCTCTTCAGGCTGCCGTCCCGTTTGAGCGTGGTCTCCACGATCTTGTCGGCCACCAGCTCACACTCGATGGCCCCGTCCCCCTCGTTACGCGCCAACCACCGCTTGGCCGTGAAGCTGTACGTCTCCGAGCCCTGATGAAACGGGAAGGCCATATTCCACTATGCGTCATTTCACTGGCCGTTGGCCGGGCATTTCAAATACGTTTATTGAAAGGAACACAAGCAAACGCAAGCGATTTCTAATAACGCATAGTGGAATATGGAATTTGCTTGTGTTCCTACTTGTGTCAAGGCAACACTACCACCTTTCTATGTAATTTTCTATAGAGTACTTGCTTTCAGATACCAACATGCATGTTGGTATTTGAAACGCAAGCCACTTGAGTTTCCTAATTAGCAAAACGCAAGTAGAACCCGACGCACAGTGGAATATACCATTTGGTCAATCAAAGTCATTTGTGGAAAAGATAATTAGAAATAACTTAAATTTTAGATAGCAAATGGTGTTTGTAAATTGTCCTTTAGTCGAGTACTCTGCTACATGACCCTTAAAAACTTTTTTTTTTAAATGTAAATGTCCTAAAAATAAATATATTTTTGTTTCTACTGGAGAATCTATCGGCCACCCCACGTGAACGCCCAATCCCCGACTGAAAACACGTTTTCTCCTCGAATTCGGACTTGTCTAAACCATTACTCGAAATTGTTAATTCCTCACTTGCGGGAAAGGCTGGCATTGCTGGAGAAATAAACTCATGGCAGCTCAATATACTGACTTACAATTTTAACACATGATAAGTAATATCTTAAACGAATTCTTGAAATGACTTAACCTTAAATGTAATGTTAGAATTAAAGTTTAACGGCAATGAAATAATCCGCAGTAAATAACATTTTTCAAAATCAGAACACTGCCTAACCCTTTGCTCCGACTTATTTTCAACAATTCCACATTATAAGACTATAAATACATTGTCCATTGACATCTACGGATCCTATTGTACTAGTTCTAGTTTTGCCTATAAACGTGGCAACAAAGGGATAACGGCACTTCAAGCTCAAAAACGTTCACTAAAACGCAAACCTGCAAAAAACGAACACCACGTCAACCTTACTGAAAGAAACCTAAAAACAACACCACGTCCATCCGCTAGCTATGATTTATATATCTATCCAAGTGCAGTCCTTAAAAATATGATATCTTAATATTAACTATGTTGCCTTTAACTGAACTGTTCAGAAACAAACAAAAACTTCGTGCAAGTTTCCAAGTGGAAGCATTTCAGATTGTGAATAAGGCTGACCTCAAACCTGCACTTAAATGGTTTTTAATTCGAATACATATATTTTAATTTTGATGCGGAATCCCAAATCACTAAAAAGGGCTACGAAACCGTATAAAAGTAGAAAGAAGGGCATTTCTGAATTAATTTTGTTGATATGGTCTGTACAGGGAGGTTCTTATCTTCACAACTGGTCACAGCATAACTGCAGTTTAAAAACACAAATGGTAGTCCGGTGCTTCTGCCAGGGGTTTAACTTAAGCGTGCATTGTCTTAGAAAGCATTTATAGGACAAGTGCGTAACTATCCTTGGATATCTCTCTCTGGACAATGGACCACTGGGACAAAACATGTTATCTAATTCTACACTACATTTCGAAAAACCAAGAACTACAAATTACAAGTGTCTGCTAAAATCTAAGTTCTTCCTCTAAAGTAGTCGCCCCATTTATTATGGTCATAAGAGAATTAATTCAAACAAGTTTGATCCTAGAAATATTTGCTATGTGAAGCTTGTCCCAGGGGTAAGTACCTAAGTATTTCCCAAAATTAGCCGTCCCAGAGATAGTTGTGCAAGGAATAGTTACGCTCTCCATGACCTATTAATTATGTAAGTTGCTGTCCTCAGGTAGTTATGCCAAGGGTAGTTGTCCTTAGCCCAGAATTTCTATTACTGATTAGGCCTATCAGTCACTTATCGGTGTGATAATATTAGCATCTTGTGATTGGCACAAAAAGAAAACTACAGCTAGAACCACTTCTTTTTTTAGGCTATTTTGCAACGGCATCATTACTGTTGGTTAAACCCGAAATTTAGGCCGCATCCTTTTTCAAGCCACATTCTGAGTTTTGAGTTTCCATTCAGCCTTTTTTCGCGATCTTTAATTCATGAAAATTATTTCCAAATAAGCAAAAAATCATTATGAAAACATTTCAATTTAAAGAATTTTTTGTTTGTTTTTAAATTCAAGGGGTGCATTAAAAACCCTAATTTAGGTTGCATCCCCCAATTTGAGGCCTGCAGGTAACCCTTATTTAAGCTGCAGCCTTATATTAGGAGTTTTACAGTTATCACCGAGAGATGGTTAACTAATTAGTGACTGATCAGCCTGATAAGTTACAGAAACACGGGCCTTGTCCTTAAATACAGGGCCTTTACTAGTTGGTGACCACTGCACCGTGAACTTACCGCCGACTGGACGAGGGAGAGACAGCAACAGGCAACAGGTTAGTCAGACCGAGCAGAGAGTACGATGTACACAGGGTCCCCAGGCAAAGTTAATTTTCAAATTCCCTGTGTTATCCTTGAGATTTCTCTGTCCCATGGCAATTTTCCCCTTTTTCATATCCAGCAAGTTGTTAAAATATAAAAGCCTTCATGTGCAGAAAAAATTTGGACAACCCAACAACAAGAAGTCAAATCTCTAATATTTTGAGAATCAGGGATTTCTGAGCATAGCCAAATGAAATTCCCTGTGTTTTGGTAAAAAAAAAAAAAATTTCATACGAGGGATTTTTTTTGTCATTTTCTGTGTTTTTCCCTGAGCCGCGGGGACCCTGTATAGAGGTGAAACAATGGAGCACGGAAGGTGCACGATTTGTCCAGAAATTACTCAGTGAAACATGATACAGAGTGACTTGTATATGAATGGAAAAGAATTGCGTGATATTGTTAGTTACATAGAGCCATGTATTAAACTTTGACGTAGGTTGATTGTAGCTATAATGTATTGCATTGACAGAAAAGTACAATAGAGGTGTACGAGACTATATAGAAAGTGTTACATCGTCATCTTTGTATTCTACGAACTAATATTTAATAGATATGGTGTAGCACACATACTGAGAAATATTTTAGTAACGGACTACCATATAAGAAAGCAGTTCATAGGAAGGAGCGTTGTATAGAAGTCTAGACGAAATCATAAAATGGGGTTGGGATTGGCCCCAAGGTTGTCCAATGACATCGTTCATATTAACGCTCCAACCGAAAGACATTTCATTGTTTCTGCACCTAAAATTACCAATATTTTGATTGTAAATTTTAAACCCAAAGTTCTTCTAGTTCTAAGATGAGACTCACCTTGTGCGAGTCCTTTGCATCTTTGAGTCTACGGACTTCGACCTTGTCGAGGTGCCACCCCGCGCCCCAGCCGGTCCCGTCGTGACCGATGCGGATCTTCTCTATCGTACTCCCCACGTCCTCCATCTATGGATATTGGGTGAAAAACAGGACTCACATCAATGATAACTCGAGGATTTTACAAAGAAAAGATGTTCAGGTCTAGTATATTTCTCTTTCAAAGTATTATGAGAGATAAGAACAATTATCCTTTACCTTTCCTTGGTTTTATTTAATATAACCAACATGCACTATATCACAATACTACGTTTTGACCTCTAGTTATATTTACCAAAGTTTTAATGCAGGGGGAGGGAGGGAATTTCTTCATATTCGTGCGTTTCAAATTGAGCCCATACCTTTATAAATACAGAACTTAAATTTGGCAAAATGAAAAGATGGCCGCAGCAGCTTACCTCCAGAACAAACTTGTCCTCGCAGGCCCTCTCAAACTTCTTTTTCCGCTCCCGTTTGATGGGGCAGAGAGACTTCTGGGTGGTCATTATGTCCCGGCCGTACAGCACAACGTACACGTCAGCATCTGTGCCCGCCCCGCTCATGTCACTCGTGAATGTGGTCAGCTCGTACGGCACACCTGATATATGGTAAAGGTCAAACGTAAGGTTCTAATACTGTGGTAAAGGTTCAACGTAAGGTTATAATACTGTGGTGGTTAAACGTAAGGTTATAATACTGTGGTGGTTAAACGTAAGGTTATAATACTGTGGTTAACATGTCAGCGTCTGTGCCCACGCCACTTATGTCACTCATGAAGGTTGTCACCTCATTTGGCATGCCTGATAACACAGACAAGCTTTAAGGTCACATAAGGCTCTCAAATAATTTGAGAAGGGGGCTCTCAAAAAAGGTCGGTTCCGAGCTCACATGGAATGTCCTCCTGACTTGCCATATTATCATGATCGTATTGTCCTTGTGTTGACATTGTATTAGCATTGTATTTTCATCACCCTTGTATTACAATAGATAAGTTTATAAGCCCATCCCAGTTTACACAAACATCAAAGATTACCATGAAACATTTTCAAATTTGCTTCTATGCTTATTCTATGAAGACAGTTGCATAACAGAAAATATTAAGCAAAGCAATTTGGGTGACAAATTGCATCTAAAATTGCAATTGGAAAACTGCAGCTTTATATAATATTATTTGCCTTTCTCCCATAGGAACCAGTGTTAAAGCCCGTCAGCCCAACCAATAATGTCTGATCCTATTTTGCCCTGAAATACAGCATTCTGATTGGCTGCCAAACCTGCAAATCTGGCGATTGAAGAAATTTAAGAAATCATGTTTTAGTAATACTTAGGGATATAGAAAAATATAATTGTTACTTATTTCAGTATCCCCAACTCTAGAAGACAAGGATGGCTTATACTGTAATTTTGTCCGACCCTTGTCCAACCTTGGAATATGTGGGATGGGCCTATTCGGTACTTACACGGGATATACTCCTCGGTGGCCATGTCCTGTGGCCACAGTTCCCGCTCCAGCTTCCCGTCGTCCTCGTCCTTGGCCAACCACCGGCCGCACGGGAACACCCACTTACGGCCCAGTGAGGGGCAGTCAATCTCCACGCGGTCCAGGTGCCATGCGCCCCCGCCTCCCGCGTTGTCGTGACCAATCCTACAGAGAAAATATGATTTTATTTACTAGTATAGTAGATAGGTCTTCATCTTTTGCAAGTTTCTTTTTTAGAACGAATTTTATATATTTTTTTATCGTTACAGAAAAATTGATTTAATTTCTTTTTTTCAATTTTGAGCCACGTTCAACTTAAATGTTGAATATTCATAAGGTATGGCATTATGTGATCAAAGACTGTAACATATTACAGAAATATAGTGGAGACGTTGAAAACAAATCATTACACAGATATAGAGACGGACATGAACAAAGACAACCCTTGCTCATCTACTGAATCTGAGAGTTGAGTAAAGCGAAGTCTGAAGACATCCTACCCTAAAAATAACCAGATGGAAAAAAGCCTTAATTCAGAAAACATATTTCAGACCTTTTTAAGACATTATAAGTTCTTCAAATCATTATCCTTACAGGGCTTATATCAGTCTATCCTTCTTTTCTGCGTGTCTTGTTATTTAAGTTTCTAACTTAGCTACCCTGAGTATTCACTCCTGACAAGTCCTTACTTGATTTTCTGCAGCTCTCCGATGTCGACGGCCTCGATGACGAACTCGTCCATCTGGTGCCGCTCGAACTTGTTGCGGTTGGTCTTGGAGGACTTGAGGAACATGGTGCCTGTGTCGTCCTTGGCCCCGAACAGGATCACGTACACGTTGGCGTCGGTTCCCGCCCCCAGCTTGTTACCCGTGTGTACGTACACGTGGTACGTCGTCATGGCCGCTGTATGAGACAAGGTTTGATACCAGCGTAAATACCTCTTACATTGTAAATTGATAGAGGGCTCCTCATAGGGCATTACTTCAGTAGTCAACGACCGTGGATGGTAATATTAGGGTGAAGAAGCTGCGCCAGAAGACCTTTTTTTAAAGACTTCTTTTTAAGACCAATTCTGTTGTCCTAATTTTAAGCTTATAGTTTTATAAAATCAATATTTTCTAAATACGAGAAAAAGAACCAACGAGCAAAGATTACAAAATGTCAAATGATTGATACAGTATGACTTTATATTGAGGAATGATTCTCAAAGTAAATTATCACACTTATAAGACACACCCAAAAATATCCCAAAGGAAAAAAAACTAAATTCAGGAAACGATTTCAGACCCTTTAAGACATTCTAATATCTCATTAACTTTACTTCTATTCATAGAATCCTAACCTTTAGTTTCTAGCGCGATCTTGTCCCTGACCGAGTCCTTCCGGCCGAGCGCCTTCTTCAGTGACTTGTCGACTGGGATGAGGTCTCGTGAGATCTGACCGTCGTCCTCGTCTGTCGCCAACCACCGCTGGCACGGGAAGTAGTACCTGAAGGGAGAAGAGGAAATTAACAGGGCACAGTAGTGGGAGGTTTGGGTTTACCTTCGTCTTTATGCAGTAGATATAGTGACCGTCTAAGTAGTGAGAGATCAGCTACGACAGAAAATCCTTCAGCACATCTACAGATCAAAGATATAAAAACCAAAGATGTTTAAACAAAATATTATAGATCAAAGTTTAAGTCTCAAATATTAGGCATTATAAACTTCTGTCCTACTGTGTCCCATAGTTTCATGTTCTGAACTTTTTTTTAAACAATTAATTAGATATTTAGTTTCAAGAATTACCCTTACAGAAATACTCACACAGAACTGAGGGCTATTTTTCTCTAACCAATTTTCATTCAGTTATGCTTTAATTGCCTACGAATTTCAAATAAGTTTATTAATCAGAAAGTGTTGATTGTAATCCTAATTTCATATGATGTTAGTGTAACCTTCTTCAAGTCAGTGAAATTTAAAGTAAATGAGTCTGGATATCATCATCATACGTACGTCTCCTTTGACTTGGGGTCGGTGACCTCCACACTGTCAAGGTGCCAGGCCGCCCCGCCGCCCTTGTTGTCGTGTCGGATCTTTAACTTCTTCAGCCGCCCCAGCTCCACCGCCTTCACCGTGAACGTGTCGATCTGAGTCGGGGAAGGAGCAATGTGTTAGACAGGAACATAATACAAGATACCATACAGGGTCCCCACTCAAATTTCATTTTCAGTTTCCCTGTTTTTCCTGAAATTTTCCTGTCCGGCAGCTATTTTTCCCTGTGTCATTTCCAGCAAGTTGTTCCAACGAGAATGTATTTTGAGAATTGAGAATTGAAAAACTTGACCAAATGAAATTTCCTGCGTTTTCCCTGTGTTTTGTTAAAATCTACAAGTTCCCCATGTTTTGCCTGACAGGGATTCTTTTTGCCATTTAATTTCCCTGTGCAGTAGGATCCTGCATATAATAGTCTTGGTTGTTAGTGATTATCTTTTATGTCTGTTTTTGGTTAAAAATGAAAAAGAAGGCTACAGATATTCAGTGAAATTTTAATTTCCAGGTATCTCAAGTGAGTATTTCATAACTTATATAAATAACGTTTACAAAAGAGACTTTCTTTTGTAAACGGTATTTATATTTATAGATAACTAAAATAAAGACTTGCCTGATTTCGTTCAAACTTGTTGACGTTCTCCGACTCTTTGAGTTGTCGTTCGCCAGTGTCGCCGAACTCTCCGGTGAGGTTGATAAAGATGTTGGCGTCTGTCCCTGCGCCCATCACGTCCCCGGTGTGGACGGCCACCTTGTACTCCACCTCTAGAAAGGGGGTTTATTATATCGGGTTATGTTCTGGTTGGTCGGTTATTGGTTGCTTTATGCCCTATTTAACTGCCGGGGTCATATCAAGGGCAATGATTGTGATTGAGTCTATGAGAGAGAAATACCACCTTTGTACCCCCTAATTCTACAAAGGGCATATTGTATACGGGTCTATACCTTTCCCTCTTTCAGTGAGGATAAAACAATATTTTTGCTTGAAACCAAATTCTCAGTACACTGACGTCTCCTTTAGTTACCATGTTTGCTTAAACTGGGATGAAGAAAAAAATGCTGAATATAGAGGTTACATTCCGCCTCAGATATGGAGTACAAAGATGAAAGAAAACGTATGACTATACAGCAAAACTCTGACTATAATCTGGTCTTACATAAGATGTGGAATCTCATCCAATACAGAATTATTATGTCCTTACCACAATTCAATCTGTTGAATTAGACAGCCTCAAACGAATCTGATCTATGAATGACCTTTAGACATTCAGCTACCAATCTCAGATATATGAGATCTCATTTTCTTTCCATAACTTACAACTAATACTTCATAATTCAAAGTTTATCAAAAATTCATAAAAAAAAAAAAGAAGAGAGAAGATAGCCTAGCCTACATCATCGACGTAAGGATGTCTCAAATCAACTTAAGGTATGATGCAAAACCTGAGGACTACGAAACCTCATATCTTAAAATACTTCTAGTTAACATTTAGATTGATTATCGCTTATCACAGGGACATCAAATGAAATACATCACCCTATGGTGTGTTCCTACTTATCATATATCGTCAACAACAGTTCTAAAATCTAGGTAACAATGTTTAGATGAGGTGCTAGGTACCGGTCATACAATGACAACGGAAACAGAACAGGCAAACAGTAAAGCCCCATACCAACTCGGTGACTTGGACCAAGTCGGCTGACTAATCAGTGCTAAAGTCAGCCGATTCTAGAAGAATAATCGGCTGATTCTAGCATTGTTTCATATAAAACATTTCAATATTGTCTACTGATTGGTTAGCTGAATCAGTGCCGAGACCTCCCTATTGCTAGAACTCGGCACTGAGTCAGCCTTTTTGGTATGGGGCTTGACACACAGAAACACGACTTAATGGTTCTGAGCCTAATTACATATTGTTTGTTTTTATTTTTTTTAATTTCTAATAAGCAATGAGCACTGTTTGTGGAAATTTATAGTCCACCAACGACTTCAAACACCTTCTTGCCACAACAAGTACTTATTGAGGAATTTGCACCGACAAAGAAATCACAAGGTAAACGATCATTAATGGGATCATTCGCTTTGTGAAGGTAAAGTGTAACTGAGGACAGCGTGCAACACGGAATAAAAAGTCAAATAAAATGTTTACCCTCAGGAGGTGAGTAGTAGGTTACAGTGAGGATTTCACTCCCTGAATCCTCCTCTATAATGAGGACACCAAAGGGGAGAAAAAACTTAATACATGACAGGAGAAGAGAGCAGGAATGAAAAAACAGGGAACAAACAGGAATAGTAGCAAAGTTTGTTAACTTAATCAAAGAAAAAGACAGTGTTTGAAAGCCTTATTTAACTTTAACGAGAAATAAAAAGTGATAGAAAGGACTATGAGAAAAGATTTTATTGAGTGAGGAGGAAAAAGTAACATTTGATGGATTAATAGCAGAAATAGAGAGTTTCCTCTTAAAAATAATGAAAGAGCTCAGTAAATAGCCTTACCTTTTAGGCCAGTGTCCAGTGGATTTCCCTGCTCGTCTGTTGGGAGAAGTTCGCGAACAATCTTTCCATCGTCCTCGCCCTTTGCAAACCACCGGTTACAAACAAACCAGTATTCCTCTATATCCTCCTCTGGCTCGTCTTTGCTCTCCTTGTTCTTCTTATTCTTGCGGTCCTTCTCTTTGTCGTAGTCTCTGATGAAACCTTTCTTTTTCTTACTCTTGCGGTCATCGTCGCTGTCGTCTAGTTCAGCTTTACTGCCCCTTTTCAGGAGGCTCTTCCTCTTAGATGACACCGATCTCCTGTCGTCCTCCGAATCAGAGTCTTTTCTACTCCGGCTCATGGACTTCCTACGTCCACTCAGACTCCTTTTGCGGTCGTTTTCAGACTCATCGCCTGAATCGTCTGATTTTCGGTTCCTCCCCCGTCGTTTTGTCACAGACTTCCGGTCCAACTCCTCATCGGAGTCATCTGAATAAGTCCTCCGGAGCCCGGCTTTCAGACTTTTCCGTCTGGCGCTCGGTGTCCTGCTGCCGCTCCTTTTCTCGTCCTCTGATTCGTAGTCTGAGTCGTAGCGGTGTTTGTTTGCCGCCATGCTGCCCCGCCGTTTCGTGGACTTTTTACCCCGCGGAGTCTCGATATCGTCCTCCTCGTCACTCATGTTTCGTTTGATCAGGCTCTTCTTGGAACCAACCCGCGCCAGCTTAGACTTGGCCCGCCGCGGGGAACCACCATCGTCTGAGAGGTCTTCTTCTGAATCGTACCTAGATGGACAGATAGGATGAAAGGAGTGGTTAGATGGGGGTGAGATTATAAAGAAAAATCCAAAATGACAACTGACAGCCCAAGTGGACATTCTATTGATTGATGTAAGTAGTACACACAGAAAGCGATTTGTGTCAGGCCGTGCTTATAAAAACCAGCTGGGTGAATATTTTCTGGCCAGTTGGAGGCCTTTTTTGTTATTTTTGTTGTTGTTTTTATTTCAGAAAAAGAAAGAAAACTATTGTTAAGTCCTTACCAGGCCAAAAACAAGATAGATAAATAAATAAAACCAAAAATATCCCAGCAGCCTGGCTCGCTGTTATCTATATCACCAGCTGGACTGAAGACAAACTGCTTTTTCTTATGTGACAAACTGCCGGAGACCTCGAAGTTGAATAGACCATCTCAAAATTCGCATTTAATAATTTTGCAGACCAAATAAAATAAGTTTTAAGTTCCCACCTGTTGTTGGCTCTCCTACTGCTGGCACTGCGGGGCCTCATACTGTTCCTACGCGGGCTCCCTTTACCCCTCTTTGGTCTACGGTTCTCGATGTCGGAGTCGTCACTGTGACCGCCGTACTTTCCCCGGCTGGCCGCACTCCGGGCTCGCCCCGACCGACGACCATCATCAGAGTCACTGTCGGCTACCCGCCTCTTCCGCTTCTTTCTCTTTGAGGATTTGCTGCAGTGTCTTTGAATGAGTATCTGAAAAGGAAATGTAAGTGTTACTATCAGAGGGAATTGGACAGCATGAAGAATTCACTTTAAATGTTTTATTTTGATTATGCTTTATTTAATGTGATTATAGATTGACATTTTATTTTTTAGACAGAAATAACAGATTCAGTCGGATCTAGTTGACATCTTTAACTTTATATAAACTGATGTAACGTGACTAAGTGTTAGTGGGTTTATCGCTGCTACCGCTTGTCAAACAAGAAAAAAAACACCTTTACTTTATATCTATTGAAATGGACAAGCACTGCAAGTAATTACGTTTGATTCTTACTTATCAATATTTTTTAGGGACACTGATGGCTATCTTGCAGGTACACGGATAACATGCTCTTTGCATTTAGCAACTTACAAACATATCACTTTTGATCTACATGAACAAAGGGACATACCTTTTCTAGGAACCATCCGTCGAACATGCCCGACCCGTCGTGTCCGACGCGCACCTTGAAGAGCGGGCCCACGTCCTCCGCCTCCAGCTGGGGGGAGACAAGATGGGGTACAGTCAGAATACTGTAACTATAATCTATTTATTAACTACTTATGTATCAACTACTTATATACATACATACATACATATACATATACACTAAAGATACAATAAATATCTACATTATACACACATATATATTTGATACAGAAAGAAACAGATGAATCAGCCGACTTTAAATATTGCTGAGAATACAATTGGATAGTGGGATGTTAGCAATGATGAAATTGGACTGATGTATTTACTTTTTTGCTTTATTTGGAAGGTCATAATTATTTAAGTAGGGAAATATCAGTTAACAACTTCAGAAACAGTGTAGAGAATTCTCACTTTTCCGATGTTAAGAGTCAAAATGATATCAACACCAGAATCAGTTTGAAACAGCGCCTGATGATAACTATTTTATTACCTTAAACTTGTCCATCTGCCCCTGTTCGTAGTTGTCGGTGCGGTTCCTCATCACGCACTCCTCCGTCTTCCCGTTCTCACCGTACATCTGGATGAACACGTTAGCATCTGTCCCTGCCCCGCGTACGTCCCCGGTCCAAACCGTGACCTCATACGGGATTTCTGAGATCAAACAGACACACAAATTAGTTAAAACATTGTATAAGAGGGAGGATTTATATAGCATCAAAAGTATTTTGGATTATACTTACAAGAGAAATTTAGAGTAGTTTATGTTTTATTTGTTAATTCAGAGAATTAGGAGTAGAGTAATTATCAGTGACACACGTTATAGTGGTTAGAAGGAGTTTAGAATTTGACAGAAAAAAGAATTGTAAGTAGTGAATTTGAAAAATTAATGTAGAGAAAGAAAATAGGCATGAAGATAAATGATACAAAAATATGTACAAAAATAGTCAAAATTCAAACTAATGATGACGAGATACAAGAACAGAAGTACAACAAATAGATTTTAAGGAGAATTTAGTAAACTAACACAAGAATCACCATAAGGAAACTACAAAGACACAAGGCTATAAGTTAATGATAAAGGCCAAAGAAGGCGGCTTGGAGAGTTCAAAGTTAGCAAAGTCTAGAACAGTTCATGCAGATTACAAACAAACATGCTTGTCTCCTTGATATTAGTAAAGTTTAGAAGTTTCTTAGTGTGTTATTCAGCATTCCCTGGAATACAATGTTAGATTTCTTGGAGGCGGTTAGAATGCGTAGCGGCCTCATGCAGCTGTGGCCATCCGGGGGAGCCGAGCGACTATCGGGGCGGAGGCCCGGCGACTATCGGGGCGGATACAATAACTAGAGGGCTTAAGGCGCTGTAATAAAATACTAGAGGAAAGTCGTATCCCAACACGTCGGTTCTTACATTAAGGTCTCCTCTCCGCTTAACTCAATGAGATTCCTGAATAGGGGAAAAACAGGGAACACCTTTTATACCACGACTTAACATGACTTATTTAGTTTGACCCAATTTAAGGTTTTTGTTGGGGTTGTCCACTGGGAGTTTATATATACCCCCACGCTAACGGGTCTTGAATGTGATTAAAAAAACTTTAAAGATCTTAACTCCGAATTGTGATCATAAGACCCTTCGTAGCACACGGTGTATTTTACTGTGATCTTTAACAGATAGAGTAAGGATCGAAGTTGTACAAGTTGTGCCATCTTCGCAAGAAAATAAGTTTTCTCTTTTGGTATTGTTTCTTGCAAAGAAAATATTATGAAAATAATGGTGAAATATAACTTCATGATCACATATACGTGTATTTCGATCACCTATACAACATTCCAATTAAACAAATCACAAATATGACAACATTTAACATAATTATTCCAGTATCTAAATGACATATCTATATATGTCTCTTTAATTTAAAACCAACTATCCCAAAGCATGTACAAAAGCATTACTTATAATACTAGTGAATTATGAACAAATATTCCTTTGATAAAGTTTCAAAATTCCCCGACAAAGTTCACGTCCACGCTTCACGATATCGATTAGATGTCTACGTGTGCTTCCTACCAGCTTTACCCCGGTTAGAGCCCGACGGCTGAGAAAAGCGCTTCTTTTCCAAAGGTTTCAAAGCGGGCAATAGACTTGGGTCGGACTCCGCCGCACACAAGTCAGGGTCCCCACTAAGCTTGTCAGTCGGCAATTTCTCTTCGTGCTCTTTTTTTATGATAAGAAAAGTCAAAATTTGAAACAAAATATTTGCTTTGTGAAAATTATATCTTTTTACTCTTCTTTTTGATGAGTACAAACATATTTTAATGGAAATGATACGATGAAGACATGCTAGTGGAAATCAAAATTTACAAATAATCTGAAATATTCTTAATACATTTTCTGATTTTATATACATACAAATCAGTTTTATCCTAACAGCGAGATCCATGCAAATGTTCAATCAACCAAAGGGTTGGTGAATTTCCATAGATGTGTTAACAAGTCGGACGTTTGTTACTTTGTGGTGAAACGACTTAAACCAAGTGGCCGTCACTTAGGTGGGTAACCTTATCAGTATAGCGGGTGAAATAATACCTGCAGTTCCTGTTAACAAACGAAACGAGAGAGAACATGTACAGATGAGGGGGGTAGAAATAGGCACACCTTGCGGTAGGCAAATGTACACGACTAAAGCCCCGTACCCACTAAGCGACTCTAGCGGCAACGGACGCCAGGTGACTGGGGGAATCGTCGTTGTCGTCACCGGGCCACCGCATTATTAATGGATCACTGGGCAACTCCCCGATTGGTATGGTGTACTTTCTGGGCAATAGATCGTGGGATTGCAGGAAAAATCGCCAGGAAAATCAACGGTAAAATATCAAACTTGCCTCATATTACAGTCGCTACTAAAGTCGCTTAGTGGGTAAGGCTCTTAAGATACTTAAGCCATGTTTGAACACAGTATTATCACATACAAAAAAAGAAGAGCATTGTCCCATACTCTGTGGTATTAATTAAGGGGTTGAAACCAAACACAACGTTATAACGTCTACCCAGCCTTGTTAGTTATTTGTACCCTAACTGAAAGTCGCAAGACGAAATATCTAACTTTAATTTTTTCCCAAAAAAGGTCCAATTTAAATATTCAGTGTAAAATAAGTTTTCTCTTTTCTAAAATAGTTTTTTATAATGGGATTATGAATCGGACTTTGACATTGCTTTCTATTTAAAAATTTAACTATGATAGCAAAAAAAAAACCCAACATGTTTTGGCAAGCCTTTTATAATACAAAATAAAATCAAAATTTGAGGTTCTACTTTTGAAATTGTGGTAATAGGGTATCAAGCTGTAGCAAATATCTACGCCATCCCTCATCCCTTTTGATATAAAATACAAATTCGAGGTTTTAAATTTTCTATTTTCTGGTAATTGTTGGTAATACATTATACTTATGTTACTCACTGACTGCCCCCTGGTGGTGGGCGGTGGGCTCCATCTCCACCTCCAGTTGCCCGTCCTCCTCCTTCGTGTCCAGCCACCGGTGACACGAGAACACGTAGTGCTCGCCCTTCGAGGGCACGTCAATGCGCACCTCGTCCAGGAACCACCCCGACCCCGGGTTGGCACCGTCGTGACCGATGCGGATCTTGGAGATCTATGGGGGAGGATGTATACAGTTAGTTGTCTGACCAATGAAAGTTAAGCCAATGTTCCACTACAATGTTTATTTGATTGACACAAACAAATATCCTAGAATTTAAACATATTTAAGTGTAAACTATCAAGACCGTCTGAATTTCCTTGGATTTATTAGGATACAATACTTTATTTTTCCAGGAGAGTTTTAATGAAAGATGAATGAACATACAGTTACACTAAAGATAAAAGTAAATATGGGGAAGGTGAGACACCTGATATTCTTGTAAGTATTTGTAGCTGACTAACATTTGACTGAGGCTCTTACTCCCACTTACTTTCTGATTCATCTATTCGACTTTGTTATAGATTTGTGGTACGTTGATTCTTTAACAACATTTTGTGTAAGAAAAAAAGAAAAAACTTTGGTAGGTACAAATATAACATGAACTAGCACTTTTATTTCTAACTACACCTTTCTCTGCAGTGATGATTGTTAATGTATCTTAACCTAGAAGACAACTGAGAACTACGTACCTTTCCAATATCTGTGGCCTCTATTTTGAACAGGTCTGTTCGGTCTCGCTCAAATTTGTTTTTCTGGTTGTCGGAGCTCCTCACGGCGAGCTCCCCAGTGTCGCCCTTCTCACCGAAGATCTTCAGGTGTACATTGGCGTCGGTACCTGCACCAAACTTGTCACCAGTCTTTATTGAGACGTGGTACGAAGTGGCTAGATGGAAACAAGAGGAGAGTTATTCTGGTAACTTTTAAGAAATATGTTTTTACTTGGTCTATTATGACATTCAAATGCTTTTCTGCACTATTACTATGTCATCTAGCTAAAATTATTGAGGGAACTTATGGTTCTGTCGTTCAGTCTTTGGTGTTGCCTTTTCTAAGCCTTATTTTGCTGATAACAGATACTGGTTTCGCTGAGCTTAATATGAGAAAATGCTATGATATACCGGGTGAGTAAAATCTCAGTCGTCCAAGTGGGGACGCGGCTAAATAGTCAAGGTTAGGCTAACTCACTGCTCAGCATCTGGGAACCCCCCGATGGTAGACAGGACCAGAGAGGTTGTAACAATACCATATGGACAGTTCAGGTTATAGGTTGGGGTAACTTACTGCTCAGCATCTGGGAGCCCCCCGACAGGATCTCCCGCACGATGGTAGACAGGACCAGAGAGGTTGTAACAATACCATACGGACAGTTCAGGTTATAGGTTGGGGTGACTCACTGCTCAGCATCTGGGAGCCCTCCAATAGGATCTCCCGCACGATGGTAGACAGGACCAGAGGTTGTAACAATACCATACAGACAGTTCAGGTTATAGGTTGGGGTAACTGTCTGCTCAGCATCTGGGAGCCCCCCGACAGGATCTCCCGCATGATGGTAGACAGGACCAGAGAGATTGTAACAATACCATACGGACAGTTCAGGTTATAGGTTGGGGTAACTCACTGCTCAGCATCTGGGAGCCCCCCGACAGGATCTCCCGCACGATGGTAGACAGGACCAGAGAGGTTGTAACAATACCATACGGACAGTTCAGGTTATAGGTTGGGGTAACTCACTGCTCAGCATCTGGGAGCCCTCCGACAGGATCTCCTGCACGATGGTAGACAGGACCAGAGAGGTTGTAACAATACCATACAGACAGTTCAGGTTATAGGTTGGGGTAACTGTCTGCTCAGCATCTGGGAGCCCCCCGACAGGATCTCCCGTACGATGGTAGACAGGACCAGAGAGGTTGTAACAATACCATACGGACAGTTCAGGTTATAGGTTGGGGTAACTGTCTGCTCAGCATCTGGGAGCCCCCCGACAGGATCTCCCGCACGATGGTAGACAGGACCAGAGAGGTTGTAACAATACCATACGGACAGTTCAGGTTATAGGTTGGGGTAACTGTCTGCTCAGCATCTGGGAGCCCCCCGACAGGATCTCCCGCACGATGGTAGACAGGACCAGAGAGGTTGTAACAATAACATACGGACAGTTCAGGTTATAGGTTGGGGTAACTCACTGCTCAGCATCTGGGAGCCCTCCGACAGGATCTCCCGCACGATGGTAGACAGGACCAGAGAGGTTGTAACAATACCATACGGACAGTTCAGGTTATAGGTTGGGGTAACTCACTGCTCAGCATCTGGGAGCCCTCCGACAGGATCTCCCGCACGATGGTAGACAGGACCAGAGAGGTTGTAACAATACCATACGGACAGTTCAGGTTATAGGTTGGGGTAACTTACTGCTCAGCATCTGGGAGCCCCCCGACAGGATCTCCCGCACGATGGTAGACAGGACCAGAGAGGTTGTAACAATACCATACGGACAGTTCAGGTTATAGGTTGGGGTAACTTACTGCTCAGCATCTGGGAGCCCCCCGACAGGATCTCCCGCACGATGGTAGACAGGACCAGAGAGGTTGTAACAATACCATACGGACAGTTCAGGTTATAGGTTGGGGTAACTTACTGCTCAGCATCTGGGAGCCCCCTGACAGGATCTCCCGCACGATGGTAGACAGGACCAGAGAGGTTGTAACAATACCATACGGACAGTTCAGGTTATAGGTTGGGGTAACTTACTGCTCAGCATCTGGGAGCCCCCCGACAGGATCTCCCGCACGATGGTAGACAGGACCAGAGAGGTTGTAACAATACCATACGGACAGTTCAGGTTATAGGTTGGGGTAACTTACTGCTCAGCATCTGGGAGCCCCCTGACAGGATCTCCCGTACGATGGCGCCGTCGTCCTCCTTCACGTCCAGCCACCTGTAGACAGAGACAGAGAGCAGAGTTTGTAGGAGACTACAGCGGGCTGGGTCTGGTACCGAAAAATTTAAAAATATGGAAATTTGTGTTGCTGTTTGGTAGGAGGATAACATCATTTACTATCAGAAAAAATCTAAATCAGAAAAAACAATTTCTGTGGGCCCTAAAAAAAAAAAGTCAGGCGGATGACAAAAAACAAACTTTTTCAAGGATTGCCTCAAGCCTTATAGGGAGTTGTATTAAGTCCAGCGCATCACCTCAATGATACATATTTTGTCTGATGTAAAATGAGAGCTTGAACGGACACAAAATAATCTAAACCATCATTCACAGAGATTTTAGACATATTAATTGATTGATTGATTACAAATTTCTACATAAGTTAATTTGACCATGAAAGGACTGCCTCAAGTTTTCGGAGAGAGATCTGTATAACTGTTATCATAATGTCATTGATTAGAAACACCAGAAACTGTATAATAAACCCATCCTTACCTGTTACACTCAAACACGGTGGCGTTGGTGTTGTCGTCGGACGGGGCGATGACCACCTTGTCAAGGAACCAGCCGTCCCCGGCTGACGTACCGTCGTGACCGATCCGGATCTTCTTCAGCTTCTTCAGATTCACCGCCTCGATCTCAAACTCATCCACCTACAACAGGTACAGAAGAGGGGTTAGTGGTGGCTGACATGTGCATAAGCTTAAAGAACACATTCCACCTTGCGGGGTTTTACATATTTTTTGTGGAGTTTTGAATCACCAAAAGATGGAAAATAGGAACTTGCACTTGTGTTGACGGCAAGTGACAACACAAAGACATTTCTATTGGGATACTGTGAATGCTTGTATTGGCAGATACCAAAATGTCAGTATCTTAAACACAAACTCCTTGCATTGGGCAAAAAAAGGCAACGCAAATAATTGCCAATGAGAGGTGGAACATGGCCTTCAGTCATACGATGATACGTGGGACACGATTAACCAAAACGTTGTGGGGACAACTTTTATTTCTTATGAAGGGTCAGATTCACTGGGTTTCATCTATCCAATTGCCTTCAGGCATGTTGGTCAGCATAAAAGCACTGAACAATCCTGGACATATTAAATGTAATGCGACCTCAAGTTTAGTACTATTAAACTAAAACAAAAATGTTAGACGATACCAAAAGAAAACACAATATACATATGCCTAAGAAAAAATGCATCTTGCTTTGGGAATTTATATTTGTGCTTACAAATGCACCAGATGTTTGATCACACGAAAAAGCTTCAATTGCACATATTTATAAACCAAGCATCAAATACAAGCCCAACCAATAAGATTATTATAGAAATGATTATGTTAAGAAGATAGATTATAAACATATTGGTTACTTACATTTCCTTTCTCAAATTTATTCCTGTTGGTTTTTGACTTAGAGAGCGGTCTCTCCCCTGTGTCACCCTGTTCACCAAAGATGTCGAGGAAGACGTTGGCGTCGGTCCCCGCTCCTGATTTCTTACCAGTGTGGACCGAGACGTTGTATGTCAACACTGCAAGGGAAAACAAATAGTTTCAAGTCATCAAGACATCAAACTATGGCACTGCAAAAACTGAATCACCTTACATAAGAAGTCAGTGAGTTATGGCACAATCTAATGAATAGGAATGCAATGAGTTTTGCCTTTTTAATATTTGTTCTGATCTCAAAGTATTCAAGCTTAAATATATCATTAAAGATATTAGAAATTTCTGGAAAAAAATAATGATATTTTATTCTCAGAAAAGTTTAACTTCCTGAGTTTAAGAATCGGTGTTTTGGTAAAATTCCCTAAGTTTTCCCAGACAGGCAATGTATATACCATTTTCCCTGCTGATGTACATGCCCGTGTTTGCAGCTTTAAAAGGCTTATAGGAACTGGGTGACAAAAGAGATCTGGTGTAAAGACTCACGTGGCTGTGGTTTCTTGATGTCCTCGCCCTCGGCGGGCATTTCCCGGATGATGCAGCCATCGTCCTCGTCATCGGCCAACCACCGGCCGCAGGGAAACACATAATGCTTCTGGGTCTGCATGCTTTCTATCTCAATCTGTATGGGTTAAACACCATCATTTATCTTCACACATACTATCTATCTCAATCTGTAAGGGAATATAGAGGGCTTTGATACTACCATTAACTTCACTCATACTCTCTATTTAGGGAGGTTTAAACATTAACATTTACATTAACGCATACTCTCTATCTCAATCTGTAAGGGAGGAAGGTAGGGGTAAGATATCATCAATTACCTTCATACATACTCTCTATCTCAATCTGCAAGCGAATAGAGAGGGGTTTCATACTACCATTAACTTCACACATACTCTCTATCTCAATCTGTAAAGGAGGGGGTCTGGGTTAAACACCGTCATTTATCTTCATGCGTACTCTCTATCTGAATCTGTAAGGGAGGGGGGAGGGGTTAAACACCATCATTTATCGTCAAACATACTCTCTATCTCAATCTGTAAGTGCGGTATAAACACTACCATTTACACTACCATCTATGTTCGTACATGCTCTCCATTTCAACCAGTACGTGTCAAAAAGTGTCTTCTTCTTTATTTTCTTTAATCTTAACTATGTGTAAGACAACTGGATGCAAAAATAAGGCAAAACATTGGCTTCAAACAGGCACACTGGATATAAAGGACAGTATTATTTTTCAAAATAATCTTTGCATTAGCAAGGTTTCATCCAGACTGATATAATTCCACCTACCCTATCAAGATGCCATCCAGCAAATGACCCCGAGTTGTCATGTCCCACGCGGAGTTTGTACGGCTTGCCGATCACATCCATTTCGACCTTGAATCGGTCGACTTCACCAGACTCGAAGTTGTCGCCCTTGTTGTCGAGTGGGATGAGGTCTGACTTTCTGTACTCGCTGTCCTTGGTCTTGCCGTAGACCACCATGTAGACGTTGGCGTCGGTGCCAGCACCGCGCATGTCTGACGTGTGCACCCACACATGCCACGTGTTCACTGAAACCAGGGACGGAAAATATATAGTGATTTGTTGTTGTGGTGGTTGTTGTTTTTTGATGCCATTTCGAAATCTATGGTTTTATCACAGCTGGAAGGCTTTTGATGATTCTGTCCTTGATGATTGAATCTATGAGAAGGTAGAGACCATACCTCTATACATTTATCAAGGCAGCTGTTCTTTAATGTTCAGGGACCCATAGACAGGGCCAGAAACAAACAGCTGGTGGTCTACTAGAGACCTTTGTAACTCAAGGAGAAACATAGAAAGGTGTAGCAGCCTAGATCACCCTATAGCCCATATTGTGATGTTATCAACCTTTTACTTTTATTGTCGAATATCAATGCTTGTGTAATTTACTTCCATGCTTTCATTTTATTTCTTGTCTAATGTACATTTTGATGTATAGAATCAGTTGCATCTGGGCTAGCGCAATATTGGCTGTTCAGAAGTTCAGAGTGTTCAACAAGTGCTTTGAATTGAAATATGAACGACTACATCTATCCATATGTCAAAAACAAAAACTCTAACATTGCCCGTTGACTTACACTTTTTTCTTGTGACCCTCATGCGCTTGTTCTCGAGCAGGACCCTCTCAACGAGCCCGTCACCCTCGTCGGTCGCGAACCACTTGCCGCACATAAACCACTGCTCCACACCGGCTGATGGGCAGTTTATTGACATCTAGGGAAAAGGGCATTAAGAATCAGATATAGCAGTATTTTTAGGAACCTACTGAAGATTTGCTTGACATCCATTAAATTTCCCCTTCGTTCTTGATTGTAATTATTGATGAAAATGCATAAGGAATATTCCGTGAGAATAATCTAGAGCTACCATTCTTTTACAGCTAGTTTCCCACTCCGACAAATGTAATACATATAGAATGCAACTTTCAATGCAATAATAAAAGTAAATGACAAATTTTATGTATTTCTCAGATTTCTTTAGATCTAAGAATACCCTAAATTCCTTAGCCAAGCCTTCCATTATGTCCCCCTAACCTTCTCTAACTTCCCAGTTTGTTAATTTAATTTCCATTCTAATTTTTATCCTTCTGCTGCCTACCTTCTCCATATGCCATCCCGGCCCGGGGCCCGAGTTGTCGTGCCCGACCTCCACGCGGGACAGCGGGCTCAGCATCTTGGCCACCTCCACGTTAAAGATGTCGGTCCGACCGCGCGAAAACTTGCCATTCTCCAGCCAGATCTTTCCGCTATTCTCCTCTCCGTCCTTCCCCCCGTACATGATCGCGTATACTCGGGCGGAGGTGCCCGCGTTCGCCTTGTCGCTTGTCACCACGGTGATGGTGTAGGGGACGCCTGAGGATGCGAAAGATGGATTTAATTTATATGTAAATATTTGGTTAATTTGTTCAAACTCGTTATTATTTTGTTATGGTACACTTTGCACCTGGGGGTTGCATAAAGCAAAGGGGAAAAACAGACACTGGTTCAATCATTGGTTACTAAGACGTACAGTATAGTTATAACACATAATTATTGAGTGACGTACTTTGTGGCCATATCTAATTAATAGACGTTTTCCCTTCTTTCAAATAAGGCAAAACGGTTTCAGGATTTGTACAGGCCTATATCTGATTTGGAGGTTATCATTCTACAATTAACGCATGACAATTTTAATAATTTGCTTTTAACATTTCTTATCAATCACAGATCTTTAATTTATCCAAAAAGAAATCTATGAAGATCGTTTAGGGTAAAATGAACTGTTGCATTCATGTTTTCATGCGAACTAGAATGGGAATTCAAACAGACATCAACACAAATGAATACAGTGTGATGAATATACAGTTTTTTTACCATCACATAACAAACATGAATAGAAAAATAACGACGACGTCACAAAAATTAGAGGTATTAGTTTACGTATAAAGAAAGCATTACATTCTGTTATCTCGTAAAACGGACCGCTCAACTTCAGTTAAGTTACGGGGCATATAAACTTCAGCGTATCTTTCATGAAACTCACAGGCCATCTGAAGTCTTGGGTGGATACGTTCAACACCTTTAATTAACCTTATTGGGACCCCCTTGATAAATTTGTGTTTTTTTTTTTTGTTTTTTTTTTTTTGGGGGGGGGGGGGGGGGGGTCCTGCTCACTAAATTTGTGGAATTTAATACAATGTAAATATTTCTGCGGCGTTTTACGTAGGCTGTTTATTTTATATATATCCATTCACAGAATTTTCTTAGTTCAAAACAAATCAACAAATAAACTATATATGAACATGAACAAAGTTATTACTCGTTCGGAACAGAGCAGACGATACCATATACAGAGATAGAATGTGCCTTACGTTTGCCTGCCAAGGGAAGGAGGTGGAAAAGCAAATAATCATCAGGTCTAGAAGTCTATTAAATTCATACCCAAGAAACAATCTAAGCAATGTAGAGCCACAGGTAGTTACACAAAGAAACACTATTATTTCTAAAACATTTCTTATAACACTTAAAGCACATTTCTGTACTTAAGACTCAAACTTTGGCTACACACACCATTTGGTATCTTCTAAGTTGTAAAAACAACCATTTTCTATTGGTAAACAACATACTAGATCTTAATTCTAAATGACAGGTGAAATGTGCTTAAAAATTCTTAATTCTAAATGAAAAATACATCAGTTTGTTTCAAAAAGCACTCACCAGGGGGAGCATCGAGTGGCCCGCTGCTACAGAGCAGGTCTCGCGATATGGCCCCGTCGTCCTCATCCTTGGCGAACCACCGCTGGCAGGGGAACTCGTACACCCGCCCGTTGTCCATGTCATCCACGATCACCTTGTCGAGGAACCACCCTGGCCCGGCCCCGCTGTTGTCGTGGCCGATGCGAATACGCTGTAACGTGCCAAGGGACGGACACTCCACGAAGAACACATCTTCCCTGTGAGTAAGGAGGAAATAGACTGAGATATTTGACATGATATCGGTGATTAAAATAAAAAAAGAGGTATTGACGGTAGGCGTACCGTGTACATATCAACTCCGAAAGTAAGCAGTTGATGTGTGTATATAAAAACACATACTATATCATTGCCCATTGCTGTTAAAAGTTGACACATACCAGTCTACAAAAAGTAAACATTGAAGACTAAAGAAGGCAAAAGACAAGTTCGCATTTGTTTAAAAAACAAAAGAACGCCACTGATTAATGTGATTAAGTGTAAATGACGCACATTAATTACTAATAAAATAAGTTTATTTAGTTTTAATCTAAAAATGATGCTGACATAAGAACGATTGTATACTCTGCATGGAAATGTAAACCCTAAAATCTGCTTGGAGAGTAGGCCCTACCACCAGTGAAAACATAAACTTGATGCAAAATTTTTTTTTTTTTAAGAAAACATCTGCTTGGATAGTGTAAACCTTAAGTTCTGCTTGGACAGTGATGAAAACCTGTTTAGACATTACCAGTAGTCAAAATATTTAAACTTGATGCAAAAAGAAAATTTTGAAAACCAAACATCTGCTTGGAGAGTGTCAGCCTTAAAGTCTGCTCGGAGAGTCATGAATCTACAAGTAGATTACCAGCGGTCAAAACATTTAAACTTGATGCAAAAATAAAAATTTGAAAACCGAACATCTGTTTGGAGAGTGTACACATTGTAATCTGCTTGGAGAGTGATGAAAACCTGTTTACACATAACCAACAGTCAAAACATTTAACCTTGACGAAAAAAGAAAAAAAATTGAAAACCAAACATCTGCTTGGAGAGTGTAAGCCTTAAAGTCTGCTTGGAGAGTGATGAAAATCTATTTGTAGATTACCAGCAGTCAAAACATAAATTTGATGCAAAAACAAAAATTTGAAACTGAACATCTGCTTGGAGAGTGTAAACCTAAAATCTGCTTGGAGAGTGATAAAAACCTGTTTGGAGATAACCAGCAGTCAAAACATAAACTCTTGAAAAAAGGAAAAAAAAAAAAAAAAAGAAAATCTCATAAATCTGATTCTAAAACCACTCCAATTATCCTAAATTTCAATATAATGAAATTTGAGAATATATGAATAATGAAAAACTAAATATCTGCTTGGAGAGTGTTAACCTAGGGATGCCTGGTTACCTTTATCAATATTGAAACATCAAGAAATAAACCAATGTGATCACTCCAAAATGAATGCAAAAGATCTATTAAGTGGTGCCACCTAGTCTATACTTTGGGTTTCCAATGACAGGAAGTTGGAGAGGAAGTGGTATATGATGCAATACACAGCCTGGTCATTCCTAGTCTAGGAAGCCTGTGCATGTAGAGACTCAATACACCACACATAACCTGATAAATGTGATCACCCAATCAATGGTGGCGAATAATCGTAATTGAAGATAAACCTCACAGATAAGTGGTCAAGGGCAAACTCATCTAGTACCGTATGGATGAATCTTAATAGTTTCCAAAGGTAAAATACAACTTTAATTGGAGCTCTTATACTACTCTCTCTAAGAACTTATTTGACATTTTTCTGACTTTTCTTTTGGGAAGAAATCATATTATTGACCTCAAATAGTAATCATTCAATCACACCAGCCAAAAAATTTATCACAGAACGTGGTACAAACCTTCCTCTCTCAAAGTTGTTCTGGCTGTTGTCGAGTTTCCTCTCCCGTGATTCGCCCATGGCCCCGAATATCTGGACGTAGACGTTGGCGTCTGTGCCCGCTCCACGCTTTTCTCCCGTGTACACCGACACTTTGTATTTACTGACTGTGGCACAAAAAACTAATAATAAATTACTCATTTATATATTTTTTAATGAATGATAAATATTCTGTAACATGTCTTAAAGTTTCTGTTAAATTTCTGTATCTAACATGTCCTTTTTTTTTTTTGGTTTTGTGCGATGTGACTTATTTGTAGACTTATCATTGACGTTACATGACTTCGTTGGAGGATTCTTTTTCTCAGAATGTATTACAGGAGTGTTGACCTAAAATTTTCTGATTATTCTACCACCAGCTTAAATTTGAAGACCTTCTGCACAAACAAGCCGCCATTTTCAAACCATCATAATTCAAAATCTTTTTGCTTTCTTTTAAAATTATAAGATTCGGATTTTCAGTAATTATACATCAGGAAATCTGGTTTTGTGACAATGAAGGCATCTGTGGAAAGCTGATTTCAGAAATGTTTCTAAGTTTTTAGAAGAGACTTTTGATAAGTGACGAAGTGCCCAGGCAGGTCCACTTGCAGTACACATAGTGAGGCAAGTCTCTGTGCAGCTAAAGCCCGATACCCACTGCAATTGGCGACGGCAACTGGGAGAACCGGCCGATTCTCCCAGTCACCTGTAAGTATGATATATTGGAATATGCAGGTTTGATCTGAATCGCCGGTAAAATCGGTCGATTCTAAGGGCAGAATCGGCCCATTTTAGTGGGGATTTGTCGGCCGACTCAGGGATAATCGCCTAGTGGGTATGGTCCTTTAGATCCACACCTTAGAGGTACAAGGAGCCGAGTGTTAAAATAATGTAGTGTTTATCCCCATTTGACACTGTTCATCCTCACTGTTCAAACTGTCAAATATGCTCGTCCACTTCATTCACTGTCAATGTTAATTCACACTGTAAACAGTCTATTTTTCCAAACCATTTAAACTGTCAACACTATTCAGGGCTCAACAAATCGTTTCAAAATGTGGTTGTCTGTCGGGCAGCCACAGATCTTTACCTGGTTGGCCGGAGCTAAAATCTGGTAGCCCATGAATTTTCTATTAGCAAGATGTTAAGTTTCAGTTGCCTAAAAGTCAGCAAAAGTGAAAGCCTGTACTTGGAATGTGTGCACCGATATGAAATAAATTTCAACATAATTTTGAAGCCAATAAAAAGCGTGGTTGCCCGCTGGGCAACTAGCCCCTCAAACCTGGTTGCCCAGGACCATTTTACGGACACTCAATTGGTTGAGTCCAGGTGTATTTGTCCAAACTGTTTATACTGTCAATATTTGTTTTCACTGTCAACAGTGTTTTTTCCACATATTTTACTCTGTTGATTGTAATTATCCACAGTGTTCAAACTGTTGACAGCATTCTTTTACACTCTTTGCACTGTTGACAATGTTCGCTATACCATTTACACTAGTCTATCTTGTTTTGCCCATGTCCTGATCATAAAGTTCACGAACATTGTCAATAAGAAATAAAGGATGATATCAGTATATTGGGGGTGAACATCTTGAATTTACCCGTTTCTTGCTCTTTTACACATGACAACAATAATTATAGATTGGTATAGCATTCCCAGATAACAGACATACATATAGATGCAAGCACGTATGGTACTGGTAGGGATCGAATATAGGAGTAATTTCAAAGGTAGAAGACAGTTAAAGGGGATGCAATTTTCAAAAGGCATCCTTTTGATCTCATATGACAGTTGGATGTACTTGACATAGTAAATTTACATGGAGCAAAAGAAATGGAAGAATGCTTTAATACTGCAACAACTGACGCTGTGCATGGCCTCATCCACATAAATATTTTCTTTAGAATTATTAATACAACTCAAAGGAAATGTCTCTTCTCTTGAGTTTTAAAAATCGAATCTGAAGAATGCATCGTGATATGAATACTTTTCAGGGCTCAACATTAAGGTTTTTAATGTAACTGCCTGTCCCTATTACTATAACAAGACTCTTGTCTTTAATTTCTTACAACAAATAATATTAGTTCCAGAACAACTCTTACTGTAGCTTCGTTCATCAACTTACCAACTAACCAAACGGAACATCAAGTTACAACCCCATGATGTTCACTAGGCCAATACCCCACATTTTGTAATGTATAGTTGGATAGCATGCATTGTTGTTGGGCTAGTCTTGACAATATGATCACATCCTCATGCTCTGTACACTGAATTGGTGCAAAATGTAAGGGGAAAAAGATGGAATTGATTCTCAGAACTGCACTTTATATTGCCTTGCAAAAAAAAATTAATAATGAATATTGAATAATCATTTTGAACGATGGTCCATGTTATGGGTAAATCGAATACCACTGAAACGTGGCACCTGATTTTTCCAGGATTCCAGGTGAAATGAATTATTCTATTTAGTTTTCTCGGAATGTATTACAGGGGTGTTCACCAAAACTTTTCTGACCATTCTATTATCCGTTTAAATTTTGAAGACATGCTATACAAACAAACCACAATTTTCAAACCATCATGAATTATTTAAAATCATTATTGCTTTCACTTCAATTTCTGGGTTTAGGATATTTCCAATTTCACCAATCCAGAAATCTGGCTTTGTGACATTGAAAGCAGCTGTAGAAGGCTGACTTCAGGAATGATTCAACGCAGGTTAGTTTTGCAAAAGGTTCACTCAAAACAGTAAAGGTAGAGGTTAGGAGTCTCAAAGCATGCAGTAAAAGATGTATCAATTCTATTACCTAGAGCTGAAATTCAGGGCAAAGAGGAACATGGTTATTACACTACTAGTGAGCTGCATATTTATGGAATAGAAATTAATAAAAGCTATCAAGAAGCAATGTTAGTTTATGAAAAATTAATTATTCCGTTACAAAGAAATATCTTTGGAAGCCCAAGCATATACAGCAATGTAAAATATCATGTATACTCTCAATCATTTAGTCTATGCTTTTCATCAAACTTTAGATTTTACCTAAAGTAAATAGAAAAGCACTTTTTCTTTTATTTAAAAATTTAATTTTGTACACAGGAAACCTAGTCAAAAATTAAAAGTTCCCGAAATATACCAAAATACAAATACTAATTTGTGTCTCAACCAGCTACAGAAAAACGTGTAAAGTATAGCTTTTTGTCAGTTCTAAAAAGGCATAGTGTAGGAGAAAATAAATACTAAATCTGGGGGACGGCAACTGCTCTCCCAGCAACCTTTCGCAAAACACCCATCACAATTGGCCCCCTTAACAACGCGATATTGCATTGTTACATTATACTTTAATGTTTGTGACAGCATATCTAGTGACAAAAAACATTATTTTAATCAAATCATTCTATTAATCAATAGTAATATTTTATTCAATGTTCATTTTAAAACGATGTATGTTTTAAACCATCATCCTTGGGCTCAAGATCATCTTAGTAATTATGTCAAACCTTGTCTAACTTAAAACTCCCCCCCCCCCGTCTTTTTTTTCCTTTTTTCTTTTCTTTTCTTTTTTTAAATGTTTGATTAAAAAAGATTAATCTGTTTCTATTTTTAAAGGAAATTGTGATGATATAATTTGCGAAAGGCTGTGGGTGCCCCCCTTCCTTTATCCCTTATAACAGTCCCAGACTCACATTTCCTGACGGCGGCCATGTCGGTGCTGCCCAGCAGGTCACGGGAGGTCGCCCCGTCCCCCTCATCCTTCGCCAACCACTGGCCGCACG
Source organism: Lepidonotus clava (assembly GCA_936440205.1). NCBI lineage: Eukaryota > Metazoa > Annelida > Polychaeta > Phyllodocida > Polynoidae > Lepidonotus > Lepidonotus clava. Next base: position 50,736,153 of record OW387141.1, on the reverse strand, counting down.
GGAAGTAGTACTTCCACTTGGGGTTGTTCAGGTCAGTCACTACGATCTGAACGAGAACAGGGTTTATTATAATTTGCAGAGATGCCACTCTTCAAACATGAAAAATACGGAACGCAATAAAGCCAGATTTCTGTGTTTTAGTACTTTTAGGAAGGAAACAACTGAAGTAGTCTATCCTTCTATATCAAAACTCTGTAATTGAAAGAAACTATTTGGACTTAAAATACACAATGTAAATACATATTGTAACCTGAAATCGAATATAATTTTTTTTCAAATATAATTTAAAAACGAAAATGAAAATAATTTTCTTTTCGAATTTAGGAACTTTTTAAAATCTATTATTACAGCAAAAAATACGGAAATCTATAAATCCAAAGGATCTATAAATTTGTCGTTTTTAGGTAAATTAAGTTTTTTTTTTTCCTTTTTGATTTTGATAAAGGTGACTGCTGTTGCAAAGCAAATCGGCCTTGTATCAAAGATTATTTCAGTAAATCAGGTGTTTTATCGTGCATGCATTAATGGGTCGATACAGCCTTAGAATGGTTATCGCCATAAAACGTGCCAGTACACGATGGTGTAGAAAAAATCCCACAGCTTTATGCGAAGAGTTGAGTAAGTAACAGGTTCAATATTTTGGTGGTATAAAATGTAATCTGCTTTATGTCGCTGTTGGGATCGTTGACAACTTTATCACCTTCCTCTTATTACGTACATCCCAGGAAAAAAGGAAAAAATATCTGGTACTTACCCGCTCTAGATACCAGCCTGCTCCCATCCCAGTGTTATCATGCTCAATTCTGAAACAAGAGTAATTCGATTACAGTCGGTTTTCTTCAGGAGAGGCATGCGCAGACACCAGAATTTTGTTAGTATTTTAGATAGAAACTGTGTAAACTTAAGTCCTTTCATTCAGCGTGGTAAAAAAACGATTAAATTAGGATTCCAATATAAACCACTCTAGTGTGACATTACAAGATGTATGCGGTTTTATGTGTGTTTAAAGAGAGGGGCCAGTGAAATTTCAATATTGTTAAATTCTCATATCCGATTGTAGGTATAGTGCTTAAGTATAAATATATGACATTATTGTAACTTTGAAATGATCCCTTATACTAGAAAACTGTGTTCCTATATCAGATCACTCATTGAACCCCCTGTTCACCTGACATAGGCTGTCTGTGTGTGACGTCACACAAAATGACAGTTATATTCAAATTTCAAAATTATAAATCCCATAATAAGATATATTTTTTATTTTTCCATTCACAAATAATTTTTTTTTTAAAATATGTTTAGGCTCACAAAAAAAACTTAGATAAATTAAATATTGTTATTTTTTCAGTTTTATCATTTTTCAACTGTTCTGCATGTGACGTCACATACAGATAATTCCTCTGTGCAGGCACTGTCAGATGCAGGCAAGTGCCCTTAATTTGATGGAAGCAAAACGTGAATAAAACAAAAAATATTAGAGGTATAACCATAAAATTTGGTATGGTTATTCCCTGGGTAGTAAAGATCACGACAATATATCAATTTGTGGTCACTGACCCCTCCCTTTAAAAACAAATGGAGAAAATAATCTTTGTGTTTACCTTCTTAAAGGAAAAGGATTAAGAATCAGTGTGTACCTGAGTTTGGTTAGCGGCCCGCAGTTCTTGGTCTTGATGCGGAAGATGTCGCTGTGATTACGCTCGAATGAGTCCTTGCAGGTAGCTTTGAGGGGCAGTTTGGGCGTGGTGCCCGACTTACCGAACAGGGTCATGGACACGTTGGCGTCTGTGCCCGCGCCCTTCTTGTCGCCGGTGACCACCACCACCTCGTACTCTGAAACAGGCCAGGAGGGGCTGTCTTAGAAACACTGCTTATACATGCATTTTTAATGTTCTCTTCTATTTTGATTTTTACCCTGAGCCAAGTTTTTGGTTCTCACAGCTGAGTGCTAATCTTCCAGTCAGCCCAGCTTTACATAGTATTATGAAATGTTAAATGTGAAATGAAATGCTTTTAATATAAACAATATAGAAACAGACGACTCTGAGAACATTGTGATGGGATGCTAGGGATGCAATAACTGACAAAGTCAACAATTGCACAAAAACTGAAAAAGCTAGCTTATGAATTTTTCATCAAACGCTATACTTTGAATCAAAAAGAAAATCGATGCAGAATGAGATATCAAAAATGTCTGAATATTTTATCAGCAAGGTTTAATACCATTCAATGCTATTCTCTTTCTTTTTTCTGTTTCTGTTTTTGATTTTTTGCAACCCTAAGGCGGCCTTTTGTCTACTGCTGGTCCAGTGTGTTTTTTTCTATTTTGGCCAATTTTAGTAAATTGGATTTCCAACAAAAAAACTAAAAGCTGACACCTCTGTTCCAACAACAGTCTGCACTTACCCGTGGTGGAGGACCTCTTGGCGAAGAGTTCGCGTGCGATCTGGCAGTCGCCGTGGTGCAGCGACAACCAGTGGCCGCAGACGAACACCCAGGTCTTCTCCTTGCCCGTCCGCGGGGTGCGCTTCACGATCTCGATCTGGTCCAACAACCAGCCGTCCTCCTTCGTCAGACCGTCATGCTGTTTGATGGAAAACAGGAGGGGATTATATATGTTTTGCACATGAGGTAGCGTTTCCTTCATGATTTGTGGTAGGTGCGAGGACACGACGTGGCTTACAGTCTGGTAACGCGATCACAATGACCAGGTAAGGCTTACTTAGCCCTTCCTTACCTATGTAATATGTATAATGTGAATCTTTTGACCACCCAAAAACTGGGCCTATATGTGTGTCAAACTATAGATACTTGTATTTCTAATGATATGAATTACTGAGGGATTGTCAGTAGTGGAATTTGGGTTGCTTGGCTACATTACAAACACATTGTTTATTGTGTTTACCTGGTCAGGGAACCTTCACCCTCTATCCACTTTTATATTTATGTGTTTCAATCTGTTAATGATAATAAACAGCTTTGGGGTATTATCTATATACCTATAGCTACCAATATCCCTCAAAAAGGCATAGGACCATAGGGAAAATTCATCGCAATACCGTCCTCTGTATGGATTGATTACTTTTGTTAGGGTTATCCCTTTAGGTTAAGACCCTTAGGTAGGATGTACGACTGCCGCATATGGTCTATAACAGGTTCTGGGACAAATCTAGCAAAAAACTTTTACCTTCTACCTGAGAACCCCACAGCATGGACAGATTCTTCTTACCTCTATGTTGATTGATGTTATGTCCCCAATGTCCTTCGCGCTCAGTTTGAATACATTCGTTGATCCTCGCGTGAACTTGAATTTGAGTTTTTTCTTTGTCTTTGCAGAAATTTTGTTTCTTGTGAGTTGCTGCTTTGGTAACTTTCCTTTTGTTCCTTTGATTGTGATATGAACCTAAAAATACAAGATATGATCCTTTATTTTTTTTTTTATTTTTTTTTTTTTTCTTACTCCTCTCCTGAACACACTGCTTTATTTTCCCCTTAGAATCCTCCCCACCCTGTGGGGAGGCTTTGGGATGGGTTGCTGGGACTCTTTTGCCCCTCACTTAGCAACCCCATTGTTGTTAACCATCCCCTTGGAGATGATGACAGATTGACCAATCAGGGAATAGCCCCCAGAGGGCCTCCCCACATTGCGGTAGCATCAGCAGAGAGAACTAGCCACGTTTTTTGTCAAGATATGATCCTTTAATACAGATCTTGGCTAGATATACAGTATGATCTTTCATTGGGAATTATTTAAATTCGAAATCGAATAAAACAGGCAAGTTCTTAACATCATAATTATTATGATCTGTGCTAATAATTTATGTTTTCTTCAGAATGACATAAACGTTTTGTTTGCTCATTATTTTCTACATTTTATAAAACAAAAACTAGGACCTTGATAAGAATTCAGACGCCGTTCCCCCTAACTGAATGTTATCTATGTGTGCCAAACGTTTTATGCATTTCTATCAATAAGTTAGTAAAATATGCATGTTAAAAAAAAAAGTAAAGAAATTTATTTTTCGCTGAAGGGGAGGCCGCGAATTGGTGCCTGAGAGGTGTTGACTATCCTTAAGTAAGCCCCCTACCTTGGCGTCAGTGGATGCCCCCTTCTTGTCGGCTGTGGAGACGGCGATCCTGTACGTACAGTCTCCGTTCTTCCCCAGCATCTCCTTCGCCTTGTTGGACCCTGACCGCAGAGAAGACCCGCTCACCCGCCGCTTCGTCTGAAGACAAGATGTAATGAAAAATACATGGTCGTTTCTTTCGGGTGTCCGTCAGAGTCTATCCTATGTTCCGTCACATAACCAAACCCTCGCAACAGCAAGACCACAGCGAGGACTTAGTAAGGGGTCTCGCAACAGTGCAAACCACAGCGAGGGTTTCGTCAAAGTCTCGCTGTTATACATGAAATTTAGCATCGAATTTCACCCATTTCTAAAATATTTTCCAGGCTGAGAAATTTCAGGAATTTTAGATCTAAATGTCTAGTTTTCAGAACTGTTTACATAATCAAAATTGGTCTGGTAGAGCAGCCACAAATCAACTGCAGGATCCATCACAACAGCGACGTCCTTGTCGCGAGAGTTTGTATTGTTCACATTTTTTAACAGGGAAGGGTCTTGCTGTGGTAGACAACCCTCGCAACACTGAGCAGATTATGCGACGGACCACTGTGGCCCGTCGCATAACCAAACTCTCGCAAGAGGGAGCGATTAAGGATGGATTTGTTTTTTCCTCGCTGTTTTTTTCTCTCCTTGTTTTTGAAATGTGCCAATCCTCGCAACAGCGAGAAACCCCGTCGCATAATAAATTCTACGCAACAAGGACATCGTTGTAGGGATAATGTTTTTAACTCAATCCTTAAAAACCTATCATTTTACTTCTGTGAATAATTTGTAAATTGGCGGGAAAATGGCGGTTCATTTTCATTGGTTGTTAGCTATCATGTGATCTACTGTCAGCTGTCGACCGTACATAAACATGGCACCTAAACGTCGACAGAAGAAGGAGGTTTATCCTCGAATAAACCCCTTTACCCGCTTCAGTAAGGCAAAGTTTTTGTCTCGCTACCGCCTGAGGAAGCCTACAGTGAAGCGGTTGGCCAAGGCCTACTACGATGCGGGATTTTGTTCGACGGCCGGAACAAGCCAGGGCGGCGGAATCACAGTTCCAGAGCGAGTATGTATTCAATGTGTTATTGTTGATTGTGAATAAGTAGGTCATGACAGCTGTAATACCTCTACATTAGTAGAATTTCGGCGCGTCGCATAAGTGCCATAATGAGCGCGTCGCATAATTGCCATACTGAGTTCCAAAATGAACCAAATAATCCTCAAAAGAAAATAAGAACATGTTTCTTTTAACGTAAATAGTCCTATATTTTTTGATAATGTTTTTTTAGAATAAGAAAATAAAGAAATATCAATTTGTTGCAAAAACAAAAAAATAAAACGACACATCTTTGCTTTATTTTACATTAAACAATCTCTACCAATATGTCCATATAATTGAAAATTCCATTGATAATAACTTAGCCTAATTATAATTATTTAAATTATTTTTCAGTTCTGCCTTGCACTCAGGTATTTCGCTACTGGGTCAGACTACACCTGCGTTGGCGATTTTCAGGGGGTTCAGAAGACCACAGTCTCGAGAGCTGTCCTAGAGGTGGCAGAGTACTTTTACAGACACCAGCAGGAGTACATCACCTTCCCCTACTCCCACGAGGCCCGTGAGGACAGAGCCGATGAGTTCGAGGCCCGGTTTGGTCCTTACCCACGGGTATTTGGTGCCATCGATGGTACTCACGTGTCTATACGTAGACCAAACCCAGAGGTGGAACACCAGTACGTTAATCGGAAGCAGTACCATAGTATGAATGTGCTGGTAAGTGTTTCCTATAGTGCCTCTAACAATTTAGAAATATACAATAAATGTATTGTCTTTCGGTGTATGTTCGTTAAATTGTCTAGCATCTTTTATCTGATATTGTTCATCTATTTGTACCTACATCATCATTATCCAACGATCAAGTGGAAGAACACGAACCTTGTTGTATGTGCAGTAGTAGTAATAAACCCGAAAAAAAAAAAAAAAAAAAATTAAATATTTCGCTCATGAATAAAACCAATCTATAACTTTAGGCCTAACTTTCACTTTAAGGAGAAATTCTATACAAAAATATCATTCAGAATCAATATTATTATCCCTTTAACTAAACGTTAACATATCCATTTCTTAAAGGTTGTCGCTGATGCATACCAGCGAATTCTACATGTCGACCCCTGCTGGCCTGGGTCCTGTAACGACGCTGGTGTGTTAAGTACCACCGAGATCTGCAGGGATGGGGAAAATGGTGTTTTCGGCGAACACTTCCTTCTGGGTGACAATGGGTAATTACAATTAAGTTAATGAAAATAAAAAAAGAACATACACTAACAAAAATCAAGAGCAATTTCTTTCGAATTTATAATCTTTATTGAACAGTTTTAAATTCTTTTTAGTCAAACAACAACTGTTCAAACACGAAGAGATACTATAAGGTGACCATCACAAGGTAACAATCTTGTTAATCTCCACGATCACATAGTAACATTCATAAACAAACAACAGACAATAACGTTACTAAACTCAGCATGTCAATCATTCAAAAGAGACTAAATTGTTTAAAAACAATTACTTTTAAAACCCATTAGGTATCCACAAAGGGATTACCTCTTTGTGCCCGTGATGAACCCCCTCCGACAAGCCGACGTGGACTTCAACGAGTGGCACAGGTCCACGCGTGTGGTGGTGGAAAACACGTTTGGTTGTTTAAAGAATCGGTTCAGGTAAAAATATAGTTGTGTTAATAATCACGGTCAACAATCCCAGAATGACGTTAAATTCAATTTTGAATGATGTTTGCAGCACCTCGTTGTACATGAAAACCAAAATATATAATATGTTATTTTCTAATGTCTAATATCCTAATCTCAGAAATTATTGTCGTACCTAACAACATTTTCTGTATTTAAAGTACTCTTCATGGTTCCTGAAACTCGTATATGCCAACATGTTTGTGTCAGAAAAAGAAATTGTCCAATCAAAAAATTCTGAAAAGTAAATAATGAACTTTATATTAATATCCCTCAACTGGACTGTTTCAGGGAATCATAAACGACAAATTCTCATTGTAATCGAATGTTACTATTCTCTTTTGTATTACAGGGTGATGAGCGACTCCGGAGGCTACATGCTGCACACCCCGGATGTTTGCGGTAAAATCATCGTGGCCTGCTGCTGCCTTCACAACGTGGCCAAGCGTGAAAACACACCGTTAGTCGTTGACCGAGACCCCGACAACGTCCCGTTTTATGGCCCTGGCCGTGGACAACAAGATCCAGAGATTGTGTCGGACCGACAACGCGGTGGCAGAGGTGGTCTAAACCTGGCCAGAATCGACTACATCACAGAACACTTTGAACATTAAATTTTAAACTATAGGAACCAATTTCTGCTACAGCGACAAACATGTTGACATGTATCGTGAACGTTCTCTCTCTTACTGTGTAAGAAGAAATCAAATTATATAAATTATTCAAATAATACTGTCTATAAGATGTTGAAAAGATAATATTTTTAAACGCCTGGATCCAAATGTTAACGATCAATCCGTCTTTCATGTTTCTAGTACAGTATTTCTATATATTGAGGCACTTTAGAAACATAATCACGTGTTACTTTCTCCAAAACATGCATATGTACGTTAAATAAGTTAAACTAACAGTAACACCAAGTCACAGAACATTTTACTACACTAATGGATGTTGATATCACAATGGTTTTAGTCTGAAACTTTCTTTTTTCAAAGACTGATAGAAAATCAACCATTGAAAAGTGTAACTATTACGATTATACATGAGCACCATGCATTTGGAATGTCCTTTTTTTCTGAGGAAAAGTTAAGTACCATACACAGTCGCACATAGAACTTTATCTGAAGTAAAGTTTCATTCTCAGACTGTGGAGATGTATTATCTCGCTTTACTATGCTATAACTAGGAACAAAGTAACAAAAATAAACTCTACTGATTGACTAGTCACATCTTTTTTTGTCAATTAAACAAGAAACAATATAAAGTAAACATTCTTGAAACCTATCTACGAAAAGAACAAAACAAAGATATATAATACCATCATGTACTTAGCAAAGTTTGGAATGTGTTCACTCGTACATTAATATCTTTTCAGACCAGCAAAAGACCGAATCTTCTTCAACTGAACTGGTCCAACAAGTCTCATAACAATCTCAAATTTATTTTGTAATTGCCAAATTCTGTTAGCTTTGAAAAAGTATTTTGAAAAAATTCCTAAATTGCTTTTTAATGTTCGACCATAAAAATTGTTTTCCTTTAATTCCGTAAACCGTTACTATGGTCCATGTTTTAACATCCACTTCGATTGTTACTGTAATGTTGTTCAAAATATTATTATCTTTATAATTTTTTTGGGGTTGTACCTTTTAATTGTCCGACTGAAAAAACAAACTCCCTTGTCTATATACTCTCCAAACCAGTAGGGTTCAATACCTCACTACGTTTCTATACCTCTCTGCTGTTAATTCTATATTGTTATACTCCAACAATCTCTTTTCTGCGTTCATATATTATGTTCATTGTCAATATCAGAAGTGGGTGTACACACATTCTCTGTACAAAGTATACTTTGACCCAATGAAATCGTAACCCAGCTGACGTCACAACATGGCCACAACCCTGAGTGGACAGTGCCCTGGGTGGTCTGCTTGCTTGACCCAGAAACGGGGATAAGAAGGGGCGTGCTAACATGCCATTTATGGTATGGAGCTCCATACATATACCAACATAATGATTTTTTACATTATTCTCACTGCCTGCTTTAGAATCGCATGCTAAAAACTTGTCTCAGGGTCTTTAAGGTTTTATATGTAACGGTCGCGTTGAAACCTTGCCAATAACTTATAAACAATGAATAACAAGGTTGTTAATCTATTTCCAGGGGCTACATAGTTTTGTGTTTGACATTACTTATTTTTTCCTGTTTTTCCACGTGTGCTTACCCCTGCTTTCCTACTACGGGTACATCGAGATTCTGCCTGTGTATCACCCTTTCCAACATCTCGTACTTTTCTTTTTTTACTCGTGACTTGTCCCTCTTCAGCCGAATCGGTTGGGGAACTCAGTATCACTACTTGTGCCCCTGGGGGTGGAGAGTGTCTACGACGCTTTTGGACCACTTCAGGTTTTACTACGTTGACAGATCTACCTTCTACGTTCGTGGGAACTGTCTGTACTACACTCTTCAGTTTTGAGGTAGCGCCTTCGCTTGATAGAAGCACATTTACATTTTTTTGGGCACACTGGACATGTGCAAGTGTTTTCTTTTTTTTCGAACTGCCACTTGACCCTGCGTGAACGTCTTGTTGTTTGTGTCTTTGATCGTTAGGTCCACCATAACTCGGTTTATCCACAGCTTGTTTACGTTCCTGATGTGCCGGGGTGGATCGATGGGGAGGTGAAGTTCTTTTGGGCCTTAACATGTCCATCAGTGGTGGCAATGTCGGTTGCAGAAGTGTTTCTATTTGGGGTTGGTGAGGTGTCTTCGAACCAATGGACACATTTACACTGGAATAGTTACCAGGGAGAGAAGATGAGCGTTGTCTTGGTTTACCTAAATTCAACCCTGGTCCTGTTTCCTGTTTAATTTTTTTGGCAGGTGGCGCCTCTACTGTCTCGGCACCTACTTGTACCTGTCCTGTCTGTAGTGGGACAGGTGAAGGAGCCTTTGAAGGTCTACATCTGTTATGCTTCTTAGAACCACTAGATAAAACGTGGCTGCCTTGTTCGTGAAGTGTCTCTTGTTTTGGAGTCTCAAACTCCTGTGGTTTCAGTTTAGTGCGCGCCGAGCCCGATTTTCCGGGTTTTGCAGGTGTACTTTCTGGCGTGGCGAGATTGGCACTTGACCCCTCCACGGCCAGTTGATGTTCAGTTATGACTGCATGGCTTGGTGTCTGAAGTCGGTTCCCATGCAAAGAGTGTGGTGCGTCACCGCCTGAAGATGTCGGTACTTCTGGAATAGAACTTGGCACATGAATAGTTTTACCAACTTTGCCAGGTTCCTGACTTGACACTTGTCCGACCTGTTCGTTCTCTGTACTTGCTACACCTGTCGCTGCACTACTTGTTCTTTTATCTCCTTTCCCAGTTGACCCAACATCTGACTGTTTGGAGTTCAGAAAATCAGTGACAATGAATTGAGTTGTGTCCAAAAATATATCACCGGTTCTATTGTCTATACGTGGTAGGGGTACCTTCCCTTCTCCAAGAATGGTTTGGGTCCCAACTGTTGTCATGTTGTACTCGACGAAGGCGTTGAGACCCATCTTGAGAACTGAATGGCATTTGAAAATAATAACAATCTATTAGTAATAGCCAATAAGTAAGGCCTTATCTGAAAAAGAAGCTAAGCAATAACATAAAAAATACATTTGGCGTTCAATCACAATAAATAACAAAAGTAAATTTATCTCATTATTAGTTATTTGGTTTGATATTGTTTTTTTCTTTAGAATTTTTATATTTTACTTTTTTAGTGTCATCGCTTTGGCATATTATAAATGTACTGGAATAATCAATCAGTATTCTTTAATTTAATCTTTTCTTTTCTCATATTTGGTATGGCACTTGAACAAAATTGAAAGTTAAATTCATTCAATTGTGAACTTGACCTTACTTGTAAATAAAAATCAATATGACAAGGTTTTCTTTATATCTGTATATGTTAAAAGAATTTATGCTATACCTGCGGTTGAGTTTGCCTGGACATTCGTCATCTTATTTAAAATAGTGATCATGTTGTTGTTGGTCTTTTCCATGGCCTCAGTCATTTGAGAATGTACCTTTCGCACCTCCAGGAGTTCGGCCCGAATTTCAGTAAGGCACTTTGCGTTGCTCCGATGCACATCTGAGTCACCTGGGTCAGGCCGGTCACGTCCGGCTGTCTGACCTTCCATGTCATTTGACACGTGACCTACGGAGCTTTGTTCTTCCTGTGAATCGGCTTCACCGTCACCTTCGTTAGCATGTTCTTCATCCTCGGGGACCAATTTAACACTGTCCTTGTCGAGATCACTCTCTGCCTCAGAACATTGGCCGGCCACAGGTTCTACACGATCAGTTTTCTTTTTTGGTGCTCCATTTTCACGCCATTTTAACTTCAATATTCTATAACTAAGGTCTTCTTCACTGACTTGGGCCTTGTGACCCACACCATGTTGTTCAGCAGATGTTTCCTCTTTATCCGCATCACCACGTTGCCTGTCCTCCTTGAACGTCGAACTTGTCTGTGATGGCCGGAATTTAATATATCGGGTGTGTTTTGATTCAAATTTTGGTTGAGATCATCACTCTCTTCTAGGTAAGCGGTGTTTTCTTCATTTAGGTCTTCGGCATCAGAGTCGGTCTCTTCTGCGGCGAAGGGGTCGTCCTCCACTACTCTTAGAGGAGATTGACCTTTCACAAATTGACCTGGATACCACAATTTCTTTTTTGAATCAGTTTTTGTTACATTTGTGTTTTCCCTCTGGACTTTCTGCACTTGAGATCTTTCTGGAAGTCGGTGAGACATTGACGATGTTGGTTTTTTCGTTTGTCTTTCTGCAGCTATCTTGAGGGCCCTTTCCTGATCTTTACGGGCACTGGGTGGAAAATACTTGCTTTGTCTTGGTGGCAAAATCGGTGAATCAAGGTCGAACTGACCTCCAGATGTCCGTCTTTCTACCTTAATTTTATACTCTGGAGTATCGTTCAGATCTGGTAGTGTATCCCCAGGTGCTGACGAACCCAATGAGAAATTTTGAATTTCTTGCCTAAGTTGTCTTGCCAGTTCAGGAGTGCTTTCCACAGTCATGCTTTGTCCAGACGGCTGAAAGAGACTGGATTGAACCGACTCGTCTCTAATGGCAACATGTTCTTTCTCTGCCTGTTGGTTGACCGGAAAGACTTGTTTCCGAGATTTCTTACCATGTATGGTTTCCACCCTGTCAGTTTTTTTTTTCTCAGAAGAACCGATTCGGCTCCATAGCTCGATGGGATCTGATGTCCTTTGATGGGAAACATGTCCTCTTTGTGTATAAATTGGACGTCCATAAGCGTCATATGATTCATCTTCCTCCACCTCTGACTCAGACTTGTCTTGAACCGACTGCTGTGAGGGTTTTGTCGATGAACTTGTTGCTGACGATTGTGGATGTACAGTCGCAGAAGTAGTTGTGCGGACTTCATTCCTTTTTTTAATCATTCTTTCATGGAGGACCAGCTCTCGTGGATTGGGTTCTTTAAACGCGCTTGGTGGTTTGGGCCGAAGTGATGCAGGCTGCAACCCAGGGATACCTAAAATAGATTTCAATGTACAAATAATAAATTAATAGGTATAGTTTAAAAGGAAAGTCTTTCTTAATTTAAAATTAAAGTCAAAGGTAGAGTAAATTTTGGTAAAGTATATACTGTAGATATAGGTGTACTACTTTATTTTAAAGTCATTTACAGAGAACCAAAAATGTTATTAACGTATTTTAAATACAGTGATACATTGACAAACAGATATACAATCTTTATTTCAGTAAGAAGGAGGACAAAGTATTTTAAATCAAAAATAAAATATGCTGCACTCAGACCTCTATTGAACCCCCCCCCCCCCCCCAAAGAAAATACAATTCAAGAACAATGAAATAAAAAGGTCTGTTAAACTCACCCATCACACAGTCCACACCTGTGAATTCTAAAGCCAGGCACGCCGATTCCCGCAGCTGCTCATCATCGGGAATGTTATCGGCACCAGAGTAACCATAGGTTTTCAAGAGGTCCTCGTGCTGAAACAAAAATAAATAAAAATGTTCTTTAGGTTCTGTTATTCTCGTATAACAAAGTACCCGTTAATAGGACAGGAATATTTAAGAAGCCTTGCATGCTAGACCTAATTACATTGACGGTGATTAAGAAAAGATTAACAATTATGTGTTTCATTATGATAATATTAGTTAATTGATTATCAAGATATAAACTTTATTTCCTTTAGGTTTCTACATAATCTATGGATAATATCAAATATTCCAAAGTAACAACAGGTAAAGATATTTCTTGTCTCTAGATAAATTACAAATGAGGTGAGTTTCTTGTCTCTAGATAAATTACAAAGGAGGTGAGTTTATTGCTACGCTACGGCCCTTGACTCTGAACAGCCAGGGAATAACTTTTTTGATATCCTACCTCGGTCAGTACTATATATATATTTTATTTCAATGTATACATGTTTTACTTAACTAGGAATGACAATAGTTACGTAAAGAGGTCTTACTTCTTTCTTTGCAGCTGTCTGGTAGTGGCTGAGTTTGTTTTTTACCTCTTCCATCGTGCGCCACATTTTCTTGGGAAGTTCGTCATTGACGTCATCTGCAATTTTAAGTTATAAAACTCATTACAAAGAGTTTGAAAATGGGGACAGTTTCAGAGTATTGAAGTATACTGTGACTTTAGCAATGAATGGAAGGCATAAATTTTTAATATTGAATGTCAATTTATGCTAATCAGGAACGCTTAGTTTCATTGTAGACTACTTGAAGTGACATACACATACTGTAATATTGCATTTGTCATTGGAAACACTTTTGAGTGTCGAAATTACTGAACATGGTTTACATGTGTTATATACATGAATATAATTGTAGTTATCAAAATTGTGAAATTAATTAATATCCAAATTTAGTTTTTATTTGACTTTTTTTTTTTTTTTGGGTGGGGACAAAATAAACATTACTATATTAAAATTAATTAAAGCATGGTTGTCTTACTTGTTATACGTTGGCGGCCAAGTCTCTTCTGGAACGATGCGTCTCCTACAAACTTATATGGCCCTTTCAGTTCACGTTTGTAGTAGTTTGCTGACCTGAACAGTCGGATCAACTCGTCCTCCGACCAGTAACGACCACGCTGCCTTTTCGTTTTTGCTTTCTGTACGGTTGATGATCGTTGACGAGGTTTCCTCTGTCTCTTCAACTTTCGCCCAGATGACTGCGACAAAGGTATGCGAACGTCTTCATGAATGTCTCTTTCAGATGAACTACCAGTCCCATTGGACTTGTGTTCATAATCGGGGTCTTGAACACTGTCGTCTAGTGGGTCTCGTGCAGATTTGGAGGACTCTGACGTGGGGGTAGGTGATCGCAGCGGTTCTTGGGGTACCGACGGTTCCCTCGGCTTAGCGAGGTTGGGTGGCCGTTTTTGTTTCGTAGTTGTTACTTTACGGGCAGGTGCACGCACTCGGTCACGTTCATCCCCATCATAGAGGCTTGTAACTCGCCCATCATAGAGGCTTGTAACTCGCTGACGTTTCTGAAAAAGAATAATTATATTTGTATTTCATTTCATGAAATGGAGTAACAGCCTGTGTTTTAAATAAAACTATTTTTAAATTAAACTATTTTTTTTTTAGTTATGACAAACTAGAAAACCCAAACATTCAGTTCAGAACTGATATTTATTAGCTGTGGATAAAAAGGAAATTAATATATTTATTTTTAAAGAGAAACTTGGTCTAATTATTCATCATTCTATGGACTCTTAGGAAAACTATTTTAAAATAACGTTGGCCTTATTTATGATTCTATTACGTCTATATAGTGAGTCTACACTAGGATTCGTTTAGTGGGCGATCAGTTAGATGTACCACAATAAGTGAGTCATGGGCTAAGAATAGGGCATGAAGATGACGTCAAGTATGAAATTTGTCATAAGGAAAATGTGTTCCTATTTTTTTCTTTTATAGGCATTTTTATCCATTATTTACACACTGCACCTAGGGGTAGCCAATCAGTTAGGCCCCCCGCCACTTAGGCCCCGTCACTTAGGCCCCCAGGGGAGTCACCCCAGGGCAGGCTGTCACCCATACTACTACCTCCACATAGGTTTTCTAACATTAAAATCTTAATTATATTTTTTTTGAATGATTACAGAAGATGTGATGGGTATACGATTGGTAAATGCTTTTTCTTTTTATCTTCAAATGACCAAATAATAATTTGGTTAGGCATCAATGAACAGTAAATTCGCGGACCTAGGGGCGTGAAAGCTGACGACCTGTGCTCCAACACCTCCCGTGAGAGCAGTGGGCCTAAGTGACGGGGCCTAAGTGGCGGGGGGCCTAAGTCACTGTCAATCCACCGAGTTTCTAGATTTTTATAAAAACTTTTTGATGTCACACCATGCAAGACGGTTACAATAATGCACCAACATAGCAAACACAAAAATGTCTAGGCCATTTTAGAATTACATACTCAAAAAACAAATGTCGAAGGGTTCTTACATGGACAGATTTCATTATGAGAAATTTAACATTTGTACACGCTTTTGGCGTTAATGCAAATGACTGAAGTTCATCAACATGGATTCGATGAAATGCACGTACAGTGAGCGATAAAAGGGGAGTTACAGTACGGCGTGACCTTATGTACGGTTACACGCTATAAATGTTACAATGAGACTTGTAAAGCATAATGAGCTATAGCCCTTAAGTCTTATACTAACAAAAAACACGATCAAAACTATTATGATCATATATTTACCTGGCCGGACATGTTTTAGCGTGGACGTTTCGATTTCCTTCGGCGTGGGATGATGACGGCATCAACTTGCGAAGACTCTCTGGACATTTGTTATTTCCGGAAATTATGTTAATGAGGTAGTTCGGAGAATTACCGCTTCATGTCGCTTCAAAACCAATAGAGGCGACACCTAGTGGGAAGTCTGACAACTAGTTAAAGTCCCGATAACAGTAGGAGATTGTAAACAAAGACGTCGCTGTTGCGACACACATCGCTGTTACGATAACTGTCGTTGTTAGGACACACATCGCTGTTGCGAAGAAAAGCAATCAAAATGAGGTGGACAATCATCGCTATTAAACCAAAAGGTGGATTCGCTCCCTGTTGAACAGGGAGAGGTCTTTTGAAATGTGCCAATGTTCGCTACAGCGAGACCCGTTATGCGACGGGCCACTGGCGGGCAGGGTATAAAGAACCTCCCCAAGTCTACAGGGCGGAGGGGAGCTCCTTTCTACATGTTCTGTCAGGGACCATGGTTTCCCAAGCTAGGGTCCAGTAGCCCCTAAGCGTCACGAACCACCAAAAAAGAATTCCCACAACATTTCTGGAACCACGCGTGAAAATCATTCACCTTGTTTAACAGAATTCAACCGAAAATGCGGAATTCAACTCAATTTACCGAGTTTCTTCTTTTGTAAGTACAAAATTGGGCTAAAAATTAGAAAATACAAGCATTTGTTTCTTTAAAATTTTATCAAGCTTAATTAGGAGGAATAACCAAAGCGCTGTGGTATTTGGAAGTCTCAAACTGTCTTCTCCAACTTTGAGTAGTGTTTGTCGCAATACAGAATGTACATAATATTTACTTTGTAAAGATTCTTTTTTTAAGCAACTTTCCTTTTGGCCATTATAATTACTATCATAAAGCCTTCCCAATGACAGGGCCAGCCCTTTTATATGCAGTAGCATCATTATACTGGCCTAAAATCACATTTTACCTATACCAGAACTTTGTAAAGTAGAAAGTGTTAACTTCAGGGATGCCAATCCCGACTGATGAAAAAGTAGAAAACGCTTTTCCTATTCTTTTTTTCTCTCTAAAAGCAGCTAGGAGGGAAATAACCTTTAGGAATAGGGACCTGACATTGAATTTGTATTCAAATAGTTTAAAACTAACACAAAAAACTCCAAAATAGATATTTAAGTGATATAGGAAAAAATCACAAAATCACCAAAAGAGGGAAATCCTACAAAAGAAGTAAAAAAGGCATCTCTGGGACTCAACAGAGCGGCGTTACCTGTCCAGCGGGCGGTCGGGGGGCGAACTTCTTGGCGTAGTACTCCTGTAGGTGCGGGTCGTTCAGGGTGGTGTAGTTGCTGAGGACAGACCCCCGCCCTGCAGGGGGGTTGTAGTATGTGGGGTCGGTACACATCCGATCTACAAAACAACAAGCTCATAACGTTAATCACCTTTATCAACATACAGCACATTGATACCGTTATGATATAACAAGAACTTTGCCTAGTGACGTCATTTACAAAAAATAGTTCTTACATCATGCTAAAAGTAATTATGAGTAAAATTACTAACCGGTGACTAACTGGTGACTAACCTGTGACTTACCCGTGACTAGCCCGTGACTAACCCTATTCACCTCATTTACAAAAAACCAGCTCTTACATCATGCTAAAAGTAATTATGAGTAATATGACTAACCCGTGATTAATCCGTGATTAATCTGTGACTAACCCGTGACTAACCCTCTACCCCTTTACCCTTTACCCCTTCACCCTCTCCACCTTCTTCACCCCCTTACCCCCATACTATGGGCATCCACCATGGCTGTGGTCAGTCCTGGCCACAGGTTCCACCTGGTTCCACATGGCAGCCTGCAATGCAGGTCAGTCTGTTAATCCACTTGTTTACCTGATGTCAAGGACAATCACCTGTCATGATAGACTTGCCTAATACATATACTTAGACCTACTTACACTAGGCCAACTGTAATCAGTAGCACTTGGGTAAAACTAAAATATAAAAGGGACCTTCACAATGAGGGAGTCAGCAGGCTTATCTGGGCAGCCGACCAGCGACATCTGTATACAGGTGTGACGCCGGGAACATGCGGGGAACTGGTACCCGGCGTTTGTGATAAGAGGAGCCTGCTGGTCGGCGGCCCAGATAAGCCTGCTTACCCCCTCATTCTAGTAAACAGGAAGAAAGGTGTTCTGAGCCACAACTTGTAGGTCCCCTGTCATTGAAACTAATGGTACACCCAGACCAACTCCATATCTGAGCATAACCTTGATGTCCTTTGTACCGTATGGCCCTGCTCAGAAATAATAAGCACCCGGGACAAAAAATAACAGAATGTAAAGGAATATGAGTCCAGCGAAAATAATCCTCAGTGTATTTGAAAATCACAAAAAGGAGTTTATCCTAAATAAACATGGAAAGCTGAACAAGACAACTCTAGATGAATGAAGATACCTAAAGTTTACTCTTATAAAATATTTGAACAATGTGACTCCTAATACTTAATCCAAGCAACAAGACTACTAATAACTGATCTATAAGTAAATAGGTGTTTTCTTTTGACTTTCCTTGAGTCACCAAAGTGGTGCCCTATTACATCTACATTATACATGTCTGTATAGTGCCTTACTTGGGTAGGGGGCGTGTCTACTGACGTCAGTCGGTCCCCGGTCGGGGTTGAGCGCGGACCGAGGCCGGTGTGGGTTGGTCGGTCCCGTCATCTGGTACGGTCCCCGACGGGCAGGGGCTGGAAGAAAAGAACATTAAATGAATACACTTCCTTTAGTTCTTGTTGTATCATTTTCTGAAATATTTATTGTAATATAAACCAACGGAGCAATATGACGTTGCAATTTGTATTGAAACAACAAGTCGGCATCTTGCAAAAAAAAAAAAAGACAAACAAAAAACTGTCTGTGTCTGGGATTTGGCCAGGAAATCGTATCAGGGAGACTCACTTTAACTTGTAATACAAATATCCGGTTACAATAGCCTTCCATTACCACTAATGCTGTGAACAGCGACTGAGTTCTCACCTGTCAATTCACTGTGTAAATACCACAATAACAACACATTAATAATGCTCGTTATCCCCTCCCGTGTTGTTTGATTTGACAATAACCAATCCAATTCCAATAACCGTGTAATACCATTACCATGTAGACCTACTCAGTTCCTGTTTACAGGTGTGAATGATAGGTGTGAATCATTCACACCTTCTGGGGCTCGTGGTGTGGATTTTGTCAACATTGAGCAAAAACATCCGGATCGATCATTCTAGAGCGGCGACTACTAGGAGTGGAGGTACCGTAAAATATGTAACTCAAGCCGCATCCTAATTTAAGAGCACAACGACTTTTGAGTTTCTTTTTGCGGAAATGCTTATGCTACGCCTCCCATAAATTATGAAAAATACAGAACACTTTGAAAAAAAATTCTTGTATTTTAGGAAGAAAACAACTAGTGTAGTCTTTACTTTAGCATCAAAGCTCCGCTACTAAAGAAACCCTAAAGTGTATGTATATAAAATATTTACTCTTATCTTAAATCAGGTACAATTACAATTTTCTTCTGAAAATTAGGGACCTTTGCAAGTTTGTTGTTAAAGCAAAAATTACAGAAATAAGGAAAAGTGGCATTCCTATTTTGGGCATTTTTCTGTATCTTTTTTTTAATAGAAATGCCACAGTATTCACGGTGGGGCAAAACCCAAACTTTGGCTGTACCTCCAAGATTTGAGCCTGATGGGTATACATATTAGGCGTTTTACGGTAATCAAACCTAAGCCTATCTCTACATCGGGCCGACCTAACTGGACACCGTTACGATGACAGGGTTTCTGATTAAATTTGTTTTTCTAATTAAAACAGAGTAAGCCTAAAGCGCCCTTTGTAGTCTATTACAAAACCAGTGTCGTGCTTTTATCATGGGAGTCTATTACCTACATACACAAACAAGACCAAACGACATATGACCTAAGGCTAAGTTACTATCAAAAGCAAAAGCATTTTGATAGTAATAGGTCGGCCCATTTTAATCCTTATGATATTAATGATTCAGATATTTTGATGGTAGGTCTGAAAAAAAAAAGACACTATAGTGACAATTTCACCAAAAAAAACTGACAGCACCGGAGAACTTATTGACAGTGTGACGCCTATGTTTTAACATTGAATGGGAATATTTCAGACACTGACAGTGACTTAGGCCTAGATATCTATTATTTTTTAGATAAGATATTTTGATGGTAGGTAGAGAAAAATGACACTATAGTGACAAATTCACAAATCATTTAATCTTTGAATCATTTGAATCTTAAATCTGTAAAACATGGTCTCAAAATATTTTAATTGCTAACCTGTCCAGGCCTAAAATCATCAAACCACGCGATGTATAAGAGCCTAAGACATATTAAAATATAGATATTGACATTATGTGCATTTTGATCAGCCTGACAGGGGTAAAATAATTATTTTTCAGATTGCCAGTGTCCGACCGATAGGCTGGATGGGGCCTAAAATAATTTTAGGCCTGCCTTTTCTTTTTCATACCATCTGTAAAATATTCTTGCAAGCGTTTCCAGGCCTAAAATGATCAAACTATATGATATATATAGGATCCTGAGATGTATGGGAACATAGATATATACATGGATTTAATTTTGATAGGCCTAATAAGGTCTAAATAATTATTTTTCAGATTGCCAGTGTCCGACAAATGGGCGTTTAGGCCTAACGCCAACGGTATCATTTCAAATGTAGGAAAAAATATATGAACCCACCTTTAAGGCCTGGAGTCCTCAATGCGTTTCAATGCGTATATCCTCCACAATTGATGCGTTTAATGTCATCCTGGTTTCCTGAGTTCAATGTATAGATGCAGGCGTGATGGGGAGAGAACCCGGCGAAGGGTTGACGCCATGTTTACGGTCTGACAGCAGTGACAGTGTCAAGCCTCCTCGTGTCCGATCGATCCTTCGATACGAACGCATGGTTCCCGCATGAGTTTTCAATGCATTGTATGCGTTTGAGGGAGTCCAGACGTCCAAAATATATATATTGAAAGCATCGGATACCGCCGTAATCCAGGCGAAGAAAGAGGAGCCCCCCGTCGAAACGTCCGACCGGGGCACTTGCACCCGGCTGAGTGACAGTGTGGAGCGGTCTTACCTGGATTGTTCACCGGGTCACCGCGACGGAATACCAAGAAAATAGTGCGATGCATTTATGCGTTTAGACGCGTTATTTCGCATTATTTTTGATTCTGGGACAGTGGGATGCTTATCTATGTGTCGAAATCTATCTCTGTATACCAATAACTAAGGTTAGATCGACCGTTTTCATAGTGAAATAGGCCTGCAAAGTTCATGAACTTTGACCCAGATCCCTTCGTCAATGATGAAAGCAAGGCTGCTGCGCGTTTACGCGTTACAGGCATAACGCGGCGCCCGGGACCGTAACGATCATAATTCCAGGCTTGAATGTCTAATTTGTTCCATTTTGGTCGATTTAAACGATCACTTTGTCTTCTATATATCAAAATCTCTGCGATTTAAGCCCTAATAAGCCCCAAAATGTGGTTATTTTAGCTCAGAATCGATTTGGGACATCGTCACTTTGCCGCGTTACAAGCATAACGCGGCATTTGACGCGCCTCACGCCCGGTAACGCTGCACGGATTTCTGGTTTTATTTGGTCATATAACAATTTCAGACCATTTAAACAATTCATTTGTATTCTATATATCCAAATCTTAGTAATGTAAGCCCAAATAAGACCAAATATTAGGTTATTTTAGCTCAGAATCGATTTGGGACATCGTCACTTTGCCGCGTTACAGGCATAACGCGAGCCATAACGCGAAATCACCGTCACAGGTCTAAGAAAGATTGACGGAGAGTAGAATAGGTCGGCTACACGATTAAAGACTTTATTGACTTAGAGATCGTAGCCGACAATCAATAGAAGATGATAACATTTATGCTTCGTAATTCACAGGTTAAGCACTACAATTTAGGAGATTTTTTCACTTTTTTTAAAGTTTCATTTTGTTTATTTGTATCTTCACGCTTACCAATATTCCTCTACTTGCTACACAATATTACCGTAAAACCCCTAATTTAAGCCGCGGCTTAAATAAGGGTTAATTACAGAAATTAGATGCAACAAGGCCTCAACTTTAAGGGTGCGGCTTAAATTAGGGTTTTACATAACCTTGAAAACAATAGAATCTCTGAAAAAATATGATGAAAAAATGTCCAAAGATAAACTCTAAAGTCAGGGTGCGGCTTAAATTAGGGTTCGGCTTAAATTAGGGGTTTTACGGTATATTTCATTCAATACAGGTGATTTATACAAATGATGATGAGCGGTGGTTGTGGTGACAGTTAAAGCAACCCACAATGCAAAATTATCAAAATTTAGTAAATTTTTTAAATTTTCAAAAATCGTTCCTGACATCTTCAACTACACTCATATAAATCATATTGCCAGTTAAAATCAGATATTGGTGGCTAGAAGTCGATAATTATGATCCTTGGAAAGAGGATCTGTTTGTTTTTGTTTTCTGGTCTGCAATCAACTTGTTGGGGAATCCCCCCACGTGACCCAACTGCCCCATAATCAGTGATGTCATCTTCAGGGTCAATAGGTCAATTCCTCCCCTTTCCTTTCTGTACTAAGCCAGGCTCATACATGTTTGCCTCCTCTCAATTCCCACATCATTCTCCACCCAAAATAATACTCATTAGAGACTCTGCTAGCAGAGTGAAAATGCAGGGGGGGATTCCGGAAATGACATTTTGATGATGTCATCAGTTTTTGGGTAAACAATCTAGGTATTTGTGTGGACCACACAACAGACCAAAACAAGTCAGAAAATGAGTATTCATGACAGTCTAAATCTGTTTTTGAATAGAATTTTGCATACCATTCTGTTATCAGATGACACATGATCATACATGGTTTGTAAACAAACAAAGTTCACTGAAAATTTTATTTGACAATATATAACTGATTTGCGTTGTGGTTTGCTTTAAGTGGAAACTTCAAAAGAAGAAAGCAGAATCTTCCCTTTAACAAATTGATATTTTATATTATTTCAACAATTCAGGTAAAACACTATTACTGATTGCTGTACAGTGTAGCTATGGGTTAAGGGGCAAAGGCTGGATCATTTCGCGATCGCTTCGGGGTCAGAGCTTGGGCTCGATGCTCAATCGCCTTTAAGGGAAGTAACAGTACAAAGTAAAGCTTGATTTGTTTTATCTCTATTATAATCATTTTTTAATTTATTTAATTTATTTTTTTGGTCCCTTGGGTCAACAGTCCACTTTGGTATGGCCCCTGTCCCTTCCCATGGAGAGGTTGACCAGAGCACCAATCAGAGCTTGGATTCCCACATCCAGGCGTCAAGCGGTAGCAACGATTCTGAATTACGAACACTTCTAGCTTTGTCCTCCACATGTTTTATGTCTATTAGATATATAATTGTCTAAAATTACAATAAAGCTTAAAACGCCATCATCCAAAATTCTCAGGGCAGTCTAATACGGCCGTGTTTGAATTGTTGTATTTGATTTTTTTTCTATATGGCCAATAAGGGTCCCGATCGGGCCAATCACAGAAACCGGAACTACAATGTTTATGACCAGATCGTGTTTGTCAAACCACTCTAAAAACAGTTTTCCCTCCCAAAATCAGAAAGAAAATTAAGTGATGCTTTCAGGCATTTGTAATAGGTTGGAGGTGAAAAAAGAAAACACATATCACATTAATAAACTTTGGAACAAAAAGTCATTAAAAAAACAAGAGGCTGGATCTCTCCCAAGGTGGGTATATGATTCATCCCAGGTACACACGTAACGTTAGCACCTGACTCAGACCAGGAAGCCACCATGGAGGGTGTATCCCCGGACAAAGCGGGAGAACAAGGCAGCGTTAAGGATACACGATTCTCGTTTTACCGAACATCCTGCAGGTTATAGATGGCAAACATAGCCTGCAGGTACACCGGACGGCAGTCTGTGTGTTCACGGGGTGCGCTATTGATCTAAGACGTAACTCTCTTTCTAAAGAATTTTCCCTAACACGGATAGCTGAATCACTATATTTTAGACACCAGACCTGCAGGTTGATGTTTACTGATTTTGTAGACAAAAACTGAGGAAAAAGTATAGAAAATTTACAAATGTTCGCTATATATCTTTCCAAAAACAAATATTTTCAAACCAACTTGAAACATATCATTTATCTAGATACAAAATGGAAAAAAATAGTCAATGCCAGGTTCCATCACATTTAACCACAACCTATGCCATGATAATTGAAAATTCCTCTACTTTAGCGTTGTGATTTGTCTACATTTCCCAGCACGCACCTTGATTAAGGCTAGTCCGCAAGACAACTGCAAAAAATAAGCTATCCGTGGTGGAGAGAATTACATAGCCCATATTCACACATCTTTGCTTGAGGAGCAAATGTAAGGCTCAAACTCACAACAACAACAAAGTTATCTGCAAAATTAACTGCACTTCTTGCCTACACCGTCGGAAAAGCAACCGATATATCTGAATGGAAATGAGTGGGAAGAAAATAATAGATCCACAAAAAAATATTGATGCTTAGACCGCTCTGAGATGGCTGGTGAGACTTCTGGTTGTGACTAGTGTGTTTTTATGAGAAACCAATCGGCCTATCGATTCTACTGGTTGTTTGTGCCTCCCTCACGTCTCGCTACGTTCTGTATGTACCGTAAAACCACTAATTTACGACCACATATAGATGCCAGCATTTATATCGATATATGTGCCGCGCTGCACGGGGCTCTGAGGGGGGTTACCCTTCTCCCCACTGGACGGAGGGCCCCCAGAGGGGGTCCCCTCACCTGATTGGTCGCCGTGGACGCTACTTGCCCGCCACCGCTGGATTGGACACTGGTCAGTTCCCCGGCAGTCCTCCCTACCTCCGCACGTGTTTTTCTTTAATAAAGGGGGCTTCGGCCTCAAGTTGTGTTACCCCACTTTGTGTTATCGTTCTAGTTATTGCACCAGCTATTGACTAAGTTCTTCACTACATGAGTTTGACAATTGACTAAGTTGATTATCACTAGTTTGTTAGAAGGCCCAGGAGGACACATAATTATACTGTAAGTACTATAAGAAAGAAGCACCATGGGGTGCGTCAGAGTGTGGCTGTATGACCTATAGGGGATACCAAGGGCGAAGACCAAGGTTTGTACGATATCCTCCATGTACAATCTCCATGGGTCGTACGGCTACTCGAGGACGACCCCTAAGGTTCTTCTTTATTTTATCAAACATTATTCAAAATATGTTAAAACAACTAAATGACGCAGAGCGGTACATATACAGCCTGGCAATATGCCCCCATATCGCAACGCTCGCTGGCTGTGCGGGTGATGATTCAATTTAAGGCATCCCGAATCTGACTAACTTCTAAACATTACCCTGACGATACGCAGCTCAGACCAGGGGTTTTACGGCCCTTCTCACAGCGGAATACGTGTATTCAGACAATCTTTATTAGATTCCTTCGGACTCACCCCACACGTAGCACTCCGCAGGGACACCTGCCTAGAATACCACACGACAGATAGGACCAGGTAATAAAGGTTACGTCCATATGTGACCATTATTTCATTATGCAGCTGGCATGAACACTCACAGTTCTCTTTCCAACTTACTGGGCTCTCCTGTCTAACTTTAACTCTGAGTGATGGTTCCATAATGTTAAAACATGTTAACTTGTTTAACATGTTTCCAACATAATTTCAGTTTAACATGTTTCCAAATAGAAAACATAAATATACTGTTACAGGATATTAATAAGTTTCTGGACGAATAAATCATTATTTTTCATATAAAGGTTTAAGGAATTGTATAGCTTTTATACATGTTCCATGGCAATTTTCCCCAATGTCATTTCTAGCCAGATGTCCAACTTTAAAAGCCTTTGCATGCAGAATTAATTCGGACAACCAAACAACAAGAAGTCAAATCCCTAATATTTTGAGATTTGGGAATTTCAGAACCAGGCCAAATGAAATTGCCTGTTTTGCCTGTTGGCGATTCTTTTTTTCTTTTTGTTGTTGCCATTTTCCCTGTTTTCCCGTCCACTCGTCACCCAGGATGACACTCGTCCCCCCCCCCCCCCACTCCCCCCGCACCCCCAGAAGTTGGCCCCCTTCCCAGTCAGAGTGTCAGCGGGTTGCCCCTGGCGACGGCTCGACCAATCAATGACCTCCTTACAAAGGTCGGCCTCACGAGGACAAGAGGCGCCACTCTCCGGGCAGATGTTTGGAGTCAGGTGTGGATCACCACACTTATATTACTAGACAAAGTATTCCTACACAGCGGAGGTGGGGGCAGGGGAGGGGATGCGTCGCCGGCTACACACTTACATGATACATAGTTACCGTTTTGTGAGACTTAAATAGTGGTCTTCAATCATCAGGGCTGATTTGTCATTTTTTTCTTCTCTCTCTCTCTCTTTTTTTTCTTTAGACTGGATCAAATTTAATTCCAAAGATCCTTTTTATCTCGGTACAGAGTTATAATACAGCGTGTAGCATTCCCTGACATCCAGCTGTATCCCACATCTCTCTCATTAATTAATCACAGTCTCCGTACTAGAAGTAGGTGAGAGACTGGTCGATGGCACCAAGCCGGAGACAACCCCAACTACCGCGCACCGGCTTCGGTACAAAAGGTTCATAGCAATTGATTCTCACTTATACTTCTCGATTCAAATACTGGAACCTTTGGCTTGAGTCTTTTTACCGAAGATGAAACATTCTAACATTGTTTTTAGGGTAAAGGCAGAGCGGCCGGTCAGTGGGAAAGTATGGGTTCAGTTCACAACGACCAAGTAGTATATGAAAACCGGCCGTTGTAGATGGCAAACGGCCAAGGGTTGGTTCTCCTGGTCAATAGCGAGTATACAGATTATGTATCCACTGGTATTATGATATATGTGCATTCACCGGTATTATGGTATGTGTGTTTTCACCGGTATCATAATACCATTCTTCATGTTTCCTATGGCCCGTATGTGTCGGCTTATGATCCAACACTTACTCTAACTCTGAGGTATAACTATTAGTACTTTAATCCCCTTACAGTGCTAACTACTCCTCCTGGATCAACACCTGTAGGTTAATCCAGCTTATCAAAGGGCAACGCCTACACACCCGGGTTACGCCCGGGTTGAGTAGTGTTTGTTACCGTAACTATTATCGCATGTTTGGGCCTCTTCCAAAGTCCAGTCATAACAAAGTACTAGTATAGTATATAGGTACTAGAAAATGTGAGATCGGGCGTGCTACCCATTAAGGTAAACCTGATATGTTCATATTTAATCCTAATCACGTTTTGACTGTTCAGTGGTATGAGTGTTAAGAATAGGCTAGGTCAGAAAAAAGCCATCTGATAATACAACGGCTTCTAGGTCAGAACAGATAGAAAAAAATCTTCTACGATTTTTACTTTTTTCACAAGGAAAATAATACCAGCACGGTTGCGGTGAATGATGCAAATAATGGAAATAACGCACGGTTACAACCATGGGACATTCCCCATTTATGTCACTTTTGTGTTTACGTGTTATAGTTTTCTAATTAATACCTTAACTTTCTATTTTGACCCGTCCTTTATAGGTCTTTAACGTTCTACGCCACCGTGGATCGTAGAATAGGAAAGGGGGCCAGGTGCTGGGAACTAGACCAGTGGTCTGAGTGGTGTGTGTTCACCGGTGGAGTTATTATAAGTACCTGACCCAGCCGTGGGGACTAGTGTGATCCTATTACCTGACCGGTGACCAGTGACCAGCGACCAGTCAAGTCACACCTGTAATCCAAACACAACACTGTGTCAAGTAGAGGAATAGCATCTAGTTATACTTATAGTCGTCAGGAGCGGACCCACGACTAACCTTAGCTCCAGTCATGGTTGTTAGGGGTGGTCCTTACTTGACTCATGGTCGGAAGTAGACATTTATAAATGTGGTTGACGCTAACTGTAACATTTCCACATTAAGTAAATATCAGTGTGGCTTGCATGTGACAGGATTTTCCTAAGTGAAATGTACACCCCTGTATAATAACACTCTTTTCAATACTCTCCTACGTAACGGACTCTGCGAAAGATCCATATTGTCAGCGTCTACATTGTCTACGATTTTTCTACTTTCAGCTCGGGTTACAAAACACCAGGATAGCTAATCCATGATCCATTATACCAAACGTGAAAGTCAAGATGTAACCATGACAACGTGCCCCCCTCACCATACCTGGGTATCCCCACACGGCGTCAGGAGGAAGTCAGGTGACGGGAGATACAGAGCCGTAATACTCCCCGGGTTAAAGACAAAGAGGCAGCCTTAGGCCGTGTTCCACTAGCCGATGTTACAGAAATCGCCTGAGAGACTAGAGGTTAAACAGAGGTGCCACCAAGGAAAAATGATTCAGGACCTTTCCCCATTTTAAGCTTAGAAATTAAAAGGGCGGACATATTCACTAAAATATGTGACGGAATAGGAAAAGAGAAATTTCAATTTCCGGATTATTTTGCTAAACTTGCTAAATTCCGGAAATTCGAGTAAGAAAGGGAAAGCAGCATCTCTGTTATACACAGTGCTATATCACATCGTCAGAAGATGTTCTTATTTAAATTTGTATGCATTAAGTGATATGTAGTATGCATGGTCTATGGTCATATTACTGGTGAAAAGTCTGGGTTACACTTACAGTGAGCTGAGTCAGGTGGGGTAGGAGTCCTTTGAAGTGGTCACCATGGTAACCCACCTGACAGGTGCGGCGGGCAGGGGGGGAGGGGGAGGGGGATCGGGGGAAGAGGGGGAAACGGGGAAGGGAGGGGGAGGTGAGATCTGATTACGATTAAGGAATAAAATCTTGTAGGATGACCATCAGGCGTTCCCCCTGTGACAATGACAGGGTTATCAAAGGTCCCTAGAGGACCAGTGGATGTTTTGTGTCTGGACCTGTCTATGGGAACATGTTCATTAAAAAATACCTGCCTCAATAAAAGTTTAGGGGTTTGGTCTCTACCTTCTCATAGATTCGATCATCCCGCAGCAAGGGTAACATTTATAACCCAGTGCTCCAGCACCACTGAGTCTGGTGTTTCAAAACCAAAGGAACAAATATGGTGTGAAAAAAATCCATGAAAACCGAACAGGTGTAGCAGGGTGACAGTGCAGGTGTAGTTCTGACTGCATGTGGGAATGAAGGCAGTTTGTCAGCGGGTACAGCACTCTGCGCCGCTCGCACCTCCACGCCGGGAAAATAGTCCGAGAGAGTACTCTCTGCTATGCAGATCATTAACTATACACCAGCATTATAAGATTACTACGGCCAGCAGTCTAAAAATAGTCCCTAGTTTTTTCGCTGGTGGTGTGCTGGACCTAGTGGCAGAACAGTGCAGAGATGATTTGCCGTAGCAAGCATCGAAGTGGCAGAGTGTGGGTTACAGTTCAGACACACAAGTCGGCACTGTGTTAGAGTTCTTTAAATTACCATAACACCCCTATATAGGTTTGCTTCAGAAATAAGGGCCAATAAGGCCTCAACTTTAAAGGTGAAGCTTAAATTAGGGCGTTTACACAATGTTGAATACAATGGCACTCATGAAAATATGTTATTGAAAAGTGCCCAAAGGTAAATCTAAAGTTGAAGTGCAGCTAAGATTAGGGTGCGTCTTTAATTAGGGGTATTGCGGTACTGCATTCTAGTTGACGGTCGGGTTGGGCTGTTGAAGATGCACGACTCTATCACTTGGTACTAGCTCTTAGAGGGGCGTCCAGTAGCTATTGTATATATATGTTACTATACCCTATGTATACAAATATTGAGTCATTATACATAGGCCGCGGCATGGTAGGGTCTCGTTGATAAGACCAGTCTAACGTCTTAGGGTCTGGCACTTGGAGCCACAACAGTTGTCTTGAGTAGAGTTGAGTCGGGGCTTAACATGAAGAAGACAGAGTTTATGACGAGCACTGACCTTAATTACTAAACCCCAAGCTCGCCATAGAGTATTACTTGTGGTAAGAGTTTCTGTGTTTTTTTTCTATGAACCTACAAGCTATATATTCAAAATCAGGCTAAAAGTTTCTGCACCTGCCACGCATATACATTTCAATACCATCTCACAATCAACAAAAAAGAGAGTTAGAATCTGCCCCAAAACACCGATGTTCATCCTTGGTAAGATGATTTCCATGCTGATATGCTCTACAATAGTTGGGGACTACAGACTTATGACGACCCTGTTGGTGTACATCATGTATATATGTTACTGAACTTTTTTTACTGATTGCACCTATGTTGTGCAATCAGGAAATTTCAGCTGTACACCTGTTTCATTGACGCGGCATATATGTTTTGCAATCGGATAATATTGTTAAATTATACGAGACTTACCTTGGTAAAAGTTGATGTAGAATTATAATTTAATCAACATAATCAAACACAAGTGACATAAATAGTTGATAAAGGCATGTTTATCAACTGTTTACAGCCGCGATACGAGAACTAGTCTAACATTGAGTGAGCAATGGACAACCAGAAAAGGTCCATGAATGATTGACGAGCCTCGTCAGCAGGCTCCTGTTTTTAACTGGTCTTCATAAGGGACGGTAGCTCTACATAGAGAGGTTGCGCAACGTCGTTTGCTGCGGGCCGGTGGCAGACTTCCTGCCTATCTCTCAGCATTGGGAGCAGCAAAAAACTCATATTATCTAATGTTCCTAACTCCTCCCCCATTTCACCATTGACAAAGTGAAACACGGCTTACGCGTGTGCGTCTAAAGCTCACGCCTTAATGCCCAAACATGGACTGGCCACCCGCGTCAGTACATTGTGTGTTTTTTCCATTTTCAACCACGGGGAAGATAAAAATTGAGTTTGGGCAGGCACATTTTGACAATCACTTGACTGAAGGGTGGCTAACATTTCTGCTATATATAACTATACCCAAATAAAGATGGGCAAGTGGTTTTTAGATTAGGGCAGGTAAAACTTGACCTGAACCTGCCCCGGCCTGACGGGCACCAAAGTTGCAACACATGGACACAACTATTTATTTGGTTGGTTGGGGGAGGGGGAGGGGGGAGGGGATGGGTACTAGGGGGCTTAAGAACCTGACTCCCAGACTCTGGGCGATACACAGTAGTTAATACAACTCACAAACACAGCGTTTCCGCTTAAACACACCCCTAGGACCACTGGCATACTGTGCGACAGAGAAGCTTATCCGCACCAGTCGGCCTACCGTGAAATCATGATTTCGTAGCAATCAGAAGCTAGCGGTAGTGTGGGACCACTGGCCCAGTCCGGCCACACAGTCTGTTTGTTTGTGTCCCCCCCCCCCCCCCCCCCCCCAGGTGACGACCAACCCCGTGTACCACGTTACAAACCGACCACTCCGCCGCCACTGAATTATTGAGTCAGTCCGCACAACATGTCAAAAGGGTACGCATAATCATAGGCCAGGTATTTGTGTCGTTCATTCCCGCGCTTGTGCAATTTTTGCATATTTATTTTAGGGTTTGACTTTTACATAGAATTATTATTTCACGCTTCTTCTGCAAGTTAATCCTGGTTAGTGAACCTTGTGAGCTTTATAACAGCTTAATTAATTTATTATAAATAAAATTTGATATTGCCTGGAGCAAAGACTATTGTGCTTTGTACTTATTGAAGTTATTCTAATTCCTTAACCCTGGACGCCCCACCCCACTCTCATTGTCGGATATCTCCTGCGTTATACGTAAACTGTACTCAAACTTACTCCGCTACTGCGTGTGGAAAAAATAAGATATATATTATATGTCTTTGACCAAAGAGCCTTCAAGTTCAACCTGAGCCTTCAACCTATTAGCTATTTGGAGTCCGGCCAAGATCATGATCTTTCTATTTGCTGCTCATATTTTACAGCTTGACAGTTTATGGTAGGAAAATTAATCTATTTCCCCAAAGCCCCATACCCACCAGGCGATTGTGAGTTGGCCGACCATTTTTGCACTGACTTAAGCCCCATACCCACTAGGCGATTTTACCGGCAACTCACAACGGGCAACTTTTTTTTTTTTTTGTGTGTGTCCCCAGGGGAACACTGGAGCCCTGGGATGGGTATCCCTGGCTCCTGAAAGTGGTGTGAGAGAAGAGCTCCCCTCCGCCTTATGCACTTGGGGAGGTTCTTTATACCGTGCCCACCAGGATAGACCCTGACGGACACCCACCTTGTTTAAGGAGCTGTGTGAGGCTCCGGAACGGGCAACAGCAGAATCCCTGGTAAAATCATTACCATTTTGGATCACTTGTTAGTATGTAACATTCAATATTACATACTAACAGGTAATCCAAATTGGTAATGATTTTACCACGGATTCTGCTGTTGCCTGTCGGCAGTTGCCGGTAAAATTGCCTAGTGGGTATCGGACTTTAGTCAGCATACTCGTGGGTTGGCATAAAATTATTAAAATGCGGATCGGTACCCGATGGTCCGCAGACCCGCGGCTGTTGGCATACCCAAACACTATCATCCCATAAATCGGTGAGAAAACAGCAATACCGAGTTAAACACCAATTTCTATATTGACTCGCTTAGTGGGTATGGCCCTTTATCGGTTTTCCATCCACTAGATGTGCATGTTTTCCATGGCTATTTATTTAAAATTGCATCCAATAATTTTCGGATATTCCAATGCACTGTATATTAGACTAATGATCATGGTAAAGACTAAAGGGAGAGTTAAGAAATGAGTTGAGTGTTGCGTTTTTCAATTTCAACTTTGTGTGGCAAATGCCAATGTACCTTACCTGAGCATGCGCGTTGTCCGTTCATGGGGCGGTAGTCGATGGCGTAGGGGGCGAGCGGCTCCCGGCTCTTCAGGAGCTGACCGCTAGAGGCACCCCCGGGCCCCGACAGGGTGCGCCACATGGCGTCCGAGCTGGACATGATGCCGTACATCCTGACCTGAAACGGGGTGAAAATATTATATTTAACGTGAGAGTAAACCTAACAGTCCTATCTCAAATCACAGTTATCGGTAAAGTGAAACAAATAGTCCTACCTCAAACCACATTTATTGATAAAGCAAAACACAAGAGTCCTACCTCAAATCACATTTATTGATGAAGCGAAACACAGAGTCCTATCTCCAATCACATTTAACATGATAATGAACCAAACAGTCCTACCTCAAATCACAATTATCGGTAAAGTAAACCTAACAGTTCAACCTCAAATCACATTTAACGGGACAGTGAACTTAACAGTTCTACCTCAAATCACATTTATCGGTAAAGCAAACCAAACAGTCCTACCTCAAATCACATTTTAATGGCATTGTTTGTTTGTTTGTTGGGGTAGTTTAACATCCGGTCAACCCTTCAGGGTTCTTTCCAGACTGTACAAAGTGATGATTTTCAGCTTACGGGTGATCATATCTATGATAGGATTTAGAAGAAACCCGCCACCCGGGATGCTACCCTACTTGTTTCGAAGAGTGGCAAGGGGTTTCATATGTGCAATGTTCCATAGAAAGGACATCACACACCCGGCCTTTGATTACCCTGTTGGGGGCACAGGGCGGACCATGGGCCCTAGACTCTTGGATCCTTTCTTAAACGTTAGCTATCAGTTGGCATTCTCGAAGGAAATTAACCAAACAGTCCTACCTCAAATAACAGTAAACGGTAAAGTAAACCAAAGGTAACGAAATGTCCTCTAATGTCATAACTCATATCATCAAAACGTTACAAATAGAAGAGATAACTATGCCATACATTCTGCTTGCAACAGGGGGGATACATTAAAGCCCCGGACACATATGCCAATCCAACTCAACAGTTAAGTCGGGTCGGGACAAGTTGGTGTATGTGTCATAGGCTTAAGACTGTTTTGTCTGCATTATTCCCGGCGGATCCGTCGGGTCGGGAATCATGAAAATTTAATGTTGATGATTAACAACTAGACTGTCAGGTCTGTAGGGAGTGGTTCTATTCATCCCCTTTCTATCCTTTTATATATCTCAAGACAAATATTATTTCTGAGTGCTTTATGAAATTATCTCTCAAATGGTAGGTTACTATACTTAATAGCATACACTTTAATCGATTCGATTAAAAAATTATCTGAAATATAGTTATATATGTGGGACTTGATAGGCCAATCCCTCATGGAGTCATTTTGAAGGACCTGGGGGTTGGACACAATGCATCACATAAGCCATCCCTGTCTCTACAAGTTAGATCACTTGCAAAAGACGTTGTGCAGATGATGTCACAACTGTTCAGAATAGACTAGCCGCCATATTGGTGATCAGTTTATAATCGTTATTACTTACAATTCTGAAGTATTTAACATACAGTTTTGTGTTACAAATACTAGAATTAGTCTCATTTAATTATATAAATATCACCATTCAGAATTCATGAAAATTTAACTTTTCCCTATATATAGCCACATGGTCTTGATCACCATGTGGTGATCACCAAAAAGTGATCACGTGACTACGTCTGCACAAGTATCTAAAACATTATGACTTCTTAAACCTACAGGTTTATCAGCAAATCATAATGCGATGTTTCAAGGCAATGACCAGTTGAACATTATATAGATTAGACTGACAGCATGGAGGGAGAGGGTATTCGACTTGGGTTTGGGTACCCACTGCAAAACGGCCTCTGTGAGCTGTGGCTGTGATCGCGGCAAAGGAAGGAAAAGGGGGAGCTGTCACTGACCAGACAACTCTAAAAAGGGGGGCTGTCAAGGCCTAAGATATCTTTTGTAGTTAGAGGAAAGCATCAATGACATATTTCAGGCTCTTCAAACTCCTTCAGTGCAGTGTTCGAAATTAACTTTTTCAGGCTGTCAGCCTGGGTGCAGTACAACCAGTTACCTATTACAAGTGTGAAAAATCTGGGCTCATTTTAATGTAAATTTCTGAAAATTTGTCAGCCCGGATTCAAAACAATTAGCCTGGGGCTGACGGGCTGACGTTAATTTCAAACCCTGAATTGTATTAAAATCTTTGAAGAACAATCAATTAACACTTTTTGTTTTTAGTAAAACACAGCAGCTGTAGTGAAAACAAGGGGCTGTGCCTTGACATGTCAGAAAATCGGGGACTGTAAACCATCATCTGGAATTTCACAGAGATGTCACATCCCGAAAAAGGGGGGCTGTAGTTTTGCAGTGGGTACCAACCATCAAAGAGTACCTCCCACTCCAGCACTGGTTCTTATGGGAAAGGTCTGATTAGTTTAGGCTTCATTTCACAGACTTCTGGGGCAACTTTTCAACTTAATTGTCATTGTTTTTATTTCTGAACAGGGATTCCCACCTCTGAATAGCGTCGACACTGAGACTGACACCACTCCTAGTCCATCGCTTCAGTCACTATACTTAAGGCCTGTCACCGCATATGACATTCGTATGACCCTAACTGGACACAATTTAGTTTCAGGTAATTCAATTAATCACACTGTACCAGGCCAAGACTTGCCCTGACCTGAGCCCCCCTCAACAGGTGCCCCCCTGGTCTGTCCCCTCCTGACGGCCATGTCACAACACGGTTACCACCATATCACCACAAATACACGACAAAAACACAACACACGGCTTCTATCAGAACCGTCATAACTACAGGAGACCTGTTACTTACCTCTGGTGAAGATTTTGTCCCTAAAAGTGGTATTATTTATCCATATCTGGTCGTATTATTCCCGATGTAGAGGTTTGGTCGTGGATTGTTTAGTGGTTGCCACCCGCCTACTGGGCATGCGCGCAGAGAACTGGGTCAGCGGAAGTAAACAAGACCACGTGGGGGGGAGTAAACAATAACAATAACACGTGGGGGGAGTAAACAATAACAATGACACGTGGGGGGCGGGGCACGAGGGTTGGATGGGAATTACACCGCCTCACAACCATACATAGGTAAAACTACCTCATGCATTTAATGATGATTATAAATTATTAATAACCTATTAAATCTAAGTCAGTCCATAGAGATACATAATTGAGATTGATAAGGCAAGTAAGCATCCATGGGTTAGGAAACAAACCTATATAGGCTATACTCATTGAAACCAAACTGGTTTTTTTTCAGCAAAGGTTATCCATTCGATATGCCATTTGACATAATTTTAAGCAACCCCAGATTAAACAGGGTTAAATTGAATAATAATTATAAAGTTAAGATCGTCAATTAATGTCCAATTCTATGGGTTTTATTTTTCACTTTCAACATTATCATAACTTCCAAATGTCTGAAGTCTCGCATAATAAAGTCTGTAATTCTTGTTGAACATTAATTGGATTTGAACAACACTAACGATTCAGATGTTAACAATTATCACATAAATGCATTCAATATGGGAGACAGGCAGCAGCTTAGAGAGATGGCTCAGCATCATCCCTCCATTCTCAATGCAATATGACCTCATCACATCATCGCTATTGTTTATATTGTTTGTACAACTAAAATTATTAAATAACATGATGTAATAGTTCAAGCTGTGGCTGGGTAGTGGGGGCTGGGAAAATCCAACCCCCACCAGGATAACAAAAATAATAAACAACTCTATACCTTCACTAAGCTACGTTTCCATATGATTATATGCACAGTGTGCGACATAAACATTATAATGGATATTAGACACCATCAGCAACGTTTCCATTATGAGTAACGTGCACATTGCAGACGGTGTGATATTTCATTCCCTGATCTGGAATCAATATGCTGTTTTCATTTAAAGCAGCGCCAGCATCACTCCAAGTATACCGTCGATTACTTTGCATCTCACCAGGGATACTTATATCCCTGGTAAGACAGAGCCATATATAATTATTATGTCCGTGTACGATATAGCTGTGACGTACATACCTGCCTGCAGGTGGCGACAGTGGCGGTCCTTGAGAACCTACCTGTGTTAATTAACGGACACCCGACAGGTGGCACTGCCGACAATCGTGATAGATGTAAATCGTACGCGGACATAATAATTATGTGCCGACTTAATCTAGATTTGGTGGGTGGTAATTTGGCCGCTGCCTAGCTGGGGGTCCGAGGTAGCTAAGCTGCCTTCTCATCGGATGGTTGTTTACGGCGTGGTGCACATTGCCATTGACCGAGCGCTAATGGTGACATTTTTTGTACAATAAGCCCATCCTAGTTGGTATAGAAATAAAAGTTAACTATGAAAGGCCCCTTGAAAGATAGACTAAAGAACAATCGTTTGGAAACAATCATTTCTTTGTTTATTTCCCAAAGAGAGCAGCATGAAACAAAATGAACCATGACAATTTGGTTAAAAATAATCTCCTAAAAGTTGTGAAATGCAGCCATATGAAATTAAATTGCCATTTTCCCCATATGAACCAATGTTAAAGCCTGTTAAACCAACCTTTAATGTCCTTCCCTTAATTGGCCTGAAATACCTTGGTTGGCTGCAAATCCTTTAAATCAATCAATCGTTCAAATTTAGGAATGCATAATGTTTTAGCGGTACATGGTGATATAGAAAAACACAAGTCAGACCTATTCAAAATGAATTAACTTGTACAAACAGTGATTCCTTTTATGGTGGTTTTTGTCCAACCCTAGACACATACAAAATTGGATGGGCATATTAGTGTCCTCAACAAGAGGTTTACGGACGCAGGTTTATGGTTAGGCTGCTGTTATTATAATTTATTATGTATTTGATGTTGAAAAGGTAATATTATGTTGAGGAATTCGGTGCAAAGTGTGTGTAAATGTTGTACTATACTAAAATACAATCGAACTATACGTTTGTTAAAGAATTAATACCAGTTTATGTTGTATTGTTACTACACACAGAGAAATAATCGAATCGTATGCAATGTAAAGGAAGAGATAATAACTGGTTCTATTATGTGACATGATCTGAGTTGTTTCAGATAAGCGTTAGGCAAAGCATGGGCTTCTGTACATTGTGGAGGGCTGTTGGCTGTGGTAATCGCCAGAGTGTGCATTGTGGTCTTCATGTTAGGGTATGCCTGTAAATTTATCTTGGTGGAAGGGTAACCTGATGTGGTGGTACATAAGGAACATCTGTGTTAATGGTTGTTGTGATTGCTGAGTGATAAATGTGACTTATAAACCTTGGATCATATAAAGTCAAATAAGTGAACGATGGAGACAAAAAAGGAAGATGAAGCCATATATACTTATTAGTATGAACTAACATCTGCAATAAATAACCGATATGTTGAGCTGGTAATTAACCACACTACAGTTAAGTATTGCCTATTGTAAAGGTAATGATATTATGTCGAGAAACACAGTGTACATTATGTATAAGTGCCGTATGGCAGATGGCTTATTGGTTCAGCTGCAGAGTACAATTGGTAAGCTGGTAGTCCTCTGGTCCTGTCACCTATGGACCAGGCATAGGGCTCAAACATGTCACTAACAAGCTCCATGTCGCATGGGGGCCGTCTGGCCTTAGCTACCAAGAAAGAAAGCAGAACTTTCCAAACAAAACATTCTAGGTAATAATCAACCGAGCAGGATATATACATTCCTATACCAAAGAAAATCTGATCTTATGCCTCAAATTGAAATATTGCTTGATGCATAGTTTTATGCTCTGCTTCCATTTATACTATATGATTGTACATGGAACTTTTAAAATATTTTTCCAATATTACTTCCACCAAAACATAGAAGAGTTCCACTTTGTGGAACTCACCACCACCCCGGGGCCAACCCTGGATACGGCCCTGGCCTCTTTCTTCTAAACTTCATATGAGTCATACTTATTTACATTCTAAGTATGTCAATTTAATTACATTTAAAGTTTTATCTCTAAACACTTGAATCATAGATGCTTAGACATAAAAAGCTAAGCATTTCCACCTTAAACAGTGACAAATGTTAGTGCGATTCATGTCGACACAAAAAAAAGCTTAAAGGGAGCGAAAAGCAATGTAAGGTCAACATTTTGCAAATTCTGTTAACTATTGAATATATTCTATGGCCAAAGCCTAGGCCTGTGGTAAAATATAAACTGTGAATACACATCTAAACTACATTAAAATACATTAAAACTCATCCCTGATGAATTTTGGTGACCCACCAAAATTGGTTTGTTTTCAAACATTGCTGTTTTCAGGCATACATGGCATGAGTATTGTGGAAATTAAGTGAAGTTATAGCTAGTTATCATGCTTTATACTGTACCAATGGCTAAAGTCAGACTCTTAGAATGTATTTTCATAGTTATTTTAGTTTCCAAAATTTTGTCATATTTTGACACAATATTGCTTTTGGCTCCCTCTAACACATAATCCCTTCATATCTAAACATGAGAAAACAAGAGATCTAGACGAATTTAAACACGTGTTTTGTCTAAACATATGAACAAAAGTGGTTCAGCAACTTGTTTAGGCAAATGTTTAGATTCCTACACCTGTTCTGATAGTGTATACACCTAAACTACTTAGTGTTTGCCAAGTGCCTATTGAAGCCTAACCTTTGGACTTTGGACATAAGTTGGCAAGTGTCAATTGAGAGGTAAAGGGTCCAGGCCCCTCTTTGGTAAAGGCGTAGATGTCTGCAACTGATAACTTGTCGGTAGACATGAGGCAAGGGTCCTTATACACATATACAAATCAAGGAGGAGGAGAATATGTTTTTTTAATATGTGTACACTCTCGTACAAATCCAATGCGTATTTTTATCCAAGGTTGGGTGTTTGAGATTCCTGAAAATGTGTGCACGTACTAAATGAAAGTTCAAACTTTCGCTTTACTTAGGTTTTTACTTTACATTTAATTTTCAGTTAGGTTCAAGGCCATGCTTGCACCAAGGTAATTTTGTTTCGAATTTACATTTTCGACAACCCAGAGCACTCCTTCAGTGTGCCATTATGATTCTAGGACAATCACCCCTGGGACAACTACCCCTGGGACAACTACCCCTTACGTCAACTACCCCTTAGGACAACTACCCCTATAGGACAACTACCCCTATAGGACAATTACTCCTCCAGGTAGGACAATTACCCCTACAGATAGGACAATTACCCCCATTGGTAGGACAACTCCCCTCATTGGTAGGACCTGCCCTGGAGGGTAGGCCTCCAGGGCTGGGCAAAGGAGGGGAAGGCCATGGGGAGCCGTCCTGGGTGTCCAGAGAAGGAAGGAAATTGTCTTATCATAGGATTTCGTAGTTGTCCTACTAAAGGGGGTAACTGTCCTATCAAGGGGGGTAGTTGTCCTACCAATGGGGGTAGTTGTCCTACCAATGGGGGTAGTTGTCCTACCAATGGGGGTAGTTGTCCTATCAAGGGGGGTAGTTGTCCTATCATAGGGGTAGTTGTACTATCATTGGGGGTAGTTGTCATATCTGTGGGGGTAATTGTCCTAAAGGGAAAATTGTCCTATAGGGGTAGTTGTCCTATAGGGATAGTTGTCCTATGGGGGTAGTTGTCCTACCCATAGGGGTAATTGTCCTATGGGGTAGTTGTCCTAAGGGGTAGTTGTCCCAGGGGTAGTTGTCCTATGGGGGTAATATTCCTAGGGGGTAATATTCCTAAGGGGTAGTTGTCCTAGGGGGTAGTTGTCCCAGGGGTAGTTGTCCTAGGGGTAGTTGTCCCAGGGGTAGTTGTCCTGTCACCCGCCAGTACATATGAGTGTGTAGACATATTACTGCAAATGCATATTTTACGCGTTAAACTAAGTGGGCGTCGCTATTTGATTACAATATATTAAGGACCAGAAAAGTTATTGATTTCATTCATTTTTCATATCTTGAGTGCCTACAGCTCATAGAAATCGGATATGTTCTCATGATACAATATCGGAAACACGATCATCAATATGAACATCGGGGTGATATCATTATACATTTTAAATAAACTGTATTTATAGAAACTTTCAGAGTTCTGTACATTTTATGCTACAGTCCTCAAGTAACACTAACGGCCTATGAAATGGTCCCTGGACGTCGATTGCCAACTGGCCATGTGCCTGGCATGCTCAGTTCAGACCTGAAACCCTCCCAAACAAGAATATGACGTTATTATAACGTTGCAGCAATATCCTGTTTAGTTCTGCTTTTGTTATTGTTTTGCTATTTTGATGGCACCCAAAAGTGTCTTTAGAACCTAAACTTGCAACGTTGAACTTTGCTTATATAGTCACTTTCTTGTAACATTCTTTTGTGCTATAATAACATTATCATAACATTCTTTATTAGTAAGGTCTCAACTTCATTAAAATATAATGTTAATATAACATTATTTTGTAGTAAGTCTCAACTCTACCTGAAACAACATAACTGTTATGTGAAAATTGAGCACGTTACAAAAAAGTAAGGTTGCAGAATGTGCTTGTTATGTCCTTGCTTGCCTGGGAGCTTATTATACTACATGCTGAAAACCGCCTCCTGCACACTGAGGCGGCCTCTAAGGCCCCATAGAATACTTGCTGAAATAAGTGAAGACAGGAGACTGATGTGAGCTCTGTAAGATCTGGGAGATGATTGGCCTTTACGGCCTTTACTGGCCACAACACAC
Organism: Lepidonotus clava; assembly: GCA_936440205.1. Taxonomy (NCBI): domain Eukaryota; kingdom Metazoa; phylum Annelida; class Polychaeta; order Phyllodocida; family Polynoidae; genus Lepidonotus; species Lepidonotus clava. The sequence goes on along the minus strand of OW387141.1, from coordinate 50,694,907 downwards.
ACATTTATACAAAATACTTGGCGGTTTTATCAGTAAGCCCTACCCACCTGGCCCACTCACAAGTGATGGCCATAGTCTGTAACAAAGCCTCTATTAACTGAAGTTCTAACGCCTAACACTGTTAGATTTAGAGACACTGATTAGAACTGCCATCTCTACTGATCAGGGACACAACCACACGGCTTCATCGTTTACGAATATTTTGTGCCCCAAATACGAAGAAAACTCCCTCCAGCTCATGTATATAATATTCCTGATGGGAGTGGGAAAATTGGTTAAGAAATAACATGTTGATTTATTTTGTTTAAATACATTTATGTAATAGGGGAGGCCTCAAAACTGGTGGTGGTGACCATAGTACCCCAACGGATCTACCTCTCTCCTCAACAGAAATAGCTAAGAATTGTTTATGTAACATGGTCCGGCAGCGTGGTTCTTTCAAATTTTCCGGCACATGCCAAAGCAATCATAACATTCAGTCAAATAATCATATGGTTTAAATCCTGTGGGTAGCTCTGATAATACTCTTATCAAATTTATCGGGATATGTAGGGTGTTCCAATGTGATCCTACCCAGCCAAGGATGTGACGTTATTATAACGTTGCAGCAACGTTCTAGCTGGTTCTGTATTTGGTCATCAAGTTCTTTTGATGACTCCCAATTACGTCGCTGCAATGTACTGCCATGATGTTGCACTGTGACGTTATCACAATGTTCTGGTTATGTTCTTCAACCCAAACAGAATGTTCTTATATCATTCTGTTTTGGTTTTGTCCTAACCTCACAAAATAATTGTTACTAGCCATCTTAGTAAGGAACAAACTGACTAAAAAAGTATGGTTGCAGAACGTTTCTGTTACATCGCAAAGATTGCAGCCACACGGCTTCATCGTTTTACATGGCTCAGTAGGTTTCATTCTTAGCTCCTTAGATATGTTGGTTTCAAGGTGGCCAACGTAATGTTATAATAAAATCAAGATGTCAAAGGAGAGCTGACATAGAAGCAAAAATTAAATTAGATTTAGAGGACTTCTTATCTTAGTAAATGAGATTCTTATCTTAGTACAAAGGAAGGATGACATTGGAGCCAAATATCTTGGGATCATTTTGCGACAAAATTTAAGATAACGATTGTCTGAAGATAACATTAGAAGGCCTTGCTGGATCATTGCACTGATATCGGGCGGAGCTAAAAAAAAAAAACTCTTTAGTATCACTTGAATCGATTTTAATGTTGTAAATGTGACAACTTATGAGTTAGAAAAATGAAAGTTCGGAGCTCGTCGCTTACATTATACTTTTTCTACACTTGTGATGTGTGTATTTAGACACAAGATCTTTATATCATGCTGTATAAGTGAGACCATGTAGATTGTACACGTCAGTATACAGAAGTATAAAGACATGGGGGATTGTAACCTGCATCGATCCCTGTATACCTGGGACATGGCAGTAGTATATGGAAATGGGAATTTAAAAATGGTTTGATTTTTTTGTGGCATACACAGTTATGCGTATTCAGGCGACGCCGTACGCACACAGCCCCATTCACCAAGGCCGAATCTTCTGTCGCTTGCAGCAGCCAAAAAGTTATCGCTTGCATACAACAATTCTCTGAGCGCCGATAAAATAATTGCATGCCAGCAAATTCAAGAAATACCATTATGCAACTCTCTTCAGAGAATAAGCATAGAGGAAATTTTGAAAATATTTCATGATAAACTTTAATGTTGGTGTAAACTGGGATGGGCTTATTGCAAACGACAAGTTTTGCAACAGATCGCCAGCACCACATTGGCCACAACAGATGGCTAATGCACTTTCCCATTGCAATCTGATATATAATTGCAATCTTCTTTTATTATAGAACAATCATTCTTGGGAATTATGTTTGTGGTCGTCTAATGGGTCATCAATGTATAACCTTATGCAATTCTTTAGTCAAAAGTATAGTCCCTCATGCTCGCGATTTTCAAGATCGCAGTGGAAAATTGGCCAGGGCAATTGGGGCTTGACCCTACCTAGTTTACGAGACGTCACACAACATGCCGTGCATTTATAGGTGGCTCAGGTTACTCTGTAGGTTTGGGTTACATTTCTACAGCTACCTGGACATACAGTTCTAATTATATTTGTGTGTGCCTATGTGTCCCTCAACATACATTATTTACCCTTGTGAATAAGAACACGTTAAAGCGTATTATAGACAAGAAACTGTATACATAGTAATCATCCAAACAGTTATGTAATCATCCATTACATCATCTCACGCATCATCATGGATTGAAATTTTAAAAAAAAGAAAAAAAGAAAAAGAAATGTAAAGGGCCAGCCATGCATGCACATCTGGGATGAACTCATCGTCCTTGAGCGAGCCAACCTGGAAGTTTCTGCATAAAAAAACACCTGGCCTGGGAAATCTGGTGACGCCATAGGTAAATGGAGTCACTCAGGGTATGAGTGAGTGACGTCAGAGGGTTTATGCTACCCATTAATATCAGCTAGAAATAGGGTATTATTATTACTATGTACACTGCAGCATGTTCTAGGGGACATAAACACTTTGGGTAGGCTGAGTAGGAACCTCTGCTTCTGACACTGTTTAACATAATCTACAATCCATTATATACCTCAAAAATAGCGTCCGATCATTAGATGTTCATTGAAAGAACATATTGTCAACAGAACGCCCACAATATGCCACCCACACTCATCTATTGGGTACACATTGACAAAGAAAAGGGGCTTAACTAAAGGAACCCATGGCACCTTCAAACTTTTTTACTGTACAAAAGAGATTCATATTCCTTACAAACCTGGCAAGAATTCTCATTAGACCTATGTCAATATCATAATAGGCAGAGCAAGTAATAGTTATTTCTGAATTAAAACTAGTCAAGACAACTACGCTTGTCATGAACAGATCTCAGGTTTTCTAAAAATCTAAACAGCTCTTTAATATTCCCGTTAGAAGCAAAGATGTGAGCTTCTAAAAATGATATCGTCAGAATCATTCAATTTATCAAAACTACAAACTTTAATAGTTTCAGATGAAATTACACGCCATTTTACCATTTTGGGCCATTTTATCGGTAAATATTGACAATAGACCTATTAAAATGTATGTTAATAGGCCCCAAATTCACAGAGCTGGTCACATATGCTGTAAAATTTACAACTCACCAGTGTTCTAAATGCTTTTTTTTTGTGTATGGAAAAATGGCCTAACAACAATCAAAGTAGACCAGAAACATGCTCCTTGTTGCGCACATGTTCGTTGTTACGATCGGTATTGTGTGACAGGCCGCAGTGGTCCATCGCATAATCTCCTCGCTGTTGCGAGGGTTGTCCACAACAGCGAGACCCATCCTAGAAACCTCGCAACAGCAACGTCGCTGTTGTGAGGGGTATGTTATGTGAAATTGTGCTTGTTCTACTCGGCCGATTTGAATTCTGTAAAAAGTTCTCGAAAATATAGATCCAGATCTAATATTCCTGGCAATTCCAACTCCAAGAAATGATTATTAATGAGTGAAATTTGCTGTTAAAATGTTGCAACAGTGAGATTTTTTACACATAACAGCGAGACCCATACCTAAACCCTCGCTGTGCTCTCGCTGTTGCGAGGGTTGGCTTATGTGACGGAGCACTGTGGCCCGTTGCACAATATCAATCGTGACAATGAAAATCAGCGAAGCAATGCAATCTTATTTTGGCCCTTCATATATCAAATTACAGAATTCAATTACATCCAGTAGAAACAGAGATATTAGGGGTATTATTAATGAGTGAAAGTTTAGGTCAGGTTGGGAAAAATAATGCAGATTTTTTTATTTTCAGTTAATTTTAAAGGTCAGTCAGGCTCCTACGCAAAGAAAAATTCCATCCTTGTTTATAATTTTTCTGTATTTGGGGGGCCCGGCTGGGGGGGGGGGGGCTCTTGCCATGATGTTATTTCCAGGGGGGGGGGGGGTGGGTGGTCAAGGGTTGCATGACGAAACATGACAAGGGGGAAATGGGGGGGGGGGGGACAGAAAGGGTAGAAAAATAGCATGACGTCATTTAAGGATGGCCCCAAACATCCCTCACCCATTTAAAACAGTGGTGTTAACATGTGTTGCATATACATTCCCAAGCAAGAATATGACGTTATAATAACGTTGCAGCAACGTTCTGTTTAGACCTGGTTTGGTTCTTGTTACGTTCTTTTGAGGGCACCCAAAAACGTCTTTAGAACCTAATGTTGCGACGTCACACTAGAACGTTGTTGTGACGTTCTTTAAACGTTATTTCACGTTACAATAACGTTATCATAACATTATTTATTAGTTTGGTCTCAACTTTACTAAAATAGAATGTTATTATAATGTTCTTTTTCAGTAAGTCTACCTAAAATAACGTTATTGTTACGTGAAAATTGGCCAGGTCTCAGACCAACTAAAAAAGTACAGTCGCAGAATGTTCTTGTTACGTTGCTGCTTGCCTGGGTTTGCTGTCGAACAGTGCCGACTCTCACTGTTGGTGCAAACCCATGCAACAGCGAGACCAGTTATGCGACAGGTCACAGGTGGTTTTAGTCCTTTCATGACCCACTTACCTCTTACATATCAGTTTGACACCTAGCGGACTTGGACGTGCTACAGTCTATGGTGGAGGCGGGAGACCGGGAGGTCACTGACCCCGGCTCTGACGTCACGGACGCTGAGGTAACACCCGGGACCCGGTAATCCTCAGATAATACCCGTTACAACCTTTACACACAGAGAAGGCGGAAAACATGGTAAAAATAGCACGGGGCTGACTAGTGTGACCTGCCTAGGCTTTTAGTTGTCACATGTCAAAAGTCGGAAGCATGTAGGCCTATCCTGGGACATAAGTTTGGGAAATAGTCATTATCTGACTATTGCTCCCAATGAAATAATCTTGAGGTGAATGAGCGTTTATCCCCGGAGGGTGCAGGGGGAAATTTTGCTATAGCACGTCCCCCCCCCCTTTTTTTTTTCTTTTTTTTTTTTTCAAAATCCTGGATCCGCCTCTGTCACATGCACCTCCCAAATTGTGGTGGGCGCCATATTGGTGATCAATTCAAATGTACTTTCATCTAAAATTCTGAAGCACATATTATAGTTTAGTTTTATGCCTGTTTTAAAAAAACAACTCATTTTATCATAATAAACAAGCATGATCATCGGTAAATTGTGGATATTTCTAATGGTCATATGGGTGTGGTGATCACGTGGTGATCACCAAAATCTAGTCATGTGACCCTCTTTGCACAAGGTCTGGACGGTGTGGGTGTGTTGCCTGTAACGTTTACCTAAATCATAGAGATACATAATTATGTGTATGCTTGTATGCACTCAGTGGGGATCAACTTCTAATCCCCACTGACTACTCAGGTCAACAGTGGGTATGTCTTAATGGGCGTTTTATAGGAGAATGTTTAACTGTACCTCAGGCCCCATATTGAACCACACTCTGGCCAAATGAAGTGAAATTCGCCCGACCACGGATAGCCAGGTTCTTGAAAATTACCTGCAGGTTAGCCTAAATCAGGATGCATGCTGGGTAACATGTCGACCAAACTGAAGGCTTTAGTATAGAGATTTTCATGAATTGTACCATTATTTGTAGATTAACATTGAATGAAACTAGCCATCACTATTTTAAAGATTAGTATCCACATACATTGTTATGTTTCCTGAGTAGCTTGAAAATTAATTCATCATAGATTGATAAAAAGCAATTATTTGGTTATTTTTTTTATAGTTTTTCTAGGGCTTTCGTCGACAAAATCAGTCCAAATTAGCCTGCAGTTCCTCTACGCTGCTGTAATTATCCAATTGGAATCAATCCAATGCTGTAAATCAGAGCTCTATCCATGGTCGGGAGAATTTACATATTGACGGGTATAATCTGCTATCTTGCACTTATCCTGAAACTAAATCCTGAAAAAAAGAGCAATACAAAAACGACAGTACTCCCTCTAATTCTCCCTACCATGGATAGCTGATTTACAGTATTTTAAGCACCTGCAGGCTAATTTGTCCTAATTTTGTCGACAAAACCACTGGATTCTCTATAGAAAATTATCAAATTATTGTCATAAATCCATCTACAATGAATGAATCTTCTAACAACTCAGGAAATAGTGATAGACATGGATACTATTTAAAATATAATGATGGCTAGTTTTACACAAAGTTAATCTACAAATAATGATACAATTAATGAAAATTCCTATACTAAACCCTTGAGTTTTGTCGACATATTACCCAGCATGCATCCTGATAAAGGCTAACCTGCAGGTAGAAATCAAGAAATTGGCTATCCGTGGTTGAGTGAATTAGGTGAGGCCTGTCCACAAGATCCAACCCTTTATTTACTTGAAATACTCCATTTTGATTGGATGGCAAAACTAGAGATCTGCCATTTGATCAGATTGGGGGAACTATTTTACAGTTTAACGTGGTCCGGGAGCTGCCATATCATATGAAAAAGGAATAAAAAGAAAGATTTCCTTATATACATTTAGTTTCTTATTCAGAAGACATACTTACAGTACTGTTGCATCACAAGATACCCACTATACGCTGTTATCGGATGCCTGTCGGCTCATAATCTATTAAATATTTACTTCAAACCTTGCTCATTGAAGGCTATATTCCACGATGCGTTCATTCCCACTTGCGTCCCTTTCATTCCGGAAACGCATGGTTCCTTGCATTCAGATACCAACATGTTGGTAAATTTCCGCAAGCAAACTTGCGGTTCCGTAATTAAAGGAACGCAAGTGGCAATGAACGCATCGTGGAACATACTTGCATTCATACTTGCGTTGCATGAACGCAAGTAGGAACGCAAGTAGGAACGCAAGTAGGAACGCAGGTAAAATGATGAACGCAACTACATGAACGCATCGTGGAATACAGGCTTAAGATTTTATAATCTCTAAAATACACATGGAAGGCATTTGGTATGCATTTTACTTTAGAAAAAGTGTTTTTTGACAAGAAGCATGCACTTATTTTTAACCAAGGAGATAATAGACATTAGAATAAAAGTTAAATCCAAATTGGCTTTTAGGTGAGATTGTTGAAGTAAATATGATGTTTCACTGATACTGATACTATTACTGCAGTACAATGCTCATTGGCAGTAACATCAAATTACTTATACACACATATAGTTGCAAAGTAGCGCGACAGTAAGGTCTGGACGAGAAGCTTGGTTTTCATAGACAGGTTTGACTTCGGACCTTTATGTTATTATCAAGTGTGTTAAGTTTCTTTGTACATTGGTTTGCTCTAACTCTCCTTTAGGCATATAACTTTATAAAGTATTATGCTGATACCAAATCTTATGCTACAGTTAGTCCAAATACCGCCCACATTAGAGTCAGGCCCATATACTCGTTCTGCCGTGAGGGTGGCGAGGTTTTTGAAGTGGAACTTTTATACAACATTAACAGAACTTCGAATCCAACAAGGGGGCGGCGAATGGTTCTGAGGGGAACTTTTCAAGCTTTTCTTGCTATTTTGTGGGCTTTTAATAATAAATGTTGAAAGTAAAAGCAGAATATTTTGAAAGTTTTCCTTCCTGGGGGAATGGCGGCATCCTGCGGCGTAAGTCGCAGATGTCGCCAATTGCTCATCAACAGTCATTATGTACGAATTATCTACCCATATTATCATCACTCACCTAATACCTGGAAGATCATGAATTCCCACATTAAGAAGGTATCAAAGCCAATTTTAAAAATAGAAAGAAAAGAATAATCATGAGGATTGACATTTTGATATTATATCCTAGGGGCTTTGACTTGCGTGGGGCTCCGGCTAGGGAGCTGAGTGATACATTGTTGCTTAGCAACACTGGGCAACAACCATGTGTGATTGGTTGTCTCGGTCCCCCGTCAGACTCTGCAGAGACTGCCCCCAGTGGCCCGTCGCATAACCAAACTCTCGCAAGAGGGAGTGATTAAGGATGGATTTGTTTTTTTCTCGCTGTTTTTTTCTCTCCTTGTTTTTGGAATGTGCCAATTGTCCCTGTTGCGATGGTTTTGCACACACTTTGAAGTTAATTTAATTGATTGATAAATACATTTCCGCCACTTACCTTCTATATATTTTATAAGATGAGGGACACTGCTATTATTTGCTGAAAACAGAATATTAAAATTAACACCCCAAAATGTCCCCCCTGGACATGAAAGAAAAGGGGTGGTCAAACCATCCCTGTAAGGATGAAAGGTGGATTCGCTCCCTGTTGAACAGGGAGAGGTCTTTTGAAATGTGCCAATGTTCGCTACAGCGAGACCCGTTATGCGACGGGGCACAGGGGCCATTGAGGGTGTGAACACACACAGTTAGATCTGTTGGTCCGTCGCATAATGGTCTAGCCACAGTGCGAGGAGGGATTAGTCAAACTCTCCCTGCGGAAATCCAGCATCAGTTTTCACCCACTTCTGATACTTTTTCCGGGCTTTTTAGGAATTTTAGATATAATGTCTATTTTTCTTCAGAACCATTCACAGAATTAAAAATGGTTCAGTAGAACAGCCAACTGCTCAACAGCTGTCTACAGTAATATAAATCCTTGTGATAGTTGAGCTTAATCACGCGACTTTGTGTAAACAGGATATGCAATGTAATTGTCACGCTCCAAATTCTCATTTTTATATACTACTTACATCATTATTGATTGTTATCTATACAATTATTTAACTGAATAAGTCAAGTTTCTCTACCACAGATAGCTGATTTACAGTATTCTTAGCACCTGCAGGTTAATTTGGACTAATTTTGTCGAAAAAAAAACACTGCAAAATCTATAGAAAATAACCAAATAATTGTTATCAATCCAGATATAATGAAACTCGCAAACAGCTTAGAAAATATTTAATGGATATGTTTATGAATTTAAAAAAAAGGTCACTAAATAATGATAAGATAAATGAAAACTCCTATAAAGCCTTGGTATTTGTCGACATATTACCCAGCATGCATCCTGATTAAGGCTAACCTGCAGGTATGACTACAGAAATTGGCTATCCGTGGTTGGGAGAATTCCTGCGATATTGTTGCGGAAATAGTGGAGCCTACAGAGGCAACGTCGCGCATTTTGAAACTACAGTGCAGGGCGCAAGTACCAAATTCTCATTTTCATATACTACCTATATTGTCGTGCATATAATGAACTCAATTCTCCCAGAGGTTCTCTGGTTTGTTGTATTTTGGCCATCCTGCAGGCTAAATCAAGGTGCATTGTGTGTAATATGTCGGCAAGTCCATTTCCTGTTATAAGCCTTTAATATATCATAATTAGTCACCTATCACAGTTTCATTTGTTTAAGATTATATAAAGGTAGAATTCTCCCTACTACAGATAGCTTATTTACAGTACTTCAGGCACCTGCAGGCTAATTTTGATCAATTTTGTTGACAAAAACACATAAATAACTATAGAAAACATATGAAAATTTGTTATATATCAATTTGTAATAAACAAATTTTCAAACCATCTCAGAAAATGATTGACAAGCAGCAAAGGAAAATATAGTTGAAATTGACTTCCATCATTTTTACGACAATATATACCACGATTGTTGAAAATTTCTATACTTAAGCCTCATGGTGTTGTCGACAAATTTCCCAGCATGCACCCTGTTTAGGGCTAGTCTGCGGGTGAACCACAGAGAAAATCCGTGGTACCGAGAATTAAGTACATTTTCTTTTTGTTACTATAAGTACTTCAATTTCTGATGTCATTTTAAAGGTATTTTCATTATACATTTTTATATTGCCATCAGATGCATTATTTCTATTGGTTTTCCCATGTTTTTGTTTAGAAGATATGCCCAAAATTAGCCTGCGTGTGCATAAAATACAGGAAAACTTGGAACTGCGTCTGTCTGAAGTTAGGCGATGTTGTTGTGTTAATAGCCGTACCTATAGAGCCGACGTCGGGCGTATAGGAAGTGCTGTATTCGCTACGTTACCTGTATGAGACAAGCTACACATAAGACAACAATCAAATAATCTGTAAATTCGCATTTTTATATACCACTCACTTGTATAGACCTTGTGCAGATAAGGTCACATGACCACTTTTTGGTGATCACCATGTGGTAATCATGACCACGTGGCTTTGGAATTAAATCAAAATTTAATATTCTACAGGGTGAGGACTGTTGAACGACTTGGTTTTAATCAAATACAGCAAAAGAATTTGTTCTAAATGTTCAGAAATTGATAATAATATTGATAATAAATCTGATCACCAATATGGCGGCCAGCTATTTTTGTATAGTGTGACGTCATCTGCACAACATCTATAGCTTGTTTAGTAGGATCGATACAAGTGACAATGTCGCGTAAACAGTACAGCTTATAGGCAGCGCCACATTTTTGGGTGTTTATCAACTTGTTGAGGAAGGATCCAATTTGATGTGTCATTTTATTACGTACAACCAGAGGAATTTTATTCTAACACTATGTGCGCTTGAAAGTAATGAAATGTTAAAGATTACTTGGGAGTTATATTTGAAAATTGTGAGATGTAGATTAGATATTCAAAGAAATCTGTTGTAAAATGGCCGTCAGCCCTTATTATCACCAATAACACGCAGACAAGTGGTTTTGGGTCCTTTTTTTGCCGGCCTACCTATCGCATACTTAACTATTTTGGCTCATCAAAAAGCTTTTGCCTTTTTATTACACAAATTTTATTCAAATATTCATACAATACTTTTGTGCATCGTTGGCAGTGCCCAGCCAATCTGCGATGTAACATAAACGTTCTGCAACCAAACTCTTTTTTAGCCAGTTTGTTACTTACTGAGATGGGACTTAACAATTATGTTAATGATGGTGAGGTTGATACCTCTCTGAATCAGAACGTTATTATAATGTTATTTTTTTGGGAGGTTAAGACCAAACCATAACAGAATGTTATAGGAACGTAACCTGAATATCGTAATGACGTCATAACGTTACGATGTCACAGCAGTAGGTCTCAGCAAGATAATTGAGAGTCAACAACAGAAAGTAACAAGAACCAATACAGAATCAACCAGAACCCTGCTGCAATGTTATACATAATAACATCGTATCCTTGGCTGGGTGTGCACCATACCCATGAGTATAACTTGAAAGTCAAAGTGATTGCAGATAACAAAGGATGGCTCCTAAGGGGTTTCTGGTAGCATTGACCTAACCAATGGCAATTAAAGTGACTATTTAAAGCTGTGACCATTGAAAGGTAAGTAAATGTAGAATTGCTTGCTGCAGCAATCAATTGTTAATTATTGTATTTTAGCTAATGGTCTTCGGGGAGTACACTCTCTGACAATAGCGACTATAGTGCCCAGGCCTCAAATGCTTCTTCCAATGTGTGACCTAACAGTCATGTTATTCAACCATAACTTTTTGTTTTTTCTGTTACTTACTGAAATGTCATGTGACTGTTGCATTATTTCTATGAGAGGTTTAAAACCAACCAAAATCGAATTTTACTGTAACATTCTAATGAGGTAATGTCAAGACCAAATCGAAGCAGAAAGTTATTGTGACATCCTGAACGGGTGAGGTCCAGATCTCACCTAAACAGAATGTTACTGTGTCAATCTTATTAAGTCTGAACAAAACATCACAATTGAATGTTGAAACAGTTGGTTGCAGCAACGTTACTAGAAGTGAAATAATGTTGATGCAACCTAAGAATGTAAGGTAACAAGAATCAATTCAAAACATTATTGCAACGTTGTTAGAACGTCATATCCTTGGCTGGGTTGTGTCTCATCAATGTGTCGGTTTCTGCAAGACGAGAAAGACAGAAAATTAGTATCATTCCCATTTCCCATCGATTATTAGGATTGAAATGTTGACAAATCCTAGGGCAGGTGTGGATACAGGATTTCTTAAAGAGGGGAGGTTGCATAAAAGGGATCCACCAAAAGAGGGTGGTCAAGACCCCCTGGACCCACCCCATCTACTCCCACTCGGAGACTGAGCAGCACTTGCTGAGTAACACATCACTTCAGTGGGGATCCATTTTTAACCCTTTCCAACCAGAGAACCTATTATGGGGGTAGACCACTGAAATAGGTAGACATGGCCATTTCTTAAATTTGACATGTGACATGGAGCTTAGTAACATGAAGAAAAAGATAAACAATATGACAGGGGCCATTTCTTAAATTCGACATGCCACATTAAATATATAGGGACATGCGACATAGCCTTTTCTTAAATTCGACATGTGACATAGGGACCCCCTGTTAAGACACTAAGTCACACAAAGACACTAAGTCACAAAAAATATATTTGTGTGACTTAGTGCCACTGTCAAGACACTAAGTCACACAACGTTTTATGTCACAAAAGTTTGTGTGACTTAGTGTCTTCCATCTGAGACACTAAATCACAAAATGACTTGGTGTCTTCCTATTCAAGACACTAAATCACAAAAGACAAAATGGAAGAAATCTGAATCAAATACATTATAGGGATGTATGAATATATGAAATCAGGATTATAGTATATATGTGATTATGCAGTTAAAGTTGCAGTGTAAGTTTAGTATATCTATGTGCAACATATTTACCAAGAAAAGATTATTTCGATGAGAATATTTTCTTAAAAACCTTGTACTAAATTTTACTTAAATATTAATTTCTATATATAGTTGTTTCCATATGTATGTTAATCATATTTATTTATCAGCCTATGTGTATGTGATAATTACAATAATTTTTTTGGGTTTAAATATATTAATAAATACATGTTGACAGATATTGGTAAATACTTATACCAAAATTTATAAGCATCAAAATATGATGAATTCATTTCCACATGGATTCAATCACATAAAATGTTTATTTCTTTCCAATTCTATTTGCTTTTTAATTTACATGTTGATTATAACTCATTAAACTCAAACCAAATGATTATGATTATGATTACCAATTATCATTATTATATTTACTAAATCATAATGTAAATCATAAATCATGTATTTGAAACAATTGAAAATCTTTTTTGAAAATTGGGGTTTTAGAATATGCTTCTAATTATCCATCATGTATAAGTTTCAAATGAATCATACCTTATTTTGTTACTTAGTGCCATCTGATGTTTTGTGATTTAGTGTTTTCACCATTTAAGGATTTTTTATGTCACATAGTGTCTCGTTATGGCTCTAAGTCACACAATGGCACTAAGTGACAACATTTTGTGATTTAGTGTCTTTTGTCACTTAGTGTCTTAACACCCCCCACATCTGCACCCCTACTGTTGGTACCAACAAGCACTGGTCGGTGAGGATGGAAATGGTTAACACTGACTGGTCAACGGATAACATTGTTTGTTGTTTCCTGGAAGCCTGTGTCACTGCTACGTTACAATGAACTATCTGTCCAGAATCCAGGGGGAAGTCGAGGGGGTCCTGACCTCCCCCCCCCCCCCCCCCTTTTGGTAACGACTAAATTACAAAGAGAGGGGAGATGCCACGTGCGTACAAGCAAATGCACGCCATTTTGCTACTCAGCCTGTATGCTGACCCCACACTTTTGGAAATGCTGTATCCGCCCATGCTTTCCCCTAGATTCATCCGGTTTGCTCTCTCAGTGAGTTCAATGTATAATGATGTCACACTTTTTCAGGGTACTTTTTGGACCCACCCACTTACCTGTCACACTAAACTCTCTGATTTAATTATGAATATGAGGCCTGTTTTCAGGCAGTATCACACTGTTCAACCTACCCACCATCCCCTTGTGTGTGACATAATTTATGGACGGCCCCTAAGTGTATCCTTGTAGTGGTTTTCTACACGGCATAAGCTGTGCTATGGTGGAGAGGTGACTGTATCATGACCATATCACGGTGTCTTTTGATACTGTCTCTATTGCATTAGTTTAGGAGTGTAGATGGGGGTCCCTTTATCGCATGTCGAATCTAAGAAATGGGCATGCTGCATGTCACTATATTTTAAATTTTCATTATTCTAAGAACCTCACATGTCGCATGTAGAATTTATGAAGTCTAGGGTTTAAGAAGATGTTATGTCACTTATTTTAAGGGTCTACATCCATTAGTGTTGTAGGGTAAGTCGGGATAGGGATAATGTTTTCACCATAGCCGTGTCCCGGAGACAATGTTGCAGGCCATACCTTAGGGACACCTTAGCGACATCTTATATGTTTAATGATGTAGCTTAGTTGGAAATGCCTTGAATTGCATTTCATATCATATGTTTCGTGTCATCAAGAATATAACTCCCCATAGGCAAAAGCCTTGAAAACATCACGCTGTAGTGAAATACAGCCAGTGGCGAATCGGCTATATATGTACGCGACATCGCATGCATATATATGCGATGTCATTTATATTAAAGATAGTCTATACATGACGTCGCCTGTATAAAGCCCCATTCGCCATGGTGAATGTGGTTTGTCGTAAGCTTCTGCGATCTGCGAACGTTGGAAACGTTGGATTATTGTAGCCCTTGAGCCCCACTCGCCGTGGTGAGCATGGGTTTTCATAAAGCTTTGCGATCTGTTAACGTTGGCAACGTTGCATTATCGTAGACCTCTGCGATGTAATTCCTTGCAAAATTATTCAACATGCTTAATATTTTCGTAGAGATCCTGTGCGATTATGGGGGAGATTGGTTGCGAAAATGGTCGCAAGAGTGCTTTCCTTCCAGTGTGAATGCTCTGCGACCAATTTCTCTAGCTTGCAATCATTTTGTCGCACCTGAAGTTGTTTGCGAATCCTTAAGATAAACTTTTCATGGTTCTCTGCGACAGAAAGATCGACCACGGCGAATGGGGCTTCTGGGACATCAATCCTTACGAAATTATTCAACAGGTTTAATATTTTCGCAGTGATCTTGTGCGATTCAACACGAAATTGTTTACGAAAATGATCACAAATGATTGCAAGGTGCCCTACCTCTCAGTGTGAATGCTATACAATCAATATATCTAGCTTGCGATCATTTTATCACACCTGAGATCATTTGCGGTTGCTTCAGATAACTTTTTCGTGGTTCTCTGCGACAGAAAGATCGACCAGGGCGAATGGGGCTTGAGAGAAACACTGTATGCGACAAGCATCAAACCATCTACGAATTCCCATTTCAATATACTACTAGCTTATCGGGTGTATTTATTCTATGTGCGCGACAAGTTAGTAGTATATAAAAGTGGGGATTTACAGATGGTTTGATGCCTGTTGTGTACATTGGTTCTCTTATACAGGCGACGTCTACTGATCTATGCAACGACATTTACACCAGAGACAGTGTATACACGGCATCGCCTGTATAAAACAGACTGTACACATAACAATTATCAAACCTTCTGCAAGTTTCTATTTCCATATACTGATAACCTGTTGCATGTATGGTAGAATCAATACAGGCGATATCTACTGATATGCACTTTGAACCACAAAGTGGCTATGTACATGACGTTGTGTACAGGGTAGGTAGGGTATGCACACGCCAGAATAAGACGGACTATGTACACAATCAAACCTTCTATAAATTCCCATTTCCCTATACTTCTGCGGTTGTCGTTTATATAATTGAGACAATTAAAGCGCTAGGTTGTAGTGAAAACGTCGCACGTATAGACAGTGTACATTGCTGCGATATGCACATATATATACTTAAGGTTTAGGTCCTGTTACTTTACCTTCAGCATACAATCAGCCAGGCAGACATGTTAACAGTGTGGTTTCAGGTGCCCTTAAACTGTAAAGCACACTTAATGGGTCTAGACCCTTAAAATCGACACTGCGACACAAGCTTTTCTTGAATTTGACACGGCGACATGGTCGTTTTTAAATTCCACAAGCGACATGGCAATTAAGTGACAAATGATATGGGCCTTTCCTTAAATTCGACATGGGAAAGGTGCTTTAAACAGATAGTGACATGCGACAACACATTTCTTAAATTCGACATGGGACATGACTCTAAATTATGTGAAATGGCAAGTGACACGGTCACTTTTTAAATTCGACACGCAACGTGGGACCCCCCCATCTATACCCCCTACTTACGCAAACTATAGGAATTACAGGGGGCAATTACATTTGGCTTGCAGCATTATATACACACATATAGGCCCTACATTCATGATAATACAAACGCACAAACATACCGGTACTTTCATACAATATAGATATAGATATATACGCACTTAATTATAAATCTATACAGGCAAGTTGTGGGTGTTAACACAAATATAGACATATCCCCTCAAGCTCCCCCCCCCCCCCCCCCCAATATGTGTGGGTGGTGCAGGCCCCCTCCCCCATCACCCAATCCCCGATGTCAGCGGTGCGCATGCGCCGTAAAACGGCGGTTATTACACACATGGTGTATTGTTCGGCGGGCATTGTTTCGCTGGTACCTGCAGCATGGCCGGAGGTCCCCGTAGTAGGGGAGGGAGTGGACGGAACACGCCGAGGATCAGCGAGGCCGCGCCCCCTGGGGAGACGCCCACTTACCACCAGTGACCAGTGTACCACCTGATGATTGCCCCCCCCGTAAGTTGGGCAGTGTGTCGCCTAATGATTGCCCCTGACAAGTCGTCCACGGCTGCTGGGGTTGGGGGTTACCATAGCGCACCTTAGCAGGAGAAGGTGTAGACAATGGCTCGGTAGGCCCTGACATACAAAACAAGTATAACTAGTGATAAACAGGGCAATGCATGCCGGGATACCGAACCAGGAGGGGTGACAGGTCTTTGGGGAGCCGACAAGGAGTCGCCGACACACCCCAGTGGACAACACACGAGGCTACTTTCTCCAGAATACACATTATTCTTTGTACGTCTGTACACCACTAAAAGACGACCAGGCCCTTTCGCGCCCTTTTCCTGTGTGAGAACTGTCGCCTGCTAAAGGATACGGAGGCTAAGATGAAGCTTTTCCAAATTCGGCGGGTTTTGAATGTACTTTTGCTGGTTCTTCTGGGCCTGCTGCTATATCCAATTAGTACGCTGGCTACACGGAGAATCAGCCTACGATCCCGCCTTATGGACGCCATACTCACACTGCAAGGTGAGTCAAGTCGGTTGGTATTAACTGCCTTAAATTAAGCCGTAATTACACTACGCGTCGGGTCTGCATACGCGTTGGGTGATGTTGCCCGACGCAAAGGGTTCGCGTTAGGGCCGTATAAAGGCTATATCACACTGCACGTTGGACCCAATGCAAAGTATATTATACTATGCGTTTTGGGTCATGTTGGGTCGCGTTGGGCAATTAGTTCACTTTTTTTTTTTTTATTATAAATTATACCATGCGTTGGCCGTCCAGATTTGCGTTTGCTATTCACGTTGGCAAAAACGTGTAGAAATGCGAACCAGCCTACGCGTAGTGTAATATGGCCTTTAGAGAGGGTTCACCTTCATCAGAATTATTTTGTAGTTTAATAATGTGAACAATCTGAGGGAGTCTCTCAGCGGAATGTGCAATGTCAGATCCTCCAATATAGGATGCAACGCAAACGTAAAGTATCTTTTACCCCAGCTTTTGCAATGTGTTTCAAAATAACTCAATTGCAATCTATGTGAGATTACTAGCGATGAAGTTTCCATCTGATCGCAGAGAATCTTCTCTCTCAGTGTCAATGCTAATTCACGTGCTATCATTTTCTCCTCAATGAGGTAGTCTATTTTTATAACTATTTTCTCTAGCATGGGATCATTTTGTCCGCTGCTCCCTTTGACAGAAGTCAGAGCAGTATGTGGGAGGCATAACAACATGCCCAGGAAGTAATCTAAGACATGGGCTAGGGCATGTAAAGCACCCAAGACAATTTGTTGTTTCTGAAAGGCATTTATAACAATTACTAAGGCAAGGATGATTAGAGTAAAACAGGGCGAGGATGTGGTATCAGGATACGAGCTGGAGGTAAAAAGTGACCCTACACGAGCCCGAAGGGTGAGTGCAGGATATTTTTTTTACCTCCAGTGAGTCTACTCAATATGGGTGTAGACCCCTAAAATTGAAGGGCGACATGGGCATTTATTAAATTTCACATGCAACATGGCCTCCAGTGACATGGGGAAGAAGGACAAACGACATGACATTGGCTATTTCTTAAATTACATATGTGGCATGGGAGGTTCTTAAAATCGACTTAGAAATTCAAAATATACTGGTTATCTCGCGGCCACATTTTAGGGAAATCGCAGTCAGGTGGGTTCATTTAGTATGGGGAAAGTAATTATTTCGCTGTAAAATTTAAAATACTGGTCCAATCTTCTTACAATCAGTGGGAACAAGTTTTGAATTGACCCTATACGTGCCATGGGGAGCCTCAATTGCTGACGGGATTCCTGGATTTACTAGAATTTCCAGGGATACCCCAAGGCTAAAGGACAGGCTTGCTCTGGTGACAGACGACAAAACCATTTCTTAAAGGAAACCTTGTACATTTGCATTTTTCAATGAAATCAGTACAGCATGTCGATTAGATATAGCAAATAAAACCAAAACAACAACAACATAAAATAATGTTAATTTGGGCACATGTAGGGGACATTAAAAACTTCACTTTTTTTCATTTTTGACGGAAATCCCTAAATTTGTGACGTCACACAGTGAGTAATTGGGGAATCCCATTTATCCATCAAAGGGAATCCCCAATCTTAAAAATATGTATGGTAAGGAATCTGCACTTTAAGACCAAAATATGCATATTGGGCTATTATTGATAGGAACATTCATCAATCTACACACATACTTCCACCTGGCAATCAAAAATCATATGTAGGGGGAACTTCCATCATTATGATGTCACACAGTGAGTACTGAAAAGTCCAGAAACTTGGGAATTAATTTTCCCTCCTTAAACAAAATTAGTTTAAGGAGGGAAAATTAGTTCCCAAATTAAATAATTAAGTAATTTTATTACTTATACCATAATATTTTCCTCTATTTCTTTTGAAATGGGTTTACAGTACTCAAGTTATTACACAAAAAATAATGATGTGCAAATTAATATGCTCGGGACGCTTTAAAGTATCTACAGAGAGCTTGAATGTTTTGTTAATCAGTGGACAATTCCTGGATACTGCATCCTCATCAGAAGTTAAAGTATTGCACACTCAGCAGGACACTTTGTATAGGCATTGAATATCTACCTAGTACATTCAATGTGTTTCTAGCTACACCTCTACTTCATTGTTCTAATTCGTTACACATATTGTCTGGGGTTGACACTTGTATTTACAATTGAGAAATGGTTTACCTGCAGACACCCATTTCCGGCCCGGTACATCTGCACTCTGGTGACCTGAGCTACCTGTTGGTCCTACTTTTATAGTAATATGGAGAGTAGTGGAAAACCACCAGGAAACAGTGTAGAACATCTGGGGGGCCGACCAAAAATATCCACAAGAATTCTGTGCCACAAGAAGTTAAAATACCCGCGATCACACAATTTGCTCTTGTAGGCATTCTAACTTCTTGTGGCACAGAATATAAATTTCCAACCATTATGTGTTCGAATTTCCTTCTAACACACTTTATAAAGTATTATATGTGGATAAAGTATATTATAGGAATAATTTGTATGATCTTTCAACAATCTTTCATGTCCAAAAGTTCTTGTGGATGTTTTTTAGGGGAAATTTTCTTCTCTTAGGCATAAAATAACCACCATGAGACATCGTGGATGTTTTTTGGTCGGCACCCCTAGTAGTTTTAGGTATGATAGAGGCTTCACACCTCAAACGCACCACCTAGAGAACTATGCAGGCGCAAAAAAGGATTTTGCAAACAACTCTTGTTTCCTTACAGTTTATACCTGAACATATATGCAATGAAACTTGCGGTGCCACTTATGTAACTTAAGAATGACGACGGTGAATAAACCACGTTTATTCCCTACACACATCATGGATTTATACACTACAGTGGACAAATAACGTGTTAAATCCTCTTAAAGCCCCATACCCATTTGGCAACTTTGACCAAGTCGGCCCACTGATCGGCACTAAGATTTGCAGATTCCACCAGAAAATTGGCCGTTTTAGCACCGATTTATATCAAACATGTGCATTAGTTCAAACATTGCATGCTACTCGATGATTCTTTAGGTAGTGATTGGCCAATTTCTTGAGTGCCAATTCAGCCCGGGGGGTATGGGACTTTACAGGCTATCCTCAAAATTGTGCATAATGTCTATTTGAATACTGGACATATGGCTTCAGATATGGGTATTTTGATAACACAATTTGATAACAAATCCAATAAGCATTTCTTTGCATTAACAGAGATTTTTCTTAACATTTTCCGCTTGTCCAATGGGCCAGTGGTCCTGTCTTTACAATAGTTATAATCCAAGTTCCACTATCAAGTTAATGTTTGCAATTTTAAAGAATTCACTGCCACACTGGGCTAGTTGCTAACAAATTGCATTAACCTGGCAGCGTTTGTTTCTCTACGTAAAGGAAAATACATATATCTCATCTCATTAAAAACCATTATTCACCAATCCATCTATGTTAACAGACTCAATCTTTTCTATAAATTGAAGCACTGTGAGAAATTAGACCTTTATGACCTTTGTTAATGGCGCCATTTGGGTTCATTAAAGGTGTAGGATGTCACCTTTCGAATTACCTTTACAGATTCTTTGATGGATTTTAAAGGTCACCTGAAAAAGTTTGGGAAAGGTCTTGTAAAGGTGACCTTTCCGTTACCTTTAGCAAACCTAAATGGCCCCATTTGCAAAAACCTCAAGGTCTTAAGGTTTCCTGCAGTGAAAGGCATACTGAAGCCTGAGTGAGAACACACTGACTACCATTTTTCAATTTATTCGGTGTTTTACTTTAACTTATTCTGTTTGCAAGGTATAGAATTGTAAATAAAATAGTGTGAACTTTTCACCTTTATGTCTGGAATTGCATATATCTCAGCGAACAATTTTTCCTACTTTCGTAGGATTTCCTACTTTTTGGCAATTTTGGATTACACAACATATTAATTTTCCTACATTGTTTTGACATCTTTTTTTCTTTACAGTATTTTTGTTGTTAATTTCAAGCTATTGACATACAAATCCAATGTCAGTACTCTCTTCCTAAAGGGTATTTGCTCTCAGTTGCTTCTGGAAAAAAAACTAGGAAAAGTATTTCTTACTGTTCCTACATTTTCATCAGTCAGGAGTGGCATCTCTGATATTTCAGAAAAACATATTTTGAAACTTCACTGAGAATCACAATACATTGCGGGATGAATCATATTTTGCTTTTGGAGCACAATGAACTGGCATTTCGAGATGTACAATATAAATAAATGCTTGTCAATGCACTTTCGTGAGCCTTATATTTATCATTTCGAAATTAAACCCCCATTTAGGAAAATTAATATCATCCTCTCTTCTTAAGAAGATAAAGCTTCTCTCATGAGAAAAATAGTCTGTATGCAATGGTACATCTACTGATACACTGTACAGACAATGTAGAACATTAAAAGGGTAACTGGTGACAGGACACTTACCCCCCGGACACTTACCCCCTAGGACACTTACCCCCTGGACACTTACCCCCTGGACATTTACCCCCCGGACACTTACCCCCTGGACATATACCCCCTAGGACACTTACCCCCTAGGACACTTACCCCCTAGGACACTTACCCCCTGGACACTTACCCCCTAGGACACTTACCCCCTAGCACACTTACCCCCCAACCTTGGAGAACTCGCTCGAATGATGTTTTGACTGGGTGTCTTCGAATAGACATCCATTAATCCTCTCATGTTTACTTTAGGCCATGGGACCGGCGGCCCTCCCCTGGGAGGGGGCTCTCGAGGGTGAGGTGAAACGGTCACATGTTGAATTTAGGTATATATATATCAGAAGAGAGGGATAAATATCTAGTTTACTCCCCATTATTAAAAATTGTGGAAAATAGTGACTACGAATAGGGACGAGTTAGCCTTTCAGATATGAATGCTAAAGAACTATCAGAAGAGAGGGATATATATCTAATTTACTCCCCATTATCAAAAACTGTGGAAAATAGTGACTAGGAATAGGGACGAGTTAGCCTTTTAGGTATGAATCCTAAAGAACTATCAGAAGAGAGGGATATATATCTAGTTTACTCCCCATTATCAAAAACTGTGGAAAATAGTGACTAGGAATAGGGACGAGTAAGCCTTTTAGGTATGAATCCTAGACATCTATTAGAAGAGATGGATATTTATTCAGTTTGCTTTCCATTAGAAAGACTAAGTTCTTACCGCATAATTACCTTTACATTATAAGCCAAGGTTGGGGGGTAAGTGTCCTAGGGGGTAAGTGTCCTAGGGGGTAAGTGTCCAGGGGGTAAGTGTCCAGGGGGTAAGTGTCCTAGGGGGTAAGTGTCCTAGGGGGTAAGTGTCCAGGGGGTAAGTGTCCGGGGGGTATGTGTCCAGGGGGTATGTGTCCGGGGGGTATATGTCCTAGAGTCGGGTAACTATTAAAGATCTAGAATTGACAGGGCAACAGAGCTGTTTCTGAAATTTGACAGGACCACATGAGTCTTTGTGATGTGTGACATCAGATTGAAAAGATAGCGTCATGGGACATAAACATTTCTTAAATTTGATATAGGACATGTCACAAGGAACAACCACATGTGACATGGGGCTCATTAAAGCCAAGATGGTGACATCACGACCGCCAACTACACCCTTAGGTAGGACACATATTTCATTTCAAAACAGGCAAAATGCACATTCTGGGCTTACTGTCTGTAAGTGGTATAATCAAAATCTTATGCCATAAGTGTTATAGAGAAACTGGTATTGTAATCATCTATCCAACATGTAGATTCCCAACACAGGAACACATTAAGATCATGATGAGCATCTATTTTTCTCATATTCCTGATGAGATCTACTGATTGAAACCACTGATAAAAACATTTTCAATCCCCATAAATATTCCCCCTTTCTATAACACACCCACCCAATGGGACACCAAATGTACATTCCACTATTTAGGTCACACTGACCCATTTACCCTGTGACTATGGTCACATTTGTCCCACTGACCAACCAAGTGAAGGTGGCAGCACTGGAGCAGGGTTCACTGGACCAGGGCCTCTGGCTGAGGGAGGTTCCTGTAGAATTTTTGACGGAGTGAAACAATAGGGTGATGACGAGGAATTAGTCCATTAGGTTCAGACACTTAGGCATCCCAAATGGACAGGGAAACCCTTCTGAATAAAGACCATCTACTTGGTTCGTCACCCAAAACTAAACCTGATGATGTACTTTATTGCATCACCACCCATAACCCCAAGAACCCTCTCCTAGCGGAAATTATAAGGGAAAACTGGCAACTTCTAGGCTGGTCTAAAATCACCCGAACAATCCTTGATTCCAAAATTATTTTTGGTTTCGTCGCAATAAGAACTTAGGCGACACCCTGGTCAGAGCTTCCACTCGAGACCCAACCAGGAAGACGGGACTAAGTGGTCACCCGTGCAACCGACCTACTAAATGCCGGTATTGCCCTTTAATTAATAAATCAAAAAAGGTCAAGTCCTTGCGGAATGACTTCAACTATACCCCTCTTTATAATGTGAATTGCCAGAGCAGCAATCTGGTCTACTTAATCACATGCAAAGAATGTGGTATTCAGTATGTCGGCCAAACCAAGAACCGTCTACTCACGAGGTTCCAAGGCCATTTCTATGACATTAATCACAACACAGATACTATGGCGGCTAGACATTTCAACAGCTGTCCAACTGAGAACCCAGGGCTTACCCTCGATTTCAATATTTCGGTCCTATCCTTCATCAGGGCCCCGCCAGACTCCGTGACTGCCCAATCAGTGTGGGACAAGGAGGAGAAACGGTGGATGCAACGACTCTCATCCATCGTGCCTAAGGGTCTGAACCTAATGGACTAATTCCTCGTCATCACCTTATTGTTTCACTCCGTTCAAAATGTCATTCTTAACCTACAATACCATGATGACCTATGACATTACTCACTGATTATTCAGTGACTGGACTACTCCATGATGATTTTGGAAAATTCACCAATATTTCTCAAAATTGGAATGGACCTGCTGCCGAACAAAAATAATTATCGGTAATATTGTTATAAATTTTACTTAACTTCAAAATATAATCGGTAAAATTATTTTCATAATTTACTATGAAATAATTTAAACCAAAATCGCACCTGATGATCCACTTAAGGTGAAACCACTACATACCAACAATAATTTTCATTCATTCAACTAACTCCATCTTTTTGCAGTCTCCTTGGATACATAATTCATTTTTATCGTTGTGTTCACATGTTTACCTGAGTCACATCACTTTCTGATGATGTCACACCCCTGGTTGCTACACAAACCTGGATTGTCAAGCAAGTTACTGTTGACAACTTCTAAGTGACAACTGTCACATGGTGTGGTAGTGCAGGCACTAACAGACATACAAATCCGTTGCTCCCGAGGTTCCTGTAGAGGTAGCCTGGTCCTACACCTTCTACAGTGAGAGAAGACCTCTGTAGAAGCCAGGCTGTGGCTGGTCTTATATACCCGGTGGTGGGAGGTGGGTGCCGGTCGATCTGGAACACGATTCCTCCAAAACAATCAACAAGTTGTCAGGTTATATTACCCCATAAGAGTGCACTGATACTCAGCAAACAGCACACACAAATATCTACCCTACATGGTGAGCCCCCTGTCTTTTTTTGTAAAAAATTCAGACCCCCCCCTTGGACCAAAGTTTGCATTGGATTTATACAGGAACTTAAGAAAATTCTATAAAATCCCTGACCCCCTCCCCCCCTCCCCCCTTTTTGTGTACTTTATGGAAGGCTCCTATTCAAAATATCACTTCGGATAAAGATGCACTTATATGTACTATAAAATCATCATTAGTGTTTAAAATTCCAATTTCTCAAATTTACAGTAACCATAATGAATACAAGCACTCAAATTGCTCAGAAGATATTGAGATCAAAGACTAAGATGATAATGGTTTGAATCTGTGTATAGGATATGTCATGATATTTCCAAGATATCATCTCTCCTAAGGACAAAATGAACCAGTGAATAATTAGAATTACATCATGGTTGGTACACTACATTTCCAATTAATTGGCATGAAACCTCCTTCAAATACTGCCTTAAGATACCTAGTATGCAATTCCAAGGTGACAATAGTAAACAATGAATCTGGAAAAGATTTACCTTTCAGATTACATGTACCATGTTAACATAGCTTACATATTTCCTGAAACAAATAACACATTTTATTATTTTTTACTTAAAGAGCACAAATTGCATAATAAGACAGCATTTGCATACCTTAATTCTTCGGAAACATCGTGATTCATGCTTGCTAGGATGCCATAAAGAGGGGAAAAATACAAAAAAATAGACAGGGGGCTCACCATGTAGGGTAGATTATAATGGCTCCTGAACTAAAAACTGATATTAAATATCTTTTTTTTATGGAAAAGAGTGCAATTTGTAAGATTGGTGGTTGTGGTTGAACAGATTGATGTACATTCCCTGTTGTTGAAGAAGTGATGCTCATGTTCACTCAACGATTTGTAATGTCACTAATGTGTTGAAAGTGAGAGCTTTTAATCTTTCACAATGAGCTACTACCGATACCAGCGTTACTAAATTTAACCTTTTGCCAGACTGAAACGGCATTTTTATTTTCAAACATCTATTCTGACAAAAGTGAATGCAAGCCAATATTGTTTTTGTATTAGATAATTTTCTCTTCAAACGTTGTTTTCATATTTTTAGATGGTAATATCAAGGGGTCCCTTACATGTAAATAACCTAAATATTGCTGCCATTAAAAGGGTTGCTTATCTCTAACAAATTTTGTAAACACAAGACACATGAGTAATCAGTATATATATATATATATATATATATATATATATATATATATATATATATGTAAGTGATTACTCAGCTAATTAAATACTACAACAACACAACCAGCTCAGAGGTTGTTGTCGTTGATGATGACCCTAGAAACAAAGAGCTGAGGTGGTATTCACGAGATTTTGTTAACAGCAGTTCTGGTGTTTTTCACAGGTTTGTGTTAATTTCGAGTTTTCTGTGAGTTTCTTTAGCTTGAAAAATTCATTGTAAAACATGTGTAAAGCACTAGTTAAACACCAAATCAAAACTCGTGTTATAAACTTGTGGTTTTCCTAGGGTAAACTTGGAGTTTTGTCACCCAACTAGTTTACAACTAATAAAACACATGTTAAAGTGGAAGAAAACCGAGCCTTGTTTGCTGGGGACTAGCTAAGTGGGTGGGGTTTCATAGAGCACAGCTCCAGATCAGCAGTGTTAGGAAATCTATCAAGAAACACTGGTCTTTGTGTCAGGAAATGAAGTATAGCACAGAGATGTCCCAGCCAAGGTGTGAGGTAGCAGTCACATCATGCAACCATACTATTTCGGTTTGTCTGTTACTTACTAAAATGTCACGTAACTGTTACATTACTTTCCTGGAAGGTTGAGACCTAACCAAAACAGAAAATTATCATAACTTTCTGGTGAGGTTAGGTCAAGATCAAATTAAAACAGATGTTCTGAGTAGGTGAGGTCCAGACCTCACTTGAACAGAACGTTATTGTGACCTCCTGACCAGGGGAGGTCCCCACCTCACCTGAACAGAATGTTGTGATGTTCTGATTATGCCAGGTCTTAACCTTGCTTAGTATGTGTCAACCTAATATAAACAGAATTTTTATTGTGAGATGTCACTGAGACATTCTTATTAAGTGAGGTCACAATATCAGCCTTATAAATAGCTAGCATTATCAGAACGTCACAATGTAACATTGCAATAGTTGGTTGCAGCCACTTTATTGGGAGTCATCAAAAGAATGTTGCTGCAACCTAAAGGCTACATTCCACTATACGGCACTTGCTTGTGGCACCCTGCAAAACTGCAAGTAAATGGCCGCTAACATGTTAGCATCTGGGGGCCGCAAGATTGAATATATGCACCTGCAGCCACTGCTTGCGGCCTCTACTTGCAGCCTCTGCTTGCGGTACCTGCTATAAAGGCATTCCACTTGCTTGCGGCCATCAGACGCAAGCAAATGGCCGCAAACTCGTTTTATACAGTTTGCTTGTAGCCAGGGATATCAACATGTTTGTATCAAATCTGCAAATTGCCTGTGGCACCTTAAAATAGCGGCTACAAATACTACCTACCTTCGTCATTCTACTGGACATTTCATAAGTATCCTGTTCATCATCATGCCATTCATTTAGTTAAGTTAAAAGATTCTATGCAAGTGCCTATTGATTATAAACCTTTTGCAGACATGCATGGTAATATGACCACATTTCAGCGATAACCAAATTGTCACTGTTACCATGGGGTTATTCATCGAATCAGAAATTCAGAATATTTAAAGTTGTATGATAACGTTCTATATGCTGTTTTGAGATAAATGTTTTAGAGAATTTTATTCCATATTTCATAAATGATGAAAATGATATCGATTTTGATTTGATTAACATGGTTTCCACCTCATTTTCAACAAATGTGTTGTCATCTGCCCAACGTCTATACCATTGTACCATTGCTTGACTCGAACCTCGTCATAAGAAATGTGGTGTCTATTACATTGCCATCCCCATATATGACTTACATCACCAGTGGCATTGCCTTAGCCCACTGTCTCTGACATTCCGATGATAGTGCTAGTCAATGAACATGGCATCTGACTCCGTGTCAACATATGCTCATCACGGTATCATTGTGTTCCTACATTGGGAATCAGCATGTTTTATTAGGTATATAGTGACAATACCAGTTTCTCTATTTCCATATTCCACTATACGGTATTGGCTTGCAGCACCATGAGAAACCACAGACAAACGGCCGCTAACCTGCTTGTGGTAGGGTGCCGCAAGGTGGAACATGGGTGTTTGCAGCATCTGCTTGCAGCACCTGCTATTTTGTATAGGATCTCTAAGGTTTGTTTATGGTACCAGATACCAGTATGTTGATATAAAAACTGCAAATTGTTTGTGGTGGCCATAAAGAGCAACGGCAAATGCCACCTACTGCAAAGTGGAATATAGCCTTTATTGCCTATGGCATATATGTTCTTAATTACACCCTTCACAGACAGTAAATAACCAGCTAAACTCAGAATGTGCATTTTACCTGTCAACCCTGGGCTACCCTAGGGGTATAGGTGACGACGAGTTGGCTTTAAGAAGCCCTATGTTGTATGTGCTGGTTGCTATAATGACGTATAATGTCCCATATCAAATTTAAGAAATGTTTATGTCCCTTGATACTATCTTTTCAATCTGATGTTACACATCACAAATACCCATATAGTCCTGTTGAATTTCAGAAATGTCCATGTGGCCCTGTTTATTTTAGGGGTCGTTAACTGATACCCTTTTAATGTTCTGCATTGTCTGTACAGTGTATAAGTAGATGTACCATGGCATACAGACTATTCTTCTCATGAGAGAAGCTTTTTCTCTCTAAGAGGAGAGGATGATATTAATTTACCTAAATGGAGGTTTAATTTAGAAACGATGACTAAAAGGCTCAAGAAATTGCATTAACAAGTGTTCATTTACATTGCATATCTCCAATTGCCAGTTCTTTGTGCTCTGAAAGTGAATATAATTCATCCTGCAATGTATTGTGTTTCTCAGTGAAGTATCAAAATATGTTTTTCTCGTTGTTTCAGTATGCCTTTCAATTCATAAGATGAGATTCAATCTGTTATTAACATAGGTGAATTGGTGAATACTGATTTTCAATGAGATGAGATGTATTTTCCTTTACCTAGTGTTACTACTACTGTGTACTAGGAGCAAGATGCTGCTAGGCTTATGCAATTTGTCAGCAACTAGCCCGGTGTACCAGTGAAAATCCTTAAATTTGCAAACATTTAAGGCCCTATTTTTGGCTTGAAATGATTCAAAATTTTGACTATGTCTGGCAGAGATAGCAAACATCAGGAGTTACTCACCATGTTTTGACTGTTTACCAAAGATCACAAGATGGAATATACCTTCAAAGACTCGCAGTGTTTGATATCCCTAAGATTGTGATTCAAAGATCTTGAGTGTATTATATCAAAGGCTGTATTCCACTATGCAATCTTTGGCTCAAGAAATGTAGAAACTCGTGATCTTTGT
This sequence comes from Lepidonotus clava, assembly GCA_936440205.1. Taxonomy (NCBI): domain Eukaryota; kingdom Metazoa; phylum Annelida; class Polychaeta; order Phyllodocida; family Polynoidae; genus Lepidonotus; species Lepidonotus clava. The sequence goes on along the minus strand of OW387141.1, from coordinate 50,665,700 downwards.
GGTACATGCAACCAGCATACAAATTGGCCAATCACTACCTAAAGAATCACCAATCAGCATGCAATATTTGAATTTATGTACATGTTTATATAAATCGATGCTTATGACAGTAATTATTTCTGGTGGAATCTGCCAATTTTAGTGCTGGTCAGTGGGCCAACTTGGTCATAATTGTCAAGTGAGTTACGGGCTTTAAGGGAATTTAAAACATTATTTGCACGCTGTAGTGTAGAAACCCATGACGTGTGTAGGGAATGAACGACATTGCGACCCCCCCATCCAAAATCTGATACATGACATTGGGACCCACCCCCATCCAGGGCCCCAGTGCAGGTCAGTCATCTCCTCTATAGTAAAATCAGTCTATGCTCTGGCCAGGTCCAGCAAGAGGGCATTCACCTTTGAGTATCAAATACAGCCAATCGTGTATCAGTTTCCAATCTCCACACCACCTGCTGACTCTGACAAAATTTGAAACTTTTAAACTTTCTGAAGATAGAGATAAATCTAGTCTGTCAATAATGCAGGAAAAATGAGAGAACAGAATATTACTGCAAAGTTATATCAAGAGTGTATGCTTGCCTTGGATTGTATTACCTAGTTAGATAAAAACAGAAATACATATCTATTTCCTATTACTTCTGGAACGTGGCATCATTAGCGGCTTGGGGAATGCCCTTATGGATCTTTAATATCCGCAAATAAGAGTGACATTTTGAAAAAGGAAAGGTACCCCGATGTAGCTATTGTATGCATCCATTGTTTGAGGCCTGGGCTCCATCCAGCAGTAGGCTTATACTGCGTGGGCACAGCCTTATCTCTGGTAATGCTATACTTAATACTTTTGATAAGGAAACATAACCATAGAGTGTAGAAAGGATGTATGACACAAGGAGAAACATTACTTGTTACTATAACTATTCTTAGGTATGGCGGGTTTTAATATAAACAGAAATCTCCTCACCTCTGCAAAGGTTACCGAAGGCCTGATGATAACTATACCTATATGTAACGAGGTAATTATGACTGTGGTAATAACAAGGAAAGTTTCATGTCTTTGCATCGATAGCAAATAATGTCCAGACCCGTAGCCAGCTTCTTCCAGAGGGGGTTCATTTTTTGACTAATAGATTATTCAGGGTGGGGGCTTCATTTTTTTGACTAAGAGGGCTAGAATACCTGTTCTTTTTGTTTTTTAGGGACCATAGGGTCATAATTTAGAGGAGGGCTTGTCCAAGAGGGTGGGGGGTTCGTATGGACCCCAAACCCCCATGGGTATGGGCCTGATGTCCGGTGATACTTTTGAACTTAGTTCTTTTTAAACTATCCTGGTTGTTTATAGGGGAAGCTGTTTCAGTATTCTTTCACTGAAAAAGGTATCAAGTAACACTATCACGCAACCTCTATTGAAATGAGATTGAAGAATGCTTTGGGTTTCTTTAAGTACAACCAGTATTAGGTAAAAAGGATATATTCTGGAATATGTGATAATAACGACCCTTCATCCTGATATCATATCAATGTATCATGATGTGGAGTGATATAAACATTTAAACTCTGACGCTACACCTCTTAATAAGAAGAACCGTAGGGGCGTCCGAGGGTGGCAGTACGACACATAGGGGATTTTCACATACTGAGGGCGAAGCCCAAGGTTTGTACAATCCCCCTGGGGCGTACAGCCACCCGAGGATGACCCCTAAGGTTCTTCTTTATTTTATCACCCAAGCATTACTCAAAATATGATAAAACAACTGATAATGCAGAGTAGTACGTACGGCTTGGAAATACGCACCGCTTGCCAGCTGTGCGGGTGATAAAATGCAATAACAGCTACTCATCCACATACCTAAGGATCTAATCTTCACTATGACCATATAATCTCTCTTTCATCACTGTTCTATTACATTTGGGGACACCTATGTCAGAAAGTGTCTTATCAAGTATATCCCACATCAATGATCAGTCACTATATCAATTTTCGCCTTGTCTAAGGAATAATGACGCCTTTTGCATATTTTTTTGTCAATAGTATTGATGCTGCTTCTAACATGGCGAAAATTCATATACCGCAAAGCCTGCAGTTCTTCCTCTGTGCAGCCAAACCCTAGAGATGAAACTAAGTTTTTACTCCTGTGAGGGGGCCTATAGAAAATCACTTTCATGTTACCTAAAATGATGCCTCAGTGCATCTGGGGTCATTGAGCCTATGTGATCATGCGGGATGGTCAATCTGTGTCCTAGCGGGCTGGCCATTTACGGCCTGAAAAACTAGCTTCCAAAGGTTTCCATCCATATATAATAGTAAAGGTTTATGAATTCTCACTCTCTTTCAAATAACTTTAATTTTTAATATACCTTTAATACAAGTGAAAGTTATGTGGAGGTAAACAGCAAAGGGATGTTTGCATCATGTTTACCAAAAATTACAGTAGGTAATACCAGTAAATATGTATTTTGATGAGAAGAATCCTGCAACCAGCCAGTGAATAAAGATCTCATGAATATAAATAAAAGAGTGTAAATAACTTTTAGAGGTGACATTTCCATCAGACTTCCTTGACTTGTTGATGTTGGCTTTAAGTATTTAGTGAACTTACAACCATAGGTCACATCGAAAAAAATTCCAGATAGATTATAATATCATATCAGATTGTGATTTTAGCCTCATATTTAATCCAAGAAAATGAAATAGAACACTATGAGGCGATATCATCACTCAGTCATAATACTTGAGATAAAATGGGAAGAAGTCCCTTTTTGTGTACTCTAAAGGCCATATTTCACATACTGAAAGTGCAGGCCACCGATATTGAGCCTATCCATAGCAACGAAATGGAGATGACCAGTCAGTCATCTCCAATATCTTCAAACGTCTCCTCTTACAGATGCCTGGTCTATCCAAACACATCTGTTTTTTCTTTTGAATCTGTCAGTTTAAGCAAAAAATGGTAACATTTAATGTCCGTCTATTTACTATTAAACAACTTGAAATGTCATCTCTATGCTTTGACTATTTCAGTAAATCTGGGCTTTAGTATTTTTCAGAAATGCATCGCGGACAAGCTTTATTGCGATTTACAAGGTTCATTGAATTTAGACAAGGTGACCAGTATAGCAACAATGTTTTGTCAAAAGAGCCATTACATTCAGTAAGGATATGGAGAAAGTTAAAGTTCACTGAACAACACCAAAATGGACCTATGAAAAGAGAGCCATTACATGATGTAAAGATCATAGAAATTACTACTTTCACTGTAGATCAAGTTCATCCTTCATGGTTAGATAGACAATGAAAATGGCAGTTTTTTTACCTTTCCAAATGAAATGAGAGCTTGTGAATGTATGTACAATTTTCAGCATGAGGGCTTCAGTTTATGCAAAATAACCAGAGAGATGCTAACGAAGTGCGGTTTTTCAATAGCCTGCGTATACTATATCTGATTTATCATACCAGCTTAGGCTGCCCTCCTAACTCTGGGTCTTCTACTTGTAGCCCGTTGGTTGCCTTATACTACAGATTGTACATACTAACTCTGGTCTTCTACTTGTAGCCCGTTGGTTGCCTTATACTACAGACTGTACATACTAACTCTGGTCTTCTACTTGTAGCCCGTTGGTTGCCTTATACTACAGACTGTACAGACTGTACATGCTAACTCTGGTCTTCTACTTGTAGCCCGTTGGTTGCCTTATACTACAGACTGTACATACTAACTCTGGTCTTCTACTTGTAGCCCGTTGGTTGCCTTATACTACAGACTGTACATACTAACTCTGGTCTTCTACTTGTAGCCCGTTGGTTGCCTTATACTACAGACTGTACATACTAACTCTGGTCTTCTATTTGTAGCCCGTTGGTTGCCTTATACTGCAGACTGTAATACTAACTCTGGTCTTTTACTTGTAGCCCGTTGGTTGCCTTATACTACGGACTGTACATACTAACTCTGGTCTTCTACTTGTAGCCCGTTGGTTGTCTTATACTACGGACTGTACATACTAACTCTGGTCCTCTACTTGTAGCCCGTTGGTTGCCTTATACTACAGACTGTACATACTAACTCTGGTCTTCTACTTGTAGCCTGTTTGTTGCCTTATACCACAGACTGTACATACTAACTCTGGGTCTTCTACTTGCAGCCTGTCAGTGCCCACTGCCCCGCTGCCTGGCCTTTCCCGGACGCTGCATCACGTCTGGGGTCTGCTGGAAGTGTAAGCCGTCACAGTTCAGGAAGCGCAGGACGAGGACATCACCAGGAAGGAGAACAGACTCAAACCCGTAGCAAGGGGGGGTGACGTGGAGTATTGGTCAACCCTCAAGCTGGGCCAGTTCCATTTTTTCAAAAACAAATATTTTAGTTTTCCCTCCTTACTTCTTATCTTGGCCCTCTGCTACCCCTATAAAACCTCTTACCCCTACCAACCCTCTACTATCCCTGTAAAAACTCTCTCTTATCATTTACGGCTCTCTGGTGAGCATACCAGATTTGCGACGTGACCAATAACTTTGCCAGATTACATTGTAAGGTTGCTGAATATGTCAACGGCTAATATGTCACTACGCTATGCCCCTAACCTTCACAACCCATAGACAATACCATGGCTTTAACCATTTTAGCTCTAGAAAGTCCACTTTTTGGAAATGATGAAAAGTTCTGGATATGTGCCTGGGACTGACACTGTCACTGGCTGCAGGGAGACCAGACCGACTCTGTCACTGTCACGAGCATGGAAAATGGACTGACACTGTCACCGTCACATACAGAGGCTGACTGAACCAAGTTTTTCAGTATATTGATTGGAGTTTTATATGTATTAATAAAAGGAATACAATTTAAAAAGCCTTTAATGTGATCTGTGAAAAGTCAGTCTGAGATTCAGATGACATTTTAGATTCTAGACTTAGGCCACTTGACTATTTAATGACATTAAATTTTTATTTTCAAAAATGCCTTTGGATTTTCTCTAAAATGGTATGTAGCATATGTGGGGTTCTGTAATATTTCTAATATAAAACTTAGAAATTACCAAATTCTCAGAAATCGAAATGGCCTTGTGAAATGCAAGCTTCAGGGCACTCTTGCCTATTCCAATGTCCTCTGTTGCTGAGGCTGGGAGGTGCTACATGGCATATTTTCAACCTCTATGGTGCAATCAAAGTAGGGAGGTGAATTGGTAAAGTAATCTCAATAAGCTGTAAAGTGATGGTTTGGTAGCTCCCCCGGTGTTAAAACTGTTTCAATTATTTATCACGTGCTGGGTGTGGTCCTAAGTGGTCACTGCTCTCCGATATTACACAACGGTTCATTTCAGTGATTATAATTAAGCCCATCCCAGTTTACACAAACATTAAAGTTTACCATGAAATGTTCTCCAAATTGCCATTTTGCTTATTCTAAGAAGATTGTTGTGTGATACAAAATCAACCAAAGCAATTTAGTTGACATATTGCTTCTAAGAATTGTAAAATGCAGCTTCACATATTGACCTTTTTCCCATAGGAACCAATGTTAAAGCTTGTCAGCCCACCCTATAATGTACAACCCTATTTTTTCCTGAAATACAGCATTTTGAGGGCCTGGAAAATCTACAAAACTGTTGTTTGGTAAAATTTAAGAACTTGTAATGTGGTACCAGTACTTGGGGATATAGAAACATATAGTTATTTCAGTAACCTCAACTCTGGGAGACAAGGATTATTTATTGTGTAATTTTGTCCAACACTTGTCCGAACCCTGTGATATACACCAATATGGGATGGGCTTATTAAGGATAGAGAGGTATTATTTTGGCTTTTTTTTTGCAGTAGTTGAATCTTGCTGTATTAATGATTCAATTCAAAGAATATTTACACTTGAATATGGCCTTCTCATAAGGCTATATAAAGTGTGTTATTTTGTCAAAAAATGAGTGAGTAAATGAACCATACAACAAAAATATGACTTTTGACCTTTATGGTTTTTTTTATACTTAATGTGTAAGGTACTTACTGGAAACTTTGGTTATATGTTTAAAACATTCTTATGTAGGGAACTTTGTTCCAGACATTTTGTATAGGGCCTATTTAGATTTATAGAAAAAAAATGAAAAATAAGGTAAAATAGTAATAGGAAGTTACATTTATTTTCGATAGATTAAAACAAGGATCTAAAAGAAAAACCATGCCCTCCACAGCAATGTTTTTGTATTTCCCTTAAAGTTCCAGAATTCCAGAGAAATTATTGATCAAGATATTGACATTCCAAGAATGATAGTGAAAAATTCAGTATTTTGTATACGTTTTATTACAAATCTATCTATTTGATTAGAATCTTCCCTTTCATTTTATGTATAATACATTAATGAATTAGTAGTATTAAAATAAATGCTGCAATTTGATTAAAAAGATTGTTCATAACTGTATTGGTATCTATAACAATTAAACATGTTTGCAGTTTAAAACTACTTATATTAAATGCTGATTATGCCTGCATGGCCTGAACATTCAGCAGGCAATGGTTGTCAAGGTACTTGCCCCATTGACAATGGGTGAATTTTGGGCTGACTGTCCAGCCAATTGATGCCAAGATGTGGATTGCCCTATAGATCTGGGACACGGGAAACTACACAAAACCCTTAACATCACCTTCTGACAATTCACCTTTTTTTGTATTCTTATAAATTCAGCGAGCTGTAGCTTGGTGGTCCGTCGAATAATCCTCTTGCCGCTGCAAGGGTTGGCACCCACAGCGAGACCCGTCACTGTTGAACAGCGAGTGTTTCCAACTTTCCTAACAGGAGGGTTGGCTCACCTTTTTTAAAAATGTGTTGGGGGCATTTTGGGGTCATTATTTTAGTATTCTGTTTTCATGCAGTAATAGTTGAGCCTGTAAAATATATAGGAAGTAAATGGCGGAAATTTATTTGTCAATAAATTAAATGTATTCAAATTTTGTGCAAAACCATCGCTGTTGCGAGGGTTTGCATTTTCAAAACTTCAAGGATATTGCTGTTACAAGACCCATAAGTAAACCCTTGCTGTTTTGCAGGTTTGGTTATGCAATGGAGCACTGATGGCACATGTGAACCATACTGCCAGTATGTTATAATTATGTTGATTTAAAACACCTGTTTAAACTGAAATACACAATAACAAGTCAACACTCTGAATTTCCCCAAGTTAAAGGAAAAGAAATACAAAGTGAGAATTTCTTGCTCACCAGATCTATAGTGTTATGCAGCTTTAGTTTCTGGAAGATTCTGTAATAACTATTTACTTAAAGGGTTCCTTGCACATACATTTACAAATCGTTATTTTTTGTTTAGAGAAATTACTGTACTGGGGCTTTCAATACTCACTGTGTGACGTCATGGTCAAGGGAATTCCCCCTGAATATAATTTGGATTCCTATGTGTATGAATGATTGCAGATTAATGAACAGCATTGTCAATAATAGCCCAAAATTGGCAAAATATGTACATTTGGTTCTAAAGCACATAATCCTTACTATTATATATTTTAAGATGTGGGATACCGTTTGATGGATGAATAGGGTTCACTAATTAGTAACAGTGTGATGTCACAAACTTGGGGATTTCCCGTACAAATGAAATAGAATGCAAGATTTTTAATGCCCCCCTTATTGTGTCAAAATTGAGATTTTTCTTAATTTTTTGTCCTCAGATACATAATGCTAGATATGATTGACATACTGCACTTATGTCCTTGAAAGGTAATGATCCTGTACTTGTGTGCAAGGTTTCCTTTAAGCTTATCTATGCCACCGTCTTGTTGCTCACCTGTGTCCTTTATTGCATGGGAATATGAGCTGTGAAGCAATGAACTTTCATTTCAATTATGTGTGCAATTATTAATATCTACCTAAATAGGTAATTATTCCTAACTATCAAAGGTTAGCTCTGTAACCGAAACCTTATTCACAGTGAAAGAACTGTATTTATTTACAAGAGAAGTATTAAAGGTTACATAATCAGCAGAATGTAGGTACTTACAACAAAGGTCATGTTCATACTACCCCTCTCTGTACCATGGTCATACCTCCCCAACCTTACATAATAAAAACGAGGATGACTACCAAAAATAATTGTGAAAAACAAAAGTGTAATAAGTATAACTTTAACCCCCCCCATAAAAAAACAGTAAATTGATATTTTAATATTTATGGGTTAGATAGTTGATTGAATGAGTTGAATAACTTTTTGATGTGCTGGATAACTGAGACCGTGCAATCTTGAACTTTTTTTAAAATGTGGGTATCATTTTACAATGTACAGATCTACAATAATTATGGTATTTGTGGGAATTATCTGTCACTTAATCTTTTCTGCACAAAATCTGCGCAAACTATTGTTTCCTTCTTTAACCCAATGGCTAGGATTCTAAATCCTATAGATATGAGTGACACATTACTGTTCGAGAATAATTTTGTGTAAAAATGATTATCAAATGCGTTTGTGTCAGTGACCCATTACACTTACAACTCATATTTCTTAATTGATATTATGTGGTATGAGAATTCATGATTTCTTGTTCGCATCCAGCTGCACATGGCAAAGAGCAAAGATTGCAGCAAAAATGGGCAACACTTGAAACAGTTACACTTACTTCAAAGAAAGATGAGGCCTGTCTCTCCGAACTGTGCCAGCTTCAATGTGCCCACTGAGTCTTGGACACTATGGACTGTAAACAGGAAAATGTCATTACAAATCTGACCTTCACATGTTGGAGTATTGGCAAACAAGAGATTTTCAAATGTATGTATGAACATCTACGTAATAAAGTTGCATAAGACAAACTAGTAATATTTTATCATTATCAAAGTTTCTCCCATCCATAGCCAGTTTTTGAGTTTTACCTGCAGGTTAACCTAGAACAGAATGTATACTGGGTAATTACCCTACTTCTTCTAAAATGATGTCCTTTCGCATGTTGCTGCCTATATACTGAGCTTTCTTCAGATCTTACCAAGAACCAGCAAAATAGGCCATTACCAACCTGTCCATCTGGCTGCTGTTTTTTAAAACTACTTTCAAAAGGACCTGTGGGAACCAGCAAATTGGGTCATGACCCCATTTCTTAGTTCCAGCCTCATCCTCCATGGTGTAGTGGTTAAGACCCTCACCTCCAAACCCAAAGGTTGAGGATTCGAATCCTGGTGAAGCCACTTGTATGCTGACAAAACTCAAGGCTTTAGCATGGAAGTTCTCAAGTATTGACTGTTCTCCACATCTGGCCCTCCGTCACGGTCCAGTGGAGGTAGGACAAACAAACCCATGTGGTGGGCGGAGCGCAACCACCTGATTGGTGGAGGCCCATTACATAATGCTGATTAGGGGCTGAGGGGGTCTCCCATTGGCCAACAATGAAATCAAAACTTTTAATATTGGAAAATATTTATAAAATACAAGGCTTACATTCACAGGCATGATTTATACGTCAATCCAAAGCTAATATTCTGACATATATGACCATGGTTAAAAGATCTTTTTAACTTTTATAGCTAAAACGTTTTAGGTAGTTCAATATTTACATTGCCTCAAAGAAAGAAAAACCATCAGCTTGTCCGACTGGCAATTCTACACACTAGGTGGCTTGGTCAAGAATCTGATTTATTGTACCAATATTTTCAGGTTAATATTGTTTCCTCCCTATAGTTTTTCCAGCCCAAATTTACACTAGTACCTTGTGGACCGCTTGGCAGACTATACCACTAGAATAGCCTAGGTCCGCCATATTGGATTTTTCGTAACTTTTGAAAGTTTGTTTACATTTTGAGTTCTGGTACTTATAACGCCCCAATTTCTTAAAGAATTTACGAGGAGAATGCCCTACATGTGAATATGGGATAATTGAAAATTCAGAATTTTGCATTTCACAATTATCCTTAAATTGCGTGAGCAAGTTTATTTTGAAACCGGAAGTGCAAATCCAATGTCAAGGTCGTGCAGGTATCTACAGTTACGGCACTCTGCACTGAGATCGACCTCCGCATCAGAGTGTGCAGAGAGCGTCGTGCTGCAGAGTGGTAGGCGCGGAACAGGCTATAAATCTTCGTCTAAGTTTTCGTAGATATCTTTATATTTACTGCCTGCCTTATGTCTATGTCACCTCAAGCAATTTGATAAATAATATGTTATCATTGTAAATAGTCTTGACATATATCATTCTCTTTATATGTTACATTACATCGACAAATTATTCGAGGGCCGCACGGCCGCCATTACGGGATTACGCTGTTCTAGTGCTTATGTAGCCAGGCGGAGTAGCGCGAGGTACTAGTGTAGCCCAAATTAGCCTGCAAGTTGCTAAAATACTATCAATCAGCTATCTGTGGTTGGGAGAATAAGCCCATCCCACATAAGGTATTTCCCAGGGTTGGACAAGGGTGGGACAAAATTCACGTATAAAGCATCCTTGTCCCCTAGAGTTAGGCTTACTGAAATAAGCAAGAATTATATTTTTCTAAATCCCCAAGTATTGATAAAACATTATGATTTCTAAAATTTTACCAATTGACAGATTTGCAAGTTTGCCAGCCGATCAAAATGCTGTATTTCAGGGAAATAGGGTCAGATATTATAGGTTGCACGATTGGGCTGATAAGCTTTAACCCTATAGACCCCACTGACTACGAGGATGAATTGCTGGATTTCCCTAGGATTTCCCTGGATTTCCCCCAGAAATCCCTCAGATTTGTTTTAATTAAGAATGATTAAAGGGTTTACCAACCCTAAAATATCAAATTTTAGAAATATGGGTTGAAGCATGGGATAGAGAATTAAATCAGCTTTTAATGATATATTTGCCATTTCAATATGATGAAAATTATTCAGAGTGTTCTCTCTGGAAAAATATGGAAAAATGGCTGTTTTTCCATATATTTCCAGATTGAATGACATTACATCATTAGAAAGGCCTTTGGATTTTCTCTCAAATGGTATGTAGCATACATTGGGTTTTGTAATATTTCTAATAAGAAATTACCAAATTCTCAGAAGTCGCAGTTGCCTTATGAAATACAAGCTTCAGCACTCTTGCTGATTCCAATGTCCTCTGTTGCTGAGGCTGGGAGGTTCTACATAAGCATTTTTCAACTTCTATGGTGCACCCAAAGTAGGGAGGGTGAATTGGCGAAGTGATCTGAGTTAGCTGTAAAGTGATGGTTTGGTAACTCCCCCAGCATAAAAACCGTTGACAGCACTATTCAATAAGTCCATCCCACATTGGGTATATTTCAGGGTTGGACAAGGGTTGGACGAAATAACCATATAAGCCATCCTTGTTTCCAATGGTTGGGGTGACTGAAAAAAGCCAGAATTGTTTATGTTTTTCTATATCCCTTAAATTCCTTGCTTGCCAGCCAATCAAGTTTCTGATTTCAAAATAGGGTCGGACGTTTTAGGTCCGGAAGACAGAATATAATATTGGTTCTTATAGCGAAAGGGCCAATATATAAAGCTAGATTTTACAAATTATAGAGGCACTTTATCAATTAAATTGCTTTGGTTAATCTTGTATTATGCAACTCTTTTTCGGGGAATAAGCATAGAGGCAATTTTGAAAATATTTCCAGGTAAACTTTAAAGTTGACCTTAACTTGGATGGGCTTATAACATATTACATGCTAGGTGTAGGTCGTAAGTGGTGACTGCACTCAGATATTACACAAACTTTCATCTCAGTGATTATAAGGCAATTAAGGATAGATGGTTTTTGTGTGTTTTTCACATTAGTTTGATGTTTTACTGATTCAATTCAATGAATATTATTTTAGACTTGAATATGCCCTCTTCATGAGGCTTTATAGAATATGTTAGTTTGTCAATAATTGAGTGAGTCAATGAATCATAAAAACAAAAATGTGATTTTTAACTTTTATGTTTCTAAAGTTTATACTTAATGTGTAAGGTACTTACTGGATATATGTTTAAAACATTCTTATATAGGGAACTTTGTCTCAGATTTTTTTATATAGGGTCTACTTAGATATTTAGAAAAAATGAAAAAATAAGTTGAAAAAGTAGTAGGAACCCAAGCAAGAATATGACGTTATAATAACGTTGCAGCAACGTTCTGTTAAGACCTGTTTTGGTTCTTGTTACGTTCTTTTGAGGGCACCCAAAAACGTCTTTAGAACCTAACATTGCGACGTCACACTAGAACGTTGTTGTGACGTTATTGTAACGTTATTTTACATTACAATAATGTTATTATAACATTCTTTATTAGTTTGGTCTCAACTTTACCAAAATAGAATGTTATTATAACGTTCTTTTCCAGTAAGTCTAAACCTTACCTAAATTAACGTTATTGGTATGTGTAAATTGGCCAGGTCTCAGACCAATCAAAGAAGTACAGTCGCAGAACATTCTTGTTACGTTGCTGCTTGCCTGGGAAGTAACCAGTTATTTTAGATAAATTAAAAACGAGGACCTAATACAAAATTCTGAGACACTCTTCCCTCGACAAGAATGTTTTTGCATTGCCCGTTAAGTTTCTGAATTCCAGAGAGCCTATTTATCATGATAACAACCTACCAAAAATATAGTGAAAAATTCTGTGTTTCATATCTGTTTCATTACAGATCTTTCCACCATTAAGGCAGTACTAATGCTCTACTTTTGGCCACTGAAAGTAGAGCATCTGCTGCCAAAAGTGGTACATCGGCAACCACTACAAAATCGGCAGGAAAAATTTACCAACATGTTTGTAATTTTCATCGGCAGTGCTGCTGATTATGTAATTAAACATGTTTGCAGTTTAAATACTGATTATGTCTGAATGGCCTTACCATTCAGCAGGCAATGGTTGTCAAGGTACTGGGTGAATCTTTGGCTGACTGTCCAGCCAATTGATGCTAAGATGTGAATTGCCCTATAGATCTGGGACACAAGAAACTACACAAAACCTTAACATTTTCCATCAGGCTCTGGCAGTGCACCTTTTCCTGTATTCTTATAAATTCAATGAGTTGTAGCTCTGATGGTACATGTGAAACACATTGTATAACATCTCATGTAAATTGGAATGCATGATAAGTAAAACTTAGAATTTCCCCAAGTTAAATGAAAAGAAAGACAAAATGAGCATTTTTTGTTGACGAGATCTATAGTGGTATGCAGCTTTAATTTCTAGAAGATTTTGTAATAACTATTTACTTCAGCTTAATTATGCCACCAGCTTGTCTCATACTTGTGTTCCTTATTGTTTCTTTAAATCATGTATCATGTACAATTCTTAATATCTATCTATTAAAATTCTTTTCAGATAACGCTATTCCTAACCATTAAAGGTTAACTCTGTAACTTAAAGTTACACAATCAGCAGAAAACCTCCCATCTCACCCCCCCCCCCCCCTTGGGCTAAAATAAGCATTGGAGTTGTGTAGGAACGAACATAGATTTTCAAAAATGTCAGACTCCCCACCCCCCGTGGTGCGTATGTACATAATGGAAGACCCCTTAGATGGTTTATTAAATGAGCTGTATAACCCTTTGATGTACTGGATTATGGAGGTGCAATCTTTATGTAACATCCTACAGCCGTTTGGAGGAGGTAGGAGCCTTTCGTTTTCAACGTAACATCCTACAACTGTTTTAAAATGTGGGTATCATGTTCTAATGTCCAGACTTACAATACTGTATTCTTATTTGTGGGAATCATCCATCACTTTATCCTTTCTGCACACAATCTGTACAACCTGTTATTTCTTATTTGACCCTATGGCTAGGATTCTAAATCCAATGGATAACAGAGACACATAACTATTCGAGAAGTTTTTTTGTATTTTCTCATCAAATAGGTTTGTGTCAATGACCTATTGTACTTGCTACTGTAGATCATATTTCCTAATTCAGGCAGGGTCAGAACATGATATGAGGATTCTCGATTTCTTTTTACTATCAGCATCTGGCTGCAAATGACCAAAACCAATGACTGCAGCTAAAATGGGCAACACTTGAAACAGAAAGAGGAGTTGTGTCTCTCAGCTGCAATATGCCCAATAAGCCTTTGAAACTATTAACTGTAAACAGGAAAATGTCATTACAAATCTGACCTTCACATGTTGGAGTATTGGCAAATGAGAGATTTTCAAATGTATGTATGAAAATCTCCTTAATAAAGCTGCATAAGACAGGGACTGGCTATACGCGCAATAGTCGCGCACGCGGACGTAGCGTATATAGAATTTCTTATATACGTGGATACAAAGACCGCGCATAAAGATCTGCCTATATACGCGGACATGATGTAAAGTGGGTTATGCTGCATAAAAGTGCCTTTTATGGCTTAACTGTGTAAAAATATTGTAGGTAAGTGTAAAAAGAAAAAAAGGAAAAGGGGGTTCGGGGGCTTAGCCCCCGATTTACAAATGATATAATGATGAAAAAAGGGGGTAAATCCGCGCATATTACAGTGCTTGTATACGCGGCCACAACGTCCGCGCATTTAGGCAAATCTATATGCGCGGAGTTCACACCCGCGTATATAAGGAATTATACAGACGCGGCCATCTGCTGCTATGCCCGCGCGTATAACTCCAGCCCATAAGACAAACTAGTTATGTTTTTATCATTATTAAAGTTTCTCCCAACCACAGACATCCATTCTTTTTTAGTTTTATCTGTAGGTTAGCCTAGAACAGGATGCATGCTAGGTAATAATTTATGCTGACAAAATTCAAGGCTTTAGCATAGAAGTTTTCATGTATTGTACCAATATTTTCAGGTTAACATTGAGTAAAACTAGCAGTCATTATTTTTAAATTGGTATCCATATAGAGGTCTTATTGTTGTTTGAATACATTATAGATGGATTACTAGCAATTACTTATTTCTTTCCTATATAGTTTTCCAGGGGTTTTGCCATTAAAATCAGCCCAAATCAGCCTGGAAGTTGTTAAAATATTGTCAATCAGCTTTCCATGGTTGGGAGAATTGCGAACAAACATGACTTTTTTCACCTAAGCAATAGATATAAAGATGTGTCATAATAAATATCAATTGAAAGCCAAGACTTGTTTAACGTTGCATGACTTTAGAAATATCTTAGCTTTCAATTGACTAGAAAGAATGTTGAAAAACAAAAAGTTGTAAAAGTTTAGCCTGTTGTTTAGTTTGGAACTTGGGAAAAGGGGTGAACAGGACTCAGATATTTTGGGGTTATTGTTGGCCTTGGGGTCTTCATGGTTGGCATTTGAGTAAAAGTGGTAAGAAAGAGAAATAAGCTGGGTCTGGAAGGTTGTTCTGCTCCTAAGTTACATATTTGTGATTGGGTGTTGGGTATCTGATGTACATGCAAGCCTTCCTTGAACACCTGCCCAGACCCTCGTTCCATTGGGATTGTCCTCGGACTAAGAGGTGTTCAATTAGCCTAAGACCATTGGGTGTGTGTCAGGATAAAGCCTGGTCCCCACAGGGCGATTAGTGTGGAAGAATAGGATGGCGACCAACGTGATAATCGATGGTCTAGTCGCCCGACGACTTAGCATACACTGGCGCCGCCATGTCTGGCGATTAAAACATTAGTCGCTGTGGTTTCTGGGCGAAATATTTGACATGTTTAATATTTTTCTCTAATCAGCGGCGATTAGTGCAGTTAATCGTCGGCCAGAGCGACTTATGTCGCCTCTAATTGCCGCCAGTTTGATGGGAAGAGCATCCCAACGTGGCGATTAATTTTATTTTCCACTGGTGATAAGTTAGTTGCCCGACGACGTACTAACTCCTTAATCGGCGGGCGACCAACGTTAATCGCCGTGGTTTAGTCGCCACGTGGGGACCAGGCTTAAGTCCTCGGAAGTAAAGTATTGTCATGATGTTATTTTCCCAAGCAAAAGTCAACAACAGGACCCATATTTTTGTAACTAATTTGGCTGATCAGGGAAAATTTGATTAGGGTCTATGATCAGCGATTTTGTCTTTTGCCAAAATTTAAAGTTTTATTGCAAAATAAGGTCAAAGACGCATTTTTAGGTTAAAACTTATTCATAATAGACAGAATTTCTAATAATGAGACGCTAATAAAAATGTCCATGATTTAGGCCTAGTTATGAAAATATGGGCCCAGGTAGATGGTGCATAATAACAGGGACTTGCATAAACCGGATCACACAACATTCTCTAATCTTTATGAAGGATGTAAACATGTCAGTTTCCTGATTATCATGTCTGTATAGAACATCAAGTCTACAAAGCTGCTGCTGGGTTAGATGTACTCTTCAACATCATATTATATTTTTCAAAGAAGTACTAACAAAGAAACAACTCAAAGTTTGAAATTTTCAGAGGTCTAATAGGCATTCAATTCATAAAGGCCGCTACTGTCAAGAAATAGACATATAAATTACTAATTCTGAATCTGCAGACAGAAGGCGTTTGTATAGGGAAGGATTTATCTTATTACAAATCATCTTTTTACCATAAAGCTCTGTTAGAATTATTCTGTATGGTTCTGTATGGTAATACAAGGCTCCAAACAAGGGAATAGTCTCATGCAGCATCTTCATGATAATTGCCTTGTTATCTTCTTACAAGCAGCAAACCATGTTTGACGCAAAGATTAAAAAATAATAACATCAATAATTCTATTGTTGACATAAACTAATTATGTTCATAAGTAGCAGACATTTGTACAAGGCTGTAATCTCAGATAAATCATTAAATTATCTTTAGTATTAATTACCATTATGATAACTGGAATAACGAAACTGTTACATGAAAATGTACCAAATAACAGACTGACCAAAAAGTATGATTTCATATCATGCTAGGTACAACTCTACTTGCCCGGGATGTGTGCATTGCTGGCCTGTTCTGTTCTGTTCTGCATGCATTTGTCCTGGATTGCCGGGCCGCTTCACACATCAGGGTTTACAGCATTGTATGGTTGTATGTATGGTTTGTATGGTGAGCTGTTCCCCTCTCTGGAGCTATGCTTGAGCCTGAGGAGAACCCGCCACCGGGTGTGATACCCTACTCATTTCGAAGAGTGGCAAGGGGTCTTTTATATGCAATGTCCCATAGGAAGGGCATCACATACAACAGCCGGTGGCCCTGGTGGCCTTTGATGACCCAGTTGTTGTGTACTGGGGTGGACAGCAAGTGAAAACGTTGGTATTGGTGGGACTCGAACCCCCGACCTTCCGATGTCGGAGCGAGGACGATACCTCTGCTCCACTCACCACCTGGAACACACTGCTACAGATTTGACCATGAGTTTTCAGTAGTCAAACATACTTTCAAATCTCAGTTTATGTTTACAGCAATATTCATGTAACTGACATGCTGAAATACACAATGGTAACTCTAATTGTACATTGTCATATCCATAGTTTAACGCCCGCGAAAGGTCCTGCTGTTGAATTGTGGCTATTCTACAAGACTGATTTTAGTTTTGTTCTACAAACTAGATATTTCCATGGATTTTCAGCCCAGCAGGAACATTAAGAGTGCCACCGATAAACAATGTCAATTCTATGTATGCAAAGCGAAAGGTTGTTACCACAAAATGAAGAAGTGTTGAATCTGTGATTGTAAGAATCTTGTTCTTAACAAGCAGCATTCATTTGATTATTCGTTCATGAAGTTGTTTTTCTCCCAAGTGGCACAGACTGTTGTGAAATATCTCAGGAAGTTACATGGACTTGCAAGTTACACCGGTGTGTGGGCGGTCTATTGGTCAGGCTTCATGCACATCCTGTTTAGATTGGTAAGTCAATGTTGAAAAGCTGTTGATTCTGTCTCACACTCTACGAGACAGACAACGATCTGTTCACCAAACAACTTCTGCCACATTGTCAGATTGTCTATTGAGCGACATTATCTTCTAGTCTGGCAGACCCCTATTTCTGGGTGACATCTTATTACAGTGTTTCCGCTGAGAGAAAGGAAACTACATAGTAGAATAGATTATTGTTAACAGCATTACATCACAATGACTGTAGACTAAAGCACTAGTAAAGTTACAACATTTTGACTGCTCGACAGGGGCACTGCAAATGACGTCGCCAACTGAGCTAGAGGCCATGTTGGTGATCAAGTCTTAATTGTTACTATTCATATTACTATGGTTATATTCCCTGCTGCTTGAATGGGGAATGTCGCAACACACACACTCTCTCTCTCACACACACACACACACACACACACACACACACACACACACACACACACAAAACACACAAAACACACACAAACACACACTCACTCCCACACTCCCACACTCCCACACACACTCCCACACACACTCCCACACACACACCACACACTCACTCACACACTAGCACGCACACTAACACACACTCACACACACTCACACACACACAAACTTGCACTCACACACACACTCTCACACTCACACAAACGCACACACACACTTACACACTCACACACTATGACACTCACACACTAGCACTCACACACTCACACACACACTCATACACAAAACACACACAAACACACACTCACAAGCACACTCCCACACTCCCACACACACTCACACACACACTTACACACTCACACACACACACCACACACACACTCACACACTAGCATACAAACTAACACAAACTCATACACACACTATCACACACTATCACACAAACTCACACACACACCCCATTCGCGGGGTGTGTGAGGGGTGGGGACCTCTCACAAAGAGCTCAGCTCGGGAGGTGAGTGGGTACGTGTTTGGGGGAATGGCTGTCAAGCCCCATTCGCAGTGGTGAACGTGGTTTGTCATAGGCCTCTGCGATCTGCGAACGTTGGCAATGCTGGATTACCGTAGCCCTCTGCGACAGGATCCATTGCGAAATTATTCAACATGTTTAATATTTTTTATAAAGATCCTGTGGGATTCAATACAAAATTGCTTGAAAAATCATCACAAGAGACCACACTTCTCAGTGTGTATGCTATACGATTATTTTGCAAGCTTGTGATCATTTTGTCGCACTTGAAATTACTTTCAAATGCATACTATCATTTTTTTGTAGGACTTGGTGATACAAACATCGACCAGGGTGAATGGGGCTTAAGAGGTTGATCAGTGATCGCCAGGACAGCAGTTTGGTCTGGTGAGGGCAGGTGGGAGGGGAAGCATCTGTGTCAGCTGAACCAAGCAACAGGGTGTAATGGTTCAGATAGTGTTGATGATATTTAACAGTCTTCCTGCTTTTAACAGTCACAAGTTGCCCCTCCAATTCCCTTATGTTTCCCAGTGGTGCCCATGTATCTATTTCAATTGGTCACCAGGTTGAATCCACCCTGTAAGGGGCCTTCCACGCAGCAACAAGAACCCAGCAATGAGATAACAAGAGGTCAGCAACAACATTTCTAAATTGTTGCTACCTGTTGCTAAAGGAGTCTTTGTAATTTGTTGTACATGGAATCCCCACTTATATAAGGGAGCCTCCACTTGACGACAAGAATGCAGCAACAGTCCAGCAACAGGTCGGCAACAACCTTTCCGAATTGTTGCTGTTCTGTTGGATTCCACATGGCGACAAATTAAAAAAAGATACATTGACAACACTGTTATACAGAGGAGAATAGCACAATTGCCCACAGGTCCTACTATCAAAATATATCATAGCCTGTGTTGAAGTGCTTCCATTAGATTTACCATGTTTGATTTATTGTGTTGCCCTCAGCAATAGCTAAAGGTTGGATTCCACATGGCAACAAAAACATAGCAAAGGTACATTGCCCATCTATTGCTGAGGGCAACAAAATCAATCAGACATGGTAAATCTAATGAATGCACTTCAACACAGCTATAATATTTCTAAATATTCAGTGAACAATAATTATTGTGTAATTCACCTGTGTTTCCCAGCGTTGCCAATGAAATTTTCTAAGATTGTTGTCACATGGAATCCCCACTTTAGCGATGTAAGTTTTAATGTACAACAAAACAGCAACAATTCAGAAAGGTTGTTGCTGACTGTTGCTCTTCTTTCTGCTGTGTTTTTGTCACCATGTGAAATTCCCACTTGACCCATGAAAATAAAGGGTGGATTCCCGTGGCACCAACTTTTCAATGTTCCATGGCCAACGCTGGAAACCAAGGTGAATTTCACAATCACCCAACTATTATCAAAAATATAATTGCTACATTGAAGAAGTGCTTTCATGTTCTTTACCATGATTCCTTTGTTGCCTTCAGCAACAGCTACACAATGTAAATTTGGTGGGCAACAGGGCAGCAACAATTCACAAAAGCTGTTGCTGACTTGCTGCTAGTCTATGGGTGTGCATTTACACCCGGAAAAGCAGCGCCTAGCGTTGAGGCGTGTCTACTGTATAAAAGCTTAATAAAAAAAAAAAAAAAAAAAATTGTTGCCAAGTGGAATCCATGCTTTACATATCCTAGGTGTTTCTGCTGACACAAAAGAAATCAAACATGGTAAGCATTTCATCACGGGAATAATATTTCTAATTGTTCAGAAGGAAAACAGCCAATTAATCTGTTTTTGCCACTGCTTCCCGGTGTTTTCCCATGGAACTTTGTAAATGTGTCGCCATGTCGAATCCCCAACTTAGGGGGATCACCCTCACTATTAGCGGACTTTAGGTCGGTGGGTGGAGGAGATGCACATCTCTATGACTACGATAACGTTTGGTATTTAATAACCACATCTTCCCCTCAGGCCTATGGACAGAGACTCCTGTTAGCCAAAAAAGCAATATGACCATCAGGACGACCAAAGATCTATATCCTCTATATCCGTATATCATGTTAAACCTTGTATATTGTACACTTCTGTACAGAGTTCTGTTTGTACGACAGAAGTCAGAAGGTGAGGCAGACCAACTAACTTAACTTTTCTATTTTCGTGCACACTATTGTATGATTTTACCAACTTAACTGACTAAACTAACTTAACTCTTGGATTTCATTGTGTTTGTAGAGTCGGACTGTCTGCTGGTGAAGCTATTATACACGGTTTCGATCTATAGACCTATGCACCAAGAAAGGGTGACTTTACAAGTTATGAAAAAATCCATAACCTTCTAGGTAAATGAGCTACAGTATTACTTCATATACCATAGGATTCAGAATGAATTGGTCAATCCACTCAGACTTGTTTTGTTAGATATATCATAGAATGAAAATGTTCTATTTAGAACCAAAAGGGGAAAAACGAAAAAGACTTTTACAATTAAATCATACAATCTGATTTGAGGCTCTATAGAAAGAATGCAATGTTTGTGATATCTGAAAATAAATCTATTAGGCATAATTATGTCTCTATACTTTAAGAATAAAATGATGTATAATATTAGTGCTGTTATGTATATTCATAATTTTATAGTTAAATCTTCAAAAATTCAAAATGGCCAAAAAGTGCAAAAATTGATGATTTCAGAGATTCTCTATGGGGATTCGGTTATAAATGGCTGTAAAAGGATGAAAAAGTCAACCTTTCTTAGAGCATGGGTCTATAATCTGTCTGAATGATATTAGGACAAGTAAACGGACCACCAGAACACATACTCAATTCTATCGATTGTGGAAAAATCTGTGATCTATTGAAAATATATCTTAATGGTTAGGGCATAAAGCGTCAAATGCTTTTCATTGTTTCACTGTAACACTGTTTCCCTTTTTTAAAGGTAATTGTCCTTTGTATATTAAAATGAGGACAAGAGTAGGACAAAAGAAATGAGAAACAATGCAACCGTGACACAGTGAAAGCAACTGACGCTTTATACCCTCATTTCTCTTTGGTTCCAATAGGAAAAATAAGAAGATGTCGAAGAGCTACCAAAGATGTTCTTACCAAACATACCAAATATCTTTTTTTTTTTATAATATTTTATTTGTCGCCTTCAAACATGGCCTGATCTTCCAGACATCACAAAACTACTGAATCTCTGGTATGAAATATCTATGATAATATTACCTTTTTGTTTTAATATGATGAGATTATGTAATATACAATGATATGATATTGATGTCAGTCAATTTTCATATATAACAATCAGGAAAGTAACCGATAATGCCATAAAACATAATATATAATCGATGACTCATACAGCCATCAGTTCTCAGGTAACAAATATAATTTGTTACTAATAGTATGAAGGAATGCATATGTTAAATGTTTGCAAGGGACGTCTCATTCTGCAATGCCTGGTAAAAGTAATTGACTGTAATGCTGCTTAATCGTTTTTAAAAATTCATCTTTACTATCAGTACCTCTTATATTATGTGGTATTGATAGCCATAGTTTTGCCCCTCAATAGAAGGGTGATTTTTCTTACTGACTCATATTTTGGCTTAAAGACCTTGAATTGACTTATTGTCTGATTTCTTGTGATTTTATTCGAGACCTAAGCCATTTCCCCTGATCCTTAAACTGATACATTAAGCAAAGCAAGTGACAATTTCTCCTATATTTTTAGGGTATTAAGTTTTGATCTAATCAACAACTCTGTTCGATGCATATCCAAAGGAGACCTGATTTTATAGACTATCCTCAAGGCCTTATACTGGATTTTTTTTAGCTTTCTCACCTCATTTTTGGCACATGAGTCGATAAGAAAACCACAGTATTCAGAATAAGACAGTATGGTCTGCTTGTAAACTATTAATGCTGTTTCAGTATTGAGACTACTTCTACCCATTCTTGAACCCATTATTTAAGTTTTTTTTGAAATCTAGTTTATTATTCAACCATACTCCCACATTTTGTAGTTAGCATCTTCTTGCAGACTCTCAATCTGACCCACTATTTTGACATCATTGACCGCGTTAGTGTTCATAACCATCAACTCAGTCTTTTGTGTATTCATTTTTATTGAATTATGTGAACACCACTCCAGTGAGGAATGAAATACAGATTGTAATTTCGATTGAAGCCCAGACAATAATGTATCCGAATAAAAAATAACTGCATCATCTGCGAAAAGTAAAATTTTATCCTTATTTGTATTATCGACC
Source organism: Lepidonotus clava (assembly GCA_936440205.1). Taxonomy (NCBI): domain Eukaryota; kingdom Metazoa; phylum Annelida; class Polychaeta; order Phyllodocida; family Polynoidae; genus Lepidonotus; species Lepidonotus clava. Next base: position 50,642,749 of record OW387141.1, on the reverse strand, counting down.
AAGTCATTTGTATATATATATAATAAATGAAGAGCAGTGGGCCGAGGACTGATCCCTGGGTAACACCGTTATAATCTATAGACTCATTTGAGTAACATTTATTAACTTTAGTCATTTGTCTTCTTTGATCCAAGTAGTTTATAAACCATGTTAACGCTGTACCTGAGATACCACCTTGCATCAATTTACTCAGCAAAATGTTATTGGAAACCATATTAAATGCTTTGCTCATGTCAATGACACCTGATAAACGAAGCATCAGTGCACATACAATTAGCTTTCACCGTTTTTGAAAAGATAACTTCTAATAAGTAAACCTTAAGACAAACTAACTGGCTTATAACTAAGACTGTTGTCTTTATTTCTGAAAATACCTCGCAGATGGCGCCCTGGACGTCTTCTTCTTCTTCTTCTTCTTGGGTTCGTAGGTGTGTATTTATACAGCAGGCCTACTGGAGCATATGGCAACTTGGTGACTCGCTCCTGACAGCTTGTTAGGGGTAGGGGTTGTAGGTAGTAGGACGAGAGCGCTCCGAGAGGAGTATTTATATACCGCACCCGAATAGGCTCAGAGATGCGGTTGGAGGTGGTGTGTGTAGTCTGCGATGTGTGTAGTGAGCGTGTTGTTGAGAGTAAAGTTGATCTGTGGGGCTGTAGTATGTTGCAGAAGGAACGGAAGTCGGGTCCACTTCGGGTGTCCAACTGCGTAGTTGTGCTCGGTGTGTGTGTGTTGGTGTGTTGTCCTCAGGGCCCGTGTAGTGTAGAGAGGTCCTCGTCCGGCGGTGTCCGGTGGTGGTCCAACTAGTATGCCTATTTAAAGAAGATGTTCAAACTAAGCACCATCAGTGTGCAGTGCGCTAGCACGTACTCGTGGTCAGTCAGTGTGGGTGTGATGTTTTATTTTAAGGTTGGCATGAAACCGGAGTCTGTTACGGATATTTGACTAAGAATTTGAAAACAAATACGTCGTAGGGCGGCTTCATGTCAACGTCCGTTCTTCGTCCACACACGCCCCAAGTCCCTTGCGTCATGTTGCATTGGGGGGTTAAGCAACTAGAACGCATCTCGACTTCCATGTAGTGTGTGGGAGTACTGAAGAGTTATCTTATTATTCTAGACGTTGTGCAGATGATGACATAACACCCAAAAAGGGCCTGGGCCCATATTTTCGTAACTGAGTCGTGTGATTAAACTAATCAGCTGAAATTTGATTAGTGTTTCATAATGCCTGATACTGTTTGTGCCTTAAGTATTGATATCATTTCAAAATAACATTGAAAAGGGATTGTTAGGTGTAGTTACGTTGACTGACACACAAATAAATATGAATGAGGCCCTTATCAAAACTCACATGATTAGCCTAATCACTGAAATCAGTTACGAAGATATGGGCTCTGGATGCCATATTGGTGATCGATTAGAACCAGTTCTATACATATCTCATAAACATCTTGGTCATTGTGTCTATGCTGAAAATTGTATAAGATAAGCATATGATTTAATAATGAACTACTTCTATCATTTAGAATCAACTCATTCTAGATTGTTTTAATAGCCACGTGGCCATGAGCACATGGTGATCAACAGAATGTGATCACGTGACTACGTCTGCATATAGACCTTGTGCAGACATGGTCACGTTATCACTTTTTGGTGATCACCACGTGGTGATCATGACCATGTGGTTATGAATTTTATCTATAACTATTTGTTTCTGAAGGAAAATAATTGATGGTAGCGTTTTAGTGAGCTTGTTTAAAATAGATTTCTAATGTAAATGTAATCTAGATGTTTTTAATTTTAAATTATAACAATTTTGAATTGATCACCAATATGGCATCCACCCTATTTTGGGGAGATGTGACCTCAAAACGTCTATAGGTGCTACTATTTAACTTGTGATCAAACATCCTATTATTATATGCTAACTGCTGAGATCAGAGGTACGTTACGCTTACGTGAGCTGTATTTTCACCTAAGTCACGAGGTTGACATGCACGCACTTACTTTCAAGTGATATAACTCTGATAATTCATGACTACATATTATCACGACCAATCTGGGCATGCCATTTAAACAATCGGTTTGTTGTTTTGTTATAACAGTAGGATCACGACACATATCAACCTGTGACATCATTGAGGGTCAACGCCCTTAATGTTTTTTTTTTGTTATTAAAGTAGGGTGGAACTGTCTTAATTTCGCTATATTAAGGTTAGGTGACAAATAATCACGCATAAGTCCATCACGAAAGTCAGTGCATTTGAGTAGCAGAACTGAATTTCTCACGGAAAGTTTTGAAACACGATCGGTTGCCACATCAAATGTAAACTAACATGTTTCAGTTGTTACGCACTACATCGAGCGACATATAAGAAAGGAAAGTGTTCTAATAACCTTTTAACATTTTGTGCATCCTTTGTTCTGTAAATATTTGTCTCCATTAGAGTCAGTGTGGGTAACTCCGTCCAGGAAGGTATTTCGGTCCATTTTTTTTTAGATAACCCTAATAAAGTACTTTTACCTTAAAAGATTACCTTTAAATTGTTTTTCGTTTTAATTCCATGTGAATTCTGCTTTTTCCTAATACTATGTTGAGATCCTGCAGCATAATGGAATCCTGATGTCGATTGGTTGGAAATGTCAATGTCATTTCATCCTATGCAAATCCTCCTCGCTGGCCATTTTGTTTATAGGAGACATGATTTGCATAGGTCAATCCACAGTACTGCCCACAATTGTGTAAAGTAGGTTCTCAATACGTTTCAATAATTTACTTTGTCATCTGTAGTTGTACTATATAGAATATAAAAGTTTTTCTAATTTTGATGGAAATTAAGAATTTTTCAAGTAGTTTTAATAAGTGGACATAATTACCCTTAATATATTCAGTGATCACACTCCAAGGGTTACTCCGTCCATGATAGATATTATCAGTGTCTACAACAAGATATCCTTTATCACTTTTGTCTATTAACATATCAAATATGTTAACTTGATGTGCCAAATGCTAACAATATGGGGAAAACATCATTGTTGAATTATTGGATATCATTTCACCCTTTACAGGTTATACTGAACCCTTTTGATACATATAATAAAGGGGAAGTGGTTCTTATAGATAAAGACATCAAATAACAGTAGCATTACCCAAAATTACAAGTGACATTATTATTGAATTGCTTTGTTGAGCATAAACATGCCTTCCCTAGATAATTAAGTTGTAAACTGATTTTACTATTTTTTGGATAAAAGTAGACATTTAATCAGATTTTATAATCCCAAAATCTTGTAGAAGTATGGTATCTGAGACAAACCCAGGCCTATGATAAAATCAAACTATGAGAATAAGCTTACATTTCTTTTTTTTTATAAAAATGATCACATTTGTCTGTTAAACTAATGCTTACCCACGAGAAATCCGTTCTTCCTGGATAGTCAAATGCAAATTGAAGGATTCGGAAGGATTATATACAGCTGTTTCTTGCTAATGATTTAGCACACACGTTGTTCAAACTATTATGCAGCTTTACTTTTGGTAACCTTTGAGAAATTTATATCCATTTCCTTTAAACTCAAGAACGTCCAGAAAATACGTTTCCATTGAATGATTTGATCAGAAATCTATTAACAAGTGGTAAATTGCTTGGAAGTATCAAACAATGTTAGCTATTTTTCTGTAATGGTCAATGTCGTAGGTGTAATGGTCAATGGGTATCCTCCTTCACCAGATCTTATAAAAGGTGGGTGCACGTTTATGCTTAACCACCCTTCTTCCAAATATTTGAATTAAACATATCTAAAAGAGGGCCGTCCATAAATGACGTCATGCGCCCATTCCCTATACATTTCTATAGTAAAAGCTAGATGAAGGGGATGAGGGTCAAAAATGGTCAAAATAGCGTGACGTCATAAGCAGCATAAGCACTAGGCGACTTTCTTAGAGTCAGCAGATGAATTGGTTCTAAAAGTGTCGGTCAACTCTAGATATCGTCGGCAGACTCAAGAATTTAGCACCGATCCGTGGTGGGTATGCCTTATCCAATCAGAGTTGGTTGACAGGTATGCTGATGAGTACACCGACGAGTGTGCCGATCCCTATTAAGCATGTTGATAAATTTACGGCGACGTCGATGCTGATGCTGCTGGCCATTGGTGTTGGCATCATCGTCTATTGGGTATGGGGCTTTATGGACAGCCCCTAACAAGAGAACGTCGCCATGGAGACGAGTTTCATAGGGGGCGACTAAGGGCACTGACCACCAACTGGTGGTGCCCCCTGTCGTAGTTTTCTGTCAAACCCCTTTGACACTCAAAGCAAGAACCAGGGGGTTCTGATGTCCTCCCAGCCTTTCTCTTTTTTGTTAGGGACTTGTACTAAAAGGGAGCCGACAGCAATGTCATTTCCAATTTGACAATCCTTTTTTCTAACTCAAATAACTACAAAAATATAGTCTATGAGTCTAATGTTAGTTATTGATATAGTATGAACACCTGAATTCCAGAAAACCCATGATATCTCTGGTTTAAGACAGCAATGTGTGTAAGCAAACCTATTTTGTCGGCTTCCCAAAATTGAAGATGGACAAGTTTGAGCATCATTTATAAAGTTTCAGCTGGTTTTCACTGTCCCTATTTTACTATGGACTTGAGTCATGGCCATATGTGGTATTTCAATAGGTAAAAGAATTGGCGGGATTTGATCTTATATTGTATTGTGTTTGGCGCTTCTTTAACAAAAAAAGAAAAAAAAAGAAATGTTGTGCATGTGTGCAGAGGTCTGACAAGGAAAATACCCCAAAATGTAAAAAGTTGGCGCATGTTTACCAAAGATCCTCTTGAAACTATAAAATAGCTGACTGTTCTCATTTAAATATATATTTAATTATATATCCCCCTCAATGAATAATGAAGCTTAATTGAGAACCCAAGCGTGCAGAAAAATATAATAATGTATCATGTACAAAATTAGCATTCCAAAATTAACATGACAGCGGGGGGACAGGCTTTAACAACAGGTTTAGCAAGCAACAACTCGCACTGCCACGTCACCTACCGCTTTTAAGGAGTACTATGTGCACAACTATATGCCGTCAACTATAGACCTATTTCATTAAGAGTGTTGCACCCCCTGGTGAAGTAAATTGAACCAATGGTTTAGGTCATATCCAGTAGTTAACCTATATGCTTCACTACATATACATACTATGGGAAATGACCTAAACCATTGGTTCCATTTACTTCACCAGGGGGTGCCACACCCTAATGAAAAAGGTCTATAGTGTGGTGCCTGGCTAGCGTATACACCTGAACCAAGCCTTTTAGTGGGGTATGTTAAGGTCATTCTGTTTTGAGAAATAGTTACAGAGCGAATAAAAGCATCAAATTCCACCTCTGAGGCGTAACAATGAAATCTAGAAAGGGAGTCACCTTGAACTATCAATAGGACAAATGGGTGGGCCAAAAAAACTAAATGGCCGACTTTTGTTTTTTACAACCATATATCTCAGCTCCTAAAATGACTAAAGAGACATGGTGGATGTAAAAGCTGGGAGATTATGAGTCAAGGAATTCAATTCTGAGAAACACCATGATGACTAGACAAGTGGAAATAGTTCCAATGTCAGTTGTTTACAATCTAGAGGGTTCAATGAATAAATTATATTCATCCAATACAATACCACAAATTTCAAAATGTTTGAATTTATTAGCATGATACCTTTGACAGTGACCGCTAGATTCCAAGATATTTCAAAAGAAAAGGATTTAGTCTTTACAAGGATATACCCTTTACTATTTTGTCATTATCATTCCTTTATTTGATTTAGGGGGCCCAAACTTCCAAAATGGTAGACTTTCAGTGAAATAATCTTATATCTCAGCATCTGAAAAGCCTAGAAACACATGGTTAGCTTTCGAATTCGGAGATCTAAGGACATGGCGTACAATTATTTGCCTTTGTAATCTACGCGAGAGATCTTATCCACATGACTAATACATTCGAATAAATAACTTAAATTTCATAGTGGAAACATGGGAGATTATTATGTAATAAAATTGAAAAACAAAACATATAAAAAACATACAAACTTTTTTTATATTTCATTTTGATATGTCATGGTGGCTCCCCTCCTATAATGGATAGTTATGCCTCAGAGGTGCCTTATAAAATATTTGGTTCTTTTATCTACGCTGTAACAAAATTTTGTCAACAGATCCCACTATGACATGGCGAAAGAAATGTTGCCCCAGCTGAAGGTGAATAAGTGACCTGCTGTATTCTCCTTGGACACAACATGAAGGTTGAATATGAAACTTTTCCACAGACGACCAGGATTCTGACCTACCCTCGTTTGGGGCCGTCCATAAATGACGTCATACTAATTTCGACCATTTTGCTCCCACCTTTGGTCATGTTTTTACTAAAAGAATGTATAGGGGCTCGGACACCCCCCCCCCTCTGCCACATGACGTCATTTGTGGAAAGCCCATTTTTGCACTTTTGCAACGGCAAAATTCTTTGAGCAAAGGAAATCTGCTGCGGGCATCTACCACCAAGTAGGTACCACGGCGCTATTATCTGTTTTATATGAAATAACTCAGCAATGATTTGATATGGCCCTGTAATTTTCCAATTTTTCAATTTCAATCAATTTCAGCCGCTCAATGCCTGGCATTCCCTTCATTGCGGGGCAGAATGTAGTAAATCGCTACTAGGGGGCGGTGAGACGGTGGTCACCCCTTAGTGTGACGAGTCGCCACACGGTGGCAGTACAGACATTTAACAACCATTCCGCACTGAAGTTCCCTTTCCCAGATCGGGGAGACCCCCGAAAGTATTGAGAAGACCCTAAAATACCAGCATTTAGACAAGACGTCTGTAAACGCCCACTGTAATGAAAATGTGACTGATTTGTTGGTTTGTATGTAGCTCTCATATAGAGACAAAGCCAAACTGTTTTACCTTCTTCACAGCACAGTTTAGGGCGCTTAATTGAGACGTGGGCAATGTTGACTGCATTAGGCTTAAGGTTAATATATAATAAGATGTATTCATCTATCATAACAATGAAAAAAATCACATGCTATTATGACAGGTAGTATCGATTTGGCTCCCATATTTACATTTGACGAATCTTTCTTGAAATACTGATTTTTGATGAACTTAATCCAAGATGAAAAGTAATCAGGATCATTCATTGCTCATTGTTTTACTTATAAAATCGGACCACCAACTTCACTACAGATCATGCAAATAAGTTATGTTCATTGTTAACTCTCGTATGATACATGGCAGACAATAGGGCAATTTGAAACAATCCATCTAGCTACAGCTTTTTACAGTTTACAGTTTTCTTAGCAGATACTGCTTTAAATGCCAATAAAGGTTTAGGCATTAAGAGTGATTTTGGCAGTGGTTCCTTTAGGGAAAAATCAAACAGATTAGTTAGAGTAGGGTAAACGTCAGTTGCCATTCATAGAAGTCCCTTTGACTCACTCTATCTGGGGGGTCTGCGTTGGAGCTTACATTAGAGACACATTCTCCCTAAGTGGCGAGGTTTGCTGCGGTCTTGGAAAATTGGAAACATTTCGTTATTGCAGCCCTGACTTCTAGTTTCCTGTCTCGCCCAGTAGAATAAAATGGAATCTAGAATCGCCCAGGGAAACATTGACAAACAAACCTTATGTAACCGATTTATTGTGTTTCCTTAAAGGGAGCCAAAACCAATATAATTATTTGACAAAGTTTTCAAAACTCAGATAATTATAGAAATATGTTAGATTGGTCTAGTTAGGGCCAGTGGTAAAGTATTAGCTGTGAAAACTAGCTCAAACCAAAGTAGAACTCCATTAGAGATGGTGATATTGCCTTTTGTAAACAAACCCAATTTTTGCGGATCCTGATTAATTCAGTAAAGCAAGGAAAATATTTTTCAAAATGATTTTCTTCCATGTTTCATGGTGTAGATTTTAACATAGGTCTGTAATTTGAGTTTGGAAAATTTTGTTGAAATTATTGGGTTTGGCTCCCTTTAAGAAAAAAGCATTGTTTTACAAGGATACCTTTCACTGCACAAACTGTTCTAATTCAATAAAACCAAATATTTTTCCATACATTTCTATAATTTTCCTGTTGTTGTAGCATTTCATAAAGAATTCGAACTTTTTCTGGAGCAGTGGATTAGCTATTAAAACAAAAACACTGCATGTGACAAGGAAAAATTGGTAAAACTCTTAACACAAACGACTGGCTGTCATGGTCTATTTGTATGCGGCCGGTCACAGCGCTGCCTTTGGGGGGGCCTCACCAAAATTTGTTTCACAATGCGAGCCACACCGTTGTGCGCCGCGGGTGGTGCATATGCTAGAATCAATTCACACGACATGCTAGAAGTATAGGGAAATGGAGGTTATGGATGGTCACAATATTTTCATGATTTATGATCAATGTGAAAATTTGTGATTATATTACTTGTACGCCAAAAAACGCCCATTCCGCTTGTTGCGTATGTAGTCCATATTATTCAGGCGACGTTGTATACACCCTTTTTATAATATAGGGCCTTAAAGACGTCGCATACATTGTTTCTCTTATGCAGGCGCCGTCGTGTATGTACTGTATAAACTACAACCAAAAGATAATGCCACTGGCACATTATGTATCCAGTCCAACCGGTCACAGTAGCCTGTAGCACAAGCAAGTTATTGAAACAGCGAAAGTTTAAAACACACTCTTATCAATCTTGCTATTTTCAGTTATGAATGCCGTTTGTTATATTGACTTATCCGACTCTTTTGACGTATTAACTGCCATGATTCTCCTCTTGATTTTGGCATTAACAAGAACAAGGACTCCCTTAAAATGATATCTTGATTGAAATTAATGCTTTTATGATGGGTCGTTTTGCGACTGGCTACAGATAATTCTTGCCTAGATTTAGTTTCTAGATTTGGGATAAGCTTTTCCCTCAGCGTAGGAAGTATATCACCGTACTACACAAAACAACCTGAAATTCCAGCAGGAGGAACTCTATATGACAAAACACATTGAGAATCTCTAAATCATCATTATATGTTTTAGTGGCATTCTCCAGACGTTTATGGACAGCGGCGGTCTATTTCCTGCCGAGGTCAGTTAGGGCAGTGGGCGCTATATACTTAACGGGGAGAGCCAGGCGCCCCCCGTGCCCTCGGAGCCATTCAATTAACCTCCCCCCTCCTTTACCACCTCCTTTATCGCCCTCTTGACCAACCGGAAATGTTAATGGAACAATGAAGTGGCGCCCTCTTTGGTCGTGGCGACACACTACATCCGCCGTTGATGGCGCAGCAGGCCTAACCCTCCGTTACCATAGAGACTCCCTGAGGCATATTTCTCCAGGAGATTCGATTGGCTGGCCTTAGTTCTGGCTTGGCATACCCTTTTTTAATACCCAGAATCCTTTTGGTGCCGTGGGTGGAAGGCTCCTCTCGCCTGGGGGCACGATTAGCCTGCCCCCTGGTGGCAAAGGCCAAATGGGCAGCGTTTCTGATGGGCTATAAGTATTGCGCATGTGTCCGATATCACTTGACTTACAAAGTTCTCTCAATCGTCATCAAACATCTCAGGGGAAGAGAGACCCGATGCTGTCCTCGGTAGAACACAACATGACAACCTCCATCATTATGTTCCAGGACATTTAACACGAGTTGGGGAATAAAAAAGGAGGCCGAGGCTCTAAAAATGTATAGATAATTCATTTCAGATATTGGGGCCGAGCACTTAAGAACCATTACTAGAGAGCATAAACAATCAAGACATTGAAACAGTAAGGTCTCCTGGAGAGGATATCCAAATCTTACTTTTCAATCAGCTCTGCTCGACTTTATCTATTAGATATGACCTCAGGTCCTTTCAATTTGCCATGAAACTATAGAACCTCAATAACATCGGATACTGATTTCACTTGATGATGTCCAGAAACAATGTAAATTCTCATTTGTCAACTCTCTCAGCGTCTTATTTCTTTGTCTGACAACTGGTTTATAAATCCGCCTTTTTTCATAACCTACTGGAGAACCAGTACACAGAGTACAAAAAACCTCCATGGGACAGAGAAAAAACGACCTCACTTATAACACTGACACTGATGGAAAACAACCTTCAATATCTCTGCCCAAGAAAGAATATAAGTGTATTAAAACGTTGCAGCAACATTCTGTTAAGTTCTGCTTTGGTTCTTGTTTCTTTATTTTGATGACATTCAATGACGTCTTTGCAACATTTGTTACATTGTGACATTGCCCTGTGACATCGTTGTAACATTCCAGTTATGTGCTTTCACATAGAAATAACATTATCATAACATTCTGTTAGATGAGATCTCAATTTCACTAAAATGCACTGTTATCATAACAATGTCTTGTATGTGAGTCTTCACCCAACCTTAAATAACATAACTGTTACGTCAAAAGTCAACAAGTAACAGGCTGACCAAACAAGTATAATCGCAGAACATATCCGTTACATCACTGCTTGTCTGGGCGGGGTTTCTTCTGTTTATTTGCTACGTGTGCTCATCATCGGCTACAGACATGTCATCTCAAAAAGATCATGCGGGTCAGGGTATACATGGGGTAGTCTTTGCAGTATCTCCATAGTCGGTATTAGGACCTTGTCCCACCTATGTAGACAGGTCACTATATCACCCATCTCCTAATGCTAATTCACTTAGGGATCATTGGTTTGGTGTCTCCATAAGTACATAATACTGGGACAACTACAAAAAAAAAGCACAGGTATAGCCCAAAAGTGAATTATACTGAAAGTGTAACAGTGATATGGTCTTATGGGATTTCCTAGATACTACTCCACTTACTGTTTTCTTTCGTTACGAAACATAGAACACCAGATTTACTTGAGGATACTCTGTGATGCAAACTCCAGTTTAAAACATGTCGGAAACATCAGAAATGGTGTTCAGGAATCCCGAATGAAACACGAGATTAAGACACGACATTGTATTGTATTCATCTGATACAGCGCTCTGAACGTTTAGATTCCGTTCGCTGGGATCTCTATCGCCTCTCGTTTAGGTGTTTATGTAAAGTATACTTGTCTATTTTAAAACTTAGAAAGCCGGTTTTCACTCTCGTGAACAAGAGATAGCAAGCAATCTCAGCGAAATATGAAAAGGTCAAATTGTTTTTCTCTAAACTTTTAGGACAATATTCTGTGCGCCAATTAGATGACGAACGTGGGTTTTTGATGCTGCTATCGCGTGTTTACGTCATGGCCATCAGAGCCAGCTTTATAACAGAGAACTGAGTATTATGTCTAACAGCTTATTGGACTGAGACCGTGGGGGGAGAGGATATTTATTTTTATTGAGAACCAAGCCAAGGAGTGACGTAACAGAGTCCTTTGCCATTCTGTGATGTTCTAATAACGTTCTGTGATGTTATAATAACATCCTTTGACATTCTGTGATGTTCTAATAACGTCATGTGACGTTCTAATAACGCCCTGTGACTTTCTGTGATGTTCTTATAACGTCCTTTGACATTCTGTGATGTTCTAATAATGTTCTGTGATTTTCTGTGATGTTCTTATAACGTTCTGTAAAAATATTCTTATAACGTCCTGTGAAATTCTGTGTTTTTCTAATAATGTCCTGTGACGTCCTCATAACTTTCTTTGACATGCAGCTACGTTATCAGAACGTTTTCCAACGTAATATCCTTGGCTGAGAAGTTTCCCAACAAGGTAAAACCCATTAAAAACACTTGAAATCAAACAGTATCGAGATTGACATTAAACTGGGGATCCCATGTCTCTTTTATTCTTTATGCGGTCTACTATCTAATGTCCATGGAAGCTCCAAACATGTTTCTATCTGGAGGCCAGCACAGTACATGTTAACTAAAGTTGTTATTGCTGACCTGTCATCGTACTGTCACCATTATTTTGACGCCGCTAGGATCCTAAATTATTCAGAGAATATTTCAAGGTTGGTGAAACAACCTTGTTCAACAACCCCTGTTGAATTCCCTGATTGCACCTTGTACCGTTCATTCATATCTACACACACTCCATTACACATGTATATGTTCAGGTAGGGACTTGTCTTTTGACATTGTAAGTAATTTTAAGTAAGGTAGAATAATCAATAATGCTGTGTTTGCAGCCTTATTACTTTAGTATTTGTTACAGTTTTAAGGTGGGTCCCCGATGACTAAACCCAATGGGTATTAACCCTTTCTAGACTCAACGACCAAAGCTTTATATGTGGGTTAAGCCCGTCCCCACAAGGCGTTTATCGTCAACGACAAACCAATATCGGCCGAAAAATTGTAATCATCGGAAAATGTTTATCGTCAGAAAATATTTATTGGCCGATTTTTCAGAAGTTTGCCGAAAATTTTTATTGTTGGGAAAATGTTTTATCATTGGGACGCGATGGATGATGGATTTTGGACGGTGAAGAGGTGTTTATTGTCCAGAAAAAGGCACCAGGCTGTCTGACGATAAAACCAGTTCATCATCAATGTTTTCTCACCATAAAATTAGCCCCGTTTAATATGTTTATCATCAACGATGAAGGGTTATTCTTTGTCAGCCGTTTTTATCGTCGTAAAACAGTTTGGCTTCTATAATAACTTGGTGCCAGACTGTCTACCAGGACCTGACTTCTCTCCTTTATCGTCGACGATTAACCCCAGTGCATCGTTCATAGTTTATTGTCGACTTTTTTCAACAATTGGGATGGGGCTTAAGTCGCCGTGTTTTGAAAGGGCTAACAGATTTAGCCAACCGACTTAGCCTGTTTTCTGCACATGGTCGTTCTGTGGAAACCAAGCTTTGGGCACCCAGCCATTTTTTTTTTTATGTCATACCACTATCACTTCGCAGACACATTTTTTGATCATCCAATTCAACATTTCCACTTTCATTATGAATCACTGGGAGGATCGATAACAATAGCCATCGGATACGTCCGATAATTAGTATGTAGCGGGGCGACTAATGAGTCGCCGGTGAAAACAAAAAATAAGTCCCCAAGTTTCGATACTCTCGCCATCATTCTGCTGGCGACTAAAGATCACATTAGACCTCTTGCCTGGTGACTAGCTGCATTTATTGCCAGTGATATTACACATGTCCATCATTTTGCCACTAAACCACAGCATCTAGTTTTAAAGTCATCAGACAGCATGGCGCCATTGTATGATTACATAATATTATCACAGTTGATCGCTGGGATATTAACAACAATAACCGCTAAAGTGGTTACCGGCTTACACCTCCAAACTATTTTTCAGTAACCTCTTTGACCATCAACGAAAAGCATTGCTCCCAGAACAGGTTAGAAGTTTCATCTCCGGTTACTAGATGTTAAAACTCAATTGGAAAGATCCTGATAAGTGGTTCATGTTACTGAAATCAGAGACGAGTAATTTCAGACTCCTGCACATGTCGAGGCGTCGTGGGCGCGTTGAGTTACCTGCATGGGATACCAGTGGAGGTACAGTCGTAAATACCAGAGGTCGACTCATGTTTGACATGCAATCTCAGTGCCTCAGTAATTTTACTGATCCACACTCAAAATGACATACAGGATTTCAAAAACTCTGGAATGTCTCGAAATGTATCAAGTCAAATGATATTTGCCCTTTGCAACAGAGACAATTGGTAATAAAATACGTATGTACATACTTGTGTATGTACATGTATATATAAATCATATATATATATATATATATATAATTATACCTAGTCTTTTAAAGGTATGAACCCTTAACTGATAACTATCTCTTGGTTTTATAACATTCATTTCTTTAAGTTACTTTATTGCATCTGAGAGCATACAAGTAGGCCATTTGATTACCTGAATTGACCAGTGTTTCGTTTCAAATGTATTTTATAAGGCGAAGGTTTTATAAGAACACAGGTATGTAATGCATGATAACTGTTATCATGATATCTAGTCACGACGTGTGAGTCATGCGAGACAACCGCAAATCTGGTCAGCCACAGCATCATGTCTGGTCATCCTTTTACAGAGAATGTGAAGGTAATTGTTTCTTCGAATTATCTTTCAGGTAATATCCTATCCATTTTCTGAGATATGTGTGGGTTTTGTTCTGACTAACACAGGCGTCTCCCCCCCCCCCCACCAATATCACCCCACTGAAGATTATGTAAAATAGTGTTATGGAATAAAGCCTATTAACGAATCTAAAGTCTGGGACAATTATCAAACTCAAACTGAAAGATGTATTGAAAGCTTATAATTTGATTGAATGTACCAGAAAATGCATTGTTACTTTGAACACGGTCAAATAATAGCCTCATAAAGTGAATTAATGGTTGTAATTCTATCTATATTGCTTAATCATCTTTAAATCAACCATGTCGCCTTCGTCGCTTTGGTGCAGGAGTTTACCAACAGCTATTTTGCATCAATTCCCTATGTTCGTTTAACACTATTGGAACTCACCTGTCTATGTTCAGTGGTGTACCCGGGGGGGGGGGGGGCTGAGGTATAATAATGAAACTACAAATATAGGGAATTCTTTCAAAATAACTATGTGTACCCCCCTTAATTTTGTAACGACTCACAGTACAAACTAAATAACATTAAGTGGTTCCCCATTCAGATAACAATAATACCAACACTCTTGTTCAGGCCCTTCAAACTTTCAGGGTAAGCCTTCAGATTTGGGGCAAGAACACCCCACAAAATAGTAATCTTCTGGCTTTACCTCTCTGCAGTTGTTTACATTTGTCAAAGTGATTTTAGTTCAATCTAACATGTGATAAATTTAAGATTATCACCAAGTATGCTCTTGGAGACTTTTCCATCCCAACGAAGATTTAATCAATATTTTGCCTAAAAAACAAATTTCACCACATAAATTAGTCGGGTCTGGTCACCAGCCTATTCAGTGACTATGGGTACAATAATGAAATGGGAAAGAGGTCTTGTCAAAATAAGCTCAGAATGCACTTTTAAGAGTGAAAGGTGAATTAATGAAAATATACCACTTTAGTGAAAAGTGTCAGAGACAAACTGTCAGCGGCAGCTAATGGAAAAAACAGCAGGAGCCTGTTCATACAAACCCCTGAGATGGACTTCATGCAGGGGTTTCATGGCTAGAACTACTCTGCCCACTGGGGATTCCTTTCACTGCTTATCCGCCTACACAGGGTGTTTTTTAAAGCCAATGAGAGTGACCGGAACTAGTTGTTTTTCTACCGGAACTACATTGGACTCCACTCTATGAAGATCTTTTAGTTTAAAATGGATAAGTTTCCACAAGCAACATTTCCATGTGTACTGCTTTAAGCCGCGTCCCCACATGGCGACTAAACCCCGGCGATTAGTTGTATATAGTGGACCAAAGTACCAAGTCTGTCCCTTACCTGGCGACTTGCCCCCAGTGGCTTCTGTGAGGACAGATTGTGCTGGTTCCTGATGTTTTCTGTTAATCATTACACAGACATGTATGGTTTGATATGCCAGCATTTATCCCAAAATAGCCTATTGGCACTTGCTCCCTCATCGTGTTCATTACTGTCATTTAACAGGTGTGGCTTGGGTAAATATTGGAATCAACGCTATTTTAATAAGTATTGTAATAATGAATAAATACATATAACCAACTGAGAAGGGATCTGCGAGGGAAGTTAGCGCCCCGAGCCCGGGCCCTGATATCAGCCTCAGGGTCCAGGGGAGGGCTGCTTACCCCCCATGGACTCCCATTGAGGTTGGTTATGGGTTTATTATACCTCAAACAGTGTTTCCACCATGTCCATGCGTTTTCCATGCGTTTTTTCATGCACTTTTTCAATGTGAAAAGCTGTTTTGGTCTATATCCTAAAAATGTACACATAGATTTATATATACAATTCGAGAACATTGCATTATTTAGTAATAGTAATGTGTTGAACAACAAATATGTACGCACTATGTTTTCAAGGTGATTCACGCAATTTACGGTGTGAAAACCAAGCTTAAGTTGCCTGGCTACTTGTTATACCAGGGTGACGTGATGCCTGGCGACTAAACAACTAATTGCCGTGGTTTCTGGGTGAAATATTGGACATGTTTAATTCCCCCCCCCCGAAATTACCGGCAATTAGGGGACTAATGTGTCTTCTAGTCGCCAGCCCATTTATACCAAGAGTGTCCCAACCTGGATACTAATATTTTAGTCGCCAGTTAGTCCAGCACCCAATATCCTTGGTCGCAGTTGAAAGGTACTAATTGCTGGAGTTTAGTTGCCATGTGGGGACCCGGCTTTATTTAAAGCTGGTTTCCACAGAACGACCAAGTCCAGACAATGTGTTTAGTTGGCCAACTAAATGTGTTGTTTTCCAGCCACAGCAACCAATGCCTATATCAATAAGCCCATCCCACGTTAGGTATATCCCAGGGTTGGACAAGGGTTGGACAAAATTACAGTATAATCCATCCTTGTCTCTGAGATCGCGGATTACTGGAATAACTAAGAACTATGTTTTTCTATTTCACCAAGTACTGATAAAACATTATGATTTCTTAAATTTTACCAATTGACAGATTTGTAGGTTTGCCAGCCAATCAAAATGCTGCATTTTAGGGAAAATAGGGTTGGACATTATAGGTTGGGCTGACAGGCTTTAACATTGGTTCCTATGGGAAAAAAGCCAATATTTAAAGCTGCATTTTACAAATTTTAGGAGCAATTTCACAACCAAACCACCTTGGTCCATTTCGTTTCACACTTCTATCTTTGGCGATTAAATTAGAAAGAAATTGCTATGTAATTTCATGGTAAAATTTAATGTTCATGTAAACTGGGATGGGCTTATTAGCTATAATTGTCAATGCTTGAAAGGGTTAACACCCGTCGGGCTTAATCAGCGGCACTTGGTCGTTTTGTGGAAACCTGTCTAAAGGCGGTCCCCATGTGGCGACTAAACCACAGCGATTAGTGCATATTGCCGCCGACCAAGGAAGAAATATTGGTCGCTGGGTGATTGACTAGTTGCCGTACAACTAAAAAAATAATCTCCGCATTGGGATGCTCTTGATATCAAACTGACGGCGACTAGAGGACCCACAAGTCACCCTACCCGCCGATTAACTGCCTTAATCGCCGGCGACTAGAGAGAAATATTAAACATGTCGAATATTTCGCCCAAAAACCACGGCGACTAGTGATTTGGTCGCCAGACATCACGGCGCCCTTGTATGCTAAATCGTCGGACGACTAAACCAGCAAATATCACGTTGGTCGCCGTCGAATTTTAACAAACTAATCGCCCTGTGGGGACCAGGCTTAAACCACGGCGATAAGTGCATATTGCCGGCGACCAAGGAAGAAATATTGGTCGCTGGGCGATTGACTAGTCGCCGTACAACTAAAAAATTAATCTCCGCATTGGGATGCTCTTGCTATAAATCTGCTGACGACTAGAGGACACTTTCGTCGGTGGTCATAGGAAAATATTAAACATGTCAAATATTTCACCCAGAAACCACGGCGACTAGTGGTTTAGTCGCCATACATCATAGCACCCTTGGGTGATAAGTTGCCCGGGTGACCAAATTACTGAAAATGACGTTGGTTGCCGTTGATTTTTTCAAACTAGTCACCCTGTGGGGACCAGGCTTTAAGAGAGGGGCTCCACTCTCATGGAGGATCTCAATGTCAGAAGCCAACTCCTCCGTGAAAGGAGGTTTTAATCTTGTTTTATATGTTTATAGGTATTCTGTGCTATTTGGCAGATTATTTTCGTAATAAATAAATGTAACCTCTGATGAGGCTGACACAGGAAGAGGAGATATTACTTTGAAATTACAGAAGATATTCAGTGTGGGGGAGAGGCATTGTTTTAATAATAATGCATCAATGTACAACGCCAGTAACTTTCTCTGCTCCAGGGTACCGGCATGGTGTGCTGATATTTTGTTCATCCCCTAGGTCTGCGTTCCAGATTTCATATCAGCCTATGACTTGTTTCTAACTAATTATTCTGAATTTGAACACGACTGGGTTTCATAGTTCAGCCTGAAGTACATATTTTACTATTCCTATGAATCCCGCTTGAACTGACGTACCTCATATTATGTTTAGTTGTTGACTATATTTTTCAGTGTCCCTTATTAAGACTTTTTCAATACCGTTCTAGTTCTCCTTTTACACTGACACTTTGTTTTCTTTTGTGCTGATCTGTTGTGCTGTTTACCATCTCGCAAACATAGACAGGGGATCCTTTACATCAGGGCGTGTATTGCAGAAATGTTTCCTCTGTCTATTAATACGTTACCTAATCCTGCTTTTTGCATCCTATAAAGTCTGAAGACTTAATAAATTGCCCAAGGAATCTGGTGCAATCGCCGTGACTCGTCGTAGCCAGAAGTCCTTTGAGAAAGCCTATCTTCTACATCTACACGGCAAAGTGGGAAGGTCGCAACGAAAACAATCTCAAAGTATTTCTCAGACGATATTTCCAAATGTTTTATCCCAGACCTTTCAACACGGTTTGACAAAAATAAATCTATGTTCTGCATTAACGTCTCACCTTCACAAGTCCGTGGATTATACGTCCATTTTGTAATAGTTCACAGCTCTCGGCTCAATGAGATGAAATCTGTCATCCTCAGAGCTCTTGACATTTCCACTGCGGAGAGAAGGATACATAAATGCAACTGATCGAGTAAATGAAATTTGATAAATTGTGAAGGACAAAAACATATTGACAGATACTGATTCGTGATAGATAATATTCAGCATTAAATGATTGGCATAATAAATGAAGAAAACTGAAATGTTGTGTTATTTTTTTGCTAATCAACGAAACATACACATGTTAGACAAAGCCTAAAACCCCATACCCGCTAGGCAATTTGGGTCTTGGCAATCGTATTTTCCCCTGATCGCCTGTCAGTATGCATGGTGTATTAAAATACATGTTTGATCAGAATGGTTGGGAAAATAGCCCAATGATTCGCCCAACAATTTTATCATACATGTTCATTTTAATATAGCATACTGACGGGCGACGAGGCCCAAATCGCCTAGTGGGTATGGGGCTTGACACATACACACTCACACACAAACACACACTCACACACACTCCCTCACACTCACACAAGGACACTCGTACACAAACTCACACATACACACATGGGAACACACATGTACACATGGACATAGAATCACACACACGCACATGCGCGTGTGTCCACACACAAACCCACATAAACACAAAACATTCATCGGCCTGCATTTTGGACAACGCTACCTTAGATGCAATTAAGAAGCAAACATTTAAATAGGGAGGAATTTCGTAAGCACCATAACCTCATCACTCTTCATTTTACTAAAGAATTGATTCTCATTTCATTTGCGAAACAGGCTTCTTGACATTCGACCGCTAACCAAAACAAATCTCATTGAGGACGCGTTCTTCAGGAGATTTTAATCAAACGGCACGACAAAGACGGCTATTTCAGACGTTTTTCGCCCTCCTCCACTGGAAAAGAAAGTTGGAAATTAGTCTTCTTCCAAAGAGCACGGTTTTAGGTCCAAAGATGAACACATTACAAGGGTTTGCTTCCGATGACGTGCATGCAAAAAAGTCTAGACTGATCTTAATTACAAAAAAAGAAGAATGGAAATAATAAAGCCCTTAATTGCCCTCCTTGCGAGGATTCATAAAAAAATTACAGATTTGAGTATTTGTTAACAAGGTTTTACAGGAGTGTTTTACATTGAATATTGCAATTACGTGGTTAATAAGAGTACGGGTATCGTTCCTTGGAGATGACACTCAAATAAACTCGGGTTGGGTTACAAAATAAAACCGTGCGACCGATGAGTAGGAAAGTTGGGTCAATTCTTTTCTTATCTCAGATTGCCAGGCCTGTTTATGAATCCAGAGTCAGGGCCTCACGAAGGACCAGGCTATTTGCATATCCAGAATCAGGGCACTGTGGTAATCCAGGCTATGTATCCAGAATCAGGCCCAGCCAAGGTGCGACGTAACGGTCACGTTATGCAACCATACTTTTTAGGTTTGTAAGTTACTTACTAAAATGTCGCTGAGGTTGAGACCTAACCAAAACAGAATGGGATCATAACGTTCTGGTGAGGTTAGGTCAAGATAAAATTAAAATAGAATGTCAATGTGACATTCTGATTAGGTGAGGTCTAGACCTGACATAAACAGAAAGTTGTGACTGCCTGACCAGGGGAGGTCCCAACCTCTTAATAAATTAAAGTCAAGCTGTTTCTCATTTATGCTGCCTCAATTATGATATTGTGAACCTTGTCAGGTCGGATCATGGGGTGTGAACCAGGCCTTAACCATTACCATGGCCTGTGGCCCATCAAAAGGCCTCCATCGCTGCTGGGAGGAATGGATTCATTCTCGTGAGAGTAGCCCTCAGACTGTGTAAACCAGGCTTCGACTACAAAATGAGGGGGAAAGCAGCATGTGTGCACAAACGCCCATTGTTATGACAAATAGCTTATATGCTAAGTAAATATACCTCCTACTTTACGGTAATCCTGTATCTGCCCCTGTCTGTGGCTTCTTTTTAAAGAGAATATTGCTTAAAGAGTAGTTGCTGTGAGTCAAGCTACCAATGGATGACCAATGGATGACCAACAAGGGACCGACAAAAGACCTACATATTACCAGCAGATGACCTAAGAATGACTTATGGATGACCTACGGATGACCTACAGATGATCTACGGGTGACCTACAGATGCCCTACAGATGACATATGGATGCCCTACAGATGCCCTACAGATGCCTGACGGATGAACTACGGATGACCTACGGATGAACTACAGATGACCTACGGATGAACTACAGATGACCTACAGATGACATATGGATGCCCTACAGATGCCCTACAGATGCCTGACGGATGAACTACGGATGACCTACGGATGAACTACAGATGACCTGTGGATGATCTACAGATGACCAACAGATGACCTATGAATGACCTATGGATGATCTATGGATGACCTACAGATGACCTACGGATGACCTATGGATGACCTAAGGATGACCTAATGATGACCTTCAGATGACCTTCAGATGACCTGTGGATGAGCTACAGATGACATACCGACCTCCTGGCGACAACTTGACAACGATTGGGGAATGTCGTAAGTGACATCATTTCTGGGTAATAGTAAGGGTTCCATGTTACATTATCAACACCCTTCCAGACCTTAAATCCACATCAAATATTGCCCTATACCAAGAGACTACAGTTGCTTTGATGTCTGTATTATTTGTAACTAACATGAGCATTGTATTGTGTAAGCATATCGGGAAAATGTTGAATAATTAACTGTGAGGAAAAGAAAATGCATTGTTATTGTTCTGATTAGATTATACTCTAATCTTTTGTCCCTTGACAACTCAACACAATGGATCTGGGGCTCTGTGTACGCTACATTTATTTGAGTATCTCAAGTGGCTTACGAGAAACTAACAATGGTAATTTCTGAAAGCATACGTTTTCAGTGTCTCTCTGTGTCCGCCATTCAAATATAAACACTTGATAAATCGACCCAAAACACATTTCCGTCCGGTTAACTTGAGGTGATGCATTGTGTCCACCAGGTGTCCCTTCCGGCAGGCGTGCCCCTCCTAACGTGCCCGTTTAGACCACCGGAAACGGCCAGGACGCGCACTGGTTTCCGCCTTTCTGTTTAATGGCACTGCTATCCCGGGGGACCCAGCACAATGAAAAGGTCCCCTGATAGTATTGTAGTTGGCCGAGTCCAGGGCTGGCGTAAAACTACGGGGAACTCAAGTGGAAGGAGCGGATAAGAACCCGCTGTTTTTGTTCTAGGAGCATTAGGCAGACCGTTGTTATCCTGGCTGAGGTGTTATTTACAGGAGGACGCTTAAACGGAAGGTTAAAAGTGTCACTCCGTCTTGATGCAGAAAATCTGCCTTTTTTAAATCAAATAAAAACTTCATTGTGGTCTTCCTATCGCCATTTTCACTGTTGGTGTCTCCGGTCTTTCTATTAAGACCAGGTCTTTCCATTAAATAACATTTGTAGAGAAGTAAAATTCATTTAGATTTACTCTTTTTAAATAAGTTCATGAGCGTTTGAGGCAGGGTATAATAAATAATCATGTCAGCCATATTTACACTGTTAAATCAAGTGTTTAGAACCTAAACACTTTCCCAAACACTTCTGCTCATCCAGTTTTGGAACACTTTATTTACCTTAATATGTTTAGAGTTATTGGTCATTAGGGTTAAGTGATTAGAAATTTGTGATGTTTAGGTGTTTACCTTAAAGCGCTTAGGTCTTCAATGTGTTTGTAGTCTAAATAAGTAGGATTTAGTTGATGTTTAGCAAATACTTTATAGCTTCAAAGTATTTAGACTGTATAGCAATGAAGTCAATAAAACCAATTTCTTTGGAAATCTTCACTGATGTTATCCTGGAATGTTATGTACCTACAATTCAGAGAGGAAAACATGTTTCCTGAACTCAATTGATCAACAAAGAGGTAAAGTTCAAGCCTAGAGTTAAATCTCTTTCAATATTATTATGTATGGGGAAAAGCAGAATTGAACTGAGATAGGGCTTAGATACCTCTAGAGAGTCCCAGAACCGTTTGATCCATACCCTAGTCCCTATGTCTATATGCATATGGAAAAGGTGTCCAAACAAAGTACATGTTCAATTCTGCGAACAAGATAATTTTCCTTAAACTCAAAATACTTCTTAATAATTCCATATACACCCTTCAATTTAATGGTGCCACCCACTCTTGGCAGAAATGTGAACCCTGGTGAGGGTAGTGCTGTCCAGTTCAGTCTGCAGCACTGGCCTCTAGGCCTGGTGCAGAGTCCAGTGAGAAATGGTACCCACTCAGGTGGTCAAGGGTCTGTACTTGTAATCAGTGTATAGAATTTATATATGACAGAGGGGTGGGAGAGGGGTTAGTTGTGGTTGTTCACACCAATTCAAATCCACAGCCCAGGGCCCCTAAACACCCTCTCAAGCTGAGGTTCAAAACAATCTCTATTGGTGAGTACCTGTAATTGACTTGTTTTTATAGTTGATCTCTTTTCAGAATAAAATTCAGTTTGGCTGAAAGATTCCTTAATGGTTCTAAAATGCATCTTGTATCATGAAATTAAGTTACTTGTAGCAAAGAACAAATATTTGTGCATGCCAATATGTGTGCTTAAAATGGCAAATTTGCTTTCTTGTTAGTGTTTTGGTAAGATATAGAAAAAAAGTTCTAAATGGTCCCTCTATAAGCCTATGTGCAGCGGAGTGACCCAGTGAGGGGACTCCCACCACCTTGGTCTGGGGCTCAGCAGTACTGCAGCTTCGTGAGAAGGGTGTATACACTCTACAGTACCTAGAAAATTCCCAATTCTTTTTATAATGAACTTATATCAACATTCAGAAGAAATCTCTAAGTACAACAGAGCATTGGCATACACTGTCACCTGGTGGAGTACAGTTTAACTACACACATGGTAAATGAAGGTAGCTCTGGCCATGCAGTTGGTCAGCCATATTCAGGGCCTAATCTTGGATTTTCCCTCCTCGGATCAATGTGTCCCCTGGTTACTTTTAAACCAAACTTTTGTTTAGAGCACCATAAGTTTATATTTTGCATATTCTTAACTGTGGTTTTATGTCTTTAGATTCTAAGCATATCTTATCCAATATGTTTAGAAGTAGAAAGTGTTTAGGTTTAAAACACCTGCAATTTCACATATTTAAATTCTAAACATATCTAATCCATCTATGATTAGAATTTATGAGTGTTTAGCTTTTAAATACATAAGATTTCTTGTGTTTAGATTCTAAACATGTGTAACATCTTAACATGTTTAAATTCTAAATATCACTTTTACAGTGTAGTGAGGATAAATTTAGTGAAATCTTGGCAGCCTGAAAAATGTGTACTTTTTAGATCCAGAACAGTATACGCCCTTCATCATCAAGTAACAAATATTTGAGTTTTTGAAATAAATGTGTTTTTTTTATCATTTAATCTGCCACCTCTGCAATCCATGGTTCGAGAAGTCCTTTTCCAAAGAGCACACCTTTAGGAACATCTTAACATTTAGGCCTGTGTGCCCCTGGATTTTCCATCCACTGCGATTAAAGTCTTTTTTTATTGAATCAAAACTATATCACTTATATTAAATTGAATCTTTATCGGAACATTTCATTTAGGTGTAGAGGAGCTATGGATCGTGGCCCCCCGCTGATGGTACATTTATGGAGCCGGCCCCGATGTGTTAGGTACAAGGCGTCTATGGGAGGGTCCACTGCGCAAACTCGTAAAAAAGGTGTATAGAGGATTCTTCTTGTTAGTTCGGAGCCAATTGATCATTTGCCCCGTAGTTGAATTTCACATCAATGCGACTTGACATAACGGACTTTATTATCCATAAATAAGGGTTTTGTTATTGACCTTCACAATTATGCTAGTTTTTATGATATGTGCATGTAAAATTAGATATTTATATACCACCAATGCATTAATATCCAAACAGAATGATTTAAAATGATTTATCACCCGCACGGCTGGCGAGCGGTGCATATTGGGGATTGGCCGTATTGCCAGGTGGTACTACGGCTCCGTAACACCAGTTGTTTTACCATATTTTGACTAATGATTGGGCGATAAAATAAAGAAGGACCTTTGGGGTCATTTTCGGGTGGCCGTACAACCCATGGGGATTGTACAAACCTCAGGCTTTGCCCTCCGTATGTGATGATCCCCTATTGGCCGTACGGCCACCTCTGACAACCCCCGAGGTCCTTCTTGTTATAGTATCTCGTTAGAGTATTTTTTGTAGCAGTTGCTTTTCATACAACCTTTTCACAACGTCATTTATATTTTCCGTCGAGTAATCATATTCCTTAATGCTAGATTCTAGTTGTTCTGATGAAGACTTCGCTGTACAGGTGTTATTCCTGAGATAGACACACCCCATTGAAACACAAACTTAAGCCTGGCGTGTTGAATTCGTCGTCTCCAAAATCACTGGGCAATGTCTGGGATCATAATATCTCATCGACGGTATCCTGAACAGGAAAACAGCCTGGCCGTCGACGAAATGCAAACTCTAACCAAATTAGTCTGTCCGTGTCGGCGCCCCCTTTTTGTACTGGCGGCAGTCTCAATGTGATAAGATGCTGTAGATTTCGGTCATGCACGTTTATCAAGATGCTGTTGTGATATGGGTTCTGTTTGTTATGGCCAATGGCCAGTTGCACAATACCCATCGTTGCTTTTCGTAAGCAACTTTGCACATTATCATGCTCAAAATAAACCTATTTAGAATGCTGTAAATAAGCTGTATTCTTTATAGGATATATTCCTACAGTGTCCCTTCATATAGTAATTTACAAAATTCAATTTGATTAAGTAGATACGAAGTTATTGAGGTTTTGCAGCAAAGACTTCTTAACAAAGATACCTTTCTTAGGATATCTTTCTTAAAGTTTTCTTAAAGTTGTTATGATAGGTCATTGTGCAACGGGCCACAGCTTATAGGGAGGGCATAACCTACACCAAGTACTTGGTATCGCGTTTGAGAAAGAAAGTATTTATACAGTCTTACTTTTTTGGTTGTGGGAATTAACTGTTAGGTCTTCATGAACACGAGAACATACATACGTGTTGGAATGTGACGTCTTTCTCAATGGGTTACAATATTCTAACCAGTTACAGAATATGACGATATATAGAATGATTTTCAGAAATATGTGGATCCGTCCCCATAAAGCAATAGTTTCTGTCTGCAGTTAGACTCTGATTCAGATTGATATTACACCGAGACTCACAGTGTTCCCAATCCCTGAAAATATAAGTGTACAACCAAACAGGGAACCAATTGCGAACACCTTGTGGCTTGTGTCATATTTAGTCGGCCCAGCTCTGAGAACCATCAGAATGTAATAAGGTGGGAAGTTAAACGTCGGTAAAGACGGCATGGGGAACTTTTTATACCTGTCTGTGTATGAACGGCCGGCATTTTGTGGAGGCCGTATTCAATAAGGCGAAGACTAATACAGGTCTCAGGCATAACTGAATCCAGACCTTATGATGCCGCTCGGCATAATGACGGCCGTGCATGGCAAGGCCTGGGGGCATTAGAAAGCGCAGGCCAAACGGGGAATCAGGGTATTTATGCGTCTCTGAAGAATTTCCTCTAGCTTTACCATCAATGGATCTTCTTAAACAGTATGGGAATTCTGACGATAAGAAAAAACAAATAAAAAATTGTCTTCGTTAAGCGTATTCAGAATTTGCACGGGAAAGGTCAAAGCTTCTGCTAGAATAACCGTCAAAGGGTTGCACTTTCTTTAAGGGTTATTGTTCAAAAGTGTCTTGAAATTGCATAGAATTACACTACAATGAAAAGCTATTGTTACCCAAGAATCGCACTGTCTAGGGAAGCGACAAATTGACGTAAGACTTTTAGGTAAAAAGTGCAACCGTTAATGTTTCAGATATGCTCTACTTTCCTTAATACTTTGTCTCGAAAGTAAATGTTCTATTTTTAAAAGTAATCAGCTCGTTCTTTAGCCTAATTTACACACGCTCGGAATTAAGTTTTTATTATTTATTATCCAAAAGTACAGTCTTTTGCTTGCAACTTTAATCAAACTATCTTTTTATTTTGTGTATAAACAATATAATTCTTTTTAACAATTTCTTTCTGCTTCGGTAGAGAACATGTACAACAGTGGCAGCTAGTAGAAGTATCTCGGCCGTCCGTTTCGGAATATCCCTCCGATCCCGCCGGGCAACAGTATAAAGCGGACGTCACGTGGGGGTTGAGGAACGGGACGAGGTCTGAGTGGGATTTCTCAAGTCTTATCGTAACCAGTAACCATGGCAACGTCGTCATGGTATGATGACAACGACGGTTTATTCAAATCGAATGAGGATCTTATCGGAGAAGCGGAATTGGAAGTCGGTCTCCCGGCATTGTATCTATTGTTCTACTTCTCTCTGTTCGTGTCTCGGAGGTTTATCTAATATTCATTGTCAACCTGTAAAGGTCACTTTATTTCAGGGGAGATCGTAACTCATATTGTCTGGTATTGTCTCTATACACAGCGCTCTGCGGGGGCGGGGGGTCGGGAGTAACGCACTTTACCCCTTCACGTGCATTCTCCTCTATGTACAGTCTATTCTCCGGTGTCGTCTGTCGATGTGAGGAGGTCTTTAAGGCCGGAGTCAAGATAGCGGCGGGAGGGACGCTGGGAGGTCACGTGGGTAGCTATGGAGATGCCCGGATGAGAGTGTCAAACCTCAGCGCGCATGCGTGAGGAGCAGGAGCAGGAGGACGAGGCGGGGAAACAGACAGTTGTTGTTGAACGCAAGAAGTGATGACGTAGACATCTGGACCCGATGACGTGGATGTTGACTGTGATGTCTCTCTGTTGAGTTGGGGGACAGCATTGTTTTAGTGTTTGTTTATGTTACAGGTGATAGGCTCGGCTCCCTCCGCGGGGGGTAGACGGGGCACTCTACTCTTCTGTCTCGTCCATTACTTCTTCTGCAACAGAGAAGACGAAAAACACAAGTTTAGTAGAGGTCCGGCTATTGGTAACGTCTATTATAGTGTGCATATACATACATTTGCATATACATACACCCATGTACACACACACACACACACACACACACACACACACACACACACACACACACACACACACACACACACAAAGACGCAAAGACACCCATAGAGAAACCCTTATGCAGATATGACTCTGAGCATCCCCTTCGGTCATACTGATACAACACGACTAAATCACAAACAGTCAACATCTCCACATTGCTCCTCACATTGCATTCCCTGACAGCTGTGGCCCGATTCATAATGGCACATATCACAGCAGTTGATGCTTTTGTCAAATCTCACACTGTTGTGCAAAGATCAAACATCAAAGTTTTAATTATTTTTCCTGGCTATAAATGCTAGGACTCTTAGATCCAAATATCTATTTTCAGAACTGTTTATAGAATTAAAATCGGCCCAGTAAAACAGCAGGACCCATCGCAAGAGCGACATCCATATTGTGAGAATTGTTTCACCATTCATTATGCGACAGTCGACAAGTTGCCCATAGACTGACGACTTCAGACCTCCCCCCAATCCCCAACATCTGCTCCCCCCCCCCGCCCCCCTAACGACCCCCTACACTATGTCCCACCACATCAGGGACTCCTTGTTTCTGTACAGTTCTCCTGACCCGGGGTCGGTCCCCACGTGTGATTCAGAATACCGCAGGGTGGGAGGAGTGGGGAATGACGGGACTCTCCGAATAAACTGTGTATAAGCAGGGCCCATGTCTACAGAGAAGTTCTGTAACATCGCTATGGGGAGTTTCAGATACTACAACATATCTTGATATGGCAACATATCTATAATCTACCTAATAATATACATAGGTGTAAGTGTACTCTTTTTTAAAAGAATATAACTGATGATTGTTAGGGTATTTCTGGATAACCACATTATTGTATACTCATAAAGAACATTGTTCAAAAAAGCATTATAAAAGCTGAGAGAAAAGCTCCATTGCGTGATGCCTTGGATTATCTGAAACTCCCTTGTACCATATTTAGTCTTGGGACAGAAACTCTGACCCTATCGTATCTTGGAATTGGTATTGTTAGTGAATTGAATACAATTAATTCTTCTTTTAATTATATTGATTCGAAGCAATATTATTAACAATCAATGCCTTTGCATTTTTGAATTGAGACATTGGCAAAATTAACAATATCCTTTTAGCGACTAGTTACGTGTTTTGTAAGATAATATAACCTTTATTCTTACCAGTATAAATTATACGAAATGGGTTTGCATACTACTACTCATCAATAATCAAGCACGCGGTTAATTCTAGCACATTATCTTCTTCTACTTTCAATCATTACTCTAGCTTCTATACTTCCTTGTTGACTGAACAGACTAGTAACTAGATTCATATTTTGCTGCATTAATATAGTCATCATGCAAATCCTTTGCAATTAGCACGGCGATATTTGTAACAAACACACTTCTTAATAAAGCATTCAGATGGGAATGCCAGAGCCACCGTCAAGTATAAACATAATTACATTGAATTGCTAAGGAATGTGATTATGCTCGGATTAGAATATTACCGACTGGTTATTAGGTGGCGGTTCACGCCAGGTTTGTGAAGTAGCATCATTTAATATCACCTAGGAAGGACTTTGTGACTCAATATGGTTATTTTGACACACGATTTCCTTCATAACTTTTCGCCCCCGTTGCAATGTATGTATATATTTTTTCCCTTTTGTACTTAACTGAAAAACAGAGTAATAATGTCTATTGCTGAATAAAATGTATGCAGAAAAAAAAGAAGACATATATGATTATATATATATATATATATATATATATATTTCGTAGGACACCTGTATTTATGATATCACATGTTAGTTTGGCGCCATTTCACATGTTCCTGAGTCGCCATTGATGACAGGTGCCTCCACGTCTCTGTAATTGCTTTTCCTTCAAGGGGATTTTCCTTTATTCAAGTTTTTGAAAATGATCAAGTACAAGACTGATCAGGCACTGGCGGGGGTGTAGGGTGAACTGACAGCTGACTGTGGTAGAATCCACAGTAATATCTTTATGGGAGTATACAGACACCTATACCTAAACACATATGTAATTCTTGATAAAACTGTTGAATCTACCCAAAACCACACAACGGACTGTAGTTGACTTGATTTTATTAGGTAGCCATATAGAATTAATGGCAAATCGACTAGTTTTGGCGTGTTACTGCCTTCATTAGGATATATGCAATTGTGTGTAATATGTATGTGTGCATGTGCATGTGCATGTAGTTTAGCATATTATATATGTAAATAAAGGACATTGCATATGATCCACTGTATACGTGATAAGAACACAGGCCTGCTCAGACCGCCCATCCATAAAGATTATCTTATTAAGTTTTGTTAGTTACATAGCTGAGTTAGATCTCATAGATGGCTGTGAGAGTGTTTCTTCTCGGAGTGAGTGTAGGGTGAGTTCTCAGACCCGGGCGTGACGTCTCCTGGATACGGCGCCCCCTCCACCTACTCCCCCATTGTCATATACTACTTACACGGGCCGGCAACAAAAAGATCAATTCTCGCCAGATTCTCGCGTCATTATAAATGTCTCTACGACGTCGAGCAAACACTCATGGCTATACTCCTACACACAAACAAGCACCCTATGAGTGGACACAGAATTTTGAAAAAGGAGGGGAGGAGGAGGGTGGGGGGTCTGGATATAGGTTCAAGGTGGGGGCCCACTGACCGGTGCAACTAGGGTTCTGGTCGGTTAAGAGAACCCCTGTGACCAATATCTAACATTGTCAGATATCTGGCGAATTTTGACGTATTTTGGTAGATTTCTGGTCGAAAAAACCAGAATCTTAGTTAGTCGTTCAATGGTTATCCCCTTTTAAGTATTATCAGGTCGCACAGTTGCAAACACACATGCAACCTTTCTTTCAAATTTTCTGTGTGAATTTTAAGTCTCCGCCAAAAGAAGAAAACATAATTATAGTAATTTGTTAAGGTGCGAAACGATCGGAAAAGATGTACCTATTAAGTGGTTTGACCAAAAATCATTTAGAAAAAAACAACAACAGGTAATCGCTTGGAAAATATATTTTCTAAGCGGCAGACGAATTTTTAATTTAGATTTCTAGTCCACAGAATTTCAGCTGAGTCACCCCATGGGTACCCTCTCTTAAATCCGTTTGTTGAAGAGCACGGTATATACAGTTTCCGCTCTGTCGGACGTCCCACATCAGAGTCTACGTGGGGGAAAATCCTTTCCTGGAAACTCCTCCCCCTCTCCCTGAGTCCCGTCAGAAGTCTGACCGGTCTTAATGCACCCCCTGCGGCTAACTCCGCCGAGAAACGAGCTTTTAAAGAGTACAATCACAAAAAGACAACTTTGATATAAAATGTACCATCACTAGCAGCTAGTGACATACAATTAACCTACTTTGATTATCTCTATACCTTCAGGGTGAAGAAACAGCTTTTACAGCTGATTTCGGTAATTATTTTCCGCTAATCAGAGAATATCAAAGCTTTTATTGTACGTTTTTATGTCGAATTCATTGTGTTATTGTACGTATTTAGGTCTGGTTGGCGACAGACAAGACATTAGCTGTTTTTACCGGCCGGAACCAAACCGGTAATGGCGGCGTATGAACCAGAAATACACCACTTTTACACCACGTTTACATCAATTGTACACCAATGACCACAGAAAATGCATCGCCGTACATCTAGAATGGGTGTGTAGACTGGGACATTATGTCTTATCTGGGTGAAATCAGATGCCATATCGGGCTTGTAGTGCCCTTTATAAGGAACAAACAGTTATTAGCTGATTAAGAGAAAATGCAAAGGAAATTACACACAAAGAGGGATACCGGAACACACCCAAGGTGCCTCCCTACTGGCAAACAAAACGTTTGAAGCACTGATTAGTTCTAAAAATAAATAAGTTCCAAAGGTAATAAACTCCTTGGAACTCCGTTTCGGTTGCGTGTATGTTCACACAGACACACAGATATACACACACGTATGTAAATATAAACCCTGGGCAGGGACGGATCCAGAGTCGGTCATCTGGGGGGGGGGGGGGAGCGGGGGGGGGGGGGGGGGCAACCTACCCCCCTATAACAAAGTGAAAATAAATAATGTCGGATATGTATCAACTTTTGTCCCCCCCCCCCCCGATCCGCCACTGCTGGGCCATATATACATACAGTGAAAAGACTTCAGTGGACTACGATCTGTTGATCGAACGTCTGTAATGATATTAGCGCTAATAATAAATACCCTCACTTATTCCCCAGAAACTGGCTGATTTTACCCCAAGAGTCTACTTTTTTTTTACTTTGTACTGAATAAGATTGGAAATGTACTTTTCAGTACCGCCTACTGACAGACAATCATCTGATACACGATCGGTGGTGGGCACATCACCTTAAAGCCCCACTCGCCATGGTGAAAGTGATTTGTTGTTGGCCTCTAATGATCTGCAAACGTTGGAAACGTTGGATTATCGTAGCCCCCTGCGACCTGATCCCTTGCGAAATTATTCAACCTGCTTAAGATTTTCGCAGAGATCTTGTGTGATTCAAGACTAGATTACTTACACAAATGATAAAAAATGATCGCAAGGTGCCCTCCCTCTCGGTTAGATTGCCATACAA
Source organism: Lepidonotus clava (assembly GCA_936440205.1). Taxonomy (NCBI): domain Eukaryota; kingdom Metazoa; phylum Annelida; class Polychaeta; order Phyllodocida; family Polynoidae; genus Lepidonotus; species Lepidonotus clava. The sequence continues at coordinate 50,610,462 of OW387141.1, read as the reverse complement.
TCAACATCTCTAGTTTTCGATCATTTTATTGGGCATGAGATCATTTTGAAATGCTTAAGATACCTTTTTTCGTGGCCCTCTGCGACAGAAAGATCGACCTGGGCGAATGGGGCTGTAGTGGGTCTGGGAGCTGTGCTGAGGGGTGGGGGTATGGGGGGGGGGGGGGGTGAGTCAGGAGGTCACGTGACCACCCACTTAGCTACAAGTGGCCCGTTCCTGTTCCATATAAATCGTGACTCGGGTCATCTGCTCCCCCGGACGTCTATATAGGGTAAAGTGTAGAATGGACTCGCCCGTCAGCCCGTCGGGCCTGCTGTTGTTGTCAGCTGCCGGCCCGCCATTCCTTCAGTACTGTAGGCCCCTATTGTGGACGGGTAATGGGTCAAAGGTCATAAGGTCATAAGGGCAGTCCTGGATGAGTCAGAGGGGCGTAGGTCTTAGACTGTTGGGTATATAGGGGGCGAAGATTTACAGCTGGGAGGAGGCACAATGGACAACCTTCGTGAAATAGGGGAGAAGTAAAAAGAAAAACTGATGAAAGATTCTATACTCTCTCTCATCTTCCCCATTGAAGCCACGGCCAGATTGTTACTGAAAACCTTAAAAAAGCGACTTCATTCATCAACATTTTTACTGCACTATGGAGATAGAGAACTGATCATTGACTGGAAGACCATGTGTACACTATATGAAGTTGAGAATAAACGATTTAAAGATAACATCTTCTGGTTCACTGACTGCAAGCTTTACGAACCAAAGATATCTAGAAAGATTACTTTCTATAGTTGGCAGAGAGCAGCGCATCAAAACGCATCCCACCCACACCATTTTAATTACTCTATACAGGCAGCATTGCTAGGCTTCTTGAGAGCCACTTTTTACTGAGCATTCAAAAGCACTCTAAAACGTTAATGACACCAATAATGATACAATGGTATTTATATCCACAACAGATGTATACCTCTCGGAGCAAAGATTCCACTTTTAATTTCCAGACACTCTGAAATGTTGTTATTTTCCGGACAAAAACTCAATTCCAGCTCCACCAGGGAGGCTTAAGTGAATAAGAGTACTAATTCACTTACATTCTAGTTCTCTGTCAAGTCTCAGGGAGCTCATTTAGCGTGAGATCAAAGTATAAGAAGGGGACAAAAACTGTTGAAGGGAAGTTTTTGCCGAGTTGACAAAGACTATTTTAACTTATTGACCTACTCCAAGGGAAATGTCAGCAGGAAATAGACACCGCTCTACCAGGCCGCCATTGGTGGCTTGAGCGGAGTTTACATGGGCCGACAACATCGTTAAGATGAGGGTTATCCTAAGTCGTATGACAGTCCCGACAGTTGTCCGAAGGGTCCTGACAGCCCTATGATAGCCCCGGCAATATTTCCAACAGTATATATGTTCTTACTTACGGTTTACAGTAAATTTTCGGAACTTCTGTTCTGGTTCTCCCCCGTTACTATCGTAATCACTGATGAAGTCTGCTTATCGGGCTGTGTGAACCGGGCTTCAGGTAGGACTAGACTTTTATTTGGGGACTACATCTTTGGTTGAAGGGGCCCGCTTCCCTCGGCAACAAGACCTCACTTTTTCCCCCTCTAGTTTTCTTTAGATCTTCAAACAAAGCTCAGTTCTGGTCCTTCACAGAGGTGTAAATAGCTGGGCCACTTACTATAGTCTTGGAATAGTGAGCCTGGCTTCGGTTCGCTAGCTTATATTTTGAAGCATTTATGGTGCATTTTGAAGCATATTCTAAGGATTGTATTCAATTAGTATATTCTAAAGCTTGTATTCCATTAGTATATTCTAAAGCTGATATTCCATCAGTTCATTCTAAAGCTTATAGTCACTAGTACATTCTAAAGCTTGTATTTTACATTCTAAAGCTGATATCCCTCTAGTACACTTTGAAGCTTATATGCCACTAGTACATTCAAACTTACACCTTTATAGTATGTTCTAAAGCTTGTAGTCCACTACTAAATTCTAAAGCTTATAGTCCACTAGTTCATTCTATAGCTTGTGCAATCAATGCATTATAAATCTCATATTCGACTTATAGAACTTAAGTGTATATTCCCCACCAAATACTAAATCATATACGTTACAAGTGTTTTCTAAAGCTCTCATCCTCACTTTGGTCTTTTAGCTTACATTCCACTGGCGTTATTTAAAGCTTATATTCTAATACTAAATTCTTAAGCTAATATTCTATAAGTGCTTTCGAAAGCCCATATTCCAATAATGCATTATAAAGCTTATATTCTACTTCTTCATTCTAAGGCTTGCATTCCACTGACTAGTGCATTCTATAGATAATATTGCACTCGTCTGTATGGAAGCCTCCAGTGTAAAAGTCCATTATGAAGCCCACCAATAATCTGGCCATTTCGATTCAGCTCATAAATGCACTATATTTTCTAAAAATCAGCTTTGCTTTAGAAGGTGTCCGTGGTTTTCCTCAAGGTGAATCACAGTGTTTTTATAATATAGAAAGGTTCCAGGTTTCATGGAAATATACGAAAGCTTTATCACCCGCATTGGTATCACCGGCACCCGCACTATCGATGAGTGCACCCCATGCAGTATGTACAGTGTGCAGTGCATATTGACAGGCCGTATGTACTGCTTGTAATAATCACTATTTTAAACACATTTAGATCATTGGTTGGGTGATAAACTAAAGAAGGATATTTAGAGGGCATTTTCTGGTGGCTGTATAACCCATGGGGATCATACAAACCTCAGGCTTCCACGTCGGGATGTCACAATCCCCTATGCGTTCTACGGCCACCCTCAGATGCCCCCCGCAGTACTTCTTATTATAATATTTACCTAAGGTGTATGATTGTCACGTGGGTCTCCAGAAATGACGTCACTCCACGTTATTACCCATGTAGCACCAGACATTCCATTCCCGTATATCTCCTTCCTATTGCAGTGATGCCCAATGACTATAGATCTCTCTCACAGGACGAACAGGTAATAGGTATATTACCTACATGGGATGTTAGCTGTGCGTATGAGGGAGGAGGGTGAAATTGTATCCAATTACTACCGAATATCAAGGTGTTGCTAAAATCCCCTTTTCACGCAGTCCTGAAGAATGATTGTAGTGAGAAATTAACAACCTTTTTTTTCGTTAGGATACTGAACTCACTGACGGCCATTACACAGAAATTACGATCAATTTGTTGTTTCCACTCAGGATCAGCGTCACCTAAATGTCAAAGCAGTTTTTATGAGAAACACAATTCAATGGTCAATTGCCAATTGAATCTTGTTTCAAGTAATTCAATTTTGAATAATTGTAGGAGAATGTAAGGAGTGATAGAATTAACATTTAGGTCTGTACGATGAAGAACAAGAACCTTTACTTTGGCAGTTTTACGGTTAAACGTACAAGTAAATCGCCATTAGTTTCTGATTATTATGTTTTTAAAGATAATATTTCTTTTGTTTTTTCTTACCACCCAAGCATGATTATGGAGGTTCTGCATTCCTAAAGAAGATTGTTGTAAGCCAATATATTTTAGTTATATTAGATTAAAAGAAGGCTATTACCAGTTCCTATTTAAACAATGATGCTTCAATAGTTCTACAAACACTTAATCCCTAGGCTTATATAAACTATTAAAAAAGAAGCTGATGTGATAAATTGGCCGTCCCTCTTTGGGCAAAGTTCACGGCAAACCTCCGTGGCCACTTCTTTATTTCAGATTGATGCCATTCTGGTGAATGATAGGCTGGGAAAATTGCCTGGCTGCTAATTGGTTAGATAATTCAAACACTAATTACCCAGCTTGTAATTGTATCTTCTTCAATGCACATTAATATTAGGGCGGTGAGGGCTGAAATGGTTAAGGAGGCGCGATTTCCGACCCGGTCTGCCAACTCGTTTACACCTGGGCTGTTTAAGGAATGGAGACCAATTCAGTTATACTCTGCTGATCATATGCATTTAAATGGCGAGCGTTAATTCAGTGTTACAATGTAAATATAGAATTCTCGTTCCCCACATAGCCGTCGATTATTTTCTGCAATGATATATATTCATTTTACAAAGGGAAAGGTCATTTCTTCTTTCGTCAAGTATATATGTGGATGTTCACTTTTGAGAGAGGACGCATACAAAACGTATCAACAACACCAGCGATGTTTTATCATGTAATACTTAAAACAAAACGACGTAATTTTCAAATTAATTGGAATCGTGATTGCTAACTTCCGACATAGTTTGGGCCCCACCCTTAAAGTTAAAATCCGCCCCAACACCAGGTCTAAACAAGTCACTTTGACCTTGAAGGTTTCTTTCAATGTCACAACTTTAAGCTGAAATATCAGCCAAGTAAATGACGTAATTGTAACATTGCAGTGACATTCTGTTTGGTTCAGTATTGGTTCTTGTTATGTTATTTTGATGGCTCTCAATAACACTGCTGTGATATTGCACTACTGCAACATTATTATAATGTTCTGGTTACATTCTACAACTCAAACAGAATGTTCTTTTAATGTTCTGTTTTTGTTTGGTCTTAACCTCACCAAGAATAATATTATAATAAAATGTTTGATTTAGTGAAGTCTCAACCTCACCATCAGCAACGTTCTGTTATGTGTAATCTAAGTAAGTTACAGATTGGCTAAAAAGTATGGTTGAAGAATGCTTCTGTTGCAATGCAACTTGTCTGGGATCAGTTTGTGCATATTCCGGAATTTAACATTCGTATCCTCGACTGATGCATCATTTTCTACTACAAACACGTTACATTCACGTTTAACAGTGTTTTAAAACACACACGCGGTCTGTTACACACTACATCCTTCAGTACTTTAAGACAAAAGCCCCGACGACCAGCCAACGCCTACATTAGAACTATTTGCTGTCAACTTAAGGCAGCTTCTGTGATTCCATGAAAGCAGAAATTATCTCATTAGTCTTCCATTCATTGAATGATACATGTAAAACCACACCTTTCCAGAGTTTGCCTTCCGGTTAAAATGGGTGAATACTCATTTCCACACTCCGTGCAGATGTGGTCACGTGATCACTTTTTCTTTGGTGATCGCCACGTGGTTGTTATAGCTAGATGGTTATAAGATAACTTGAAAATGTGTCCATTCTAAATGATGGGGATTGGTGATTAGGTTGATGAGTATATTGCTATCAAAATGAAGCACAAGTATTTGTTCTAAATACTTCAGAATTGAGAATGATAGTGATCATAAAGTAAGCACCAATATATATGGCGGCTAGCCCATTTTGGACAATGTGACGTCATGAGCACACCATCTATGTCTATAACTTTGGTAAAAGCAAAGTAATCTTTAGAGATTAAGACCATATTCCACTGTATGGCGCTTTGCTCGCGATGGTGAAATACCAGTGGTGTTCATCACTACTGCTAATAAAACCTGGCACAGCAAGGTGGAACATAGAAAATGCGTGTGGCGGTACTTGCAGTGATACTTGCGTTGACCCAACGTGAGTACCAACACAAATCACCTCGTATTAAAACTCGGCAGTGGGAATTTGGTGAATGCCCCTTGAGCGGGGTCCCCTTGGTTCCCGTGGTCGCCGTCAGGGGGGCGGACGCTGCCTACTTCCGGCCGCGTCTCCAACGACGATAGTCCGTCCACATGCGCGTTCCGTCCTGAGCGCCACTTGGTGTTTGGTCAATTAAAGCATATTCACACGGCCACCGCTGATTGGGTGTCGGCCCTTCACCCAGAATAGCGTTAGGTCCAGAATTAAATCAGCAGCCACTTGAACGCTGGACAATTTCTAAAAACAATTATGATAATAAAAAGCAGAATTTAGCCAGCAAATTGCGCAATAGACGTACACGTTAATGTCAACCATCAGTTTGGTCTCAGAGAGGCGGATGAGTCTCTTTTAGCATCAAACAAGACCGATCCGCCGATTACGATGGCCAACCTGTTCAAATTGATCATCAGCTCCTGCTGGTATAAGAAGTCCGAGTGTTTCATCTTGTTGCCGCTCGCTCCATCCTCAATGAGCTCCTCTTTACTGGGAGCCGACACTCGACGCCCGGGAGACGCCGAGGGGACGCTCAAACACCGGAAGTGGGTTCTCACCATCGACTTCCGGTCGGAAACGTCTACTCGGTTATAGTAAGCTGACAATATGCTGTCCCTAAAACCATCCTTTGGTAACGACTTACACTGAAGGCTGAAGGTGTTTTAATTTTATACGATTGATCATCATTGGAACGTGGAAAACTGAATATTTTCTTAAAGCCACAGGATCATCTGTGTGTTGCTAAACCAGCCAGCTAGCGACGTAACAGAAACGTTCTGCAACCATACATTTTTAGTCAGTTGTTACTTACTAAGATGATTGGTAACAATTACGTTATTGATGGTGAAGTTGAAATCTCACTAAATCAGAATGTTATTATAATATCTTTTTTTTTTGAGGTTAGGATGAAGCCAAAAAACTAATGTTATAAGAAAATTCTGTTTGGGTTGAAGAATGTAACCAGAGCATTGTTATAATGTCACAGTGCAATGTCATTGCAGCGATGTAATTGGCAGTCATCAAAAGAATGTAACAAGAACCAAATATAACCAAACAGAACGTTGATGCAACGTTATAATAACGCATCCTTGGCTGGGATTGTTAAGGGTTCTACCAATAAGTTTCGAGACATTGTGGCTGGTGACGTGTTTAATGATGTTAGAACGTAACCTCACGGACGATGCAATGACTTTGTGTTGACAATCGTTATGAAGCAAATAAGCAGTTGAACGCAAATTTCAACATTTGATGATGGGCCATCCTTGTAGAAAAGGCTTCAATGTCCGTGTTTAGGTCAAGGGGGACGGAGCCAGGACAGGGCGCTACAGGGTCATCGAAATCAACTATCAACCAGGATATTAAACTATGAAACCGAACCTTACTTTATTTGGTGCAGAGTTATTGGTTGTCACTTGATTACAACCATACTCCACTGTCGCTTCCGAATAATCATTATTACCTAGTAATCTGAAGCGACGGCGGAGTATGGATTACAACATTCAGTTTTTATATGGTACATTTGACACTTTCGCCCTGTATTGATATAGATGTGTTATTAAAGATTTTATTCAATGTGTTATCCAATGTGTCATTAAAGTTCAGACACCCACATGAGGCTTTCATTACAATAAAACCCAGCGTTTATCACACCCCACAGTCACCAATACAATCTGGTCATCCGACCTCTTCACAACGTCATTTGATTTTGATGTCAGGCGTCCATTATATCTTTTCTATTACTACGCGAAATAATAGCCACACACATTTTCTATTTAGAAGCTGGCGGGAAATATTGGATTTGGTTGAGTATTGAGTGGGGAATATTACCACCCGTACTGCCTCCTCATAGCCCCTGGAGGTTTCATTAGGGAAACTCACAATTAGTTATTTGTTACCATACACTCTCTTAACTTGTATCCCCCCCCCCCCTGTCAGGTACTGGGGTGGAGCTTCTGCTCCTGGGAAGAACATAGGCCCCCAGTAGCCCCTGACGATAGGGGGGACCAAGCACTCACCAGGTGGTTCATAGGGTTTGATTACCAGTTAGTGTCTGGGTTCACTAAAGGTGAGGTACAGCAAAAATCATTGACAGGTTTTGCTCCCCTGCTGCTTGCTCCCCTCCCCCATCACCCTCATCTAATATAGATACAACCATCAAATACTGACCAAGTCAAAACATGTGTCTGAAAAGTCAGAATTCGTCCAAACTATAAATTACAAACTGTTTTCACCTTGAAAATGACCCTGGCAATCAGTACTGCATAAAGCATCCAGTACTCACTCATTCACTTTACTTGTATTCAACACAGTACTCTGTACCATATCTGCCATAACGGCCTTCAGATTCTGTAGGTGTATGGGGCGAAAATGCCAGAAACAAATTTTTCCTGTTTTTCCATACTTTATAATGCGGTTGTCGTTTCCGATGACGAGTTTATTAATCATCACGGCGTTAAATAAAACCAATCCTGGTAATTATTGGGGCTGATATTTTTGCTGGGTTGGTCTTTTTCCCTCTCATTGATGTTAATTAAATGATGACAGATTAACGTGAGGAGATGGGGGAGAGTCGGAAAAAGACAACCACGCTGTATCATGCATGAAGTATGGGAATATTGAACCGAATTTGGAGCTAAGAGCAATAGTCTTTTAGGGGTAGAGGTGCCCATATGGGATAAGTACTAAAACATTGTCATGAACTTGCTCACCCGCGAGCGACGTTATTTCTTTCTCAAGTGTACGTTATCACTGGAAAAAGGGGGATGGGTAGGACCCCCTGGACCCTTCTGGATCAGCTCCTGAATGTTATGGGTATCCTTTCTTCTTGGACTATGACCAGAGTAATTACAAAACTCCCAAATATTTATAAACAATTCAGTGTGACAAGTGGGCGGGGGGTCCTAAAAGTACCCTGAGATAGTGTGACATCATTTATGGATGGCCCTGGACGTTCCCGTCATTGTTGCCCCCTCTTGTGTTACCCCAATCATCACCTGACGCGGGATGTAGTAGCACTTCACTTTTGTGGTAAAACCTCCCACTCAAAACAGTCTGAATTGGTTTGTATAGCGGCCCACGGGATGATGGTAGAGGACATAAAAGACACCCGTCACCTCACATCTCTATAATCAGACCTGTCTGTGGGTCCAATGTAACCGATACGTCAGGGGTGGATCGGGGTAACTCGAGCAGGGGCATGCACCCACAACAACGATGGGAACATTGGGGGCCATCCGTAAAATTAATGATGTCACACTTTTCAGAGTTCTTTAAGGACCCCCCTCCACCCCACTGTCACACTGAATTGTTTATACATTGTTTTAAACATGAAAATAAGGTCAGTTTTCAGGAAGTGTCACACTGTTCAACCTACCCACCCACAACCCTTCTTTATGACATCACTTATGGACGGTCCCTTATTTGGGTAGGTGATTTTGGTACTGGGATTTGAGGCAAAGGCACTCGAATAGAAAGTGACTGTTAAACTATTAAGGATGCAGGGGAGGATCAAAGAAAGTCGGCATTCCTTTCTTGACGCGTTTGTTCTTAATTGCTCAGCACAGAAGGGGAATAATAGAGAGGCTCATTTCTTTGTAATTAAGTTAAATAATTCGTCGTCTTATTGAAATAGGATACATAACAGTCCAAGTGTGAATTGTTAACATTGTCAGTAAAGTCCCTGTTGTCCCGGGCAATTTGCCACTGTGATTGTAAAATCGCAAGCATGAAAAACTATAATTATTTTCACAATTATAACGTATAACCTTATGTATTGACAGTTTCTTTATAAACCACAAACATATTTTCCGAAAATAATAATTCTGAATGCAAGGAGATTGCAATTGTATCTCAGATCGCAATGGAAAATTGCACATAACAAATGGGGTTTATGGGAAATTTGAAATATATGCTTCCTTTGATATAAAGACATATTTTCTTTATATATGATAAAGATTAGCATTTGAAATGGAACTATAATTTATTGTGAACAGTATTCTTCTGAGTGCAGATAATTGCGTTCAGAAAATGGCTTAGGGTTGGGAAGGTTGCATATCAGCTTACTACCAACCCTTTGAGCATTCATGCACACGCATACAACCTATTTGTATAGTTTAGTTGTCAGCGGAAGGGCAAGATCAATTCTCATTTGATCGCTCCTATAGTATTCACCACATACGGTTCTTTTTTATTACTACCAAACCAATACAGATAAAAAAAAACAAAAAAAACACAAACAAAACCCTGCGAACTCTAGCGGAGTCTGTTCTGGTGAATGGCGATAATAGGAGGACTTGGTCAGATTAGAATAACCATTACTTTTTTCCTTTTGATATAATTCAGATTAGAATTCATGCACATGTACACAATTTTTTTGGTATAGTTTGAGCCTCGACCAAAATGCCGAATCGGTTATCATGGACCCCTCATGGATCCACCCTTGGTGCATTACCTAAGTTTAATAGACACTTTTTAATAAAAAGTTATCAATCGATCCCTCCAATGATATTCACCATGTGCGGTTCTTATTTTTTTCTACAATTACCAACCCAGTATAGATTTAAAAGCTGATGCTAACCCTGCCGGTATACCCCAGGAAAGCAGCAACGTAGCAAGTACGTTCTGTGACCATACTTTTTTGGTCAGTCCATAACCCGCCTAATTTTCACGTAATAGTTTGGTTATTTTAGGTTAAGTTTTGACACCTTACCAAAACAGAATGTCATAATGACATCATTTTTAAGTGAAATAACGTAACCAGAACTTTATATTAAAGTCACAATGCAACGTCACAATGTTAGGTTCTAAAGACGTTATTGGGTGCCATCAAAATAACGTAACAAGAACCAAACCAGGACCAAATAGAATGTTATAATAATGTTATAATTACGTTACATCCTTGCCTGGATAGTCACCTCTCTCTGTGAGACTTCTCTCCCCTCCTACCTTCATACCCTGACATAGATATTCCCTCTCATCGGCTATTTTCCACTTGGTGCACTACCGATCCCTTCCAGCTGGGCGACCACCCACACCTTGAGACGGGCCTATTACACTACACGACTTGCCCAGCCAAGCTGCGACGTAAAAGAAACATACGTGTTCTGCAACCATACTTTTTAAATCAGTCTGTTACTTAGATGGCATGTAAGGACTACGTTACTGATGGTGAGGTTGAAACTCACCAAACCAGAACATTATTACAACATCATTTTTTGGTGAGGTTACGAGGAAACCAAAACAGAATGTTATAAGAACATTCTGTTTCGGTTGAAGACTGTAACCAGAATGTTATAATAATGTCACAGTGCAGCTCACAGCAGTTTGTTGCAGCAACGTTATTGGGAGCCTTCAAAATAATGTAACAAGAACCAATACAGAACCAAACAGAACATTGCTGCAACGTTATAATAACGGGTGAGTTGCGGTAATGGATAAAATATGACCATATTGTAGCCATGTCATAGTCTCCTTCGATATCATTCATATCACGCTAGTGCACTAGGGTGTATTATAGTCTGCTGCAATATCAAAGTTGTATAATATGACTTTTATCACAGTAAAGTCATCGGAAAAAAGTAGTAGGATATGAAATTTATTTGACATTTTTGATATCGTGGGAGTCAGTTGCATATTGACTGAATTGCTGTCCATGTAATATGTCTCCTGTCGTAGAAGACATAGTTCTCCCTACAGGCAAAAGTCTGGAAAACGTCATATAGTAGGGTAATACCTTAAATTATGCAATAAGGGTAATATAATGCTATGATAATGCATGCAGAAGGTTGGATAAACTGGCACTATTCTTGCTGTACCAAGTTATGTCATCATGCAATTTGGTTCACATATCGTCGGTAGATATCATAGTGTATCCTCTAGATAGTCAGGCCAGTATCAATTGGGGTGGGGGGGGGGGGGGGTATGCTTCACCAGCTAGGTCCACTCACATACATATTACAATTTGTCAGTTTTGTGAGGAATTAATTGGTTCTCAGCACCAAAATTGTATTTATAATTGTTTTTGAAAGTGCATGTTAATTGCATGTTAATTAGTACATCCATCACCTGAAATGACCTAAAGGGTCCACTTTCCCTAATTGCCCCCCCCCCCCCATGGAAAGTTCTGGATACAGGCCTGGTAGTTTTTATCGTGTAGTCTAACAGGGCCTTATCACCCTGTTTATCAGTGGGTCTTCAAGGAAGCCATGTGCCTCTGGTATCAGAGTCTGTCATCTCCTTGTCTGGGCTAAGTGGAGGTAGACTCAGAGATGAGCACGTCCTGAGAGCCCCAGGGTCGGAGTGGTATTGGGGAAAGGTGTTAGGGTATGGGGGGTAACTCTTTGAGCCTAAAACTAGATGTACTGGTTTTAAAACGAATTCCAATGACGTTTGGATACACAGATATTCATCTTAGATATAGTCATAGCAGAGTATCCAGGGGAACAATCAGGGTGGTCATGCTGAAGGGATGTCCGCATATATTTATAATATAGTTTGATTACCACGTGAGAGTGGATTACTGTTATGAATGCTGCCTACGTAAATACTATTATTAAAGGTACTTTGGGGTATCTAGCCTGGTTCTTTTCTTTTCTAATATCTTGTTAACTTGTGTGCTATCCTGATGAGTATAAACCTAGACAGGACACTTACCCCCCGGACACTTACCCCCTAGGACACTTACCCCCTGGACACATACCCCCCAGACACTTGCCCCCTGGACACTTACCCCCTGGACACACACCCCCTAGGACACTTACCCCCTAGGACACTTACCCCCTGGACACTTACCCCCTGGACACTTACCCCCTAGGACACTTACCCCCTAGGACACTTACCCCCCAACCTTGGAGAACTTGCTCTAATGATGTTTTGAAAGGGTGTCTTCAAATGGAAGTCCATTAATCCCCTCATGTTTACTTTAGGCCAGGCAACCGACGGCCCTCCCATGGGAGGGGGTCTTGAGGGTGAGGTGAAACAGTCACGATCACATGTTGAATTTAAGTATTATATATCAGAAGAGAGGGATATATATCTAGTTTACTCCCCTTTATTAAAAACTGTGGAAAATAGTGACTAGGAATAGGGACGAGTTAGCCTTTTAGGTATGAATCCTAAAGAACTATCAGAAGAGAGGGATATATATTTAGTTTACTCCCCATTATTAAAAACTGTGGAATATAGTGATTAGGAACAGGATATATATTTGTTTACTCCCCATTATTAAAAATTGTAGAAGTGGGGCCCAGCGGGACCCACCCCTTATCAGCCCAATTAAGACCAGGGCCGATGAAAGGGACATAAAACAACAGGGATTCAAATTAGCTTGACATCCAAACGGATGGCACGTGTTTTGACACTTCCCCATCCACTAACTGTTGAGTAGGGATGAGTAGCCTTTTAGGTTTGAATCCTAGACATCTATTAGAAGAGAGGGATATTTATTTAGTTAACTTTCCATTAGAAAGACTAAGTTCTTACCACATAATTTCCTCTACATTATATGCCAATGTTGGGGGGTAAGTGTCCTAGGGGGTAAGTGTCCTAGGGGGTGAGTGTCCAGGGGGTAAGTGTCCAGGGGGTAAGTGTCCTAGGGGGTAAGTGTCCTAGGGGGTAAGAGTCCTAGGGGGTAAGTGTCCTAGGGGGTAAGTGTCCGGGGGGGTATGTGTCCAGGGGGTATGTGTCCAGGGGGTATGTGTCCGGGGGGTAATTGTCCTAGAACCGTACTGTAAAGCCCATACCAACTAGGCGATTTTACCAGCAATGGGCGACGGGCAACTGAGAGAATCAGCCGATTCTTATGATCGCCTGTTAGTATGGTATATTGAAATATGCAAGTTTGATATGAGTCAGTGCTAAAATTGGCCGATTCTACTGTTAGAATTGGGCGATTCTAGCGCTGATCAGTCGGCCGATTGTCTAAAGGTGGTCTTGTAGGTATGGGGCTTTAGAAAGGTCGGCCTATTTAAATCGTATTGCTATACCTGTCTAACCTTGATACAGTTCGATTCAAAGGACGAAGGGCAACAACATCTAATGCCAATTTCTATATTTCAACAATCGAATTAATCACTTGTGTGTGGGTTGCCAGATCTAAATATACAATATGTGCATCATACATAAATACCCAGTGTTCTTGCAGGTATAAGCCGAAAAAAGTTACCTGCGTTTGAGCTATTGAAATAAGTGCTGACGCAGCAAACTGAAATGTCTACTAACCTCCCCTCCCCATCCCATTCCATTAGATACGAGGGAATTAGAAACAGAGATACACAGATCTTATGACATGAAAAATGGAGTCAATATCACCTGTTGCCATGGAGAGACTGAGACTAACGTGCCGTTAGAATATATGAGATTTGTAAAATGAGGCCATACTAAAGATAGAACTAATTTAGGCATTTCTAGACATTATTTGCTGGACTACGTTTTTTTTTTTTTTTTAGCATATTCTCCATGATCGTATAACTTACTCTTCGTTCTTCTTGTTTTTTCCTGCTATTTTAAGATTTAATTTTGGTAAAACATAAACTGCAGTACATTGAGAAAGCCAAAGGATTTAAACTAGCAGAACTGAAGTGAGTTTCAAGCATGAACCCATATAAGTATAACAGACCAGGAATGGGGGTAGGAGGTGGCCATGGGTTATCACCCCAAGGTGTGTCTGGGATATCACCCTGAGGGCTCACATCTCTGACATACTGAAGGTCGATAAATCAGTGAGGTGAAATCCCCTATTACCAGAACTACTTTCCTGTATCACCTTTCTGGATAAGACACTTGGGCCATGATCCTCCCCTCCCTGTCTCAGTGATTCATTAAACGCTAAACTACCAAACCTGCATCATATATAGCAAACAAAACGAACTTGATATTGCAGGATATTTACGCTGCTGTTTATAAAGCCGTCATATGATAAAAAAACATTGAGGGTTTCGTTGGGAAATGTCAAAGTCTCGCTGTTGTGCCAAAATTCAGCATCCGTTTTCATCCACTAATGCTAATTTTTCCAGGCTGACATTTTCAGCAATCTAAGACCCTTTTCCCATGAACCTGCACAGTCCCCCTACTTCATAGAGCTGGCTCGGGGACGAACAGATTGCAGCGAAAATCGCCAAATACCAGGACCCCTTCGGGTGTGATTGAGGTTCCCTCTCCCTGCCTCTTCCATCCCCCCTCAGGCACCCTGACCCTTAGTCCTACTCACAGGGTCTCCTCACCCTCACTGCGCATGCCCACACCTGCTTCATTAGGCTAACAATGTAACTCTCCTTTCTCTGCAGCCAACCAATGACCAGCCACCAAAATGTCACGTGACCCACAGACCCCGGGGCAGGCCTCGCACTCTGCCACGTCAACGCTTACTTTACTGCGAATCATCTCTACACTGTAGTTGCCACTTGGTCCAGCCGCGGGTGGTCGTACACTGCAAGCGAAAAATGCCACGCTATTTTTGTGGTAATCTTATAATGCTGGTGTATAGTTAATGACTTACATAGCAGAGAGTACTCTCTCGGACTATTTTCCTGGAGGGGTGGTGCGAGCGCCGCAGAGTGCGGGCCTTGTTCCCCTCCCCTTATACACAGATGCCCTCTGGTGGGAAATGGGACCTGGACCTTCTATGTTTACTTCTGGTAGAAGCATTATTACGAAAGCCCTGCTGGCCCATTGCATAATGACAGCGAGAGTTTTGACACAATAAATGACGTCCCTTTTGTAATGACGTCCTTGTCACAATTATTCCCGCTGTTGAATTGCGGCTGTTCTTCTGGGCTGGTTTTTGGTCTGTAAACAGTTTTAAACGCTAAATATTTTGTTGCGAGGGTTGTCCACCACCTCTCGCAACAAGGATGTCGCTGTTGCGATGGATCCCGCTGTTGATTTGTGGCTGTTCTACTGAACGGATTTTAATTCTATAAACAGTTCTGAAAACTAGTCATTTAGATCTAAACCCCCTGAAATTCTCAGCTTGGAAGTATTATTAGAAATGAATGAAAATTGATGCTGCATTCCATGTATAACAGCAAGACTTTGACCAAACTCTTGCTGTGCTCTCACTGTTGCGAGGGTTGGCCTATGCAAAGAAGCACTGTCTGACCAATGCGCGCACGTCAACAAGCGGAGAACATGGGTCCTATTCTGGCCTCAGTGGAGTGAGTGAGAATATTGGAGAATGATCATGTACGCTCAATTTGCCATTTCTCTTCTTATGGTCAACAATTCAGGGATATTTACACCTGTGAGATATGTGTACAAAAGGTGCCGTGAACACGCAAATCCCATGATCATGTACAATACATGAAATATAAGTTATAAAGGACTTTAAAGGGCCTTATGCATTACTGCTATGAATTTCACTTTAAGAATCTAACATAGGTACTTTATGAAATATATATGACTCCTCTTCTTTATGAGTATGTTCTACAACCTGAGGCGCCCTTCAGAATCGGTTTGTTTCCAAATCCCGGTCACACAAACCAGACATCGCAAATAGAAGTAGCCTTTCCCCTTTGCCCAAGTGTCCAATCACATAATGAAATTGTGAAACAATTCAATGTCTCACAACAAGGACGTCACTGTTGTGATGGTTCCCACCATTGAATTGTGGCTGTTCTACTAAACTGATTTCAAATCTCTAACAGTATAAACATGATTTTGGATCTAAAAATCCAGAGAATTTTAGCCCAGAAAATCACTCTTAGCGGGTGAATTTTGATGCTGGACCTTAGCACAATAGTGCGTGATTTGACAAAACCATCATTTGTTATTATTTGTGCCATTGTGTGATTGCCCACTGTCCGGGCATATTAAACAGGCAACTTAAGTCTGCATACACCGGGGACTGTAGGCCTGTGCAGCAGAGTCATCTTTCAAGTAGGGAGAGGCGATAGAGTTCCCCTCCCATCAGATGCTATAATCCCCCTATAGGGTGATCAAGATCTTATCCGGCCACAGACAGCGATGGACTGCTGGCCTGCTGCTGTACTCACACAGCCAGCTTGCGACGTAACAGAAACGTTCTGCAACCATACTTCTTTAGTCAGTTTGTTACTTACTAAGATGGCCTGTAACAGTTATGTTAACATGGTGAGGTTGAAACCTTACAAAATCAGAAAGTTATCATAACATTATGTTTTGGTGAGGTTAGGACAGAACCAAAACAGAATGTTATCAGAACATTCTGTTTAGGTTCTGTTTAAGAACATAACCAGAATGTTATAATAATGTCGCAGAGCAACATCACAGCAGTATGTTACAGCAATGTGATTGGGAGTCATCAAAAGAATGTAACAAGAACCAATACAGAACCAAACAGTTGCTGCACCTTTATCATAACATCACACCGCTGGCTGGGAAGGACACAAGATGCACATATGATTCTTGAACTGGTTTAACACATTCAGTGGCCCATTGCACTGTTGTGCAAAAGCTCAGCATTGAATTTCAGAAATTTAAGTTTTTTCTGGGCTGAAAATCCCTGGATATTTAGATCCAAATGTCTGTCATTTAGAACTGATTTCAGAATTAAAATCATCTGAGTCATCCAACAGCAGGACCCATTGCAACAGCGAAGTCCTCATTGCGTGACATTGAATTGTTTCACCATTTCATTATGCGACAGATCACACAGGATCATCCATTTAAACTTTTGTACTCGTAAATGTCTGGTTTGAGTCAACATTATCAATTTGCAACTAACATCCTCTGCAGACTTGCCTCAGACATTGAGAACAGAACTTGATGTCACCTCAAATTGTCAGTTCAAACCAATCGCAATGCACATTCTGGGACTAGTCTGTAAAGAACAAAAGATGGTCTAATGTTGTATGTCTAGGACTATTTCAGAGAAGCAGCCCAGCCAAATTGGAATGTAACGATCCCATTCTGCCGCCATACTGATTTAGTCAGTCTGTTAATTCATAAAAGATCAAATAACAGTTACATCATCTATGGTGAGGTCGAGACCTAGCTAAATCAAAACTTGAACATCACATTATCTTTCAGCAATGAAAGAGCCAACCGAATCAGAACATTATTACAACATTCCGTTTTGGTGGAAGAATATCAGAAACATTGGAACAAAGTTGCACTGTGACACCAAAGAATTATATTAGAATAACCTATTGGGAGCCTTCATAATAATGTAACAAGATCCAAAACAGAATGAAAGAGAATGCCACTGCTAAGATATGACAATCTCCTATCCTCAGCTGAAGATGCCATGATATTGCTCTACAGGGAAGATACCAGTAAAGTCCCATTCGCTTTGGTCAATGGTTCTGTCGCAGAGACCCACGAAAAAAATTATCTTAAGTGATAATCCAACGTTTACAGCGTTTACAGATGGCCAATACCTACGTCAAACCACATTCACCAGGGCGAATGAGGCTTAAGACACACTTTAATCTGTAACCATAGATCTCCCCATGAATCTATCTTCTATTGCTACACCACAGTCAGAAAACAGTCGTAAAAGAAACTGTATATTGGCGGTTGCTTTCAGAATTGGGACCATCCAAGAAACCTAGCATCCAGCACGTCTTTAATCATCAAATACCAGGAGTCGGAACGTGAGACGAAATATAAACTGGATCAGGTGGAGAATTCAAGGAGGGATATTAAAATGAGGAGCTCTGGTTTCCTCCTCCTCCCTGTCCCACTTCGCACCCCTCCTTTAATTGGCCAGATGAAGGCTATTTGAAGCCAAGCTCATGATATCCTGAAATATATTATATCTCAGCTGCAGATCCTTGATTTAGAAAAAGGGGGGCCAGATATAGACTGAGTACTAAATAGACACCAGTCTAAGTACTATGTATATCCCTTTTTTAGGAGTTTGCGCAGTAAACTCTCGCATAGACGTCTGTACCCACTATGGGATAAGAACTCTACTCAGTATGATATCCCTTTAACACAGAACATATATAATGTGAGGAATAGGATCCACAGTCAACTAGAACGGTTAGACACACCACATCGTAGGTATATATGAGATAACAGCACAGGGACATTAAGTGTTTTTGGTACTGTCAGCCAATTTATTTCCTATGCAGTTACTCAAAAGTCCTCCAGAGTCCCAAATACTGGGATATAAATACCTCGCTTTCGATTTGGACCTTAACTAATTTTTCAGTATATTATACAAAGTCCCCCCCCCTTTCAAAATACTAAATTTGCACCTGTGAGCATGAGGATATGCACAGATATATGCCATTTCTGCTGGTCTAACAGATGACCATGGCAATGTTGCTAAGAAGGCCTAGAATGACTCACCTCTAGAAATGCTTAAGATGTACCTAAATAGATAATATTAGCCTAATATTAGCCTATTAGTTGTTGGAACTATACACCAAGCAAAAAAGGGAAACCATGGGAATAGCAGTTATCTTATAACATCACGCCCTTAATATGTGTAGATACAATATCATTGTATACGGGCATAAAAGTGCTTGCGGGCACAAAAGTGTCTTAAGAAGGCCAAATCAGCTGATATAATACGCATTACATCCCAGGGCGCAAAGGGCGTATCAAAAGTAAAGGGATGCGCTCACAACTTTTGTCTCTTTATCTGTAAAACTTGAGACATGCTACTAATGCATTAATAATAATAGGATAGGAAGAAGAGTAACCATATATCAGTTAAAGGTGTAGACGGCATATTAGTTTTCTCGCAGAAGGCCAGAACTGAGGGTCGGGCTGAACATATCAAAAGGGCTGTCACATTAAGGTATCACATTTAACTCTTTTAATTAGTGTGAAACGCACTACTGTGAGTATAATCTGAGAAACATAGGGATGATACTAAATCGAAAAAGATCGTGTATTGCTCATTTTCACCCGATTATATAATTTGTTATATAAGTTAATGGTTACGAAGCCAGCCAATCACTATCGGGCTGAAATAGGATAGTTGCAAACTAACCAGTCCCTATATATTGAAAAGGTCTTTCAATTCCCTCCAAATGATATGTAGGGTGTGTGGTATTCTGCCACATTACTGGTAAAATGTTACCAAAATTACCAAATTACCGGCGAGCAGAAGTGTCTAGCCGAATGCAGGTTTTACTCTATCGCATTCCTTTTCTCACAGTTGAGACAAAATAATAACATGTTGAATCTGTTTAAAATTGCCTTTTCCATGTGAATTCAGGGGTGATGCACAACAAACTTGATCATTTCTATTCTTTTTGGACGTTGTCACACGTTGGGGATGCCTGTTTCTCAATTACTCAAGCCTGTATAATTTTCTTCCCCATGGAATTATTAATATTGCATGATACATTATATCCGCAGTTCTTCGCACCTGAAGGATGGCGCAGGGCAAATGCACCTTCTCTCTTAACGAGAAAAACCTCATCTTTTGTCCTATCAAAATCAATTTAAAAAACGAATATAACAAATAAACTGTCGTGTTCATGTCATAAATTGACACTGGATATAAGTTTTCTTTATTGGACAGTGGTAGTCTGCAATAATACATGCAATATGAGATAGGTGTCATGAAATCTGAGATGAATCTGAGCGTATTGGTATGAATTGTGGTTGCCAAAACTCCCTATTATCGTACGTCAAACATATTACAGCAAGTGGAGCGCTGTGAGGTTTCTTTTAGCATTTCGCATTGTTCTCTCGATCCTAATCCGAAGGCCGCTTTTATGTGTCACATTACCTTGGCCTATTATACATCAGTACAGAGTTCTGAATATTGATTATAAGCAGCAGGGATGTCCATAAACCTGAATAAAAAGGATTAACATACAGGTTTTCAGGCCCGTACCCAGGGGGGGAGGTGGGGGTGGTGGGCCACCCCCCCACAGAGAACCAGTCATAATTAGTTCCACTCAGGTAAAAATTGTCCCTTCTTCAAAATCCTTTATAGACAAAAATTAGAGGGTATGTTCCATTAAAATACCTTACCTATTATTCTTTTCCTTTTCAATAACCTTTGAAATGCTACCTCATAAGATACTATCTGGTTAATTCAACAGCAAAGAGCCCCAGTGTGGCCATTGCCAGTCATAGGCAGTGTCCCAAATCTATGGATCTGGACCACTAAATTCGACACGGCGACATTGCCATTTCTTCAAATTGACATGCAACATGGGACCTTAATGACACAACATTGGGGTATAAAATTATAGTGACATGTGACATGGACATTACTGACATGCAACAGGGGCTTTCCTTAAATTCGACACGGTGACACAGCCGTTTTTCAAATTCGACATTTGACATTGGTACCAGGGCCCCAAATCTGCCCATAGCCACCCAGAAAAATATAAGTTCCCACTTTTCTCTTCTTTTAAGGGTGATGATCAACCCTAAAGAATATATATTCATTATGGTATTAAAGAAAAGCTGATCTAATTAACCACATGATTCAGTAGGCATATACCATTATAACAATATCATCTACCTTGGCAGATATTTTGATTATGTCAGATGATCCAATATTAATGGTAATGTTTGGAAAGTTTGGGGTGAAATATCCATTTTTCATCCAAATTACTCTGGGTCAAAATGTAGAACGGTTCCTGTATTTAGTTTAAGTTAACACAAAATACTATGATGTAACATTAAAATGTCAAAATTCACACAAATGTGCGAATTTTGTTACAGAATGTGAGAATTTTGGCCTTAAATTTATATAGGAAAGTGCAAATGCTATACAATAATGTGCGAATTTATAGGTATACTGTTCAATAGGGGTACATACATGTATACACAACCCATTTTACACACAAACTAACTTATAGGCCTATGTGGCGCTGTTGAAGTAATTACGTAGATTATGTGTACAACAGACTTTACTGACTAGCTCAAGTATTCGCTGTGGCAATATCCACATGAAACTTG
Source organism: Lepidonotus clava (assembly GCA_936440205.1). NCBI lineage: Eukaryota > Metazoa > Annelida > Polychaeta > Phyllodocida > Polynoidae > Lepidonotus > Lepidonotus clava. The sequence goes on along the minus strand of OW387141.1, from coordinate 50,589,062 downwards.
AAAATAAGAAAATAAACGACAAAAGATGAAGGTTGAAACACTGAATCTGAAAACAAGCTCGTCCTTTCAGACATGGAGCCCACCTTCTATGCAGTATTGGTGACACAAATATGATGCAACTTAATTTCAAAGGTCTGAACTAAAAGACGTTGTCTGGACCATTCTGATAGCAGACAAAGCCGATAGTGTTCACAGTTCATCCTTTAATGCGTTACGCATTAAAGGATGAACTGTCAAAAGAGAATAATATGTGCATTTACCCACAGAACTTCTGTACCGGAGGAACGTCCTTGGAAATTGTGAATTGAATCACACCTAAACCTTATTTATTATTCAGCACTGGAAGAATCAGTATCTAGGATTTCAAAGAGAAGGAGCCCTGAATATTACTAAAACGATGTGCATCTGCACAAAAACGCCCAGCACATTCTTCTGTTTATTAATAATGTAGTTTTGGTGTCAACCACAACGAAAAAAAAGGACTGGGGATGGGGGGGGGGGCACACTGGAACCACCCCTGGACTAATCCCTGTTGACTCCTGACACACCAAGGGTTGGTAAACTCACAGGACCCCCTCATTAAACCAGCTCAACCACTTCCTGCTGTCAAAACCGCTGATTTTTCTCCTGTTCTTCTGTCATGCTTCAGGGTGAGAACTCTCTGATTGTCAACCCCCCATGTTTCAGTTCAGCGATACATTACTCTCTAAACTCCTCCACCAAGGGCCGAAGGGGGCTCCAGGGATCCTCACCCTTCCCCCCACCACCTTACTTTATTTTGATAGGACTAAAGCTTGACAAAAAGAACGTTTTAGTACTCAGTCAATTTGTGTAATGCCCCCCCCCCCCCCCCCCCTACATGCACACTTTCCATGAGCTTGAATCCATCCGCCCCTGTAAGTATGAATTTCACAGGCTCACTAAAGCCCCATACCCACTAGGCGATTTTACCGGCAACAGATGACGGGAAATGGGCAGAATCGGCCGAATGATCCTATGACCACCTGTTAGTATAGTATATTGAAATGTGCATGTTTGATCTGAATCGCCGGTAAAATCGGCTGATTCTTAGGGCAGAATCGGCCAATTTTAACTGCGATCTGTTGGCCGACTCAGGGATAGTTGCCTAGTGGATATGGCCCTTTAGATACACCTACTTCTGTCCTCTGGCTAGCTGTTGCTTTAACCTAGGCCCTTTCACTCCGTGGACATCTCAGCCGACTGACCTAATATGTCGTTTCCCACCTAAGTCATGGCCCTGTTTCTCACAGTCGTCTACCAAGCAGACCCTGGAGGATCCCACCACGTTAGATAAACCGACCTCTCCTTAACTAGGGTACTTCCCTATTTAGACGACAGGAACATCCATGAGATGTGTTCCATCCCAGGAAAGCAGAGAAGTGACAAGTACATTCTATGACCATACCTTTTTGGTCAGTTCATAACCTGCCTAATTTTCACGTAATAATAAAGTTATTCTAGGTTAAGTTATGACTTACTGAAATAGAATGTTATAATAACGTTATATTCTGGTGATGTTGAGACCTTACCAAAACAAAATGTTATAATAACATCATTTCTATGCAAAATAACATAGCCAGAATGTTAAAATAATGTCACAATGCAATGTCGCAATGTAAGGTTCTAAAGACGCTATTGGGTGCCATCAAAATAACATAACAAGAACCAAACCAGGACCAAATGGAACATTATATTAACGCTATAATAACATCATATTCCTGCCTGGAACAGTATCAAAATAATCAGAACTACTCAGAGGGTCAACGTCTACCCAGACGTGAAGGAGAAAACTCACCGGAGTCCAAATTAGTGTTTCCATAGAAGATTGATGATTATATTTGATTCTTTTCTACAGTTGTTGTATTATGCCCTATGGTTCTAGACACCCCTCCCTCCCCCTCCCTCCGGTATGCCACTGGATTTAACATAGACGACCTCTCCCAGGCTTAGAAAATAATGTGTTTACACCTTAGGATCCCAGAAGCAAAGTTTGAAAGGTCGAGTTCAGCTTAGAAATGAATGCGCATTTTCATACCTTGGCAGTCACTAAGGTCATTGACCTGTATTATGAGACAGACTCTGCTTTGAACAGGCCTGGTTGGTCCAGTACACAGAGTACACCCTGCAGAGTGCTGCGGACTTCACCTTAAATTACCTGGATCTCCCACAGGGAGGCAGGACGTTTTATTTCAGAACTAGTTTCCTGAGATGAGGGGCAGACCTTCGGGGGGTCTGTGGGGTCGGGGCAGGAGCAGCCCCACTGTGGAGGAATGGCAACAAAGAGAGGTAGAGATGAAATATAATGGCCGCAAATCGCACATGTTAATAGATACAATAATAGAAATATACTCTTAACATGATTCTTCGTTATTAGAAAAAAGAAAGTTAAGGAAATTCAAGTCTTCAGACGTGTTGGCAGGTCATCAAACTTTTCTCAAATATCCACAACTATTACCATGTTGTTGCAGTCAGAAGTTATTGGTCATGTCATGTATATGTTATGACGTAATATTTACAATGTTGTATTGTATTGTTGGGTTTACCATGCTATACTGTCCTGGGAATAGTCTAAGTCTGATATTAATAGTGTACTTCTGGAATTGTGCCAAATATATAAAAGTTTGAAAAAAAGGAGTTTTTCCCTTATCACTCCTTATATACGTGCGCAAGAGCAGCTGAAACATTCTGTTGTATTATAATACAGTTGCGGTCTATTACCTATTACAGAACGGTAATGTACATTTACAGACCGGTAATAGGCCCTATACGCATCCAAAATGGAGATCGGTAACAAAATAGGACCTATATTAATAGCATAGGGCAATCAGGTAATCACACTGTTATCTTTATCATCTCTCGGATTTGATACAAAATCCATTACTTTCATTACTTACATATTTGTTCCATCTCATTTCCGGTCCCTGGGTGGTTGCTATAGGTGGGGCCAATTGTCTTTACAGCGCATGATAGAAATGCCATATACCTTTATACGTGTTTAGCAGGGAGACAATTATGTAAGATCCATTCTATATCCGATAATGTAATTGCATCCATGAGTTTTTATGTGGTCTCACACAATAGTTTAACCATAGCTATCCAGCTCTTACTGCAATCCAATCAATTTCTTCATATGTTCGCATTAAGTTCTGAAACTTTTAATACGTATGACAATAAAACAGTTCGGATAACTTTTAGCGGCTGCAATGTCTACCTATCTTTCCGCTTCACGCAGCAGGGTTTGTAGGTCTCCTTTTATGTTAGAATATATATCAGTAAATTCTAAATCTTATAGTATATAGTATAGGGTTGCATAACATTCCGTTGTTTTTGACGAATGCCTAAAAGAGACAAACTGTTGCAATTGAATAGCGGGGACCTGATTGTTGTAAAACCCTTTACAAAGTTTCCGTTGGAGGTGAAAATTGAAAGATTCTTTATTAAACATTTCATTAAACATTTAGCGGAAATATAGAGCGAAATGTTATGCAACTCCCTCCTGGTAATGTCACGGTTCTCGCAGTAGTATACCTACAGTGGGCTTTGCACCTGGCAGCTTTGTAAAGTGAGTGAGTGAGTGAGTAAGTGATGGTTGTTGTCACCTTACCAAAAGCCAAGGTAATTTTCATGGTGAAAATAAGTTGGGACAGGTTAGGACGAACAGCAGGGGATCAAAAAGTGGAAATCATTTTTGCAGTACCTCATCCCTTAATGAACCCAGACACCAACTGGGAATCGAATCCAATGAATCGGGAATCAAACCCAATTAACCACTTCGTCAGTGCTGGTACCCCCCTAACGTCGCCTTATATGATCAGCAGGGGCTACTGGGGGCCTATATTCTTCCCAGGGGCAGAAGCCCCATCCCAGTACCCCCACGGGGGCTTTGCACAGTTCTTATTATGTGTTCTTAGTATGTATGTATGTATGTATGTATGTATGTATGTATGTTGGATGTATGTATGTATGTATGTATAGATGGATGGATGGATAGATAGATAGTATGGATGATCAAGAAAGGATGGAGGTATGCACGTACATCTGTCCACCCGTCCCTACATCTCCCATACCCCGGTCCCCGGCCCCCTTAGCTTTCCATCCACTACCTGCTGCCAAGCCTTACACATCACCACCGCCTCCGTCTGCACCTTGTACCGGTCTGCCAAATGCTAATTGCAATGGGATCTCCCATACATACAGAAACCATTAGCCCCCTTCCCCGCCCCTCCCCTCCCCTTAATAACCCGCCATCTTTGAGGTCGCCCACCTGAAGACTTGACCCTGGAGATCTAAGGGTAGTGGTAATTAGGTCTCATCATTAGGGGCCACTTTATACCACCCCCATCACTGTGTATGTCTCCCCATCAACCCCCGCGGGCCTCCCGCCTTACTACTAGTACTACTGACGGTGGGCGGTGGGGGGTGGGGGGTGGGTGGTGGTGGAGGGGATCCTCTAGGCCATTAAGAGCTTCCGATTGCCGGGAATTTGACAATTTCTACGTTTTGACTAGCAATACGACATGGAGGTTTATATATGCATATTGCATATCATTAAGATATTTTAAAATCCTTTTTTAATAATATGACGTTTCTCATGAGCCGTTATTCCTACTGATGATTTTTGAAATCAATAAAAGAAATCTATATATTATGGAGAGACCAGCCTTAAGCCCCATTCCCACTATAGGCGATTTTGCCTGAGTCGGCCGACTAGAATCGGGTGATTATTCTTGTACAGGGCCTGCCAATTCTAGCACTGATTCAAATTACCTGTCAGTATTGTATATTGAAATATACATGTTTCATACGAGTCAGCCCTTGAATCAGCAGATTCTTCTAGTAGAATCAGCCCATGGGTATGGGGCTATAATCCAATATGCCATTAAGAAAATCCGACCATTGGGTCATTTTGTGAAACTTTCCATTACGAATAATGACAGGAACCCGTGCATGTTACATACCAATTGAAAGAGAATTCAAAATCCATTCTAATAATGTACAACATTTCTATATCAAATGAAAACATGCCCCTTTCAGTTATTTCTAATATCCATGGTAAAGATCGGTCGCTGTGTTCGAGGCTTATAATAGTAGTGCCTGACTTCTTCCCCACCCCCCACACACACACACCTCTCTACCATTGGTGCGCCTTCACTGAAAACACAGAGTTGTCAAAAGTGGTGCCAAAAACGACAACCCAAGGTTGTCACAGGCTGTGTCTGTGTCTGCTAGACAAAAAATCTTATTTATGAATATTTTCATGTTGTAGATATCATAGTCATTATAATGGCATCCTATTATGTTATTACTAGTTATTAGGTGTGGCCATTACACATAGGAGGCCTATGAGTTGTATGGTTTTGACACCATTCACTTACAACACTGGGTTGATATAGACAGAGGCCATGACAACCCTGGGCTGTCACTTTAGGCACCATTCACTTACAACCCTAGGGTAGTCAGGCAGGTCTTTTGACTTCTCATTTTCTTCTGTGACAACCCTATGACAACCCATTCTTCATTTTTGCTTCTCTGACGACCTTTTTTGCCTAAAGTAGTCGGGAGAAAATGACTACCTTTGGGTTGTCATCCAGCCTCAAAATTCACAATGACAACCCTCTGACCACCCCAAAGTTGTCAAAGGATTGTCACAAGGTAGTCACACAGCATTGATGGCCTGAAATGAGCCCTGTGATGACCAAAAAGTCACATATGAGAGCCCAAAAGTGACCTGTGACAATCCTTTGACAACCTTGCAGTGGCTCTCTGACGACTTTGTGTTTTCAGTGTTGATGGCCACACCAAAGCAATTATTTCCTGGGAACCAAATAAGGCCGGGGTCGGGTTACCATTAACTTGAGGTGTTTCTGTTGGCGATCCTAACCTGAACCCGGGAATAGACTTTAAGGGATCTAACCCAGACCTCCACTGAACTCAGGCACCTTTACCTTGATCAACTTACCATACAGGGCAACTCGATACTGCCTGCTCTTAACTGAGGCAGCGTGCTATCAAAGTATCAAAGAGAAAAAGGCCAGAATCATTTGGATTACCCGTTCTTCTTCTTGGTTCAGCAAGGTACATAATCAGTGCAACAAACCAATCATTATGGGTCATTGCGAATGCAATCCTACAGATCCCTAGCCCATGCCCTTCGCCACAATAAATGCTCATCTATACAAGGATAGAAAAGGTCATATCATGAGTGCATTTCCCCACTTCACACAGCACCTCATAGAACTCGTCATGAGCTGTGAAGGCAGAGTTAGACTCAGCCTAATACGTGTACAAAGTACAGAGAAGTACCTGACACCTCCCCTGGCCCGCGGACACTTTGACTGGGTCTGCACGTCGTTTATCTAAAGCCCCATTCGCCGTGGCCGATCATTGTTTGTTCAAAGGGAGCCCCGATAAATTTATCGCATGGACAAGACGTTATTCTGAGACGCGATACAATCGTTGTAAGAGCGCGAAATTGAGAAAATAACGTTCACACTGATAAGAGATATCTTGAACAATTGCAAACGATCATTTTCACAAGTACTTATCACTTGCAATCGGCTGGATTTAAACAATTCAATCCAACATGTCGGATCTGATCAGTTGAGATCTTCCAATCACATTATCGTTTGCACCAGGAATTCTGAACCACAATAATATTGTCGTAAGAAATCGCATGCACCGCGTCGGCCAGGGCGAATGGGTGTTAAACGTCTCGCCACCTCCGACTCAAATTGTCCATTTCCCCCCTACATGGCGCACTAAGTACTGCCTGTATCCCCGCTCCCTCAGGGGAGGTCCCAGCTCACCTTCTTAGAAGGCCTACAGCAATAGGGGAGTGTCCCGCCAGCGCCACCTGCCGAGACGCACCTGTAAACACTCCCCATTAATAGGAGGTCAGACAAACATACTTTTTCTATCTCACGAAGAATGGCTGCTACTTTTCGCAGTACGTTAAGTAAATAACATAGTATCTTAAGAGAATGGATAGCTGTTTTCCTTTAAGTCCCTATTGTTGATATCGACATGTTGGTTCAATTCATTCAAATAAATAGGACGTTTCTATTACACAGTCCGCTTTCCCTATTTTGAAACTGCTCCCACTTCATTACCAACTTATACTAAAGCCCCATACCCACTAGTCTTAATGTCGTATAATGTCTAATTTGTACTGCTTGGACGGGGTTACGAATTCTCTTTCAAACGGTACATAGCATGCAGGGGTCGCTGTAATATTTTTTAATGACAATTGAGCCAAAGCCTCAATAGTGAAAATCGCCAAATGGAATACAGGCTTAATCATGATGTCACAGGAGCAGTCTTATGAATTTGTATCAAATATCTACAGACTGAAAGTGGCAGAGAAAACAGAGATCGCCGACGAGCTGGGACCCGTAGCATAATGAAATGATGAAACAATTCAATGTATCTCAACAGGGACGTCACGGTTGTGATGGATCCTGCTGTCGGATTGTGGCTGTTCTACTACTAGGCTGATTTTGATATTGTAAACAGTTCTACGAAAAGGATATTTGGATAAGAAATCATGTGATTTTCAGCCTGGAATACATCATTAAAAGTGTGTGAAATTTGATGTAGTAATTGTGTACAACATAGCATGATCTGACAAGGACATTGTTCGCTATTATATCTGTCATTATGTGACCAGTCACAGATCCTACTTTTACATCTTTTCTCCTTTCCTACTTTAACAAAATGAGGACTTGTTGATACCCAGCAGAGCCAGGAAGCTAGACTGGGGTATGCTTAAGCATACATTCAAACATTAGTGGTATTTTGCTGCTGCTGATTGTATGAATTATCTAATGAAACCACTTCTCAATGATGGCTGTTCTACATGATCCATCCATTAGTGGTTAAATGGGGCAGCCTCCATGACCATAAAAACTTAATAATACTGGTGAGAGCTTTAAACTGTTTTTATAATGATACCAATTTACCAATCTCTGCGTTTTTCATTTGGCAGATGAACCAATGATTGTTTATAAAATAGGGCCAGACAATGTGGCTGAAATCAGTGAAAATCAACAGGTCATTCTTCTAGGAAGTATTTATCCACCCAGGCTGTTATACGGGGAATCTGATGAAATTATATGATTCTTTGTTCTAAAAATAGAAGGCCGAATACATGTTATCCAGAGGGGGGTGGAATAGTATAGTAGGTAACCTCCTCGCCTTGCCAAAGCTGGACCGAGTTCGAGCTCCGAGTTTGTGTTGCCTGCTACATTACCTCGCCTTAAAAATTGCCGTCGTTTCCACCCCCATAGATTCGATCATAGTACTTAGTACAAGCCAGAAACCGGAGTTGGTCTTGACATAGCTGAAAGATTGCTGAATAGACCTTAAACTCCAACACATGATCATCATGGTATCTAGTGGATATCATTGTCGACTGTCAAATCTGAGGAGAAGGATTGAAATTCACAACTTTCTTCCATTTTCTCATCCAGTAAAATCTCATGTGGAATGGATTAAAAGATAGGTGTTCTCAATGACATTGCGAAAGCCTGTCTATGTGAAGAATTTGGATAAACAATACATTTCTTTTTCATACGCTAATAGATCCAGTCAAGAATGGCTCTTGTGTTGATTTTACTCATCTACATCTAAATAACCTGTCTGAAAGAGTCACTGTTTATACAGTGAGTTCAATTTGATGGTTGAGAACAGAGCCCCCCAGCGGGATCCCCCGGTACTAAGACCCGCCCTCTGACGGCGTCTTCAGGCATTAGGGGGAAGTATAGCGTGGAGAAATTTGAAATTGAAAGGGGACCGATTCCCAAAATGAACAGACTCCACTGAGACATAGCCCCAACTACCTTACAATAGGCTTTATACGTCAAATCTATTGTCGATTTATAGAGAATGTTGTATGACAACAGGCTATACAAGTCAAATCTATAGACGATTTGCAGAGGACATTGCCTAAGAAATTCTCATGCTAGTCAAATGTATAGACAATGTGCAGAGTACACTACCTTAGAAGAGCCTATACTAGTCAAATCTATAGACGATGTGCAAAAGACGTCGCCCTACAACAGGCTGTACAGGTTACACCTATAGACGAGTTACAGAGGACAGTACCTTACAACAGGCTGTACTAGTAAAATCCATAGACAATTTGCAGAGGACGTCGTACCTCACGGGCAGGGCTTAGATGCCCTACTGCCAATCAGTTCAGATAAGTATATGCTAGTGGAATAATCCTACTGTCTGCTTAAAAAAAATGGCCTGAACAAACTGACTAGGATATTGGTTCCTATGGGTCCAGGATTAAAAGGTTAAAAGCGGCGTCTATGGGAGGGTTCACTGCGCAGACTCATGGAAAACGGTCTATAGGTGACCAGTTGTCCCTGGAGGGTGACCATAGCCTGGCGACACTGTCCGGGCTAAGGACCCGTCGGGTGTGCGTGTGGGAGGTGGGGGAGGGGGTGAGAACTGGCCGACAAAAGCAGGGAGGGTAGGGACGGGACACAACAGTCGGGACTGAAGCCCCATTCGCCGTGGTCGATGTTTTCGTCGCAGGGACCCACGAAAATTCTATCTTAAGAATTCGCAAATGATCCCAGATGCGATAAAGTGATCGCAAGCTAGAGATATTGATCGCATAGCATTCACACTGGGTGGGAGGGTACCTTGCGATCATTTGCGATCATTTTCCTAAGGTATTTGCATTGAATCGCACAGGATCTCTACGAAATTATTGAGCATGTTGAATAATTTCGCAAGGAATTACGTCGCAGAGGTCTACGGTTTTCGAACGTTTCCAACGTTCGCAGATCGCAGAGAGATGCGACAAACCACTTTCTCAGGAAATGACACAGATGTCACAGAAAAAGGGGAACTCAATATTGATGTCTATGTCTGAAAAATTAGAATAATTATTCCTTAAAACAAACCTTATCTTTGTGGCGAGGGAAGACATCCCAAACTCGCCCCATTTTTACAATGTTTTCATTACTATAGTTATGTCATATTATTCTAATGCACACTATATTATTGCATAGATAGTGGAGCCTATTAAGGCGATGTTATAGCATTCATATGATTTGATATTACCATAATTCCTAAATTGTCATGTATCTATTTATTAATATCATCCAATTTCATGTAAAATAAAAAGGGCTGTAAACATAATAGTGTCAAAATGATTCACATATAAGGAACGTGCCACGTGAATAAAAGAAATAATATACTCAATATCGTGTACACTAGGTTAAGTGTGTACACGACGTCGTCTGAATAAGATCAACTATTCACGCGACAACAATGAAACCGTCTCTAAATTCCCATTTCCATATACTTCTAGCATGAATAAGAGGTTATTGTCGAATATATAGTGGTGCCTGTTGAACCAACGTCGCGCGTATAGGCAGTGCTCGTAAGTACGCGGGCCGTATTCTGACAAATATGAAATTAGATATACTTGCACAAACCTCACAAAGTGTTTGAAATGGCGTGTATTGATAAAGACAAGTTTTGTGGGGTATTATTTTCATATCATTATTATGATAAAGAAAAGGTACGGTTACATTTACTATTCAATTTTCTTTAATTGTACCTGCCCCTAACCAAATGAAAATGTATCCGTACTTGTGAAAAAAAAACTAAATGAGCGAGTCTCCATCTTAGCGTTTACATATGAAACCCCTGAAGACAAAGATGGTTACTACAGAATAACGTTTAAAAAAGAAAATAAAAGTGTTAATAGTCTGTCGCCTGGTTAAACTGACTACATAAGCGTCGCCCTTCAGGCAGTAAGCCTTGCCTGCCCCAGGAGAGGGCGCAGGGTAAGCTGGGGGAGTGGGTTTATAGATTTACAATACGCCTGGAGAGACCCTGGAGGAGGGAGGGGTGTAGGAAGCAGGGTACTAGGGGAGCTGGGGCGTGAAGGTCATTGTCCCCAAGGACGGACGCCCCTTCTCCGGGCGGTGATCCGTCAGCCGGGTCCACCAGGGGGTACTGCTGAGTCAGCACTACTGGGCGGAGATAAGAATACACCCCGCTACGGCCAGTAGACCGCTGTGTGGGCCGGGGGAATGTCAACGAACGGCGTGACGTCACTCAGCGTCCCCCCTGCGTCCCCTCAGCGTCCTCCTGCGTTCCCTATGTGTCCCTTCAGCGTCCCACCAGCGTCCAACCCAGAATCCCCCCTGCGCCCCTCTGCGTCCCCCCGTCCCCCCCCCTCCCCCCCCCCCCTGCGTCCCCCCCCATTCCCCTGTTTTTCTCACCTGGTCTGCCACATTCACCAGGTATTTCACACCTGGAACATTCTAATCTGATTGTTATTTTCCTTCGCTCGCGAATGTGTTTACTCAACAAAGCGCTGATTCGGATCGATTTCAATCCCACGCGCATTAGATTGAGAAGTTATTTTTCTCTCAATATGTATGTGTTTTGGTAAACGTGCCGTGCAGAACGTGCTTCTAGGCCTGTAAGCATGAATTAACCAGCGTTTTTACTTTTTTTTCTAAAAACACTTTCGGATAAGCAGTAATAACAATTAGCCTACCTGGCCAGGCCTGCCTCTAGGGCAGCGATTTAATCATCGACTCGGTCAGTGTAAAAAGTGGATCTTTGTAGAGGCCAGGTGGAACGACACCACATCCTCAAGGTCTGTGGTGAGAATCTCTCCGATTACCTCCCTTTTACTTGGCATTTACCTTCTCAACCACTCCCACTGTCTTAAAGAATCGAAACGTGCAAAAACAGAAAATAAGGCATCAAAAAAAGTGGAGTAAAACCGCGCGCTTAAATGGCGTAGGAGGCTGGCGATCATCCACGGGGAAGGAGTCCGGGTAGTGGGGCGTGCGGTGGGGGGGGGGGGGGGGGGGGAGGTTAAGTGTGTGTGTGTTTGTGGGGGGGGGGGGGAGGGCCGGAAGGTGGGGGGGCACTCAGTCTTTGAATGTAGGTACCAACTGCGAAACTACAGCTCCCCCAAAAAAGCAAAAACAAAAACAAAACTGCCCCCCTTTTTCAGAACAGCCCCCTACAAAATAACATAGATCAACAATCAATTGATGTGTTAACTGTTCCAGTAAGAGAAACTAGACCGGCTAATAAGAAACAGTTTACTGTCCCAGCAAAAATGAACACAAAGTTCCAGAATAGTGCATTTTATAAAGGGACAATCATTTGGGATGAACTACGCCATGATGTACAATTTGCAACCTGTGTCAATGAATTTATGAATCTGATCAAACACAGATACTGTGTTTATATTGATCTACTGTATTAGGTCCAATATATATTGTATTGATCTTAATGTATACTTATAATTTACACCTGAAATGTTTATGTACTATATTTTATCATTGTAATATCACCAAATCCAGGGGCAACCCTGAAGTGAATTACTTAATAAACAATTTTAAAAAAAAGAAAATTCCTGGTCACAATATGATTTCAGAATGTGATTATTTGTCTGAGAGCCATCAGAAAGAATCCAATAGCCTACAGTTGGCTTTTAATTTAATATAAAATATTATCTATTATTGACAGTTCTCCTGAAAAGCTAGTTGACAGCTCCCCTTTCTGAAGCAAATTGGCAATCGATAGCTACAGCTCATTTAGGGTCAGACAGCAGTTGGTGTCCATTTCTAGCCCAGGTAGAGAAGAGGGTTAGTGGGAGACAATGCCCTCATCGACGTGCCCCCCCCCCCCCACACTACAGACCGGGGAGGTGGGGGCAGATAAGCCCCGCAACCATTAGCCACCAGGGGGCACCCCGCTATACACCCGCCTATCGCGCATGCGCAGCTTTAGCTTATCGCCCCGTTCTCTCACCAGGGGGCGCGGGGCCGGAAGTCGCACGCCATTGGCTGAGGGCGGGGGGGGGGGGACCGACGGCCGGGAGGGGCTTTACATTGGGGTGTGTGTTTTGAAGGGAGTGTTCTCTAAGTTTGGAACTTTGATTACGCCACTAATTCAATTTTATATATTGATTTATAGGCCTATATATAAATGGTACCTTTCTCCATTTTGTACTGGTCTTTGGGAGCGTAGCCAACCAGACAGGTGTATAGTTGTGTGCTTGTGAATGTGTGTTAGTGTGTCTTTGTGTCTTTATACCTATGTGTGTTTAATTGTATGTGTGGTTGTGTATGTGTAAGTATGTGTATGTATGTGTGCATGTGTATACTACATGTTTGTGTGTCTTTGTGTGTGTGTGTGTGTGTGTGTTAAGGGGGTGCCATATCCCCTACATTTTGTTGTTGTCTTTCTTACTACAAGTATATATTTTTCGAAATGCTAGGACCGCGACATGAAGAGGATGAGATTCACATAATGTTTGGAAGAGTGTCCAATCAGAAGGCTGGCCTCATGTTCCTCAGTAGGTGGAGATAACGTTACATAAGGGACGATCGTGTGACCGGTAAGGTCCCCCTGTTTACAAGTCAGGCGACGGCGCTGCCTATAGACCTTGTGTAGATGTGATCACGTTATCAATTGTTGGTGATCACCACGTGGTTATCACCGTCACGTGGCTTTGTAATGAATTAAAAATTCTTCAATTCCAAATGACAATTACTGATGATTATACATTGATTAGTTTGCAGAAAGTGAATTTGGCAAAAGATATCTGTTTTAGATCTTACAGAATTGTAAAAATAGTGATACTAGAATGATCACCAATATGGCGGCCAGTCTATTCTTGGAGGTGTGACGTCAACTGCACAACGTCTATACGCACTTCAAGGAGCTCAAGTATGTCTACACGACTTTTGACGTTATTGTATACATGCGGCAAGGTACAATAACATAAGTAGTATAAGCAAATGGGGATTTGATGCTTGATGTCACCTAGATGGCGCTGCAGATTGTGCGACATTGCCCAGATTCGTTTCACAGTACAGACCAGCCTGGCATCTATTATACATCTTACAAGTAAGTATTTATTTTATTTCAGAAGTTTTTACCCTGGATGTACTTCGGTCAAATATAGCAAGACCGGTTTTCAAGGTAGACCCGGCTTACAATTTTTAATTGTCGCACCGTGTGTATAATATTATGATCTATTGTATCCACGACAATTCATAATTATGTAAGTAGTATGTAGAACTGATAATTTAAAGCATGTCGAATACATTGCATATCCTTATTTAAGCATCTCGCCCATACTTGTGATTCAATTTACGCAAACAGTATCGCTTCGGTTGGCCCTTTTGTAACGTGACATGTGAGTAGTATATTGAAATACGTTTATAAAAAAAAAAGAAAAAAAAAGAAGAAGAACGAAATGAAACCTCGGAGGTTGTCCCGTGCATAGCTTCCGACGTCATGTATACCCTGTTTATATTATAAACAATGTCACATACATGTTATATAGCCAGATAGTGCGGATTAAACCACCATCAGTTCTAACTCTACACCTCGACGGATAAGTGCTTATGCTGATCACTAGATGATAAAATAGTCATCTTATAAATCATAGATTAGTATATCCGCTATATCTTTATAGAACGTCATTTTATAGATAGTTATATCCATTAAATCTATTTAAAACAATCATTTATTGATAAGTATATCCCCTAAGTCTTCTTAAAACCGTCATTTTAAGGATAGGTAAATCTATCTAAAACAGTCCTCCTCGAGACGTCAGTGTCTGTCCTTATCTACTTAGTCTTATCACAGACTAAAGGGTCTTTGTCACTTTTAATCGGTTTGTATTAAGAGTCTAACTAGTTGTCTCAAACCCACTCAGTGCCCGCCGTCTGGGACCGAGTCTCTGACGGGAGCCGAGGTCTAAGAGGCCCTCCGAGCAGGGAACTCCACTCCCCTCTGATCCACAAAACAGGGGAAGAGGGGCTCTGCCTTTAGTTTCAGTTGATTTCTGGAGCTCAGAGATATATCTCCAACCCCCTTAAGGTGGGAGGGGCTAGGGGGAGGGCTTAGTGAGCGGGAGTTAGTCACCTCTGAGTCCTCCATACACTTCTCTAAGTTCTCCTTATCCGCACTTCAAAGAATGCCCCAAGCCTCAGGTGAAGATTTGTTAAGTCCCCTTTAGGATTCTTTGCCGCGCAGGCTCACTCTTTTATCTACATTTCCTTTCTGTTTTCATCCTGAAATACTAACTGGGATTGCCTCAATAATTCTGTATCTCCTCGGGTAGGGTTTCTTTTGGAATAGCTGTAATGTCAGAGGGGATTGGAGATGTTGTACTCAGCCCGCGGGTATTGTAGTGAAAGTAGTATAAGGATATTGTCATTTGGAGAAGGCAATATTTCCTTATAAGTACATCCTCAAAAACTTCCTCTGAATGCGGACCTTCAATGTTAAGAAATTGTGTGGAAATTGGTATAGAATATCTATTGTGTTGAGAAATGAATGTAAGGCCATTCAGTAAAAGTTGAAAGTTGATTCATTCTTGGGCAGCGGTTATCAGTTTCAAAGTTGGTCACAGTAAGGGTTTTATAATATCTTTAAGTCCCATTCACTGCATTGCATGGCCTTCCGCGTGGGTTGAAAATGTCAAGTCTTTTTATTACCATCTCTATAATTATGGGACTAGTATACAATTTCAAATCGTACATGCACACGAATCGGAATATGTATATATATATATATATATATATATATACATATATATATATATATATATAATATATATAAAGTGAGAGTGGGCGGAAGATCGGTGAAGTCGAGCCTTTTAAACCCAATAAAAAACAATTAAAAAATCATTAATATTTGGGTATGTGAAACTCCCTCTTAAACAATAGCTAATTGTCAGTGCTACATAAACCCCTTTTCTGTTTTTCTAATCGATCCGCGGACGACCATAAGACGGTGGGTGTGGTTTAAACCACATCTCACTGTCGTCCCTACATGTTCTAAAACCCAGGTTCCTCCAGGGTTTCCGTGTGAGCCCATTGATCGTGGGAGGAGGGCCTGTGGAGGTAAGCCCCTGGACGGACCGTGTAGCAGAGACCGGCGTGTATCTCTGTGACAACCAGGGGCGGGCTGGTGGAGGAAACATGTGAGGCGTGGGTAGGGGGTGGTGGTCACGGATTAAGACATCTCGGACTATATATATATGTCTCACAAAGAGGGGGATAAGAAGTCTCATTATAATATATTTATACATTTCCTGATGAAGGTGGTTACATACCAAAACTAGTCGATTCGCCAGTGATTTATATGTCTGAATAACGCTGGGGTTATACGCGCGGACGTAGCAGCAGATGGCTGCGTGTACGGAATTGCTTGTATACGCGGGTGTGAAGTCTGCGCAAACAGATCTGCTTATATACGCGGACGTTGTGACCACGTATACATGCACAGTAAAATATGTGGACGTATCTAGTTTATTCTTCATTATATAATTTGTAAATCGGGGGCTAAGCCACCGAACCACCCTTTTCCTTTTCTTATTTCTTTATTTTATCTCATTTCTGTACATGTACGATTTTAAAAATACAATACAAGCCACTTTACCCTATGTCCGCGTATCTAAACAGATCTATATGCGCGGACTTCGTGTCCGCACGTGTAATAAATTGTATATACGCGACGGCCGCGTGCGCGACTGTCGCGCGTATAGCCACTCCCATCAACAACATCATACAAATTAAAATGTTTTAACAGTACGGTCCTCAAGATATTGATGTATAGTTGTTGAATCTGGTATAGATTCAACACTTTATACATACGCACAAGTTGCCAGGAAACAAGATCTCATAGACTTTTATCTGTATACACCTCTGGGGTATTCCATTTCTTCCTTGAACGCTTCATAATGAAGTCCACCTTATAACATATCTCCCAATCTTTCAAATCAGACTACAATATGCAATCATAAACATTCTTAGAACAACATGACTTATCTCTAAAACGTATGTTTATGGGTTCTCTTCTTGAGGTCCATACTGTTAAAACATTTTAATTTGTGTCATGTTGCTGACTTGCTATAATTATTCTAGATATTGTTAGAACAACATGACTTCGCCCTAAAGTTAGGTTTGTGGATAGTGCGTACCTTTAAAACAGTTCAATTTGCTAAGTGGATTCTGTATTGTTGAACCAGCCTAACGTACCTCTTCGATAATGGGAATCTCTTCAGGGCACTGGCGAATTATACCCAATGAATGTGTTTAATTAGACTGAGGACATCACTGGTCGTTGACTGATTAATTGGTGGGGTGCCCCGGAGACGATAGAAGCAGCAGGTCTTACCTAATAAGTCCCTGTGTTGATTCCTTTCTGCACTCAAGGCGGGTATAATTTGATCTAATTGTAGAGGAGATTATCTAAAACACTACCAGGCTGATTGCCTTAATGTTGTACGGGGGTTTCCTTGTTGTAATTCACAAAAAGAAAGATTGAAGCATGTTTTCAAGGGTTTTTTAACCCAACAGACAAATAGTTTGAAACATACTAAGGTCACATAATGATGATGTGTTGGAGTTTACGGTCTATTCAGCAATTCTTCAGCTATATCAAGACCAACTCCCCTTCTCGACTGTTCACAGTTGTATGATCAAAACTACGGTGGTGGAAACAACGGCAAGGTAAGGTGGTCTAACAGGCAGCTACCGGGAACCGAACCCAGGACGGCTGTGTGCAATGCCCACACGTTAAACACTAGACCACCCCATCCCTCTTCTTAAGGCCACGTATTCCTCGACTATTGAAATGAAATGAACATGCAGCAAGTGAAATAGAAGGAGGAATGTGAAGAAGCAGTGATGTTATTCACTTTTTCTTAATTTTTCCCTTGTCCCTTCTAGCACTGATGTAACATAGGCCTTTGGTAAGTCTCTATGCCATTAATTACATTTCTTTTTCAGAATAAGCATAGCTACATAGATTTCCGTGAACATCGAATGTTCGTTGTTCCATCGGTTCTTCTTCTGGAAGTTGATGGCAGAGTTCCACTTCCAGTTCCACCCCAGCCACCTGCATGCTGCACCATAATTATAACACCATTTCTTTGCCTCATTTCACGGCCTTAGAATCACGCTATCGTCAAGGTAAAAAGGTGGTAGGTTTACTTGTAGGGAGTGAAGTAGGCCTAATGACGTTAAGCATCGCGTGCGCCTACCCAGGGCTGTTTAATTGCAGTTCAGAGATGCATTAGACATATACACCAGTGGGGCCCGATGGTGGTAGGGGCCTTCGGGGCTGCAGGACTAAAGGCCTAATTACACTACGCGACTTGAGCTACGATGGAATACTGGATCCCCACACGGCGAATAGTTGCACTTGGTCGTCAACGATGAAGCTAAAGATCACTGGCGCCGAATTAGCAGATGACTAGACACACTAATCGCTGACAAATCAGTTATAAAAAATCGAAAATTTCCACTATTCTTTCAGACGACTAACTGTAAATCGTCGATGACTAGCTGTTAATTCGTCGATGAAGGTATGTCGACGAATTACAGCTAGTTGTTGACAAATTACAGTTTATCGTCGACGACTAATCGTCCCATGGGGATGCGCCTTTAGGTACAATATGGTGATATTACAATCAAACCACATACAGGAGTGAAATATTGTTAAAAATGACAATTTGGAGTATTATATATATATGTGTTAAAAAGAATTTTGTCTCTATCATGTGCTATTTCTCTATGATATCAGCATATCGCAGTTCATGTGGTGTAGTGTAATGGGGCCTTTAGTGATATGAGTACACTCTGGTGGTTCTCTACAGACACGAAGCAATTAAAGTACAGGCAATCACATACCTCCGTACTGTGGGGGTAGTTAGGAATGCAATTACAGAGTTGGGCTGAAAACACTGAGCCCAACCCCCTGGACCCCCCTTACCCCCAGCCTAACCACTGTACATGGAGGCTTTAAATGGGAATTTTCACCAACTGTCGATGATGAAATGTTGAAAGCTGCCAAGTCTGAGATTGAGTCAAAGTGCCTGAGAATTTTTATTTTTCTAATACTCATCAGCTTTCCCTAAACATTCTCCTGCTATCTAACTTAGAGATGGGAGATCAGACATCCCAGTGTTGTCCCCTGCTCTTATGGATAGGAATCTGGGATATTTCTGTGCACATGGGATCGTTAAAAGGGCAGAGACGGCTCTACATGCAAGTTTAAAGATCAGAGGTCCTTACAACTCCCGGCTTAGCCGCACAACTCGTGAAATTCAACAGTGTGCCTGATAAGAGACGAGGATGGGTTTACTGAGGATCTCTCTGAGTTCGGTCATATTTGGAAGTGCGACTAGTCTTGGGATTCTGTCTCTGTAGTCTACTTTGATCCAACGGGCTGTAACTTTAGAAATATGAAGAACATACAACGCTCGTATTCATTCAATAGTCCAGAGGTTTACCTTTTCTCCATACTTGAAGTGAGATATTCGAAGCATAATAACCAATGCTCGAGTTGATCTGAAATAATGAATAAAGTTATTATTTTTCCACTATCATGTTCCTCACTTTCTAAATTCGTAACCCAAACAATTATAAGTATTTCTGCTAAGTTGGGCCATGTTCTCGCTATTTGCAATGACGAGTAAGTTCAGATTACATTCAGCTGAGTCAGTCAGTGCAAATGTTACCTGATGCTGCTAGAATAAGACCCTTAGGGGCTGTCCTAGGGTGGCCGGACGAACCGCAGGGGGCCCTGACGGCCCAAGGGGGAGGCCCAAGTGCCGTCCTGTCACTATAATATAGTCTGTCCAGCGACGACCCCTCAAGCCTGTATTACACTACATGACATGGGTTACACGACATGGCTACGACATGGCTTACGACATGACATGATATCGTACGACTTTATGAGTTCAAGTTGTTGTCATGTCGTGGTCATGTTGTGGTCATGTCGTGGTCATATCATGGCCACGTCGTAGCTGAGACTCTTGTCAAGGGTATTACACTACTACGATGTTTTCAGGCTTATGTTTATGAGCAGACTTATGTCCTCTACGACATGAGACCTACGACATGGACTTCAATTCAAGAAATTTCTATTTTACCACTACAACATTATTTAACATGTTGAATCCATGTCGTGGACTAAGATATAGCATACGACTTTCACTCCCACGACTTTTATTGCCATAAATATCGTTTAGTGCGACTTTAAAGTCGTAGCTGTTACGACTTTTACTATTACACTATGGTGATAAGACTCATGTCGTAGCAACCTATGACTTGGCCATGATGTGCTCATATCGTGGTCATGTCGCAGCTCATGTCGTGTAGTGTAATAGGGCCTTCAAGGCCCATCTGCTCTGACCGACGGTGTGCATACGATCACTTGCGACACTTATCGCAATTCTGGTGCAAAAGATAATGCAAACAACACATCTGCAACCGATCAGATCCAACATGTTTGATCAAATCAGTTGAATTCCAGACGATTCTGGTGGATAATTACCCCCGATAATTATTGTTTGCAATCGCAAGGACCCCTTTCTGTCAGTGTAAATGTTACTTTTTCAATTTCGCTAGCGTGCACTCATTATATTGGCGCAGATAATATTGTCTTGTCTGTGCCTCCTACGTCCGATAGATTTGTCGGACCTGCCAGCGAAACAATCATTGGCCACGGCAAATGGGCTTTAGGGTATTCTATATTTTATCGACCAAGAAATCTTTTAAATACATGTATAACTAAAATACTCGCTCCGACCTTGTTATCTTTATATATCTTCATTATAATCAGTTTAAAAGGAAACAGAAAAAAAAGTTATTTTTGAAACTGCAAAATTATTAATCTAGGAATTCAAATCTAGTTAAAATATAGTTTGTTGATAGCTTCGTATTTGGTCTGTATGTATGAGATGTTATGAAACTATATCCAAACCAGCACTCCTGCTTAGTGTCGAACATAAATGACCAAAAACCACAAGTTTTCTGGTATTATCACCTGCATGGCCACCGAGCAGTGCGTATAAGGGGCAGTGAGTATTGACTGCCTGTACGTACCGCTCCTTGTTTTCAGTGTCTTAACAAATTGTTGATTATTGTTTGGGTGATAAAATATAGAAGACCCTTTGGGGTCATCCTCGTGTGTCTGTATGACCCATGGGGATTGTACATGTCGAGGGCGAAGCCAGAGGTACGTACCAACCCCTCTGGGTTGTACAGACACCCTCTGAAGCCCCCCGCCGGTCTTCTTATATTAATACAGTGAAAACTTGTACTTATTGCTAAATGATATCAAGTTGAGAAAATAAAGTGCCTACACAACTCCCTGATCACCACCAAGGTTAAACCCCTCACTCCCTAATCAGACAATAATCCTATACTGTGACTCCAGCCCTACAGGTCTCCACCCAGTGCACGGCCTCCACTCACTTAGCATGAGAAGTGTCAATTATCAGGGCCTTTTGTAACAGTGTCAGGCGCGTTTCTTCAGCCCCCCTGCACGCAGTCCTACTGGAGGGACTTGACAGTTAATGTGGGGAGACGATACCCGGCCATGGCTGTGTGCATGGCTGAAGCAGGAGGTGATAAAACTGAGACCTGCTAAGTTTGTATTTGTCTTTCCACTTCCAGGGCCTCGCTGTGTTACCACGCAGACAGTTTAGGAACATGCAATGGATTAAAATGACATTGTCAAAGTATTTTCTAATGTCAAGGACTCAGCTAAGCATCAGCATTGGACGTCGCATAATGAAATGGTGAAACAATTCAATGTCTTGCATTCGCTGTTGAATTGTGGCTGCTATACTGGGACGATTTTAATTCTGTAAGTAGTTCAGAAAAAATATATATTTGTGTCATCGATTGTAAGTCTGATGGTCTCTAAGATAAAGATGTTTTACATGATTGGGCATAGGAATGATATATACTGTGTAAGTAGTTTAACGATTCTTTCATTATGTTCCAATACCCCCGAAATATCAGATACCCTACATTGTAATCGAATAAAAGGTTTCCTTTCTCAATAGGCTTACCTTTTGTTTTAATATCTTACCTCCAGATTTATTACATTTTACTATGAATATAAAAAAAGTATCCAGTCTATACAAAAGATAGAAGACTAAATCCCTAAATCTGAAACTCTACAGACAATTCCATTCCAAAGTCCAATCTACGCATGCAGTTTTTAGTATCCTGCTGGGTACACGTCGTTCCCATACATGTGTACTATCTCTGAAGATATGGGCGTTATACAACTACAGTGCGCCGTCTTCCACCGCTGAGAAGGAAAGCGGGAGGCGATTGGAAAACGGCAAAGAGGCCTTGGTAATTAGGCAGCCTTTCTTTCCTTTGACTCTGTGTAAACCGTTTATTTGATAATCCTGGCGTATACGAGTCCGTGTCTAATTCGGGCCTTCAGGTAGAGTTGTTTGTCGCCTCCGGTATGTTCAGAATAACGTTGTTCAAAGGAATCGGTAAAAACTCTAACTGGCTGTTCTGTTAATTAAACATGCGTATAGCCTAATAGTAGCAGCATGACCACAGGCATGTACGCCAAAGAAAACACCTTGATATAAAAAAACACCTCAATAGTTTCCTGGCCCTGGAAGATACGTACATCAAATAAGGTCGGCCTTTTCTTATTGGCCCTCATTTATCAACATGTCAAGGCACGATAAAACCAGATGTTTCAATTTCACCTAATGATCGTTCGGTTAGCAATAACAATACATTAATTTCCCGCAAATTGAATGTTTTCTTGCTAGGTGGGTTCCTGTTACAGGAGTGAACAGTCGATTTATTGTGGGCTCACAGCTGGGCGCGGCCGGCTCCAGGTTTTACTCCTACCTACAAATAACCACCGGCCGATTGGTCAGCCCTTTTTCACTCAAGTGGCCAATTTCCAATAAAGTGAACAACAATTCAAATTGAATGACCTTCGCTCGTTGGCCCAGCGGGCTCTGACGGCTTTTGAGTGTTTAAATCCCGTAAACTGCGGGGGCTGTTTTTACACTCACTGAGGCGGGGAGTACGAGGTAGGACTGTATCACACCGCGGTACGAACCGCATCGACCGGGGCGTATTTACCTGGCGGCAATCTGGTGAACTACGGTCGATGGTTTTCTAGTCAGGTCCCCTTAAAGGAGCACTGTCAGGGAAAGGTACCCGGGGACCGCACTGAGCATGCGCCGGGCGCGTCCTGTGAGTCGCCCCACCTGGTGTCGGGTCTTTGTACTACTGTGGTTGGTTTCTACTTAAAGGGGCGGTGTCATTGAACGGTAAGTGGACTGGTACCCGCTCTTTGAGTATAGAGAGGGAAGCTCGCCACCAACGTATGGCAGACACAAACGGCATGGAAGTCTCAATTAAACATCAGACACGTTTTAAAATAACACAGATTCGCTGCACCCTTAGAACCAACACTTTACCGTAGGGAAAACACACGTTCTCACTATTCTGGAAGGAGCATTATAAAGGTTGAAGCTATTTGAAACACAGGGACTTTATAATAATAGACTGTGGGTTGCAAAATTGCGGCATGACAAATAAAAAAAAGCCCCATCGTTTTAGGAATTAATCGGATTTGAAACCTGCCAATAGAAAAGAACATTGTTTCCGGACGTTTGTTTTGACCCCCCTCCCCTTTGTTCCCCTCTTATCCGGAGTCCGGGAAATTGGTATTGACTTGTCTCCAACGACTACTGGACGTCAGGAGGGGAAAGATGATCCCGACAGCCATGGGGTCGTCTCAGGCCGTGGGGTAGGGGCCTTTTCAGGGTATTGGTGATGGCCCTATTACACTTCACGACTTGGGTTGCGATATGGGGTGAAATGATGATATTATTACAGACAAATCACTTACAGGACTCATATAAATGTTTAAAAATGGCAATTTGGAGTATTTTACATATGACTTACACAGAAGTTTATCTCTAATAATTGTGGTTTCTTTGCGACATTTTCATATCGCAACTCATGTCATGTTGTGTAATACGCCCCATTTGCCCTGGTGAAAGTGGTTCGTTCTAGGCCTCTGCGATCTGTGAAACATTGGGTTATAGCAGCCTTGTATGACCTTATCCCTTGCAAAATTATTCAACATGTTTGATATTTTCTGTGCGATTCATGACAAGATTGCTTGCGAAAATGATCGCAAGAGTGCTTCCTTTCCTGTGTGAATGCTATACGATCAATTCCTTTAGCTTACGATCATTTTGTCACACCTGAGATTATTTGCGAACCTTTAAGATGTGGGTTTTTTTCCTCGCAGATCTCTACATCTGAATCCTCGACCAGGGTGAATGGGGCTTTATAGGGACTTAAGTGCCCGTCATATAGGGTATTGGGCGGACAGGACAGGAATCAATGGTGGTTAAGGACTGGGCAGTACAGAGATGTTTACCCCCTTAAAGAAGTATAGACGAGGGCCGTTAGGTTCGATGAGGGCTGGTCAGGGAGATCGGGCAGGGAGCATGCTTCTCTGATTGCCCCATCAATGATGCAACAATCCAGATGTGGGGAATGTGTGATGTTTCTCACCGTGCTTTGTATGGGGCACCACGTCATATGAGACCGTTAGGGACACGTGGGTAGGAGGGTTACACATACAATTCGCTGAATGGGGTTTCAATAAGGCCAAACAAATGAAAAAAGTTGTGTTCAGGTAACATGCGTCCAAACGATAGGTAGGTAGGTTGATTTATCCCTTTTTTTCTTCTTTTCCATACGCGATTAGACAAAAATGACTCCAAACATTCTCAAGCATTCTTTCAAACATTTCCTAGAATCTGAAATTCATAGCCTGAGAATCTATTTACCTGAGTATAACTATATGCCATTCCAAGTTCCTTTAGCCGACTCTATTTGGTTTTTCTAATTATTTGAAAAAGATGTTACTGAAATAAAGTTAGGGTAGGGCCAAAAATTTAGGGTTAAAACTAATTTATAGACCTAACAGCTGTACAGGTATCCATGCTTAATATCACTTGCAAGATACATACTGTCTCGCATTGGGATCTAGGTAGAACAACTTTTCGGACGATACAACATCATGACTGGAGGGTGAGGAGGAGGAGGCCTAAGTCCTCTCCACAAACTTATCCTGAACCAATATAGGTCTAGGTGACTATATCGATGTGGCGACAGGGGCACTTTTGAAATTGGAGATTTGACAAAGTGCCTTATGACACGAGACAATATATTATATAATGACATGGGGACATTAGCATTTATTGTAATGTTAGGGTACATGTTATGGGAAATTCTTAAGGACAACAACCCTTTGTTAACAACCCTCTGCACGGACTTTTCTCCACCCCCCTAACACACATACACACACACCAATCCTAACATCTTGTATCACAGTATAGACAGTAACGATTAGAAGATCAGTTGCCTACCTGCTGAGCGTTTGCCTAAATCCGCCCTGAAGCCAGCACGTTTGCCTAGGTCAGCCCTGAAACCGGCACGTTTGCCCAAATCTTGCCGGAACATCCGTTTCCCCAGATCCCCACGGAAGCCAGAAAACCTTTTGTCTTCCTCAGTGTCACTTAGGTCTTCAAGGTCAAAGTCCCTCTTGCCAAGGTCACCCCTGAAGCCTGCGAACCTCTTACCGAGGTCCCCTCGGAAACCACTGAAACGCTTTTCCAACTCCTCTTCCGTCATCTCACCATCATCGCTGCCACTCCGCTTGCCCAGATCAGCTCTGAACCCTGCCAATCGCTTGCCCAGGTCTTGGTTGAACCCCATGTAACGCTTGCCCAAATCTTGGTTGAATCCCATATAGCGTTTGCCCAAATCTTGGTTGAATCCCATGTAACGCTTGCCCAAATCTTGGTTGAATCCCATGTAACGCTTGCCGAGATCGGCCCTGAAGCCAGCCATGCGCTTGCCCAGGTCTCCCCGGAAGGAGGAGTACCGCTTTCCCAGGTCACCACGGAAACCAGCATAACGCTTGCCGAGGTCACCTCTAAAGGACGAGTAGCGCTTCCCAAGGTCAGCCCTGAAGCCCGCCATCCGCTTCTCAGCGTCTCCTCCCTCCTCCCCCTCTACGGCGTCCTCAAAGTCCTCCAGAGGACTCCGCTTGCCCAGGTCGGTGCGGAAAGACAACCGCTTGATCTGGGCAAGTATGTCAGCTTCGCTGTCATGATCCAACGCTTGTCGTTTGTTTATTGCTGCATGTGTTTCCTCTGCTGTGTCGGCCGGGGACCGGGCGAAGCGGGCGGCCTTGGCTGCGGCGGCCGACTGGGCAGTCAATGAGACAGGGATCTGTAGACATACTGCCACACACACGAGTAGCAGAGCCTGGGACAAGCCTTGTGTTTGAGCCATCAGCTGAAAGACACCAAAAAGAGAAAGACATTAGGAATCTGATAGGGTGATTGGATATTTTGGAACTTATATTAAGTAACTGAATGACTGTAACTGGAAATAAATTGAGTTAACCTGAAATGTACATGTTTTGTATGTTGATTGCATCATATATGTTGTACCTACTTCAATTTGACTGTCATTGTATGGAAGGTTACGAATCTCATTTTCATTGTATCATCAAAAAAATTGTAATCACATGAAACCTCTATTGCATTGACAATGTATGTAGTGAAATAGAAAAGATTCAACAAATTCAGTAATGTCTAAGGTGTAAGGGATATTGCGAGACACAATGTTAAAGGGACCTTCAATTAGGTATGTACCAAAGGGGTCTGAGTTTTACTAACGTTCCTGTATGAATTCAACTCGCGCTTCAGCTCAAGGGAGTAGGGTTTGGGGAGGGGACCAAAATGTTAGAAAAATTTCTCTACATATACCTAATCGAAGGCCCTAAACAGAGATCATGACCCACACACCCATTAACTCTACGATAACTCATATTAAGGGGCCGTATTTGATAACTGGAGAATGGATTGTTTCTACTCAAACTTCAAACTTAATTACAACATTTTCGTGTTAAAAATGTTCTCCACTAATCCTCAGGTAAAACTGGGACGATGATTAATGAGTGGCGCTACCTAGCAACTCATAAGGAGAAGAAAAATACAGAAAATGCAACGATATGTTAATTGCTCTCAGAATTTTTACCGCAAGATAAATACTAATTGGCCATTCATCAATTACGGCCCGGGTCTCTTTTTGTGGGCGGGTGTTAATATCCGACTTCCAATTTCAATATTTGCGCGCCCCCAATCGTCCCGGTCCAAACAAACACATCTTTTGTAATACAGGGTCAACAGGCAGTCCAATACGTTGTCTTTGATTAATCATCTTGAACCGTCTTGTTTTTCGTTAATTATACCAAATTGAAATTCTTTGAGATTTTTTCTACAAATAATCATATACTTTGGAGCGTTAAAAGAGCAGTATCATCCTCTCGTCGTTAGGCTTACATCTACTGACATTAGCCTAACGACGCTCCCAGTGGGGAAATGTTTTGCATTGTTAGAAGTAATCTGATGACATTATTGGTCATGTTGCGAATTTGGCACCAAAGTTAGACTTACAACTTACACAGCCAGCTTGCGACGTAACAGAAACGCTCTGCAACCATACTTTTTTTTAGTCAGTTTGTTACTTACTAAGATGGCACGTAACATTTGCGTTATTGGTGATGAGGTTGAAACCTCATCCAAATTAGAATGCTATTATAACATCTTTTTTGGGTGAGGTTAGGACAAAACCAAAACGGAATGTTATAAGAACATTCTGTTTAGGTTGAAGAACATAACCAGAATGTTATAAAAATGTCGCAGCTAGTGCAACGTCACAGCAGTATGTTGCAGCAACATTTTTGGCAGCCATCAAAATAATATAATAGGAACCAATACAGTACATTGCTGCAAAGTTTAATAACTTCACACCTGGCTGGGTAACTAACTGTGGGTGATTCAGGTACAGATGGTTCACACGACCAATCTGTACGTCACGCTTCACCAGTTCCCGTGTGCTCGGGCGTGGCATACATCTGGGCAAATATCCGTCTTAATAAACCTCTTTCCGGCCGTTCTTCATTACTGAAGTTGCTAATCAGTGGTTAGTGCCCATCAGAAAACCTGATATTGAAATTATCGCGGGCGGTGATTGTCGGTTCCCACATGGCTGGGTTGACGTCACTCCCCGCGCGCCACCCGTGACGTCACCACCCCGCCATGACGTCACGACGCATAGTTGGGATGCCTTCAGCCTCGTTATGGGAATATCAATGTAGAGGCAAAGCTAGGGGCTGTGAAAGGTAGCTGTGGTAACAGCACCACGCCCTGGCGGGGGGTCCTTAGGGGCTTTCCATTAATTAGTACGTATGCAAATTTTCTAAGATCTCAGCCCCCTCCCCCCCGCCCCCATTCACCTGGGGCAAAAATACGCATTAGATTTGTACAAAAACGTTCGCAAATTACAAATGAATCGGATACCCCCTCCCCCCTTAATGGAAGGTTCCCTAGCCATAAGTAGAGTGGCTTGGCGGTGTCTTAGAGTATACCATACATGAGGGGGACATGTTAGTATACATAATATTGGATGAATAAAAGTTAACGTATGTTCTGCACTCTCTGCTTATTACAAAGTGAACCAATGTTTTATGGAAAGAATATACCTGACATGCCGAAAGGAAATGGCGATAGCAATTATAAATTAAGTACTGTTACTGTCATAAAATGGCTTAGAGTCATGTAAAACGAAAAATGTAAATGGAATCTTGTCTGATGTGTCATGGAACATTAACCAAAACCATATCAGTAGTAGGGAATAGACTTGACGTCGTCGGTTGGCTTTGGATCAACCAGTCAAGGCTTGTTACTCTGCAATAGACCTATAGAAAATGGAACACTTTGATTTGCCTACAAATATGTCGGTTAAGCACATTATGTACTCTAACCATTCATCGCGTTCAGTTATGTATCTGAAGAATCATTTTTATATCCGTGCTTCTCGGTTCAAATATTAACCTGCATTTGTATGCTAGACTAAACCGTAAAAAGGAGTTTGCTCAGGTTTAGTGCTTGTAAGAATGATGAAGCCTTTACAGATAAGGGGAGCCTTTGACACAAATAAACGAACAGTGTAGTTTGCAGATAGGGAGGACAGAAATTCCCCTTGCGCTGTCTTCTCACTTTGCCCAGTCATAATTATGCCCGTCCCTAATATCTGTGGAAATACAATAAGTTACATGTTAAGCGCTCGCCGATAACATTTCCTTGATAATAACATACCAATTCTTTCATTTGTAGTACTCAACAGCAAGGAATCAACACAGTGTAGAAGTCTGGGATTTATTTCATGTGTTAGTAGTTTAATAATTGTCTTTGGTACCAATGGTCCTAGATGTAGAAACAAAGTATGATAATTGTATGAGTATTATGAAGGTGCAGGTAAAAGCTTTAGGTAAGCCTAAAGAGTCATTGTAAATGCACAATTGACGTAGTTAAGATTATATTATTTAGAAGGTTATAGAAATATGAAATTGTTGTATAAGTTGAGGCAGCCCACAGATTGGTTTTGTAACTGTTTTTGCCATCTGCATGGGGGTCCTTAATACTCCTCCACGTATTGGATGAGGGACACATGTGTCATTGTATTGTGCATTCAAACTCCAGAGTCTAAAAGGCCCCACATGCCGATATTGCTGGTTGCTGTGGGACAGTGTTCCTTTATGATATAAAACTGAGGTTAGTCCTCCCAAATCTTAGTTCTCCTGGGCACCTTCAAAGGGCCACAAAAAAGAGCAGTTAGGATGTGGAGGGATGCCCCAAGATGTCTGCTCTCTCCCCAGCCTGCTGCTAAAAGCATCATGATGATACGTCCATCTAAATGCTACCGGAACTTTCTTAAAGATTGCTAGAGACAACATTAGGTTCCTTGTGTCTGTGAAGGGCAGGTTTTCTCTGTACTTAATTCCTATATCTGTATTCTTTCTGAGTGGCTAACTTCAGGTATGATGAATGACTACAGACAGCCCTGTCTACACCCAGTAGCTATAAACTACTATAAACGAAGAAAACATGGAGAAACAAAGAAGTATCTTATTTGAACTAGCCCCGCCTCTGGCCAACATTGTTCGCTGATCAAAAGAAGGCATGTTACCAAAAAGGTTAATAAAAGTGTTTTACAGTGCGAATTGAGATCAGGTTCTGACTACTGTATGGGAGACCACCATTGTTAAGTAGGGTTTCCCTATCAGTAACGGTATCCCCCCTGTATGGCTGATAAGCCCTGTAGACACGAGGACGCTAAGCAGCTTGTCAACCGTTTTTACAGGCAGTCAGCTGACTGGTAGTAGGCTGACTCTAGGATTTACTGGATAACTGTATAGGTATGTCTTGCCACTTCACCAATTTTGAACATAATGCTGGTTGATATCAGTCATTATGTACTGTTACTAATTTACATGTTCAGTAATGTTTTAACGAATCTTTTTCACATCCATGCTGCGTGATCCAATTATTAACCGCATTTGTAAGCTGGACTTGGCGTAACTGTACACACACACACACACACACCCACACCCACACAAGTACAAACATTTCAGCACACACACATGCCCCCAACACTTCAACATATAAATATGCATCTATGTGTATATGTTTCTGTATATACGCATGGGGCCTAAATATATATCCATACATTCATTCATCTCTAAATCGTCTCCAGATATATTTTCAGTTAATCCTTCTATCTATCTATTGTAAAGGATTTGTTCCACATGGTTTTGGTATATCCCTCCCTTCCTCCTCACCCAGTTCACCAAATAGGAAGTGGTTAATTCTGTTGTTATCTGAGTAAAACACAGTTATCAGTTCATGGATGATAACGGTCGTTTCCATGACAAAGCGGGGTTAAAGACCTCCGGACAATTTTAAAAACCCATGGGCACCTTCAAAGGGCCGAGAAGAGAGCAGTTAGCGTGTAGTAGGAACCGCCAAGATGTCTGCTCTCTCCCCAGCCTGTTGCTAAAAGCATCATGATGATACGTTCATCTAAAATCAACCAGAGCCTTCTTAAAGATTTCTAGAAACAACGTTAGGTTCCTTGTGTCTGTGAAGGGCGGGTTTTCTCTTTCAAACTCACCCTGCTCCTGGCCAATATTTTTGGAGAAACGCTGATCAAAAGAAGGCATGTACAATAGATATTAATCAACGTTTTAGGCCCCATACACACTAGGCAATCTGACCGTCGCCGGGCAAAGGGAAAAGGGAAGTATGGGCATCATAAGGCGACTGCCATATCAAGCAATTTTGATATCTTTCCAGTGATTTTCCTGTAGATTTTCCCAGTGATCCCATTGTGCACCGCATGTTGCCCAGAATGCACATCATACCCATGGAAAATCACCCGGCGATTGTGATTGCCCGCGATTTTGCTGGTTATTTTGAGGTAATTTGACGTCCATGCTGTCTCTAGCGATGGTAAAATTAACTAGTTGGTATGGCCTTTGAGATCAGGTTCCGACTACTGTACAGGAGCCCTACGCTGCTAAATAGGTTTCCCCATCAGTAACGGTATCTCCCCTGTATGGCTGGTAAGCCCTGTAGACACGAGGACGCTAAGCAGCTTGTCAACCGTTTTTACAGGCAGTCAGCTGACTGGTAGTCGGCTGACTCTAGGGTTTAATGGGTGATCGTGTAGGTATGTCTTGCCACTCCACCAATTTTGAACATGATGCTGGTTGATTCTGATAGCCAGTCATTATGTACTCTAACCATTTAACGTGTTCAATAATGTTTTCAATGAATCTTTTATACATCCATACTGCTTGATTTAATTAGTAACTGGCATTTGTAAGCTGGAGTTACTGTACCGTATACACACACATACACAACCACACAAACACATGTACAAACATTTCAACATACACATACACATGTTCACAATGTATGTCGTACCCCATGTGGCGGCCCATGTTGTGTAGTGTAGTATGGCCTTTAACTAAACTGTCTGACCTCTCCCCCACGTGGGATAGGATTACTATACCCGACTTACCCGACGACCGAGTCAATGCACTACTTAACCTCCAGGTCTCTGTGTATTCAGGAGGCTAACGACGTTTATAAGCCATGTAATCGGACACGTAACTAAAGGGGGTATTACACTACACCACTTGAGCTGCGATATGACAATGTCACAGAGAAGTCGCATACTAGAGATAGAATTCTTTGTTTCCCATATGTGGTATGCTTTGTCTATTTTTAACAATTAAATTACTCCTATATATATATATATATATATATAATATATATATATAGGAGTATATATTCGTGTATGTATATATATATATATATATATTGTAGTCCTTGATGAATTTATATAAATATATACAATATATATTGCCACATATATATATATATACACACACGAATTTATCTGTATTATCATCGTACCACACCAATATGTGCGCCCAAGTAATACGACCTTCAATGACCTTTACCCCCAGCCAGGGAACCTGATCGTATGAGAATGTTA
This sequence comes from Lepidonotus clava, assembly GCA_936440205.1. Lineage (NCBI taxonomy): Eukaryota > Metazoa > Annelida > Polychaeta > Phyllodocida > Polynoidae > Lepidonotus > Lepidonotus clava. The sequence goes on along the minus strand of OW387141.1, from coordinate 50,556,741 downwards.
CCGTCTACATGAGCTCTACATCTGTGGCCTGCATGCTTCATCTTCAGACTCCAGCCACTTGCCCATGTTTGAGAGCCTCCCTTCAGCAGATTGTTTCTAAAGACTTCCAGCGGCCAGTCTTTGGGTCGCCCTTCGAGCATAATATTGTATTTTTAACATTAAGTCGAATTAGGGTAAAATACAAAATAAGCGTTGAAGAAACTGACTTTATCCTTTAGGTCTTATGAAGAAATCACCTTACAGTTAAGCACAAAAACAGATTAGCAAGGAGACATCTTTGCTAAGCAGTCCATTTTATACGCTGTATTTATGTCCCTTAACTTTATAATAGCTTCCTGAAGTTTCGACTAAAGTATCCTGTTTTTAGGATTTTGCCTGATATATAGTGCCATAGTTAACCCAGAAATAGAGGATGGTTCTATGTCTTTTACAAGTCATACAAAAATGTTCTGTACAGTGGAATATGAATACAGAAAGCATACAACATGACCAAATATATATCGAAAGAATTAATTGAATGGATTCTGGGACATGTATCTGAACGTTCGGAGACAATCGTTCCTCATCCTTTATCATATTTGCCTTCCCTATTTCACGAGTTTCAGCCACTTACGTCCATGCTTTACACAGTAAAAAGTGAGATTTCCGAGTAATGAAACATCAGTATCTCTTTCTCCCAGCGTGCATCGTTAAGGGGTGATTAGCCAAAAGGTTATTTGCTGTTAATGGTGTAGCCTTAGTATGGCCGCTATTCACCCGCACACTCTTTATCTCCGTACCTTAAAACAAACCACCCCAAATTAAGGGTACCCTCATCAATCTCTGCCTCCTAGAGGGGAACCCAGAAAACAATCTCAGCCGGTAAATCACCCCCACCCCCCATTCCCCCACCCCACCCCTACTCCCCACTCCCTACTTCCTCTCACCATTCCCCCTTTATTAATGTAAATCTGAAGCAGCATTAACCATTAACCCAATAGACGTAGGCCTAACGCTGTAGGGGTGAGCAGTTCCCCGCCCGGCCCGAGCCTCTCCCGGCCCCCGCGAGCTGCTCCGTCAGCTAACAAGGTAAGGGGGGAGAATGAATGGGGCGGACTGTGATCAGTGGAGGAGGTGGTTAGGGGGTGGGGGTAAGTGTGTCGGGCGTTCAGTGGGTGTATCTTCTAAGGATTAGGGCTTGTGGGGGGTTGGGGGGGAGTGGTGGTTTTGGGTGTGTTGTTTAAGGAGTGTTGGGGGCTGACAGTGAGGGATGGCACCCCTCACACGGCAGGTGTGTCGGCGAGCTGGTCTCAGCGTGTACGAACACCTGCATGGTGCTCAGGTACTATAATAAGAAATACACGGGGGCGTCAGATGGTGGCTGTACGACTCATAGGGGGTCGTCACATACCGAGGGCAAAGCCCGAGGGACTTACGATCACCATGGGTCTTACAGCTACCCAAGGATGACCCCAAAGAATCTTCTTTATTCTATCACCAAAACAAAATGTACAATAATGTTTAAACCCCCAACAACCCAGTAATATGACGAGCGGTATGTACAGCTTGTCAATAGGCCCTCAATAGGCAAGTGCATGTGATAATATAACGACCTGTCCTTGGCCCATAGTATACCACCACCTGCACGGTTCCTAAGTGTCACTTGCAAGTTAACGTCATCTCATATTTCCTAGGGACAGATAAAACAGTCATTCCCTCGGATCAGATCCTTTGCTATTTTCACAACTGTCCGTACTTTACTCAAGTATCAAAAGTAACATAATATCAAAGTATTTGCAATTGATTTGTCCTTGACAAAAGTATTCCATATGTCTTTCAGTATACATTTTAGTGAGGGATACATCGACGTTTGTTCAGAAGATCGAAGCTCTCCTGTAGTACCAATACCATTCTATGAAGGCCAGAGGAAGAACACTTTGGAAGGGACGTAAATAATAAGTAACACTAGGAGAATCAAACCGGTAACTTATGAAACTCTGCTAGAAGCTAAGGTGCGAATGTATATCCCCGGGTATCTATCCTTAATGCTGTGACTGGTCCGCCCACCTGTCTGGGAGGGGGTGGGAGATCCCCCTGAGGTCCCCTTTTACCCCTGAGGGCCTTTCACCCCCTCTGTCTGCCCCCCTCCCTCCCCCATACCCCCACACCTCCCCTGGCGCCCCCTCACCCCTCTAAGTTTCCTCACACACCCTCACCCCCCCCCCTTCGGTCCTGTACCTTCCCTCATACCTCATACCCCCTCCTCTCTACCTGCGCCCGTCCCGCCGTCCGTCGGCTGGAGCGGCCCATCTTTTATTGAGCGACTCCTCCTATACCTCCCACCGCCTCCCCCCTCCCCTGGGCACCGGGCGAGCAGCTCGGGTGGGCGGCGAGGGACACAAAGAAACTTTGTCTCCAGGAGCGAGCTACTGTCTAGGAGGTGCCGGGAGATCCCCCTGAGGTTCCCTTTTACCCCTGAGGGCCCCTCAGCCCCTCTGTCTGCCCCCCTCCCTCCTCCATACCCCCTCATCTCCCCTGAGGCCCCCTCACCCCTCTTCCTTGCCCCACTCCCTCCCCCATAACCTTACACATCCCCTGACGGCCCCTCACCCCTCTACCTTGCCCCCCCTCTCTAAGGTCCCTTCACCCCTCTAAGTTTTCTCAAACCCCCTCACACCCCTGCCCCCGCTCCCTTCAGCCCTGTAAGTTCCCTCGACCCCCCCCCCCTATACCTGCGCCCGTCCCGCTGTCAGTCCACTGGAGAGGCCCATCTTTTATTGAGCGCCTCCTCTCCCAGTCCCGCCTACCGCCTCCCCCCTCCCCTGGGCACCGGGCGAGCAGCTCGGGTGGGCGGCGGGGGACACAAAGAAACTTTGTCTCTGGCGGGCGAGCTACTCCCCCCAGCTCTCCCCGGTAGGTAAAGGCTAATCGGTCCCTCCAGTGTTTGCGCCTCCTCGCCCGCCCGCCGGTCCCCAAGTACAAAGAGCCAATTTCCCCATTATCAACGCCTTCCTAATTGCTGCTGCTTGGCTTATGAGCAATTTATCAGCTGCTGGTTGTAGCTGCGGGCTGGGCGGGCTAAGGTATTCACAGTACTGCGGGCCTGGGAGGGCGAGGGAACGCTTTCATCTGGGAACTCACACGGGGAAGGTGTGGTTTTAGGAGTCTGATCACCTGATCACTGAGAGGATGGCTTTAACAAACTTACAGGAGAGTAAAGCGTAATTGCTCTAGTTTGAATCGGTGGTTTGGATTCGACTTTAGAAATGCAAAGTACGCATTTATTGGTTCACCACACTGAACAAAAAGGGAAAGCAAAGTTTGAGAACAGGATAATTGCACCTCGTGTCACTCTCATCCTTAAAGAAACTATCACAGACTCTCCCATATGGACAGCTTACACCAACTGCCAACGCTGGTAAGAAGTCCCAGTCACTGACTTAAAGCTTTCTCTGGTATCGAATAACGTCCACAAACTCCGTCACAGACTCCGTCCAATACAATATCAGTAATTCACAACTATTTTTCTTTGTAACTGAAGTACGGCTGTAAACTTGCCAACTTTTACCCACCCTCGACAGCTGGCAGAGTTTGAGAACTGAAATTGTGAACCCTACCTGACTGCAGTGGCCGGTTAGAGAGAGAGGCTGCGGCGCGGTACGAAGGTAGCCCCCGATGATAATGATGGACGTGGATTAGGAGGAGAATAAAGTTGTGCTGCGGCGCCTGAATCTAGTATCACAAAATGCGGCGGGTGGAGTAGAAGTAGAAGGAGTAGTCCGAGAGCTGTGCGCGTCCTGTCCCCCTACCAGATGGACGACTCATATATTTATGCTTCAGGCTCTCTCCTCCCCGGCCGCGGCGTGGGTGGCGCGCAGCCCACTGCGCAGGCGCGCGGGGAGCGGCGCTGTGATTGGCTGGCGGGGTGCGTTAGGCCCCGCCCCCTCGGCGTGACGTAGGTGTGACGTGGGGCGCGGGGAGGGGGTAGGAGGAGGAGGGAGGTGGTCTCAGTTCGTGTAGCCCTCTCCCCCCACTACAGGAGAGTGGCCGGTAAGCCGGGCCGAAATGACTGTAATAAGGGGACCTGACGACTCCCCCCACGGCCGGCAGGGGTCGCCCCGACCGGCCCCCACCGGGACGCTGATTACCGCCCTCTAACACACTCTGTAGACAAATGGCCACAAAAACAAACCCTGGAGTCTGAAAAGTGGGGAAGTGACGCTGTCCCGTCTGTAGGAATTCTTGTGTCTAAGCACCAGCAATTTCAATTGACAGGATGCGAGCTTATTTAAGTTCCGTGACTATCTCATGTTGAACGAATCTTATATATCATTCCTCTTGTTGTGAACAATAAGACAGTTTCAAAAACCAGTTCAAAGTTAGAGACTCATCATATAGGCAACAGAGATGTTAGATCCATATTCTTTTCTCCGTGAAGCATAAAAGGCAAGTTTTGATGGAGGTCTTTGAGCCTTGCAGTGATTCTTGTACAGGTAGAATAACCAGACGAAAACAGTAGCCAACAGACAGATCTATTCCACTGCTGTAACTTATGAAGAAACACGAAGACGACCTGGGTATTGTTTATGACTCATACACAATAATGTATGTCCTCTGCATGTTACCGGATTGAGTGGAGCCCTAGTCGCATGCCAGACGTAACTTACATATCTTTCATCTTCGGAACGGCAATGACAAATACGATTTATGTGCCCTGATGCAAGAAGAGTCAATTTTCCCTGAGGAAGTGGTACAATGCTAAAATATAACATCTCATACAAGAAGGCTCGTCTGAACAATAGATGCTCTTAATGGAAAATTATTTGAAATCAACCATGGGAAAAATGCCAGGAAAGATAAATTCCTGCCATTTTTTCGTCAGCCAGCCAAACACTATTTGAAGCATCATGTTAAATGTTTGTATATTGAGGTACGCAACTATGAAATACCAAAAGAACTGACAGGAAATTTAAGGGGAAACAAGAATCTACTAGTTCTACAGAGCCCACTGTTACCACTTATCATTGGATTCTATGCAATGTAATTACTTTTACTTAGTATGACAGCCTCATCAGTTTTGTTGTCGACCACTTTAACTGCACTATTTATCATAATGATCCCCATCATGGTTACCTAACTGCTCTTCTCAAAATACTAGTTAGTGTAACAATCAGCTTACACTCAGAATATACTACTTAGTGTAATGACCACTTTCGGTGTACTACTCAACGTTTTAACCCAATCTACAGGATTATAGACAACATTCAATATACCACTTAGAGAAATGGCCCAGTTTGCGAGTTAATAGCTTACGTCTGGTGTCTCTTGCTGTTATAACCATGTCTTTTGGTTAATATTCCACTTTCTGTAAACTACTCGCAGTTATAATCATGTCTCTGGTTAATATTCCACTTTCTGTACACCACTCTCTGTTATAACCGTGTCTGTGGTTAATATTCCACTTCTGTAAACTTCTCTCTGTTATAACCATGTTTGGTGGTTAGTATTCCACTTTCTGTATCCTACTCTCTGTTATAACCACGTCTGTGGTTAATATTCCACTTTCTGTACACCACTCTCTGTTATAACCGTGTCTGTGGTTAATATTCCACTTCTGTAAACTTCTCTCTGTTATAACCATGTTTGGTGGTTAGTATTCCACTTTCTGTATCCTACTCTCTGTTATAACCATGTTGGTGGTTGATATTCTACTTTCTGTACCCTACTCTCTGTTATAACCGTGTCTGTGGTTAATATTCCACTTCTGTAAACTTCTCTCTGTTATAACCATGTTTGGTGGTTAGTATTCCACTTTCTGTTTCCTACTCTCTGTTATAACCATGTTGGTGGTTGATATTCTACTTTCTGTACCCTACTCTCTGTTATAACCGTGTCTGTGGTTAATATTCCACTTTCTGTATCCTACTCTCTGTTATAACCATGTTGGTGGTTAATATTCCACTTTCTGTAAACTACTCTCTGTTATAACCGTGTCTGTGGTTGATATTCCACTTTCTGTACACTACTCTCTGTTATAACCGTGTCTGTGGTTGATATTCCACTTTCTGTAGACGACTCTCTGTTATAACCGTGTCTGTGGTTGATATTCCACTTTCGGTAAACTACTCTCTGTTATAACCATGTCTGTTTAATATTCCACTTTCTGTATCCTACTTTCTGTGTATCCTACTCTCTGTTATAACCATGTCGGTGGTTAATATTCCACTTTCTGTATCCTACTCGCTGTTATAACCATGTCTGTGGTTAATATTCCACTTTCTGTAAACTACTCTCTGTTATAACCGTGTCTGTGGTTGATATTCCACTTTCTGTATCCTACTCTCTGTTATAACCATGTCTGTGATTAATATTCAACTTTTGGTATACCACACAGAACTATAACTGCATTATAAGGCTAAAGTATATATACCCACTAGATGATTTGGGCATTGTCACCCGTCAGTATCCTACATTGAAATGAACGGGTTTGATAAAATCGCTGGACACGTCGGCCAGCAATTTTCCCGGCAATTCAGATCAAACATGTAGATTCGCAGAGGCCGTAATCGCTGATGAGTATGGGGCTTGAGTTTATACGCATACACATTCCTGCACGTAGTTATACCCCTTGTATGCGCTGACCCAAAGTCCATGCTTGTTAACTGCACTGTACATATGGACTGGATATTCTACATACACCATGTTCCTTGTATATGTTAAATAGATGTTAGATAATTATATATTATATTCTTAAGTGATTTAGAAACATATCTTAATCAGGGACTGTGCCCCTGAAACCCCCCTTTTCTTTCTGTCTTTTTATCAATCAGGGGCGAACCTACAAGGTATGCGTATATACAAGCGTTTAATGAATACGTGACGGTGGTGGTGAGAGGTCCGCACATGTAACCTGCCTCACGTGATAACCATATCCGATGGCTGGAATTCCACTCTCAGTATACTAGTTCTCCTGGTTAAAAGTCCACTTTGAGCATACTACTCATTGCCGGCATATCTATGTTATATTAGCAGTGCCATGGCCTGTGTACATCTACTGCTGTGGATCTTCTCAGTAGGCAATTTCTCTCTACCACGGATAGCTAATTTACTGTATTTTAGACACCTGCAGGTTAATTTTGACTGGTTTTGTAGACAAACACTCAGAAAAATCTATAGAAAATTGACAGATATTTGCTGTAAATCCTAGAGAAATTAATCAACTCAAGAAATATTAAATATATAGGCCTATGGATATGAAATGAGAAAATAGTCAGTGGTATTTTTCCATCATTTTAAGCCACAAATTATTAAATGATTCTTGGAAATTTCTATACTTAAGCCTTGCATGCGCCTTGATTACGGCTAGCCTGCAGGTAATCTACAATGAATAAGGTATCCGTGGTGGGGAGAATTCTCTATGTTTTCAGTTTAGATTTCAGTTTCTAAAACACAATCATAGCTGACATCAGGAGATGTGGTTGAAAACAGAGCCGGCCACTCAAGAGGGATATTTTGAACCAAACCCAGTAAACAACACACGTGTATTCCCCAGTTTGATACGTGTACAACTAGTGTAATACTGGTGTACTTGCAATCTCTGAGTATTGCAGACATTTGACCTGTTTTTTACTATTGGGTTTCACACAGAAACACACCTGTGTAATTTTCATTTTTACAACACTATTTATTTATGTTATTTTGTAAATTCCACTATGCTAGATCTAATTGCATGTTATCATGTCCATTTCAGCATTCTTACATTCTGATGTCTTTCTAGTGAAATTCTGGTGTAGTGATAATCCTCATGTAAACTGTGTATATCACACTAGTTTCAATACGTGTTATTCTCATGTAATATTGGTGATATGTAAAACCTGGGGAATCTTCTGAGAAAACCCCCACTCTGGGACACTAGTTTTAGACATGTATAATTCCGATGAAAAACATGTATTTAACACAGGTCGTACATGAGTTTTACCTTAGTTACGAAGGCTCATTTCACTTGATAGCTCTGAGATAAACACGAGTTTACACCAGCTTTATACATGTGAAACTCTGATGAAAGTGGTAAAAAGACTTCTTGAAGGTATAATTGGTTACATTTACTATCACAAACAGTGAATAAAATCATTAAGGAACATCTTAATATTCACATGCTGAATTTACATCAAACACAAATGATATGTATAATACAAATAAAACGACTATGCCTCCTTTAGTGTCGATACCCTCAATAGCTCAGTGGTAAAACACTGGCAAGGTGTGTTAGGGGTCCCTGATTCGAACCCAAACAATTTTACTTTAGTCAGAGAAAACTCAATCACGAGTTTTTCATGTGTAAATCATGGAAAGATCTCGTGTCAAAAACACGTGGGTAACACCAGAAATGAGGTCCACAGAATCCCGTGTTGTACACGAGTCTAAAACACGTGTTTGGCATCTTGGATCCCGTCCACCAAACGTGCTAAACACGTGTCTCTGTTAGCTGGGAAGGTATCATCCTTGCCGCTGATACGTTTTGCAGCACTAAAATGTTTTCTGGCGACGGTATTTGTCAGATCGCCAACTTGGTGGCTTATCTAACAGCTACAATGTATCAACTTGTCAACATCTGACAGACAATTGCGTGGCTTTAAATACACCATTCTTAGGTCTGTTCTCAAAGGGTATAGCTGTTTTGTTTAAATTCAAATTTATTTATTCCGTCACGCAAACATATATGTTCTTCCAGAAGTCACCAATGATATGATACTTTAAGTTGATAATGTACAATATTAACAATGATCAATTAGATGATATTAATGAGATGAGCAATGATTTCATAAACTAGTCCTTACAATCATATAGGCCTAATCTCTGGCTAGCAAATGACAAGAAAGGAGCAATTGGGCTGAACATGAGACAACAGCTTTAATGATTCAAACATCAAAGCACATAAAGTCAAAAGTCTCAACTTTGTCTTTTTCGGTTGATGCAACGGGTGGTGACGTCACAATTTGTCACAATTCAATGACATCACGCATGCAGTAACTAGGCTACTCTCCCCGGAACCTAGATACATCTCCTTGGCAATAGGCAGGGCGCATTCACTCACGGATATTATACACACATAAGTAGGTTATTTCCTCTATTCCAGGGTCACAAATATGGTCAGTCTTAACTAATCACACATAGTGGTCTAATCAACCTCTTAAATTTCTCTTTTGGTGTGGCCCTCCCACATCTAATTACATCTAGACAGTGGGTTTTTCGAATACATTTCATAATGACATTTTTGCTTCTGCTTAAAATTAATCTTCTTATTACTACGCAAAATGATACTTGGTCTAAGCATATTAGACCTGTCCACTTTAGGATGTATTGCTGGCATGATACAGAGGTCGGACATAATTGCAGTTTTTTGCAAAGTCAGCCACTGACACAAATCTGAATGAATGAGTTAGTACTTGTTTTTTCTAAGTCAATAGGGTGTTGAAAAATGCGGATGAATTATTATTTTCTCTCAATTAGGTAATTACCTCCATTTCAGGTGAACCAAAATAAGGTATGTTTTTGTGATTTTAGGGTTGGACATTGTGGGCAAAGCTGAAGGGCTTTAACACTGTTTCCTATAGGAAAATGCCAGTTTTGCTTTCCAGTTCTACAGCTACATATTTAACATCATATTCAAAGTACAAGTTTATAAAGTTTAGTTTTGGGTAATACTACTAGGAAAATTACTGTGAATCAAGTATGATGAACATTTTTCTATAAAATGTTGATGTAATAGTAATATGGGGTGGGCTAGCTGGCAAAGTGGACAGGTCTATTAGACAACTGTGCTTACTTTGTCTATACATCAATGATAAAATGTGTTCGCACCATCTAAGCTTTATCGGCTGGATATTATACAAAAACATCAAGTCTTCAGTGGTGGATAAAGTGTGGATACCATTATCCATATATTTAAAAGCCCCTTCCTGCAAACCTTCCAGCCGATTATATTTTACAGAGAACGAGGTCTCTATCATAAAATTGTGTTGTAGTTCTTTGGTATTCACAAGATGGCTTGTCTAGAAATTACAGAAATAAAAGGACTTGTCCCCTAAATATTTGGGATAAAACACATATTTCCAGAATGTATTTTGACTGTGGCACAGAAAGACCCTACTGGTCGTATGGATATCCCCATTGTCCTTTTAGAAATATGGCTAATATCTTTCATTTCGTAGAGGGAATTCTTACCAGGACTGTAAAGGCCCTTGCACACGGGAACAAGATATCGCAAAACGGTGAATGGTGAACATAGTACGCAACTGTAACTATGATAAGTTCATCTTAAAAGGCTTTTTCTCACGATTTTATCAAGTCAAATGTCCCCTTAAATTGTCAAGCATGTTTGATATGTTTGTCATAGATGGCTGCGATATCCCAAATTATCCAGAAAAAAAGTCCTAAATATACTCTAAATTTATTGTTTTCTATTTTGAGTTGAATAAGATATTGATATAGGACTATAAAATGTGAGAAAAAATATAAGATCTGATAATATTATAATCATGAAATAGAAAATGAACATGATTTCTTAAAAGACAGATAAAAACACTGTGTGAGGACAATTTCTCAGTGTATTTTTTATATTTTGTCACACAATTTCTATGATGTTCTCAAACTCTGCTGCAGACAGAAAGTATATGACGATTGCGTACTAAGATTATAGCATAAGCAGGACATTTCTGATGCCTTTGCGAGGCACATAATGCTGTGGTATTACAAAAGACGTGCCAACTGGCTCTTTTATAAGTGTTCAATTAATCACCAACTGTTTTTTCCCCTTAGAAAGAGCTTCAAGAAAGACGTTGTTTAGGTGTCCCACACTGTTTTTATTGACCCCCAAAAAAAATCTACGTCCAAAGATCTGTTTTTTGCTTTGGATCTGCCCCCTGATTGAGACCAGGTAGGGGTCCATTAACACCTGACCCTCTAAGAAGGGCTGCTTGGGGTCTGGGGAAACCCAGGAGGAGGTATTCAGGCCCAGAATGTGGAGGGTCCTTTCACTGACCAGGTTGGGAGGTGCCTGCTGGCCCTCAGGGCTCGTTATGCACCTAGCAACTGACTCACAGCAACCACTGGTGTACACAGGTGGGTACAGGGCACTATGTGTATTAATCAACTAGCCCATAGACTCCTTTATATACAAAAGAAGTGCGAACTGACTTCAATAGCACTACTCAGGAGAAGTTAAGCCGGGTCCCCATTGAGCTCCAAAAGTGACTTTGTCAGCCGTGAAATGTAGAGTGTTGTTCCCAGTGACCAAAGTTAGTCACCCAGGCCGACTAAATAGCCCAAAAATCAAACATGTCTGATATCTTTTGAGGTTTGTCCGCCAGCCTGGTGCCAGGGCAGTTGGTCACTCGCACATTTGCCCTGGCCGATCATTTTGTCAATGAGAGCAATGGTAAACTTATCTCATGGAGAAGACGATATTCTAGGGCCGATAAAATGATAACATGCTTGTGAAATTGAAGAAATAGCATTCGCACTGAAAAAAGGTGGTCCTTTGATTGAAACTGATCATTTTTGCAAGTACTGCTAGGCAAGAATCATTTGGAATTCAACCAAATTGATCCAATGTGTTGGATTGGTTCGGTCGCTTAGATTATCGGGAGTGCAAACGATCATAAACGACAACCATTGCATTGCATCACTCGCACCCAGGTTGGCCAGGGCGAATGGACCTTAACTTATAAAGACAACCCAGCCGTCAGTGTGACATTATAACAACATTGCAACAATGTTCTGGATTAGTCTTGTTATACTAAATTGTAATGTATTTTGATGACTCCCAATAATGTTGCTGCAACCAGGGGTTGCAACCCTACATTGTGACATTCTGGCACATTTGCCACATTATTATGAGGTAAATATAGTGACCTCACCCAATAAAAACGTCACAATAACATTCTGTTTAGGTGTGGTTGAGACCTGACTCAAAGAGAATGTCACAATAACATTCTGTGTAGGTTTCATTGCCATCTGACCTAATAAAATAGTCACAGTTCCGTTCCGTTTAGGTAAGGGTAAAACCTGGCCTAGTCAGAACATCACAATAACATTCTGTCAAGGTTAGGTACAGTTAAGCTCCATCCCCATGAGAGGGAAATAGTCTGACGATTAAGGTTTATCGTCGGTAAATCTTGTCGTCGACGACGGAAAACTCATCGTTGACAATGGAAAACTCATCGTCGACGACGGGAAACTCATCGTCAATGAAAAAGTGTATTGTTTTTTTGTTGGGACATGATGGACGATGAATTTTGGACGATAAAGAGGTGTTTATCGTCCAGAAAAAATGTGCCAGGCTGGCGAACGATAAATACCCTTTTACCGGTGATCTTTTCCACCGAAATATTAGGCCTGTTTAATATGTTTATTGTTGACGACAAAGGGTAAATCTTTGTCGTCCCTGTTTTTTGTCGGAAAATGTGTGGCTTCCTTACTTACTTCGTGCCAGGCTGTCTACTGTCTCCTGGCTTCAGGGTTCCTTTGTCGGCCAACACAATTCTCAACGTACTTTCACCCGTGGGGACGGGGCTTTAGTCAGTCAGTTGGTGCAGTCAGCCATGCACTCATAAGTACTCACAATCAGTCTGTCAATGTACACTAACTTGTTATAATTAATACCAAAAAGCCTGTGCGTCCCATCTGGAAAATGGTCTATTTGCACGTTTTGCCACCCTCCTCTGACCACATGTCATCGGGTACCCTGACCACCTCACAGGGACAAGGGGTTGGACAGGAACGCTGGGTTTGATGGGACAACAATCGGCCTGGTAGTGCGGGGGTAGGGAAGTGGGGTGTTCCTAAGGCGGTATTACACTACACGACTTGGTGGCACTATCGGTGCAACATAATATTACAGACAATTGATATATACAAGAGTGCTATAATTGTTGAAAATTGATATATTATACTATATGTGACTGCTCTGTGACGTTGTTAAAGCACAGCTCAAGTTATAATAGAATATTGCCCTATTACACTACACGGCAAGAGATGGGAAAAGACGATGTCATAGAGACGAAATTCTGTTAATGTGATTTGTCTGAAATATCACCATATCGTACCTCTTATTGTAGCTCAAGTCGTGTTGTGTAATGGGGCCTTAAACTCTGTCTCCTACCCACCTCCCCCTGTGGTATGTATCCAGCCCCCCTCCACCCCCTCCCCCAGCACATACCTCCCGCCCCTCGGCCTACCCTCTCCTGGGGTAACCGCGGACAGTCCCCTCATACACCATAGTGACCACCCAAGGCTCATCAGTAGGCCTAATGAGTCGAGCACCACCGGAAATAGCCTCGCTAATAGTGGGAGACGCCCTAATAGAGAGGTTCACATGCCAAAGAGTGGTCAACTGGCCAAATAGTGGTCCACCGGCCCAAACAGAGGTCCACCAGCTAAACAGGGGTCCACCAGGTGAACAGGAATCAACAGGCCAACCAGGTGTCCACTGGCTGAACAGGGGTCCACCGGCCAAACAGGGGTCCATCGGCCCAAACAGGGGTCCATCGGCCCAAACAGGGGTCCATCGGCCCAAACAGGGGTCCATCGGCCCAAACAGGGGTCCATCGGCCCAAACAGGGGTCCATCGGCCCAAACAGGGGTCCACCGGCAATCAGGGGTCCACCTCTTCAAACAGGGGTCCAGCGGTCAAACAGGGGTCCATCGGCCCAAACAGGGGTCCATCGGCCCAAACAGGGGTCCATCTGCCCAAACAGGGGTCCATCGGCCCAAACAGGGGTCCGTCAGCTAAACAGGGGCACATTAGCCCAAATAGAGGTCCACCTCCCAAACAGAGGTCCACCTCCCAAACAGAGGTTCACCGGCCAAACAGGGGTCCACCTCCCAAACTGGGGTCCACCTCCCAAACAGGGGTCCACCTCCGAAACAGGGGTCCACCTCCCAAACAGAGGTCCATCTCCCAAACAGGGGTCCACCTTCCAAACAGGGGTCCACCTCCCAAACAGGGGTCCACCTCCCAAACAGGGGTCCACTTCCCAAACAGGGGTCCACCTCCCAAACAGGGGTCAACCTCCCAAACAGGGGTCCACCTCCCAAACAGGGGTCCACCTCCCAAACAGGGGTCCACCTCCCAAAAAGGGGTCCACCTTCCAAACAGGGGTCAACCTCCCAAACAGGGGTCCACCTCCCAAACAGGGGTCCACCTCCCAAACAGGGGTCAACCTCCCAAACAGGGGTCCACCTCCCAAACAGGGGTCCACCTCCCAAACAGGGGTCCACCTCCCAAACAGGGGTCCACCTCCCAAACAGGGGTCCACCTCCCTAACAGGGGTCCACCTCCCAAACTGGGGTCCACCTCCCAAACAGGGGTCCACCTCCCAAACAGGGGTCCACCTGCCAAACAGGGGGTCCACCTGCCAAACAGGGGTCCACCTCCCAAACAGGGGGTCCACCTCCCAAACAGGGGGTCCACCGGCCAAACAGGGGTCCACCACCGAGACAGAGGTCCACCTCCCAAACAGAGGTCCACCTCCCAAACAGGGGTACACCTCCCAAACAGGGGTCCACCTCCCAAACAGGGGTACACCTCCCAAACAGGGGTCCACCAGCCAAACAGGGGTCCACTTCCCAAACAGGGGTCAACCTCCCAAACAGTGGTCCACCTCCCAAACAGGGGTCCACCTCCCAAACAGGGGTCCACCTCCCAAACAGGGGTCCACCTCCCAAACAGGGGTCCACCTCCCAAACAGGGGTCCACCTCCCAAACAGGGGTCAACCTCCCAAACAGGGGTCAACCTCCCAAACAGGGGTCCACCTCCCAAACCGGGGTCCACCTCCCGAACAGGGGTCCTTTGGTTTGGCTTCTAACTTTATATGGGGCATCTCTTAGGCCCATACCCCTAAGCGAATTTGACCAAGTCGGCCAACTCATCGGCCCTAAAATCGGCCAATTCTACCAGGATAATCAGCAGATTTTTGCACCGATCAGATAATCAATTAGCATGCAATATTGAATTGTACATGTTTGGTGAGTCAGGGCTGAAATTGACTGAATCTTCCGGTAGAATTGGCTGACTTTAGCACCGATCAGTCAGCCCACTTTGTCAGACTCGCCTAGTGGGTATGGGGCTTAACTCGTTGGGACGAGGGGTAGGAGAGGGATGGTATGGTGACGTGTAGGAGATGGGGAATGTGAAGTGGTAATTGCTTTATTCGGATATTGTCGACAGCCCTATTATGTGCTAATCATCTCAAGTTGCCACGGTAACCTAAGTATCTCAGGGGTCAATGAGTGCTTTGTGTCCAGGCGCATTCCTGTACATCTCCTACCCGACGTTCATATAACCGCAGAGCCCACAGCTTAGAGAGCTTCCAACATTCAATTAAACATGATGGAATACTAAGGAATGTACTAATGTGCATGAAAAAAGAAACTTTTTTTGCATAGAAAAAAGTAGGCAAACATAGATAATACAACAGCTTTTCACAAGATTTTACATATTTTCATGAATAGAATGCTATTTCCAACGGTGACCAATGGTGTTCCTTCATCTAAAGTACTCAGTAGGACCATACCATGTCTGAATGTTAATAAATTTACTTTTCGCTATTGGCCCCAATAATAAACAATCAACAATGTTTGATTTTAGTTGTACAGTGCAATTTCATAGTGATGAAATATGATTCTAATACCACCATGTTTACTATAGACGTTGTGCAGATGACGTCACAATAGCCAAAAGTGGACTGGGCGCCATCTTGATGTTCAATTTAAAATTGTGTATCATTAGCATTTGATGAACATCCTGAACACCTATTTTTGTCAAATGTATCTAAAATATTCATACCATGTCAAATTGAATAACTTTTATCTTATAGTATCTATTATATCTAGAGTTAAAGCCATGAAGTCAAGAAGAGCACATGGTGATCACCAAAAAGTGGTCAAGTGACCAAGTCTGCACAAGGTATATATATGAAATATTGTATAAAGTTAACATTTTATTTCCTTAACTTATATAGAAATGACGATTCTATTTTTAGTGGATTCATTTTATCAAACTTCCAACCAAAGTCATGCAATTTCCGGTCTTTCTGATTGCATTAGTCGGTAACCAGCTATTGGCTATAGCTGAAAAACCATCCTTGTTTCTCATACTGAAAAAATCTCGTCTTTGCTCTAATAATGTTGTTTCTATATTTATGCCGAATGGAGAAGAACGTAATAAGCTTTCTCATGAAGGCAGGCTATCATTACTTTCTATGGTTACCTAGTGATTGTTTTATTATGAACAGACTCAGGAATACTGGTTGTCTGGAATTTGGTAAAAGTGACTATTACTTTAGATTCCTAGTTTTAGGACAGATGTTGGAGTTATGCAGACTGAAGTAGATTGTTCACCGTGTAATCAACCCTTCTCATAAGTTTCGAAACGTGTTGGAGAGTTTTCTTCTAGACCTAACACTGGGTGGCAATATTATCGTCACACACTGAAGATTGTGGGAGAAGAATATATAAAAAGTCTGCTTTTGTCTAATATTAGATATCTAGCATTTTCCATGCTATAGTAGGGTCTCTTGTGTACTTTTTTTGAAAATGCTTGTTAATTTATAACACCTATACTTTTTGTTATCCTTATGACTCAAGGATTCTGAAAAGTTTTGGTGAGAATTTTTCTTTTCAGGTTCAAGGTCATTTCAAGGTCATTTCAAGGTCAAAGGTCAAAAATCACAGATGTCAACTGTATTTTGGCCATATCTCCCTTAATATTCATGATAGAAATACAAATAAAATGTCAAATCGATGCATTTTGAGAGATCTATAAGCTAAATGAATGAAATTAGCTTCCCTAGTTACACGGTTGCCATGGTAACCAGAAAAAACCTAAAATTTTTACCAAAATTTGACTTTCTGGTTGGTTTCTGTTACCATAGCAACCACAAATATAATCTATAACAAACAAAAACAAACTTATATGAAAGGTATACATCCTGCCTTCATTAAATGAGGGAGTTTGCTGAGATAATATGTATAGACTGTAGAAAATAGTTGGTTACCATGGTAACTAACTAAAATATAGCCAACTATGAAATTAACCCTATTTTGGCCATATCTCCCTTAATATGCAAGATAGAAACACAAGTGAGATGTCAAAATGATGCATTCTGAGAGTTCTATAATCTGAATGATTGAAATTGGCTTGCCTAGTTACACAGTTGTCATGGTAACCAGAAAAAGCCTAAAATTTTAACCAAAATTTGAGTTTCTGGTTGGTTTCTGTTACCATAGCAACCACAAATATAATCTATAACAAACAAGAACAAACTTATATGAAAGGTATACATCCTGCCTTCATTAAATGAGGGAGTTTGCTGAGATAATATGTATAGACTGTAGAAAATAGTTGGTTACCATGGTAACTAACTAAAATATAGCCAACTATGAAATTAACCCTATTTTGGCCATATCTCCCTTAATATGCAAGATAGAAACACAAGTGAGATGTCAAATTGATGCATTCTGAGAGTTCTATAATCTGAATGATTGAAATTGGCTTGCCTAGTTACACAGTTGTCATGGTAACCAGAAAAAGCCTAAAATTTTAACCAAAATTTGAGTTTCTGGTTGGTTTCTGTTACCATAGCAACCACAAATATAATCTATAACAAACAAGAACAAACTTATATGAAAGGTATACATCCTGCCTTCATTAAATGAGGGAGTTTGCTGAGATAATATGTATAGAATGTAGAAAATAGTTGGTTACCATGTTAACCAACTAGAATATAGCCAAATTTGCAATTAACCCTATTTTGGCCATATCTCCCTTAATATGCAAGATAAAAACACAAGTGAGATGTCAAATCGATGCATTCTGAGAGTTCTATAAGCTGAATGATTGAAATTGGTTTCCCTAATTACTTGGTTGCCATGGTAACCAGAAAAAGCCTAAAATTTTACCAGAATTTGAGTTTCTGGTTGGTTTCTGTTACCATAGCAACCACAAATATAATCTATAACAAACAATGAAACAACTAGCGATACAAAACAACTAAAACATAGCTGATTTCTTTATTATGTTAGATTGAAACACAAAAAAGTGCCAAATTGATCTATGCTGGAATAGAGAATTGAAAGTAGTTGAATTGCTTATTATTGGTTTCCATGGTAACTTGCAAAGTCCTCAAAATTGACCAGAATTCAGCTATAGTTTGGCCATAGTTTGGTAATAGTTTGGGTACTTTAGGGATAGTTAAAGTATACTTTGTTTTTTTTAGGGTAGTCTGGGAATAATTTTGGTATAATTTGAGGATACTTTGGGGATCGTCTGGGGATAGTTTGGTGACACTTTGGAGGTAGGTTTGAGATACTATGGGGGTAGTCTGGGAATGTTGTAGGGATTTTTTGGGGATAGGTTACAGATACTATGGGGTCATTCTAGGAGTACTGTGGGGATCTTTTTTAGGATACCTTTGGGATACTTTGGAAATAGTCTGGGCATTAATTTCGGAAGATTTGGTCATACTTTTGGGACTATCTAGGGATCCTTTTGGGATAGTTGAAGGATACACTGGGGATAGTTTTAGTGAATTTTTGGAATAGTTTTGATGATAGGTTGGGGATATGTTGGAGTTACTTGGGGGATAGTATGAGGATACCTTGAGGATACTTTTTAGGCAGTCTTTAGATAATTTTGGGATGGTCTGCGAATAGCTTTTGGATATCTTAGGGATAATAAGGGGGTACTTTGGGGACAGTCTAGGGACAATTGTGCAAAGATTTTGAGATAGTTTTTTGATATTCTGAGGAACCTTAAAACGATGATTTTAAGATATCTTGGGTATAATGGGGTGACACTTTGGGCATAAGTTAGGCACAGTTTCCGGATGGTTTTGCCAAAGTTTGGGGATAGTTCAAGGATATTATAGGTATATTTGGTTGACACTTTGGGGATATGTTTGGCATAGTTTGGAGATAGATTTGTGAAAGTTTGGGGACACTTTTCGGGATAGTCTGGGGATGTTTTGGCAATAGTTAAAGGATACCTTGGGCATAGTTAGGTGAAACTTGGGGATATTTTTGGTACAGTATAAGGAGAGTTTGGTGAACATTTGGGAATTGTTTTAGGATACATTGGGGATAATTTGTGAATAATTTGGAGATATCTGTGCAATAGTTTGGACATACTATGGGGATAGTCTGGGGATCCATTGGGGATACTTTACAGATACTTTAGGGATACTTCAGGGATATTTGGGTATTGTTTGGTGATACTTTGGGGATAGTCTGGGGATGATAATGGAAATATTTTGGGTATACTTTTCAGAATAGTCAAGGGATAACTTGTAAATAGTTTACAGATAATCTAGGGATAGTTTGGGGATACTTTGAAGATAGACTGGGGATAGTTTGGAGATGGTCTGGGGATAAATTGAGGATGGTTTGAGATCAGATAAGGATATTTCATGGATACTTTGAGGATAGTTAGGAGACACTATGGTGACATTTCTGGGGATAGATTTAGGACAGTTCAAGGATACTTCATAGATAGTAAGGAGATACTCTGGGCATAGTGTGGTGATACTTTGGGGATAGTATTGAAATAATTTGGGGATGTTTTGGGGATATTGTAAGGATACTTAAAGGATAGTTTAGAAATATTGTTTTAGGATATTCAGGCGTGCTAGGGGTCCAGGGGTTAACATTTTATATATTACAATTTTATTCAAACTTAATACTTTATATCACTTAAATCCAACTGAAGGTTACCCACTTATTTCCAATTTTGCCATTATTGCCTTCTTTACTTGTTACAAGTAGTTAGGCAAACTCAAGGACAGTAACACGTTGAATCTCTAGATTTGACTTATGAATAATGCAGCATGTATTATAATAGTTCACCTTACCAAGGACAGCAACTTGCAGATTAGCCTTGACCAGGATGCATGCTGTGCATCAGGGGTGTGCAGACCCAAATTTATTTTCGCAAAACTACCAGCAAAATGTGCACAATCTAGTCAAAAGCTCGCTGGCTTTAGTATAGAAATTTCACTTTCCTATATAGATTTGGACGAAAATTTCGAACAAAACAAAATTGGCACATTTGTGTGAATTTGCAAGCATTTGCACACCTCTGGGTATAATATCAACAAAACACAAGGCTTTAGCATAGGAATTTGTATTAATCATGTCCATATTTCTAGTTTGACATAAAGAAAACCTAGAGATCGTTATTCTTTAAATCTGCATCCATATTTTTTAAGTTTTTTGAAAGTACATTCATCCTAGGTTGATATATCACAATTATTCATTAATTTCCAATAGTTTTTCTGGGGGTTTTGTCATCAGAATTGGTGAAATTAGTCGGTCCTTGAAATGCTATAAATCAGCCATCTGTGGTAGGAGGAATTGACAAATGTTTCTTTGTGCTATTACGATATCTCCAAGACCAACAGGTGGATTTAGAGGGGAGGATTTAGAAGGGAAAGGGGGGCAGGGTGGTGTTCCCCCTCCCATTATTTTTTTTGGGCAAATTTAAATTATTTTGGAAATAGGGGACCACCTTTCTTTCTATTGACACCTTTTCAAAAGTTGCATCTGAATGATCTGCCACTGGGACCAGGGTAGTTGACAGAGCTCAGAGCTGTCAGGTGAACTTAACCATTGATCACTGTAAAAACCTAGTTCAATCCTAGTTCTACTGAGTTAGGGGTGATGTCAAAGTTCAGATGCTGTGAAACAGAGATACTGCGGATGTTAGTTATAACCCCTATGAGCCAGGACTGGCTGCAACACTCTAAACCCCTATTGCAATCTCATTAGGGGTACCAGACATGAGCCTATCTCAGTTGTTTCATTAGTTGTATGATAAAATGGAACTTTCCTTTTATGTTTTGTATACATAACATACTCACTACCTCATTAAGTTTAATTAATTGATTATTAATTAGTTAATGAAATCATTTAGGGTCATTAAGATAGTGTGTCCACCCTCCTCATATCAGGCTGCCGGCCACGGAGGCAGGCTGTGACCTTGAGTACGCCTTAATAATAGCATCATGCTGGACTGTCACTGACCACTGGCTGCGAGCTACTGTGGATAATTTTGATGTCTCCCCTTATCAGGACAGAAAATTGGAGACCTTGGGAATAAGCATTAGCTAAGATATTAAGCTGAGACAATGAGCATTTTTAAAATAGTTTCCTATAGGAATAAAATATTCCTATTATTCATTAAATCATAAAATAATGAAACATATACAAAAATCTAAGACTTGACACATGGATCACATCTACATGGTTTTAGGCTACTTTTCCTTCATGAACTATTTGTACTTTTGATCAATATTAAAGCTGTGAGAAGCCAAAGTATGACAAAATCAGCAGTATCATAACCAAAGCACCATGAGGTTACTGTCAGTCTAAACCTCTCTAATGAGAGAAGGCAGGGGCAGATCCAGGGGCACCCCGAACGGGCCTTGCCCCCCCCCCCCCCCCCCCCCCAGTCTCCTGTTGAATTATGTTCTTGGGGGGCCTCATCCCCCTGTACATTCATGTTTGTGGGGCCCCCATCAATTTCTGGATCGGCCCGTGGAAGGAGCGGAGAGGGTTCTCAGTGCAGAGTGCCTATTACAGACTTGGTTATCAGTGTACCTGCGTGTACCTGCATATATCACCAAGAAACAGTACTCTGCTACCTCAATCTCATGGACTATCATTTCTGGCAGAGAGGGTAGTGAATAGCATCTAGTCTATCCCCTCAATACAGAATTTCCCTGTGGTATTCCAATACTCTCCATATCACAAGACCATCAGGTGGCCACAAAGAACAGGGTGTCCCTTTACCTGCTGTCATCTGCTTAAGCATTATGCCTATGGACCACACATGCTCAAGCAAAGTAGAACAATGGCCCTTGATCATGTGACAAATTTCGAGGTATTAGCCCCCATGCATCAAGCATTATAATTCTCATAGATTGTTTAGTTAGACCCTCTAGCTCTCTAATGAAAGTATATTTTTGGTAAAATATAAGATTTTAGAAAGATGTATCATGAAGATTTCACCAAAGTATGTGTATTTTAGCTGAACTGCCTCTATGATTAAAACACTTTCTCCTTGCTTACCTCCCACTATGTCCACCTTGCCAGGTTCAGTGAAATAGAATCTGCACAGAGACTGTAGGATGGCCAACTGCAATCTGTACCTTTTTATATAATGAAGAATTATACCTATTTTCTTTGGGAAGGGTGCAAAATATAGAGTAATAAGTAGGACAGCAGTTGTAGGATTCATAAAGTTGCCCCCAACACCCAACAGCCCTGAGTTGTTCATACCTCTCTGGTAATCCAGCTTGCAAGGTGATGCTTTTTTACATTTAAAGACAGGAAATCATCAGATTATACAAGGGGTGCATTTCTAGGGATAAGCCAGCCCAAGCACATCCCTAACATTGTGGGCATTGGTGGGTTTAATAGGTATTCCTCACAAAGAAATCTCTCTGCCAATTCCTTGCTCGGTAATGTAATCCTGCCAACGGGTAATCCTGCCAATGGGTGCAGTTGGTATGATAATTGTTTTCATAGCAACAAGCCTTCTTCTATAATTGTTCAGGCTTTGTCTTTGACCAAACAACACATTCATATTACCTCATTATTCTAAAATTTCCTACCCAACCCCTTATATATATATCTAAATATATATCATTTCTCCATTATTTTCTCCCAAAACTCATGCCAGACTTGTCTTTTCCTCTCATGGGCAGTAATGCTTCTTTCATTTTTAGAGTGTACATCATGATTTGGTCAATTTATATTGGATTCAGTTTTTTCATTTGGTCCCCATGGAAACCAACCATTTTATACATTCCAAACATGTTATCTCATCACAATCCCTCATTTCATGAAGGAAGTTTTTTCTGGTTTGTGATTGCTAAAATAACAGAAACCAACTAGAAAATCAAATTTTGATAAAATTTTAGGCCTTTTCTGGTTACCATGACAACCAAGTAACTAGGGCAACCAGTTTCAATTATTCAGCTTAAAGAACTGTCAAAATGCATCGATTTGAGATTTCATTTGTATTTCTACCTTGCATATTAACAAAGATATGGCCAAAATATGGATATTTAAAAATAAGCTTTAGTTGGTTTCCATGGAAACCATTTTCTACATTCTATGCATATCATCTCAGCAGAGTCTCTCTTTTTTTGAAGGAAGGATGTATACCTTTAATATAAGTTTTTCTTTATTTGAAATAGCTTTATAATTCTGGTTGATATGGTAAAAGAAACAAACAAGAAACTCAAATTTTAGTAACATTTTAGGCCTTTTCTGGTTACCATGGCAACCGAGGAAATCTATTTCAATCCTTCAGCTTATAGAACTCTCAAAATGCATCAATTTGACATCTCACTTGTGTTTCTATCTTGCATATGAAGGAAGATATGGCCAAAAATATGGGTAATTTCAAATTTGGCTATATTTTTGTTGGTTTCCATGGAAACCATGGAAACCAACCATTTTTTACATTCTATAGTTATTATCTCAGCAGACTCACTTATTTCATGAAGGCAGGATGTTTACCTTTCGTATAAGTTTGCTCTTGTTTGTTATTGATTTATATTTGTGGTTGCTATGGTAACAGAAACCAACCAGAAACTCAAATTTTGGTAAAATTTTAGGCCTTTTCTGGTTACCATGGCAACCGAGTAACTAGGAAAACTAATTTCAATCATTCAGATTATAGAACTCTCAGAATGCATCGATTTGACATCTCACTTGTGTTTCTATCTTGCATATTAAGGGAGATATGGCCAAAATAGGGTTAATTTCATAGTTGGCTATATTTTAGTTGGTTTCCATGGTAACCAACTATTTTCTACAGTCTATACATATTATCTCAGCAAACTCCCTCATTTAATGAAGGCAGGATGTATACCTTTCATATAAGTTTGTTCTTGTTTGTTATGGATTATATTTGTGGTTGCTATGGTAACAGAAACCAACCAGAAAGTCAAATTTTGGTAAAATTTTAGGCTTTTTCTGGTTACCATGGCAACCGTGTAACTAGGGAAACCAATTTCAATTATTCAGCTTACAGAACTCTCAGAATGCATCGATTTGACATTTTATTTGTGTTTCTATCATGAATATTAAGGAAGACATTGCCAAAATAAGGTTGTATTTTTTGTTCTTTATAAAATTTGACCTTTGACCTTGAAATGACCTTGAAATGACCTTGAACCTAAAAAGAAAAATTCTCACCAAAACCTTTCTGAAACCGTAGGGTGTGTAGATTATAAAATCAGTCACAGAAATAAATTAACATGCATTTTCAAAAATAGCCCTTTTTTTGACATAAGCTACCCTACTACTATGGCAAGATCTGTATCTGCTACTGATACTATTCCACAACGGTAACATGCGTGTCCGATAGAGATATCAATATCTGTGATACCTTTCAGAGCGGTCTGATTTGTTTTTGAGAAATGCCATTTCCAAATTGTATGAAAAAAGGATATGTGAAATGATGACAATCAGTTTGAACAAGCTACCATTTTCCTTTATCTTAAATTGTTTTTGGGTGATGGGGGTGGGTGTGTGGGCAATCACTGATAACCTAATTCTAGTCGCATTGCTCAGACTTTCCCTAAATGTTTACGGAAACTCACTCCGGTTGCATTGCTTGTAATAATAGATACTTGAAATTGAAGGTTTGGTGAAAACAGTCCCTATCAATTCAACAAATACCTACACATCTGCCAGGATCTGATACTCGTTTGATCTACTACTTCTGTAAGAAAAGTAAGTCGGTCATTTCTTGTTATCTCTAGATGACTTTCAATCCTTGTTTCCATCCAACGCGGGCATTCAATGACCAGTTTACCTCTGGCTGGGTTAACAAAGCACTTCTAGATAGCAACACTAACTATTTGTCTTTATCCTTTCAGGCCGCCAATGCAAATTTGGTACATATGGGTCATGCTCACGATTACCATAACTGGTTTGCTTCACCCTGCTTTCTAAAGGCCGTATTCCACATACTGATTTTGATGCTGCTAATTTTGCATTTGGTTGATTTTCTCTGAGAATAGGGCATAAATCCTTACATACTATATATCATTTGAAATAGAACTGTAAGACCTTCCTAATGATGTTTAACATTTCTATTTTTGACTTTTATTCCCATTGCCGATTTTTGAAATCGGCAGCAAAATCGGCATGCTGAATAAAGGCTTAACGAATTCTTTAACATTTTCCTGTCGCCCAGGGTATGAGGGACGAACACGAACTACATCCCCACCACTTCAAGATGCGTGGACATTATTGGTTGATTTGTCTGAGCCATTCCCAGCCAAGGATATGACGTTCTGATAACTGGATTCTGGATTGATTCTTGTTATGTTACATTGTTAGGTTACAGCGATGTTCTTTTGATGACTCCCAATAACCTTGCTGCAACCAGCTGTAGCAAAGTTACATTGTGACATTCTAATAATATTCTTGTAACATTCTTTATTTTTGGTTTGCCAGCCAATCAAAATGCTGCATTTTAGGTAAAATAGGGTTGGACATTATACGTTGGGCTGACAGGCTTTAACATTGGTTTCTATGGGGAAAAGGCCAATATTTAAAGCTGCGTCTTACAAATTTTAGGAGCAATTTGTCAACCAAACCACCATGGTTCATTTTGTTTTACACTTCTATTTTTGGGGATTAAATATGAAAGAAATTGCTATGTAATTTCATGGTAAAATTTGATGTTCACGTATACTGGGATGGGCTTATTGTGGTCCTATGTGCAATTCGGGCACAAGTCCATGCAGGGGTCATCAAAGTGTCCTATTTTCAAGTATGCACTGCATGGGACTCGAACCCATGCAGTGACAGTGCCAACGAGTGGTACCAATGCCTCAACGTTGGCCACCCCGACCCCCACAGACTCAAAGCGTGGCTACTCGTGTGATAATTACATCAATGCTGTGTGAGTGGTATCAGGTCTCGGGTTACCAGCCGATTAAAGCACATGTTTCACGTGTATCTTATGGCCGTTAACCCCCGCTGCAGCTGTTTTGTACCACGTCCATTCCTCACATTTCCACCATTTATAGACTCTCTTATTCTTATTTCTAATGAGCATTTCCAGAGTACAATTTCTACATATTATGTATCTAAATTTATTTACGGCACATTTACAGTCAAAGCCTTCAATAGACATTGAATATTTCCAAAACTACTGTACAAAAAGCTGTTATCTTTTCAAATGTAGGACCTATGCCATTCTGACAGCAAAGGTCATATCAAGGCAAGAGCAGTCGGGAAATATTGAAATGAGAATATGAGTGACAGGGTCACACTGCAGGGCATTAAACCATAAATCCAGTTTTGCCACTGTATCGGACCCTTGGAAATGAATAAATAGGTCTTGCAGCAGGGCGTTGAACCTAATACTGATTTTCCTTCCATGAAGAAGAGATCATACTAGGCTTGACAGCTAGAGCGAAGCCCTCTATACAAGGTCATGAACAACCTGTCTACCCCAATATATGTACATTTACATATAGCGTCTTTATGGTTATACTTAAATAACCAAACAAGTCATGGGTGCATTCGGTACTCTGAATCTGGACAAAATGCACTTAGTTGAGGGGAGCTGCAAATGCAGAAATTGAACACTTTAATTACAGACTAGAATATACAGTACACTCAACACTCAGTCAAATCTTTTCAAACTGATTTAACAATAAAAATCTGTAAATCAGCTTTACTATGTTATTAAACAAACTATTGCACTAAATTCAGAGTCAGAAATGCATGGTTTGCAGTGAACATGTCGTGGTCCTTGACTTGATTTTACTAAACTCGTGTTTAAGAACAAGTAGTCATGACTCTTGTCTATTGCGTTCCCAACCGCTCATCACGACATTCGTCGATAAATGAGATAAGAATATCTCAGTTAGCACCAAAAGGCATATCAACCTTTTTAAGATGGCAGCGAAGGCATACCGTGCTGTAACACTACACTAAAACCGTCTAAGTCACACAAGGAAACTCAACACTAGCCTCTCCGGCTCGAATATTTGATAGTAAAAAGGGGCTGGTTTCAGGTGTACGTGATGCTATGCCCTTGCCGAGATCTAACAGCGTGTTGGCTGGCCGTTTTTAAGTTTCTCTCTCATGGAGTACAGCAGCCTTCTCCCATTCGGTGTGTCTACTGAGCCGCCATGTACAGGGCATTCTGTGGACTGATACACACGAAAAGGTATGTCTACCTTATACTGGATCCCCACGAGGTGATTACTTGCAACTAAACGTCAACGACGAAGCTAATAATCGTCAATGACGAAGCTGAAGATCTCTGTCGCTGTATTGGTTGATGATTAGACACACTAATCATCGACGATTAACAGCTAGTCATCTGAAAATATTGGACATATTGGGGATTTTTTCACCTAATTCGTCGACGATTAGTGTGTCTAGTCACCCAAAATATGGCGCCAGGGGTCTTGAACTTCGTTGTCGATGACCAAGTGCACCTAGTCACCGTGTGGGGATCCAGTATAAAGCCGCATCCCCACTTGGGTGACTAACGACGATAACCAATGTTAGTCCACCGGCGATTAGTGAATTGGTATGTTGTCGGGTGACTAACTAATCGCCGGTGAAAAAAAAAATCGCCATGTTGGGACGTTCTTGTCATCAAACTGCTGGCGAATAAGGGACACTTTAGTGGCCTTCCCTGGTAATTAAGTGTACTAATCACCGGCGACAAGAAAGAAATATTAAACATGCCAAATATTTTGCCCATAAACCACAGTGACTAGTTGGTTAGTCACCAGACATCACACCGCCAATGTTTAGTATGTCGCCTGGCGATGGACCACGTTAGTATCCCCTGATTTTTGTAATTTAGTCTTCCAAATGGGGACCAGGCATAAAAGATGCATGCCACTATCTGATTTCAGAAATTACCAGTTGGAAAAGCGGATTATACTACATGTCATATACCATTAGAAAGGTCTCTGAATTATCTTTCAAACGGTGTGCAGGAAGCGATGGAGCTGTTTGCAAACAGACACATTCTTATAAAGTACCACGATAGTCTACAATATACTTGTGTATAGCAGGGGCGGATCCAGGCTGCAGTCAGGATCATAATGTCCTGACCCTCCACCCCTTTTTGGTAGAGACTTACATGTCGCATAGAGAGAAAGACCCCTATACGTGCAAATATTGCGATGTTTGGCGGACCATCTTTTCTAAATCCTGAACATGTCCAAAAGAAAAAACTACAGCTGCGAAAATTCCCTGATTTTCGACGGTCACCTCTGTTGAGAGACCCTCTATAGGGTGCATGGTCACGCCCATAGACTATAGATGAGACAGTCAAATACCTGAATATCCTGCCCCAGCAATATATCCTGCAAAAATAAAATCCATATTTCACTTTGTGGCGGGATACCATTTGTGGTTGTCTTAGGTGCTACCACAAACAATATACATTTCAGATACCACCATGTTGGTATCTGCCACTACAAACATTGCATAGAAAATCCTTATAAAATCATTTGCATTATAACTTGTGTTGAATTTACGTATATTCCACCTTAGCTTGCGGTGCCTGGTTTTGCTCGTGGTATTGATGAACACCAAAAGTAAAATGCCCACCGCAAGCATAACATCGATAGTGGAATATAGCCTTTATTCGCCTGCCTGAATTGCCGTGAGGCTGTATCTGAGGGATCCCGGCTTATAACTAGACGGGTATTACCCCAAAGCAGACTCTACCGGTCAGAACCCCAAACCCTAAACCAAACGGCCCAGGATTTCATGGATAAGACACAGACTGCAATAAGACACAGAAGGTCATAAGAGTGAATACTGATCGTAACAAATTGCAGAACCAGCAGCATCAGAATAAGCTGTATGAATGAATCAAAATCAGTTACAAACAACATACTCTGTCTAGGGCAGTAGGTTAGCAACAAGAGGGGGATGAGAAGAACTAAAGTATATAAATCAGATCAAGCTTATGAAATGACAACTTGGTCAAATTTGTAATAGACACTGCTAGACTTTGTTCCTTATATCACAGTGAATCTCAATAAACCTAATAGAAACATTGAAATCGTAGTAAGAAGAGAGGTCACCCTAATATAGGCTTTGAATCGTTCCCTGAGGAGGAATAGAAAATAACACCAAAGCCCACGCCACGTCCCGAAGGCGAATACCCTGAGATCATGAGATACCACTCTGACAATAAATAGATACAACCCGAGCCCTGCCCCCGGCCCAAAGTGAGATTGAAGCGGCGGGCAATTACAATTCGCATTCCTCCACAGCAAAAGACTGAGATCTCATTCTCCCTGTTGTACACCCCTATAGATCTGGTCAGCAAGAAAACAGCTCAATCTGTGTTCCTTTTATTGTGACACAGTGATAGTTAGAGTCCTGGCTAGGTATTATAAATATCATTTTATAAGAAGTGTTGTACAGTTACAGGATACATATTGTCATTGCACTTTTGAATATAGCATCAGAGCCATCAGAGTTGCATTTTGGTGAATTTACAAGACAAAGATCTATGGCCACCCCCCTCCCCCACCAACATACCTCACCCATTCCTTCTTCCCAATCCCAATCCTACCCCAAGGTCCTAAGGTCATCCCTTCCCTCCCAGTGTTGTGCCTCCCCACCCCTCCCGACCCCTCTCCACCCCTTTTCCGGCCCCTTCCCCACCCCTGGTCTCTCTGCCATCCCCCATAATAATTCTGTTTTGGTTTCGTCCTAACCTCAACAAAATAAATAATGTTTATAATAACGTTCTAATTTGTTGAGGTTTTGACCATGCCATCAATAATGTAATTGTTACGTGCCATCTTAAGTAAGTAGCAAACTGACTAAAAAAGTATGGTCACAGTATGTTTCTGTTACATCGCAAGCTGGCTGGGTATATACGTGTGCATAGCAGGGCGGATCCAGGCTGCAGGGGGGATCATAGTGTCCTGACCCTCCTCCTCCTTTTGGTGGAGACTTACGTGTCACATAGAGAGAAAGACCCATATATGTGCAAGTGTATGCACACAAATATTGTGACATTTGGTCGACCATCTTTTCGAAATCCTGAACTATAACTGCAAAGTTTCAAGATTTTTGACGGTCACCCCTGGTTTATGGTCGTTTATGGTGCACGGTCACGGCCATGGGCTATAGATGAGACAGTCAAATACCTAGATATCCTGCCCCGGCAATATATTATCCTGTCCATATTTCACTGTGTGATGGGATACCATTCGTACCGCATGCAATATACAGTTCAGATACCAACATGTTGGCATTTGCATTGCATAGAAAAATCCTTATAAAACAATTTGCATTGTTACTTGGTTTGTATTTCCTTCCTTGCGTTGCCTGGTTTGCTTGCAGTAGTGATAACACTGTAAGTAAAATGCCAACGGCAACTAGTTGCTAAAAAATATGATGTAAATATTACATTGTATGCAGACGATGCTGTGATCTACTGTAGTGACAAGGATGTTTGCAATATTGAAAATAAACTACAATCGGTCTTAAATGACATAGGGATATGGTGTCATAATAACTGTATAAATCTTAATATATCAAAAACAAAATTTTGTATGTATGGGTCTCTGTTTGCAACTAGATATTTGAGGAAGGTTAATCTTGTATGCAAAAATCAAACTATTGGTATTTGCAACAAATATTGCTATTTGGGAATCACTCTAGATCAATGTCTTAACTTGAAGGTTCATCTCAATGACATTATCCGAAAATTTTCATATAAAATCTTTCAGTTAGGTAAAATAAAGAATTTGGTGAATAGAGAAACTCGAGTCCTAATATATAAGCAGTCGATTCTCCCTCTAGTTGAATATGTAAGCTATAGTTTGTATTTTTGTACAAACTGTGAATTGCAGAAGCTACAACGACTTCAAAATAGGGCATTGAGGCTGTGCTACAATATATATAATCCCAGGGACATAAGTATAATTGACTTGCATGAAATGGCAAGACTAGAATTTCTTGAAGTTCGGCGGGAACGACAACTTTTATTATTGTGCTATAACTTTCGGGAAAATGCTGATTTCTTGCAAAATTACAATAGGCAAACTAGGCAAGCTGATGGTATCACATTTAGAATAAACAAGATCAATACAGCACTTTATCAAAGGTCACCCTATTATAAGGGTGCAAATTTGTGGAACAATCTACCGATTGACATTCGGAATGCAGCCTCCAGATATGACTTTAGATTGGCAATCTGACTGTCACAACTGCCAACCTGTACTAGTGTATTATTATTATTTCATGAGTAATCAGTAACTCTGTAATTGTGCGTTTCAACTTTCATTATAATGGTCATTTTGAAATTGTTTTATAACGGGATTGCATCGAACATGTGCCACAAAAACTCTAAACCATGTGAACACGAACTTCATGTTATGTTATATCATACATTATTCATCATTGTGACCAAGTCCCTATTTACTACTGATGCTTAAACTAGCTAAGTGGGAGATAGGGTCACTAAGTCAATTGTAATATGTATTCATCTTATGTTGCTCACAAAACTTATACGGAAGATCAATTCTTGTAATTGAGTATAATTGAATAAAAAAAAAAAAAAAACTAAATCAGGACATACTTGAATGTAGCCTATATTCGCCTGTCTGACTTGCTGTGAGGCTGGATCTGAGGGCTCCCGGATTCCATAAGGGTATAAACCCAGAAAAGGCTCTACCGATCAGAACCCCAAACCCTAAACCAAACGACCAGAGATTTCATGGA
This sequence comes from Lepidonotus clava, assembly GCA_936440205.1. NCBI lineage: Eukaryota > Metazoa > Annelida > Polychaeta > Phyllodocida > Polynoidae > Lepidonotus > Lepidonotus clava. The sequence goes on along the minus strand of OW387141.1, from coordinate 50,524,952 downwards.
TAAGGCACAGTCCGCAATAAGACACAGAAGGCCATAGGAGTGAATACTAAACGTAACAAATTGCAGAACCAGCTGCATCAAAATAAGCTGTAGGAATGAATCAAAATCAGTTACAAACAAGAAACTGTGGGGCAGTAGGTTGGCAACATAAAGGGGATGAGAAGAACTAAATTATATAAATGAGATCAAGCTTATGAAATGATAACTTGGTCAAATTTGCAATAGACACTGCTAGACTTTGTTCCTTATATCACAGTGAATCCCAATAAACCCAATAGAAACATTGAAATCGCAGTAAGACGAGAGGTCACCCTAATATAGGCTTTGAATCATTCCCCGAAGAGGAATAGAAAATGAGGCCAAATCCCGGGCCACATCCCCAAGGAGAACACCATGAGATCATAAGATACCACTCTGACAATGAATAGACACAACCCGCGCCCTGCCCCCGGCCCAAAGTGGGTACAGGGCTTAAAGCACCATACCCACTAGGCGATTTTACCATCGCCGTGCATCGGGCGACTTGGAGAATCACCGTTATCATCACCGGGTGACTGTAATATTAAGTGATATTTTACTGGCGATGTAATCAGCCATTTTCTGGTGATCCTGTTGTGTGTCGCTGGGCTATCACACACGCTGGGTAATTCACTGTGTGTATGGTGTTTGTTCAAGGTGATGGGCGACGGGTAACGGGATCGCCATAAAATCTGTATTTTGAGAGTCGTCCGGTGACGGTAAAATAGCCTAGTGGGTATGGCCCTTTAGACCCCACCCCACCCTCCCAAGCATACATCCCCTATTCCTTCTTCCCAAGCCCACTTCTACCCTGAAGTCTTCAGGCCACCCTTCTCCTACCACCACTGTGCCTCCCCACCCCTTCCCTAGCCCCTTCCCCACCCCTGGTCTCTCTGCCATCCCCTGCCCCCCCTCCCCCCGGTCCCCGGAGCCCCGCTGACCCGGAGTCGGTCTAATATCGCTCACCCTGTTTGAGGAGATCGGTCGGCCGGACACAGAGGGATTCACCTTCACTGCATCTATAACCCTTTGTACCACCCCCCCCCCCCCCGCCCACCACAAAAAAGGGAAAAAAAACCTACTGCCCTCTCCCTCTTTACATCTAAATTAAATTCATGTGAAATAATAACATGAGGACAAATGTTTAGCTGTATAATGAATCGCTCAATTCAAATTTGCTTTTAGAAAACTACACATCAAGTGTTCTTTACGTATGTGATGGCCCATTTCTCAGAGGTACAATACACAAGGGTGGCCTCCCGGCTCCTGATGTCTTCTGGAGGATTACCCTGAACACTGCCCTCTGATTGGTTCACAGCCCTGAAGACCATTGGATAAATGTCAAAACATCACTCAAGCAAAAATACATCGTTATCATAACGTTGCAGCAATGTTCTGTCTAGTTCTACTCTTGTTACAGTATTTTGATGGCACCCAAAAGCGTCTTTAGATCCTGACATTGCGTTGTTATACTGTGAAAATATTGTGACATTCTTGCTAGTTCTTTCCCATGACAATAACATTGTTATAACATTCTGTATAAGTATGGTCTCAACTTCAATAAAATGTATTGTATAATGACTCTCTTATCTAGTGAGTCTTAGCATAACCTTAAATAATATAACTGTTTCATGCAAAGTTAAGAAGTAACAGAAATGTCTGGTAGCAAAACATGTCTGTTACGTTGTTGCTTACCTGGGTAGATTTAGCCCCATACCCACCAGGCGATCTAGTCCAGAGTCGGCCGATTTTAGCGCCGATCCAGATCAGACATACACATTTCAATATATCATACTAACAGGTGATCATAAGAGCCCATCGCCCGTCGCCAGTCGTCGGTAAAATTGCCTAGTGGGTATGGGTCTTTAATGTCATCCTGAAGGTCAACATATCTAAGCAGTATTCAGATAAACCAGGAAAATGTTAGTTTATCAATCCAAGTCAGTTTAGTTAGAAAAAGGGAGATTGCCTCATGAAGCGTTTTGCACAACCCATTGGTGTACCCAATTTGGGAAGGGCTTATAACTCCACACACTGGATAACGAAATAAAAACAAACAATGTTACAGTTGCTATGGTCCCACTGGTGAGTTTCTATATATAAAAGTTTCTTGCTGCTGTGCTGGATCTTACATGAACAATGCTTCGATAATTGAGCGTATGCCAATAGAGACATCAAACAGTCTGATGCCTGGGTCTGTTGTCATGGTTACTTAATGGGTTTAGTTGTTTACATTGTTTCTACTTCATACCTGCAGCTATTGAGGTCTTCTTTGTAATTCTTATGACTACAACTCATTGTTTAGGACAACGATGCGTTGTCATGTGATTAGACAATTGGAATTCTTGAAAGACCAAATCTGTAAGTAGCATTGAAACTATTCGTATAATGATGATTGTTGGAGTTTAAGGTCCATTTAGCAGTATATCTCAGCTATTTCAGGACCAGCTCACAGTATTAAGCTTGTGCAAAGTACTGCAATTGGATCTATGGGGGGTTGAAAGGACGGCAAGGCAACATGGTGTGTTAGGCAAGGCCCAGACTCGAACCAGTCCAACCATGTGCGAAGCAAAGCACCTACTCACTACACCGTCCTATCCACCGAAACTATTCTTATTGCATTCTTACAATTGAAAATAATGAAATGTAAAAACCTATTTTCTTTCACATCTTTAAAATGGTGCTATTTCAGCTGCCCTTGACCGTTTCTGTCCGTGACAGTTTCTACGGGATGTCGTCCATTCTGACGGCCCGTTCTCCCCCCATTATGGGCCTTGTATTGACGTGTATACAGCCCCTCCTCTGACCTCGCTCTCCCCTCCCCCTCCTTACCCCCTCTCCCCCACCTTACACCCCCCCCCCCCCTGAGACCTGGGTTAAAGATGGCCCCCCTGTCCGCGCATGGCACTTGGCGCCCCGCCCGCACTGCCTTCTGGGCCGGCAGACGCTGGCCTCTACTTCCGGTTGGTCATTTGTACTCTTGTTTCGCGGTGTTGGGGTGAGGGTAGGGGTGGGTGTGGGGGTGAGGGTGGTGGAGTACTGTGTTTGTAAGGGTGTGGGGGTGGGTTGGGAGAGTACAGTGTTACTAAAGCCCCATACCCACTAGGCGAATTTTACACAGTCGGCCAACTAATCGGCAATAAAATCGGCCGATTTTAAGGCTAGAATAGGCAGACTCCGGCGCCGATTCAGATCAAACACACATATTTCAATATAGTATACTTACAGGCGATCATAGGAATGAGCAGTTTCTCCCAGTTGCCCATCGCCAGTCGCCGGTAAAGTCGCCTAGTGGGTATAAGGCTTAAGGGTGTGGGTGTAGGTGCGGGGGGGGGGGTGAACTGTGTTGGGGGCGGAGAGGACGGTTGAAGCAGCCAGGGTGAAGGGCGTAAGACCTGAAAGGGTATAAAGGGGGTATTCCACTACACAACATGGGCTGCGATACCAGCACGATATGACTATTGGAGACAAATTTGCATACAAGAGTGATTTATATAGGTTAAAAAATGGCATTTTGGAGCATGTGTCATATGTGCAAGATAGAATTTTTTCTGTAATATGTGCTATTTCCTTGCGACATCGTCATTTCGCAGGGAATACCCCCTTAAAGGGGTTAAGGGTGTGAGGCACCACTTGGGAGTGAAGTCAGGCTATGCGCTAAGCATCGAAATCCTAACTAAATGCTTATCTAAATAACCATTCAAATTAAATTAAACTAGTTGGACATTGCTTTTACATATGGATCTCCAGGGTTTTATTGCAATTATTCCTTTACCATTTGAAAGTTTAGAATTTTTAGGTTAAGGTAACTTGGCATCCATAAAATTGTACATAACATAGTCATTATCAGTCTGTAACTTGATTACGATAATTATAATAACATTACATTCTTAGTGAAGCTGAGACCTCACTTATGCAGAATGTTATAATAATGTTGGCTTCACATGGAAGAATGTAACAACAATGTCACAATAATCTCATTATGCAATGTCGCAATGGTAGGTTCTAAAGGTGTTTTTGGGTGCTATAAAAACAACGAAACAAGAACCAAAGTAGAGCTAAACAGAACATTGCTGCAACGTAATAATAATGTCAGATTATTTCTTGGATGAATAAACCTGCTTGGCAAGCACCCTCTGCCCTCCCTACCACCTGGCCGCCTGGCTTCTCCTTCCGGCCCCCATGGGAGGTTGTTGGGGTAAGGAGCGGGCAGGGTAAGGTTAGGCCCGGGTCGGGTGAGGTGGTGGGCCGGGTAGGGAGTGGGTCGGGTGAGGTGATGGGCCGCCCCCATCAACTGTTTGTCCCTGTAGGACACAATAGGCGGCCCAATATGGATCCCAATGCCCCTGTCCTCCGCCAATCCCAATACCCCTCCCCTCCACCCTCACTGCCCCCACCCCTGCCCCTGCACACACACCCCTACCACGACCATCCCCACCGCCCATGAGCCTCTCCCCACCTCGCCTTCCCCCACCGCACCCGAGCAGGAATGCAATGTACTTATAACATTGCAGCAATGTCTGATTAGTTCTGGTTGCGTTCTTTTTATGTTATTTTGATGGCACTCAAAAACGTCTTTAGAACATGACATTGTGATGTTGCAATATGTGTCTCATTATGTTCTTTTGTGTACAGATAATGTTGTTATAACATTCCGTATGAGTGAGGTCTCAACATCACTAAGATGTGATGTTATTATAACATTGTTTTCTATTAAGTCTCAACCTAACCTAAAATAACATAATCATGATGAGACAATTTACAAGTAACAGACTAACCAAGAAAGGATGGTCATAAAACCTATCCTTTACATCACTGCTTGCCTGGGCATACACCGCCCATAATCTGCTCCTTGGTTCCCCTTCTCCCTTCCCCCCCTCCCCCCTCCCCCCTCCCTTCCGCCCCACTACCCCTCTCCGGTCTTCGGGTTCCCGTCCGTCAATTATGATGGTGGACGCATCGTACCCCAGTCCCGCCGGGACCGCTTACAGCTTACACCATGTCTCCTCCCCCACTACCACCCCCTGACATAACGTCCGACCAGTCTTTCACCCACCCCCAAAACCTCCTCTCTCAAGCCCCATCTTTCATTGCTATCTGAGTTGTAATCAGACAATACTCTTTAAGTATAACCTCTCGAAAATGTGGATATGTTTTTACTTAACGCAACAAGCTAGTAGTATATAGAAATGGGAATTTTCATATGGCTTAATTATTGTCGCGGATATATAGTGCCTTATTCACGTGACGTCACTTCACTAAGCTCCACTATTTCCCTGAGTTAATTTTGTAAATTGAAGCTCGTCACATATATAAGACATCTTAGGAAGGGCGACGTCATGTACACACCCTACTTAAAAGGTCGCTGCCCATACAAGCGACATCACTTCTCTAGGTTTCCTATGTTTGCCACAATATTACATGAATTGAATGGATTATATACATCACAATGTAAGTAGTATACAGCAATAGGTACTTAAAGAGGGTTTCGGTGTTGTCACATGTATTCTCAATCTTCTTCAGGCGACATACTTTGATTCTACTATCCAGCGATAGGTTAGTAGCATATGGAAATGGGAATTTATAGATGGCCTCATCGACCTCAAGATCCACTACACCTACCAATTTATGATTACTTTAGTATGATTGTCCTGGCGCATTTCAATTAATCAAGAGTTTTATAAGAATAAAAAGATTAATAAGTATTTTTTTTATCAGGATATATCATTACCGCGCACCCGGTGACAAACAAAAAGAGGCAGCCGTTTGGGAAAAGATTTGTTGAATTTTATTGAGAATAAAATTGATTTTATAATGTGATAAAATTTGATTGAGGGGATAGTGATATAAGTAGAGATAATGTATTGTAAAAATATAGGTAATGATAGTATATAGTAATAGTTTATATAGGATGTGGGTGGGTGGGTAAATTGAATAGAGAAGGAGATGTGTACTCAATGGCGTCGTAAACGCGATTGAGAGGGAGGTGGGTGAAGGGGATTGTGGGTAGAAATAATAGTTAGGGTTGTTTAAGTATAGGTGGAGGGAATGGTTATAGGCACCAGGTGGCAGCAATGAATCCCCCTTCAGCTATAGGCTGTATGAGCGACCCATTACCGCGCACCCGGTGACAAACAAAAAGAGGCAGCCGTTTGGGAAAAGATTTGTTGAATTTTATTGAGAATAAAATTGATTTTATAATGTGATAAAATTTGATTGAGGGGATAATGCCAAAAGACTGCCAGGATTTGTGTGATGTAGTGGGAAGGGGAGGGAGAAAGGGGGGGGGGGGAAGGAGGGATGATAAATGTGGGAATAAAATAGTAGGAGTTGTAAAAAGTCAGTGTGGAATTAAGTCTATGTTGAGTTATGGGCCGACCGCGCCAGTGCCGCCGTGACCCTGCCAGTTGGGGTGTCGATATATCTCTTGTAAGCGTCTGACCGCCAGCCCCCATGGCGTTGTATTTCGACTTCTGTACACCCTTTTTTGTGGGCTTGGGTCGCCGCGGCCTTTCTGATGCTGTGCAGTGAGAAGGACGCCAACCGTCCTCCCTGCGACGCGACCGCCCTGTCCCACAGTTTCTTGATAAGCGACACCGGCAGCGGCCTGCCCGGGGCAACCATCAGGAGGGGATCCTGCCGCCTCTCGGTCGGGACATCCCGTATGTGCGCCGCCAGCGCCTCCATCGGGCACATCGGGCCACCGTGTACCCGTGGGAGGGTAACCCAGCGAGACTGGCCCACCCTCTGCATATTCTTGGCCCATTTCACGTGGAGTGTCACCGTTTCCGCTGACCACTGTATGTCGGCCCGAGTTGGTTGTCGTTCGGGGGCAAATGATTTTACCGACGCCGGGGCCACCTCGGACTGCCGGAGGGCCCCGTAGAACATAGTTAGTACCGCCGCCCTGACCGCGCGGCCCTCGACGGTGTCCGGCAAGGCCCCAGCCGCCGCCACCAGCAGTTCCATAGGGAGGGCTTTCTTCGCCCTTGGCACGTACCTCTTGTCTCGGTGGAACGCGTCTAACGCCATGCGTACCCTGGGGTGGTCCATTGCCGCAGTCGACGCCCCCGCGAGGCGCAGATATGTCCTCACGTGGGACATGGTGTTCCGGATCGACGCCGGCGCCCGGGTGTACGTGGCTACGTACTCCAGGTACGCGCACGCCAGTTGATACGTCGGTGCCAGCGGGTGCGCCCCAGCCCTGAGCATGAACGCCACGTATGTGCTCACTGCCGACCTGTGGTTCTTGATTGTGCCTGGGGCTCGGGCTTGCCGCTGCCGTGCCTCGGCTCTCAACATCAGGTGCGCCAGCCCGGGGTCTGTAAGACATAATTGGGGCCACATTATTGAAGAAGAACATGCACGGCTGGACACACAAGAGGGAATAATGAATCACAAGGGAGGCCGCCAGGTCCCGATCCCGAAGCCCCAGGTGGGCCCTACTGAGCGCGTCTGCGACGATGTTATCCTTGCCTGGGATGTGGTCAAATGAGATGCGTACGTCGAGGATGGCCTGGACCATCCATGCCGCCCGGGCACACTCCTGTAGTACCACATTACGAGCTCGGCCCGAGCGGAGAGCCGATACCGCTGCCAGGTTGTCACAACGAATGAGAATGTGTGATCCTCTGTCCTGCTCGGTTATGAAAGTGTGCATCGCCAGGACCACATTTATGGCCTCAAGCTCCGTGATGTTGAGAGTCTCCGGGTGGACTGGAGCCACTTGTAGGCCATATGCGTATTGGCCATCGGTGGCTCCCACCCCACTGAGGCAAGCGTCGACGAGGATAACTCTAGCTGGCTCGTCTGGGGTGATGATGGCCCTGCCGTTCCACTGACTGCAGAACTGCAGGAACCAGTCCAAGTCCGCCCTCATCCCCTCGTCCACGGCAATGCGATCACTCTGGGCCTCCCTCAGGGCATTAAGGAGACGTGACACAAACGTACGTGCTGGGGCCACGCACTTGGCAACATACAACAGGTATCCCAAGAGAGACTGAAGCATTTTCTTGGTGATATACGTCCTATCCCGACATGCCCCGACCTGCTCCAGTATCTGGCGAACCTTCTCCACAGGGACCACGACCACCCCCAGCCATTTCACTGACTTGGCCGGCGGCTGAGCCTTATCCTCCGCCTCCGGTAGGCCGAGCTCCCTGAAGATGCCCCGCGCGAGGCTGTAGTGGCGCTCTGCAGTATCCTTGTCTGGGGCCACCAGTATTAGGTCATCCAAATACATTAGACACTCGATACCATGGAGGGACATAATATCCACGATGCACCTGGCGACCGTCTGCATATGGAACGAGGAAGCCCTCGCTCCAAAGGGCATCGAGAGGTCGCAGAAGTGTCCCCCCTTCCACGCAAAACAGAGGAGTGGCCAGTCCAGGGGGTCGGAGACGAAGTTTTTGTACGCGCGGGTCACGTCGATAGTGGCCATATACGCCCCACTGCCGACCCTCCTAAGACGCCCGACCAGGTCGTCCACCGTGGGCAGTGTGTGGTCATATTCTACTCCATAGACGCCATTCTTGACAATGAATGCGTTGACTGAACTTATGCCAGGGAAGGTCATGTCGGTGATGACCCTACGCTTGGATGGGTCGGACTTCTCCCTAGTCATCAATGGGGAAGTGTGGCACCATGGCTCAAATATAGGGGCCGCCTGGGGGCCGATGACACCATGCATGGCCGACTCCTTATCCAAGAAATCGGCGATGTGCTCGGGGAAATTCTCCGCACTAGGGTGGTTCGGTATGCCCTGCGTGTCTGAGATCGGGCCCATGTACCCGAGGGGGAAGCCGAATTTTAGAAAATTCAATAGTTCGCCTCGACCCCCCAGGGCATCTATGTAGTACTCCCACGCCGGAATGTTGAGAGTCGTGGGGACCCGGACCCTCGCCTTCAGGGCGTTCGGCAACCCCGTATCCCGCACCGCGGAATATATACGAACCAGGGCCGGATCTGCCCTACTGGGGACCATGTGTGGCCAGTTGTTCCTTCTATAGGTGGCCAATACCTGGGGGCGCATGTCCAGCACCCGGCCGTAAGGTGTACGGCCCTCACACACCCGGCGTATGAGGTCGAAGTCAGGGCCAGCCTCGTCGCCCTCCTTACCAGCGCGGTCGGGCCCATCTCCCACGCCCGGCCCGGGCACACCACCGCCCTCGACATCCATTGCTGTGTTGTCCACACAAGGCGCCACTGCCTCCTGGGGTGGCAGGGCGCCTACTACGCGTTTTTTGAATTTCCGTACTGAGTTGTGGGCTGTGCCTGATACGCCGGCTGCTGGAACTGGCGCCACTGGGGCTGCTCGGCCGCCCTGTGATGACCCTGTGGTGGCTGGCCGTAGAATCCCCCCTGCTGGTTGTATGCCGGGGCCGTCTGGCGGGGGGGCTGCTGTTGCTGTTGTGGGGCACCAGGCTGCTGTAACTTACGCACACATCCGTAGACATTATGTCCCGGGCACTGGCAGCCTACCGAGTCACAGTACGCACAGAGATGACAGAATTTAATACCTGCCTCCTCGTGGTGAGTGTTGTGGCGGCAGCCTGCCTTTGTGTTGAACTCCCGGCAGATCACCTCCCGGGCCGAGGTGCGCGGGGCCCCGGCCGCTGGTGGCTGGGCGCGACCCCCTCCCGTCATGGCGATCCTGATGCAACTGTTCTGAATCTCCTGGTCGTCGGCCCAGGAGATGGATCCCTTTTCCACCGCATCCCAGACAGACTGCGACCACCTGCGCACGCTGTCCCACGGCCGCTCCATCGCGTCGTGGGTCACATCCTGCAAGTGTCTCATTATAAAATCACGATCAGCGGGGTCGTAGGCCCTGCTATCCCTAAGGAGTGTGACCATGGCGTTTATATATTCTAACGGGGGCAGGGAACATCTAACATCAAGTTTTTGTTTAAGGGTCTGGCAGCTCTCCCTTGTAATATACATGTACGGTTTAGCAATATCACCCTCAGTGAATATGTCAGAAGCACGTGTGGTCTTACCCCTGACCCTCGGGCGATCGAACTCCTCCCTTGATAACATGTCGTCCACCTGCTGGAGGCGGTTTTCCTGTCGTCTGAGAACCCTCGGCTCGGGGTATGCACCACCACCCTCCGACAGTCCGCGGTGCTCCTCCCGCGCTGGTGTCGCCCTCTGGTGTGGGTGGGGGGTACTGGTCCGCGCACTTCCACTAGGTATAGAATTTGCGAGTAGGAGGTCAAGTTTAGTGTTCATGTTATCAATATCATTCTTTACCTGGCTCATATCGCCCTCCAGTCCCTGTATGCGCTCGGTACAGAGCTCGAAACCCGATTCGTTACCTGTCGTCTTGTGCAATTGTGAGGCTTGTGACGACACCTGGGACTGTTGTTCATCGCCGGCGCTGCCCACGGAATCGTACCTCGGGTGGAACGCCACTTCGTCCTCCTCGTCGGGCCGCATGGTTTCCCGCATGAGTTCCTGCGCCCGCCTCTTGGCCGCACGCGTCTTCGGGCGCGACATACCTGCTGGGGGATATGTCGGCTGGCGTGATATGTGTCGGCCTGCTGTGAATACCGCCGGTGGTGCCGGTAGAAGGTGATTCGTAAATTGAATAGAGAAGGAGATGTGTACTCAATGGCGTCGTAAACGCGATTGAGAGGGAGGTGGGTGAAGGGGATTGTGGGTAGAAATAATAGTTAGGGTTGTTTAAGTATAGGTGGAGGGAATGGTTATAGGCACCAGGTGGCAGCAATGAATCCCCCTTCAGCTATAGGCTGTATGAGCGACCAATTGCAATTTTTTACCGAAATAGTTATTTTCTATACGGTTTCGATAAAGTGTATTTGCCAATTCTCTCATAGAATTGTGGATAGTTCAGTGATATAGGTCTGGCATTTGACCCCCAACTATTTTTCTTGAACTCAAAAGCAAATGATAGAAAACAGATGTGAAAACTTGTGTCAAAAACTTGTGTAAGAAACTCGTGGGGAAAACCAGAACTGAGATCCACGGAATCCTGAGTTGTCCTTGAGTCTAAAGCACGTGTTTGGTACCTTGGATCCTGAGGTAGTAACGTGTACAACACGTGCCCTTTTTACCTGGGTCTTGTCACATGTACGTGTGTTACTTTTTTTTTATAAACGAGATTAGTAAGAGGTATATCAAAATGGGAATTTACAAATGGTTTGAATGTTGTCTTGTACATTGTTTTTCTTACCCAGGCGATGTCGTGTATACACTTTCTTTGGTATAAATAATGTTGCATATAACATGATGCCACATATATAGCCGCTTCAGATAGGAAAAATATGCCTCGTGGAAACCAAGCTAAAACCATTATTCGCGTTTATTATGGAAAGGTGGCCTTGGCTGCAGGGGCTCATTGTTTATGTCTCAGCCGGGTGAGTACTATACAGGACCAACCAGCAGGTGTTGGGGAAAGGAGGTAGGTTAGTGTAGACAATTACCAGGGAACTCTGTATAGAGTATCCAGGGGTGTGGGTATTCAGGCTTTGATTCATGATGCACAGTAGATTGTATCCTCAGTGCCTGTTCTGTGTTTGCTGATAGCTCTCGCAGTGTTTGTAAACATCGCTATACAGGTATAGAAAGGACGATGACCTGGAGTTATTATACCTTAGGGCGATACACGTTTAGTAGTTAAAAGTTTAACGCATTCTGTATCAAACCTGGGTGATAACCAGCCTTGCATCACCCTCCAGCATATAATTGCATTATCAGCACAACGTCCCTAGCTGCATTTTACTTGCTTACTGTATGTGGATTTGATGGATATAAAAAAAGTTATATGAAGAAAGGTATAAACATGTGCAGCATCACAGCCCCACCATCACTGATACAAAATACCAGTTAATTAGAGCCAAAAGCAAAGAAGTGCTTTATATAACAACAAATGACTAACAGACGACTAAAGAATACAATCTGTGAGTGCTAACGTAACTTAAGCTAGTAGAAACTGACAAGTAATTAGCTCTGACAACTATAAGATAGATGGAGAGAATGTATATATTTTCATTCACAATGAGTTCAAAAGTGATTGATTTAAAGAGTGATTGAAAGAATGGGTGTGTTAGTAAGAGACTGAGAGACCAGCTAACTGACTACCTTGCTTGCTGACTCACTGACTTCAGAACTTGGTAAATGTGTGACTTAGTCATTGGGATGCCACGCTAACCTGAATAAATCCTGGATCAAGAAAATATAGTTTTTATTCACTGATCTCTCCCTAAAATAGCGCCACTTACCTCATCTGTTTATATAAATAACCCCATCTAGATTCTTCCGTGGCCTGTTTCATAATAGTGTACGTTGGTATGTAGAATTTATGGTATGCTAACAGCACTCTAGGTGAAAGGTGTTTCATAAACTGTTTGTTAGTAACCCGAAACCTTCATTAGTACTCCAGGGACAACCATTAACACCCTAAAGAGATCTCTAAGGTCAAAGGACACATCTGTTATGGAGTCAACTCCTGTTCCAAATGAGCTCTGTTACCTTATGAAACACACATTTCTGAGAATTCCTCCGTAATATTTTATAAAACAGGCCACTGTACAAACACCCGAAAGTCTGCCCAAAGAAACAACCGCTTCAAACTCTGTGCAAAAACCTCTCTCCATTGGCTTGTAGCAAGTCGGTGAGACAAACAGAGGCCGCAAATGGAGACCGCAAAGGGATGCTGCAAACAGCTATATTCCACCTTGCAGCAACCTACCGCAAACATGTTTGCAGCTGCCGAGAATTCGTTTGCAGCTGCAAACTCATTTGTGGCCGCAAGCAAGTGGAATATAGCTTATATAGCAGGTGCCGCAAACAGGGGCCACAAACAGGGGCCGTAAACACCCATATTCCACTTTGCGGCACCCTATCACAAACACGTTTGCGGCAGTTTGTTTATGGGGCCGCAAACAAGCGCCAGATAGTGGAATATATCTTTTAAGCCTGTACTGTATGAAGCGTTTTTGACTGCTGCCAATTTGTAAGTTTATGGCTTATTCCTAATGATATGGCAAACAACCAAATATATCTACATGTCATTTGAAAGAGGATGGCAAATCCTTAAGCTTTCTAATGGCATGTAGGACGTCCGTACTTAAGCCTTATTCCGACAGACGATTTATGAAATTCTAAAAGAAATCAGCCTTAATGATTAAAACTACATTATTAGCTGGTATACCAACATCCTAACACTAGGAGAAGAAACGTTCATATTCCCTAATCTATTTCGTCTTCCCTGTAGGCCCCTCAATAAGACGTCCACAGTGCCCCTTTAAGACTCCAGGACCGGAAGCCGCTTGTACTCAGGGTCAAGGTCGCCTCCTCCAGGCGAGGAGCGCCCTCTTTAACCTGTCGGCGGTGGCGCCGCCTGGTGAGGGCATCTCTCCGTAATGGCGGGCTCTCCAAGCAGAGAGGGGGTGGCCCTGGGGAGGGCTGGGGCGGGGGGCGCTGTGTAAACATGTGTAAGGAGAGCGAGCCCCGGCTTAATTTGTCTGCGGCGAAAACAAGGTCTGCCGTCAGTAAATCAGGGAGAGTAGTCTTCTCTGGACCGGGGAGGGGCATGGGTATTGTGTATAGGAGGGGGGGGGGGGGGGTACTTTCATAAGCCCGTAGTTCACACACTAGTAGGGGCTCTTGTGTAATTTTCTTTTGAAAATGCTTGTTAATTTATAATACCTGTACTTTTTTTTTTTTACATCAGAATGACCAAAGGATTCGGAAAAGTTTTGGTGTCTGCTCGCATAATGTGATGTATAACAGCAAAGGAATGGTTTTTGTCAAATCACGCACTGTTTTACAAAAATTCAAGCATCAAGTTTTATATCCACTTCTGTTAATTTTTAAGCTTAAACTCCAAGATTTCTAGATCCAAATATTTGTTTTTCTTTATGTATTTACAGAATTAAGACAGTGCCCCGTCGCATAACGGAAGGAACGATATCGCTCCTTAAAACAGGGGGGGGGGGGGGTTGGCTCCCTGTTATACGTGAAATTCGGCATCAATTTTCACCCATTTCTTATCAATTTTCCGGAATGAAAATTTCAGGGATTTAAGATCTAAATGTCTAGTTTCCAGAACTTTTTCCAGAATTAAAATCGGTTGAGCAGAACAGCCACAAATCAACAAGGGAACCCATCGCAACAGGGACGTCCTTGTTGTGGGAGTGGGGTGGACAATCCTCGCTGTTGCAAAGTCCGTTATGCGACGGGCCACAGGCCCAGTATAGAACAGCCATAATTCAACAGTGGGATCCTTTGCAACAGCAACATCCATGTTGCAAGACATTGAGTTGTTTCACCATTTCATTATGCGCTGAGCCACTGATGTGTTAGTCATTTTGGGCAACAGTAGCCCCCCTGCTCCATTCACCCTAAGGTTGGCACCCTGTACAGCTTCAGGCACATCTACCGGAAGAAGATGGTCCGAGAAGTTATGACCCCAAAATCTGTTTGTGGTATTTGCCAACAGGACCAGTAGGAAAATGAGGGACGATTGGCACAGAATCGATTGTGGGACTATAATAACTAACATCCCCTATGTCCTTTGGTTTACTCACATTGACGCAGCCCGTTGTCAATTGGCAAATAACCTTCTCGTCTCGGAAAATACTAATTGTTTGTAGGACAGGGGACATAGATTGTATTGCATAATAGTACCAGAATTCAATGTTACTATAACGTTATTTTTTTAAATAAGTCTTAACTATACCTAAAAGAACGTTAAAGTTACGTGAATATTGGGAAGGATTCAGACTAACCAAAAAAAGTAAAGTCACAGAACGTTCTTGTTACGTCGGTGCTTGCCTGGGTAGATAGAGCAAGAATGTATTGAGAAGGGAAGGCAAAAAAGCCTGTAACTGCGTTCACCATAACATGTTAAATAAGCTGGAAGAACATGTAACCACGTGAAGCCTTGCAATCAAATTGAAAAAAAATATTGCTAGTAGGACAGGGGACATAGCTTCTATTACTTATAGGAAAAGGGAATTTGCTTCTATTGCTTATAGGAAAGGGGACCTTGCTTGAGGTAGACTGCTGGGTAACAACGACTACCCGCCACAAGTCACGACCCTTACTTCACCAGACCGGAGGGGCGAGTCTTTGTAAGAAGGGTCCTGATTGGATGACAAGTCTGGCCTCAGTATTTTCACATTTGCGCCTCTTCCTAGGGCTGAATGAAGGACTTGACACAATTGAGACGGAAGAAGATAATACATTATAGTTAAGAACTACCAGCAGGCTGTAGTCTACAGAAAAATCTAAGTGATTACCTGCGGGTGATGAACAATACTCAAAGGAACATTCTGCAGCCCGAGAACCATGCGCGAGACCACTGAAAGCGTCTTTTAAATCTACTGCCTCGGTTTGGGATTCTGTATTTTCACACATGGATAAAGAAGACAATTAAGGTCTTGGTGGCACATGCCTTCATCACACAGACATGGCTGTTGGGGAAACGCACAGGGTTAAGTCTTAGGAACCCTTGAGACATTATGAACCTAATACAGAGAGTCCAGTCAGTGTCTTCTGAGGAACTGCAGAGTGGACTAATTTCACTTGGTTTCTATATAATTATATATATATATATATATATATACATAATATTTATATATCTGTTGCACAGTGTAGGTATTTTGTGGGCGTTGTACTCTTTGACACCTCCTGTGGCCTCCTGTGTTACGCTGGAAATAACATATCACGAAAGCCTGATACTAAGGGCGTATACAAGCACCACGACTCAAGATCATGACTCGACAAATTAGAGCGTAATAAGTCTCCATTTTCTGCACACTCCCCTCCTTATGGGTCACGTCTTCGCTAACCATAACCATTACACCTCAGATCATTAGGTAGTATACTTTACTGGTCGATGCCTTCTGAAAGTATCTTAGATAATATGCATAATCATGTTGCACAGTGCAAGCATGTCGCAATAGCCTGATACCAAGGGCGTTTACAAAACTCACGACTCAAGATCATGAATGAACAAATAAGAGTTCATTTAGTCTAATAAGTCCCTTCTTTGTGTTGCACAATGCCCTCTTTATGGATCACGTCTCCATCAACCATTACCATTAGACCTCAGGGCAATGTCTAGGTATGTAGAGGTCAGTGCTTTCTGAGAGTATCTTAAATATAGCCTAGTGTCTAACCCGGTGTTTTACCTAACTGACGACTAGTTATGGTAATGCAAGGTATACTGTGATATATAACTTGTTTTCTGTGTACCTGTCTATTTCTTATATCTACTATTATATTGTTATAAAATGTAGTGCCTTAGTTGTACCAAGACTGGCACGCTTGGAAGATCAGGTTATTTACCTGAAAGTTTTGCTATGAATAAACGCAATAAAGAAAAAACAAACGCACATGATGTTTTCAGGGAGTCGTCAGCTTCAGACTTAGATTTTACTTCTTGCTGTCTACAGCAATCTGAAATTATTAACAGCAAATGACAAAAACTTGGTAGCTGTTGTTATTGGTTTACAAACACGTTGACCTTATTATCTAATCAATTACTAGTTGAAAACGCTCTTATCTGCATTGTGGAAATTGCTCTATTTGCAAGGAAACTACATGAATAGTTTTTGCCAAAGGTTAAGTGGGTACATAAGATTGGACAAAAAAGTTTATTTTGAAATCCAATTGTGATGTATTCTGAGGTTGACCTCTTAGTGGGATGCCCCTATCACGTCATCTTTTCTAAAGATTAGAGAGGAGAGACCTACATTGTAGGGGAGTGAGCTAGAAACTAGTATTTTAGAACAGTGAGCTAGAGACTCAAATTGTTGGACAGTGAGCTACAGACCCATGTTGTTGGACAATGACCTATAGAGACCCACATTGTAGGACAGTGAGCTAGAAACTAATATTTTAGAACAGTGAGCTAGAGACTCAAATTGTTGGACAGTGAGCTACAGACCCATGTTGTTGGACAATGACCTATAGAGACCCACATTGTAGGACAGTGAGCTAGAAACTAATATTTTAGAACAGTGAGCTAGAGACTCATATTGTTGGACAGTGAGCTACAGACCCATGTTGTTGGACAGTGAGATATAGAGACCCACATTGTAGGACAGTGAGCTAGAGATTCATGCTGTAGGACAATGAGCTAGAGACTGACATTGCAGTGCAACTAGCTAGAGACCCACATTGTAGGAAAGTGAGCCAAAGACTCATGATGGTGGACAGTGGGCCAGAGACCATGTTGTGGGACAGGGAACTAGAGATCCACGTTATAGGACAGTGAGCTCGAGACCCATGTTGTTGGAAACTGAGCTAGATACTTTGTGTGTGGGACAGTTAGCTATAGATAGTCTTTTTGTGACAGTGACCAAAGAACTACATTGTAGGACAGTGAGTTAGAGAACTACTTTGTAGGCGAGTGAGCTAGAGACTAATCCTGTAGAAGAGTTCCACAACCATATTGTTGGAGACTGAGCTAGATACTCAGAGTGTAGGACATTTAGCTACAGATCTGCATTTTGTGACAGGGTGCTAAAGAACTCATGTTGTAGGACAATAGAACTTGTCAAATAGTAAGCTAGAGACCCACGATATTGGACAGTGGGTTAGAGAATCATTATTTTGGACAGTGAGCTAGACACCAATGTTCCAGGACAGTGATTTAGAGACTGACCAACATAATAGGACAGCAAACTAGAGATCTTGTCAGACAGGGAGTTAGAGACCCATGTTGTTGGACAGAGGACTAGCATGCTGTCCCCAGCAGCAAGCATGGGGCCCGACCCGGGTGACAGACTCCCAGCGGCTGACGTACATTCCCATTGACACCTAATTGACGGACGCTGACGGAGGAGACGTTAGCGCCCCCTTGAGGGCTCTTTCCGCCCTGTTAATTAGGACCCGCGTATTGACAGTTTGGTCAGGGCAGACTGACAGGGACCACGTGGCTGGCCTACCCTGTCCTGGCCCCTGAGCAGCCCCTGATTTCATCAGAGGGATCTGGTGTTTTATGCAGGGTAAACTGTTTGTATGAGCTATTGGTAGGTGGTTCAATGATAATAGAGTCGGGAACAGCAGGTGAAGCCTGTATGGAAATACACTTTATTTCAAAATGGTTGGGGTCGTAATTCATTTTAAATTATATATTTGCACTGAAGCTACATCAGTGGGTAATGGTTTTCTTTGCAGGTCCAGTTGGTTATAATACTTCATGCATAAGAAATGAATAAAAGTGAATAGTATCCAGTTATGGATACAAATTGGCTGTTCAACCATGGCACTTTTAAACAACAACATACATTCATGCATGCATCCACACTTGCTCATGGTCGTCCCGAATTAAGATTCTAAATTCTTTATTTACTTTGGGCCATTAACATGGTTACATCAAGTTACAACAATGACACTGCAAATCTTTTAAGGTATTGAAAGAGTCAAAACGTTGTTTAAATGGCATAGAATATCCCCGTCATGTTGATCCTTCACTGAAAACACAAAGTCCTCAGAGAGCCACTTTAAGGTTGTCAGAGGGTTGTCATAGGTGACTTTTGGGTTGTCATAGGTGACTTTTGGTGGCAGAGCAGGGCTCATTTCAGGCCATTGATGCTGTGTGATGATCTTGTGACAAACCTATGACAATTTGGGGGTGGTCAGAGGGTTGTCATTGTGAATTTTGAGGCTGGATGACAACCCAAAAGTTGTCATTTTGTCCTGACTACTTTGGGCCAAAAAGGTCATTAGACAAGCAAAAATTAAAATCTGGTTGTCACAGGGTTGTCACAGGGTTGTCACAGAAGAAAATGAGAAGTCAAAAGTCCTGCCTGACAACCCTAGGGTTGTAAGTGAATGGTGCCTAAAATGACAGCTTAAGGTTTTCATGGCCTCCGTCTATGACAAAGTGTTGTAAGTGAATGGTATCAAAAAACATACAACTCATAGGCCTAAGTGTAATGGCCGTACCTAATAACTAGTAATAAGATAATAGGAAACCATTATTATGGACTATGATATCTACAACATGAAACTATTCATAAATATGATTTTTTTTGTATAAAAGACACAGACAACCTTGGGTTGTTGTTTTTGGCAACACTTTTGACAACTCTGTGTTTTCAGTGTTGACTGGATAGGATGTCTGCCTTTACCCACACCAAATGATTGGCTTAATTTTCCCTTCATTGGTGGTAGTGGTACTTGTGAAGTCAATTCACACAGCTGATCCTGCTTTTGTGGTAGCCTTAAAGGAGTGTGTTGTCACCCTCAGAGTAACAGGCAGTGATGGGTCAATCAGTAAGGTTATCTCAACTTCTCTGGGAGAGCCTGCACCAGGGCTTTAGTAAATGTTTACCTCGATTGACCTTCCCAGCTAGGTCTTAAACCCAATCCAATCAATTGTTAGGTTATGTATGGGTGTAAGGAGCCAGGGGGCCTTGTCTGGTGGGTGTTGAATATTAGAAAATGTCAAAGTCTGTCCATTCACTGATATCCCATTTCTAATGCACAAAGGTGACATTAGGGAATGTTCATGTTGTCTGTCATTAACTGGCGCAAGTGTGGCTATAGATAGCCATGGCTAGGTTAGTTGCCGCCTGGGTGTCTCGAAGGATCAAAGAATGCCACAGTTTGGGGAAGCAATAATCATCTTGGAGCTCTTTTTCATTGACATAAATCAGGAAGTGAAGGGTATAGAATACCGGGGTCTTCCACAAACAGTTCACCCTATTTTTTGGCCAGATCACAGAAGGGGATGGTTTCTGTGAAGGAGGGTACGAGGAAGGTGGACGTGGATGGGCGTCTTCACTGGGGCACAGGACGGACCGAGCCCTATCCAGCTGCAACCGAATGTCTGTGAAACAGTATTGGTTTAAGGGCATTCGGATGCACATCCTAAGGCCTCACATTAGTCATGGTCTGTAAGAAACAGCCATGTGGATGTTAGGTCTATGTTGGTGGTACTAGTCGACCCCCATATGGATAAAGTGACAGGCAGGCAGGGTCTAATGTCAATCGCCGTCACCAGGTGGTTGTCTCCTGACCTCTGACGTCATCTGACACGTGACACAGGAAGTCTCCCTCCAAGAACAGAACCCTCTGGTGACGTGGGTGTACAACTATGCATCATTATATTCCTCATCACAAGGAGCAATCAAAATCGGTTAAAAGTATATTAGGAATTGACAATTGTCCTAAGAAAACTTCCCCAAATTTGATTATCTTTACCATTGAACTCAAGGTTTAAGGCTCCTTTAAGTTAATCTCACATCAACTGTGCTCTCAGGATAACATCAGGTCATGCCTGCTTCATATTATGACTATTATCGGGAAGGAGGATATCATGTGAGGCTCAGGTTGAATTCCCTTAGGTGGCTTTTAAGCCACATCCCCACTTGGGCAACTAAGATTTAAGTAGCCGGGCGATTAGTATTAACCCTTTCCAACCACGGCGACCAAGACCAAAAATAATCACTGTTCACCCGTGACAGAAAGGGTTAACACAAATCGCCCGGCAACTTAACTGTTCGTCGCCCAAATGGGGACATGGCTTTAGACCACCTTTACTTGGGATTTTTCCTCATACATTAAGTAATCAAGCACAAAAGTGAGTTGGTCTCTATGTACCTGACAGAAAAGTGGACCTCAAATACCAACACATCATTATCATTACCATTATCAAGAAAATATCCCAATGATTTTGTCAGTCAATGAAACCCCACTTGAAAGCCACTTAGCCCCTACCCCTGCCATCAGCCCCTACCCCTGCCATCAGCCCATACCCCTGCCATCAGCCCCTACCCCTGCTATCAGACCCTACCCCTGCCATCAGCCCCTACCCCTGCCATCAGCCCCCACCCCTGCCATCAGCCCATACCCCTGCCATCAGCCCCTACCCCTGCCATCAGCCCCTACCCCTGCCATCAGCCCATACCCCTGCCATCAGCCCCTACCCCTGCCATCAGCCCATACCCCTGCCATCAGCCCATACCCCTGCCATCAGCCCCTACCCCTGCCATCAGCCTGTACCCCTGCCATCAGCCTGTACCCCTGTCAACAGCCCATACCCCTGCCATCAGCCCATACCCCTGCCATCAGCCCCTACCCCTGCCATCAGCCTGTACCCCTGCCATCAGCCCATACCCCTGCCATCAGCCCATACCCCTGCCATCAGCCCCTACCCCTGCCATCAGCCTGTACCCCTGTCAACAGCCCATACCTTGCCATCAGCCCGTACCTTGCCATCAGCCCTTACCCCTACCATCAGCCCATACCCCTGCCCTCAGCCCCTACCCCTGCCATCAGCCCCTACCCCTGCCATCAGCCCCTACCCCTACCATCAGCCCCTACCCCTACCGTCAGGCCATACCCCTGCCGTCAGCCCATACCCTGCCATCAGCCCATACCCTTGACATCAGCCCATACCCGTGCCACCAGCCTATACCCCTGCCATCACCCATACCCCTGCCATTAGCCCATGCCCTGCCATCAGCCCCTACCCTGCCATCAGCCCATACCCCTGCCACCAGCCCCTACCCTGCCATCTGCCCATATCCCTGCCATCAGCCCATAGCCCTGCCATCAGCCCATATCCCTGCCATCAGCCCATAGCCCTGCCATCAGCCCATATCCCTGCCATCAGCCCATACCCTACCATCAGCCCATACCCCAGCCATCAGCCCCTACCCATGCCATCAGCCCATACCCCTGCTGTCAGCCCATACCCCTGCTGTCAGCCCATACTCCTGCTGTCAGCCCATTCCCCTGCCGTCAGCCCATACCCCTGCCATCAGCCCATACCCCAGCCATCAGCCCCTACCCCTGCCAGCAGCCCCTACCCCTGCCAGCAGCCCCTACCCCTGCCATCAGCCCCTACCCCTGCCATCAGCCCCTACCCCTGCCATCAGCCCATACCCCTGCCATCAGCCCATACCCCTGCTGTCAGTCCATACCCCTTCTGTCAGCCCATACCCCTGCCATCAGCCCATACCCCTGCTGTCAGCCCATACCCCTTCTGTCAGCCCATACCCCTGCCATCAGCCCATACCCCTGCCCTCAGCCCAAACCCCTACCATCAGCCCCTACCCCTTGCAATCAGCCCATACCCCTGCCATCGGCCCTTACCCCCTACCATCAGCCCATACCCCTGCCATCAGCCCGTAACCCCTGTCATCAGCCCACACCCCTGCCATCAGCCTGCGGCCAGCCACTCAGTAAACCGGGGCTGTGTAAACCAGGCTTCAGCGCGTATCCCGGCCATCAGCCCCTGTCCCTCTGTTTGTAATCCCTGCCCTAATCTGACCTTTGTGGTGATTCTCGGGTTGACCCCTGCCCCTAAGCCGCCACCCGACTCCCCTCTCCAGGCATAGGTAAACACCCAACCTCCGCCCGGAGCTGACATGGCTGCCTGTCTCTGGGCCACTTTGGGTCAATCTCCCGCCTTAGGCATCAGGAGGTTAAACTACTGCTGCTCTGTGGCAGGGGTATGAACTGCTTGGAGAGTGAAAAGGGCACCAAATAGACTGGACTCTGTTTGCAGAAGAGTTCAATGTGTTCAACCAGGCTTCAAGCAGTTTAGTGGAGATCAAGGGGTTTTTCATTGACGCGGACAAACTGAAAAGGCCACTTAATTCCATACTACTACTAAAGCGGGTCGAAAATGTACAGAGAATGCATAGGAAGATTACGATTAGCTACATGGTCTGTTCCCAATAGGTAGACAGATCGACTCCCACAGGAAAGGAAAAGAAAATGCATAATAAAATATTCCTTATCATTAGATACTTAAGAACTCCAGCTCATACACATGGTTAACCTACTGCACTCTTGCTGACTTTTTTACCTGTTTGTACCTAAACTATTCCTAATAAGCCCTTTCTGGTGTACATCAACATTAAAGATTATGGTGAAATATTTCTAATACTGCCTATTCGGTGAAGGTATAATGGCATAATACAATATTAACTAATGCGATTTGGTTAACAAATTGCTCCTAAATTTTTAAAATGCAGCTACATATTGGACTTTTTCCCCAAAGGAACCAATGTTAAAGCCCATCGAACAACCTATAATGTCCAACCCTTTTTGTCCTGAAATACAGCACTTTGATGGCAAACCCTCAAATCCTTCAAATATTAATATTTCAGAAATCGTAATGTGTTATCATTACTTTGGTATATAGAAAAAAGATAATTCTTGGTTATTTCAGTGATCCCAACTCTAGGAGACAAGGATGGCTTAAACAGTAATTTTTTCCAACCCTGGGATATACCCATTGTAAAATAAGATTATTGTAGCAGTTAGTACAAATTCATAGTAATTTATATTTGGGACGATTGGGGACATTGCTTGGACACAAGACGTCACCTTAAAATTCTATACTCTACATATTCTTGAATTGCAGACAAAAACAGACGAACCCAAAAAGCATGCTCACAGAACAATACTATTACAACACTAGCTGGGCTACTGTCTCATACCTTCAACCCCTGCAGTGAGTTGAGGAATCATTGTGGGCTGCACATACAGAATATCAACATATCAACATCATGTATACACCCGGGGCCTTCACCGCGGAGTAAACAGGCGCTGATTGTGGATGCCCCTCTCTGGATGTACAGACACGTGCCGGGCTGATTTCTCCACTTCCATGACTCACTGAGGCACTTCACGTGGAGTCTGAATGCCTACGGGCGGATTTAAGTAAAGGCGACTCCGTATATACATAGGCTACCCAGCCAAGGATGCAACGTTATTATAACGTTGCAGCAACATTCTGGTTGGTTCTGTATTTAATTTTTGTTATGTTCTTTTGATGACTCCCAATTATGTCTCTGCCATAAGTTGCACAGGACATTATTACAATGTCCTGGTTATGTTTTTCAACCCAAAAAGAATATTCTCATAATATTCTGTTTGGTTTTGTCCTAACCTTACAAAAAAAGCAATGCTGTAATAACATTATGATTTGGTGGAGTTTCAACCTCACCATCAATAACATAATTGCTATGTGCCATCTTAGTAAGAGTAAGTAACAAATTGACTAAAAAAGTATGGTTGCAGAACTTTTCTGTTACTGAAACAGGATGTATTCACACACATGTTCAACACTTTTGTCTCCTGGGCAATTCCATGTCCCCACCAAAAGGGGGGACCCCTCCTGGATCAACATATCCATTTACAGAAATTCTAAAAGACCCTTGTCATTATCTCAATTTCTTATTTTGATAGCCCAAGTCAATTTTTAGAAATGGTGCCTGCTATCTTCTAAGTTCTGCAAGTGTAATCCATGTCCTACATCTGAAATATGAAATTCCCATTTAACTGTGTTAGTTTTAGAGGTCTAGATCCTTCACCAAATACACTGATATATTGTATTTGTCTCCCCAACATCAGTACCCGTCTCATTACATGACACTGTATGATAGATTAATTTATAGGCCACCAAGGAAACTATCTGCATGAGACATTACCAGGAATATAGGGGATGAAATTTAATCGCCTTTTGTGGCTTCTTCATAATCCATGAGTGGGGTGGGGTGGTCTAGTGGTTAGTTTGTTGGCACTGCATGCGGCCGGCCCAGGTTCGGTTCCCACCTTTCCCTGTTAGACCACCTTACCTTGCTGTTGTTCTCACCCACATCGATTCTATTATTGAACTGATTTCAGTAAAAATAAACAGTTGGTCTTGATATAGCTGAAAAGTGCTGAGTAGACCTTAAACACAATCATCATTATCATCATAATCCAGGCCGGAGGAAAGGCCCATCTAAACTTCAGTCTCTGCGTGCTGACTCCATTTTCATTGTAGCAGTCAGAGCTCTGATTGGGGGAATAATCTATTCTTGTTAACAGTGCGGTCCTATCAGTTTTAGTTGCAAAAGAGTTATTTAGTGATTGCAGGCGATGAATATCAGACGTGTTTTATCACACGCAACAGCTTGTTTTGTTGGGATTCTGAACATCAATTTCAGATAAATTCAGTGCAATAAACTAATTATATAAATAATGCACAACAATGGTGCATACTTTGGGATCAGATGCACCTTTCACGGGGCGTTAGTCGATTACTAATACTGTAAAAGGCCAGTATTAGCCACCGCCCCGCGATACACTAAAGGCACGTTTACAATGTTCGATTGTGGGCTTGATATGCTTATTCAGCAAAATGGCAGCAAATCGGGATTGATGGATACTATTTTAAACCTTATAAGATAATATAAGCGTTTAGAATCAGGTCTTTCTCTTTTAGATTTTATTTAAACTGGATGTTACAATTTAGCCAAAATAGGCCATTACAGGCAAGTAAAGGGTCTTATTGAAATTCATTTAAGGCAAAATGGTTCTGACCAATGCCAAGGCTAACCAGCCAAGGACAATGTAACGATCACGTTCTAAGATGATCAAAAAACGTCCTGTGACGTTATGCAACTTTCTAATAACGTTCTGCGACGTCACCCCCTCTGCCGAATACGGTGTGATCGTCTAGTGTAAACCCCACTGGCACATGGCAGTGGTCAGTAAACACTGCGCATGCGTCCTCCGACCAGCCCCCGTAACTTTCCCATTACTCCTCCCACCATTAACGTCCATTTCCGGCCGCGCAGGCGCACTACTTAAGTATTTCCGACCCCTAGCGGTAATTAGGTGAACCACGTCCTTACAGTAGCACCTCACCATGACGACGTCCGTTCTCACTGTTCGGATAAAGAGGCCAGAGTACTTTACACCTGCACATTTAGGGACCCATTTCTCATTAATGAAACACTGTTTCTGTTAGTTTGCCTACTCGGTTAATCAGTTTTATTTGACTTGCACGCCATTGGTCTAATTATCAGTAAGGGAAATGTTCCGTCCACGTCATCACAGCTCCACCTATTATGATGATACAAACACATAGTCTACCGCACAACGCAGTACCTACCACAGAAGAGAAGAGGTAAAATCATATATGTAATGAGAAATAAGTAACTCATTAGAAGTAACCTAAAACATCAGCATATGTTGATTCTTTAATCTATTTTTCTAGATTGTGACACGACTACTGGTTCAGCAGGGCCCTCCATACGCAATATCTCATTTAGCTACTCGATTCATCATTTTGTTAATCAATGTTGTCATCAATATTTCCACCTGATGAAATGTTTCTCAATCACAGACTTCCCAGCAACGGAGCAAAGAGCGCGACATCACGGTGACTTTCTAAAACCCTCTAATAGCGCTCCGGTATGTTTTGTGACGTTTTGCAGCTGTGACGTCACATCTTGGCAGGGTTGTATCTTTTAGGGTGTCTGTTGTTTATTCCCTTCTTGTCATTCCTTCCCAAATTTGAAACTGATACTGTCAAAAACACATTAAAATGACACAGTATCATCGTGCTGTATACACTGTGGATAATAAAACTTCCCTCCTTTACAGAGACCAATTCGAAATTCCCTTGTCATTCTTATTTGAAAAGAAACACAAAAAACAACGATAGAAAAAAGAAAAAGAAACTCTCAAAACTGCGCCGCAATAGCCAATACAACCACCCAACCCCTATCTCCTATCTGTAGATCTCTCTAAAACCATTCAGCTTATCAACTTCCCCATCCCCACCCCCCGCCAAATGGCCCTTCCGTCACCTCTATTTCATGCCTCTTTTGGTGCCGCCCCAATAGGAGAATTAGGCACGTTACGTTCGTTTGGTGTCCTCCGGCGTGCGCCGCGCACCACTCGGTTAGCGTTACTCTGTTTACCGGAAGAATGAGGTGATAAACGTGGACGGGAGGTGACGGCCCCAATATACACAACGAACACCACTCACTGCCAGGGGTCCTGTTCACACCAAGCCATCGTTGTCGGATCAATGGTTTAGCCCTGGTGGACGTGGATTATCGTAGCCCTCTGCGACCTGATCAGTTGCAAAATAATTCTACATATTGAATATTTTCATTGAGATCCTGTGTGACTCAAGATGAGATTGCTTGTAAAAATGATTGCAGGGGAGCTTTCTTCTCATTGTGAATGCTATACTTTCAATTTTGCTAGCTTGCGCTCATTTTGTTGCACCTGAGATTTTATCGCAGGTCTCGATGGCACAAACATTTTACGGTAAACTAATGGCAACTATGTTGCCAAACTTATACCATATATTTAACGGGTGACCGTATTTACTACACGACCGTAGTCGGTACGGACCAAATCCGTTTGATTTTCACAGTGCTATACCATAGAAAATGATGGTCAACCTTCGTTGTGACAGGGCAATACCGTTTTTATTGATGATTTATTACCATTATATATAAAGGTGGATGGGGGGTGGGAAACATCAGACAAATTGAGAATAGGAAGGTCTTCCCTACGATTCCCTGATATTAAGCATATCCTGCATTGGGTACCCAGCCGGAGGTGTGATGTTATTATAACATTGTTCTTGTTACGTTCTTTTGATGACTCCCAATCACTTTGCTGTGACCTACTGTTGTGACTTTGCACTGCAACATTATTATAACATTCTGGTTATGTTCTTCAACCTAAACAGAACGTCTTTATAACGTTCTATCTTGGTTTCGTTCTAACCTCACCAAAAAATAATGTTATAATAACGTTCAAATTAACAAAACATAATGTAGACTCAGTGGTTCTTGAGCACTGGGTAGTTCACCCTTGCTC
This sequence comes from Lepidonotus clava, assembly GCA_936440205.1. NCBI lineage: Eukaryota > Metazoa > Annelida > Polychaeta > Phyllodocida > Polynoidae > Lepidonotus > Lepidonotus clava. The sequence goes on along the minus strand of OW387141.1, from coordinate 50,497,322 downwards.
CTGGAAGATCGAATCTATGAGGAGGTGTCGTCGTCACAGGGAGAACGACAAATACCATCGCTTCAGGACAGAGACTTGTACCACCAACTCTCGGATGACGAAGCCAACACCCTACTACTGTACTACCAGAACACCATTCGCTATGTGTAAAAGCTCTCTTAGTTACATACCACCTACTTAAACCAGCTGGAGGTAGGGGAAGCCTCTACCCCACCTGTACTCTAATTATAGGCGTTTGGCCGCTCAATATGATCTAACACAAAGCCTTAAAAGTGGCTCAGGGACACCGGAACAGAGGCTGCCGAGGGGGCTTATGGGATAGTAGTGGGTGGGGCGCCACCTGGGGGGCTTCTCCGACATGACAACTGACGACACCTGTACAAGATACAGTGACCAGGTCTTCTCTGGAGTGTGTACAACCAAGCCAAGGGTGCAACATTATTATAATGTTAGAGTTAAAGTTCTGGTTGGTTCTGTATTGGTTCTTGTTATATTCTTTTGATGACTCAAAATAATGTTGCTGCAATGTACTGCTGTGGCGTTGCACTGTGACATTATTGCAATGTTCTGATTACATTCTTTAACCAAACAGAATGTTTGTATAATGTTCTGTTGTGATTGGGTCTTAACCTCACCAAAAGTACCATTATAATAACATTCTGATTCGATGAGGTTTCAACCCCTCCACCAATAACCTAACTTGGAACTAGAGCCACTGGAGAACTCGGGTCTAATGATTTTTTCAGCAGTTCCCCACCCATAAACTTTTGAATAGGGTCGAGTTAGCTATTTAAATATGAATTCTCGAGATCTATAAGAGGAGAGGGATATATATCTATATGTATATACTTTTCTAGCCCACTTAGTGATATTCAGTATTAGTGGCCCGAGTTCTCCCAGCTCGAGTTCGTCAGAGGCCCGATTTCTCCAGTATTTCATTTAGGATGGTTTCAGAAAATGTACAGAGAAATAATGTTGATCAGTGGAAACAGATGACGTATCTGCTCTAGCTACACCACGTATCTCATTGGTTGGCAATGACGTCAGTGTTGGTATGCTGGCGGCCGCATACTATCTCTATTCTCTTTGGGAATGTCCTAATCACTGCATGAAGATGTGGCAGCAAATGTCGTATCCATGACAACACTTTAAACACTTTTTTCAGGGTGTAAATCCCGTCACTTCATTATCGCAGACACAAAATACTTCATCCATTCCCGGGAATCGTGACTCCCTTTAATTTGAACAATGACTATACCGGGCCTAGACATAATGATATTTATATTGGGTGCTATGACGACGTTCTCAAATGGCTGGGATGGCTATATACCTTTCTTATTACCCTGCGCAGTGCAGATCCACTGTGTAGCGGTGGTGACCAAAGAAAGATATTAAAGATGTCAACTATTTCGCCCATAAACTATAGGGATTAGTGGTTTAGTTGCCAGACATCACCTCGCCAGGTATGGGACGTCGCCGGATGATTACACTGCTTATTATCCCATTGATGCCGTCATATCTTTTGCAAAATAATCGCCCTGTGGGAACCAGGCTTTAGTAAAAAGGATGTATAGGGCATCTTTTGTCATGGCTTAAACATCGTTGTAATGCATTGGGTAGGGCTTTAAAATAGTCCGGCTGGACTTGTAGTTAATATATTATTTTTAAACAAAACTAATACGAGAAACAATGTTATCAATTCAAAAATTTCGTTGAGAAATATGTTCAGATGAATCAAGCTCTACTTCTAAATTCTATCCACAGACCCTACTTTAAACGACGCCATTCAGACTGATAATTAAAAGTATTTAATTAATCATGAATGCGGCACCATGCCTCCCTTCCCATCTTGTAGCTATTTGCATAACAAGTGATAGTAATTGTCCAATGAGCCTAATGAATGAAGTAATCATAAATGAGATGGTTAATCACCTTGTTATAGGGATTTCTGTAGAACAATAGAGTTAACAATTGACAAAGGTCTGGCCTGGCAATAGAAAGTGTCTCTGTTCTATTGGACCTCCTTCATACGTGGAATTCTAATTAGTTGGAAGATAATTACTATCGGGTAAATGGAAGTTCGTGATTTGGTTGACAGATGCAATATGCTTCCAGGAACAAGTACAAAAGCGTTTAATAAAACCGAAAAATGGTTTCCCTGAAACTTATCATTTTGAAATTGAAGTATTTGGTAATCCGCAATATTTCTACAACAATTCTATAGTACAGGAAATTGCCACTTGTATATTTTATTATTGAGGACAGACAGTAACATCTAAAAGTCTATTAATTGGCCTTTCACAAAGTTTTCATAAGCAATGATTTCCGATAGTAGCAGGGCGGATATCAAATCCTAAACAATTGACTTCAACTGAAATGTCAAGCCCTCACGGGGCGACGGAAATTAGGTAAGTCGCCGGCCACTAAACTTAAACCGCGTCCCCGCATGGAGACTAAACCCCCACGACTAGTTGTATACGGTGACATCCCCGGCATCCCCGGTGACGAGTGTCCCATAGAGCACTAGTCGCCAGGGATGGGCTGGATCTGGCACTTTGGACCACCATACACACCTAGTTGCTGGGGTTTAGTCCCCACTTGGGGACGTGGCTTTAGTTAGTAGCCCAGTAACCAAATAAACTCTGGTGCCATGATGTCTGGCAACTAAACCACTAATCGCTGTGGTTTGTGGGTGACTAGTTAAGGGCCATACCCACTAAGCGACTCTAGCAGTGATGGACGACGGCCGACTGGGAGGATCAGCATCGTCATCGCCGGGTGACTGTCAGATCAAGCAAGTTTGATAATTCCCCGGCGATTTTACTGGCGATCTCGTCGTCCGTCGTCCGTCGCCCAGAAAACACCCCATACCCACGGTGAATCGCCGGGCGACCACGGTTGCCGGGCGACTGGCCACCGCCGATTGTGTAATTACCCTTCGTCGCCGGTCGCCGGTCGCCGGGTAGATCGCCCAGTGGGTATGGGGCTTAAGTCACCTGGCTACATACTAATTCACCAATCGCCAGACGACTAAAGTTAGTTGCAGGGTTTTAGTCGCCACATGGGGACCAGGCTTCAGTCTCTCTGCTCAGCAGGTACCTGCCTTGACACTTTGGGATTAGTCAGAATTATGAGAATGCTTTTCACAATCTTATACCTCTAAACTCATGGAAAGGTTTGTTTGCTTAATGCTATTTTCCTCCTCCCCACTCTCTGTATCTAATACTTGTACAACCCGATTAATACTGAAAATCAGGCTATAACGCCTTAGTTCTGTAGTTAGTTACTTGTAATTTTTAACATTGTAACTTTATTTACAGACTTGTGACGTCATTTCAGTTGAACTATATTTTCTACATTTATGTAATCATTTTCTAGGAACATCTTGTCATTTTACGGACCCGCAACTTGTTTTTTCACTCTTTTTCTAATGTACGGACTTGCATTTACTTTTTAGGAATTCGGAGCTATTCTATTAATTAAAGGGGCAAAGCTGGTTAGTCACCTAATGAATTGTACCCTTTTGAGGAGCTCATGCACGCTGGTGGATGGATAATGCTACTTCGGGAGCCCATACCTAGAAAATGCATACCTCAGAGCCTTCCGCATTTGTACGACATATGTTAGGACGCTATCCTACAAACAGATGCTATCAAACAAATGTTTGTGGTTTAGTGACTTTTTGCAGGATAGCATCACCACAGGATGCTAAGCTACAAACAGATGCTGAACCAAAAATATTTGTTGGATAGCATCTTTCCAAAAATAGACACTAAGTCATAAATATTTGTAGCTTAGCATCCTTTTGTGACTTAGCATCACCACAAGATGCTAAGCTACAAACGTATCTGCTAAGTCACAAATATTTGTGGGATAGCATCTCCGCACAAAGCTATATTAAAGTCACGGGCATGAACTCTCTAGATGGCGCCATGCCTACTGCTTACTAGTTAAGAATAGAAAGGGTAGCACACTCTCCATTTTGTATTTAGCTGTTTCCTGTCAAAACCTATAAGCTGATGACCAGCAGATCCATAAGATTCCCACAAGACTGCAGTGAATGACCCAGTTCTATTTGATATTGATATAAAAAACACCATTAGGCTTATCCTCTTTTTGTCATTCATACAATAATAAATCATTATTATTGCAGTGTGCTTTGAATTTTTGTAGTTACTGTTTTCCAGAAAGAAATAGCTCTATGTATGGTTCCCCCTTCAGTGCCCCTTCCTTGAACAGAATACAACTCATTCACTGGATTGGATGGTTATTTATAGTGCTAAAAGGGTTTCCCCACAAACGTCTTCAGACATTCTCTAAACCCAATTCAAGTAGAAAGTTAGTACTTGGATAATCAGAGCATTGCTTGATACCATGGTCAGGAATAGCCCAGAGGCTAGAGTCTAGGACTTCAAATCCAAAGGTAGGGGTTTCAAATCCCACCCATGTCTGGATAGTGTCACTCTTTTTAATGAATGAAGAAATCACAATTTAAAAGAATTCATTTGGGTGAAATAACAACAGAATGAGTATATCTAAGATAAAATTAATGATTAGAACTGTAAAAGCTGATTATTGAAGATGATTTTCATAAGAAATAGTGCAACTTGGTCAAACTACAACATGACCATCAGGAGGTTTGAACCATCAACCTTCTGATTTGAAGTCCCTCACCATAGCCATTATACCACAGTTTGCTGTAATGACAGTGGAATGAAATGCTTGGCTGTATGAGGTTGATGTATTATGTTTGGGATGAGGTTTTTGTTAAAAAACCCCTATGTGGGGGCCTCTTGTATAACTAACATAGTGATGTCATAGGGAATTCCCCTACCCTCCCATGTCCTAATTAACCGGTTTGAAGGAAATAGCAATGTACATTACACAATTATGGCAAAACTATGGGTAAACATAGGTTTTAACATGGACAGGAGTTATAATTACCATTGAATGTTGCCTATAATTACCAAAAGCCCTATGTGCACATTGTCCTATGTGGTTGGTCATGTGACCTCCATTCATAAAGTCCTTTCCAAATAAGGGCATTGCCATATATGGTATGCTGCAATACTGGGTGGGGTTGCATTTTTGTCAATAAAATGGTTGATTCCCATTTATTAAACATAGATATCAATAAAATGTGACAGCCAATTAGTTTTTATTAATTGTCTAAGATGTAAACTATTTTTTATTCCATAAAAAAGCATAGAGTTTAAGCATAAATCCAAAATATATGTCTGTGCAAACTGCAGGGTACAGTTTTAGGTTCTTACCCTTTTAATATTATAAGTAACTATGAGACAGGGGTAGCGCCATCTAGAGAGTTCATGCCCATGATTAAAGTATTATACAGCAAAGTTAACTTTTCTGTAGGATTGAAAGGGGGTGTCAGGTCTCTTATGTATTATGCCTCAAAAAGTTAAGTTCCTCATCTTTATTTTAATAAAATGTCCAATAAAATAGATAGTATATTTTTGTCTAAACATTTTTAGCTTTCTATTCAGGGAACTGTGGATGAGAAATCACGGAAAATAATGCATTTTTCAGTGAGTCGGGATGATTCAGGGGACCATTTCTAGTTATCGCTATATGAGAGGTGATAGACAGTAACCTTTTTCTGAAACTTTGGTCTTTTTAGTACAATCTTCAAAGAATATTGACAGAATTTATGAAAAAAGGGTTGTGTGCAACAACTAACAACTAGGTATCCAAAAATAGGTTTTATGTCCTGCAAATGGGAGAATCAATAAAGATGAGTGAGTTATCATTCTAAACAAACCGATGTTTGTTTATCTTTATCTATTATCCTTCACTGCTATGAAGCGACAAGGGGCTGAACAACTCAAGTCGTATTTTTGCTTCTTGAATTTATTTTGTTAATAGTTTATCAATATTCAAATTTCTTTTGATACGGAATAGAAATTGCAAAATGAAAGTGTGATTTAATTTTCCTAAATAAATTATATATTTGAAAATTCAAAAAGGTTAGTCCTATGTCCTCTAGGAGTTTGCAGTACACCTCTCTTCCAAACCCCAATGAAATAATCTGGTTTGCTACTTTTCAGCATAAACCTGTAGGATAGCATCCATTAGTAAGATAGCATCTTGTTGCATAGCATCTGACTGTAGCTTAGCAGCATATGGGTGCTGCTAACTGACAAAGTGCTTTGTGGTTTAGTGAATGTTTGCATGATAGCGTCCTGACATGGATGTTAAGTGACAATTAGGTTGTATTTGTGGGATAGCATCTGTTTGTAGGATAGCGTCCTAACAGCATAAGCAAAGTGTTCTTTCTCATAAAACACAAATATCATTATATTTGGAATAAGCCACGGAGTCTATCATTGGTTCTAGATATAGATTAGTACACTCAAAATATTTTGCTGATTGTTGTTTCACATGAAAAGTATGGGAATGCACAGCATCTGTTAAGACCCAACTTTATCCCCATCCAAATATTTTGTCCCATACCTTTCTCATGTAAGTACATGAATTTCACTAAATTACAAAGTAAAAATATGAGGCATGTACTAAGCAATATTCTGTGGGCAAACTAGATGCAATACACATTTGGTATTATGAGAAATAACAGTGAAATTCTGTACCAGGCATTTCGAAAATCGCCTCCCGAAGTAGCATTATCCGCTCCGAGGTATGCATGATCAGGGTGTCGCCTCCCGAAGTAGCATTATCCGTCCACCCACATGTCCTGGGCACCTCCTGGAGTAATGGATATGTTAATGTGGTAATCTTGGGGTCAAGCAGGGGGTTAGGTAAGAAGGGTGTCATTTACCGACCAGCGGCCCCTTAATATGAGAGCCTCACACACAGGAGGGGTGTAATCCTGATAATGGAATAGCCATAACTTTCAAATCAAACTTAAATATTTTCAAAAGAAATATTATGGTGGGGATAGATCTAGAAGTTTATTTATCTCCATTTTACAGCATATGTCATGGTGTATTTATATGCTAGGCCTACCCTATCTATAAGTTACATTTGCAGAGTTTTATCATCGTACGATATTTTGGATGAAATTAAAATTCCCAGGAGACATATCTTATGTATCTCTATGACCTGTTGGAATGATAGTGGATTTTGGCTGTTCCGTCCTTTATGCACCCCCCCCCCCCGCTTCCTGCCCCTTTAAGATGTCACATCCCTATGGAACATTCATTTTTGACACACTTATCCCCTGGAATGACTGGGTTATTTTTACATCAAGAGGCACTGACGTAAGTAGTATACCCCAATGGGGGTTTGGTGCTTGGTGCTTACATTGTCTGCCATGTACAAATGACGAAGTCACCTACATCAGTTTCACAACATGCAAAATATTATTGCGAGAGTTGATTCTGTTGATTCTGATATGGAAATGGGAATTGGGAACTTGGCATATGTATTATTTAACGGTTAACAGGGAGAGGCACATATTCCATAACTTCAATATTAATCAATTAATAAGGATGAAGTTGTCTGTAGGATGTGACCTTTGCCTAATCTTCTATGTGCCCCCATCCCACTTTTTTCTCTCTTTTCTCTATTTTTCTATTATCTTATAAATAGCTCCACAAAAAATGACCGACCTAGCACAAACAGTATGAGATTAACCTGCACTAGCACGTTGACTAATAAGGTGATTCTTCCTAGACTGCATCTATATACAACGATGAAGCAACGATGCAACACGACTGTCATATTGTCACAAATGTGACTAAAAGCATAATGTGTATATCTGTACAGAATGTGCAATATGTCTCTTCTAAAGCTTTGCTTATGCTTCAGTAGTTCCACCATCCTTTTTAACATCAAACATATAAAGTTGTATATCGACTGTTATGCTTAATGTTTATCAGTTCAACCATGAGTAAAGGTACCCAGAGGTTTGTCTACACCTCACTGGATCCGTCATCAGAAGTAGGGTTACAGCACCGTCAGCTGTAGAGTCCTAACCCTACAGGCTCTAGTCATTTAATGACTAGAGCCTTTAGGGTTAGGATTCCATGCGAATTTTAAGCTCAAGCCCCACTTGCTGTGGTGAATGTGGGTTTTCGTAGAGCTCTGCGATCTGAGAACGTTGGGAACGTTGGATCATCGTAGACCTCTGCTACGTAATTCCTTGCGAAAATATTCAACATGTTGAATATTTTCGTAGAGATCCTGGGCAATTCAGGAGGAGTTTGCTTACGAACATTATTGCAAAGGACCTGTGTGGATGCTATACGATAATTTTCTCTAGCTTGTGATCATTTTCTCTACCCTACGATTATTGTTGCAAGCATGAGATGGAATTTTCGCAGGTCTCTACGACAGAACCGTCAACCAGGGCAAATGGGGCTTTATTGACATACACTTTGATAGGTCTACAGTCAATATTTACATAGAAAATTACCAGAAATAGTAAAATAGTAAAATTGTTGCCATGGTTACCAGAATGTTGAAAAAACATCAAAATGTACATATGGTGCTAAGATGAAGTAACTGGTTGCCATGGAAACTAAATCATGAGACAAAAAATCAAAAATTAGGAAAACAGAAAGGAACGATTTTCAAGCTACATTATGCAAAAACAGCTTAAAGATATCTTGATTAGAAAACAGAATATAGCATTTTGTTCTAGTTATGTGCCATACCACTCGCATTTAGCTCTTTATTTAACCCTTTGTATCTTCCTTGGTACTCTTTGTTATCTATTTTTGATTGATTTATGGTGTTCGACCCTATCATATTCCGATTGAATTGAAAGAAAATAATAATTCACCCTCATTTATCAACATCTTATTGACAAGTACTAACTCATTCACTTGGATTCGTGTCAGTGCCTGACTTTACAAAAACTGCAATTATGTCCAACCTCTGTATCATGCCAGCAATACATAACAAAGTGGACAGGTCTGTGACAATGGTTTTACAAATAAATATCTTTCATATAGTTGCAGCTGTAATATTCGTATTTCATAGCATTTGGAGAGCCGTATCATGATAAGAAGCACGGCAGGGGGCATCCAAGGATGGCCGTTCGACCCATAGGGGATTGTCACATACCGAGGGCGAAGCCCAAGGTTTATATGATCCCAATGGGTCAAACGATCACCCGAGAACGACCCCTATGGTGCTTCTTTATTTTATCACCCAAGCAGTTTTAAAAAATGTGGAAATAACTGAAAACAAGGAGTCTGCATGCACTGAGCGGTGCGTATGGCCTTGCAATACGATGTGCCCTCAATACGCACCGCTCGTTGGCCGTGCAGGTGATAATATTAGAGTTGAAATCTTCAATTTGGATAGTGGGTATTGGGCTTTAAGGTCGGTGTTGAAGCCCCCAGCCAGGTGTGCACACAGTGTCCGTTGAGGCCGGACAAAGATGCCAAGTCACAGTCAAAGGCCTTTTAAAAGCGGCAGGAAGGGCGCTCCTTTTTGAAGTCGTCAGGGGAAGCTTTCGTGTACGTTTAAACGAGTGTTTTAACTCGCAAAAACCTCTATTCAAAGTGTGTTTTACGATTACTGAAACATTTTTCCTGGCAAGCGGAGCCGTGGATTGGATCTTGACAGCTTTCTTTCCAAAGCCTGTTAAATGGGTGTGGATTTCAGCCGGTGAGCTTCTCTTAAAGACCCACAGAGGGCCTACCCCACATGGTGGGCCTTGGAGATTAAATTCCCGGAGTATGTGTTATAAGAAATATAGGATTGTTCACTATGATACACATACACATAGAAGTAATAGTACCCCTACCTGCTTTTCTTATTGAAATTAAATAGCATTTGGAAATGCAGCCGCGAGTTGCAGAAAGTGAAATCTCGTCTCCCTGGCGTGCCTGTTGCACAGTGAGTAACCCTATCAAGTATCCAGACTCCCGTACGCGGTGGGCGATAATTGGGCACCCGGCAGACCCGCCACACAGGTTTATCCACTTTGGCGTCGCCATTTCCACAGGTTTCATTTTCTGTCTCAGAAAAAAGGATTATTTCCAGATCCATTGCCAGCCTGCGGAAAAAGCGCCCACCCTGGCGTTTGAACCTTGTGCGGATTAAAAGGGGGCTAATTTAGGCCTGTTAAGAAGCCGCCTCTTTCTGCGCATGCGCGGACAAAGTGGCGGGCGGACATCCGGGACAGTGTGGGCTCATCCGCCTGCCGCTCGGCTCCTCTTTAAGGTAATCGCTGTCGTTGATTCCCCCCACAGATTACGGAGATCGCTAACCTCACCAATGGCGGCTCTCCCCTTACAGGGAGGAATAAAACATGAAGGTGGTCTAGACACGGTCACAATGAATGGTTGTTATTGACGTAAGGGGCCATACCCACTAGCCGATTTCCTTTCGCATAAAAAATTTCCCTAAATTGCCATACCCATTAACCAATTTTTGGAAAATCAGTGTCGACATTGGTGGCGGCGTCGGCATGGCCGTCAGCCGACTCTGCTTGGACAAGGCATACCCACACATAATTGGCGTTGCCATTGGCCGTTGGCACCAACTGCCACGCTGATGGCAAAGCCAATCGATATCAAGCATGTTTGATAATTTTACGCTGACATCGATGCCAATGGCCAATGACTAGGAGCCGTTAGCCATCAGTGAATCGCCTAGTGGGTATGTCACTTAAGAGTAGTAAATGACGTCATGCTATTTTTAACACCCCTTCCCCATGGCCCCTTGTCATGTTTGTCATGTGACCCTTGACCCCCCTTCTAAAAATGACATCATTTCAACAGGAGCCCCCGACCAAAAAAAAAATCAAAAGATCAAAAAAAAATCAGAAGTACTATAAAAAGGAATGGATTAGTTTTGGCTAGGAACACGACTGTCTGTTAGAAAATCTGTAATCTTAACTGGAAAATAAAAGATTCAGCCTTCAATGTCCCAAACCAACCTAAAATTGTCTCTGAAATGCTTGAAATTGAAATTTTCTCAACATGACCCTCCCTACCCCCCTTGTCATGTTTTGTCATGGAAACATAAACCCCACCCTCCCTCCTTGCTGCAAGACGTCATTTATGGATGGCCCCGCATCAAGATTTAACCAAAAGCACATACTTTGTATAAAAAAACTTTTTTAAGCAGTAACAATTGCAGCATTTTGGCATTGGAGAACATATCAAATTTGAGCACATCCTTAAGCCCTGTTTCCACCAACCGATTTTTCTATGAACGATTGCAAAAATACCCCAGAAATCGTCCCGATTTCTAAATCATCCAAGAAATTGTTTGGTGGAAACAAAAAATCGTCCAAACGACCGATCTTTATGGACGATTTTTGAGCTTGTCGGACGACCAAAATGCCCTAGGGACGACAGACGAATTATTTGACATGTTACATAATTTTGGACGATTTTGGTGTTTTGGACGATTTTTTTAGACAGATCTTGCATTCATCTTTTGGTGGAAACAGGATTTCTTAGGACGATTCAGAAAAAAACTAATATATGATAAGATGAACTAAATAGCAGGTGAAAAATAAAAGTCATACATGCTATCATAATAGATTAAACCATATTTGTTGAATAAAAATGTTGTTTAATTAAGTCGTCTGTAAAATCGTCCGTAAAATTGTCTGTAAAATCGTCTGTAAAATCGTTTGATGGTCGTTTGGTGGAAACAGAAAGTCGTCCATTAAAACTGAGACTGATGAACGATTTTTTCTAATAATAAAATCGTCTGTACCTGTCCGTTGAAAAAATCGTTCAATTTTGTCCCGTCTTTTTGGTGGAAACAGGGCATTAATCGACAAATGTTAACAAACAATCTGACCGGCCAACCTTATTCTTTGTGACCATTTTGACCTGAACACACCTATTTCTACGCATTGATTACTGACTTACAATTAAAGCACGATCTCAATTACTGTTATGAGAGCTATCAATAACAATACATCCAATATCTGTTAATTGCACGTCCGATGTGTTAATTTCCCCATAATACATATTTCCCCATATATATCCACATAAATATCAATCGTGATATGCAAGCACTACTTTCATTGCACAGTCACAGCAATATGATGTTTTCTATTTCCCTAATAGCTGTTCCATGCACATCCCTGTAATATAAAGATATTTTCTCCCCCTCAAAAACAAACCAAAGTGTCTCTACTGACAGCAGGGGGTAATCTGGAGCCCGCAAGGAATTTGATCAGTGAAATACGTAGGTATGCGAGAAAACATCCAAACACTTCACAGCAGCCAGAAGTAACTCTATCACCTGAAGACAGAGAAACTACCCATAGATTTTACGAATACAATAACACTAAAAAAGTAATCTTCATCACCCGCCTTACATTGCATGCAGAGGAGTGGTACATACTTTGACAAAGAAGGACCAGCGGGGGCATCCGAGGGTGGCCATATACTACCGATAGGGGATCGGAACTTACCTCAGGACAACACAAGAGGTTCTTTATTTTATCACCCAAACAAAATCATTTGTTTAAAAAAACATGAATTTTAGGAGAGGTACTTACGGCCTGACAATACGCACTTTCTGTTATACCCACCACTCGCTGGCTGTGGGGGTGATAAAGGGAATGGTGCGTATTGACAGGCTTTATCACCCGCTCTGCCGAAGAGCGGTACGTATTGGGTGAAGGGCGTATTGCCAAGCTGTTTGACCCCTCAGTGTGGACACTTAAGACTCAGTAATTCTAGCATTTTTTGGGTGATAAAATAAAGAAGGACCTAAGGGGGCATCCTCGGGTGGCCGTGCAGCCCATGAGGATCATACAAACCTCGGGCTTTGCCCTTGATATGAAACGATCCCCTATGGGTTGTACGACCACCCTCTGATGCTACCTACGGTCCTTCTAATTATAGTACATACAGCTCCTCGTTTTCACTATCTTCAACATATTTGGAGTATTGTTTGGGTGACTTTACCACGCGCACGGCCGAGCAGTGGTCAGTCAGTGCATACTGACAGGCTGTACGTACCACTCTTCATTTACAGTATTTTAGATCTGGAGAATTGTTTGTGTGATAGAATTTAAAAACTCCTTAGGGGTCATCCTTGGGCTGCCGGACAGACCTCTGGGCAGCGTACTGCCCCCAGGCAGAGCCCGCAGGCAGTACGCTGCCCGGCGGTTTGTCCTTTAGCCCTCTGATGACTCCAGCAGGTCTTGTTTTATTATTACAACTCATGGGATTGGTATGGACCTCGGACTTCACCCTCGGGTTGGGTAGTACAGCAACCCTAGGATGGCACCTGCAGTTCTTCATATATTATAGAGAACTTTGCACATCATTACAAGATAAATATTTTCTAGAGGAACTCTCCTGTTTGGAGAAAGAGGAATTTTTCTCCTGTTTGGAGAAAGAGGTATTTATCCTAGAGACATTGTATTAATATTCAAATTATAGACAGGGCTATAAGAGTTAAAACATTTGACTTTTTAAAAAATAATTAATGAGGGATATCCCCTAATTTTATAACCATTTCAGTGGTTGGTTTTTCCACTCATAAAACATTGTATATACATCCAATTGATATCATTACTATCACCGAATTGAGAAAATACCAACATGAAAATGTCTATTGTTTAAATTGTGTAGGGGCCGGCCCACACAACCCTGGCGGGTAACCCTGCTCGGGTATACCGGCCGGCTCCCAGGCCAACTCTGGCACAATGGTGTCAGAGTTGGTCCTCTTATAATTGTGGGTGGCCTTGGTGGCCTTGGCCTGGTTGAGGCCTTGAGGAAAACCCAGGGTCAGGGCCAGTTCAGGGCCAGTTCAAGGCCAGTTCAAGGCCAGTTCAAGGCCCTGAGGTGACTAGGTCAGATCAAGAACATGGCCCCCAAGGACTCAAGGCCCTCGGGTCAAGGTCATGGGTCACCTACTGTCACCTGGAAAACCCAAGGTAAAGGACACCCAAGGGTCAAGGCCAGAGGCCGCCCCTGAGGTGACCAGGCCAGGTCAGGACCATGGCTTTCGAGGTCACTCACTGAGTATAAAGACTGAGCTCCACCGGAGCTCAGGCAGTCTGATCAGGAGATCAAGCTCACCTCACCACCTTCAACAAGCCCACCTGCAGACCTAAACACCAGGGATCGCCTTCCACAAGAAACCTACTACAACCGTTATATACCGAAGTGAACTCTGTGCCATGAGGTAGGCGTTTCTGTACTTTGTGTTATCCCTGATTGTGTTTTGTCTGTACCGGCTGGGGCCTTGTCGATTTGTTTGTACCGTCTAGATCATTAAAAGGTTTGAAACTGTATTTGGATCCGTGTGGCTTATCATTGGACTTAATACTTGTATTAAGGCCAAGGAGTACCTCTGTGCTCAACAAATACCCTTTAACTAGCTTTCAAGTCGGAGAGGTTTCTTATTCGCATATCACCACACAACATCTGATGATCAAGCGACAAGCGACTATTAACCTAACACCTATTGATAGTCTTCCAAAATACCCTTCCGGCACAAAATGAATGAACCTCAATCACTGGAATATCTGGAAGAACAGATTCTTCTGAAGATATTCAATAAAAATACTTTAAAATAAGAAGAAAAATAGCCGTTTGGAAAGATATGTACAAGAAACATTTATGATGTATCCACAAATCTCCATTTGCATCAGGGGCTGTTATTGTAAACACTTTCGTATGAGAAAATTGGCAAAATTAGGCCTCAAATAATTATGATATTAAGTAATTGATATTGATTGCTATAATGGCAGACTTGAACTACATTTTAACCGTTATGATTGACCTTGCACTTAAAACATTGTTAAAAGGCGGGTGGAGTGTTAATAAAACTTGTATAACTAGCTCTTTACCTGTTCGAACTATTCCATAAGCTTCAGTCATGAAGAAAGATTTTCTGTTTGTAACATTCTGTTCTGTGGTAAGAATCGCCAAATTGTTGGTGTCGTATGCGTTAATTAGGCAATTAGTATCATGACGTGTCGTACATTTTTTGTTATTCATCAAAAACCACTTCACAATACATCGTGACCCTCAAGTAGTTATTATCATAGCCATAGGGTCAGAGTACTCTGGACCACATTAGATAACAATATCACGAAAAGGATCTGATGATGATGATGATTGCTGGAGGTTAACGTCCGCTCAGCAATGTATCAGCTATATCAGGACCACTCATGTTTTTGACCAAGACAGTTCAATGATCAAATCCATGGGGATGGAAACAACAGCAAGGCGTGGTGGTATAACTGGCATGACCCAGGCTCAAACCCAGGCCTCCCACCCATGAGGGGAGGACCCTAGCCACTATGCCATCCCGTCCACCAAAATCTGATGACAATTTATACTTCCTATGATTATATAGTTGTCGCTGAACCATCATTTTTCTCATCATTCCTCGGAAATACATTCAATTATTTTATCAAACTTGATTCCTTTGAGGACTTGACTCATATATCCTGCCTAGGAAATGACTACTGGTAACAGGAAATAATATTATGAACACAGATGCAGCTCAATTGAATCTCCTTTAAATCTCCGGTATCTAATGACCGTTAAGCAGGAGAAAAAAATGTTTTGTAACTTTCCATTTGTCTCCGATCTGCCCTCCGTACATCACACGCTCCTCTAAAGTATGAATGGAAAGTCATTATAAAATTGCAGCAACTTGGAAAGTCATTATAACATTGCAGCAACTTGGAAAGCCATTTTAACATTGCAGGAACTCGGAAAGTCATTATAACATTGCAGCAACTCAGGAAGTCGTTGTAACATTGCAGCAACTCGGAAAGTCATTATAGCATTGCAGCAACTTTCTGTTAAGGTCTGTTTTGGGTCTTGTTAGTTATTTTGATGGCACCCAAAAACGTCTTTATAACCTAATATTGCAACGTTTTGCTGTGATCTTGTTGTGACATTCTTGTCAAAATCTTTCATGAAATTTATTTTTATTAAAACATTCTATGGGTGAGGTCTCAACATCAATGAAATGTACTGTTATCATAACATTCGTTTATTGTGAGCCTCAACTTTAAGTGAAGTAATTGTTATGTGACAATTTAACAAGTAGCAAACTAACTAAAAAAAGAATTTGGTCACAGAATGTACTGGTTATGTGGCTGCTTGTCTGGGCAAGTGAACGTAGGTGCCCAAGAATAGCCTCAGGTAAATGGACAATAAGCCCATCAAGAAGTTACAACCATGACAATTGTGACGTTATTATAAAGTTTCAGCAATGTTCTGTTTGTTTCTGTATTGGTTCTTGGTTATCTTATTTTGATGGCTCCCAATAACGTTGCTGCAATGTACTGCTGTGATGTTCCACTGCAACGTTATTATAACGTTCTGGTTATGTTATTTAACCTAAACAGAATGTCCTTATAATATTCTGGTTTGGTTTTATCCTAACCTCACCAAAAAATAATGTTTTCATAACATTCTGATTTGGTGAGGTTTTGACCTAACCATAGATAACGTAATCGTACATGCCATCTTAGTAAGTACCAGACTGACTAAAAAAAGTATTGTTGCAGCTTGGCTGGGTTATACATCTCTTGATGTGATAAAACACACTCTCTCTACGGTTCGAAATAGTCTGGTATTTCCACAAATACAGTGCTTTGAAGTGGAACTGTCTTCATGAAACCGAAACTCAGACACCGAAAGAGCTAAAAACAATAAAAGGGCCTTTAGAATCGGGTGTAACCCTACTCGGCGCCAGGCCGGGGTGAGAGGACTGTTGGCCAGGGGGGGCCGGTGGTGGGGGCGGGCCCCCCTGATTACCCTTATCAGCTGGCCCCACCTCGTGCCCGGGGAGGGTGGGCCTCTCCTATGGCCGCAGTCTAAGGCCTGGGTGGGCTACCAGAATAGATTCAGGAAATTGTGTTGAGGTGTATCAACGTTCACGATAACACATTCACTACCCAAAGACTTCTAATACAAATACAAAGGTGAAATTTAATACAAAAACCGTCATTATTCCCTATGACGAGGTACAAAAATCCGGCCTTATCTCTTCTGAATGCAAAGTGATGAAAGCGTCGCCATAGCGAATATAGCGGAGCCTTAGCTAGTTATCTATTAGAATAATAGTTACTTGTTGTGTTGATGAACATTGAATAGTATTTTACCCCTCACTAAATTTACAGCCTAGCCTTATAATGCCTGTTTTGAACTGTCAGCATATACCTAGCCAACCTGCGACGTAACAGAAACGTTCTGCTACCATACCTTTTTAATCAGTTTGTTACTAACTAAGATGGCATGTAACAATTACGTTATTGATGGTGAGGTTGATACCTCACCAAATGAGAACATTGTTATAACATTATTTTTTGTGAGGTCAGGACAAAACCAAAACAGAACATTACAAGAACATTCTGTTTAGGTTGAAGAACGTAATCAGTGCAACGTCACCGCAGTATGTTGCAGCAAAGTTATTGGAAGCCATCAAAATAATGTAACGTTGCTGTGATGTTATCATAATGTAACACCACAGCCTAGGTATGGCCTAGTCGGTACAGGGTGTCAGTGTGAAGTGGGTCAACCATGTCAGTGTCATACACACTCAGGTGTTTTTGTTCTTGCGGTCCAAGAGGGATTTGACATTTTAAAACGCGCACGGGGAGGTTTATAAAATATATCTGCACCTGAGTGGGGGCATGTTGTGCGAGGTTACCCTGAGAATATTGTATTCAGCGGGGAGTTCCTCTACGGCACTGTACCTACTCAAGCTTTTAATAAATGCCTTTAGAGCTAATTATCGACTATTGGAAATACACACACACAAGCGAACATATCCATTATATCCAAGATAAGGTATTGCGCCCAGCACAACAGGGCAACATGAGTTCTTGATTCTGACAGGTCGAGATCACTATATATATATATATATATATATATATATATATATATTAAATTCGGGTAGACATCACTCCGTTTTAAAGTATACAGGACAACATTATGAATTCTCACATTTGGATCCCCCATCTGCATCCCCTGGTTATAAGAGGCGATAAAAGGGGTTCGAGACCCCCCGCAATCATGGTATGGTAAGATATGAAAAATCCGTTAGCGACGATTAAAAGAGTTCCAGGGACCCTTAGCTACGAAAATGGAGCGGCCGGAATGCGTATGAATATCAGAATAGGGCCCGTCACAATGGGTGGTCTAGGAAGAATAATGGAGGAGGGAAATCAATATATAGAAATGGAAATGGATATATTGAGTCCGTATAATGCCTATTGCAAAGGTTTGCCGGTATTGTAGCGAAGGGAAGCCTGGAGAATGAGATGCCTTCAGAGTTCGAATTCTCCTATAGACAACAGCCATCGTCGCCAATATATCTAATGGGCCCACGCTGTCCCCAATTAGACATCATACCAAGAGGCTTTTGAAATTGTAATCGAAAATGACTATATATTGTAAAATACTACTTCAAGGTTACATTCTCAACACACATTGAAACATACATATGTATGTTTTTCATTTAATCAGTATTTAGTTGGAATCAAGGGTGACCTAGGCTATAAGTGACCCTCTCTTTGCCTATGATTTTTCTGGAAAATATTAATTTGTGTTTTTTAATGTGAAATTCGGCCAAAAGTGAATTATCATTATTTAGTCCTTATTTCTATATATATACTACTAACAAGCCGCAGGTACGATAAGAAAACATCATGAGCCAATGCACGTATATCGTGCTAGCAAAACCTAAGTTATGTCGCGTCTGATTACAGTATTTTGTATATGCTAGGTCCACTGTCCCACATATCCTTTATTTCTTTAAATCTATGATTAGATTGTATATGAATTGTTATATTGTTAAACACCTGTTGCCACTCATGTTACAGTTATAGTCAACCTTTGATGGAAGCCAGTGTATAATTCTGAAAATCAGCGCTTAGCGTGGGAATTGTTTAACTGCCTTTTTGTGAAATAAAAAAATAAAAAAAACTGTTGATAAAACTCATACAATAAAATTCGTTTGTACATGTATAATGTATGGGACACGCTTCAAATTCCCATTGCCATATACTACTTACACAATAACAGGTTGTTGTACAATTAAGTCAGTTCCCTCATGGAGCCCGTTAACGTGACGCCACAACACCGGGCGGAACTCATCAACGTTCATCGATTCACAATAAAAGGCCCTATCATCGACCTTTGGACCTGTAAGTGTCGCTTTTGAAGAAACCTTTCTGAGCAGATTCTAAACTGTTTCCCGTGGTGCTGCCTTTCCGTGAGAGATGAGTGAAAGAATTACCACTGGTATCGGGAAATGGGAAAGATGCTACAGATAAACAAATGAAAACTGAGCATAGTATTATATTCTATTTTATATTTAAATTTTGACCAGGGAATAATAGGAGCATGTGTTTTTAAATAAGTTATAAAAAGACCTACGCTTCATTAATTACCCCAAAATAAAACAACTTGGCTTTAATGACGTCACAATAGAACAACTTGGCTTCAATGACGTGACATAGGGGTCAGGTGAGGCCGCTGATTGGCTGGCTGAGATTCCCGTACCTGGACTAAGACCAACTGACCGAGGTACCAGGATGTACAGATTCATCAACTATCTAATTGTAGAAGTCAGGAGTCAACAGAGCCTAGCAGAACAAGTCACAACAACCATTGCGCAATAAGAAATGAAGGTTAGCCAATGCAGGATATTAATATAATCTGACGAAACGATATGTGAAACAACTTGAAACCAGTCGTATAGGGGCCTCCCATTAAGTATGCACGCACATTTCAAAAATTTCAGAACCCCCCCCCCCCCCAGCCCAGATGACAATTTAAATGTCGGCACTTAATGCACAGAAATCGTTAACCCCTTTGGGGAAGCAAATGAACTCGTACTATTTGTGGAAATGTCAGCAAGGCTCTGGGAAATCCCCGTGTATTTGGAGCCCACTTCATAACGCTCCTTACAGGGCCGACCCCCGGGTTGTGGGTTTGTTGTTCTCCCACCAGGGGACGCCACCCGCCCTGACCACGTGACAGGTCCCCCTGGTTCTCCCGCCGCCCACCAGAGGGCCGACGGCACAATTAGATGATTGGCCGTCTACCGCCCCGAGACAGGGCGCTGAGCACGTGGTCACAACGGGGCCGTCTGATTGGATGAGCGCCCGAAAGGTTACAGCCTCGCTCTGAAAGGCGGGGGACGGGGGACGGGAACGAGGCTGTACTGCTGACGTCACTTCCGGTGTTAAGGCCGCGCGCACCTTCTCCCGTTTCCGGTGGGTTTTAGAGCAGGCCGTTTGTATTAAGGAGCGTGGGGCCTCAGTTCCCAGCCGGAGGGGGAGTTCTAACAATACCCATTTAATCCCCAGTCGAACGGTAGATTTGGGTCAAGGTTTAGCTTCTTATTTGCCTTACGTTGTTTACAAGTTGATAAGAGGACATCTACATGAGATGCAGTGTGCTTCAGGGAGGGGGGGGGGTAGTTACATGACGGACATGTTCTAAAACACCATGGCGTTCTTGTGACCTTGAAGGCTCTTGGGCATTAAACCACTTGACCCTGACATTGAACCGGAACCGGAACAACACGGAAAGTGGGGCACAGAGCTTTGCTAAAAAGACCGCGATTATTTCTTTAAACATCTCTAAAACAGCCTTTGAAATGCGAGATTGAGAGATGGGTGTGGGTTTGGGGCAAATCAAGACCCCATAAAATCTTTAACAGTTGACCGTCCAAATATGGTCATTTCGTTTGTTTCGGTAGTACGTCTCTGAATCATTAGATATTGATGGTTGTGT
The DNA here is from genome assembly GCA_936440205.1 of Lepidonotus clava. Taxonomy (NCBI): domain Eukaryota; kingdom Metazoa; phylum Annelida; class Polychaeta; order Phyllodocida; family Polynoidae; genus Lepidonotus; species Lepidonotus clava. The sequence continues at coordinate 50,476,638 of OW387141.1, read as the reverse complement.
TTTTTTTCTTCTTACAATTTTCAGCCATCAACACCAGCAATAGAGGGGCCCTTGGTGGGGGCCCCAAATGTCGTATGTCAAATATAAGTAAAGGCCATGTCACTTATCTCCCCATGTCACATGTCGCTTCTAAGATGATGCCATATCACACGTCAAATTTAAGAAACAAGCTTTACTATGTTGTTATTAATTCTTTATTATTTTTTTCATTCACGTAACTAAGTTTCATGTCACAAGTTGATTTTAGGAAATCGTCATGTCGCCATGTCGGATTTCGGGATCTAGGGCCCCACTAGAGATGTGTAACGAGAATAAAGATCGCAGGTTTCATGGCCCTTAACTTTTGTTGTACTATAGAAATAGGAAAGAAAGGGGGAAACACAGAATGATAAGTACATTTTGTTCTCATCTACGACACTTTAAATGGCCTAGTTAATAATGTCTCTCAGGTATCAATTATTCCCTAATCACAGGGAGATTTCCACTTACAAGGCTATCCGTCCTGTCACCTATTCTTCGACTACTGTCACTGAGAACTCGTCATTCAGGAACAGATGTTAACAAATGGTGATCAATAAACAAAATGTTCAAAGAATCGACTAAATAGTCCCTTGTCAAAGTGTCCTCAGACTGGTACATTCAATCTAACATTACTGGAGTGGACGCGTAGGCGCTAACACAGACAGTCTGCTGTCTTAAGGCTGGAACCCACTAAGCGACGAAACTAAATTCTGGTCGTTTCTACCAGTTCTGGTCGCTTGGTTCTGGTCAAAATGACCAGCTGTGCTGCGTCGCATAACAGAAGGAGCGATATCGCTCCTTAAAACAGCGGGCGTTTGGCAAAGTCTCCCTGTTATACGCGAAATTCGGCATCAATTTTCACCCATTTCTAATCATTTTTCCGAACTGAAAATATCGGGGATCTTAGATCTAAATGTCTAGTTTCCAGAACTTTTTACAGAATTAAAATCGGTTCAGCAGAACAGTCGCAAATCAACAGGCGGACCCATCGCAACAGGGACATCCTTGTTGCGAGAGTGGGGTGGACAACCCTCGCTGTTGCAAAATCCGTTATGCGACGCGGCACAGAACTGGTCACAAAACAAAACAAAAAGGTGTTCCCACTGAGCGATTTTACAGAAATCGCTCAGTGGGAACACCATTTCTGACCATTTCTGGTCGTTTCAAGACTGGTAGAAACGACCAGAATTTCAGTTTAGTCGCTCAATGGGTTCCAGCCTTTATATTGGTGTTTTATTGATGTCCAAACTATACATATTGCAAATTGTCATTATACTAAGGTGAAGAATGACACCACCTCTAAGTCGATGAGACTGTTTAAAAGATTTTTTTCTGGACAGTTGAAATTGAATGACAACGGCAAATCATGTGTCAGACGCAGTGCGCCAAGTCTCTATAAAACATGAATTGTTGACCTATACCTGACTACAGCTAACTGATCCACATAGAAGGTCATCAGGTGCGTATCTCATAGGTATTTACCTTTTCCTATCTCAGCAGGACTGGTTTTGGGAAATTGTTTTTTTGATTGGATTGCTGTGTCAGTAAGTATTCAAATTGAACTATAACAAAGTCCTGATGATAAAGTTAGATGACAAACCTAATCAATGAAATAGATTCATGTTTCAATGATTTGGAGTATCGTGGTGACGTCACTCCTACAGGCAGGCGCCAATTATATGAATATGAATATAATTAATGCGACGCTACAGGAAAATCAGGTAAATGGATGAGGTTTCTTTCATATTTTCTAAAAGAGAAGAACAAAAATTGCGGAAGTTTCGGGTTCATAATACAATATAACATACGGAAGTTTAATTTTCTTAATTGGGTTTCCTGGACCTAAATCCGCCGTAAGAAGCTCGTTACCGAGATGTTCTTATGTAACACCTTTCTGATTTCTGTGGTTATTGTTCATAATGGTTTCCATAGTTATGATATAGTCTCCTTTGTCACCTCGCCCAGTGTGCGGAGGTCCACTCACCCAGTCAGAGGTGTGACGTTATAATTTTGTTGTAGTGACGTTCTATTTGGTTCTGCTTTGGTTCTTCTTATGTTCTTTTGATGACTCCCAATTATGTCACTGTGACCTACTGCTGTGACATTCAACTGTGACGTCATCATTACATTCTGGTTATGTTCTTTGACCTAAACAGAATGTTCTTATGATGTTCTGATTTGGTTTCATCCTAACCTCGAAAAAAAATGATGTTATAATAACATTCGAATTTGGTGAGGTTCTAACCTCACCATCAATAATGTCATTGTTATGTGCCATCTTAGTAAGTAACGAACTGACTGGTTACAGAATGTTTCTGTTACGTCGCAAGCTGGCTGGGCAGCTATAAGCAGCTTTCCTCGCCATATCTCCTTACTTGAGTGTTACATGTACATAAAAAGACCTATCTCTGTTCAACAGGGAGTGAATCCACCTTTCATCTTCACAGGGATGGTTTGACCACCCCTTTTTTTGATGTTCCAGGAGGACATTTTGGGGTGTGAATTTTAATATTCTGTTTTCACCAAATGTTCAATGTGTCCTTCAGGTTATAAAATGTATAGGCGGAAATGTATTTATCAGTCAATTAAATTAAATTAAAAGTGTGTACAAAACCATCGCAACAGCGACAATTGGCACATGGAACATGGAACAAACAAGGATGAAAAACAGAGAGAGAGAGTGCATAACACTCGCTGTTGTGTTATGCGCCGTGGCAGGGCGACTAGAAAATCATGATCAGGGGCAACTGACGTAGTAATCGACGTAATACTATAGTCACCCAGCCACTGAAATCTAAGTCGCCCACGTGGGGACGTGGCTTTCATTGAAGAGACTCCCTCACACCTTGACCCATTCACTTCCTCACTTTGTCAATGAGCTACAGGTGGGTGGTCCCCAGGTGCTGGGTTACGGAGGTTAACGTCCTCTGGCCAGTCACGTAAACCAAACCAGCGCAACCGTGATAGATCAAAACAACCGTTGTTCTAAAACAATCCTTGTCGGAACAGCAATGCCTTTGCAAGACTATATCTAGATGCCTTAGATTTCTTGGTTTTATTTTAAATCTCCAGCCCATTTGGGTATAATAATGCTTTTACTTTTTGTATCAAAAGGACTTAAGTCATAAAATTAATAAAGTTGCAATTTGTGCAACAATATCTATCATGATGTTGCTGTTGCAATTACTAGGGTTGTACGCTTTCACGATAACAGAACCCTTTATGTAGCACGTCACATTTACCTGTCTCAAAACCCATGACATCTAAACCCATCCACCACAACAGGAAGAGTAGACTGACGAAATAAAATACAAATATTGACAGAACCAGCCCACACCCTGATAACTGACAATGCCTATTCTGAAAATTGATTTTTCTCTTATTAACGCTGAGGAGATTGTCTAGTATTTTCATCTCTTCTCTTCCTATCAATAACTTGGCCCCTGACAAACTCTGCTACCTGAGTACTCTTGTTGGTGAGTGTAAATGATTTTCCAGATTGACAATATAGTCTCACCTTGGCTCCTTATTTCTGTAACATGTATGAATTCTTTAGCCAACCATAAAATCTAATAGTCTGGAAAATGTTTCATGAACAATCTAAAATTTACTACAGAATAAATTTGCCAACAAATTTTATTTTAGAAAAATCCAATTAATTTCAAATATAAATGATGATATGGAAATTAACGATCATATATACAGGTGTTTAATTTATATACAAGTTTGCATCCATATGTACAAATCAGTCTTTCAGTTGTGCAGAAAGGCACGTGCTCATATATTTAGATAAAGTGATAAATAACATTTTGTAATGTTGTGCAAAATCACCAGTTTAAATTGTGCATTGGTTGCCATCCTGCACACGGAGAAATGTAATTGCTATTATCTAGATAATTCTTATAAATACCCTCCTATGATTTTGTGCAAAAGTGCTTGTTCAAATCGCATATTTTGTGTAACCCTAGATCTTTACAAATGAGAATGGCACATGTGTCTAGGTAATCCTAGTAAGTTAAATTCGGCTATTTCATTCCAAAATCATAATTTAAGATTACCACCAACAATTTGCCTCTATGACTACATAATGCCACACTCATCAGGACCTGCCAGGTGACGCGGGGCTCTGTCGCCACACAATAGCCCCGCGCACACATCCAGCCATGCTTCATGGCTGCTTCTACCCATTTACATGAGAGAAATACAATTGCATGTATCTAGATAATACTGATACATCGCATTCCTATGATTTTTTGCAAAGTTCAAGTCTCACATTGGGTGCAATTCTCCATATCACCTACATAAATCTGATAAATTGCATTTTGTGATTTTGAGCAAAATCACAAGTTCAAATCACACAGTACATACCGGGCTCCCCACAGGAGAAAGGTGTCCCCGGTGTGACTTCATAATGCCACACTCAGCCCTCATCAGGGCTGCAGTGATTTGTTACCGAGCCTGCCAGGTGACGTGGGGCTCTGTCGTCACACAATAGCCCCGCACACACATCCGGCCATGCTTCGGGCCTCTTTTACCTCCCATGATGCATCGGGCGGGTTAAAGTAGCTTGGTTTGGGGAGCCTTCTCTGAGGGATAAGGTGAGGCTGGGGAGGAGGGGGCAAATAGAGGTGTGCTGGAGACTGCAGGCTTTTTAATTGACTTGGCTTTTGGGATGTGTGATTCCATACGAACCTGGGAGGGAGTGGGTTAACATAGAAAGGTGTGGGGTCTGATGGGATGCAGGGAGGCTGTATGGTAAGATCCAACTATTATTCTATATCAGGATCCCACCCCCTATACCTTCACCATGGTCCTGCCCTCTTAGAAATTGGTGGACAAAAGATCTGTTATTGCCCAGGAGGGCAATAATGCCTCTCTGTCAATGCTAATGTCAATGTCTATATTTTCAGTAAAATATTTCAACCAATTATTTGTAACTGATATAGAATGAATCAAGTGCAGACTGCGGGGGCACACAGCTGTTGCTGGAATCTTGGAATCAAAGTTTTATAAATCTTGATGTGTACACACACTCTTCTTTCAGTACAAGCATATCATGTTGAATTCTATTCTGTGAAACCGTATAGCCTGATACACAAGGAGGAAAGGAAGAACGTCTTGTAAAAAATGTCTTAATGAAGAAATGATGCTGCGTATGAAAGAATATCTGTTTTGGAAAACGTGTTCAAGAAAAGCATCACATACTCAAAGAATTAAGCGCATAGTAAATAAGATCATCTTGTCTGCAGTACCAGTCCCAGCCGAGTTTGAGGGCAAGGCAACTATCTGTATATATTATGTCATTTTTCATCTCTTTGTACACTGCAAGTACCTACAGACGGGGAGTGGGGAGTGGGGAGGGGTGGCTCAGGACCCAAAGACCCGCCTCAACCTCTAGGTGGTTTTACTCTTATGCGATAACATGCTCTCGCGACATTTCCATGTTACAACAGCTTCCAATGTGACAATATTGCATGTTACGATGTTTTCTAAACCCCCACTACCAAGGAAAGTCGCAGAGGTATCGCAGAATATTGAAGGCATCCAGGCTTTTGCACGCATGGAATGGAAACAAAGATATCACATATAATATATAAGCAGATATAACCAGCTATCTCAAGGCTGCGACTTTAGTGAGATGTCGCAATGCCATGCTATCATTTACAAGCAACCCCTGTGACATCATTAAACATGCTGAATAATTATCGCACCTTGCGACATGATCTGCAATAATGTGGTTGTGATGAAAAAACAGTTATTGCATCATCACCAATTCGCAGCATACTGCGGCATCTCATTTACATGCCTGTGGTATTTGCAGTATTGCAGTGGTCTGCAACTTGCTTGCAATTTTTTTCGTATCACAGCCGTATCGCAGCCCAAGTCCCACAAGTGTAAAAGGGCTGTATTCCTTCACCGAACCGCACATTGCATGTCGCCCTTAGCTGACCAATTCTCTTAACGGTAAAACAAAAACAAAAACGAACAATGACAACCTTAAAAACAGTAACACTCAGCCAAAAAGGTTTATGAAGTTCAGTCTTTGGAAAAGACTTGCAAGTCGAAAACAAAGGCTGCAAAGGTGTAACGCAGTGGTTGAGACCTAGGGAGTGCCTTAAACCGGTAATGCACTCCTAATGGGGGGACTCCCCGCCCCTACCCCCAACAATGATCCGGTAATTTGTTGGTCAGACTCAGACACAGGACAGTAAGCTGTTTTACACCTGTGCAACTTGAGCTGCGAAACTGCTGCAATTTGAAGGTATAGCCTCACTCGCCTTGGTTGATGTTTGTATCGCTGAGACCTACGACAAAATGATCGTATGCAATCACAAATAACATCAAGCCCCATTCGCCGTGGTCGATGTTTTCGTCGCAGGGACCCACGAAAATGTTATCGTAAGGATTTGTAAACAACACCAGGTGCCACAAAATGATTGCAAGCTAGAGAAATTGATCGCATAGCATTCACACTGGGAAGGAAACACTCTTACGACAATTTTCGCAAGCAATCTCATCCATAATCGCACAGGTTCTCTACGAAAATATTCAACAAGTTGAATAATTTCTGATCGCAGAGGGCTACGATCACCCAACGTTTCCAACGTTCTCAGATCGCAGAGCTCTACAAAAACCCATGTTTGCCACGGCGAATGGGGCTTTAGGAGCAACCCAATGATCGCAAGCTTACGAAATTGAACAAGATGCATTCACATTGAGAATTGAGGTACCTTGCGATCATTTTCACAACAATTTCGTATTGAATCGCACAAGTTTTCTACGAAAATATTAAACATGTTGAATAATTTTCAGCGTTCCCAGATCGCAGAGGCCTTTGACAAACCACATTCCCCATGGCGAATGTGGCTTAGCATAGCCAAGTCGCAAACCACTGCGATGTGGGAGAAGTCGCGTGTGTGTAAAGCCCTATTCGCCCTGGTTGACGGTTCTGTCGTACAGACCTGCGAAAATTGTATCTCATGCTTGCAACAATAATCGCATGGTAGAGAAAATTATCGCAAGCTAGAGAAAATTATCATCTAGCATTCACACTGAGAATTGAGGTCCCTTGCAATCATTTTCTAGCAATCTCCTCCTGAATCGCCCAGGATCTCTACGAAAATATTAAACATGTTGAATAATTTCGCAAGGGAACAAGTCGCAGAGGTCTACGATAGTACAACATTTCCAACGTTCAGAGATCGCAGAGCTCTAAGAAAACACACCTTGGCCACGGCGAGTGGGGCTTAAGGGGGTATTCTACTACATGACTTGGGCTACGATATGACCATGTCACAAGCAGTTGCACAGATTTCAGATAAAAGTCTATGCTGCACATATATCACATGCTCCAAATTGTTATTTCTTTAACCAACATATCACTCTTGTATGCAAAGTTGACTATAATATCGTCATATCGCACTGATATCGCAGCCCATGTCATGGAATACCCCATTCAATGGGATATCTTAGAGTAGCGCAATGAGCAGTTTTTAAATGTTTTATAATCGCGAACACTGTATTGTGGGCCATGTTGTAAGGTGCTATGATTATTTAGTATGTTTAATCATGTTGCAGCTTTTGGCTATGAATGACAGCATGTCCGACGATATCACAGTGATGCCTCCATCCTGAGGGGGTATATAATGTACTTTGAGAGATGTATGATATCCTTGCTTTCATCTCATCTGTGTAAATGGCTAGATGCCTGCGATGTGCTGTGATGTGGCTGTGACTTGAGTTGGCAGGGAGAACTATTGTACATCGTATCATGTGATAATCACTTGGTGCGATATGATGGAGATATCACAGTGAAAACATGGCCAGGTGTGAATGCCCCTTGACAAACACCTCCACGTCACCGGTCAGTGACCCAAGACATTACTCTTCTGAAACTCTTTTTCTTGCCCTTTAAAAGGACTTTGGTGAAAAAAGTTAAGACTCTCACGCGGTGCACACAGAAAGCAATGGTTAGTCGTTCAGAGCTGCCACTTAGGTCATACATGTCAGCAGTTTTCCGATTGTAGGGTACTTAGTGATGACACAGCCTGTGTTTAGTGTAACTGGAGGGGGGGGGGGGTGCATAATTCAGCCTACCACGGATAGCTCATTTATAGTATGTTAAGCACCTGCAGGCTAATTTTTACCAATTTTGTCGACAAATCCCCTGGAAAAACTATATAAAACTAATGAATAAGTGTCATATTCCCACCCAAATTAAATTGATTTTCAAACAACTTCGAAAATATGTAATGTATATATATGGATACAGATTTAAAAAATAATGATCATTAGGTTTTCCTCATGCCATACTAGAAATGAAGACATGATTAATGAAACTTTCTATGCAAAAGCCATGTGGTTTGTCGGCATATTTCCCAGCGTGCACTCTGATCAAGGCTAACCTGCAGGTAAAAGTGAAGAAATTGGCTATCCGTGGTAGGATGAATTTTTTGACATACTTAACGGATGCTTAAGGGATCATTGCTGTTGAAAAACAGATAAGGGAGACCCAGGTGTTGTAAAATCCGTTAGGAATTTTCCCCTGATGGGGAATTTTGAAGATTTTATTTATGCTAACAAATTCCGAATACCATAAAACTTACAACAAATTATGTTTAACGGATCCGTTAATTAGAATAACGACATACGCATTCCTCTGCCATCCATTCATTGTGGCTAATTAATGGAGAGGATCTATAGAAAATGTTAGTGGAAAAGTTATGCAACTCCCCCTAGGCAGAGATGGTCAGTAAGTCAGCGCTCCGCCTTGATATACAATTAGCCAGCAGAAATAACAGTAATTTTATGTATACCTAACTCACAACGTTGGATTCCCCCCTCCCCTCACTACCAGGAGGTGGGGCACCAAGAGGAGACTGATGTCTGACGCCTACATACCTTACCACGTACCACATAACTATACTGATATATAATTCTGTTCCTTAAGAGAAGAGATACAGGAGTCACCATGATGTATTTATGAATCAAGTATAAACGGGTACGTTTGCCTTTATATGAATTCTCCCAACCACAGATAGCCAATTTTGTGAGTGTTGCCTGCATGCAGGTGAACCTAAAACAGGATGCATGCTGGGTAATATGTCGACAAAACCAATGGCTTTAGTATAGAGATTTTCATAAATTGCATTATTTAAATGTAAATTAAAATCATGATAAACTAGCCATCTTTATTTTTTTAAATTGGTATCCATGTACATTAAGTCTTCCTGAGTTGTTTGCAAATTCATACATTGTAGATGGATTTAAAGGAATTATTTGTTTATTTTCTATAGTTTTTCCATGGGTTTTTTCAACACAATTAGTCAAAATTAGCCTGCAGGTCCTTAAAATACTGTAAATCAGCCATCCGTGGTAGGGAGAATTGATTTAAGGGCCATACCCACTAGGCGATTTTGACCAAGTCGGCCGACTGATTGTTGCTAATATCGGCCGATTATACCCAAATAATCGGCCGATTTCAGCACTGTCTCAGATCAAACCTGCACATTCCAATATACTATACTTACAGGGGACCCTCAGAATCGGCTGATTCTCCCAGTTGCCCGTCGCCCATCACCGGAAAAATCGCCTATAGATCAATGCAGCAAATAGCAATCAAAGGATATACTAAACTTTTCCAAGGTTTTAAACAGTGATAGGAAAAAGTATTATCAATTATTAGCCTATATTATTAGAGATAAATGTACTGAGGACCGTTCCTTTGAGTTTCAAATATTTTGAAGCATTTTCCAGCCTTTAAATTGAAAAATTATCCTTGAAAAATATACAAAACCTGGCCAATTATGTACATTATATGTGAAAAGTACCATATTCGAAAACTGATATTTTCTATTTCAAAGCCTGATTGATAGAACTATGGACTAATATTGAAATATTTTTTATAGAATAAAGGTAAATGTAGCATCAGACCTTTATATGTAACTAAATATCAACCTTTTGCTATCAATAAGCATGACAAAAAACAAAAAAATGATCACAGTTAACCCCTGAGAGCAACCCAAATACATCAATTATGCTGTTTTCGGTAAGATATAAGCACAGAGTTGGACATACTCATGATGTAAAAGTACTTGTTACCCTCACAAACTGTTAGGATTGCAATATTTTTTATACTTTCCCATCAGAAAACCTATTAAATAGTAATAATAGATAATGGTATAAAACAACAAATACAGGCAAAAAATAAGCACACATTCTGTAAACAAATTCAAATTGCTTCTCAGCATCCATGTGGCTTATTGGAAAAATCTGTGCAAAATGGTGATATTTCATAATTTCACCTCATCCTTCCAACTGTGTTCATTTGCTGAATAATGCTTGCATATAGGTGAATGACACATCATTAGACTCCAAATTTAATTCTCCAAACTCCCTATTGAAAGAATTGAGATAAGATGTAAATTGAAAATTCTATTTAGAATTAAGTGGATGGAAGTCAGGAAAAATACCAAATTTTGGCAAATTTTGGAGGATGTTCCAAACATTCAAAATTATTTGGAATGTTCAGTTGGAAAACATTTCATCCAGATTCATAATAGATTCCTAGCTTTAGAACAATACCAAGATGATTAAAAATATAAGATTGATCAAGATTTGTAAGAATAATTAGGATTTCTTTGAAAAATGTTAGGGCAACTTAATGTTTTTCATCGCAATTTGCTGCAATGATCTATGGTGTGTATGGGGCTTTAGAATTTATTTGAATACATTTTTCTCGCTGTAGACGGTGCTTTCAGAGAAAAGCTTCAGTAACAATACGGATCGACGCAGGGGCATAATTATTAACTAAACTAGTTTGAACCGTGCTTAAGGGGAGGCTGGTGCCGAGCGGAGAAAGAACGGTTATTTAACTAATGACCGTCTAGCATGTGTGTGATTCTTATTATGAGGAAGCTGGAGGTGTAACAGATTGTAACAGGCCTTAATTTGAGCATCAGTGGATGTCAATAACCAGGATGGGGAGTCAATTACGTGGATAACAGAAAGAATATGGATACCACCTGTTACCAACCTGTCTTGTTTAGTATTATTCATATTAGGAATAAATTCGGCAATTCATCAACTACAAACGTTTACATATCCCCAGCCAGTAACATAATGATATATCATATACTTATATTATATGATATACAATCTTTCCGACTTCTGAAACAGACTTTTTTTTCACTTGGTTAATGTGAACAGTTAAAAATGTGAACAGTTAAAAAGTCGTATTTTTTTAGATTACAATGATTTGATATATATATCACGAAATCTTGATGAAGAGATTTGAATACACTCTGAAATTATTCTTATCCCAAGAGTAGGAGAGTTTCTTTTAATGGAACCGATCAATTAAAATTTGAGTAAACTCTAATTCTGCATTACTTAAGCTCTAATTATTTGATTACCTGAATAGTCTACCCAGAATACCAGAGAAATCGTACTGTATGCCTTCTCTCAAGTATAAAAGGTAAATTACAAAATACTAACGTGTTTTTGCAAATACAGTCTAATAGCCGTGCCAAGAAACCCCTTGATGTATCAATAAAAAGCAAGGCCACCTACCTCCTACCTCCCTACCACTCCCCTGCCCCCTTCCCTGTCCCCTCCCTTAATGTAAGTGCCTGATAATGAAGACTGATATGTCGTCGTGACGTCACTCATTGTCAAATCACGATTAATCAGCAATGACCGCTGCGGTATTGCAATAACGCCAGGAAAAATTAAACTGACCATGTTGTTGTTGACCTAGGAATATTCATCCCCCACAAGTGTGATTCTCTGTTATTGCTGTTAATTATGCTAATTATCAGGCATCAGCTTGAGTACGTTGTCACTATTAATCAGTGTTAGGAACAGTATTAGGTACATTTTAAAGGAAAACCTATGTTCTTTGACAGAATGGGTCATCATGTGATAGTACTAAGACATACTTTTATGGATGGACAATAGGCATGTTAACTGTTGACGCAGAATCTCATCTTTCTCTCTTCAAAAATACAGTCCACAATACTGAGATACAACTTCATTATTTTGACAAGACAATTAGTAGAAAATGATGCATGAGTTTATGACCCATACGAAATTCGTCCCCCTCAATGAAAATATATATAAAACAAATTCTATCACAAGTGTAAAACAAATCCATCCCTGTAGAGACTGCTATTGTTTATCGGGTCATGGTTGACTCTGTACATTAGTGGCCTGTCACATAATGAAATGATGAAACAACTCACGTCTTGCAACAAGGATGTCCCTGTTGTGATGGGTCCCGCTGTTAAATTATGGCTGTTCTACTTACCCAATTTTAATTCTGTAAAAAGTTCAAAGAATTTATGATCAGTGTTAAAGCCCTTCAGCTTTGCCCACAATGTCCAACCCTAAAATCACAATATCATACCTTATTTTGGTTCACCTGAAATGGAGGTATAATTACCTAATTGAGAGAAAATAATAATTCATCCTCATTTTATCAACACCTTATTAAACACAAGTACTAACTCATTCATTCAGATTTGTGTCAGTGGCTGACTTCGCAAAAACTGCAATTACGTCTGACCTCTGTATCATGCCAGCAATACATCCTAAAGTGGACAGGTCTACTAGGTATGAATCCTAGAGATCTGTGTGTAGGATAATGGACTCGTAGTAGTGCATGGGGTGAAATAATGCATGAGCCCGTAGGGCAAGTACATTATTTCACCCCATGCACTACTACGAGTCATCTTACATAAACTAGAGAGAAAGTATCTTAATATCTATCAAGGACCCTTATACCACTGAATTCAGTCTTTCAATTTATGATATACAGGTTCACTCCACCTCCCTATTAGACTCTTTCCACAGCAGGTCTTGCACCTCCCTCCACCCAACCACCACTAGACTGTAGTACCATGCAAATCCACTAATTGCTCAAACTAATGTGTAAGAGATAAGTAGGTCATGAAAGGATTAAACTACCCCTAGATCCCTTCCCCCCCCCCCCCCACCATCACTACTACCTCCACCGGGGCCCTAGATGGGGGGGTCCTGATGTCGCATGTCGAATTTAAGAAATGGAAATGTTGCCCTGTTGAATTTAAAAATTGGCCATGTCGCCCTGTTAAATTTAAGAAATTGCAATGTCCCCTGTCATTATCTCATTCAAGTCCCATGACAGAGGTCAGATGCAAAAGGTCCATGTCGCCCTGTTGAAATTAGGGGTCTAGGGCCATTCCATCCACTCCACCACCCTTCCACCCAACCTCTAGACTGAGTATGGCATTCACATTGCCTAGGCTAATTATAGGTAGCAGCAGTGGGCACTGGTGACACACCTGACTGCACAGGTCACAAGTTCCAGAGTCCATTTAGTCCGTTCTGACCCAGATATGGTATAATAATGGAGTGACTATAAGCTTGACTAGTGGACTTGGACGTAACTACAGTCTAGTTTGGCTGGTCAGGCAGTTTACCTATAGATACCTGGCTCACTCTCCAAGCAGATTTCTCCACTATTCTAATGGAGGGTACTGGAATGGGACTCTCTGCCAAGGAGATTGTACCTGGCTTGTACTAGTACCAATCAGTATACCCTCTGACTACTATTGCAACAGCTGTCCCAGTAGGGTAGCGGTTAGAGTGTGGCTCTCTGAATTAAAGGTCTAGGGTTCAACTCTGGGCTGTGCACATTGGTTGAAAAAACTTTTTATAAATTCAAAATTAGGTATTCCAGGCACTCTAGTTAAACTACAGGTTAGCAACAGTGCATTATTTGAGGCCAACAGTGCATTATTTTAGGCCACCAGTGCATTATCACAGTAGCAGTGCATTATCACCTGAGAATGCACTGCTAGAACAAACGAAATCCGAGTGAGAGTGGTTTATTGGAAGAGAGGGACGTATATTCAGCTTGCTTTCCATTAGAAAGTATTCTCCAGTCCCAGCGAACCAAGTTCTCCAGAGCACCAAGTACTCCTGCAGACCGGGTTCTCCCGCGGACCGGGTTCTTCTGCGGACCGGGTTCTCGAGTCTTCCAGCTGATTTGGCTGACCCCAGCAGGCCTCAGGTGGGACCAGACTCCACGCACCATGTGCCAGCCCCAGCCCCCGCCTACCAGTCTTATTATATATATCTCAGGGTCAACCTGTGCTGATCAGCCTGCTAATCATATTACCCATTGCCACCTGTGTCTCCCGGTTAGTTTTCATATGGGAGCCAATGTAGTATTTCAAAAAATTGCTGTTCCAGCATGTTGTATCTACATCATATACGGTGCTATTTGAGTACACGGAAATGTTAAAAATACCTGATTTGAGATTATACAAAGCAGCGAGAATTTGATACCCTTAGAGGTAGGCTATTTTTGCATAACTCTACTCAGTTTTTCCAATCTACGAACTCAGATACAGTCATAACTATGGTTGTGGTTGGGGTTGAGGCTGATAAGGAACTATAAAAAAAAGTAACGAAACTCACTGCCTTTAATCACTCCTTATTATGATGGTATTAATTTGTTAATGGTTGATGAGAGAACAAGAGCGGCCAAGCCCCTAGAATTGAATCGTTTACACCGAGGAATACTAGGTTGATGAACTCACCTTTCTTTATGGTGGAGAAATTGCGGAAAGATCTTGACCCACAATCATTTCAGTCTTTAATAAAAGACTACTTATGGGAGGAACACTTAGCAACTGTTCCTGTAGAGTAGTTGGTCTGAATTGAGTGATAATTATGCTTGTGTATAAGAAAATCATAATAAGTTGACACCATCCCATCTCATCTCATTGACATTGTTACACAGGGAAGCTGACTTAAGAGGTTATTCAGCAGCCAGGTACATTGATCCTCGTTTAAATTGGAGCTATGAATTGATGATTATCCATATTGTGTATTGCTAGGTAAGTTGTAAGTGAATACTGTTTATATTGTTCTATAATAGTTACACCCAAGGACTAGATAATGTAAGATTCTCTATGTCAGCTGCTATCATTTGCTGAAAACAGAATATTAAAATTCACACCCCAAAATGTCCCTCCAGGACATCAATATAAAGGGATGGTCAAACCATCCCTATAAGGATGAAAGGTGCATTCCATTGCTGTTAGTGTTAACATTCACAGCGATGGGTCTCGCTATGTGTACCAATGTTCACTACAGTGTGACCCGTTATGCGATGCGGCACAGGTCATATTCATATAATGGTACTCACTGTTGTGGTAACTTACACCCACAGTTGTTGCTGTTGTGATGTCACTGTAGCAAGATGTATTGTTGTGTGAATTGGAGCTTTTCTACTTGTTTAATTTTAATACTATTGATTTGATATTGAAGCTTAGAATATGGGGCATAATGGGTAAAAGTGTTAAGCCGCAAAAGACTCTAAAGGGCTTAATTCTAGTCATCACTGTTATGTCTATTCTGAACAAAAATGGTTTTAATCTTTCACTGTAGTTTGGCCCATTGCATAATGACTCAAAGCACAGCAAATTATCTTCTTGTTACTATTGTACAAAAGTTCACCGTTGAATCCCCCCACTGATAATGCTCCTTCCTACCCGAAAGATTTTTTTAGAAATGTTTACCTGTAGAACAGCCACTATTCAATAGTGGGAATTATTACAACTGGGATGTCCTTGTTGTGACACATTGATTTGTTCATTGGTGCATTAAGCGGGTGATCCATGAGATGACATTTTCCAAACCGACAGTGGTCTGTCGCATAATCTCCTTGTTGTTGTGAGAGTTGTCCACAACAGTAAGACCCATCGCTGTTGAATATTGAGGAAATCCAACTTTAGCGATAACAGTGAGGGTTGGCACACCTGTTTTTTAAATGTGTTGGGGGGCATTTACGGGTCTTTACTTTAAAGTTTTGTTTTCATAGCCTAATGAGTGAACCCTTGCAACAGCGAGACCACAGTGAGAACTTCTATGCAGGTCTCGCAACAGCGATATCCTTAAAGAGAGGGGCCAGTGAAATTTAAAATTATCTAAATTCTCATGTAATACATTTGATATTATTCTGAAAAAGAGGTATATCACTTTCATACACAAATGGTTCATTTTTTATGTATAAAATATGACCATCTTTATCATGACATGTCCTGGCTTCTGTGTGCCCCTTGCAAAGGACGTCTGTATGTGACGTCATGTACAATGACAGTTATATTTAAATTTAAAATTCCTAAATTCCATAAAAACTCATTTTTGTCACATTTTCTTTTATAGATCAATTAATTTTGTGATTTTGATCTCTTTTAGACTTATAAAGAACATTTAATAAATTTCTTATTGCATTTTTTGTTTAATTTTATGATTTTTCAACTGTTCTGCTTGTGACGTCACAAACAGATAAATGATCTGTGCAGGCATTGTCAGATGCAGGCAGAGAAACTAAATTTGATACACAAAAATGTGAATAAAATAAAAACTATTAGAGATAAAAGTATAAAATTTGGTATGGTTATTCCCTGGATGGTAAGGATCACGAAAGTATACCAGTTTTTGGTCACTGGCCCCTCCCTTTAAGGTTTTCAATGTGCCAATCCTCACAACGGTGATGGTTTTGTGCAGACTTTGAACACAATTAATCTATAAATACATTTCCAGCACTTGCCTTTTGTATATTTCAACAGCTGACTAACACAGCTGTTAGGCACTGAAAACAGAATATTAAAGTAAAGACCACAAAATGCCCCCCCCCCCCCCCCCCCCCACTGACACATTTATAAAACAGGTGTGCCAACCCTCGCTGTTATTGCTGAAGTTTGATTCCATCATTGTTGAACCGCGATGGGTCTCACTGTTTTGGACAACTCTCGCAACAGCGAGGAGATTATGCGACAGACCACTGGCAACATATATGGCTCTTTCAAAAAGTCATCATAACAACAGTTCTCAACAGCAACAGGTTGTAGCTGAGAAAATAATTACTGTTAACTGTATAACAACAGACATGGCTGCTTTGGGAGGTTTCTGTTGAGTTTTACGAATCTGCAATTTATTGATATCAGCTGAGCCATTTACAGAATTTAATTTGAAATAGCAGAATGGCTTCTGTTTTCGGAAAAGCAATGAGTTCGCTGTTGTGATTTCCCTGATAAATTAAAGTTTGATGAAAACTTTCGTTGTTGTGATGGGTGCTTATGGTTATTTGTACTTAGAGACAAAGGTAATCGTCTTCGGTTTGCCATCTGATTACGTACTTCCGATGTTGCAGAATAAATTGAATTTTGAATTTGGTTGACTAGAACTATCATAAATCCTTCCTAGGAAATTACTGATTTCCCAAAACACACCAAGCAAGCCCCATTCGTCCTGGCCAATAAAGTATGCGCAATATGATTCCACAAATGAGCACTGAACTTCTGGTTACTGTGTTATTGTAAGTCAAAGAGGTTTGAAAGATATATAATTACCTCATCTAAACTTTGCTGTGGCCAGGAAATTGACTCTCAAACATGTTCTGCATTATACCCATACCGAGAACAATTAAATTTGGGCAGAAATAGAAATTTTTCGAGGAAAGGGTTCAGAACAGATACAGGAAAACATGAGTTAGGCCATCATCTGAGGTCAGGATGACATCAACAGCAGGGTGACGACACTTTGACAATCATTCTCGTGTTTGGTGACAACCAATGTTGCTGAGATGGGTAGGTCAAGATAAAATTAAAATAGAACGTCATTGTGACATTTTGACTCTCATTTTCTTCTGTGACAACCCTATGACAACCCGATTTTCATTTTTGCTTCTTTGGCGACCTTTTTGGTCCAAAGTAATCGGGAGAAAGTGACAACCTTTGGGTTGTCATCCAGCCTCAAAATTCATAATGACCACCCTCTGACCACCCCTGAATTGTCATAGGATTATCACAAGATCGTCACACAGCAACAATGGCCTGCTCTGCCCCCAAAAGTCACCTATGACAACCCAAAAGTCATCTATGACAATGCTCTGACAACTTTAAACTGGCTCTCTGACGACTTTGTGTTTTCAGTGTAGATGAGTCCAGTTAAGGTCAGTGGTAAAGTATTAGCTGTGAAAAGTAGCTCAAACTGAACTAGAACGCCACAAGAGATAGTAATATTTGCGTTGGTTTGTAAACAAACCTTATTTTTGCGGATCCAAATTAATTGAAAAACGTGTTTTTAATTATTTTTTAACCATATTTCAAGGTTTAGATTTTAACATAGGCTAGGAATAGGCTCTATGAATGGATTTCCATGAGTTTGGAAAATTTCATTGATTTTATTGGTTTTGGCTCCCTTTAAGAAACAGTAATAAGGAAGTATATGAAGGTTCGAACCCACTAGATACATCATTCACGTTATTGAGTGGAGGGTTATCTAAAAGAGACAGCTACAGACAGTTGGACACAAGAAATTGTTCAAATATAAATCCTTGATATTTACCCCTACTGTGAACGAGTTAGAGAATGGTAAAACAGTGCAGTACGATTGACAAAGCTAGGGGAGATTCCCTTCACCAAACCACCCACTTCCAGCTGTGGTTATTCGTACTCGTCTGCTATGCAGAGATATAAATCCCCGCGTGTAGGGAAATAGTCCTGGGTGGTCTGCCTGATATCTAATTTAAGCCAATGCAGTATGGTTAATGGGCACAAGACAAATGATGGCTTAAGGAGGTGGATAAAAAGCTGCAAACCTGCCAAGTTACCTCTCACTCCTTTCAGGAGGAAGGTAAAAGGCTGCAAACCTTCCAAGTTACTCCTCACCCCTTCAAGAGGGGGGGAAAAGGCTGCAAACCTGCCAAGTTACTGTTCACCCCTTCAGTAAGGGGGCAAAAGACTGTTAACCTGCCAAGTTACTCCTCACTCCTCAAGGAGGAGTGTAAAAGGCTGCAATCCAGCCAAGTTACCTCTCAATCCTTTAGGAAGAGGGGAAAAGGCTGTAAACCTGCCAAGTTACTCCTCACTCCTTCAGGAGGGGTGCAAAAGGCTGCAAACCAGGCAAGTTATTCCTCACCCCTTTCAGGAGGGGGTCAAAAGGCTGCAAACCAGCCAAGTTACTCCTCACCCCTTTCAGAAGGGGGGCAAAAGGCTGTAAACCTGGCAAGTTACTCATCACCCCTTCAAGAGGAGGGCAAAAAGCTGCTAACCTGCAAAGTTACTCCTCACCCCTTCAGAAGCAGGGTAAAAGGCTGCAAACCTGCCACGTTATTCCTCACTCCTTCAGGAGGAGAGTAAAAGACTGCAAACCTGCCAAGTTAGTCCTCAACCCTTCAGCAGGAGAGTTAAAGGCTGCAAGCTGGCCAAGTTACCTCTCAATCCGTTAGAAAGAGGGCAAAACGCTGAAGACCTACCAAGTTACTCCTCACCCCTTCAGGAGAGGGGTAAAAGGCTGCAAACCTGCCAAGTTACTCCTCAGCCCTTCAGCAGGAGGGTAAAAGGATGCAAACTGGCCAAGTTACCTCTCAATCCTTTTGGAAGAGGGTAAAAAGCTGCAAATCTGCCAAGGTACTCCTCACCCCTTCAGAAGCAGGGTAAAAGGCTGCAAACCTGCATAGTTATTCCTCAATCCTTCAGGAGGAGGGTAAAAGGCTGCAAACCTGCAAAGTTATTCCTCAGCCCTTCAGCAAGAGGGTAAAAGGCTGTAAACCTGCCAAGTTACTCTTCACCCCTTCAGAAGCAGGGCAAAAGGCTGCAAACCTGCTAACTTACTCCTAACTTGCTCCTTCAGGAGGAGGGTACAAGACTGCAAACCTGCCAACTTACTCCTAACTTCTTCAGGAGGAGGATAAAAGGCTGCAAACCTGCCAAGTTATTCCTCACTCCTTCAGGAGGAGAGTAAAAGGCTGCAAACCTGCCAAGTTACCAGTCAAGAGATCATACTCCGGCTGCAATGGTTAAGATCGTATGTATATATGTAATATATATATATATATATATCTATATATATATATATTACAAGTGTTAATACATACACATATGTACAAATTCAAATGTATAAATATATATACATGCATTCACATATACGTACATGTTCACTTTCCTTATATCAAAACAGCATTCCAATCTGTACCAAAAGCGCATACCCAAGTATTGTCTGTGAATCTGCAAGTAAACACGTGTAGCGGAGGAGGGTGGGAAGCCGCTCGGAGCTGCTCGGAGCAGCTGGTACCTATTAATCTACCTACCCCTCCGTGGAGTTCCTAGTCACCTTTCAGTAGTCCCTCCCCAATCTCTCCCCGTCTACCCCCTCCTTCTGGCCCCCCCCCCCCCCATCCCACTCCTGTTCAGCAGGTGTTCCCCATACCAGCCGGGTCAGCAGATGACTGATTCATGAGATGGCTCAACGAGCACGCCTCAGTCCGATGAGCAGTTGTGGGATGCTAATATTAGGAGTGCCTGGTGCATTATAACTTTGCGCAATTGCACATTTCTGAAATTATAAGTGAAAACAACTTTTTTCTACGAATGCAAAGTGAACTATTTACTTGTTGTTGGTTATCAAAACAATTGTAAAATGATATTTTACGCTATGCATTTTCATATTAATGGCATGGTCCGGAAAATCCCAAATCTCCTAAGGAAGTGTTTAGATTAATTTCCTGAGTGTGTTGTACATGGTGATGTATGTGTAGGGAGACGGATCCTGCTGTAGTGGGTACGGGCCATGCCGACAGCTTTGGGAGGGGGGGGGGGTCTGAATGGAGTCCACCTGCCGGCTTTTACATCCAACTCTTAAGGGGGTATTCCACCACAAGACTTGATCTGTGACATATATGTATATATATATATATATATATATATAATTATATATATACTGTATGGCTGAAACATCACTAGGATATCATTTATAACCAAGACCTGCAACATTATCATACACGTCAAATAGATATTGCACCTTAACCCTACAATGACTTAGCTGCAATAAAAAAAATTATCACATCTTCCCCAATTGTGGTCCGTCGCATAACCCCCCTAATAATAACAGCAAGAGTTGGCACACCCAAATTGTCTTTGTTGCAATGTGGTCAAATTGCAGCAGTATCATGCCCTGAGTTACCCGGTGCTCTGTCGCATAATGGAAGGAGCGATATCGCTCTTTAAAACAGTGGGGGTTTGGCAAAGTCTTGCTGTTATACCCGAAATTCACCAGCGATTTTCACCCATTTCTAATAATTTCTCCAGGCTGAAAATTTCAGCGATTTTAGATCTAAATGTCTAATCTTCAGAACTTTTTACAGAATTAAAATTGGTTCAGCAGAACAGCCACAAATCAACAGGAGGAATCATCACAACAGGGACATGTTTCGCAACAGCGAGAGGGTGCAAACCCTCGCTGTTGCCAAACCCGTTATGCGACAGAGCACGGGTGTAAAAGCACCTTAAGGGCAATGTCGCATAATAAAAATAGTGATTGTTATGTTGACAAGTGTCGAACTCTTGCTATTTTGCCAAAACTCAGCATCAATTTTCACCCACTTCTAATCACTTTTCTGGGCTGAAAATTTCAGGACTTCTAGATCTAGGTGTCCATTTTCTGGGACCTTTTACAGAAAAAAATCAGCCTAGTAGAACAGCCACAATTCAACAGCAGGACCCATCACAACAGGGATGTCCTTGTGCAAGGACCTCCTTGTTGCGAGGGTTTGGTTATGCAACGCGGCACTTTTGAGAAAATTAGCATTCACTCTATGCAACAAGGAGTATTCGCTCTATGCAACAAAATTGTTGTAGCAATTATTGTCACAAGGAATATCTCTGTAAAATGTCCTGTGCCGCGTCGCATAACGGAAGGAGCGATATCGCTCTTTAAAACAGCGGGGGTTTGGCAAAGTCTCACTGTTATATGCGAATTTCGGCATCAATTTTTACCCATTTCTAATCATTTTTCCGGACTGAAAATTTCAGGGATTTTAGATCTAAATGTCTAGTTCCCAGGACGTTTTACAGGATTAAAATCGGTTCAGTAGAACAGTCGCAAATCAACAAGGAGACCCATCGCAACAGGGACGTCCTTGTTGCGAGAGTGGGGTGGACAACCCTCCTTGTTGCAAAGTCTGTTATGCGACGCGGCACTGATAGAGACATAATAGATCCAACATATTTTCTCTATTGAATTTAGATCGTCTGCAATCAGATTTTGAATCATCTTTTGAATGGTATGTAACTTGCAGGGTTCTTATATTTCAAACGAAAGCCTAAAAATCAGCAAATTCTTAGCAGTCAAAATGGCCCAAAGTTAGTAGAATACAGCCTTAATGCTAGTTTTCAGAAAAATAATGATCGGAGGGTACCTGGGAGCGATTATGAATTTTTAAAAAACTTGAGCTTTATGGCTTAAGCTAAATGACAAAAGAAAAGGAGAAACGTACAAAAAGTGGATAATGAAGAATGAAAACACGATGAAATATAACATGATTCGACATGTATAAAACGTCTCGTAAAAACTGTTAGATTAATGAGCTGAGTCGAGTTTTAAGATTCTCCATTCTCTCTTCTTATTCTTTTTTTTTTAAAACAATATTCCTGTTGGAATGGCACTGAAGAGGTAAGTTATTGAACACAGGGTTAAGTTTCCAGGTGTGTTTCGAAAAGGGGGGGGGGGTCAGCGTAAAGGCTAAGTACTAAAACAGCGTGCATTCGAGCATATATATATATGAATGCGGCATTTTCCCCTCTTTATAAATGTATAATAGTTTAGGGGTCCACCAACAAAGCAAGGGGGTGTCAGGACTCCCTGGACACCCCCCCCCCCCGGATCCTCCCCTGGATTCATACGCTTCAAGTGATCAATATTTCATTGAACTTAGAATGAATAGCGCATCCACAGAATCTGAACGTGGTGTATTATCGCTTACATAATGTCAGAAATGAAAGTAACCTTTCTGCGTCGTAATACGACTGGTGAATCTCGTGTGTACAACTGACATGAAGACATCTTCTCATCTCCCAGAGGCCAGAACGGCAATCTAACAGAGAGAATCATCCCAAGTGAGGGGAGCTTCAGTAAATGGGTTCTGTCACCTGCGGTATAACAGTCACAAATGAGGCGAGCACAGAATAGGCCCATCCCACATTTAGTATATCCCAGCGTTGGTGAGGGTTGGACCAATAACCATATGAGCCATTTTTGTCTTCTGGATTTGAGGTTACTAAAATAAACAGGAATAGTATTTTTCTATATATCCCCAAATACTGTACCAGTAAGGAATAACATATACATACTATATGTATCTCAAACTACGAGTGCCTCCTCAGTACTAGAAATGTCCATGGCCATGCAGTTTCTGGGAGGTGAAGAACATTAAACTTTTTGTTTAGATTTCATGTTTTAAATAATGCAGGCTACCTACTAGGTGCTTCTACCCCACTCACAGCCAGGTAATTTCCGTATGGGTACCGGTGGTATGTTCTAATCACAGTTATATCGATTAAATCTCTATTTACATGAAAAGTATACACAAACACGCAAGCAAATTAAAAGAGTTTTTTGTTGTTTAGGCCTACGTGACAATTATATATTAGGAGTAGACGTGGATTTACATTGCCCTCCTTCCTGTGTGGACTTTTGGAGTGTTTTATGAGCAGAAAAGGCACGTTCAATGTGTAAATGGAAATCTCAATTACATTCCTACGTAACAATAACACACTGACAATATTACAAGACATTGTTATTTTGCACTAATCGTAATTATACTATAAGATTTTTAGATAAGACATTTTTTTACTTTGCGATGACGATGTTTCAGGTTTTCGATCCTACGTTTTGGTGTCAACTGTACAGTTAAGACTAATAAAGTTGACAGTCATCTTACATATCTTAAATTCTAAGATAGATGTGAGAAACAAATTGATGATTGTGCACGCTCATTTAGACGTGTTTCACACTAGTCTTAGCTCTAAGATCGTATTCCTAGCCTGGATAAGGGCCATACCCACTAGGCGATTAACCCTGAGTCAGCCGATAGATTACTGTTAAAATCGGCTGATTCTGCCCTTAGAATCGGCTGATTTTACCAGCAACTCAGATCAAACATACATATTTTAATATGACATATTGATGGGTGATCTGAATCAGTGACGATTTTACCAGCAATTCTACCTGTTGCCTATCGCCTGTTGCCGGGAAAATTGCCTAGTGGGTATGGGGCTATATCGCCAACAATATGGTGATAGCCTAAACAATTAGCTCATTCATTCGTCTAGATTGACTCAAATTTTGTTTCATTTCGAGTAAGTATTTCTTGGAGTTTCTTGTTCGCATTTTTTCGCGCTTGTATAAAAGAAAGCAATTCTGATCGTCGTTAGCCATGTCCTCATTAGAAGGGAGCACTTTTGTGTAATATCATTAACATTGTTATAAAAGAAACTGCTATCATTTTAACGATGCCAGTCAGGTGAACGAATAATGATCGTAATGGACGGTTTAAAAAACAAATCATAAGTACACCACGCGTACTATAATCGTTTTTCTTATCGGCTTAGTGAAATGATCACTTGGGGGATCCATACCTAAAATGTTGATTCCTAGAGCCCTGGATTACAAGTCTCTGCACACGTAAGAACTTATAGGACCTGTGCCGATGTTTTGGTCATGGCAACCGACGAAATTTTGAGAAGAAAATTGGTAATTGTCGTTGATTATGATTTGATGAGATTGATATGACTCAAAGTGGCATAACAATATGCAACAGTGCTTCAAAATTGTAAAAATAAAGACAGTAAATTTATCACCAGCATAACGGCCAGTTCTTTTGGGGGATATCTCGTCATCTGTACACCATCAATAGGTGACTGATATATAGAGAAGAAACCCGACAAGGGGAAACTGTCACACTCATTTGAGAGATGACTAAAGACCTTTTAGTTGTGATAGCCTGAGCACCAAGCAATTTAGCCTTCGATAGAAAGACAAGGTATACCGGAAAAGTGTCCAGTTACAAATTAAGCCCACTTCTTTCATCTGATTGTTGAAGGGGACGAGGGATGGTGAAGTGGCATAGGCCCTTTCAGATCTGTGGGACTTGAGCTGCGATAGCCCGGCGATACGACCATATCTCAAGCAAGTCCCAGACAATTGAGATACTGGATATGTCGCATCTGTGTAAATTGCAGCCTGCTGCAAGGTGGATGGTGCAATGAATAAAATGGCGGCAGATCGACATGTTTCGACTTTTGACAGTCTACTGTATCGAGTAGGTCGGAGGGGGGTTTAATAGTATGCATGGCAACATGTGACACTTTCATATTGCAAGCTGCAACATGGTGGAAATGCAGCAAGCACTTTAATCGCAAAGGTGTAAAACACATTAAAGGCTGGAACCCATTAAGCGGCTAAACTAAATTCTGGTCGTTTTCACCAGTTCTGGTCGCTTGGTTCTGGTCGAAACGACCAGAACTGGTCACAAAACACAAAAAAAGGTGTTCCCACTGAACGATTTTCCAGAAAATAGTTTAGCCGCTTAATGGGTTTCAGCCTCAAAGCATGAAAAGCATAGATTTGATCATCATTGCTGCATCACATGATATAACCCCAGAACTGTCAAGTGTCCCGAATTTCCCGGGACAGTCCCGCATTTTCGACCCTAGCTGTTGCACCTTTGAAAGCAAACTCTATACCCGGTGCACTGATTGAAACAGGTAAATAATGAATCACTCATATCCTGCTCAGAGTAATGATATGGTGAATTAATTCAATGTTTCCAAACAAGGATGTCCTGGTGGTTGTTCTACTAGGCGAATCGTAACCCTGTAAACAATTATAAAAAAGATATATTTGGATCTAAAAAATCCCTAGATTTTATGCCTGGAAAAATAATTAGATGTGGATGAAATTTGATGCTGGATTTGTGTGTGACAGTGCATGAATTGACAAAACCACCCTTACTGTTATACCTCCCATCATGCAATGGGCCGCAAGACCAAAAAGGCACCATTCAAAGGCACTGGTCAGATCTGGGCCTTGAGGTTTCGTTTTTTGTCCGATCATAATTCCAAAAATGTTTAAACTGCTGCATCGACCTGAGTATGATGAAATGTATGTGAAATAGGCAACTTGAGAAGTTGTCTTTGCTGTATCTGTCAAGTGACTCATCCAACTTCCCAGTGGAATGGAATGTCAATCTCCAAAGCATTGCTAGTGACAATATCGAACTACTGTATGGATCAGGGGTGGATCCAGGGGGCGGCGGACGGGCCTTGGCCCCCCGTCCCCTGTTAAATCATGTTTGGGGGGGGGGGGGGGCTCCCCCGTACATTCATATTTTTTGGGGGGGGGCCCTCTAGGAATTTCTGGGTCTGCCCCTGTGGATATATATGGATCTGCTTGGAGAGTAACAACTGTATTTGTTATGAAACGCTTCTACAAGTAATTTCAACCTTAGGAATTTCTCAACTTTTTTTAAACACTTGTATAACAGCTTGCCGTTGGGTTATTCTTAAGCCATGATATCATTATGAAATACCTAGCTTAAATGTGTTTCTTACGGCATCTCATGATACGCCCTTGACCTTTGGTTGGCTGAGATACACCTTGTCTCCTCTTACTGCAGCAGGCAGGGTATAAAGGTGGTATTACACTACACGATGTCAGACACAATATCAGAGCGAGATATAGATATTACAGACAAACACGCATACACGAGTAACATAATTTTTAGAAATTGGTAGTTAGGAGCATGTCTCTCACGTGAAACTAAGAGTTTTATATCTAATTCGTGAGATTTCTCTGCGACATCTTCATATTACAGCTCAATTCGGTAGTGTTATATGACCTCAAGTGATAGGCCATGTTGCTGAGACATTGTGCAATCCTTACCATGTAGTATGATGACATACATAAGTATATATAATTATATAGATATTATATTGCGGAGGTCGCCATTGATTGAAGGTATCAGTATAGGTATCGGCGCCTCCCTGTCTATGCATTTTCTTTCCTTTTATTTCTTGTTAATATTTCTTATTACTATTTGATCAATATCAAAATGATGAAAGGGCCGATGATTAATTTCCTGAATCAGCAGGAGCAGCACATATCATAGAATGAAAACATTCTATTTAGAACCAAATTCGGAAAAACAAAAAAAACTTTTACTATTAACTCATACAATCTGATTTAAGGCTCTATAGAAAGAATGTAATGTTTGTGATATGTCAAAATTAATTTATTAGGCATATATGTCCTTACTTGAAGATTACGATGATGTATAATGTGAGTGGCTGTTATGTATATTCATAATTTTACAGCTAAATCTTCAAAAATTCAAAATGGCCAAAAAGTGCAAAAATTTATGATTTCAGAGATTCTCTATGGGGATTTACTATAGGATTCGGTTGTAAATATGAAAATTTGTGATATGAAAGGTCTTTTGTGCATCAAATCATTAAAAATTGGACTATAATGTTGTATAACCACTTAAAAGAAAGACAATAATGTCTTCTAAATCCTTGGGCATCCAATAAATGAATCTGAAGTTCCTATAGTGTGATTTACATGCTTCATAAATGGCTGTAAAAAGATGAAAAAGTCAACCTTTCTTAGAGCATGGGTCTATAGTCGCCGGTGTTTATTTACCTATACATTTTACGTGGGGAGGAACATAAAAAGTGAAGGGGTTCTGCAGCACCTACACACCATACTCTTCACAGCTAAGACATTCCATTACCTTAAGGCTAGGTAATTCAATACGTAGTAATTCAAATAAAACTGATACCCATTAAGTAAAGGCTATATCAGTTTTCAGTTTTCAATGGAATTTGATGACATCGCTCTTATTTCATTCCCTGAAGTAAATTGAAACCCTTGCAGAATTTGCCATCACATACACGTGCAATAAAACCCTGCAAGCAATACATAGTATGTAGTTTTTCCAGATACTATCTTGGGTCATACAATTTCTTACATTGACGTTACAACATTATTTCTATTTTTAGTAGACCATCGGAGCCTCTCTGTATAATTGCTCGGAGGGCAATTTCCACGATGTTCCAATTTCAATTATGAGTTGCGAGCACAAAACCTGTGATGTTTCATCTGCAGTCTATATATAGATACATAGATTTATATTTCGGAGGACACCTACACCTCATTAATATTCATGAGATAATTATGTTAGTTCAAATTGAAGTGAAGGTTACCCCTTTACAGGTAATACCCTACTAACAGTCAGCTTGTCAATTTTAAGCTATTTCTAAAAATAAAAGTGCTCATATCATTTCTTAAAATGAACATGTAAAAAATATCAAGTAAAACCATATGGAAATTATATTATAGGCGCCCTATAAGGAAATCCTGACTTATTTGTCTCAAAGTAGACAAAAATGAGCGGGTTATGTACTAAGCTGAATGTAACCACGACGTCGTCTGAATAAGGGGAACTAGGGGTCCCCCATAAATGATGTCATGCACGAGGGGGATGGGTGGGTATATTGAACAGTGTGTCACTGCTTAAAAATAGCCCTTATTTTCATGTTTAAAACAGAGAACTCTGCGTGACAGGGGGTTGGGTGGGTTCCAAAAATACCCTGAAAATGTGTGACATCATTTATGGACAGCCCCCTAGATATGCAACAACAACCAAAGTGATATTTTCATATATAACTCAGACTTTCATATGTGTGCGTTGCTTTATTTTGTATGATGGCCTACTGTGTCCGTAACGATCGTGAAATTAATATCTCTTTATACTACTTGCTTATCACGTCAGTATACACGATACTGTTGTGTACTTGGTAAATAGGGCCTATATAGCCAACAAGGTCGGGTGTATAGGCTTGTGGTATGTTAAATTAATTCAGATCCACGATCTGTTGGCGTACATAGTAAAGCATGTTCAGGCGACATCATGCATGTATATATATATATATGATGTACATTTTAAGGCGACATGTTTCAAAGTCCCATTTCTATACTACTTACACCAATTTAAATTGTCAGTTTAGTCAATTCACGCGATATCATCGCTTTCAGATTGTGGCATAGATAGTTCTCCCCGATCCCCCTATGGCAAGCCGAATGGGTAAAATCCGGAAAACAATGTTTTCCGACCGGAAAACACTGTTTTTCCACTGGAAAACACTGTTTTCCGACCGGAAAACATTGTTTTTCCGGGAAAACAATGTTTTCCCATGGGAATCAGAGTTATTTTGGGAAAACAATGTTTTCCCACCGGAAAACAATGTTTTCCCCCGGAAAACATGGTTTCCCCCAGAAAACACTGTTTTCCCATGGGAATCAGAGTTATTTTGGGAAAACAATGTTTTCCCACTGTAGTATCCTTCTGGTCCACTAGATGGCAAATTATTATGTTATCGACATTCCATGAAACACCTGCCTTAGCTGGTACTTGGCAAGTTGTATGTATTCACCTATACCCACTAATCCAGCAACTTGCTCGTGGGCCGTTCGCCCACTGTAAGATGCCCTAGGATATACTTCACAGCCATACCCAGGCTATACTACAGAGCAGCCAATCAGAAGTGAGCATTCCTTTTTGATATTTTCCTACACACAGGGACAGCCTGTTAGCATTCTCGAGGTAGGCTAGAATACCAAGGGTACAGAGCAGATAAAAGTTGGTTGAATACCAAGAGTACTTAGAGGTTGCAGGGGTTATGTAGGGGTATATGGGTAGTATATGGAGGGAGTATGTAGGGGTATAGAGGGGTATAGGGGTATATGAAGGGAGTTTGAGGGGGTAGAATACCCAGGGTATGGAGAGAGTATGGGGGGGATATTTAAGGGGTAGTGTACCTAGGGTATGGAGGGGTAGTATACCGATGGAAGGCATATCCCTGGGTACAATGCCCCATATACCCCTTCCATACCATGGCTATACTACTCCTATACCCATCTATACCCATGGCATACTATCCCCTATACCCCTCCATACAACCAGTACGGTGACAGGACATGTACCCCCTGGACACTTACCCCCGGACACTTACCCCCCCCCCTCCCCCAGACACTTACCCCCTATATACCCCCCAGACACTTACCCTCTGGATACTTAACCCTAGGAAACTTAGCCCTAGGATACTTACCCCTTGGACACTTATCCCTAAGATACTTATCCCCCAGACACTTATCCCCCAGACACTTACCCCCTGGACACTTACCCCTATGATACTTACCCCTGGGACACTTACCTCCTAGGACACTTACCCATAGGACACTTACCCCCTAGGACACTTACCCCCCAACCTTGGGGTACTCGGTCCAATGATGTTTTGACTCTTGCTCATCCACTAACTGTTGAGTACAGATGAGTTAGCCTTTTACGTATGAATCCTAGACATCTATTAGAAGAGAGGGATATTTATTTAGTTTGCTTTCCATTAGGAAGACTAAGTTCTTACCACATAATTTCCTCTACATTATAAGCAAAGGTGGTGTAAGTGTCCTAGTGGGTAAGTGTCCTATGGGAGAAAGTGTCCTGGGGTAAGTGTCCCAGGGGATAAGTGCCCTAGGGGGTAAGTGTCCAGGGGGTAAGAGTCTAGGAGGTAAGTGTCCAGGGGGTTAGTGTACTAGGGGAAAAGTGTCCTAGTGGGTACGTGTTTAGGGGGTAAGTGTCTAGGGAGTAAGTGTCCTAGGGGGTAAGTGGCCTAGGGGGTAAGTGGCCTAGGGGGTAAGTATCTGTGGATAAGTGTCTGGGGGTAAGTGTATGGGGGGTAAGTGTCCAGGGGGTTAGGGTCCTAGGGAGTAAGTGTCCAGTGGGTAAGTGTCCTAGGGGGTAGGTGTCTGGGGGGGTAAGTGTCCGGGGGTAAGTGTCCAGGGGGTAAGTGTCTAGGGGGTATATCTCCTAGAACCCTGGTACACTACCCTTTTTACCCATTCCATACCTGGGGTATCCCATACGCCTCCATACCCTCTGTATGCTTCCCCTTTATTCCATTATACTTCTAATACCCTCTGGTCCTCATCAAACCCTAGAACTATAATACTGGGGATTGTGTGTGAATGAAAATATGAAAAGGAAATGCAGCCTTCTGATTGGCTGACTGTGAAGGAGACCACGAGTTAGCTCACCCAGGGTGCAAAGAAAATGGGTGAATGGCCCTAGTGAAGCCAGATCTTAGGTTGTATCAAGAAAAATGACTTGAAATAATTATTTGATTTGCTTCTCATTTTGTCCACCAGACTGCTCTACATATTCAGATAGCTATTTGGGAAAACAATGTTTTTCCACCGGAAAACAGTGTTTTCCCACCGGAAAACAATGTTCTCCGCCGGAAAACAGTGTTTTCCGACCAGAAACCCTGTTTTCCGGTGGGGATCAAAGTTATTTTGGGAATACCTTGTTTTCCGACCGGAAAACCCTGTTTTTCCAGCGGAAAACCCTGTTTTCCCAAAATAACTCTGATTCCGACCAGAAAACATTGTTTTCCGGAGGGAAACACTGTTTTCCGGCGGAAAACACTGTTTTCCAGTGGGAAAACACTGTTTTCCGGTGGGAAAACATTGTTTTCCCAGTTTTACCCATTCGGCTTGCCATATCCCCCCCCCCTCCCCCCAGTTGGTTGAAAAGATTAGGTTCTGCACTATGAAAACATTGTAACAGCATTATATAAATGTGTGTATATCAATGACCAAATTACATGGGCTCAAAGACGCAAAAACACCAAGCTTGCCCAGCTAAGCATGCTGGGTTTATGTTTTTTACACTAGGTGGCGTGGTCGGGAATTTCATTAATTTTGTTGGTTGACCGACGGGTGGCAAAAGGGGCAACTGCCCCCATCCCCTAGACCCAGGGGCGAAATGTTTGACATCTCAAAATTGGAAGATCTTTGTAAATCTGGTGCTTTTACAAGGGGGGTCAGGATTTGTCCCCACCCCCCCCCCCCAGCCCACCAAAGAGCACTGACTTTAGATTCGCATGCCCCTATAGGCAGCAGACAAAGCTCCCCCCTGTAGTCCTGTCGAAGTCAATGTATGTCAGTACAGGGTCAGTCAGCCGTGACGGACCCGGCAGCCGACATTTGTCGAGTCTGACGTGTACAAGACAAGCCTCTCTGCCGCCCACCCCCTACACCACAGCCACTACACCACCCAACCCCCACCCTCCTCTGACACCTACTCTGCGGTGCGCCCTGTAACCTCTCTGACTAACATTCTAACTTTCTGTGTTTCTCCCCATATAAAATGTGGGTCTTCAGTGGTAAATGAACATGTTCATTTGGTGCACCAGCAACTGTTGGAGTTGGTCGGGTCATAAAGGGTTTTTATCACCCACGTGGCCGACGAGCGGTGCGTATTGGGTGCAGGTCATACTGCCATGCCGTAAGCTCACTGTGGACTCAGTAATTTTCACATATTTTGAATATTGCTTGGGTGATTACATAAAGAAGGACATTCAGGGTTGCCCTCATGTGCTTGTATGACAAATGGGGATTGTACATCCCTCGGGCTTCGCCCTTGGGTCATGACGATCCCCTCTGGGTCATACAGACACCCTCTGACGACCCCCGCGGTCCTTCTTATTATGGTACCACCCCGCCAATATCATCATGTCACGTATAATGCAAATACAATGAGTTAGAGTTTAGAGAAAGAGTGCAGGTTGCCCAGAAGATGTCATGGATCTACACCTAGGTCCCACCCCCATCCGCTTTCCAGCCTCCCTCCTAGGGTCCCTTACCCCCCCCCCCCCCCCCCATCCACATCCAACTCCCCGCCTCCCTCTCCCTACATTGTTCCCCAGCCCTACCCGGTCGATGCTCCATTGTCATAGCCTGATTTAGTCCTCGCCGCCTCCCGCCAGAAACTCCCGCAGAAACTCCCGCCCCGCGAGGAAATGTTGAGGCAGCGAGGCCCCGTGTATGAGGGAGGGGAGACCTCAGTAGGGGGTGTGGTAGGCCAGGGTAGAGGGGTTACAACCCCCCCCCCCAGGTGGGAGGAAGGGGGGTACCACCCTTTGTCCTAGAGGTGGCACCGGAAGCGAGGCTCCAGCAGAGGGCGCTGCGGGTTTTTACTGCACGTCACGTGACATCAGAAGGAGACCACCGGAAGTGGGCGACAATAGGCGGATTTAGCACCTATTAAACGGATCTCACGGATAAAGCGTTCCCAGTCTGATAGAGGCACAAAAACGTGTAATTCTTTGGGTTTTACTTAAGAAAATGGATTGAGGAAGGCCAAGAATAGACATAGACTCGAAATAGAATGATATCATTCACAAGGAGTGGTTCGATTATAGGCCTGCTAGGGCGGGGGAGTGCCCTGTGAGACATCGGTAGCAAGCTAAGCGTATGCCGTTTATTGTGGCTCTATACTTATTGTTGATATATCAGTACTAGTTCCGACCAAGAAAAGCCGGTTTTCGTTATCAAAACATCTACAAACTCCATATACGTGTAAAGTTAACCAAACATGTGTCAGTCATGGTTAACTCTTATTAAACTGACAAAAAGCTCGTTCGAAAAATAATTCTTTGGATATATTCAAAACCTTTTTGGCTATTTTTAAACAATTGAATTTTAACAAATGTTTTACCATTAGGCATACTTTATAACCGTAATTAAACACACCCACAAAAAAGAGTTATCCTTGCACAAACTAGCATATTAGTCCAAACACTTAACATAAAACAATCGTCTATTTCATTTAATGTGCTTCTACAGAGATGGAATTCTTCACAAAATATTTATTTTTCTATAGCTGTCTATGGGACTCTAAACATAGCCATATTATGGCTAAAGATATATGTTTCAACGATAGCGGCATAATCATTTATCGAGATGGAATTGACTCTAGTTGTATTCAAATTATGGCTAAAGTTTAATTATTGCATCTTATTGTTGTTAGGACACATTGATTAAGGTTAACTCAAACCATTTCCATCAGGGCCAATTACTTAAGCCCCATACCCACTAGGCGATTTGGGCTGCGTCACCTATCAGAATGCTATATTGAAATGAATGTGTTTGATAAAATCGTCATGTGAATCCTCAAGGAATTTTCCCGGCGCTTCAGATCAAACATATATATTTTAATACACCATACTGATGGGTGCTCAGGTGAAAATATGATCACCGAGGCCCAAATTGCCAAGTGTGTATGGCTTTTCAAAGTATGGGTCACTTCACCTTTTTATACTGCAGCACAGGTTCATCCAACGAATCACATTTTAATCATTTAGGGTAAATTTAGCTTCCATATGTACGGAGGCGGAAATTGACTCTCATAGTAGCTTTTAAGGGTGGTTCTACACGTACATTCTTCTCGGACAAACACTGTTATATTAAGGTTAATCGGTATTTATACAGTCAAGTACTATCAATGGGGGAAGTATATTGATCGTTGACCTTCACGATTTTAACCTTATAGTTTCAATTTAAGTGGCACTATGTGGGATGGAATTAGTGTCCACATTTAAACTACTGTCAGTTTACAGGTACAATAGAGTCTGTATATAAATGTTAATTACATTTAGACAGAAGTAATTTTCAATTGCAGTACTCCAAAGTGTGTCTATTATTTGTAAATGTATTATCATTATTGGAGTGATGTAGAATTTGACGCATACGTAAATCTTGGAGCCATAGTCCTGTAATTCCTAATGGAAATTATAGAAGAGATCTTGTAAGCTTTGATTTTTTTTAGTTAACTTTATTATCCTGATTACTTTTTCCATTGAACACCACAAAAACTTTGGACGTAGTAAGTATGAATATTTCAAACAACGAAAAAACAATGAAAACCTTCAGAGACTTTATCATAGTTCCACTTTCAAAATTCAGAATGAATCTAGACGAACGGGTAGAGATATGCCGAGGATGTGGTACATGCAGGGATGTACTGATAATGCGGGAACATCAATCAACCAGCCTGTGTTAAGCAAAGATAGGGGTGGCAGGGGATGGGCTGTACGACGTTATCTGTCGGCAGAGACTCTGTACATTTAGAGAGTGTTCCCTCCCTCTAAACAAAGATAGCTATCTTTGTTTAGAGGGTGGGAACACTCTCTAAAGGCAGGGAGTGGGGCGTCAATCATTAGAACAGACTCCTAGAAACTATTCACCCCCTCAAAATAGGTCCTGTGATGAATTCTCATTTTAAACTAGAGCAATGTGATACATCAGTAAAAATTAAAGGTCGGGTTGAACTTGAATGGAGAATGCCATCGAAAACTCACTAGTACTGTTAATAGCCAACAATCACGTCTGATTACAAAAAAGTAGTTATTAAAAGATACAGGTGTCACTTGTGATCATGTCTCACCTCTGGTGATAAGGTGTTGCCAAATGACAAAAGTGAATGAGTGACATTAAATTGGGTCCAATATAGGTCCAATATCTCTGACAAAAGACCAAACATGTTTGATTATGTCGGCCGCCAACAGGCCAACAAACACAGTTTGTCAGCTGACAGGACAGAACCAGGACCAAAGTGGGAGGGGGAGCAAAGCCAAAGTTATACTCTTCCAAAGTTTATATCATCGTCAGCACCCACTGTTTGTGCATGTAACATTTTGTTGTATAAAGTGGGACATAAATTCCTTCTCTTTCCTGTTGTCTGGAAATAAATCAAAGCACCAAATGGTCAGCTGACGAATCACACCCACCAATTGACTGGTTGTCAACGACCTGTTTTTCTGTTTCAACATACCCATTTTTGACAGGCGCCCTTCGCGTGAAAACCTGTCAGCAGTGAAAAGCACTCTTAACAGGCAGAACACAGAGCCCCCATTCTCCTTGACCTAAGTTCTTTGCAGTCTGATGGCATCTTAACTGCAGGCGGCTTAAATTGTAGTTCCCAATACATGTTCCCGTCTGATTGGAGCCGACCAGAAATAGTCCAGGGACACAATTTAAAGTGCCAATTAACCATTGTATGCGCCCTAGTAAATTTACTGTTAATTACTAATACAGATATTTATAGGCCTATATACAAGAGGGCACTGCCCTTTCCAGATTGAAAAAGGAAAATAGAGTCATCCTTTATATCACATAAGTTGTTGTGACACTGTCATGTTTTAATTACATATTCTATCTCTTTGAGAAGAAACCATTAGGATGAACTCTAAGATGAAATACCTATACAAAGCAACCTGGTACACAATAGCCAATATCCCTTAAGGGCCATACCCACTAAGCGGTTTTACCATCGCTGGGCGCCTGTACGGATGTCAAATTACCTCAAATTTTCAGGAGAATCACCAGGCGTTCACAATCGCCGGCCGATTCTCCGTGGGTATGGTGCAGATTCTGGGCGACGGAGGACGGATGACAGGATCAGCAGTAAAATTGCCAGCAAAATCGCCTGCAAAATATCAAACTTGCCTGTTCTAACTGTCGCCCGGCGACAACAATGGCCGTTCTTCCTGTCCATTGTGATGAACGGCTATTCATCCAAAATACATAGAGGTCAAAATAATAGAAATAAGGTAATAGTAGAAATATATGTAAGAGAACGAAATAGATGTAAAGGAACGAATATGTAATAATGAACGAAAGTATAGAAAGCCTGAAAAAGAGGCACGAATATGTAAAAGAACGAATATGTAAAGAACGAATATGTAAAGAACGAATATGTAAGGAACGAAAACGTAAAGGAACGAAACCCGGAAATATGTAAACCGGAAGTGAAATGTAAACCGGAAACGGAATATATAAACCGGAAGTGACGTCAGTTGTAGGTCACGTGACCGAAAGCAGCCAATCAGGGCTGACCTCTCTAGTATATAAAGGGGCGGTGAGGCCCGAATAAACAGAGTTCTTTAACAGTTCTCCTGGTGTCCAGACGTGTCCTCTTTCCTGAAACAACCGCTAAAGATGAGCCGATCAGAGTAATTAAGCCGAAGTTAGGACAAAACAGTCGAAGTTCGAGATAGGTAGTAGAACACAGGGTAAGGGGCCCGACGGCCCGAAGAACGAGGAACGAGGGAACGAAGTAAGGCACGAAGGCCCGAAGTAGTCCCGGAAACCGAGGCGTAGTATGGTACGAAGACATGGGGAACGGAACGAAGGAGCGAAGTCCGCGGGGACGAGGGCGCGGCATGCTCGGCCCCACGCTACCAAACAATAGGCGACCGTCGGCCCGTCGCCCCCGCGGACCGGAACTCAGGGGTGGACCGCCCGGTCGGGGTGAATGCTGGTCTGGGAGATAGAGCGAGACGAACCCCGGCCGACCCGTACCCCTACCATAATTTCCCTCCCCCGCAGTCCTCCGTTGACATCGAGTGCCGATTCCCGATCGATTCGCTCAGCCCCCCCTCGTGCGCGAGGCACGACTCTAGAAACACATCTCGGTTCTTGGCCCGGATTCCCCGTCCGCCCCGAGACCCGAACAACCCCCACGTTCCTCTGTTGTAAGAATCGGCAACCCCGACTTACCAGAGAACGTCACACTGGTGGCAGCGGTGGTGCTGAAATAGGCACATACGGACTTGTGGATCTTGGGTGTTTCGTCGGTATTGGATACTCATGGCGACCGCGGCAGTCTTCGAGCAGATGGATTCTGACGTCGCCTTCAAGGAAGGTGGGGAGGAGAAAGGAGGTGCGAAAACCGAGACCAAAGGGGAGGACACGACCATCATGGGTAGGCAGTTTAATTTTATGGGAACGTCCACCCCGACGGATGAGCAGAATGTGCGGGCTCAACAACAACAGACCGGCCAGGTAGGAGCGAGTTTGAAGAAGTTCAGTTTACGACCAGAGAAGTATGACGGTAAACCGGATTTCGAGGGATGGATCAACCAGTTTGAGGAGTACGCAACATTGGGACGCTGGACGGCCGAGGAAAAAGCGGCGATGCTTTTTCTCTCGCTGACGGGAACGGCACGAATGTACTTTGTCGGACTCCCAGACAGGGAACGACTCCGTTACTCAGCGAGGGTGGATGCGTTGCGCCGGAGGTTCGGTCAGGAGAAGGACACGTGTAATGCTCTGCAAGAGTTGGCGGGATTGAAACGTGTAAAGAACCAGACAGCGAAGGAGTTGGCTGATAATGCCCGGCGACTGGCATCGAGAGCCTACTTCTCCAACAACTATGCTAGCCAGGAAAAAGCAGCATTACATGCGTTCCAGGCTGCAGTTGGGGAAGACCTTCAGCTGAAGTGTGCAGAGAAAGGATGCAAGACACTAGAGGAGGCGGTAGAGGTGGTAGAAATACAGGAACGATACTCACGCCGCCTCCTGCGGGCAGTGAAGCCCGAGGAGGACGCCAATACACAGATCATGGCCTTAAACGGTAAGTTGGAGGAGATGATGAAAGAATTGGCAGAAGAACGGGAAGCTAGAAGACAAGCAACGGCCCGGAGGGAGGCGTTTAAGAAGCGAAAAGAAGATTTAGAGTGTCATCAATGTCACCAGAAGGGCCATTTCGCGAGAGAGTGTTCTCAGCGTCAGGGAAACGGACAGTCGCCGTCGCAGTAAGCGCGGGGCCCCCTTCGGGCGCGGCGAGAGAAGTAGTAGGCATGGGAGAATGTGGACTTTATGTGGCCGGGACGGTGGGAGAGAGTGTCGTCCGTTTTTTGGTTGATACCGGATCTATGATCAGTCTGCTGTCGGAACGCCTCTGGAGAGAGTGGGGACGAAAATGGGAAGAACTGGATGGATATGAAGGACGTCTCTGCTCGGTGGATGGTAGTCCGTTGCGGTGCTACGGATGCACGAACTTGCCAGTAAAATTGGGAACGCGCGTGTTGAAGTGGACGTTCATGGTGGCAGACATCGGTAGAGATGAAGGGATCCTGGGAAAGGACTTCGCGGTGAAATACCGGCTAACAGTTAAGCCCCACGCGAGTGCTATCTTCCTGCCCGCCGAGGGGGAGGGAGAGGGGGAACGAATCCCGGGAGCAGAACAAAGAACGGATGGGATTCGGGCAGTTACCGTCGGAGGACAGGTCGTGCGAATCGAGGAAACGACGGAAATACCCCCACTCCAAGTGACCCGAGTAACAGTAGTAACGAGAATAGACATAGGACAGAGTGGACAGCTGGCTGTCATCACCGGCGCTGGATTACCTATGGGACTGGAGGTGATCCCAGGAACGGTGACATTGGGAGAAGAAAATGAAGTTTGGGTGGCCAACCGAGGGACCGAGAGCGCGAAATTGGAAACCGGCGGGGTACTCGGAGAAGCCACCTTCGTACAAGAGGTACGAGGAATAGGAAGTGAAGCAAAAGAACCCCCTGGAGCGCTCGTTGAAATGATAGAGAAGGCTAAGAAAGACCTGACCACGGAGGAAGGCGGAGAACTGGAGAAAGCCATCATGGCCCGGGAACAAATGTTTGCGACCTCGAAACATGAGTTAGGACGGACAGATTTAGTACAACATCGAATTAAAACGGGGGATCAGATGCCGATCAAGCAGAGGGTCAGACGGTATCCGGCCACCAGGAGAGAGGAAGAACGAGCACTGGTGGAGGATATGTTAAATCTAGGGATTATCCAGGAGAGCGGGAGTGCGTGGAGTAGCCCGACCGTTCTAGTCAAAAAGAAGGACGGAGGAACGAGGTTCTGTATCGACTACCGAAAACTGAACCAGGCTACGAAAGTGGACGCCTATCCGCTCCCACGGATAGAGGACAGCCTCAACACCTTGGGAGGAAGCCTATTCTTTTGCAGTCTGGATCTCGCAAGCGGATATTGGCAGGTGGAGATGGCACCGGAGGACCAAGAAAAAACGGCCTTCGTGACTCAAGGAGGATTGTATGAGTTCAAAGTGATGCCATTCGGGCTAGTGAACGCCCCAGCCACCTTCGAGAGACTGATGGAAAGAATCCTCAGAGGAATCGTGTGGGAGGAGTGTCTGGTATACTTGGATGACATACTGGTCTTTGGACCAACGTTTAAAGTGACTCTGGAAAGATTGGTACGGGTTCTGGACCGATTGAACGCTGCAGGACTGAAGTTAAAGGCGCGAAAATGCAAGCTGTTCCAGAAGAAGATTCCGTTCTTGGGGCACGTTGTCTCATTCAACGGGATCGAACCCGACCCCGAAAAGTGTCGGCAAGTAACCGAGTGGCCGGTCCCTCGGGATCTCCACGAGGTACGAGCCTTCGTGGGATTATGTTCATATTATAGAAGGCATATAAACGGCTTCACGGAATTGGCTGCCCCCTTGTATGAATTGGCAACGAAGGAGGAACCGTTCGTGTGGAGCGCGAGACGACAAGAGGCATTTGATGCGATGAAGAAGGCGCTAACGGAGGCCCCGGTGTTGGGATTCCCGGAGGAAGATGGACAATGGTGGCTTGACACGGACGCCAGTGACGTGGGGACGGGAGCCGTGCTATCACAGGAGCAGAGAGGGGAGGAACGGGTGATAGCTTACACGAGCAAAACCCTGGAGTCAAACGAACGAAAGTATTGCACCACGCGGAAAGAACTGTTGGCGGTGGTGCGAGCTTTGAAGCATTTTCGGTGCTACATCTATGGTCAACGCGTGATAGTCCGGACGGATAATAGCGCGGTCAGTTGGCTGCAGAGAAGTAAGGAACCGATGGGGCAGGCTGCTCGGTGGATTGAGATTATCGACTCGCATGATGTGTCGTTCCAACACCGACCGGGCAGGAAGCATGGGAACGCTGACGCGTTGTCCCGGTATCCGTGCAAACAATGTGGAGAGGAGCACGAGAATACCGAAAAAGTGAGAGTAGTGACGCGGGCCCGGGGGTACGAGCCCGGATGGTCCCCGCAGGAGATGAGAGCAGCGCAGAGGAGGGATCGAGATATAGGGCCGATTGTCGCACGGATGGAAGAGAATGCGGACCGGCCAGGCTGGGAGGCCATATCTCCGGAATCCCGGGAAACAAAGATCCTATGGAGGCAATGGGAACGATTAAGCCTCAGGGATGGCGTGCTGCATCGGAAGTACTGGGAACTGGAAGGACATGGTTGGAGGAACCAGTTGGTCGTTCCCCGAGGGGAACGGGCCAAGTTGGTAAGGGAATACCATGGAGGCGCGGCAGGAGCGCATTTGGGAGTCGCCAGAACGACGGCCCTGTTGGAGCAAGGGTTTTACTGGCCGGGGCTCCGGGAAGACGTGCGGAAGGAATGTCGAGAATGTGATTGCGCGTTGCTGAAAAAGGGACGAGGAAGACGGGAGCCGCTACATCAGTACATAGTGGGGGAGCCGATGGAACGGCTGGCCATGGATGTTTCGGGCCCGTACCCAGTCACCAAACGAGGAAATAAGTATTGCCTGATGGTGGGATGCTATTTCACCAAATGGTTGGAGTGTTTCCCGATCCCGGATCAAAAGGCAACGACAGTGGCGGACAAACTGGTTGAAGAAGTAGTAGCACGGTACGGCGCGTTTCGGGAACTACACTCGGATCAAGGTACGAATTTCGAATCCGAGGTGGTGGCTCAGGTCTGTGCACTATTTGGAATACACAAAACAAGAACGACGCCGTACCACCCCAGGAGTGACGGGTACATAGAACGAAGTTTCCGTACTTTGGGGTGTTGTTTGAAAGCCAGCTGCCGAGCAACAGGCCGGGAATGGGACGAGATGGTCCCGCTCGTGATGATGAGTTATAGAGCAACGCCGCAAGCCAGCACGGGAGTGACACCGAATATGATGATGCTGGGCCGACAGACCATGATGCCGCGACAGGCGATTTATGGGAGACCTCTAGGACCAGAGGAGGAACCCCGACGGGTAGGCGACTATGTGGAAAGCCTGGAGGAAGGGCTAGTCGCGGCCTATCGGGAGGCCCGGACGGGGCTGAAACGAGCCGCCATCCATCAGAAACACGAGTACGATGGGAAGGTGACTCGGCGGGAATACCACGCCGGAGAACTGGTCTGGGTGCACGATACGGTAGTGGATAGGGACAAAGGAACGAAGTTGCGATTTCCATGGATGGGCCCTGCACTGATCGTCAAGGTGCTTGACCGAGGACGGGTGGTAGTACGGAAGAAACGAGGGAAACCGGGGGGGGTAGTCCATGTGGACCGCCTGGAACCCTACCGAGGACACGCTGCGCCAGCCTGGATGGTAGCTGACCAGCAAGGATACGAGGCTGCACAGTAAATGCTTGGGGTGGGGCGCGCTAGGGCACGTAAGGAAACGGGGCACCCCTTTTTGTGATGAAGTCGTTTTCGTGTCTCGATTCCGCAGGTGGAAGAGGACCAAGGGAACGACCAAATCGGCGCTACACAAAAAGGCTTTGGCCAAAAAGGACTGATTAACCTGGGGCCATTGAGTCGGGGCGGTGCGTTGACCACTACAGTAGGAGTGCAGGTCGTTAGGCTGTAGAGATTTGCTACCTAGCTGAAGATTGGTTCTCTTGCGGATGTAATATAGGTGGGAAATGCGGGGTTGGAACGAAAAACGGCGTTCGGGAGCCACGACGGCCCGAATGTCTAAAGTAGTCCCACGGAGCCGCTTTCCGGTCAGTTCGGAGGAACCACAGCGTGGAAAAGATGGTTGGATTACAACAGAAGACAGACCCGGTGGCAAGCTGGTGAAGACTTTTGGAGTAATGCCGACTTGGTAATACCGCTTTACAGCGTCCAGGAGACCGGAGGAGAGTAGATGC
Source organism: Lepidonotus clava (assembly GCA_936440205.1). Lineage (NCBI taxonomy): Eukaryota > Metazoa > Annelida > Polychaeta > Phyllodocida > Polynoidae > Lepidonotus > Lepidonotus clava. Next base: position 50,434,164 of record OW387141.1, on the reverse strand, counting down.
GGCACTCTCGGGAACGCCGGAGGAACGAACGGACGGTTGTAAAAGGCGAGGCCTGAAACGAGGACGGGCTTTAAAGTAGGTCGTAAAAGGAGTAAAAGAGGACAAAGAGAACGGGGCGGCGGCGAGGAGATGATAACGTCGAGCCCCTGTGTTCTCCGGGAAGTGTGCGGAAGCACTGTGAAGGCCAAGATGAAAAAGGCAAGAGAAGGCGACGGAGGATGAAAAGACCGAGGACGTCCGGTGGGGCAATAAAAGGCCTAGGAAAAAAACGCGTGGACGGGCGAAGGGCCGCGAGGTAAAAAGCAGGCGGGGCGGTGACCAGCGGCGGGCCCCGGGGACCGGAAAATAGTAGGGGGCGCCACCGTAGAAGTGGATGGTGAGTCTGACGCTAGGGGTCGCTAGTGCAGGCCACGCCCACTTCCGCCTGCGGCGGCTATAAAAGGCAGAGCGCTCGCCGGAGCAGGTCATTCTGGTCAGCCGATCAGGATTCATCAAATCGCAGACGAGCAGACTGAGCTAAGGAGAAGAAAACAAGAGAAAAAGCAGAGAAGCGAGACGAGCAGCATCACCACGAGACAAAAACGGAAACGGCTGACGGGACGAGCTTCAGGATTGGAACGAGCCCCGAAAGCCCGGAAAACGGACACGATGAGCGGACAGTGCTGGGAAGGACATTGTCACGGAAAGGAGTTTAAGCACTTGGTCAAGCATATTAAAGGCCAGCACGATGGATTACGGAAGCAGTACTACATGTGCCCGGTGTGTTTGAATCGAGCCTATTCGACACACCAGGACTGGAAGAAGCACATGACGGACTCACACGAAGGGAACCTGCAGAGGGGGATGCCGAAGCAAGACCCCCTTCTGAGGCTGGAGTATGCTGCGGCGTTCGCCTTGGACCCGAAGGGACGACCGCCGTACACCAGTTTCGCTGCTGGGGATGAAACGGCGGCCCGGGTAGCCAACATGGAACGGGACTACGCGGTGCGCCATCCGGAGGGGTTTCAACCCCCTGAGAGGGCGGTGGATAAGGAGGCACCGGAGAGGCCGCGACGGCATATCCGCGTACCTTACTACCCGAGGGCGTCGAGAGGATCCGAGGACAGCGACGCCGAGCAGCCGGAGCAGGTAGCAACCGAAGAAGGATCAGAGGCCGACGAGGCCGGCGAGGGAGCCCAAGCAGCCAAAGCAGCAGGGAAGGGACCCCTGGCCGAGGTAGCGGAACGATCGACACCCACGCGTCGTTCCCCTCGGAGGGCCGCGAAAGGAGTGCGGAAGGAAGCCACCGAGTCGCCGCGAAGCGCGAGCCGAGCCGTGGTCAACCCGAAACCACTCCTGACACCAGACCAAATATCAGGGTTAGTACAGAGCCGAATTAAGAAGTTAAACGCCCAGGGAGAACCACGGGAACCGAGAGGACGAGGACTCCCGGGCAGAGGAAAAGGACGGACATCCACACCCACCCCGAAGCCGGGTTGCTCAGGAATACCACCGGGGGCTGAGGTGGTGGAATTGGTGAGCTCGTCCGACGACCAACGTCTGAAAGTAAAAGAGGAAGAGGAGCCGCTCGCTTTCAAGAGGCCCCCGACGCAGGGATGCCCGGCGGAGGAGCCGTCGCGAAAGAAGAAGTGGAAAAAGGTCAAGAAAGTCCCGAGAGAATTGGAGGAGGGAACGAGTTCGGACCAGTCGGAGTCAGGCAGGAGTATGTCGGTCCGAAGCGATCGGTCCTTGATTATTGCTGAGTCTAGTAGCACGGGAGAGCTGGGACCATCACAGCCTGAGACCTCGACAGGAGTCAAACGGACCACGGGACTAGAACCACCTTGTAGCGACGCACAATTTACTATGATGACAGTTCATAAGAAATCAGTGATATACGAATCACGACACCCGAGGTACCCCGGATATTTAAAAGGAACAATGAACCGGGAGGGATCGTTCAGGGGTTACCACGAGGCAAGATCCGACCGGGAGCTGGAGGACAGCATTCGGGAAGCACAGGGAGGCCGGCTGGTGGAAAGAGAAGCATTGTACCTAGGGAGGTTTCTACGCGAGATGGCAGAAAGGCAGGGACTCAAACCGTCGGGGCGAGTGGAGAAAGTAAAGTATGTTCGGCATGCGGCCAGACCGGAGGACACGGCGTCGATGGCCTCGACACAGCCGCTGTTCTCTACCCCTACCCCGACGAGAGCGGATTCACCCCTGGAGAAGATGGTATGTAAGCAGCCGATAGTGCCGCCCCCGGGACTGAAACGAATGAGAGACATTACGGTAGCACCAGACACGCCAGAGACACGGGCAGCGGTTGACAACCTGACTCGAGCCAGTTTGGGGAGCTCGTTTTTCGGGTCGCAAGGATCGGAGGAGACCCCGGGACCACCGTCGCCCGAACGTATGGGATCGCCGCCAGGACCGGATACCCCACTCAAGGACGAGGATAAACACGGGCGAGCGCTACAACCGCGGGTTGTGATACACAGATTACAAATACCGGCTGCCCAGTCCATGGACGCGGAGGTGGAAGACTCAGAGGACATGGAGTTGGGGCAGGCCGAGACCAGAGGATACGAGCCGGAGAAGCAAGAATTGGACGAGTCGGGAGCGGATTCAGTGTTCGGGTCCATAGGAACGGAGATACCGACGGCAGGACCATCTAAAGAAACACCGAGACTCAAGTTATTACGGACACAGGCCATTCACCAGGTCTTACAGGGACACTTTCCGGTGACGGCGCGAGCGGTACGAGACTGGGACGCGGAAGAGGCCATTCGGGTGCAACTGGTGTGGCCCCCGAAGGAGGTGCGAGGAATGACGGCCAAGACAAGAGCAATGGCTTCGGCGTCTATGGCGTTCCTGATGGCACTAGAAACGGGCCGCAAGCCAGAGACATTTGAAGAAGCGATGGCACAGTTCCCGACGGCGGCACTGGGGCCGTTGACCAGGGAGTTCCCGGGGGTCGACCGGCTAGTTAACGAACACAACCGGACCGTCCAATTGGCTCAGACCCTAGTGATGTACAAAAACGAGGATCAACTGGATGACTTGTTGAAGGCGACAAGAGAGGCGGAAAAACAGAGCGGAATGGTGGATCAGCTTCTCGAGCTCCCCGCTAGGGAGGAGAGACTGTTGCTACCGATCCGACGCCAGGAAGAAGGGTGAAGTAGATGCTGCTCGAGGTCTTGCACGGAAGAAAAACAGCGCGACGGAACCAGAGACGGAAGATGGCGCGTCGCGAGTCGGGTGGGGAGGGATTACGGGGCGTTGGCTCCTCACCCATAGTGTCAAACCCCCAAGGAGAGAACCGGGCCGAGGCGGAGGTACCTGAGCCGCACAGGAGGCCGAAGCCTGGATAAAAGACTCTCCTGGAGACCGCTGGACGGGCCCGAAACTTTACTTAAACTCATCGGGAACGGACTGGCGGGCTCGAACATTCTTATCTTAATTTATTCCTACTAGTTTCTCTATGGGAATCTTCTTGCGGAAGTGAACGAAACCACATGTGTTAGGAGGTGTTGAGTGTAATCAGCGAGCTGGAGGGTCCATGACTGGAACGAACTTACCAAGCCTGCGGGGCGAATACGGAACGGGAGGAGGCGCTAGGAGGAAAGACAAGTTTGTAGCTGTTCCTCTTCTTCCCTGGAGCCCGCTGCGTTGGTTGGGACCGAGCAGGTGGAACGGGATCGTCTGGTCGCGGAAATCAAATGGATAGCGGGCCGGGCGGCCCAGGAGCGAGAGTGAAAGTTGGGAGGCGGAATCGAAGAAAGGAAATCAGAATGGACAGATAGTGTTGTCATTGTAGTCTTTGAGTCGACGGTCGTGCCGGGGTAAATAAGGTACCGGTGGGCCGGCGACTCGCCGCTGGAGGAAAGGCTGGCGCGGGCCAAGACTGAAAACCCTTCTCCCGTGCTGCCTTGAGCAATCTGGGGGCGAGGAGGAGACGACCTCTGTCCTCTAGCGGCACTTCTACTCCCTGCAACTTTGTCTTCTTGATCTCGGATGGATCGATCAGAATGTGGATGAGCCCGGATTCATGTACCATCATCTTCTGAGTTTCCTTGTCTTCAGCCTCTTACCGCATACGAAGAGCGGCAAAATGGAATTTTTCGACCTGAATGCTGGTTTTATCGTGCCAGAGTTGATGCAGCGAGTCGCGAAAGGATTGCGGCGAGTCGTAGATGTCTCCCGGAGGACCAAGGCACGAGCAGGGACGATAACTTAGGGGCCCTGGCTCGTGACCGACCGAAGCAATACATGAACAAGAAACGAAAATTAATAGACTTACTAAAAAACTTATATTAATATCTTACCTGCAGTAACGACAGTGACTGCTTCCATGTCGTACTTCCTGGTATCTTCTTCTCGAGGAACGAAACAAAATAGTCTTTGAAACATATAGGGAAGTAGTCTTTGAAATATACAGGGAGGTGGTGCTTGGAACGTCGGCCGCGGATGCCTTGATGGACGCCTCAAGAGGTCTGCAAAGAGCGACGAGGAGCGATCCTTCTTGGAGTTCGACATCGGATGAGTTCTCTATATATGCTATTTTTTTGAGAATGGGCCCGTTCCGGATCTCAGAGGTTGACGTTGGGTGCAGATCCCAGTTGATGTCGTCCATCTTCACTTTCTACGGCTTCTTCCTCTCCTTCTCACTAATATCTTCAACTTACCAACTTCGAACCGCCGTACCTAGGAGCAGCCCGGAACGGCTCGGAGCTGTTGTCTCGGCGTTCGTCATAGGCATAGTGGCTTCATGCAATGTGACATGGCACCGTGGACGACTGTGGCCTTACTCCAGAATCAAACCAGACCGGATCTTAAACTTACTTCTATTAACGAACTATTTGTTGGTATTACAGTCTCACGAAAATCGTCTAAAAGCATGGTCCTCCGGGAGGACGAAGAGAAAAACTTAGTAAACAGAGCGAGGCCCGAGAGCCTAGGAAACGAACGAGGGCCCGAGTGCCCGAAGCAGGAATCCTCTTCTTAGGAAAATCATCTCATCAGTGGAACGAAGGAGCCTCCCTCTCGCCCCAAAGAGGATGGTCTTCCTGCCGTTGCTTACGGAGGGGGGGAGGGATGAGAGGCACCGGCTCCTGTCATCAAAAGAAACTTCATCAAAATTATCTTCTTAATCGGGTCTCCGTTCCGGTTGTTGTCATGCCACTTGGGCCCGGAACGGTGACGGAAATACTTTACTATGGTGGACTCTCTCCGACATCTCTTTCTGAAATCCTGAAATCTTCGAGTGTGTCGACGCGGTCGAGGACTGAACGTCTTGGTGCTGGGTTAACCACGAGGACATGTGTCGTAAAAGTCAAACTTCAGTTCCTGTACGGAAAACGGACACCTCATCGATAATTAATGATTCTAATCTTCTCAGTCTTACCTTCACCCGGACTCCATCTCAAAGTTTCACTGTGACAAATAGCACGAAACCCGCGACGTCGTCTGCTGAAGCTTCCACTCTAGGCTTTAATGCATGAAGTTAAGTTCCTTTCCACATACAACGCCATCTTCTTCTTTGGGTACCTTGGCCTCTGGCTCGAACATGTTGTCCTTGCCAAACGTGAAAAAGTCACTGGAGGGCTCTGAATGCCGAGGCGACCGAGGGTGCGAAGTCCAAAAAGAACATTCTATCTACAAAAACTTCAGTCTTTCTTCTTCAACTCATCCTTAAAATCATCATCATCACCTAAGAGAACGCAGAGAAGAGTAATAGTTACGGAAGAACGAGGGGTCACGACCAACCGGGTGGGAGAATCACGACCGATTCTCTACCCAAAAACAACGGAGAACGTCTGGACGACGGAAGAACGGACCGAGGGTCGAGAGGACTAAGGGTCACGACCGGCCCTGGCCTCTGGGTGGGAGAGTCGCGACCGATTCTCCACCCGAACTAGGGGAGAACGTCTGGACGACGAGAAACGAAGGGAACGGGGGCACTGCGGGTCACGACCGACCCATGGCCCCGGGCAGGAGGACCACGACCGGTCCCTCTGTCCTAATGAGGGTAAAAGGCGAGGAAAAACGCGCCGAGGGGCTAAGTAAATAGAGCCCAGAGGAGAGGAGCGGGGGCGACGGGGTCACGACCGATCCCCAGTCCCGGGTGGGAGAGCCACGACCGGCTCGCTCATCCTAAAGACGAGAAAAAGAGGAGGTGTAAAACGGGTCCTAATAGATCCAGGATAAAGAACTCTGACGAAGATAAAAAGAGACTAAGATATATAAAACGAATTATATGAACTTTCATTAAGAAGAGAGAAAAACGAAGAACGAAAAACGAAGAAAGAAGAGAAATAATAATAAGCCGGATAGGCCCCGGGGGCCCTCCGAAGTAGACCGGGGAGGACAGAGGGTGACACCTCCTCCTCTGCCGATAAGGAGCGTAGGATTGAAATGTTTCTGGTTCTAGAGTATGTTCTGTTGTCGATTGCTGTATGAACTGTTTTGAAATTTTGTAAAACGTGTTTTCCCACCTTTCAAGAAGGTGCGGGAGGGTGTGATGAACGGCTATTCATCCAAAATACATAGAGGTCAAAATAATAGAAATAAGGTAATAGTAGAAATATATGTAAGAGAACGAAATAGATGTAAAGGAACGAATATGTAATAATGAACGAAAGTATAGAAAGCCTGAAAAAGAGGCACGAATATGTAAAAGAACGAATATGTAAAGAACGAATATGTAAAGAACGAATATGTAAGGAACGAAAACGTAAAGGAACGAAACCCGGAAATATGTAAACCGGAAGTGAAATGTAAACCGGAAACGGAATATATAAACCGGAAGTGACGTCAGTTGTAGGTCACGTGACCGAAAGCAGCCAATCAGGGCTGACCTCTCTAGTATATAAAGGGGCGGTGAGGCCCGAATAAACAGAGTTCTTTAACAGTTCTCCTGGTGTCCAGACGTGTCCTCTTTCCTGAAACAACCGCTAAAGATGAGCCGATCAGAGTAATTAAGCCGAAGTTAGGACAAAACAGTCGAAGTTCGAGATAGGTAGTAGAACACAGGGTAAGGGGCCCGACGGCCCGAAGAACGAGGAACGAGGGAACGAAGTAAGGCACGAAGGCCCGAAGGCCCGAAGTAGTCCCGGAAACCGAGGCGTAGTATGGTACGAAGACATGGGGAACGGAACGAAGGAGCGAAGTCCGCGGGGACGAGGGCGCGGCATGCTCGGCCCCACGCTACCAAACAATAGGCGACCGTCGGCCCGTCGCCCCCGCGGACCGGAACTCAGGGGTGGACCGCCCGGTCGGGGTGAATGCTGGTCTGGGAGATAGAGCGAGACGAACCCCGGCCGACCCGTACCCCTACCATAATTTCCCTCCCCCGCAGTCCTCCGTTGACATCGAGTGCCGATTCCCGATCGATTCGCTCAGCCCCCCCTCGTGTGCGAGGCACGACTCTAGAAACACATCTCGGTTCTTGGCCCGGATTCCCCGTCCGCCCCGAGACCCGAACAACCCCCACGTTCCTCTGTTGTAAGAATCGGCAACCCCGACTTACCAGAGAACGTCACACCATCATCACCCAGTGACAGTAAAATTGATTAGTGGGTATGGCCCCTAAGGAAACATGTCCAACCACATCTTCTCTGCTCCGACCATACATAACTGTGAAACACATCAGTCTAATTGACTGACAAGTGTTTGCATTATTTGTCTGGGCATCAGAGGTAATGTTTCATTATGACTGACACCTTTTTTCCATCAGAGTGGGGACCTAATTTATCATTTATTAGCAAATAAACAGGTATGCCGTGAAAAACGGTTCCCCCGTGAGAAACTGTCCCCCTGTACTGTGCATGCCCAGACAGTGGGGGGACAGTTTTTCACAGGTAACCCAAGGCCATGGAAATGTGCCCCCCCTCCTGTTTTTTTCAATTTATTGAACTTTTCAATTTATTTTTTCGATAAAATATATTTCAGATTGAAATTAATTTGATATATACAAGTACAATTTGAAGGTTGTTTCATCCTCTATCTATAGGAATAGGGACGAGTTAGAATCCTAAAGATGGTTCAGAAGAGGGGGATAATTTATTTAGCTTAAATCTTTTCCATAAATCATCTTTTTCCATTTCAATATACCAACATCAAGAGATGAAATTCAACACAAAAGGGATAGTTTTTCATGGAACGCCTAGGACAGAAGTGGATACAGAATTTTGGAAAGGGGCAAGGTGTTCTACTTCAACACACACACACACAGACACACACACACACGCGCGCGCGCGCACTCTTTTTTTCTCTTTGTGAAGTTTAAGTCTCCATGGCTTTTGGAGGGCTTGGATCCCCTGGGACCCCTCCCTGGATCCGTCCTGTATACTGAATGGCAGTTGCTTCGGACAACCTGCCTGACTAATAGTCCAGGAGCCAAACCTGAAAATCTTGTTTTACCCTCCGCAGTGAGCCCCCTGGATTTTTTTGATTTTTTTCAACTTATAGCATCCTAGGGACCATGAATCAAGACGGTTCCGAAGAATTTAGGTATGCGAACACTCTGTAATTACGCGATTTGTGGTTAATTAGCAAAAATTGAAAAACATGTTATTTCTTAATTTCTCTGGAACTATGTAAGATATAATAACATGCTATATGTCATCTGAAAGGTAACTTTTTTCCTGATTTTTTGGTATATTGTTTGCTATTGTCATTAATCATGGTAATGAGTAATTAAAGAAAAACTGTTGTTTTAGTCAAAATCATTAGAACTTAAGGATCCAAGATTAAACTTTGGAATTGATCAACCAAGTCCTAGGTATAGTTAGAGGGGATCTTTGGGCAGTTTTTAAAAAAAGTTTCATCTGATTTCATTAGAAATATAATGTAGAAATCATTTTTTGCTGATTAAATTCTAACCGACTACTGGTTCATTTTGCACTTATATTCTAAAAGGAGAGATGATATCATGAAAACAATACAATATATCCTAAAGAGATGGGAAAAGAATAATTATTGTCTCCCTAAGCTGGTATTTCAGTGCTTTCTGAGCTATTTGGTCCACTGTAGACAACATTGGAGCTGTGAAATAAGTTTACATTAGCAAGAAATATTGTCCATGTAACTTGCAGCCAAGCTCATTTTTGTTGCCTGATCAAATTAGGATAGTCATTGATTTATTTACTCAAAAGGGTATGGATGGCTCCTTATATTGCCAAAGATTCACAAATTGACATAACAATGTGCTGCAAACTTCTATTTACATATCCCTGTACCCACTCATCATTAAACCCTATTCCTATAGGGAGGGTGGGAGTTGTAGGCCATAATACTTTAAAATCCCCCCATTGCTGGCCCCAGTGTCCAATGTTTACCTCATACCTGGAAACAGATAAGGCCTGGAAAGACAGAGGAATGATAAAGATGGCAGACTAGGGTTCTTATCTCCCTGTTGTGTGAGATAACCCATTGATAAGACACTGTGTGCACAACCTAATAAAGGATCCCTCAGAGGGTGGGGCAGGCTTAAATTTTGGCTACTTATTACCGTCTTATTATTCCATTTTATCACATAATTCCAAAAGGAGCATGGGATTCATCACTGCAACTGGTGAAGTAAAATGATAACTTTAACTGTTTAGACAATGTTGTCTTACAGCAGTGAAATGAAGGTAGTGGATCTTTAGAAACTTATCAGTGGTGGAGAGGTCTAGCCTTTCCCCAGAGTGACCTGCACTGAAGGTTAAGGGGAGCCCCCATGGTACAACACACTACAGACCTATATAGTGTGCTGTAAATTGTGGGATTGCTGACCACCTGCTGTACTTTTGTTAACATCCTCCCACCAATCTACCTAATTAAACTTTGTCATCCTTTTGCTTCTACTTGAGAGCAGATCCAGGCTGTATGGGTTCAGTGCTCAGTTAGCTTTATACCCTTGTGTATCAAAGACTAAGTATTCAGTGTTGGATTATTAGAACTGATCATAAATTAGAAAATTATTTATGTATTCGAGTAATCACTCCCTTAGTTCTTGGTCTCTGAGTATTTACCATGATTGACCTTTCCCTTAGTACCTATAAACTGTGTCTTGCTGTAGGTTAAGGAAATTGGATCCTTGTTCATAGCAGTTTAGAAATGAAAATGGTTTTATTTTGATAAGGGAATAATGTTGTTTCTGGGGCTTAAAGAACTGAAAGTTTGAGGCAACAACCAGAATCACAGCAATTTGTTGCTCTTGTATAATCTCCTAATACCATAGTGCCATGGTTATGGTGTCAAATCAAGGGTGCTGTGCACATGCTGCTCAATGTAGTAATGCTACTAGATAATATTGGGAAATCAGTAATGGCCATACCAAGAACTTGCAAATTGAAATAGAAAGCTATATCAGGTACTTCTGTATTGTTTCAGGGCTTGATATTTGTTTGAGGACTTGCCAATGATATTGATATGTATATACACACTCAGAGGTCTCAGTCCCCCTGGTACACCTCCTGATAAAATTAGATATATGGCAGAATCCTATTAGTTGGTAGGATGAATCTGAGTGAAGCATGATCATAGGCTGGTCATAATTTGATATAAAATTACTAATACCAGTAACCCATAAAATATAAGATATCCATTTTGTGTAGGGTCAAGCCAAGCTACTCATTTATGTAAGCACATGGGTCTAGAATCCTAGAGTTTAAAGAACAATCTAGCAATTTGTTAAAACCAACAATTTGAAAGAGGTAGCACACCTATCAAGTTTAACAAATAGCATTCCTGGTCTTTTTGCAATTGGCATATTGATACAAGGACTGTTTTTTTTAATTCAGAACCCTTGATATATGACAACATTCTTTTTGGGACTCATCTCTTCTCTAAAGTAATACTTGGAGGCTCCCCATATATATACCCTGAGAAACATGGCTTGGGGTCAGGTAATGGGTGAGTCTACTATGGGCTATTCTTTTCTTTTTGTAAGCATGAAATAGAGAGAACTATATGGGGCCTTCTATTTAGTAAGTACACACATTTTCAAAAATCTCAGACCCCCAACCCCTTTGGGCAAAAGTATGCATTAGATTTGCACTATAAAGTATGCACATTTTCAAAAGTTTCATACCTCCTCCCCCCCCTTCATCTATACATACTTAATGCAAGGCCCCTAATAAGATGGTTTGTAATAAAACTGAGACATAATCATGGTATTTTACTGAGGAAAGAAATCTTACTCAAACCATAGTTTTATTGTGACACATCTCTCACTGTGAGCCAAAATGCTCTCCAAACAGCCACTATAATTATTACATGCATGTGCCCAAATGGCTCAGAAAGCACTGAAATACCAGCTTAAGGAGATAGTGATTATCATTTCCACCTCACTTTAGGATATATTGTATTGTTTTCATGATATCATCTCTCCTTTTAGAATATAAGTGCAAAATGAACCAGTAGTCGGTTAGAATTTAATCAGCAAAAAAATGATTTCTACATTATATTTCTAATGAAATCAGATGCAACTTTTTGTAAAAACTGCCCAAAGATCCCCTCTAACTATACCTAGGACTTGGTTGATCAATTCCAAAGTTTAAACTTGGATCCTTAAGTTCTAATGATTTTGACTAAAACAACAGTTTTTCTTTAATTACTCATTGCCATGATTAATGACAATAGCAAACAATATACCAAAAAATCAGGAAAAAAATTACCTTTCAGATGATATATAGCATGTTATTATATCTTATATAGTTCCAGAGAAATTAAGAAATAACATGTTTTTCAATTTTTGCTAATTAACCGCAAATCGCGTAATTACAGAGTGTTCGCATACCTAAATTCTTCGGAACCGTCTTGATTCATGGCCCCTAGGATGCAATAAGTTGAAAAAAATCAAAAAAATCCAGGGGGCTCACCGCGGAGGGTAAATCCTTATTTTGACAGATTTCAGGATTTGGCTCCTGGACTATAAGTACTAAAGCGGTATGCATTCGAGCTCACACATGTGACATTTTCCCCTCATTTTGTACTTTCCAAGTCCACCAAAAGGGGGTTAGGTCAGGACCCCCTGGATCCCTCCATAGATCGAACCCTGCCGCAGCACCCCACCCGTAGTCCTTCCCTATCTCTGGGCAGATCACTGTTGGCCCACAGTTTAGTCCGTGCGCATGCGTCCTCCCCTGCAGAAGCCCCCCTCTGGAGACAGATAGGGTATCACATATCTTACCCCAAAAAGGAAGTCTGCAGCGCTCAGTCTGTAAGTAAATCTCTGAGCCTTTACATAGGGGAGGCTGGAATGTCCGGGATTCTGTCCTAAGCGGGGTCCTAGGAGAGTTAATTCTCCTACACAGTGCGCGATATACACAGACATATCATTAGGCCCTGACAATGTTTATCCACGTTCCAACCCGCTAACGTGAAGTCGGCTTGTTATGAACTTTGATGAACATTGTTTATATTATATATATTTACATATATGTATAGATATATATACATATGCGATATGATTACTAGTATGTCAGTCTTTTCAGGTATTTCAATCTGATAAATAACTGCAGCCATATATTGGTAAATACCATCTTATCTACGTCAACATGCCTAGCATGTCTCAACTAAGTCAGGCTTAACATGCTGCCATGTTTCCCCAGCCTATCTCGTCTAACAATAAGGACTCCCCCATACAGTGTGTGATATATGTACAGACCTAACTATCAACTCTAAGTGTGTCAGCCCACCTATGTTAATTCAGTTTGTTATGTAGCGCCAAACCCTTAACTTAGTATGCCAATCTGATATTCAGCTGCAGCCATGTATTGATAAATAACGTCATATCTCTGTCAACATGCCGTGCATGTCTTTCCTTAGTCAGGCTTAACATGCTGCCATATTTCCCTAGCCTGGCCCTTCTGGCTATAAGGACCCAAGGTCTAATTACTGATTAATTCACATATTTAAGGCACAATTAACAGACATACTTATTATCATGCACTAACGATGTAAATCCTCTATGTACTGGCCTACCTTTGTCAATTCAAATTGATATGTACTTAATAAACATTGGCACTGACAAATATGTATGTATACTTATATCAAGCCATCATATATGTGTTAAAAAAGCTTGGTCATTTCTGTGTTCTAAATCTATTTCATATATTCTGGACAAAGTCCATCTGGCACATATGGGTGTGGCCACAGCAGCAAATAAATTGTAAAATTTTGTAATCGGTTAAAATGCAAAGAAAGATTTGATGGACTAAAAAATGTGAAACATTACTAATATCTTTCTAGAACATAAAAATGCAATTGAGAGCAGAAAAAACATATTAGAGCTTGTTGTATTCTTTACTTTGTATGCACAAGTTAGGCCTAGTTTTGAAACAATATCTTTATCTCTGTATAGTCATGGTTGTGACTACTAGTATGTCAGTCCTTTCAGGTATGTCAATCTGATATACAGCTGTGGCCATATATTGGTAAATAACATCGTACCTACGTCAACATGCCGTGCATGTCTTACCTAAGTCAGGCTTAACATGCTGCCATATTTCCCCAGGCTAGCCCCTTATATTGTAAGAACTCTGGTTCTCCGGGCCGGGTAATTGATAGGCCCGACCCCAGGGGTCGCTACCTAAGGCTAAGCCCTGCAACTTTTTCTTCCTCGTTACCTCAACTTTGGAGGGTTTCGAAGCCAACGGACCCGCTTGAATTATTCATAGGTTGAAAACATAAGGACCATAAAGCCATGGGTGGCAGGGACCAGAGTCTCCTCCGGGCTTAAAAAAGACTCCCTTCACATAATATATAACCCTATACAACATGATAGAACCATGTAGAGGGAATTCCTGTTGTCACAAACTGACTCAATTAGAGAATGGGTTTTATACTGGTGTTGTATGTATGGGTGATATGTTTGTATGTCATTTCAGGGAGCTTATTGGATCTAGTTCTCCATACCAATGATTCCATTCATTATATGGAAGCATAGTTTACACCAACCTTGCTCATCTCATCTCCACCGTTATATCAAAAGTTGCATTACTCCAGTTCACCAACCAATTGGAAATAATCTTATCCACACAAAGTTGTTGAATAGATTGGTAGCGACAACAAAACACTTATGTTATGCGATAGTTTTCATCATTATGATTAACTTTTTAAACGGTTGTGACATACTTAAATCAGAGACTGACAGTCTATAAAACATCACTAATTGAACCAGTCGGACAGTACGAAAGAACTAGCAGTCAGTGAGGATGGCGTGTTTCGGTGTAATTAGCACTATTTAGTGAGCAGCTTCAATGTGCTCTACTATTGTTTTCTATGGGGAACTTGCTGCTAAGCGTTCACAAAGCTTATCGGAGATCATTTTTTGATACTATATTTCAAGATATTTTCCTGTAGGTTCCAATGGGGATGTGACTAATGCTGATTATATAACTAGCTGTGGGACTATTGATACATTCCTTAGTGATCACCAACCAATCTATGTAATCAAGAAGAAGAAGAAATCTTATTACGAGAGTGCAACATTTGAGGGCAGATCTTATAGAAATATAGACCTAGATAAGCTCCTAGGAAACCTAGAAGGAAAGGATTGGACCGAGGTTTATAACTCCACTGATCCTGAATTAGCATGGAACTCTATCTTGCAAAGCATTACAGCTGAATTAGACATACAATGTCCGATTAGATCCACAAAAATTAAAAATTATAGGCCTGAGTGGATCAATCCTGCTCTGCTTGATCAAATTAGAGACAGAGACTATTTTTATGAAAAGGCAAAAAGTACTGGGGATGTGGATGACTGGAATATAGCTAAGCACCTGAGAAACACTACCAACTCCAATATACGAAAAGCCAAAGCAGAATTTGTAATCAATAAACTACATAAACATGCCAAAGATGGATCAAAATTCTGGAGAGAACTTAAAAAGATATACCCAACAACTAAACAGAAAAAGTCAAAAGTCAAAATCCAGCTTGTTTCTGAGGATAAAGATGAAATAGTTCCAGAAGATCAAGCTGCGGATTACATTAATGAATTTTTCATTAATGTTGGTAATAGCAACCCCTGTTCAACAAAATCCACAGATATCCAACAAAGTAGTCGTAGTAACTCAAAATTAATGCAAGCTGGTGACCAAACCCCTCCCCCCTGGACTTTAGATAAGTTCTCAGAAGATGAAGTGTTAGAGGTAATCAATCAAATTGATTCTGGGAAATCATCGGGCTTAACTAATGTCAACAACAAAGTTCTTAAATCGGTGCTCAGAATATTATTGCGTCAATTGACACATATATTCAACCTTTCCATTACTGAATCAATTTTCCCTGAATCATGGAAAGAAGCTCTGGTAATACCCATTCCCAAGAAAGGTGATCTAAACAGGGTATCAAATTACAGACCTATCTCTCTCCTACCTCAGCCAGGGAAATTACTTGAAAAACTAGTTCATAATAGATTAACCTCATACATTGAATCCTACCAACTACTCTCAATCAAACAGCATGGTTTCAGAAAAGGGAAGTCAACATTAGATGCCCTTCACCAGTTAACATCCCAAATAAACCTCAACATGGACAAGCGCCTTCCAACACTGGTAACATTTATTGACTTCAAAAAAGCATTTGACTGTGTAAACCACCAGCTTCTGATAAGGAAGCTTAAGTGTCTTAATCTAGATCACAAAACTGTTACTTGGTTAACAGGTTACCTTAGTTTCCGCAGTCAGCGTGTTCTAGCCAACAATGTAATTTCACAAAAATTATCAATCAAACAAGGGGTCCCGCAAGGTTCCATTATTGGTCCTCTATTATATATAATATATGCAAACGATATCCCACATGTCATTAAATATAACCAAGTGGCTCTATATGCAGATGATACAGTAATATACTCAAAGGGCACAAATTTGTCAACTGCTTTTAGTCAAATGCAGAAAGATCTGAATGCCATCCAACGTTGGTGTAGAAAAAATAAGATATTTGTTAATGCTAACAAAACTAAATACATGATTTTTGGTAGCAAAACCACCCTTGCAAAATCTAGAATGACAAAAGCCAAGTTACGCATTGACTCACAACCTATCAGCAGAGTACATAGTTACAACTACTTGGGAACGGCCCTTGATGAGCAGCTCAATTATGAGTTACATGCACAAAATACTATTAATAAAGTTAAATCAAAATTGGTACAGCTGAAGAGAATGCGTGTCTTTTTAGATAAAAATGCTGCTCTCCTTGTTTATAAAAACATGATTCTGCCAATCATGGAATATGGAAACATTTTCTTGTCCTCTTTGTCATGCAGTACTAAAAAAGATTTGCAAATAATGCAAAACAAGTGCCTCCGCTGTGCTCTTAACCTTGATAAAAAAGAGGGTACCACTTTGCTGCACACAGAGGCTGATCTTATGAAATTGAAATACAGAAGAGAAATACACACACTGCAATTCATATTTAGATTAAAGAAAAACACCAAACTATTAGTAAGAAAACCTGTAGGACGCACTCAAACTAGGTCTAGTAAAAAAATCAATTTTCTATTGCACAAACCGTCCACAGAGAGATTCAGAAAATCCTTATCTTATGATGGGCTCAAACTTTGGAACCAGCTGCCTAGTAGTATTCAGAGTTTAGAGGATCCTGAATGCTTTAAATCTCGAATCAAGGCCCTGTACAGAAAGGTGAAAGAAACTAAACATTAATTTGTGGCATATCTTACGCAAAGTGATTGCCTATCCTTTGAAATTAATTGATCGAACCTGGGTGAAAAAATACTTGTGTTACTTTACCCGATATGCTTTACTACTGTAATAAGATCAATTGCTGTATTTGTTTATCCTTGTAAAATTTAATTCATTTTCCCATATTCATTATTCCTTACCTATAACTATATTTCTGCATGTGACAGTATCTGTACATAGATATGTGTAAAAATGGGCCCATAGGAAATACCCATTTAAATACATTCTCTTCTTGCTTCAATACTTTGTACTATATCAGACTTTATGTTACTGCAAAATTTTCTACTTTTTTTTCATATTGATGTTCTTTCCAGACTGTCTGTGTCATACATTTGTTAAATGTTCATGTATATGTTTGTCCCTATCCCGTCCATGTTTGTCTCCCTATGTGTTTCATGTCTCAAGAGACATACCTCATTGTATTGACTTTCAACTTGTATTCAAATCAAGGTATTTTATGATATTGCCAATCTGTCAAAGCTGGAAGAACGGCGAACATTCTAAAGCCGAAGCGATGTATGTATGTATTCCATTGTATTCATGAATAAAAAAAAAAAAAAAACCATTTTCTATAGAGGCGTCAAGTATTTCAGCAAGGTCCTCAATTTGGCAATTAAGATTTTGGTTGTCAGGCAACTTATTTCAGCCTTTCCAAACATGGCAACCAAAACCAAAAATAAGCACTAGTTGCCAATGACAGAAAGGGTTGCCCTGAAATTAAAGTCTTAGTCACTTAGTGGGAATGTAGCTTAATTTCTGCTAGCATAATATCCATCATAGGTTAATGACCATCCTAACAGTATGTCTATTAACCCACAGTAACATTGGATCATAAGTTTGAAATATCACCATCTCAAAGTCGAAATCTCGTATTCAATACATATGATATTAGAGTTTAATAGGACTATCCAATTACATTTTACATAGAACCACAAAGTTCATGATTATTTCATCAGTGAGACTGGAGGAACTTGTATAACTTATGTTAAGTTGCCATAACCCCACCTTAAAACAAGAAAAGCAATAGGACAGTGTTTAACACCCAAACTTTGTAAAGTAAATAACCTAATAATGGTAGTCTTAGGATAGCAGATTTTTAATAGCTGGTAAACCTCCACCATGGAATAAAAAACATTTTTATATAAAAAGACCCCTCCATTACCTGGGTTATGTAGTGTGAACGATGTAAGACGTGGCCGGCCGGAGAGGCCATAGAAGCAGGGAGGACACAGGAGCCATCAATACTGATGTGGCAAAAGGACCGCTCATCTAGGGCCAAATTAGCCACATCAATTACCCAACCCTCCCCTAGAATAAAGCATACAAAGGGCGCGGGGAGAATTACTCGACGTTTTCATCCATCTCGCCCCGCCAGCTGAAGCCGCATAGTTCAGGCCCATAACAACAGTAATGAAAGGCTTTAAAGCCCAAGTACCAAGCCTCTATGGGCAAAAAATTAATAGCAGCAATGAGTTTTAATTTAAGTTGCTCACATGGTTCTCGGGGCTGAGGGGAGCCCGGATCAGCACGGCGACAGATTTTTTCTATCTGGCTGGATTAGGCTTGTTGGTGATCCAGACATGCTATGTGTTCTTGTGCTAGGTTCTATTAAATTGGTTGTCTGGTTGAATTAGTAAAAGTAATACTGTAGCAATCACATGGGCTTTAGGGTAGTATAAAACTCTTTTGAATTTAATCATTTGAGCAGGCTTATGGCAACCCTGTTGCAACTATAAGTTTAATATCACATTGGCAGAGGTACCAACTGTACTGTTTATACATTTGATGTGGTATAGACACTCCCATAGCATTAAGGTTTACTGAAATATTTTCAAAACCTCTGTGCTCATTCAATGAAGACATTTGCATACTACAAAACTAACCAAAACAATTTGGTTGCCTATAAGCCCTAAAGGACAGGGATAGACACATTCCTTTATAAAACATCAAAACACTGGCACTTGCTACAAAAACTAAGTCTGGAGTCCCGTAGAAAGGGTGGGACCTAAAATACCTTAGCGCCATTTGCTTGTAGGTTCATGCGATAAAAGACAGAAAGGAAAGTTTCCTCCTCTGACAATGATCTTTAACCATTAGAAGCTCAGGAGCAGGTTCTCTGAAAAAGTGATAGTTGTGTTTTGTGTGGTCACCCTTTGATAAACCCTACCATTTCTTAGGAAAGGATAAGTTGTTCTAAAATGTTACTTGCAAGCTGAACTACCTGTTAGAAGCTGATGCCTACTGCTTAAAGAAGGATGAGACATGACCGACCAGACAGAAAAGCGGAGTATGCAATAGCTCTTTTTGAACCGGCATAAAACATATCCCATTAACAAACGTGAAAATCAGTGATGACAGGAAAGTCTTTCAAAATATGAACACATAAAACAACACTGTAAAGATCCCATGACAAAAGAACAGTTCACAACTGGAAAAATATAGAATTAGCCAAAGTATCCATTTTCTTTCTCAAAAATCTACCCTAGTCCAAATGTGTGAAGTTACTTATCATTATGATTTGGCGGCTATTAGACCAAAATATCTTACAATTCTCCCAACCACGGATCGCCAGTTTCTTTAGTTGAACCTGCAGGCTAGCCTAAAACAGGATCCATACTGGGTAATATGTCGACAAAATTCAAGGCCTAACTGTAGAGATTTTCAAGATTTTTATCATTATTTGAAGAGAAACATTGTTTAAAATTAGCCATCATTATTTTTGAATTAGTAGCCATATACATTTAATATTTCCTGAGTTGTTTGAAAATGTGTTCATTGTATATGGATATACAACAATTATTTGATTATTTTCTATAGATTTCCAATGGGTTTTGTTGGCAAAATCTGCAGGTCTGAAAAACACTGTAAATCCGGGGATCCGTGGTAGGGAGAATTACTTGCATATTTGAACCAGTAGAAACAAAGTCTACCTACTGAGAAATGTAAATGCATGGCTTAACCTGTATTAGGACTGAATGTCAGGACCTCAGTCATGCAGGTGTTGGGTATCAGAGAAGTTGGGATGACATTTGCAGGGGTTCAATCTTGTTGAATACCCAGGAATCAAATTCATGACCTTTCCAACAGCCTTTCGGAGTCGAAAGCTAACCTACTCTTCTGGGTAGTATCATATGAAGTGCAGCATTGAAAGGGGTTTCGATTCCAGGGATCCCTTTCTTTTCCTATTTATGTATGTCAAGCCCCACTCGCCCTGGTCGATCTTTCTGTCACAGAGGGCCACGACAAAATTATCTTAAGCATTCGCAAATGACTATAGGTAAGACAAAATGATCGCAAACTAGAGATATTGATCGTATAGCATTCACACTGAGAGGGAGGGTTCCTTGCGATCATTTGCGATAATTTTTGTAAGCAATCTAGTCTTGAATCGCACCACATCTCTGCGAAAATATTAAGCAGGTTGAATAATTTCGCAACGGATCAGGTCGCAGAGGGATACGAAAATGCAACGTTTCCAACGTTCGCAGATTGCAGAGAGCTGCGACAAACCACATTTACCACGGCGAATGGGGCTTTATAAGTCAGGTTTCCACAGAAGGACAAAATTGAAAAAAAACTAGCATCAACTGTTTTTAACCATGGCGACTATTTGCCAAAAACAAGCATTAGTCGGCAAGAATCGAAAGGGCTAACACTGAATGATATGGGTGCCAAAAAGTATGGTTTATTGTTCTGTGGAAGCCCGCCTGTAGGGTGTTTTCCATAATTATGACGACACATTTTTATTTTCTGTGGCCGACAAAGATGAGTATGTCATTCAACAACAAGAATATTAGTAAAAGGGTGTGGGAAGTTTGGCTGTCAACAAAAGATAATATGGGATTTTAATCCCTGTCAGACAACAGGAAAGAAAAGGAATTTGCATATGAACTTGGAAGGCGAAATGTGTCCAAATATAGGGGGCATCAGCAACAATAAAGCCTTAGATTGATTACAAATGTCGGCATGGTACTGTCCCTCTCCACCCCCACCCTTAGGTTGGACCTGATTCTATGCTGTCAGCTGGCAAACAGCATTTCAGCCTGTTTTTGTACAATATAATCAAACATGTCAGAAGGTGTTTGTTGGCAGCTGAGACTTCCACTTGTCTGTAGGTAAATATGTTGAGTACCAAATTCATGTAACCTATTTCCTTTTGTTGTTGTCATTTGAAGTTGAAAGCTACTTTTGACCCCCAATAACAAGACAAATGTTATTGGTAATGTATATGGGCTGCTGACTTCCAATCGGCATTGGTGTTTGTTGAAGTTGAAAATCCACATTTAAGTGAACGTTTGTTTTTCGTCCATAGTACCCAACATGACAACAATAATTTTAGTAATATATACTATCTAGACCACCACTGCTGTACAAGCGGTTTAGGAGGTTTAGTAGGTCAGTAAATGGTAATACTGAAATATGTTGGGAAGGTTTATGAATCATAGATGCTAATGATTCTGCGACATTGAAACAGGTACTGTTTGCATGTGCATGAAGTTGACTCAGAGTAGCTCAGATCACGTCACTTGCCATAAATAGACATAGCCTCTTCCTCTACATTACACACAATACGGTTGTTTCTTGTATAGTAACACAATGTAAAATTGTACTAATCCTTTATAAATGTATTGTTATTTCAACTGTACTTTAGTACATGACTCGTCAAATATATGCCCCTTGTGGGTGATCTTTGTTATATTTCCCCTTTCTTATTGAGATAGCGGAAAGACAGTTTTTTTTATTTTATGTCAATCAGGTATTTGATCTCTGGTTTGATTGTTACTCTGTGAGCGGGCAGTATAATACATATATTCCCCCTCTGGCAGTAGGGTTCTGTACAAGTGAAGTAGGGTAAGCGAACCGCGAAGTTCAGCTGGATGAAAAATATCACATTTCAGTTATGCAACCTGCCCAACGTCCACCCATACCACGTCGATATTCAAGTTTACTGGAGGAAAGCCTGCCAATGCTATCATGCCAAGGGCTTTATCTGTCGTGTATCTTGGGCCCAGCGGTCATATCAGTCAGGTGGTGGGAACATGGAGGGGCTTAACTAACCAGGATTTATCTGTGCTAAACCCTCCCCTTTGGTTTTGAATTACTAAGAGAGTAGCTATGAATAATTTTAGAGTTTATATAAATATTATTCACATTCCGGCTTATTCAAATGATGTTTTCATCAAAACAGAAAGTTTATCATTTTGTTCACCCCTTCATTGATCCATTATAATTTAGTCTAGACATAAAGAAAAAGAAAGAAAAAGAAAGAAAGACAGATTATGTATAAATATTTGTGGTTTATAGTATATTCACCCTGCTTTTATATTCATTCCAATCTACTATAGATGTTGTGCAGATGACTACATGTTTCCTAAAATGGGTTGTCTGCTATATTGGTGATCAATCTATTTTCTTTGTTATTCATGATTCTGAAATATTTAGAACAAATATTTACGCCCCATTTATCTCACACCGATTCAATGAGTGACTATCATTTAGAATTATGAATTTCGATTCCACGTGGTCATCACGTTTTTACACCGAAATATGATCACATGATCACGTCTATTGGATACTGCATATGATTCAAGCTTAGATGTAGTGTTTATATAGATACTTTGTGCATTATTAGCCATGAAAATCTTTAGGTTTATTAAATTCAAATATTAAATAAGCATCAATGACTGACCCACCGGTGGCACTGCAAACAGGTCACACTAAATATTAATTGAAACGATTCAAATACTAGCCTACACGTAATGCACGGAACGGGTTTTATGTCTTATTATGTTTTATTCCTATCAGAGTTACAGTTTAATAGTACCACTAGTAGGCAATACACTTCAAATGCAAAGGTTTGGAAACAACTTCTCTACAAGTGTACATATAAGGCAAGGATGTATTTATTAACCTACATTCCGCTAAGTCCTGTTTGACAGGGGAAGGAAGTTTTTTTGCCCAGTATTACGGTACATGGAATACATCTATGTATATATATATATATATATATATATATATATATATATATATATATGTGGGTTAATGGATCTTAAGGGAGATAGTGGGTTTCCAAGAGGTCTTCCAGTGACAGCATAACTTTTGGAATGTAGCTTTTAAAAATAGAAACCTTGCAAATAAAGTTTTAAATATTTCCAACTCTATTGCTTTATTCTAAGAAATTTGCCATGTCATTGTTTTGTGATGATGAGAGCATGTCACTTCAGTTTTACTGTACACAAAGACAACATCGGAGGAAAGTGAAAGTTGTCCATTAAGACTGTGTAAACAAATAGTCCCCCTGTCCCCCTCCACCTCCCCACAGCTGAGGCAGGTCCACGTTGACAGGACGTTCTCATCTCTACTTACCCCACTTAGTGGGAGTGACTGGGAGTGACATATGCCGAGTGCGTAAAGTGCGTCCTGTCTGTCCTTTAGTATAAGGACCTTGGTGGTAGGAACTTAGGAGCGAGACCTTAATGCCCTTTTACACTACATGACATAAGCTGCGATATAAAGATGTTGCAGAGAAATCACACACAAAAGACACAAGATCCTTTGTTTTGCATGTGTAAAATATTCCAAATTTCCAATTTCCAACAATAATATCACTACTGCGTGAGGATTGTCGGTAATATCCTCAATTGTGCTGATATCGGGGCTCAAATTGGCGTAGTGTAATAGGGCCCTAAGTAGTTCAAGGACCTCAAGCCCAATTCGCCCTGGCCGATGATTGTGTCACTTGCAGGTCCGACAAAGTTATCGCATAGAGAAGACGATCATTTCAGCTCCGATAAAATTCAAGAAATTGTATCCGCCCTGGAAGGAGAGGCACCTTGCAATTGCAAACGATAATTTTTTCAAGTAATTATCCCCTGCAATCGGCTGGAATTCAAACGATTTGATCCAACATGTTGGATCTGATCGCTTGTAGTCCATACGATAACTTTGTCGTTAATACAACGTTTCTAACGTTAGCACGTCGTTTGCACCCTCGTCGGCCAGGGCGAATGGGGCTTCAGTAACAGTGGGCCTGTCACCGCACTGTGGCAGGAGTAACCTTACAGCTGTCGACCTACCTGGCAGGCACTTACGGGGGGGCACCCAGTGAGCGATTTGTGTCTTTTATGCAACCAGAACTGCCCGAAAACGAATAGAAAAAGTATTTTCATTGAGCAATTCCACTAGAAATCTACCCAAAGTGGTTAATCGCTTGGAAGATAGCTGGTCTGTGTCTCTCTATAGGCCTACTCTCAAGTCAGGTATCTTGACCGTTTCAACCAGTTCTGATGGCCAGAAATGGTGTTGTCACTGAGCGATTTAACCAGAGATACATGGGAAAATGGAAAATTACTTTGAAAATATCTGAAATGTTAGATATTGGTCGCTAGCGATATGTATTTCTGCCAGAATTTACTATAGATTGCATGGCTAAATTGGTGACCCCCCCACCCCATTAATTCAACCATAAATTCCAATCACATCGCTCAATGGGTTCCTGCCTTTCAGGAGGTGGCCGACAACACCATGATTTTTCGATTCTGAATAAATATTTGAAGCGGACTAAATTAATGTTTAATGAGTTTAACAGCACAAATTAAAGGTAATGAATATTTGACCCAAAGATATAGTTTGAGGTATGTGAGACACAAATCTTTGTGTCATCTCGAGGATTCAGTTGATATAATCCATGGTTATATACTATACAATATATTATATATAACACCTTATATATATATACTCTATATCTATACTTACTATAACTCATATACAGTCGACCCTCACTACTTGGAATGTTGCTGGTTGCCTTAAAAATGTCTCAAGTAATGAAGTGTCTCAAGTTATGAATTTTGGCCCCCTGGTTCATATCTAAGAAGTAATGCAAAATCTCCTATATGTTACCCCAAAATGGACACAATTAGGCAGATTTGCTGTTCTAACAATGTTTGAGAGTATGTGTTAGAGTATAAGTGCAGCATAGGTAGGGAAATCAGTGTAATAACAAAGAGGATATGTTAATTCTTACCAAAACACCCAGCCTTGGGTGTTTTCTGAGGGCTTTCAGGTTGCATCTATTCCAAGTTTTTAGCCCAATTTCTATGTTACTTCATACTTTGGTTCCCTCAGAAGTGTCTCAATTCTTGGGTTGTGAATCATTTGAAGTACTGAGTACCAATATAGAAGGAAATAATTGGTAGTCAGTGTCAGTGTCTCAACTAGTGGGGGGTCTGAAGTTTTGGGGCCTCCAAGTAGTGAGGGTCGACTGTATCTAATATTTATGGGTATAAGTCCACGAATGTCAGCCCCACGGAGCGCCCCACGTGACTACACGTGTTCAGCCTCCACGACCATGTAGATTGTCTATTTGTCCAATATAACCTAACAACACTTTGATAACAAGGAGCTGAAAACAGGCATCTTGGAGTCCAATATTTCTCTGAATTGGCTCTGCTATTCCACTGGTCGAATGACCAAACAAATATAGCGGTGCTGTGGAGTGAACTGCATTCTTTGGTACTACATATTGGGAGTTTGATATGCCCAGTATGTTACACAGCTATTCACAGCATGGTTGACATATATACATATATAACACGTCATATATCATCTATATATTACTCTGGTTAGAACCGTACAGTTCTATTATATATTTTAGGGGATACCTTGGAACTATTCGCCCCTAACCAGTCATGAATATTTATTAGGTATTCATCATATCATGTAGGTCAAAGAACACCAGGGGGCTTTCACATACGTTAATAAGTATTTCAAAACCAATAAGGGGAACAGGGCTTTTGTTGAAATATTATGTCGAAGTCTACAAATAAACGTCATATTGGACAAGTAGCTAGAGAGAGTATGATATAATAAGAATCACCACGGGGGCATCCGGGGGTAGCTGTATGACCCATAGGGGATTGTTACATACCACGGGCGAAACCAGAGGTTCGTACGATCCCCATGGGTTGTACAGCCATACAAGGACGACCCCAGAGGTGCTCCTTTATTTTACCAAATATGTTTAAAATACTGACAATGATGAGCGGTACGTATACGGTCTATCTATACGCACCAACCCCTGTGCGGGTGATAAAAGAATAATTTTATCAGTTGTTTTTTTCTGACTACAACTAAAATGAATCACGTCTATAAATTATTTCATCCCTGCTTACAGATAGATCTCTGTGATGATGTAGAATCGCGAATTATTGTGCAGGTCTTATGCGGTCTTATGCAACGACAACAACGATGTCATTACTTATGCAGAACCCCAACAGTGGCCCAATATTGAATAATTAACCCAAATGACATTAGCATGAACCGATGCCCATATTGCAGCCTAGGGGTATAAATGGTGTTAATGGTATTTACAGTTGCAGAATTAAACACTTTGATTCAGGAAAATAGTCGGAATGGTATGTTTGAAGGGCATTCATATCCAAATGTTACAATTGTTATCACCTCTTTTTCACTAGAAGTATGTAATTTTGCACAAGTGAATTGCACAATATTAACAAAGTCCACGAAATGTGTAGTTAGCAATGCATCAGGGGTAGTTTTATCAAGTCCCCCCCCCCAACCTATCCCCTAGGCCACCAAACGTCTGTATTTGTATCTAGCAAATATCAGACTTTGTGTTTATCCATGATTACTTGAATAGAGTGTGATCCTTAAATAGGGTGCAGAAGTACTTTTCAGGGCCTACTGGGTACCAGGCATGGCTTATCCGTGTAGTACGCCGGGAACAAGTGGTACAAAAGTACCCGGCGTGCTACATTGATAACCTAGGGCTGATATTCTGTGGCCTATGGCAGTAAGTAATTAAAGGGGCAAAACGAAACGTTCTGGTATGGATAGATATAGAAGTTTATTCTCCTTTTTAACAGCATTGTGTCATGTTATGTTTACTTACAAGCCTATCTATAAATCATATAGGTAGCGTTATATTTTCCTCAGATATTTTGGATAAGCCTTAAATTTCAAGAAGATAGACCCACAACTGAGATTATGACTGTGCCACCCTTTACTCCTGCCCCATCCAGTCTAGTGGTTATAAGGCTTTAGGACTGCACCCATTGTAAATACGCCCTAACATCCCACAGTTTACAGCCCCATGCCGTTATGAAACCGCTTTTCTGAATTAAGCTGGATGAATCAAACTGATGACACAAGTCAATGAGGTTATCCTTAATCCGACTTTAAACATTAGGGGAGGGGATGCACCGCTGTGGGGAGGAAAAACTCGTTTACCGGCCTGTCTGTAGGCTGGGACTTCTTACTGCGGGCTGAAGACAGGGGACCGCTAAGTGTTTTCAGTCTGATGTTATTGATAGTAGAAAGTCACAGAAACAATTAGGTCAAAGTTTACCTGAATAGACAATACTGTGAGTCTGTTTCTAACATGCATTTTTACTCATGTACTTATCATTCGCAATACCGGAAGAACTCATTGTGAAATAATTAATAAGTATCCTATACGTACACAAAATAAAAGAAGACAAAATGTATGATGGATTGTACCTGTTCATGGGCTCATGGTTTGAGTGTTTTATGAAGTTATCAATAGGCTTTGATCAATAATTTGTATCTGATCAATCATCAATTTAATTAGCTGGAATCTCCAATGAACTGCCGTTAGGCAAATAATTATGATATTGAAATGTCTCCGTTAAGTTCTAGTTTACAAGTAAAGGGGAATATCTATCGAAGAAGTGCAGGGGGCTTCAGGATAGCATACCACAAATAGACTGAATATGAGGACATCTCACCACGAGTCCAGTAATGCTAAAGTCCTAAATAACATCATCAAAAGGATGAAATGATATATCAAATCAATTCTTATCTTGAAATTCTCTTTCTTAAAAACACTGGAGTCCTTTTTGATCTCGGTTTAAATCAAAATTGATTCTATATTATGAAAATATCTATACGGTTTATAAGAAGTGTTGATGGTCTTTCCGGGATGAATATAATATGTAAGTTAACAAGCTGCACCAGTATAACCTTTGACAGTGTTCACACCAGAAACTTTCCTTTCCGTTTGGACCTGCAGGAGTCATAAATGATACACAGCAGGTATGCGACCAACCAAAAACACCATTATGTCTAAAGCAAAGCTTCTTTACTATCTGTTGACTATTTTAAAGCCCTCTAGTTCCTTGCCGCCATAGATCATACATTCCATATCGATTGTCTGGTTCAACATTCTATATAGCACCTAAAGTTTGTGAAATGGAAATAGGTATATGATGCCTCTCAAATATTTGTTTGTCCGTGTACTAGGCCCTGTGGATATGGCTCTCGGTGGTTTCTTCTTTTGGTAAAGCCCAACAACACCCACCATGGTATCGAACTTCTCGATTTATATTGGTGCTGTCTTGGTTTGAATAGCGTGGTAATCTTAGCGTGATAATCTGCAAAGGTCAATAGCGTTCAAAATCATGATACATGATATGCCAAACATGCCTGCTTTTGTGGTGTTACTTTATTTCGTTGATCCAAATAAGTTATGTCGGATTCACAGTCTCACTTCTCTATATACGTATTTCACACATACCTAAGCATGTGTGTGTGTCTGTGTGTCTGTGTGTCTGTGTCTGTGTGTGTGTGTGTGGCTGTGTGTGTGTCCCGGTGTGTGTGTGTGTGTGTCTGTGTGTGTCTGTGTCTGTAGTTCATAACAAGTAAATGCCCTGGCGACAGGTCGTAGTTGTTAAGTATAGTAGAGTTGTAAGTAGTATCTACAAAGTGGTGTTTGCAGCAGGCTCTGACGTATTATGTATAACTCAGGGGGCGTTCTCCTTCCGCCGGATTATCAGATGATCTCCTGTTAAATAGATAAACTTCACTCACCGTTGATTAGGTCCCCCGGAGTGTAGGGACAGTAGGGGTCAGTCTGGGCGGTGGGCGGGGGTAGGGGGGAGACGCTCGGACGTCACCACAGGGCTCCTCCAGGGGGGGCAGCGTCCTCAGCGCGTTCCTAGCGCGTCCCTTTAGTAGAAGCACACCAAGTAGTAGAACCACAAGTCACCGCTCCGTGCAGCCTGCGTAAAACCCACACAGTGTTTGGGGGAGTGTCGGCGGGGCGGGGGGCGGGTCGGTGGTGGGGAAAAGTTGGCTCCCAAAGTGGTGCGGCGGATTCGGCGGTCTCCGGGTTAGGTCGGGCCCAGTGGATCAGAGCGCGGGGAAAGTGGGGCGCGGAGGGGGTGCGGGCGGCGGGCGGCACGGCAGGGGGAGACTCTTCCCCCGGGCGGGTATGTTTAACTCCCCCCGGCGTGGGCGGCTCGCTGGGCCCTTTTTACCCCTCCCTCCTCAGCCAATCAGAGGGGGCGGAGGTCGTGACGTCACGCCCAACTTGGCCATGTGATAATTGGCGTGCGGGGGTAGTTATTAATCGGACGTTTGTGGGAGTGACTCCTAGGTCTTCCCCTCTCTAACGGGATCACATTATATCTGACCTTCCTCTCCCTTCAGTAAATATAAGGTGTTTTACACCTGTGCGATCAACTCTTTGTGACATATCCATCACATCGCAGGTTAAGACTTGAATTTATCGCATGTTGCGTTCTATACTCGTTCCACCCCACCATCACAAGTCGCAGCCATATCGCAGGCATTCATGCATTTACACACATAAGATGAAAACAAGGATATATTATAGTGCATATAGCCATCTCCTTCCCAGCTGTGCCATCTCAATGCTATCGCAGATTACTCTGATCTATCATTTTCAACCAACACCTGCGACATTATTAAACATGTCAAATAAATATCGCACCTTACGATATCACCTACGATAATGTGGCTGCGATAATAACGGATTATCGCACCCTCTCCAAGTCGCATCACCCTGCGACAACTCATTTACACAGGTGTGACATCACCAGTATCGCAGTGGTCTGCGACTTGCTTGAGATATGGTCATATCGCAGGCATATCGCAGCCCAAGTCGCACAAGTGTAAAACCACCTAATCTTATAACCTATCTTGCCTGCTAAGCTACTGGTCCCGGCCACTGGTACTATAAGAAGGTCCTTCATAGGGCCCTTATTCATGAGTTGCCTTCTACAGAAGGTGTGATGCAGTCAGTATTGGTGTGACCGCACATGGCTTCATAATCTTAGACAAGTGGCTTCATAACTATCACACATGGCTTCAAAACCCAAAACACAAGGCTTCTCAACCTATCTCAGAGGCTTTGTGACCTAAAGGCCATATTACACTACGCATCGGGGATATGGTCGCGTCTGGTGATTTTTGTCCAATGTAACCAGTACGCACTAGGGCCCTATTAGCATATTACATTAGGCTTTGGGTCGCGTTAGCTATACCAACGCCACCCTACACAAATTATATTGAACTACACATTTTGGGCTCACGTTGGCTCGCATCAGGTCGCATTGGCTTGTGTCGCATCCTGTTGGCTCACGTTGGCTCATGTCTTTTAACAAACATGTGTGTAAAATAACGCCAATCAGACGTGTTGGCCAACGCAACCCAATGCGAACGTGCCTCGACGCGTAGTGTAATTTGGCCTTTAAACACATGCCTTTATAACGTAACACACATGGCTTCATAGCCTAACTCAAAAGGTTTTGTTATGTAACACACATGGCTTCATAGCCTAACTCAAAAAGCTTTGTAATGTAACACATATGGCTTCATAGCGTAGCACATATGTCTTCATAGCCTAGCACACATGGCTTCATAGCCTAACTCAAAAGGCTTTGCAACACACATGGCTTCGTCACCTGGCAAACAAGGCTTCATAACCTAACCTCTGTTTTAAAAAGAATGCGTGACTAACTACACCAGCGCTTCCTGATGTGAAAATCTTAGGAGGTTTACATTTACTTATGTATAAGTTATCAACTTTAGCATACAAATCTTGACCATACAAATTTTGACTTAAAATGGGATAATGAGAGATTTAATTGGAATTATTTACAAAGAAATATACAAGAATTGCAGAAATGATCTGTTTGCAATGGTTGTAGCTCTTAGATAAGGATAGTGACTCCTACTGTTTTTTGCTCAAATAATTTGGTACATGTGCATAGATGATAAGGTGTTATACTTGTTATATGTTATAGAATTTGTCTAAATATGTGCTATCATCAATGTATTATCCAAACCATCCATATCATTACCATATAAAATTATAAAGGATAATATTGATACCTCTGATACTATTACTGACAATGAAAAAAATTGTAACGTCTGGAAGAACAGACTTTTGTTTGAAGGCGTCAATAAAAATATTATCAAAAAAAAATGTTTGATTAATATATGGTTGTTAAATTTTATGGGGGTCAAGAACTATTGTTTTCCCAGAGAAACCTTTAGTAAAATCCAAATTGTGTAGACTCACATATCTTGAAAATGAATATGGTCACATAATTATGTTTATCTTTCATGGTTTTCTATTCCCATAGTATGTCATTATATTATTACAATCATTACAGTTATAACCACCCATCTGTCAAAACCGTTTTACTGAATGATCTATTATGTTGACAGTTTCTAAATATAAGAAAATAGATATTTCATTCATCTAGATAATAAGATTATGTTACCCGTGCAGTAATGAAATATTCGTGACATTTGCAGTTTTGCAAATAATAACAGATTATTAACATTTTCAAATACATTGTTACAAATGTCACCTTGCAGACATCTATTCTTTTTAGATTAGACAGCGACCGTCCAGGGTTCTTGTTGCGTTTCAGTGAAGATTATGAATCAGGCCTTCCTGGATATTGACTCTAGAAGTACGACGTAACTTCGGACAGAAAGAAGACGTCTAAGACTCAGGAATCATATGAGGTATTCATATGTCGTATATCATTATTAAAGTTGGATTTAAAAAAAAGTACGTGTGTCGAATTAGTGGCGTGTTGTATGATGAAATGGTGAAACAATTCAACGTCTCGGAACAGGGACGTCTCTGTTGTGACAGGGTTGTGCTTTTGAATTGTGGCTGTTCTACTGGGCTGATTTAAATTCTGTAAAATGTTGTGAGATAAAGATGTTTTTATCTAAAAGTCCTGTGCCCCGTCGCATAACAAAAATAAGGAACAATTTTTGGCACATGGTCAAACTCTCGCTGTTGTGCCAAAATTCAGTATCGATTTTCACCCATTTCTAATCATATTTCTGGGCTGAAGATTTCAGGAATTTAAGATCTAAATGTCTTTTTTCCATAACCCTTTACAGAATCAAAATCAGCCCAGTAGAACAGCCACAATTCAACAGCGGGACCAATTGCTACGGGGAGGTCCTTGTTTAAGGACATCCTTGTTGCGACGGTTTGGTTATGCGACGCGCCACTGATATTATCAGGACAGAGAGATTGTCATTAGTGGGTGATTTTTAAATTTTTGCACACCAGTGTGTGATTTGACAAAACCATCATTCACTCTTATACTGCCATTATGCAATGGGCCACAGGGTGTGTAGGACTGATTTAGTAGATCAGCATTGTTTGTAGTGAGGTAACCTTTCCCCGGACCCTTGCTAAACACACTTGTAGATTAGTATAGAGATTCTTCTTTTATTCTGTAATGAATTCAGTGTGTACATGTATTTTACACAGTAAAGGATGTGTAGATCCATTAAAGAGTGTCTTGCATGCTATGGGCTGTGCTACCAGTGGCCCTGGGTAGAGGAGTGGGCAGATTTAAATCACCCCAGTCAACACAGCAACTATGTATAGCTAGGATCAATGCAAAAGAGTTTTACATGTTTACAACCAGTATTTAAATACTGCCCTCAGGTCCTCACTGGACATCTTTATGGCTCCTATTTTGGACCTACCGAAAGCAAAGCTCTTGTTGCGGAGGAGTCAAGGCTATATTCTACTATGTGGTGGGGTCCACTTGGGGTGGGCATTTTGCCACCGCGAGTAGTAAGCGGTGCAGAAACAAACATATTGGTATCCCCCATCACATGCATTCAATAGAAAACCTATATAGATGTACATAGAATGATTTGAGGTGGTCCTTGCCCTGGGCCACTGCAAGAACCACAGAAAGAGAATCCCTATATTTACTTGCTGTGGGGACAAACACTGCAAGTTAATTGCCCATCATGAGAAAACGCTGTTTAGTGGAATACGGCCTTCAGTTTGATTATAAGTTAATTATGACTATGTACTTCAAATATGTACTCTGAACATAAGGTAGTACCATGAATGTGTACACTAAGGCTTAGAAAAATCAATTGACGTGCTCAGATAAAACAACCTACCCTAATAATTTTATCCTATCTAACTTTTGTTTTGTGACGCTCTGGAGTAATTTTGATGTAATTGAAAATAATCGAGTCTACCTGAAAGTGTATATCATATTGAAATGTATGTGTTTAATATGAATCGGCACTAAAGTCTGCCAATTCTACTCTTAAATTCGGCCAATTTTATCGCCGATTAGTCAGCCGACTTGTGGGTATGGGGCTTTAGTGTGGCTGTAATATTGTTGATACCACTACCAGAGACAGAGTCCCCCCCGAATACATGAAACCATCTGCAGCTAGGGTAAGCCGCATCCCCACTTTGACAACTGAAATTGTATTCACCAGGCAATTAGTAATACCCTTTCCATCAACGGCAACCACAACTACTGACAGCCACTAAGCACCGCTGGTTAACACTAATCGCCGGGCTACTAAAACCTTAGTCGCCGGAGTGGGGTCACAGATGTACGCTCTGCATCCAGCTGATATGATTTTGGGGTCATAGCACCCACCTTGCGTGGGAGGGTAAGGTGAGGTATGGAGGAGTGGGAGGGTATAGTGAGATATGTGGGAGGGCGCCTGAGGGCATCCAGCATGAGGTCCTCTCATCTCCTGCCAGGTGCCCCGCTGTCCTCTAATGGTAAACCAACTACATTAACATTTATATATATATATATATATATATATATATATATATATACTATATATATCCGTTTGTGAGTTCTAATAGTTCCTAGCCCACTTGTGTAATATATCCATTCATGAGTTCTACTTGTTCCTAGACAATTTGTGTATTATATCTGTTAATGAGTTCTACTCATTCCTAAACTGTTTGTGTAATATATCTGTTTGGGTGTGCATTTTGTATCCCACCTACATTAACATCTGTGGCAAATGTATGTTTGTGCTCCAGACTAGAGGATTTATATTCCGTTTAAGTTTCAAGATTTCAAGAAACTGCCTAAGGTTGAAAGAACGATCTGGAGGCTAGAATTCGGAATATCTTTCAAAAGAAAAACTATCAAGACACTACCCAGACCGTTACTTGCTAAATTTTCCCATAATAGTATCATTATTTTATGTAAGTTTAAGGGTCCCTGGAATAGAGTGTTGTAATAACATTTGATTTTGGTGAAGGCGAGACCTTGCCAATGTTATAAGGATTACACCTTTTAGTAAAAGCAATGTTATCAGAACGTTACATGAGGTCACAGCAGAAACTCACAATGGTAGGTTCAAAAGACGTTATCGGGTGCCGTTGAAGTAACATAACAATTACCAAAAAGAACCTAACAGAAAAATACTGCAACGTTATAACAACGTTGCATGCTTGCCCAGGTAAGTTAAATCAGTTGGTGGAAACCCATCTTAACCTAGACTAGACGTTTGATGTGGAGCAGATGATCATGGCAATAAACCACAAATCAGGGGGTGGTTTTGAAGTGGGGCCAGCTCACCGGGCAGGGAAGGGCTATCATGTCACTGGTTAGAGAGGCCTGGGGGTACATGGGGAAACTAATACACTTATGACCTTGTGCCCAATCAGTCACTGAGGTCTGCAAGGGGTTTTACACTACACGGCTTGATCTGTGACTTGACAATGTCGTAGAGAATTAGCACATGTTTGAGGTAAAAAATATTTGTTACACATATGTGAGATACTCCAAATAACCTATTTTTAACAATTATATCAATCCTCCAAGTGAATTGTCTGTAACATCACCAAATCTCTCCTAAATCGTAGCCCAAATCCCCCAATGTAATACTGCCTTGAGCCGTGTGAACTTGGTGACCCTGTGATATGTCATTAATTAGTACTGGTCAAGATGCCAACATCGGTTTGCGTCTATTCTACGAGTACATGTAGATTAAAACGTGCATATTAGAGGCATACACTCAATGTAATCCGAGAGTGAATGCATCAGCGTTGGTC
The DNA here is from genome assembly GCA_936440205.1 of Lepidonotus clava. Classification (NCBI taxonomy): domain Eukaryota; kingdom Metazoa; phylum Annelida; class Polychaeta; order Phyllodocida; family Polynoidae; genus Lepidonotus; species Lepidonotus clava. The sequence continues at coordinate 50,399,325 of OW387141.1, read as the reverse complement.
ATATATATCGTACGTCATAATGGGAAGGTAGAAGGTTGCAGTTCTCTTCTTTGTATTAATATAAATTCTTAATTCTAAAGTTGGTATTTATTAAATATCTCCTTAGATGTTTCAGGAAGCTGGGATAACAGGTTGACAAAATAACGATAAAAGCAAACTGCGAATCTTGGTTATAATGGGATTTATGAGTACAGTCATATATGAGAATAAAAGATATCATTGCCCTACATAATCATAGCAGTACTGATGCGAGCATCAGCGGTGACTATCATTAAGTTTTATCATCTGCACCGCTCACTGTGGCCTCTTGTTTTCAAGTATTTTCACATATTTTGAATAATGCTTGGGTGATAAACGTAAGAAGAACCTTAGGGGCCATCCTCGGGTGGCTGTACGATCCATGGGGTTCCTACAAACCTCGAGCTTTGCCCTCGGTATGTGACGATCCCCTATGGGTCGTACAGCCACCCTCTGACACCCCTCGCGGTTCTGCTTATTATAGTATGCACTGCTTTGGAACACCCAGGATAATGCTTGTAACACCAAGGATATTAAGTACACATGCCTTTTTAGATCTCCGTCGGTGCATTTAGACTGAAATAAAACTAAAACAGGAGGTACTACTGCCACCCCCCTTCTTTCTTTCTTTCTTTCTTTTTTCTTTTTTTTTTTTTGGGAGGAGGGGGGGGAGGAAGAGGACGATCCTAGAGTACACTACAAGTGTACAAAGACTGCATTTAACGTGTTAAGTCCTTTGTCGTCATACTGACCCCTCCATCTCCCCCCCCCCCCCCCCACACACACACAATATCTGAAATCTTACATCTACCCCTGTATAATAACCTCATTCTCCATGTAAAGGAACTTTAAGTGGTTTCTATCGAACACGTCACAAACCCTGCCTACCCCTGTCAGTCAGTGACTGGTCCTTCTAAGGACCCACAGCCGACTGTCAGGGCCTTCCAGTCACGGCTACATGACCTTTCACGGGCTTATGACCTTTCCAATTTAAACAGCCCGATGTCCCTCTGTGGTTTGCCGGAGTGACCCACCCCTTATCTCTGCCGGCCCCTGCCATCCCCCCTGACTAGACCCACCAGGGCCCTTCTGACTGCTGGTCCACCTCCCTTAGATTAAGGTAGATCAGGATCCCTCAGGGCCTCCCCTGACATCCAATCTGTCTTCTAAAGTTTACAGAGTCATGTTTCCCCATATTGCATTAAGCTGGGTTGATTTTAGAATATTATGTGTGATTACAATTCCGTTTTTCGTTCATTTTCCTTATTTGTACAGTCTAGCAATGATCATACTGTTTAGGATACCATGAACATTCTAAGTTATGTTCCTCAGTTGTCTATCATTCGCATACTTCTTAAAAGAATACACGTTTAAACAAAAACGGTATTATATAATATACATATTTCTTTCTATATATTGTATGGCAATGGATTGAGCCATTAAGACCTGAAAAAGGAAGCGCTAGAACGATAAATCCAAAAAAGGTGGAAGGATGGCTAAGTGGTCAAAGGTTGACGGAACTTGAAATGGTTTTGGGGAGGGGCTGTCTAAAACCTGGTGCTGCCAGCTTGTTTCCTTACTTCCCAGCAGTGTGCTATATCCTGCTATCTCAAATGCCTGTCATTTCATGCTAAGTAAAAGAACCCTTGCCTATGTGAATACCAAGAGGCATGGTGGCTATCATCTGATAGATTATATCACCATCTCCACCATTGACATGAGTATGACAGGTATACAGGGCAGAAAAAAGCAAAGAACCAACCAGTAAAGCCGGGTTTCCACCGAACAACATTCTCCTCAAGACAGCCTATGACAAGGAAAGATTTTGAAATCGTTGGTGGTCGTTTACAAAATCGTTCAGTGGAAACACTAAATTGGTGGTAAGACATTTGTGAATGACTGCAAACAAAAGCAAATAACTGGAAAAAGGAAAAGATTTATGAACGTAAAAATATTTAACCTGTTACATTTTTCTGGATGACTATTTCCTGCCAAACAAAGTAAAGGCAATTATATCTATTATTATTCCAGTGTTGGGTCCACGTAAAAATAGTCATCCAGGACCTCTCCTTGTCGTCCATGCAGAAAACTAAATTTCAGTTATTTAGTGGAAACAACCAGTCATTCATTTATAACAGATTTTACCAAACGTCCAGGTGCTGACGATTACAATTATTTGTAGTCGTTTGCAGTTGTCTAAAGGCCCATTCGCCGTGGCCGATTTTTCTGTCGCTTGCAGCTACGATAAAATTATCGTATGGAGAAGACAATCAGGTCAGTGCCGATAAAATTATCGCATGCAAGCGAAATTGAACAATAAGCATTCACACTGACAAAACAGGCACCTAACGATTGCAAACGATAATCTTTTCAAGCACTTGTCCCCTGCAATCGGCTGGAATTCAAACGATTCAATGGAGCATGTTTGATATGATTGGTTGCAGATGTGTCGTTTGTATTATCGTTTGCACCAGAATTACAAACGATAATTGTTGTAGGAGATCGTGTGCACCGCGTTCGCCGCGGCGAATGGGCCTTAATATTCTCAACAGTTATCGTTTAGTGGAAGCCCACCTTCAATGAACACCGAGTCACGACTTTAATATATCAGTAACATTGAGGCAAGAAATCCAATCTTTCATTCCAAACTGCACTCTTAGCATCCGCAATTCCCTAGTTGCCCAAAACCATAGGCATCCAAATACTAATGGAATGGAGTGGGACAAAAACTAGAGTGAGAGACATCGTATAGTTTAAGTATCATTTCAATGAAATATTTAATGCGGATTTGAGAAGAGGAGGGCACGCGTATAAATGTGTCTCATTCCTTCTCATTTGCATGATGAATGTAAATGTCAGATGTAACTTAATAAGGAACTTCAAAGGAACCCTCTTTCAGCAGGATCTATTTGCCTGTATTCAAAAGGGAGGTTTGAGTGCAGTGAGATATTCCCTAAGGTTGTGCGTAAGATGCCTAAACCATTTCATTTCTCTCTGCCCTGTCCCTCTTTGCAAAATGAGACACCTTAGGCCAGGTTTACACGACCATGTTATTGTGGGGAAAGTACGGACAAAAGATATGGAGGTCGATCGTCGAACTTCTTGTTTTTGGGGATTTGTTCCTTTTACACATGTGCCTGACAAGAATGGTGACACGACAAAACGGGGAATTGCTGTGAAGAGACATGCCTTGTATGCATGAGGGTGGACTATTTGTGGTGTGTAGGGGATGGGCAGGTGTAGGAGCTTGTCGTGGCTCGTGTTGTCTCTAGGAGAGGACAAATGATAGGGTTTGTTGGCAGATGTATGTGTGTGTGGGTTGTGTACACGTAAGTTGATGTCACAGAGGAGAGGGAGGCTGGGCCTTTGTGGCCTCTTATCACTGAACTCGGGTTGGGGAGGTGTCTACTGCTCATGTTCTATGTTTACTAATACCTGACCTGCCATGACCTAACGTCAAGTCGGCGCCCCTAAAGATAAAGTTGTAGCATCTTGGCCATCCGCCTGATGTCTCATGTCCGATGCTCTCCATATTAACCCTTGTACCTGTGTCAGTGCATCCTTCTATCGTTGTGCCTCGTGTCATGCCCCGATGTCATCCTACTTTGTGTTTCGTGTTGGGATTCCCCAATAATTTCTAAGTCCAACTGCCCATTTTTACCATAACTTCGGGTTAATTCCCAGCTTCGTGTCTCGTGTTTCATGCTTAAGAAATCAGAACAGGGCCTTAAATTGGCTCAAGCCCAAGAAGCAGAAGATGTTAAGACAGTGAGTTCCAGATTGGGACTGTTTAATCTTGGTCTATCCCATGCTTTTATAGGTACATTCTCTTTTATCATTGGCTAATCAAGTCACATGGTCATAATTGCTTTCTCATGATGTCACTTCTGGTATTCACATAATTTCGTGTATTAACGTAATCAGTTTGGATCTTGTGTCAAAATGGAGATATTTGCAAAGACAGACACATCATTAAACATTATAATTTTATTATGACATTAATCCAGTTATTCTATAATTTTGTCTATTGTTCATACATTCTTCTTTTGACTTCAAGCTTGTGTCAAACATGAAACACCTACAGATTCATCACATTATTAAATGGACCCTGACATAGCTCTGTTGCTTTGCCTAGATGATATTACTGGGATCAGTTAGGAAAACAGTTTAAATAGTATATATCTATGTACAAAAGTATTTCTTATATTCATAGGAATAACATTATGTTGTAGTAAAACAATTTAGAAATTTAGAAAATTAGTTTTGTAAATCTTCGGTCACCTCCAGAAGACATGGTAACCTTCAAACTTTACCAACTGATAACAGTTTATAATTATCTGTATCAGATAATATAGATAAGTGTAACTACAGAATAGTATTTGCAAAAAGCTCCTAAACAATGTGTAGCTTTGAGTTAATTTCAGTTATCCAAGACTGTAATATTAAGCTTCCAAGTGTTTGTGTATTCATTATGGTGGAATTAGAGCTTCGAGAGGAAGGGATCAGCCTGATAGCTTTTCCAACAAGTAACTCTATTCTTCATTCTGTACTTGTGATTGAAAAACATGAAGAATGCTGTTCAGTCTAGACAATATAATCATACTTTCCGAAGGAATCATATTCAAATAATCGATGTTTGCCTTGGACGGTGAAAACTATTTTTCCTTGGACTGTGAAGGTTAAATCTAGTCTAGACACATGAAATGACGGTGTATCTGATATATGTATATGATATATATATATATATATATGATGCTTTATTATTCTTGGCAAATACCTTATATGTTCTACTGAAAACAGTTAGACTGTTCATTAAATGATGTTAAACATATCAAAAGGTAAAAATACCAATTAAAGGTAAATAGATGTAATGAATCATCAATTAAAGGTTAAGAAAGGAAACGAATAATAAAATACCTAAATTAGTGCTTTTAATTACTAGTGACAATACACATTAATGTTATGAGTTCAAATGATCTAAGAAAAATGATATAGTTAACACATTTGACATGGCACTATAAAAAAAATAGCTGAGGTAACATCTTTGAAAAAATATAAAAAGAATAAAGAACTTTCCGCGGGCTGATGTAAAAACTGACAAATACTCTATTCTGTGCATTTACTTGCAGATAGTATGTAGTCTGTATCCAAGGGACCATCCTAAATGATGTCATGCTTTTTCAGGGTACTTTAGAACCCATCCATCCCCCCATCCCCATAACACTGAATTTTCTGTTTAAACATGAACAAAAAATGGCCCGTTTTCAGGCAGTGTCACACTGTTCAACCTACCCATCCACCCTCACATGTGTGACATCATTTATGGACGGCCCCCAATGTCCCAGACCAGTCCTTGACTTTCTCATAACTAACATTAACCACCATTTTGTTACTGACTTGCATAATTCTCTACTTCTAAATTCAAATTTGAAGCGTGTTATTAAGGAGACCCGGGATGACGAGGCGTCAAAAAAGAAGCGATCCTGCTGGTACCATTACAGGACTGTTTAACAGGACTGTTTATTCACCAGCCGACGGGCTGAGATCTGGTGATATGTATAGGTGCACTTCACACTACCACAATCATAGATGTGTTTCCCACATTTCTAATTTAAAGTAAGGTGATCTTAACAGTATCAACCCTTAACTGTACATAATATAATTATAGCTACCAACAGAGACGTGAAATCTCAAGTCGTAAAAAATAAAAACTTAAAGTCAAAACATTTCATTTGAAAAATTGGAACATAGTGTTTATACCAGTGTGACACATTCTCTATAATGGCAGACCTCCAGTTAATTAATGGACGCAGCAAGCATACAACTATCTCCAGAATACAGATGTGTTGATACATAGTGAAATCCACAGAAGATACCATCCCATGTCGTTCACAAAGATTATATCTGGCTCTGCTGGCGGAGTATGCATATATACATAAGATGCAAAGCAATAGAATATTCTAGATTCATACAAAGCCATAAAATGCTATCATTATTCTATCATTATTCTATATTTAAACGCATCCAGAAAACCTAAATCATGCTTTTATTTCTGATGTTTTATGAGTACTTAGGAGTCTCATCAGTCCCTCTAACAATTCATTCTGTTGTCTAAATTATTTCATTATACTTTCTCAATGTTACTTTGTTTAAACAGATATTCCATTCATAGAAAAGATCTCAAAAATTATTGGATGCATTAATCATTACTCAACTAGTTCTTGAGAATGGTTCTACAAGCAAGTATTACTTCAAGAGATCTCTGTACCATTAAAATCTCCGTATTTAAGAGAAATAATATTGTTGTAGTAAAACTTGTATACTTTTAAAATATAGGTGCATGAATGCTTATTCATGTTTTGTTATCAACTCTGCAATCGATACTTCATGAAACGAGAGGGCAAAATCATGAGCATGATGTAACAAAATGTTTGCACATCGTGTTTTATTTCTATGGAAATACATGCAAGTCTCCAAGTTATCATAAAGTAGGTTCGGCATAGGTACAACCGCTAGAATTGTCTAACGATGATACATATTGATGCTCCAATACACTGATCTTTGGGGATGTTTTTACTGTTTAATTTAGGAATACAGTTATGGTTATTGACCTTTAGAATAACCAGCTAGAGATGATGTAAAAACTGTGTGTAGGAGTGGCTGTCCTTCAGAATCATTGTACCAAGAGTGTTTATAGATTGCCATATCAGTAAGTAACTCTTATAGTCATTTATTAGGCCACTCACATTTCACTTTAGAATTTCATAAGAATGCTTGCTTTATGATAAAAATGAAGGATGGAATTACAAGTTTTTAATATCCAAACAATTTACAAAGCGTGGGAGAGGGCTTACAAAGGAAGACAATACGTCAATAGTTCAACCACCTTTTGTAGGTATTCATTTCTAGTTTCGATTAACAGAGGAGCAATTTCAATTCACCAATATCTTTTGATTAATGGAGCACGAAGTATGCCCAAATATTCTGAGGGCGACATTCCAGATTTAACTAACACATGAGCAATGTGATATTGTGGGAAGTGGGAGAACCACAGAAAAATATGTCAGACTTGGTATATGCCTTATCTCTATATACCAGGAGTAAACTGATAGGCCACGTGGGGGCTGCATGGATCGGGGTAAAAATAGGCCTTTACCCTGTTCCCAGGTGGGCGGATGTCACCACCAGATGTCACCCCATTACGGGCCTTTTTGTGTGAAGCACTTGAAGCATCTCACCACAGCCAGTGGTCTATAGTTCACAATTGACATGGAAGATTTACACATACAAAGAATAGTGGTATATAGTTCAAGGGCAGGTTTTCTATCTTCGAAATCACTGCAGAGTGGATTCTGTGATAAATTCAATTTCAAGAATTCACTTTGGTATTGTTGATTTATAATTAACTTTAAAATTCAGTTATCATTAGCGGAATATTTCCCCGTGGCAATATTTTTTAAAAAATGCATTGGATATTTTATATCCCGTAAATTTTTATTGTTATTGACTATTTCTTAGAGAAGCTCTTGTCCCAGAATTCTGTTGATTCGTAATCCCGGATAAATGTGACAGATTTAGAACTAGAAGGTGGCAAGTGTTGATAAGCCTATCATATGTATTGTCTTCTTTCCAGCCTACCAAAGGCAGATATGTAAGACGTCATCGACTGAGGGGGCAACCTTAAAATCGATTATGTTAAAGAGCCAATAAAAGAAACAGTATTAGTGTTCCCAACTTTGTATTTAGACTCTCTAATACAGCGAGAAAACTAAGAGAAGCTTGAAAGGGTTCGAGAACGTTCCCCCATTTCGTCAAATTGGGCACATTTTGTGAGAATTGACCTTTTGATTTGATCTGTGGACTGTTTCATGCTAAACCTCTGTATGTTTTGCATTTCATAAAGTTACTATCATCGTTTTGGTTTCTGTTGAAAACGAAGAGCTCCTACATCCTCCAAACGGCTCCATTGTTTTGGATTCTGAAGCTACATCAGTTTTGGTCGTGCTTATGTCAGTTTGGGTGGATTCATGAGATTTTTGGCTTGATTTACAAGAGTTTGGGTTTGGATTACGAGAGCTTTGGCTTTATTTATAAGAGTTTTGTTATGAAATGTATGTATGCAAGAGTATCAATCTAGTGTACAGTTTCCGTAAGCACACATAAAACTTTTGTAGCTATGGAAAGAATTATGACAAAGGCCACTCCTGTCCAAGAACAACAGTCCGTGAACTCTGACATAAGGCCATATTCCACTATGCCGTAGATAGCATTTGCAGTCGCTTATTTTAGGTGCCACAAGGAATTTGCTTTTTTGATACTGTGACGTTCTTCTGTAGTTCGGGGTTCCCGATTTCTACGACGAAGGGACGTGGGAGTTATTTTGGCGTCGAGTCTGGCGAAAAGCTGGATCAGGAAGCCGAGATGTGCGGTCAAGAGCCATGCCCTGCGCATGAGGGGGAATGGGTGGATCGGTCGGGAATTTGGTATTGGTCATAGAGGGGGTTGGGCCTCGGTCGGTTGGTCCTGGAGCGTTCCGGACATCGGGTACGGTGGACCGGGGTCTCCGTTGCCGAGTGGAGGGTAACGAGCAAATGATGGTGATGGGCCTGAAGAAGAAGGGGGCCGGATGAACCACTCACTAGCTTACAAAGGTGGGTACTCTCGGTGTCCCGTAGGGTATCAGGCCGACGCTCGCCTAAAGGTTGGTAGTGTGGGGCCGAGCCGGTCGCACCTTCATACCCGCGGGGACGAGACGGCTGCTGATGATTTTTGGGCTTCCGTACTTGACCGATTTTCCTATCCCAGGTCGCCTCTCGGGTGAATCGGTCCTTCGTGCCATACTTCAGTCCTTCGGGCTCTTGGTCCCTCGTTCCTTTTTACTTCTAAAAATACTTGTGAACTTTACCTTAATTACTTCGCTTTTCTAGAGAACTACCTGCTATTCGATCATATTGTAAGTCCTAACGTGTTCGAGGGCTATACTAGTGAAAGGAGACACATGTGAACACAAGGAGTACCAAGAAGGAACTGTTTATTCCGGGCCTCACCGCCCCTTTTTATACTCTAATACTCGGCTCTGATTGGCCAACTCAAGTCAAGTGGTCTTACTGATGTCACATCCAGTTTACATTTGTCTTTAGCTTTCTGGTTTTCTGGTTTTCGGGCTTTTGGGCTTTCAGGCCCTTACGTAAAATACACTTTCACTCTATTATTCCATTACAATACCAATATGTTGACGTTGGTATCTGGTATCACAAGCAATCCATAGAAAACCAGTATAAAATGGCAAGTACCGCAAGCAAGTTTCACAAGATGTGTTGCAGGTACCTATATTCCACCTTGCAGCACCCTACCGCAAGCAAGCTAGCGGCAGCTTGCTTGCGTTTTTTTAGGGTGCCGCAAGCAAGTACCACATAGTGGAATATAGGCTGTAGGCTCCTGGAACTACTGTTTGTGAACGGGTATAAGGTAACGTCGCTGTAGCCTGGACAATAGGTAACAAGGACAGGGCAGTAGTTAATAATAGGCAATCACTTCAGTTGAAATGATTTTAAAACCAACCAATCAGAATGGATGTATACTAATTGAAACTTACAAAAGAGAAAACCAATCAATTAGAGTTTTCCAATCTCAGGGCACCTCTCGGGGGAGGGGATGTTTCCACGTCCCTGAAGTTTTTAAGTTTGTATTCAACTATTCGATTCTGACTGCCAGAATTTGATATTGCTGCCTATCTGAATTATCATATGGCAAAGTAGCATACATCCTAGATATGATTTGAATGGGTATCAAAGCCCCTTTAAACTGATATATAGCATGTCTATGTAAACCTTATATTCACACTCCCTCTTTCATAAATCAGGATTACAACAAAAATCGCATGAATATGGTAATTCTGAACTATTGTGGTTTTTTTTTTAGATTTCAAGTTTATTGTCAACATCGCGTTATGCACATGGTCTTCCCGTTGATCAGTGATACACACTAATGATCAGATATGAAATGATATGACAAAATTACCAATAGTCTGTACTTGCCTTTCCATAGACCTTTACAATTGCATCAGTGAAGTTCATGTTTGCCTACATATTTAGACGATAGTAAATCATTTTCAGGTCCTCAGGTTTACTTTACTCTTATGTGTAGGGATTATTTAAGCATTATGTATCCATTAGTTATGCCTCTATGTTAGCTAGTCCAAATCGTAGTCTTCTCTCCATCTGGACTGCAGGCCATCTGAAGACATAGTTCTCCATCAAGAGATGACTGAACACTCGCATGTAGAATGTTTTTTATCAGAGTCTAGAAAGATATTATACATGACTGAGCTCCCATTAACAAATATCAGTCCAGAAGGTTTAGTTCATTCAACCCCCACAGCCAACGCCCCTAGCCACTCTGCCAAGCCGTCTGCAGATACTCCTTTAACAAAGGGAGCCAAAAGCAATATCGTGTCAAAATATGACAAAGTATCGCAAACTCAAAAACCTATGAAAATACAATCTAAGAGTCTAATTTCAGCCATTGGTGCAGTATTAATTATGATAACTAGCTTTGAGTTCACTTAAATTCTATAATACTCATGCCATGTATGCCAGAAAAAGCAAAGTTTGTAAACAAACCAATTTTGGTGGGTCACCAAAATTGACCTCGGGTGAGTTATCATCTATTCTAATAAAGTCTGTATCTAGAGTCTATATTTTACCACAGGCCTAGGCTATGGCTATAGAATATATATATATATCAATAGCTAACAGAATTTGCAAAATTTTGACGCTACATTGCTTTTGGCTCCCCTTAACAGAGTGTGCCTGAAGTCTTATTCAACTGCTAGCTTGTTACACTCTAAGTGCTGCCTGCCAACAGCTGCACTTTTACATCTGCCCCTTGACTTCACCTATACTCTTAAAGCACCTTCAAGGAGAGTTACACTCCTAGCTCTAACTTTGCTTTGAGACATGTAGCTATATCACTTTTGGAATGACACCGCATCAGTACAATTCCATCGCAGGAAAGAGAAATTGTTTCATCTAGGAGACGGAAATTGACAGCAAAAATTCGCATAGCACAAAAACTCCTTTATATTGTGTTAAGTGTTGTCATAACAGGAACATGAGACAAACAGCACCAGGGGGTCTGCTGAGGCCATATAATGGGGCGAAGTGAAGCCGGCCTATAGAGATAATTATCACAGAACAGGACAATCGTCATTGTTTCCTTAGTCGATTCAATTAGTCAAGTACACAGGGGTCATGCTACAAGCCAGGTGGGCAGCCAGAATGGTCATCTTTTCATATTATCATAAGATTATGACTTACATATTTACTTCAGGTTTTTATATTTGTTTAATTTAATTATATATATATATATGATTATATGTTTTATTGATGGGGCCATATCGTCGTGACTGATTTCAGTGATTAGGCTAATCAGGTGAAATTTGATTAGCATCTCATTCATATTTATTCTGTTTGTAAATCAAAGTAACTTCACACAAGAATCCCTTTTTAAGGTTATTTTCAAATGATAACGCTCATTCTTTTGACAGAACAAATCAGACATTATGAGACACAAATCAAATTTCAGCTGATTTGTCTAATCACGACAATCAGTTACATAGTAATGGGCCATGGTAACCCTTTCACATTATAATGAGAGAATTATGTTAACAAAATGTTTATTTATTTGTTACAATATGATTATATGTATATAATATATAATAATATAATAATATATATACATGTTTATTATGTAAATATAAAGTATAAGTGACCATCATGTTAATAATTGATCATAATTGTTATTTGAGTGAATCAATCAATCACTGATATGGCTACCCACGTGGCTTAGTTTTACAAGATCTCTATGCAATGAGGGGGCGACGATAATTATCTGCATACCATGTATATTTATGAACAATTACCCAGGCATTACCCGCTGTAATTAATACATTCTAACATGTCACAGACCTCATTAGTTTACCTACTCAGCAGCTGGCATCAGAGCGGTGCAATATAACCTTAATTGAAAACAGTCCTAATTGTTTACTACATGCTGAGGCACATGTACAGAAATAGAGTTGCGTGTTGTAAGACAGAGAGATGGGAAAATGGTACCCATATAGAAGAAGAAACACTCATGCTTTACTGCCCAAGTTGTGATTTTGTGAATAGCAACAGAAAGGAGACATTTAGATTTTAAGATGCTTTACATTTCAGCCCAGAATGAGCATTTTAAGGATAGACAACACCTCTCAGCTCGCCCATTACAGTAATTGAAATTGCGTTCTATCTGGTAGGGGTCCATTTATACATTATAAATCAACAAATGGAGCGTATTTTTCTCTATCTTTAGATATAAAGTATATAGATTTTACTTAAGAGTTAACGAAATTATGGGTTAAAAACTGATTTTTTCACTTTTATTTTTTGAACATGGATATCTCAGCTATCGCTCAATAAATTCTTACAATATTTTGGGTGCTTGTAAGAAACATCAGGGTGCAGGGAAGGCTTAGTTTTTATTTTACACCAAAAAACGGGAAACTTTTTATTATTTTTTTCATAATTATTTTCTAGATTTTATAAAATGAAAACTAAGCCCTAAATAAAAAATCTGAGACCCTTTATATGAATGTTCTCTATATGCCTTGAAAATTTCAGGTGCTTATATTGAGTAGTAAGTGAGATATCCTTGTTCAAAAAATAAAAGTAAAATATGTGTTTTTGCAATTTCTGGTAGGGGTACACATGCATAAATGTACTCATTGTAAAATGAATTATATCAGTAGATAGGTTGATTAAACATGCATGTGATGAAATCAACTCATAATTGTGTTATATATACAGAATAATACATCCCTGTATAAAAAGAGTCCCGTAAAGTTGCCGCTGAGAGGTGTTGTCTATCCTTAAATGGTGCAAATGTGGTGCTAAATTGTGCGCAACAGCTATACTAATGAAGATATTGTTTGCTGCTGTATAAATTATTATGTGTCAGGCCACTTATACATAATTATATTGAAGGGGAACCACAGTTGCAGAATAATTGTTGTAGAATTTCCAATGACCCATCACATAATGAAATGGTAAAACATGTGCAATTCAATGTCTCGCAACAAGGACATCACTGTTGTGATGGGTCCCACTGTCGAATTGTGGCTACTCTGCTAGGCCAATATTAATTGCTTAAGCAGTTCTGAAAAATATATATTTGGATCTAAAATCCTGAGATTTAAGCCAAGAAATCATACGTGGTGGGTGAAATTTCATGCTGGAATTTTGCACAACAGTGCATGCGTTGGTAATACAATCATTACTGTTACATGTGCCATTATGCTACGGGCCACAGTTGTGTAAATATTTCAGAATGGCTAGTTGTACACACAATGTGGGAGAACTACCCCAGTTCCTGTGGCCGTGTGACGAGAGGAAGGCATCTGTACACACATCAGTCTTAAATCTCCATCGCCCCTCATCTAGAGCCTAGAGGGAACATGTTCTGAGCGAGACTACATGGAGATAAAACGTCACTTCTTATCAGTTTACGTGCCTACACAGATTGGAGAACCTATAGTAGAGTTGGGTATATACCCGATACCGGGAATATGGGGAGAGAATACCCAAGCAAGAATATAACGTTATTATAATGTTACAGCAACATTCTGCTTCAGGTCTTGTTATGTTATTTTGATGGCAACCAAAAATGTCTTAAGAACCTAATATTGCGACATTACACTGTAACGTTATTGTGACATTCTTGTTATATTCTTTTACATTATAATAACATTATTATAACATTCTTTAGTAGTAAGATCTCAACTTTATCAAAATATAATGTTATTATAACATTCTATTTTAGTAAGTCTCAACTTTACCTAAAATAATGTTATACGGAAATTGGGCAGGTTACAGATTAACCAAAAAAGTATGGTCGTAGAACGTGCTTGTTACGTCACTGCTTGTCTGGGTATGGCCCTGCTATGGGAAACCAGGACTCCCAGGTATGTCACAGAAATAATCTGTTGTCATAACAAATTAATGAAAACATGAGAGTGTGTGGGGAAATGATATTACCTGGGTGTAGGTATCAGACTAGGAAGTCTAGGAAGTGACGGGTTTCCTGTACGTAATGACAGTTTACACTATTAAAAATTGTTTGAGATTGACTTCCTGAGACTGGCTATATCAATTCCGCACATACATAATTGATGAAGAATGCCTTCCCAGTGCATATACATTACCTTGCTATTCCGCTGCATTTCAAAACAGTCATGATAGATATTGATGGCAGTCGCAAGCCTTCATTTTCCTGCTTGAATTATTGCCTTAATCTATTGTAACAAGGGAACATTGACGAGAAATGAAACGTATCCTTCCAGAAAAGAGGTAGTGTTGACCAGATTTACCCAGGTTAAATGAAAGGTCTCTTTTGGGTGAATATGGGCCTTCTAGAAATAGGATAAGCTATCTTTTTAGGATTTCTTTTATTGAAAGATTCCTATTACTATGAAAAGAAGAACCGTGGGGGTGGTCCTCGGGTGGCTGTATGATCCATAGGGGATCATCAAATACCGAGGGCAAAGCCCACGGTTTGTACGATGCCCATGGGTTGTACAGCCAGCCGAGGATGACCCCTAAGGTTCTTCTTTATTTTATCACACAATGCAATGATCTAAATATGATTAAAATAGTGAAAATGACAAGCGATATGTACAGCCTGGCAATACAACTCGCCCTCAATACGCACCGCTCATCGGCCATGCAGGTGATAGAGCCACAGTTGTTACCCATTCTATTGAAAGGCCAGTTGAAAACTTTGGAAATACCCAAGGGTAGTCAAGACGACATCGATATACTGTTTTGACTTTTACATTTGGTCTAATCTGTGCTACATAACTTAGGTGCTATGCAATCAAGACAAAGTAAATTTCATGAAATTAACATATTTAAGCTACCATATTTTTCGTCATTGAAAATTTAATTTTGCATTTTCGCCCTTCAAAATGGACCAACAAGGAATGAGCTTTTCTGGAATAGTTTCTCAAAAAAGATTTGTTGGATTACCATATACCCCAGATGTCCCACAGATGTTTACACAGATTGTTTCCAAGCATATATCATACTGTATTTACTGAAAGATAGATTCATTTCTGTGTACTTTTTAATCCAATGACAGTGAATTGAAAGCCCTTAGCAAAGAGTCCTACATGTAGGACGATAGCATAATCTGGGTTAATGCCGGATAAGATGAAAGAAAACCTTCTGAACTGAAATCCGTTCAACATATGTAAACATTACATTTCTCTGATCTGATGTGTGTTGTAATTGCATATTCTGTAACAAGGAAATATTTCTAAGTATACCCATGTTAAGGACATACATCAAATTCAAACTCTCTTTGTTGCAGACTGTGCTAATGCAAGATAAAAATATCATGATAGGAGTTGCTCGTATACTAAAGATTCTGTAGCAAGCTATAATATTGTTGGTAAACTGGCAGGAAATGAGTGCTACACATCCATGTACAATGATATATAAGTGTATAGATATCACCAGGTGAACACGTGATCGCCTACTTAATCTAAAGGATCGTTCTTATTAAAAGTCAAAAACTGTTGCAATTTTGTATCACTGCAAGTGTAGTTTTAATGCACTGTTAATTGAATCACCCCTTTTGAAGGTTCTTACAAATCTGGAGGAGTTAGAATAATTATCCGGCATCTGTGAACAAATATCAATTTAAAGTCTATAAACATAGAATTTTTTAATCCTCTTACCCAGTAACATTATCTCAATCAGAAGAAAGACTTAGTTTTATCAGCCCTCATTAGTCTCCCCATGCTCAGGTGGTTTGATGTCATATTAAGAGGCGTGGCTGTCGGGGCTCCTCGTTTTTAACCGTCCATCTTAACACGTGTTTCCACTGATAGAGTAGGCCGACGACCAGGCCATGCTAAAGTCCATATGTATCTGTTCAGGCAACAAATTAAAAATGATATTGTGGGAGGTAGAAGGCTCCGTTCGGCTATTTGTGTTTAAAATTAATGCCAATGTTAATTTAGTTTACATCGACATTATGATGTCACTGGATATCAATGTAATAAGCTTAATTACAAAAGAGTACTAAGTTATTGGCGTATTTCATAAGATTTACGTCGCGGCTAGAACAACTTAGAATAAATACAGGACAACAAACAAGGTAAATTGATTTGGACATATAATAAATTACATTTATTTTAATCCTCCCTGTAACAATAATTCTAAAGTTTAAAATTCTGCTGCGATGGTGAATCTCTGGTGGTTGGAACGAGAATGACTAACGGTCAAGCTCGGGCGATTTATATAGTCGAGGTACAACAATCTCCGTAGCGATGGAAACGGAGGGCGATGACGTCACGCCTACTCCGAAATAAATAAATTGCTTAGGTATCGCTACACAATTTAATATCATTTACGTCGCGGCTAGAACAACTTAGAATAAATACAGGACAACAAACAAGGTAAATTGATTTGGACATATAATAAATTACATTTATTTTAATCCAATTCCTCCGAATCAATTACC
This sequence comes from Lepidonotus clava, assembly GCA_936440205.1. Taxonomy (NCBI): domain Eukaryota; kingdom Metazoa; phylum Annelida; class Polychaeta; order Phyllodocida; family Polynoidae; genus Lepidonotus; species Lepidonotus clava. Next base: position 50,382,741 of record OW387141.1, on the reverse strand, counting down.
TAACGTGGTGATAAAAAATTTTCATAATTAATTTTATCGGAGATGGAAGGCCTGATATATTTGTAAATACAATCAGATGACCACTGGCCTCTCTCCTTAATATATGTTAAAGAAGCACCCTTATTATACAAGTCTGTGGTGCCTCCCCTCCTTAGAGAATGGGTTGAAAAGTTACCCTGAATTTTTGAATTTGCTAACATTTGTTTAAATTGCTTGTTAACCACAGTGTAGGATAAATAACTAACTTTACCTGTGGAGAACAATGGATCATCCCTGGACTTTGGATGAATTTTATACAATTTTTCCAATAGATACACCGCGCAGACCCTTTTATTTTCTAATCTATTAATAGGTATCTCATGTACCTGGCCTGGCTTTTTTGTTTTTGAGGATGTAACATTTACCATACAACCCCATTTATAAAAATTAACATTTTTTCTCAGAAGCATGTGATCCGACCTCACAACATGTCCTACCCTAAGTAGTGTCCTGAACAAAAATACAGTTACAATATATATTAAAATCCCTAACTGATCGGACCAATCTACCTTCCTATACAACATTTCTAGATGCTTCTCTTTTAGTGGTTCTTTACTATCCACTTTACAACAATTGGAATTTTTAATTCCTTTTACAACCATCTTTATGTTTACATCTGACCAGCCTGCGACTGGCTTGGCCTTTACATTGTGATAGTAAATTACCGCCTGGTAATAGTTAATAACGGAGGATGCTTTCATGAATTTAGACAAATAGGAAATGTATTGGCACCCTTGATTAGAGTTACATTTATAAGGGGCCCAATTAAATTTATCACATACCTTTTTATAGCATTTCCACTGCATCCTCCGCAGTTTTTGTGTGGACTTCCCTACGGCGGATTTTTTCAACGCTATAACACGCTTTTTCAGCCTGATTTTCTCTGCAAAATTTAAAAATGGCGTTAGTACAACACAAATTCACCCCTATGATACATTTTTTAACTGCGTCCTCACTTTTAAAATATAAAATGTGTGACAAAGTGTCAGCCACCAAATTATTTTTTGTGTTAATGTAGTGAGGGACCAGTCTTATTCTATAGATTTTGCAGATCCAAAATATTTCCCTGAGCCAACTCATACAGGTTGGATTACAACTAATGCCCTTTCTGATCATATGGAAAACCTGTGTGTTATCAGTATAAATATTAATGCTATGGCCCACAAGTTGGCTCAGCCATTCCTGTAGGCCACGTATAATTGGAAATAATTCCAATTCATTTATATTTTCCTTATTATATACAATATCAGTAGTGCCGGTATAATATGTTTGCATTCAGACTCTGGAAAAATAATGCTATTGTCCCAGCTACCTGCTCTCCAGTCACTACCCATATACACTGCAAAGCCTCTCATAGATGAGTCTGATACCATTGGGTAAGGAAATTCTTTATATTCTATCTGTTTTTTACCATTAAAATTTACCAAAAATTTTTCCCACCAATTTAAGTCGTCCCTACAGGCTTGGCCAATTTTAATAGCCTTTAAATTATTATTTAAAAGGACTTTATACAGGTTATAAACCCTACGACAATACACTCTGCCCCCATCCACTACATGTGCACAGTGAGACAGAAGGCCTCCTAGGCTCTCTAACTCCTTCCTACCAATAGTAGCTTTTTTACTGTATTTTCCCACTAAATTTTTTAGTTTTTCTAACTTTTCCTTTGGAAGGCGTATTTCCATTTTAATGGAATCAATTTCCAGACCCAGGTAGGTACATACCTGAGATGGTGGGGTCACTTTTCCCCAGCTTATATGAAAGCCTATGTATCTCAAGACCCTTATTACTACCTGTTGGGCCCAGGTAGCCTCCTCCAGGCTTGACCCAATGACAATAAAGTCATCCAAATAGTTTACAGTTTGAATTCCATAAATATCTGACAAAATATGGTAAATAAACTCAGATATTTCATTAAAATACATGGGTCCTAGTCTAAGACCAAAAGCCAAGCGGGAGTCCTGTAGATATTCAGTTTTACCATTAATTTCCCATCTAATTCCCAAGTATTTCTGATGGTCTGGATAAATAGGTACTGCCCTGTAAGCTGATTTAATATCAACCACAGCCATATAGTCTTCTGGATTTAACAAGGCCACTACATTGTCTACACTTTTATATTTGAACTCCTCAATAATATTTTCACAATAATTATTTACTGAGACTTTCTCAGGCATACTGCAGTCTGTTATTGGCCTGATATTACCATCTGGCTTTGGGACTGCCCCCATAGAGTGAATACAAGCAGGCTTTTCCTTTACTATTTTAAGATACCCTTCAGCTAACTCTTTGCCAATTATTTTGTCCATTTTTTTACGGTTATCACCTTCAAATAGTGAATTATAATTTCTGCAATCATAACTCAGACCCCCGCTTGGCACTGTATCATCAACAATTTTAAACCCATCTACAATACCATCAACCATGGGTCTAAATCTATTTTTACATTCATCTGATCCAAGTGACAGAAGATATTCAAATCTACAAGGCCTTAACTGGGCCAATGCGCCATTGATATAGAATTCGCAGGTGCATTCCCCCCGGGCGCATTTTTCAAAAACATTGACAGTGTTTCCACTCGGCGAGCGCGCCGACATAAGAAGATTATTTTCAAAATATTTAATATCTCTGGAACAGCCCGATAGATTTTTTTCAAATTTGGGACAGCTATCGGCAAGGACCTTAACTCCATCCCTATCGACCGTTAGACAAGAAGTATCGGCTAGAAATTCTATATTTTGAACAAAGTTACCTTGTCGATTGACATTTTCATCCTCCTGCCCCGACACCGCCTGTGTACTTTCGACACGGAAACCCGTGACGTCAGCGGTATCGGTGCTTTGACCCGGGCTTGACCCCGACGCCGTGAAGTACCGGCGTGTACCGATCGTACCAGAATCGGACATAATATTTGCAATACGATACAATTCATCTTCCCCAAAGGCTGGATTATCACTTTCTGCCTCAAGAACACGGAGGAATCCACCATTACTCCCAGATCCCCTGGAATTACTAAATATTTTCACCTTTTGAGCTGGCGAGCTCGGACACGACTGAGAAGACCCGCATATACCCGTGACGTCACTGTCAGATAAGTGTTTAACGCCTGGAATCTTCTCAGATTTTAAAACGATATCCTATTTTTTGTCATTGCTGACACGAAGACAATCCTTCTTGCTATGTCCCTTCTTCTCGCACACAATACAGGCGTGGTTAAGGTTACATTTCCCATAACATCCATTCTCAGAATTAAAGCGAAAGCATATCTTTTCTGAGTACCCTCTGCCACTATTTTGGGTTTGTTTACCTTTGTAACCTCCCCCCGACTTGCTATTGACATTAGCCTTGAACGTGTTGTCGAAGGAAAAAGATGACATTATCTCCTCTTGGTCAAAATTACCAAATTCTTCGTGTCCTGCTCTGCCAGCTCTCTCCCTTACTGAGATATCATATTGATTAAACGTGTCAAACGTGTACAATCGCTTTGAAGCTTTCTCTGTCAACAACTTTACATGTTTGACAGCGGGGAGTGGATCCTTTTTGTCTAAAATTAATTTCTCTATTGTCTTTAGACCGACCAACAGAATCTCCTTGACATTCTTAGGCTTATCGCCACTTTTGCAATACAATTTCTGGGCAAATTTCTTTGTTTTACCTTTGTCTTTCGCAGGAGAAGCCGACCTATCGCTGGAGTGGTCCGATTCATCGCTCGACGGCTCGACGACGGGGCTGGCCGGTCTAGGAGATCGCTGTGGTTTACCCCTCCTCCTCGTCTTAGGCCTGGACTTTCTGGGCGATACCTGTACCCATCCATCGCTGTCGTCGTCGGAATCGTCGCCTGGATGTACCTTGGGCCGGATTCTTGCTCAGCTAACCGGTTGACGGCGCCTACCAGCCTTGAAATATTCTTCTCCATCGCCCCCATCCACTCGGTGAGAACTTGATTCCCGACTGCCTTCGGAGGCGATTGGATCGCCCCCGGGAAATTGCCCAAAGGGCGCTTCCCCATCTCAATTCCACCACCATCATCGCCAGAAAAGTCATCCAACTCTCCTGCTGCAGAATCGTAAGGACGATTGCATTTCTTACCCGTTGGGGCTACGTGCCTGGCTTGGCATTTCTTGCAGAAATTCTTCTTCTTGCTCATTTTCGGTAAGTCCAATTAATTATTTATGCGTAGGAAAAAATTCGTAACGCATCAATAACACGGTCTAAACCCCTTAAGACCGTTGAAAAGTTCAAATAATCTCTGTTAAAATTCTGCTGCGATGGTGAATCTCTGGTGGTTGGAACGAGAATGACCAACGGTCAAGCTCGGGCGATTTTTATAGTCGAGGTACAACAATCTCCGTAGCGATGGAAACGGAGGGCGATGACGTCACGCCTACTCCGAAATAAATAAATTGCTTAGGTATCGCTACACAATTTAATATCTATTATATGTATATTAAAACTGTGGCAGTTTTGGCCTTTTCTAGCAGTATTTTTCCAAATGTATGTGTTACCTGGCAGAATCTTATGTTTTAGATTTCAGATTTTAATTTACCTGTTTCAACAGAGGGAACCTTTTAGGGGGTTTAATTTTGATTATTAAAAGTACAGAATTCGTTAGGTACCTAACGAATTGCACCCGGCTGAGGGTTCTAAGTTTCAGTATATGACTCCTTATGGCAGATTACTTAACAGGGGTTGACCTCCAGGCTGGACTGGGGTCATTAGGGGTCAGGGATAATAGCCCCTGGAGTGCAGGGGAGTAACACCAAATGGGGAACAGCCACTAGTCTAACTGTCAGTTTTTCAAAATATTTTTCTGAAAGGGAAACTTCTAGTGGGACAACATCAAAAAAATTTGTTGTTAATGAATCTTGAAGAAATCATAGAGGACTTCAGCTAGTAATTTCATGTAAAAACTCTTAATTCCATAGATATATGCACTACCCAGGTAACAAAGACCCGTGTTATGTACGTTGGTATCACGGGATCCAGGATGCCATACACGTGATTTAGACTCGTGTTACACTCGGGATTCTGTGGACCTCATTTCTGGTGTTTCCAACGTGTTTTTAACACGAGATTTTGTCATGTGTTTTCTGTGGGAAATCTCATGTTTTTAGTAATAAAGGGAAAAGAAAATATTGAGACTCGAACTGAGGATCTTCCCATCTGAAAGCAGACACTCTACCAATGAGCCATTTCTTTCTTTATTTTAGATAGTATGCTTATCTCAATAGTTCTTGATAATTCTATCCCACCACTATACCATGAATTTACCCTGTATATAGCTTATGAAAACTAGTATGTTTCTCAGGGTTATCAATTGGGTTGACATATCAGAAGTAAGGGAAAAATGGGGTTATTCTTATGTAAAACAAAAGTTTTTCTCCAAGATTACACGGTGCTAAAACTGGTGTCATGAAGAGATACTTTTCACAGGTAATATACAGTGTTTTACACAACACCAGTATTACATGACATAACCACCAGTCAAATCTCGTGCAATATACATAGTTACCACAGAGAATATCACCACACAAGAATAAGCCGAGTTTAGCACTAGATTTTATAATATTAGTATAAATATGTTAAGGCCTAATCTGAGGCATTATGGTCATACTGACCATTTTACAAATGAAAAACTATTTATAAATATGAAATTAGAATAGGCTTGATACTCTGTAAAAAGTAAGAGTAAACACATCCAAAGTCCTAGCTTTGCAGAGGGAATAACACTACTCCAGTTTTACACGAATTCAACACATGCTAAACTGGTGAATACACGTGTACTGTTTGCTGGGTATTGACCATATTTTCTGAAGACTTTTGAACTGACTGAGATTCTGATCACTGGGTCAGTGGCTGTTACGTCCTTTATGTACAACCCCTGAGGAATATCAAACAGTTATACATTAATTTTACCATGTGCAGACCGAGGGATGCCTTTGTAGACACCTCTTAATTATAATCCAATTATTGGGGCCTGAATATCAAACAGATAATGATTATGTGTTTATTAGGGGTTTGTATTGGCTAGCACTTGCTAATTCTATGCAGGTTCAATCATCCATATCTTATATATATATATATATATATATATATATATATATATCATATTAAGGATCACCAATGTCATAATGCTTAAACATTGTTCCCAAAACTCCCATCTAATATTGTTGTGTTATGTTCCAAAATGTCAAGAGGATATGATGTTGTGCAGATGACGTCACAAATGCACTGATACTGTCTGGCCCTATATCTTCGTAACTAATTTGGCTGATCAGGGAAACCTTGATCAGTGCCTCACGATTAGAGATTCTGTCTATCATGAATAAATTTCACATCTGAGTATCCCTCTTTGATACTATTTTGCAATAATATCAGCCAAATTAGTTACAAAGATATGGGGCCTGGACGCCATGTTGGTGGTCAGTTTAAAATCATTAATATCCACGTTTCAAAGATTTCCAAAACATATATCTTAGTAGAATCTATCAAATCTAGTCCAAATCCGTCAGTTTTATTATCTTGAAATGATCTTATCTAAAGTCTGATCAGCCACGTGGTTGTGATGAGCACATGGTGATCACCAAAAAGTGACCAAAGTGACCACGAGACTTCGGGGGCGTTTTAACCTAGGGGAATTGTAAATGCATTTCTCACATTTCACAAAAGTTAAGATAAGATGTTTTTAATAATTAATCATCTTAACTCTAATAATATATAGATAACAAAAATAACATAAGTTCGTAAAGTCTGAAACTCAACCATGAAAAAGTCAAAATATCTTAACTCAAAATACGATCTTAAAGTTATTACCAGTGTGAAATGCCCCCTTAGTCTGCACAAGGTCTAAATAAGATGTTAGGAAAAGTAAGATATTTCTGTATTAATTACTAGGTACTTTGCGGAACAATTTCCTGTTATCGTTTAGGCGTCTATTCGTCATCATACACAATTTGTTTGATCTTATTTCCGGACACTCGTCTAGATGCACCTCAAAGGGAGGATACAACGACATAAACACCACATTAGAAGATATAAGCTGCAAACTGGAGTTCCCAGAAGATAGGCAGGATAAATATATACATGGAAACTCAAAAGTCAAATTAGTTACAAAGATATGGAGCCTGGACGCCATGTTGGTGGTCAGTTTAAAATCATTAATATCCACGTTTCAAAGATTTCCAAAACATATATCTTAGTAAAATCTATCAAATCTAGTCCAAATCCTTCAGTTTTATTATCTTGAAATGATAAATTCTAGATGTATCTTATCACCACGTGGTTGTGATGAGCATATGGTGATCACCAAAAAGTGACCACGAGACTTCGGGGGCGTTTCAACCTAGGGGAATCGTAAATGCATTTCTCACATTTCACAAAAGTTAAGATAAGATGTTTTTAATAATTAATTATCTTAACTCTAATAATACATAGATAACAAAAATAACATAAGTTCATAAAGTCTGAAACTCAACCATGAAAAAGTCAAAATATCTTAACTCAAAATACGATCTTAAAGTTATTACCAGTGTGAAACGCCCCCTAAGTCTGCACAAGGTCTAAAAAAGATGTTAGGAAAAGTAAGATATTTCTGTATCAATTACTAGGTACTTTGCGGAACAATTTCCTGTTATCGTTTGGGCGTCTATTCGTCATCATACACAATTTGTTTGATCTTATTTCCGGACACTCGTCTAGATGCACCTCAAAGGGAGGATACAACGACATAAACACCACATTAGAAGATATAAGCTGCAAACTGGAGTTCCCAGAAGATAGGCAGGATAAATCTATACATGAAAACTCAAAAGTCAACTTAACGAGGATTCAGAGTACCTTCCGAATTATTAATGAGTTCCCGAAAAATGACCAACATTATGCGTTTATAAGATGGAATGCCCTACTCAAATAACCTGGCAGCTAGATCTGCTAATGATGTACATTTACTGCTTCGATTTATGTGTGTAATAGCTATTTAACAGAACAATATGAGTCAGATGTAAGGAAAGCGATAACGTTTTTTTTTCAAGAAACTTCATGACTTTCCCAGGATCATTTCCAAATATCAAAACATTTGGCGTATTTAGAAATGTAATCATTTTCTAATAACAATGAAAACAAAGGGATCAGAACTTCTGAATGATAACACTTGACATCGACTGTTCAATCCTAAATTACAGTATAACAGTCAAATGTCAAATGAATTAAAATGTGTAGCGGATTCAAAATGAACAATCTTAGTTTGTATCATTTTGTGATGCTGTATTTTTAGTATTAGAGAATGACATCACAGGTCACATTACTATTCCATGTCCTCTATTGACCATCCCCATGGGGATAGCGGGGTTGGGCTTCTGCTCCTGGGAAGAATAGGCCCCCAGTAGCCCCGGATGGTCATAAAAGGTGATGATAGGCGGGGGGACCCAGCACTGACCAAGTGCTTCATTGGGTTCAATTCCCGGTTGGTGTCTGGGTTCACTAAGGGATGAGGTACAGCAAAAATGATTTCCAGGTTTTGATCCCCTGCTGTTTGCCCACCCTGTCACTTTCTTCTCATAGATACGATCACCAAAGACTGACCAAGTCAAAACACGTGTCTGAAAGTCGTGAAAATGACCCTGGATGTTGGTATGCTGTAAGACGTCCATCACTCACTCACTCACTCACTCACTCCTCTCCTCTCCTCTGTTGACCAATCAAAAGGTTGCATTTCACTAACCCCTGGCGACGGGTCTCTATCTAATCGGAGCAACCTTAACTTTTCTATGTGCACTGTATTTGTATAGACTTCCCTAGTACTGTCGGTTTCCGCATGCCCAGTACCAACAGAGTATGCATAAGGTTGGATCTGTGAATTCAGAGGAATTCTGCACCCAGTTAAACTCATTGAACTCTCCTTCTTTATTTGAAGTAGAAGAAATCACTTAAACCTGCCAAGCTGCTTTAGAATACTACAGGTGTGTTTGTTTAGTATTATTGATCAAATCATCTCTCCACAATTAAACCGTCGATGTACATATAACAATTAAAAACTTAGCTTTGATATTCTTTGACTTTGCACTTAAACGATACATTTTCAAAAGAGCACGCCTTATAATGGCATCTAAATCCCTAAGTGGTTTCTACCCTGCTACCCAAAATAAGTATTTGGCTTCTTTGAACACTACAACCCTGAAAGCCAGGTCCCCACTTAAGCGACTTGTTTTTCTTAGTTGCCAGTACTTAAGCTGCTTCCTCACTTGGGCGACTAAGATTTCAGTTACCGGGCGACTAGTGTTCACCCTTTCAAATAGTGGTGACCAGTGTCTATTTGTGCTATTGGTTGCTGTGTCTGGAAAGGCTTAGCACTAACCGCCAGGCTACTAAAATCTTAGTCGCCCAAGTGGGGACGTGGCTTAAGAGGTGTTAATGGTGTGGTTATTGATTAACCATAGGCATACAATGATGTCATAATGTCTGACGATTCAACAATAGATCGCCTTGGCTGTGTAGTGAAATATTAGACATGCATGTTTGATATTTCCCACTCGTCGCTGGTGGGTTTGATGGCAAGAGCATCCCTACTTGGAGATTGATTTTTAAGTTGCTTAGCAATTAGTGATTAGCTGAAAACCACTTATATGCGCCAATTGCCACTCCCAGGTAAGCAGCAATGTTAGAAGCATGTACTGGGACTGTGCTTTTTTGTCTGTAACATGACCAATTTTCACGTTATAGTTACATTATAATTACATTATATTTCAGTGAAGCTGAGACCTTACTAATAAATAACATTATAATGACATTAGTATGATATGAGATAACGTTATAAGAATGTCACAATAACGTCACAGTATGACGTTGCAATGTTAGATCCTAAGACGTTCAAAACAATGTAATAAGAACAAGAGTAGAATTAAACAGAACATTATAATAACGTTATAATAACGTCATAATTATTCTTGTCTGGGCTGTCACCAAAGTGGGGAGCTAGTTTTAAGCCTGGTCCCCACATTGGAGATTAGATTTCCTTACTTCACACTGGCGCCATGATGTCTGGCGACTAAACCACTAATCGCTGTAGTTTTCTAGCAAAATATTTGACATGTTTAATATTGTTCAATAGCCACGGGCGATTAGTTCATCGTCGGGCGACGTACTTAAGTTCCCTCTCGTCGCCCAGCGACTAACTGCAAGTGCGTCCCAACGTGGCGATTAGTGGTTTAATAGCCCGGCAACTAAGTTAGTCACCCGACGATGTACTTATTTCTTAATCGACGGGCGACTAACGTTATTTGCGGTCGTTGGTCGCCCAAGTGGGGACGCGGCTTTACAGTCCAAAGCAGCGTCCCCAATTGGGCGACTAAGATTTTAATCCCCCAGCGATTATAGTTAACTTTTTCCAACCACGGTGACCAAAAAAGAAATCAAGCTCTCATCGCCAATGGAAGAAAGGGTTAACACTAATCACCGGGGGACTAAAATTATATTCGCCCATGTGGGGACGCTGCTTTAATGTACTTTACACTGCATTGTGCCTGTTTGGAACTGTCACCATGCGAAACAGGAGAAAGATTCAGTAAATGACTTACACCATGTAACGGAATATCATTTACCTGAGCATTGATGATTGATAGCAGACCGTACATGGTTAGTCGCCTCTCTGAAATATACTGCAATTGATTGTATGATTATATACTGCTATGTTGTTTTGAAGATAATACTGTGAATGGGAAATTGATTTGATTTCCTGTATAGCATGTGTGGTATGCTTCTTTATGTGTGGGAGGATTACCTTATGTAAATAGATGGCCTCTGATTGTTGAAGCCTTTCTGGGCCTCTATCCCGCCTACACAACATATTTCCTGAAGGTAATATTTCAACCGACCTTTACTGGGCTATTTGTAAGGCCCATTGTAACACACTCCGGAAATGGTTTCAGTAGATATACATGTAAACAGGGCCAGATAGGCCGCATGGTAACCTAAAACCTCATTTGCCCTGGGATCTTGAAATTGCAAGCATGAAAAACTAATCATTTGGTTTAACAATCACATAATCTAGCTCCTTTGTAAACCAAAAAGATATTTTCCAAAAATGTTCATTCTAAATACATGAGAATTGCAACTCGATCTCTGATTGCAACGAAAAACTGCCCAGGGCTATACGATCTTTGGTTTTAAGGTAAATGTTGGAAAGGGCATACCATGAACCTAATTAAGCCTTGCCCCTGTACCCTCACTACAATGCTCAGTGTCTGGGATATCCTGGACTTTACATATCGCCATACCCGTACACAGGAACCATTACTTTTCAAGGCCACGTAACATGATAGAATAGATCAACATTTGAAACACTGAATCACCTCACAATAGTTTCCTTGGTGTTTTTCTCTTCCCCGAATATTCAGCTTTGTGAACTTTTGTTTGCTTTTTTTTATTTTTTTTTATTTTTTTTTTTATTAACTACATTCATCGTATACACAATGTTCTTCCATGTAAGTGATAGTATCTACATAGAAAAGTATTTAATACTGCATTATAGAAGCACACAAGTTTCAGTGCAGCTAAGTTAAGCATACACTCGAACAAAAATTTAATCTATTTTATCTTTCATATTTTAGTAGTTATATACTAAACTAAGCTAAGCTAGGACAGTTCATTGGTATACCGTATATCTAATCCAGTCCAATCCAGACTAAGTTAAGCACTGGATTGCTATCGCAAAAACAGGTATTATATAAATAAGTAAATTAAATTTGTTACCTTCCAGTACCGATTGTGTATTACACAAAGGTCATGATCATTTCTCGATATAGTCACAAACAATATGGCATAGCATACCAGGCTAAGTTAAGCACTGGTTCAAATCGACATATTATATAAGACATACAGATAGGACACTTTATACAATGCATATCCAATAAATACAAAAATAAGGCACAAGAGTTTGGGAAATACCCCAAGTCACAAGCTAGGGAGAACAGCACAAAACGGTTCACCAACCAACCAAGCAGCTGTCAATACCTTTTTGGAATTCTACTTTATTAGTAGACATTTGAACCAGGATAGGTAGTTTCTCCCAGGTGGCACCAATATAATACGGACTATTTGAGTATTATATTTAATTTAACAGTTTGTACTTCAAAAGTGATCTTTTCTTGACTACGAGTTTTTGCTTTTCTGCGAAGAAGGTTATTTGGTATGCTCTGATGTTATATGATATATCTATTGAAAGCAGGTTCGTGAAGAGCTCATGATTTATATATAGTATTGATATAGGAAGGCCCGGTGGGGGGGGGGGGGGGGCGTCAGAGGGTCGAAGAACGACCCACTGGGCCAGGTATGGCCCAAGGGCGAAGCCTGCGGGCTATACCTGGCCCAGTGGGTCGTTGGGTGTTAAAGAGGTTAGATGATCGAAATAATAAATCGGGCAGGCCATGACCACCTTGGGTCCCCCTCCCATGATAAAGAAATTATCCAATAAGAATCAAGGGTTACTTTTATTCCAGTAGATAAAAAGCATGTGGTGATCAAAATGCTAAATCTACTCTCCATTAGTGGTGCCTATCCCTCCAATTAGTATTTCCAATTAAAGCCCCTATTCTACATACCTAAATCATGCGCCACCAATACTGAGTGCTTCCATAATGATGCTCTTGGAATTCTTTTGCACTTTCGTCGTACTTCTGCACCAAAAATACACAGAAAGTGCAGGCTACTGATTTACATTAGTAAAATCGGCTGCCGATTCCCAATAGGCAGGAAATATTTACCAACATGTTTGCAAAATTTGTTGTTGATATCCGACACTTTAATGGGCTTAAGGTGGTGTGTAATTTACTGTTTCTTCTCCCACAGTCTTCAGAACAACGGTGTACAGTCAGATATGTACTACAATAAAAAATGGGGCTTTTAAATGTTTGGTCATATATCAACCTAACGGCTGAATATCAATTAAGCAAGCCATGATACAAGACTATCTTCGGGAACCTTTTATTTTGATAATCCCTTTGTTTATATGTAATGTTTAGATTGTATCCTACACAGATCTTACACGGAGTAGTTAATATATAAAGGTATACACAAAATTGGAAAATTGCATAAAAACATGCATTGGCTACACCAGCCATATGGGTCCACAAAACCTAGAGCATACCATTATTTCCTGGAAAAAGCCCGTGTCAACACGTGATTTGGGTCATGAGAATCATTAACAGTTTCATAACTTGTGTTGGTACCAGGGTCTTCATACCATTCATACCAATATGTTTAGCTACTAAATGTCTGTAAAACCTCTGGCTGCGGATAGTTGACCGATATCATAATAAGAAGAAGTGGTGGGGTGCATCCGAGGGTGGCCATACAACCCATAAAACCCTACTCGCCGTGGTGAAGGTGGTTTGTTTTAGGCCTCTGCAATCTGTGAACGTTGCACGTTGGATTATCGTAGACCTCTGTGACCTGGGGGGGCGACCAAGAAAAAGATACGAAAAATGGCACCCACGAAAAGTTATAAAAGCCACGATAGCTCCATTTTCTATCGTGGGATTTTAGAAAAAAAAAAATCATGGATTTTTTTCCCTTTTTTTTTTCAAAATTATACAATCTCAAAGCATCCCAATGTATTTCAAACGCACATTAGAAAGTATTTTAGTTGAATACATATATTATAAATGACTTCAGTATGCTTTTTCACTAAATTTTAATGTCCACGAAATTTTCGTACATTTTTTCTGGGGGAAGAATGTTTATCGTGGCCACGAAAAATGTAAAAAACAACTCCACGAAATTTCGTAGCTTTTTCTTGGTCGCCCCCCCTGATTCCGTGCGAAATTATGTTTAAACTTTTTGTGAGATCCTGTGCAATTAAAGAAAAAATTGCTTATGAAAATGGTCGCAAGGTGCCTCCCCTCTCAGTGTGAATGCTATATGATCAATTTTAAAGGCGTACAATCACTTTGTCATACCTTAGATTATTTGCAAATGCATACGATCATTTTTTCGCAGGCCTCAAGCCCCACTCAACGTATTCAAAGGTTTTGTTGTACAGACCTGCGAAAAAATTGTCTTAAGGATTCGCAAATAATCTCAGGTGTTCAGGATGATCGCAAGCTAAAGAAAATGATCGCAATGCATTCACACTGGGAATTAAGGTCTATTGCGATCATTTTTGCAAGCAATTTCGTCTAGAATCGTACAGGATATCTACGAAAATATTAAACATGTTGAATAATTTCGCAAGGGACTAGGTTGCAGAGGCTTACGATAGTCCAACGTGTCCAACGTTCGCAGATCGCAGAGGTCTACGAAAAACCACTTTCACCACGGCAAGTGGGACTTCAGCGATACAAACATCGACCAGGGCGACTGGGGATCATCACATAATCATCCAGGGCGAATCCCCAGGTTTGTACAATCCCGTTGGTCATAGAGCCACCCAAGGACAACCCAGCAGGTACTTCTATTTTTAATTAGATCATGGTATCCGCTGTAGGACAATTTTTGCAATAAGCCCATCCAACTTTGGGTATAACCTATACTAGGGTTGGACAAGGATTGGACAAAATAACTGTATAAGCCATCCGTGTTTCCAAAAGTTTGGGTTACGGAAATAAGCAAGAAATATGTTTTTCTATATCCTCAAATACTGCTTGAACATTATGATTTCTTAAATTTCATCAACTGAAAGGTTTGCATGTTTGCCAGCCAATCAAAATTGGGTTGGACATTATAGGCTGGGCTGACAAGCTTTTACATTGGTTCCTATGTGACAAAGTCCAAAATATAAAGCTGCTTTCAACAGATCTTAGGAGAAATCTGCCAATCAAATTGCTTTGATTACTTTGTATTATAAAACTGTCTTAGGGAATGAGCATCGAGGCAATTCTGAAATTATGACATAGTAAACTTCAATGTTGGCGTAAACTGGATGGGCTTTTTAAGCCGCATATTGACAAAGAACTAGCGAAAGGAGACAGAAAACCCCAGGAGAAAACAACTAGACTGCGAAAAACTATTTTGATAGCAGGACTGCTCTTGGCATTTGTCCCTGAACCTTAAACGAAGTGTAAAAAGAGTTTGCTGTGTGAAAAACCCAAGGTCTAATTAGAAAACACGAAGCGGCATCTGAGAGAGAGGCTCTATTTACGTGTAACTAATGATGCGAATGGACCCCAGGTTTTCATAAAACTTCTTTACGTCTGGATCATAAATCGATATTCTGATGAAAGAAAACTATTGGAAATTGACAACATGTGACCTTTACAAGAAACAGGTAAATATCTCCGTACGACAGTGAATAAAGAACCTACTGAATGAAAGAATTGAAATTCTGGTGGATCAGATGTCAACAGTGACCAATATGCAATAATGTGAGATATTTCTGAAAGTTTTCGAGAGATTTCTGGAAAATCGCTTAATTGGAACGCCATTACTGATAATTGTCTAGTCTGTTAAACTGCCAGAATTCCAGTTGCACATATTGTTCAATAGCTTTCCCCCTTACAGGGCGGGTACCCATTGAGTTATTCAACTGAAATGCTGGCTGCAGTAGTGCTAGTGGAAAACCACTAGAACTTGTCAGAAAATGACTAGAAATGGTGTTCCCATTTAGCGATCCGACCAGAAATATATTTTCAAATGGTCAATTGCTTGGAAAATATCTAACATTGTTGGATACTGATTGGTTGGTCCAGTTGCATTGCTAAATTAGGTTCCTTCCCTGAATCCCGCCTCGTGTTATTAACCACGTGCACCACCTCACGTTTGGCTATTTATATAATAGTATGCCTGTTATCTGCGGCCTTTCCAAGTTAATAGCTTGCTGTTTACCCTTTATGCCCAGACGTTTTAGGCTAGTTCAGGCAGTGGGAGTACCAATATTCACACAACTAATCTATGAGTTTCCACTTACATGACAGCTCTGAACATTCCTCAGAAAAAAATATAGAAATCAAGACAAAAAGACAAGAAAACATGAATAGCCACACCCACACAGACATTGTTATCCCAACATATCTGTGTGTATTTGCATAAAACGAAAACTAATCAGCAACTCCTAGCAAGAAAACATGTTGTTAATTCCCCACCTTGAACCTCCCTGAGTCAGTGGTTAGTTCTTTGATCTCCACCAGGTGGTGTCGGGTCGGCAGCACCTTGGGCGATAATGGGGAGAGTTATGTGTCTTTCCCTCATTGAGACTGGGACGTCTAAAGGCCCGTCCCCACAGGGCGACTAAACCCCGGCGATTAGTGGTTTTTAATGGTGACCAAAAATAAAATGATGGTGCCTGGCGCCTAACTAGTCACCCGGCAACCAAAACATTAATCTCCACGTTGGGACACTCTTGTTATAAATCTGCTGGCCACTAGAGGACACATTAGTACGTCACCTAACGACTAACTAGTCACTCATGGCTATGGCGTAATATTAAACATGTTAAATATTTTGACCCAAAACCACGGCGACTAATTGTTTAGTCACCTGACATCACGGCGCCCTTGTATGGTATGTGGTCGGGCGACAAGACTGACACTGACTATCACAGTGTTTGCCATCGATTTTTGTAATATTGGTCGCCACGTGGGAACCTGCCTTTAGACACACCGCTTCCTCTCACTGTCTCCTAGATGGGGGCAGCCATTTTCAGGTTAATGAATGAGTCAATTACTTCTTCTCTGCCCATCAGCACACCTGTTTTTAACGAATTAGTTGTGGCCTGGTTTCAGAGAAATCTAGCCGATACCACCGAAAGACTTGAATAAGCACAATCCGCAAGAAAACCAAAAATAACAAATTAGAAGATTGGACTAATTTCAGCTCCTGGTGGAACAAAAAGCTTAATAAAAATCTCATTTTTACCATAGCTTTAACGGAGTAATCTTGGTTTCTCTGTAAAATTAGTATTCCATTATGACAATTTGAGAATTGCTGACCAGCACTAGTATTGAAATGCAGGTGCTCATTTACACCAAAGTTAAACTTCCGTTATGAAACGTGAGTTAATCATGTTTCTGAATTTGGTTGCAACATATCCAATGCATTTATTCACAATAAAACATGGATGGAAAATCGTAATGTACCCCTGTTTGTTCATTATTTTGTGAAAAGATAATTTTGTTTTGCCCTGATCAGATATAGTTGCATATGATTGAATATTCAATTTTATCTGTGAGCTACTCTGTCCTGCTACCTTTTTGGTTCTTTTCTGTATGGTTGCTAAATGTTTATAGCTATTTTAATTTAGAGGATTCCTTGCTCATAGGTATCAATTTGCCTTTGTTATTTTGTGTGTAGATAACCTCAACTATTGTATTTCAGAATGTTTCAAAAGGAAAAAAAGGGAAAATGTCAGAGCATTTGTGAATGTTTCAGGAAAGTAAGTCAAATTTAGGAATTTGGATAATTTCTTGTCCATTCACTATACTCCCCTTGCCATATCATAACTAATTCCTTCTAGAAATAATTTCAGTTTTCCAGGTTAATGAATTATTGTAGATAAGCCAAATGTGTGTGATCTGCATCAGAGCAAATGTGCCTTAAACTACATATTTTAGGGTTTGGGTCTCCTTTGATGCAAAAACGGGGTTTCCCAATGACTTCACTTGTATATTACAATTCGGGGACTCCTCTTAGATGTGCATATAAAATGACCAAGTTCTAAAGTTCGTGTCTACAGTTGGAATAGTCTAAAAACTTAAAAAAGAAAGTCTATGGTATTATTTTTCCTTTATACCTACGCCAAGCTGAAAGAATTTCATTAGAACATATGCATTCTTTAATTATTTGCAATTTTTCTTTTAATGTAGAAAGGCGCTGTGGGGGCTTGGGGGTACAAGTGTATACATAGCAGTACGACCCAGGAGGGGGGGGGGGGGGGTATTTCAAATGGGGGGCATAGCTGAGATTTGCCTGCTCAATCCCTGGCCTTGGGTTTTATGGATTTATCCA
This sequence comes from Lepidonotus clava, assembly GCA_936440205.1. Lineage (NCBI taxonomy): Eukaryota > Metazoa > Annelida > Polychaeta > Phyllodocida > Polynoidae > Lepidonotus > Lepidonotus clava. Next base: position 50,364,771 of record OW387141.1, on the reverse strand, counting down.
ATGTGTTTCTACACTCAAAGAACATTCTAACTACTTCAAAGAATGATGGAGATACCAACAAAGAATTTATATTCACTAACAGTTACAGGGGCGGATGCAGGGGGAGGAGTCCTGGGGGTCCTGGGGATCCTGGGAGTCCTGGGGGTCCTGGGGGTCCTGACCCCCTCCGCCTTTTACTGGACCCCCAAACTGCAAACAGAGGGCAAAAGGTCACCCACGTATGCGTGAATGCACGTTGTTTTAGTCCTTTATGCTGACACCCCCTCCCCTCCCCTTTCGAAAATCCTGTCTCTGCCCCTGCGTTATTCCGTACCCTAAATAGACCCCGGATTCCTAACTCAAAACTGCAAATCTGTAACTAGTCTGTAAAAGTTACTGGGGTTGTGCTCTGGGTCTGTATCTTTTCTCTAGTGTTCCCAAATAGTAAAGCAAAACATACAAACCAAGAGCACGTATCAAGTAAGTATCTTACAGACTTGTAAGGACTTACAAATGTTGCTTATGTCATTGAAAATAGTGTTCATGGTGTAATATAATGGAAATTACATGTTTTTAAACCTCAGTACTGCTCATATACTATTTATGTATACTGTAGAATAGAATGATATACAGGTGCATGTTAGAAAAGATGTGAAACACTTGGAATAGCAAGTAAACAAAGGAGTGATATTGTGTTGATCCCATTTCCCTAAGAGGGGGACGGGGTAGTGTAGTGGGTAGCGTCCTCGCCTTGCACTTGGGAGGCCCGGGTTCGAGTCTGGGCTGTGCCTGTTACTCTACCTTGCCTTGCCGTCGTTTCCACCACCATAGATTCGGTCACCCAACTGTTAACAGTCAAAAACCGGAGTTGGTCTTGATATAGCTGAAAAATTGCTGAATAGACCTTAAACTCCAACACATCATTTCCCTAAGACATTTTTGACAGTTTTTAGAAAAATAAACATTTATCAAAATAAGATTCGCTAACCTTTATTTTAACTTTTTCTTATCATTTAATCTCAATACAACTGTTTTGAGACTTCTGACACTTTTTAATTGAAGAAACAATGTTTCTTAATAAAATAATATTTAATATTATTTTCCACAATATTCATATGATCAACAGTCACTTACAATACCTCTAGAGGTACTGCAAAATATTCTTGTAACCTTTACCAATTTTGAGGGTATTTACAAGTACAAACAGCTTTTAGGAACACCTTCTGAACTTACATACTTTTTTCCCTTGTAAGATTAACATTTGTAGCTATTTGCAGATATATGACATCACATTCCCGTAACTTTGAAGAAAGCCCATTTCTGAACTTGTTTTAGGAACCAGAATCCAGTTTGCAGACTTGCATCTCCAATTTTACATGTTTTTGCCATTTACAGACTCGCATTTTGACTCTAGGAATTCAGGGACAACCTGCACAAGACCATCCAGGCGAGTATTAAAACCTCAGACGCGCAGCCCGCCCATTACTTTGTGTCAGAGTCTTCATGTTGAGAGTGGTGTAGACAGACTTATCAGCCCCAGGTTCCCAGGTTCACACCTGTACCCCTCTGGGTGAAGACAACCTGCCTGGGGGGAGACAAGGGTTGTCAGGGTAACTCAGCCAGTTTAGGGGAGACAAGGTTGTCAGGTTAATTCAGCCAGTTGAGCACCCATGAGTTAAGCCCCATACCCACTAGGCCATTTTAACACTGACGAGCGACAGGCGACTGGGAGAATCGCCTGATTCTTAAGGTCACCTGTGAGAATAGTATATTGGAATGTGCATGTTTGATCTGAATTGGTGCTACAGTCAGCTGATTCTGCACCTAGGATTGGCCGACTTTGGCGCCAATCGGCCAGCCGATTGTCCAGAAATGTCTTAGTGGGTAAGGGGCTTTTAAGAAGGGTGTTAAAAAGGGGTGGGGGGAGGGAGAAGCAGCGGTACCCACACGCAGGCAAATGGTTTTATTCCATAATATTAGGGAGTTTCAGCAACCCCAGCGCATCTCGATACATTGAAGTATCTCTAAACTTTCAATCCATATTAAGAGACTTTCTGTAATAGAATGATAAAAAACAGACAGTTATTTATTGATAACTTAGGATCCTTGCATCTCTTATATCACACAATTGATAATAGCCCAGCTAAGGATATGACATTCTAATAACGTTCTGATAACGTTCTGGATTGGTTCTTGTTATGTCACACTGTTAGGTTACAGCAACGTTCTTTTGATGATTCCCAATTATGTCGCTGCGACCAACTGTTGCGATGTGACATTGTGACGTTCTGACAACGTTCTTGTCACATTATTTATAAGGCTGAGACTTAATATGAATGTCACAATAACATTCTGTTTAGGTGTGGTTGAGACCTCACTGAATGAGGATGTCACAATTACATTCTGTTTAGGTTAGGATGACACCTAACCTAATGAAATGGTTACAGTTACCTCCTGTTTAGGTAAGGTTAACACCTGATATAATCAGAACTTCACAATAACGTTCTGTTTAGGTAAGGTTGGGGCCTCCCTTCGTCAGGAGGTGACAACAATGTTCTGTTTAAGTGAGGTCTGGACCTCACCTAATCAGAATGTCACAATGACATTCAATTTTAATTTGATCTTGACCTAACCTCACCAGAACGTTATGATAACATTCTGTTTTGGTTAGGTCACAACCTCACAGAAAAATAATGTAACAGTTACATGACATTTTAATAAGTAACAGACAAACCAAAAAAGTATGGTCTCATAACGTGACCGTTAAGTCACGCCTAGGCTGGGAGATAAATAAAGCACAGACTGCTTGTGCATTTCCCATTTTCCCAGTTTACATAATGATGATGTCTCAATCTAACTATGGCATTTTGAAATGGTACCATAGGCCTGTTTGGAGTGGTATAAGTAGGACTCCACTGACTCTTGCTAGTATAGCACTTTATAAACAGATACAATTATGTGTGAGGGGCGCAAAAGAGCTTTTGATGAGGGGTCAGGAAGTGAATGCAGGGCTTTGCTCACCTCAATTCTGTAGCAATCAGACTTGGGGTATTGTCTTAGCACACTCTCCCAACAGGCCTAGAGCCCGGTTTGCACAGCCCAATAGTAACTTTTACAAAGATGGTTACGATGCTACCAGAAGAGGGATGGAACAGAATTTCAGAGATTATCAGTAAACCCTTCTTAAGCCTGGTCCCCACTGAGCAAACCAACACCTCAACGACTAACCTGCAAGCATCCAAATGCTCTGGCGCTAGGCTGCCTGATGGTTAAACCCTAATTTAAGGGTTTAGTCAGCCAACAAACCCCCAAAATTATGAGACATGTTTCATTTTAGGGGGGTTAAGTCATCCTGGGTGACTCAACTTTGAAAATCAGCTGTTGAAATGAAGGCTAAATATAGATATGTTATATATCAAAAGAAACCCAGCCAAGGTGCAATGAAAGGGTCATGGTATGCGACCATACTTTTTTAGTTTTTCTGTTAGTGTTACTTACTAAATTGTCACATAACTGTTACATTATTTTTCTGGGAGGTTAACACCTAATCAAAATAATATGTTCTCATAACATTCTGGCGAGGTTGGGTCAAGATAAAATTGAAATAAAACGTCATTGTGACATTCTGATTAGGTGAGGTCCAGACCTCACTTAAACAGAACATTGTTGTGACCTCCTGATCAGAGGAAGTCCCAACTTCACCTAAACAGAATGTTATTGTGATGTTCTGATTAAATCGGGTCTTAACCTTAAATAAACAGAATGTTACTGTGACTATCTTATTAGGTTAGGTGTCAACTTAACCTAAACAGAATGTTATAGTGACATTCTCTTTAAGTGAGGTCTCAACCACACTTAAACAGTATGTTATTGTGACCTTCTTATGAAGTAACAGCCTCATAAATAATGTTACAAGGACGTTATTAGAACGTCACAATGTAACGTTGCTAGAACGTTATTAGAAGGTCATATCCTTGGCCAGGAAGGTCTCTCAATTCTCTTTTGAATGATATATAGGATGGAAGGTCTCATGGCATATTCTCAGAGAAAACCAAACACACAAAACAGGTGGTCAAGATTCCCTGGACCAACCCCCCCCCCCCCTCTCTCTCCCTGTCCCCCCAGAGTCCAGCCCTGCTCAGGTTACTGTGCCTGTCTCACCTTTAAGCCTCTTGTTTAAACTGAGTGTTAGCCAGCAGCCAGTAGGGGGTAGGTCAATGGGTGGGGGGTGGTAGCAAGAATACTCTAGCTGCACAAAGATATGTGACTCGGACTGTCACTTATGTGCTTTTCGTGACATCATTGATCCAGGCACCCCCTATGACAGTCCGTGCAACCAGATACGAATAAAACAACAGATAGACCATTTCAATCTTTTTCAAAACATAACAAAAGATAAATGACATGACAGATAATGGCAAAAAAAAGGCGACACGCTGCAGCAGCTTGCAAAGACGTTGATAGGGGGTGCCGCCATCGCGACATTCAAGGCAAAATGTCATAAATTACATATCTTTGCTTGCCTACAGAATCGTTGGTGGTGGGTCTATGGATGGGTGGGTGGAGGGGGGGGGGGGAGATAGGTCTATAGGTGGGGGCAGGTAGGTGCATGGATGGGGCAGAGCATTCTGTGTCCTTGCATTGTTGTGTGCACGCAGTGGGGGACCCTACAGGTAGTCAGTGGACACAGTGACAGCAGAAGGAGCTGGTATTTATTGGTCCTTCTCTCCTGCAGAACCAAACAGCTATGACAATAGCCCAGTCTGAGAGGTCTGTAAGGATGAGTAGATGCAGAGGAAGCAGTGAAACACCAGTTGCCCATTGTATAAGGACTTCAGGAGGGCATTTCATAATGAAATAATAAACAGCGGATGGATCTTTATATTGTTCTTAAAGTAAAGAGAAAATTTAAGAAATTCCATTGATACTGTCTTAAAAAAGCCATCTTTTGTCATTGTTGTGATACTCTTGGCTGTTGAATAAATGATCCTGGAGGCACTGCTTGTGATAGATACATTGACTCCTGGATCCTGTATTCAACAGCCAAAAGTATCACAACAGTGACAAAAATTCAAGATGGCTCTTTTTAAGAAAGTATCAAAGGACTTCCTTATATTTTTTTTATCTTAAGAATATTACAAAGATTCGTCCGTTTCTTATTATTGTGTTATGAAATACCCTCCTGGAGTTACCCTGGAGGGAAACCTTGCCAAGGTTGTGAAAGACAAGAAAGGTTTATGTCACTGGGGTCAATTAACATTTTTTTTGGTTAAATTGTTACAGAGTGAATAAAAGCACTGCAGAGGTAACAGGTACTATTGCCACTGGTCAGGGTGTCCACCTGTACATACATGGCTGGTTCCAGTGAGGCACTTTTGCACCTCTATTTGGTTGCATATGCTCTTTTGATTAAAGCAATACCTCTGACAGAGACCACCCCTTCTTTGAATTTGAAAGGGGAGTCACCTTGAAAAGGCAGACATTTAGTTTTATATTCGTATATTTCAGCATCTGAAATACCTTAAGAGACAGGTCGTTTTAGAAGTTGATATATAATATTGTTTATATCAAAGGTTGACCATATTGAATTTTGGCCTCCGTGACAGTCCAATTGATCCAGTTCCAGAATTCAAAACTTGCATCAGAGGTGTCCCACACCAAATTTAAGGCTTTAATTTCCTCTGTATTGAAACTTTGTAAGCAAAATTAAATATCATCCCAGGTAAGGTGCGACGTAACTGTCACGTTATGCCACCACGCTTTTTTGGTTTGTCCATTACTTACTAAAATGTCACATAACTGTAACATTATTTTTCTGGGAGGTTGAGACCTAATCAAAACTGAACGTTATCATAACATTCTGATGAGGTTATGTCAAGACCAAATTCAAACCGAATGTCAATGTGACATTCTGATTAAGTGATGTCCAGATCTTATTTAAACAGAACATTGTTGTGACCTCCTGACCAGGGGAGGTCCAAACCTAACCCAAACAGAACATTATTGTGACATTCTGATTATGTAAGGGCCTAAACAGAATGTTCCTGTGACCAACTCATTAGGTTAGGTGTCAACCTTACCTAAACAGAATATTATTGTGACATTCTCTTTAAGTGAGGTCTCAACCACAACTAAACAGAATATTATTGTGACATTCTTATGTCTTAGCCTCCTAAATAACGTTACAAGAACATTATTAGAGCTTGTGGCATCGTTATGTCTTAGCCTCATAAATAATGTAATGAGAACATTATTAGAACATCACGATCTAACATCACAACAGTTGGTTGCAGCAATGTTATTGGGAGTCATCAAAAGAACATCGCTGTAACCTAACAGTGTGACTTAACAAGAATCAATCCAGAACATCACTGCAATGTTATGAGAGCATCATATCCTTGGCTGGGGTTATGAGGTTATGAAACACAAACCACTTTAATTTGACATTTTTTCAAAACGTTTTATGAAATCTTATGAAACAGGCCATGTAATCAACCTTTCTCTAATAAAATGTGTTGTTTCACCTCTTTTTCTTAGGTGACATTATTTCAAAGTGGACATCTTAGTTTGTGACATTGAAGGCTGACCCAACGAGTTGGCTGACTGGGACATCTAGTATGCTTGATGTTTCAACTATGATTCTACCTATGTTGGCCAATGATTTGTCATCCAGCAATTGGCAAGGTGTGGCACAGGCCTGGGGGTATGGGAAATGGTGGCACAATCAGTGGTGGAAACTACATGCAATAAGCTCATCCTACATTGTGTATAGCCCAGGGGTGGGACAAGAGTTTGACTAAATACATCATAGAAAACATCCCAGCCTCTAGAAGTAAGATCACCGGAATAGTCAAGACTCTTATATTTTTCTATGTCACCATGTACCAATAAAACATCTTATCGTCATAACACTGTTGAGATGACACATTAACAGGTTTTCCAGTGGCCCTTTGCACAATGGATTTTCGTTGTTAGGATCGACTTAAGATAGCAAAAGGATCGTTTGCCTAGCAACGAAATCTTTGATGTTACGAAAATCCTAATACCTCTGGTTCTACTGGATGAATTTAAATTCTGTAATTGATATATGAAGGGAAAAAATATAAAAAAAATCAGTAAAATTTACAACCCATTAAGTACATTCTAGATAACATTTTTAATAGTCAAAACGAGCGGTGTTACGAACAAAAAGTAACAACGAAAAGTTTTGTTGTTTAATTGATTTTCGTTGTTATGAAATACATTGTGCAGCGGGCCTCAGCCAATCAGAATGCAGGATTAGATGGTGAGCTGGATGTGATATAGATAACACATCAGGCTGTGGATGTCAGAACAAACTGACTGCTAATCTGAGACTTGTCTAGACTATGTGTCAACACAGGGAAGTGTATGTTTGTTGAAAATGACAACACTTAATTTTATGTATGGTAGACATCTGTATGCTGTGAAGAATATCAAATTTCAGTATTCTGAAGGTTTCAATTTGTATTGCTTAAACTGTCTGTATAATTTCTAATGGAATATGCTGTTTGTTTCATATCACAAAAAGGCTTGAATATTTTCCTGGTGGGCCAACCCCCCCCCCCCCCACACACACACACACACAGAGGAAATGATTTCAGCAGTTTCACCTTTCCCTGCAAAATTGAATGTAAAAATCCCTAAAAGTACTAGGAAAATATTGAAGTTCCACTATTTCTGCTCGACATCCCCCTTTGCAAGCTCAAATTATTGAAAATAGGCCTATATAGGCAAATTAAACCTCGCCACCTGAACAAAGCAGTACCTAGGTACGGGCCTGTTTGCACTATAAACTATAAAGCTGATATAAATTGGGATGGGTGTATTTGTCATCCAACTGTCCGCCGGTGGCCCGTTGCACAATGGGTTTCCTAGCAACGTAATGATTTTATTAGCGAAACATTTTGTTGTTGCATAATAGATTATTTGCAACTATTTTCGTAACAACGATCATTTTGCAACAATTCTTTCCATATTTAGAATGCCCTCAAAAAGCTGTAACTTTTACTGATTTTTTTTCTATTTTCTTCCCTTTTTATATCAATTTACAGAATTCAATTTCATTCATTAGAACCATAGATTTTTACTATTTACGTAAGAACGAAAATTGTTGTTACAACGAAGCATTTTGCTGTTAAGCAAAAGTTCGTTATGCTATCTTAATTTGATCCTCACAACGAAATTCTATTGTGCAACGGGCCACTGACAATCTGTGACATAGACATTGCATGAGTGGATATTTACCGAGGCAAAATTAGTAATAGAAGAAGAAAAATGAGTTTTTAACCGAATTTTAAAAATTCATTTTCCTTATTAGATATGTTTCTATCACAGTCGAAATGAAGGATAACATTTGAATAAAATGACTTTATTTCTATATTAATGAAATAAAGATATAAATATTGATAACAGTCTAAAAGTTCTTTTACGACTGTAAAAAATATAGTTAGTAAATAGATAGTCTTTGTATTAAGGTTATTTTATAATTACTTTCTTTAGCTAAAGAATCGATGTTTTTCACCCAACACTTCTTCATCATTCAAATCAAAAGTTGACCTAGATTGAACTTTAAATGGGTTAATATGAGTTCATTACTAACTCTAATTGGTGTTCATATCCATATCCAGTTGAGAAAGGACCTTTTTGTGTCTCGGATTGCCAACCCTTTGTCACCGCTTCCACATATAGTCACATTAGTTAAAGTCGTTAGGCCCCCTAGCGGCACTCAATCACACTAGTCACATGTCTGAGCGGGCCTGTATGGCCATTTTCCCCGTTGGTTTTCTCCTCAATTCGATTTTCTGATTAGATTCCTGCAGCCTTTTGTCCAGCCTAGCTGAGCCAATCTAGCAATTTCATAGCTTTTGTTTGGCTTGATCTGCTCCCTTTGTCTCTACTTGTACAGGGGAGAATGACCACGGAGAGGTCTATGGAATATGACAATAGGCCCTGCACCATGTTTTATCTCTGAGGTATGCGGCTTCACAGCTGGGGTATGGATGGCCTTAGCTGGGTGGTTCCACTTTAATGGTGTCTGGGGGGGGGGGGGGGTGAATGGGAAAGTCATACATCAGGGTTAGACATGGAGTCAGACATGGAGTAATGAGAGAACGAATCAAGCGTGAGGGCTGGGGATGGCAGGATAAACTGACTGCTAATCTAAGACTCGTCTAGACAAGGTGTCAACACAGGGAAGTGTATTTTTGTTGAAAATGACATGCTTAATTTGGCATGGGGTAGATAGTTATAGACAACGAAGCATATTGAATTTCCGTATTCTGTAGGATTCAAAAGGTTGTAATCTCTAATCGAACATAGTTTTTATATAGAGACTCTACAACTCTCAAGCTGCATTATGCAAAAAACAGATTGTGGATATCTTTATTAGAAAAAAAAATTGAGAGAATTTTGTTTGCATCATTATTAATGTAGATTATATTTTACTCTGCATCTAACTGTTTGTAATTCTGTCACTACCATCTATATCTTAATTTTAATGGATTTAAGGTGTCTGACCATATCACATTTGGAAGCTCATAACTCAGCTTCTACTCAAAATATTTAAAAAATGTTTACATTTTTAGAAAGCCTGAGCCTTGTTCTAAATTCATTACTCATGTCGAGTAGCCCCAAAATCACAGAGCAGGTCACCTATATTGGTATTGCCCTCTGCTTATATATTTTTGAAAAGAAATTTTTTAAAAGAAATTTACAAACCATTTGTGCAATGTGGGCCAATTCCAAACTTCTTGGACATTAATGTTGATAGGTTGTAGACTACTTTATTCACATGATGCATGAACCACGCCCCAAGTAAGGAACCAGGCTACGAATAGACCCCACCACCTTGAAATAATCACAAGGTCATATAAAGCTACTACTGTAAATAATTGGGAAAACTCCAAGTGAGTGAATTTTGATTTAATGAAATATTGTTCAACCAGTTGACTAATGAGATGCAGTGTGCCAGCTGATTTAGGGTGCTGCCAACCAATTAAAAACGGTCTTCATGGCATCCCAGGGTAGTTAAAGTGTGGATAATGCTGATAGGATTAGGGATGTCCCTCGAGGGAAGTGGAAGGAGGCATCTGTCAGACTTTTACAAAAATAATTTGTACTACCTCAACAAGGTCATCTGAAAGGAAACCTTGCACATGATTACAGGATGAATATTTTCCTATAAAATTCCTTGAGTATGGAATTTGAACTAAGAACTAATAATGCTAGAGATATCTGTAGAATGTTGCAAATGCAGACAGACTTATGAGACTTTATGATTTGGTCAATATTATGTTCTTTAAGGGAAATTGGAAAATTTCGGGACGTCACAAGGACACTTATTTGGAATCCCCATCTCCCAATAAAAGGGAATCCCCAATCCTCAAAATTATATGGAAAGGAAATCGAACTTTATCACGGAATATTCTCATTTAGCCATATTTAGACTGTTATTATTTGCGTTCTTTACCAACATAGAATTATTCAAAAACCGTCAATTCCCAAGTTATTTTGGAAGGAAATTCCCATTATTATGACATAGCAAGGACAGTACTGCCAGTCAAGAGGTTAGGACGTTCCCAAATTAAGGTTTCTTTCCTGATTCACTGTCTAAAATCTTGCCGTTTTTCCTTTTTCCCTTTGTTACATTTCTATAATACACAACTGATGTGAAACACACACAATCAGAACATATAATGTTTTGTGCAAGGAACCCTTTAAGTTTCATACCCACTATAGGGCAATTTACTCCTCGACAGTCGTCTTTTCCTTTGATCCCCTGTTAGTATGGTGTGATGAAATGTTCATATTTTATCTGAATCACAAGGAAAATCTTCCGCCAATTCTACCAGCAGTTCTATCAAACATGGTCATTTCAGTATAGCAATTGGTGACAAATATAAGCACTGAGGTCCAAATTGGATTTTAGGAGATCGCTCGTTAGTATGCTATATATATATATTGAAATGTTCATGTTTGATCTGAAAGGTGTTAACCAGTGATAGAAAACAATGATATGGAACCTAGTCCAACTCTAATAAGTCCCGACTGTAAAATCTGCCGCCAGTGCCTTTCTTGTTATCATTCTGGCCATTATCACTGGTTCATCAGCCTACTTCCGCCTTTAGTCCCTTGTACTGTTTTCCTGGTGAATAAAAAATACTTCGGAATCATTGCATCTTAAGTAAAATCCTCACTCCATTTGTCTAAATGGGTCCAATTCCCATGGACATAGAAGAGAGGGCTAGGTTTCAGGAATGCTTCAGTGAACCATATTGAAGCCTGGAGGGGAGTTTGCACAGACTGATACCCAGCCAAGCTGCGATGTAACAGAAACGTTCTGCAACTATACTTTTTAATCAGGCAATTTCTTACTAAGATGGCACGTAACAATTACATTATTTATGGTTATGTCGAAACCTGACCAAATCAGAATGTTATTAGAACATTATTTTTGGGTGAGTTGATGACGAAACAAAAACAGAATGTTATAAGAACATTCAGTTTAGGTTGAATAACGTAACCAGAATGTTATAATAACGTTGCAGTGCAATGTCATAGTCATGTCATAACAAGTACCTATACAGAACTAAACAGAACGTTGCTGCAACGTTATAAAAATGTCACATGCTTGCCTGGGTAGCATCCTTAAGAGAGGTCCCTAACAGTCATTATCGTAATCCCTACGATAGTCCTGACAATTCACGTAAGCCTTACAAAAGTCCGGACGATGTTATTGGTCGGGGTAGACCCAATTTATCATATGAATATCATTGTCTTAAGGCCGTCTGAAGGCTTATGATGGTTTATCGGGGCCAATTTTTGTTGTTTTCTTTTTATTTCAAAATCCGATTCCTGTATATTACAAGTTCTTCCATCAGATTACAACAATCCAAATACATAGGTACATAAGACATAAGATAATGAAATGTTCAGACGTGTTTGAAATTTTCTGGAAAAAACTTAGGATAATTGGCTTATGATGATGAAATTCAGCTTACGATAATGAAGTGTCATAAGAGTCTCTGTCAGTCTGTGTAAACAACCCTGCCTTTTGTCAGAGATATTGTATTTATTAATTATAGTTAGCATTACGACAGGCTTAAGACAATGATTTCCTTAAGATGAAATGGGTTTACACAGGCTGATAACGTCGTCGGGACTATCATAGGGCGCGGTTAATTGTCGGGCTGTGCTCAGCCTTACGACAATGATTGTCGGGGACATATCATAAGGATTTTGTTGGCCTGTGTAAACCCCCCGTAAACCGGGATTTACCTTAACACGTGAAAGGTGTATGGGTGATTCGTGAATGTTTGATGATCTGCGGTGAAATTAATGCTCCAGTGTTCGAGTAGGCATCAAGGCAAAGTCTGACTTAAGGCTGGGAGACAAAGTGTCCTGTTTCAAAGAAATATGCACCTCACATTTTACAAATTCTCCAAACAAGATAAGATAAAAGGTGCAGGTTCCCTGTCACCACTGGATTCCGCTCTATGCATAAAATCGATTGTAATAAAGTTCAATGGCAGGAAGCTCTGTCTGAGATGTTTGTTTAAGGTCATACTAGTTATTCAGGCTGGAGGATAGTAAGCATCATTACTTTTATACACTTAATAAAAACGGAGACTCGAATAAACAGAGAAAATAAAAGTGCAATTTGCATAGAAAGCGATATGTGTTTGCATGCATTATTGATCAAGGGTTTTGAATCTCATAAAAAAATATAGAAACTTATTTTCTCTATAATTACAATAGAAATAAAAAAGATTCACTGACAATCAAATATTATATTTGAATTGTCAATATGGTACTAAAAAAGTGTATAATGTAAGTGGTTATAACATTTTGCATAGAACGACTACACGAGCTTTGTGATCATCGCAAGGAGTCTAAAGCTGTTGTAGAACATAATACTGATTTTAGATAGAATTTTGGGAAATGGGGGCAAACGTCTGACAACATTTTTCTGAAAAGATTTGCTTTAATTGATTTCATTTGGTGGATTTAGGGATTAGGTAGGTGTATTTGCAGAACACTTCCAGAAACTATATAAAGATATTTTCAAACATAATTATACAAATTAAGTTGGAAAGAGGTATTTGAAACATTTCTTTTTATGCAATGGAAGCAATGTTATCGGAGTGATTTGTGGAAAATCAGACGACATAGTCTAAAAGGCAGCGGGGATTAAATCATATATAACATATTGCCTTCGTCATATCTTAAAAAGTTTGGAGATCATGTTTTAATTTCCAAATAGACCATGATGAGATCGAATGGCAGTTTCATATTAGTTGTCCAAAAATACCATGTTTTAGATTAAACTTAAGCCTTGCGTTTGGGCCTATTTGCATCGTATCATTTTGGTGATGAATTAGCTCAGGTTTTTTTTTTATGTTACACACTTTCTAATTGGCTGCTGAATGGGATTGCGTGACATCACTCTGCAGCGAATCCCCCTCCACACCAGAAAGGTAGTCCGTGAAAACTGACTCTGCTATGTAGGTCATATACTACACACTGGCATTATAATATCACTACGCCCTGCGGGTTGAAAATAGTCCCACCGCTTTTGCTTGTTGGGCATAACTGGTTGCCACCGGACCTGGTGGCGGCTTCACTGCAGAGATTATTCGCCTTAGCGAGCCTTGAAGTGGCAGAGTGTGCGTTACATGTGCGGAGACTGCTAGAAAAGTGGCTTATCACATAATAAATAGAAAGACAGTGATTAAACTGTCTGGTGAGGTACAAAACAGGGTGTGATAAATACATGCGCTGGTAATACCTCATCTATACACCTGTCATACCAACTGATGGATTACACTTTTCATTTCATTTTTAATTTCCTCTTTTAACAAAGATGAATAGTTTCATGGTTGAACAGGGATAGATAATTCTGTAATTTAACAAAGATGGTGATATTGTTTATCATTCTAATTGTGTACATAATATAAGGGAAACGACCACAAGTACAGGCAGGCCCTCAATGCATGACTACACTACGACTCGCGCCCAGTGGAATCCCAGCCAGCTCGCAACGAAACAGAAACATTCTGCAACCGTACTTATTTTGTCAGTTTGTTACTTACGAAGATGGCACGTAACAATTACAAAATTGAAAGTCAGGTTGAAACCTCACCAAATCAGAATGTTATTATAACATTAATCTTTAGTGAGGACGAAACCAAAACAGTATGTTATAATAACATTCTGTTTGGGTTGAAGAATGTAACCAGAACATTGTAATAATGTCACAGTGCAATGTCACAGCAGTACATTGCAGTGACATAATTGGGAGTCATCCAAAGAATGTAACAAGAACCAAACACAGAACCTACGAGAACGTTGCTGCAACATCATAATAACATCGCATCCTTGGCTAGGAATAATAGGTTCAATATTATGACCACATTGTAGTGATGTTACAGAGTGCCTACGATATTGTTGATATTGCATTAGCATAATAGGATAATGTTGCAGTGCACTTCGACAATTAAAGATCCAGTGACACGTCCATAACTGCTCAACAGAATACACTTTGTCATAAAAATATGAAGACATTTCCAATTTCCATGATTTATATAGTTGTAGCTTATAGAATACCAAAAATATACTCAAAAGAAAAGTGGAATGTAACAGTAAGGCTAGATGACCTAGATGTAGTGAGCATGCCGGAAGTGACGTATCAAGATGCCTATCTAGTTGTGGTAACTGCACTGATAAAAGGTGTGATGAGCCCTGCCGCCCTTCCTGGCAATGATTTTTTTTTTTTTTTTTTTTTTTTTTTTTGGGGGGGGGGCGTGTACAGCGTCGTTACACTTGTTTATATTTGATTCCTGATTGATTTCATAAATATATATAGGACGAATATATAATTTTACTAATTGGACAGCCTATTAGGTTATAACATGACACATGATGGCCAGAAATAACCACCCTAGACTTCTGAGGGATTAGGGAAGTTAAGGTGAGAGAAAGGTGAGATGTTATGGCACCTGATGAGCGAATATGCTGCCCTGGACTTCTTAGGGAGAGAAGGGTGATACAAAGGTGAGATGTTATGACACCTAATGAGCGAATATATGCCACCCTGGATTTCTGAGGGAGTTTTTTCTTTTTTCTATTCACTTTATTTGAAAACTGTACAGTTCAAATAGCTAGTATCTGATCTCCCTCTGTATCAATTTGGGTTACCACATATACCACACACATAATATTTCATTATTAGTACAAGGGAGTAATTAATAGTTAATAGGGAGTAGGGGAGAACCTCCCGTTTTTCAGGGGAGGAGGGGATATACGTAATCCTGCTTATCACTTTTTGAGTATTTTTTTTACAATTTCCACAAATAATCTTAGCTCATTATAATTTTGAATTTTTCAATATTATGACTAGATATATATATCCAAAAACCCATACATTTTTGGAGACCTTGGAAATTGCTTAAAATCATAATTTTCTTTAAAATAATATAGTATGTAAGTTTTCGTTTATATTTTCAAGGTGAAGTATAGTGTTTAATATTGTTGTATTGTGCACCACTTGTTGTTGTTTCAGGCATATCTGCAATATGCTATACTACACTAGGCATCTTTTGATGTCACAACATGGCCAGTGGGGAGAGGTGTGAGTATCAGCATTGGCACCTGCCTGACCCATATACAGGTGTTAGCAGGGTGTGCTCTGTCGCTTAGGTGCACTCCTGAAAACCCTTACTGTAAGAAAACGTTTAATTTTTAACATTCTTCAAGTATATTGGCTTTTGGGCAGTAGCTCAGATCGTGTCCCTGGATCTTTAAGTCCTAGGATACAGGTTTTATTGTAGTGAAATCGTGGAAAGAAATCATGTGGGCACAATTTATTTAGTATTTCTAAACTAATAAAACGTCGAGAAAGTAAAGACAGGTTTCCACCAAAAGATTTAGGTTCAGAATAGGTGACGAGCCTGGTAAAAATTGTATATAACTGACAGATTTGTTGTTATAATAATGTTGCAGTGCAATGTCACAGCAGTACATTGCAGCAACATTATTGCGAGTCTTCAAAATAACATAAAAATTATACCAATCAAGAATGCTGCTGCAATGTTCCAATAGAGTCACATGTTTAAATCTAGTTCTCACCTGTCAATAAATCTTTTAAATAGTAATGTTGAGACTGTCTTGGAATGTCGGGAACTCATAAGGCTGTTGGGGAAACCCCTTTAACACTGGCTTGAAGAGTCATCCATCAAAGTCAGCTCTGAGGTCCCCCCGTCCGTCTGCTTTTTGGTTTAAACAGGCGATTCATTATCCATCCCGGACATAAAAAGACATCAGTACAATTTCAATAATTAGAAATCTTTGAAAAGTGCAAACGTTATCAATTTTTTTCCCCTTGCTTTAAATACAGCATGGTTTTTAGGCAGTTTTAAAACAAGAGGACGAGACTGCATAGATCCAATGAGGATCTAAGCCGTTACAATAATGAGTGTATACTGGTGTAGGATTCCCATATTATACCAGGTTAAACTAAAAGATAAAAGCTTTGAGTCAGCAATTAAGTTTAGCATTATGACTAATCAAAATACAATGATATATCATACAGAACTCCAATCAAATAGCAGAACCATAGTCGATATATTAAAGGAATCTGAACTATCCTATCTGTTGCCCTAGTATATGGTATTATTCCCCATTCTGAACTCTGAAATAGAAAGTCCATTGCAATTACCTATAATGAAACTGTTTTTTGTATTATAATCTCAATCCATGGGAAAATTCTACCCGGGAAATTCTATCTCAATAACTATTAAGTCAAGTATCAATTTACAGGAAATTGCCCAGTATGAGAGAGGTTACCATTATTATAATGTGACTATGCACATACACACACACACACACACACACACACACACACACACACAGTTTAAGGATCAATCATTCAAGCCCCACAATCAGAATCCTCATCCCAAGCAAAAAAGTGACATAGTTATAACGTTACAGCAACGTTCTGCTTAGTTGGGGTTTGGTTCTTGTTACGTCCTTTTGATGACACCCAAAAACATCTTTAGAACCAAACATTGTGACATTGCACTGTAACGTTATTGTTATGTTATTGTAACGTTCTTTCACGTTATAATTACGTTATTATTACATTCTTTATTGGTGAGGTCTCAACATCACTAGAATGTTATGCTATTGATACATTCTGGTTTAGTAAGTCTCAATCTTACCTAAATGACATCACAGTTACGTGAGAATTGGGCTGGTCATAAAATAACCAAATAATTATGGTCACAGAATGATTCTATTATGTCGCTGTTGCCTGGGATAGTATTGTATAAGGGGGGAAGGGGGTCCGTTTGCTAAGGATGATCTTACCTACGTCGTATGAATTAGGTTTGTGTTCCGTTGGTGTGAAACAAATATAGACAGAAAAGCATTAACGATAACCATAAGTTAAGTAAATGTACTTCCAAAGTGAAGTTTATTCAAAGCTCAGACCCCTGAATAATGCCGTTACCTTGCCAGGGACGGATCGAGATATTTTCAACAACAAAAAGGGGGGGCGTCCTATTGTGAAAATTTCCGATCGACCTCCTGGTCCCAGAATTTTACATTAAAAGAATCTAAATTTGGGCAAAATTAGGGGAGGGGGACGCCTCAAGCGCCCCCCCCCCCCCTAAATCCATCCCTGCTTGCGCCTTATAGCTGCGTTGGTCGGCCGAGGGCTGCTCCCAGAATTAGCACATCTCGTTTCCCCGTGGAAACCTCGCTTTGACGTGATTTGCCTGCGTGGCCGGAAGTGGTCTTGTTACCCAGAGTTCCCTGGGGCGGAGGGGGCGGAGGGCGTGAAATGCCCCGTCCGACCTGGAGACGCGTATTAATTGACGAATATTGAAAGTAGGTCCGGCCCTCGGAGGCTGAGCTACGACCAAGGCAATACTTCAAATAGAGCCCATTATCAGTTATAAGCACTGAAAATACGTCCCTTTATACGAAAATGGCCAATACATAATACTGGTCAATAAACCCAAGTCAGTGTACACATACTTTAAAGTTAACCATAAAAAAAGTCGCTAGAATGCCGCTGTGCTTATTCCCTGAAGGCAGTTGTATAGAACAAAATCAAACATACCAATTTTGTTGAAAAATCATACCTAAAATTTCTAAAATTCAACTTTATATATTGGCCTTCTCCCCCTAGGAACCAATGTTAAAGCCTGTCAGCCCAAGCTATAATATCCAACCCTATTTTGCCCTGCAATACAGAATGTTTAATAGCTAGCAAACCTGTAAATCTGTCAATTTGTAAAATTTAAGGAATCACAAGGTTTCATCCGTACTTGGAGAAATAGAAAAAATATAGGTCTAGATTATTTCAGTAACCCCAACTCTAGGACTCAAGGATGGCTTATGTGGTAATTTTGTCCAACCCTGGGATAAACCCAATGTGGGATGGGCTTATTGTGGGAATATAACATATTCCTCGTTTGTATAAAATAACTCTGTCGTCACTGTTCTACAGTTGCTTTCCGATAAGTGGCGTTGTCCTCTGAAATAAAATGATCCGATATGCCATTGCTATGGCAACTACACCTGTCGTGGTATTGACGTGCATGTCACTATGGACACGTTCATGCGACCATCTTATCAACTCAACATTCCATCAAAATTCATTCCGTCACATGTAAAATGCGATACAAACCTGAAGCAGGATACAGAATTCTTCAGGGGCGGATACAAAATTTCAGAAAGGGGAAGTCCGCATAATTATAGGCTAAGGACTAAAATGGCGTCCATTCTAATCTTCGCAATGTTTCCAGATTGTTGGGGACCTGTTGTCGGGATTTTAAGAAATTTGCAGATATTCAGCAGGATTTTAAATCCAAGTAATAGTTTGTCCATACCCCCTCACAATTGTCGTCAATACATCAGGAATACGTAACCAAAAGGAAATTAAGATTTACCATCAACATATTCTTTTCATTTGGAAGATTGCAAACTTTTGAGATCTTTACTGTATGTTTCTTTGGGAAATACCTGGGTTTTCAACTTTCAAAAATCCTAGAAACAGAATGATCTTGTTTTTCTTTTCTTGAAATTCCTACAGATCTATAGTCTTGACCTTATCAATATTCTGGACCAAAATAAAAAGGTTTTAATGTATTGATCATAGACCTATCTTATCATATCAATAATTGACACACTGTTTGTATGTAGCAACAGTATAAACATAGTACATAGAGGAGTCGAGTCATTTACACCAGGTGGCAGACTGGGACTTGTTACAAGTATATTTAAACAATGACATTGATCTACTCAAATGGGCCTGTGGTGTCGCACATCACTTAAAATGTAGTTGCCCAGATGGGGTAGCCCAGATACCTCTCACAACAACAGCATTCTGTATCCATAGAAACCACAGCAATAAAGCAATTTTTCGGATAATGTGACATTGACTTATGAACATGCCCGGAATAGAGTTTAATCAAAGGAAGTCCTTGCTCACAGACTGTACTCGGGATGAGCCCCCCCCCCCTCCCCTAGACCTAGTGCCTCCAGGTAGCTGTATTCACAGGTGACATTTCACCAAGATGAGGCCTGCCCCCAGTTATAGTAATGTTTGGTCATTCTTAGGTTACCCGACCAGGAAATTAAAGGGATTAGGCTATGGGAGTATTGCCTAAGGTGTGGCCAAGGTCACTCTGCCAAATATGTAAATGGAGAGCCTTATTAATTCAGGAGATGAATGCATGTATCTTTAGATGTCAGTTAGTGGGGTGTTTCATAAGAATCTGCGCAGCTTTGGAGGTTTGACGTGTGATTATGGAAAGTGCATGCGAGCTGGAAACACTCACACGCAGCAATTTCATAATATAACTCTTTAAATCCACCCAAAACTCTCATAAATCCACCCAAAACTCACGTAAATAAACCAAAAATTGCATAAGCAAAAATAAAACTCCCGTAGCTACGATGATGAAAAAAAGAGATAATAAATTTATGAAACTTACGAAGGTTTGTCATGGAACAAGCCCCTGTATGGGATTTGAACAAGCTGCTGCTTAAGGAAACTCTGGTAAGTCACCCTAAAACTCCCGTAAATGTGCCAAAACCCTTTTAAGTCCCAGCAAAAGTCCCATAAGCTTACCGAAATTCCAATAGCTATAAGGAGGGTAAAACTCATGCCGTCCTTCACTTATCAGGGGCGTGCGTCATCTTATTTATTATACTTTGTTGTTCTTTTTATCCTATCCTTTCTTTTGCATGATATCAACAAATCCGTCCATAAGTTGGGGCTACTGTTTTCCCAATACCCGGGAAAGATGTGTCCTAAATTAGTACTTTTGATAAACAGCTTGTCTCACTCTATACTCCCGTAAGTCTTAAAGCAGCTATTTCGTCAATTGTACAGGTACGTATGCCAATATTAGCTTAGGGCGGCCGGTGTCGTTTTTCCCATTTTCAAACGTCGTCAAATAACGTTATTGGTTGATAATATAAGAAGAACCACGGGGGTCGTCAGAAGGTGCCTGTATGACCCATAGGGGATTGTCACGTACCGAGAGTGAAGCCCAAGGTACTACAGCCCCATGGGTCGTACAGGCACCCGAGGACGACCCCTAAGGGTTTTCTATATTCTGAAAATAGTGAAAATGAGGAGTGGTACATACAGCCTATTTATATACACTGGCCTCTTTATGCACCACTCCTCGCCCATGCGGATGATAAATCTTCGGATTTGGCATGACCTTTTGGCAGTTACAACATCTCTAATCTTTACTCAATCGGCACAATGCCCCCACTTAGTCCTCCAGTAAGATGATTTAGCAACTTGGAGTCTAC
This sequence comes from Lepidonotus clava, assembly GCA_936440205.1. Taxonomy (NCBI): domain Eukaryota; kingdom Metazoa; phylum Annelida; class Polychaeta; order Phyllodocida; family Polynoidae; genus Lepidonotus; species Lepidonotus clava. The sequence continues at coordinate 50,343,939 of OW387141.1, read as the reverse complement.
ATAATACTTTACTACTTGAGACACAGTATGACATGTTATATTGATTTGTAATATGGTAAATTGTAAAGTAACCTTGACAGTCAGGGCAACAGTTAGTTGCCAAAGTATTATTCGAAATACGACTAGCACATTAAATAGCAGACATTTACTGTACAGATATCTAATAGAAAACCATCCAGAACCAGACACACCTCATATCACTCAGACTAATCAAACGGCATCCAGACAACTCAGCCACAACAGAAACATTTAAATGGTAAGATTTATCAATTATTATTCCGCCAAACAACAAACGGCCAAAGTATGATTGGAAATGAAAATAGAAAAACTGTTACCTTTATCCCTCTTCTGTGAAATATGAGAAAAGTTGTTTTGTCGCCTAGTGAAATGAAACCGAAGTTCAGTTTTCACTGAAAGTATAATTGTCAATGTGTATGGGATTCGGGGGACGGGGAGATCAGAAAACCAAGACCTCCCCCTCCCCCGTCCCTGGATTCCCCCTTGTACTACTAAAGACTATATTCCACTACCATGTCTATGCGTTCAGTGGCAGTTGCGTTTTCCTCTCTGGCTATGAAATGCAAGCTTGCGTACGTTCAGATACCAACATGTTTGTTTCTGAATGCACGCTCTCCACAGATTACTATGCATACTTCCCTGAATGCTAGCATGAATGCAAGCAAATTCTATAATCAACTACCCATTCTCAAAATTGCTTGTGTTTCCTGGTGTTCCACTTGCAATTATGTCAATAAATGCGAGTAAAATGCGTAATGGAAGTAAAAGAACTAATAGTGAAATAGAGCCTTTACTGGGACAGCAAAGTATGTGATATAAAAAAACTGGCTCTATATCAAGCTGAAGGTCGACTTTTTATAAGCTGTTTAAGCTCAGGACATAAATGAGCAAACACAAACCAGAAATCACCCGTCCAGCCCTGACACTAAAGCCCCATACCCACTAGGTGATTTGGGCTTCGGCAATCGTTTTTTCCTGTGATCGCCCATCAGTATGCTATATTGAAATGTGCATGCTTGATTTGAACTGCCGGGAAGGTTGCCTGACGAATCGCCCGGTGATTTGATCAAACTTATTAATTTAAACTACAGCGTACTGACGGGCGATCAGAGAAAAATACGATCACCGGGGCCCAAATCGCCTAATGGGTATGGGGCTTAAATTACAGTATGTCTCTTGAAGTAAGGGACAGATCTCCCACAAACAAAAAGCCTGGAAGACATGCAGTAGGACTAAAGAGCTGCAAATCCCCATGAGAGGTGAGACAGGCTGGTGCCTCCTCTTCCTGGGATACCAGGCAATAGTAGCTGGCAATGTCATCATCAGATCTGACCTCACATCGCAGGCAGTTTTCACCATGTAGTGTGAGTAAATGCATCATTACACTTGAGCTGCGATACAAAGATGTCACAGAGAAGTTGTACACATAAGAGATAAAATTCCATGTTACACATATGTGATACACACGAAATTGCCAATTTTTAACAGTCCTGTCATTTCTGCATTTGAATCATCTGTAATATCTTCACATCGCATGCACCCAAATCGCAGCCCAAGTCATGTAGTGTTATAGGGCCTTAAGGCTTAAGTCCCGACTGATGCCAATATACTTGAGTCCCCTCCTCCCGGAGCTGCAGCGCCCTCTATCAGTCATCAGCATTGTAATTAACATCCGCGTACTCGGGCAAACCGGACGGTCTCAACGCGGATGCGTAGGACGAGGTTCCCCTGTCGAGGAGTCTCTATGGCTGCAAAAGGGGGAGTCTGTTTTACCTTCTATTGTCCTTGTACTTGTGCGTACTGTGAGGATTGCTCTTTTATTGTTTGCTTTGAGTTTTCTTCTCACGACAGGGTCGAGGAGAGTTGAGAACAGGTGAAAATAGATGAAAACAAACTGTATTTATTTGTCATCTTGGTTACACAAAATTTAATGGGTGCCTAGGACAGAGTCGGTGCAACTGTATAGTTGTCAAGGTTTATAAGAATTCATCCCAAACACCCATATTTACCTTTAAGCCTTTATAGGCATCGCTAACATTATGTGAACTATTCATCTGTTTTATTTTTCATCAGCAATGATCACCAATAGTGAAATACACCTCTTCATTCGAATAAACATGACCTGTAGATGAGACAGGATTCTTTACACTATGGGAATAAAAGCATCAATGTGAAAAGTTTTAGAATGTAATAACGATAGCTCGTCAGGGATCATTATACGAAACACAGAAATTCATAGTCTGTCATTTTTTATTTGATAGCCGTTCGACTCGTGTTGTTGTTTGTCGTATCATACACAATAAACGAACTGCACCTCGGGCCTCATATGCTACGTGATACTGCGATATATGATGTTTTCTTTGAACTGATAATCCCCCCTACACACACACACACACACACACACACACCACACACACACACACACACACACACACACACCACACACACACACACACACACACACCACACACACACACACACACACCACACACACACACACACACCACACACACACACACACACACACACCACACACACACACACACACACACCACACACACACACACACCACACACACACACACACACACACACCACACACACACACACACACACACACCACACACACACACACACACACACCACACACACACACACACACACACACACACACACCACACACACACACACACACCACACACACACACACACACACACACACACCACACACACACACACACACACACACACCACACACACACACACACACATATACACACACACACCACACACACACACACACACACACACACACACACACACTTAACAAAAAACATAAAGCTAATACACGTGATAAAAGACATAAGGCACCTAATGTAAACAAGTGCTTCTGCACTTTTTATTTGTTTGAATAAATAAGGGAAATCTTTTTTTAAATGCACGGGAGGCCCGCGTCTTAGCTAGGGCTTCACGGAGGTGGTTTTTTTTCTATTTTTAACGAATCAGAAAATACACCTTTGGTTACGGAGCCTTCCATTTCGTACATACACACAATTTCAAAATAATCTGACCTAACCTCCCCTTGGGTCAAAGTACCGTAGATTTATAAAGGAAAATATGCACATTTCTAAAAAAATATCAGACCCCCTTCCCCTCTTACACACTTAATGGAAGGCCCTTATACCGCCTCCTATATGAATGGCGATTTAACACATGTCAAACTATGTAGTTCCCATTCCCTCTTTATTATCTGTATGGCCGACGAGCGGTACATATCCCTGATAGCCATATGACCTCTGGGGATTGTACGGCCCAAGGGTGAAGCCCTTAAAGGTAAATATGGGTGACCACAGCAGCGCCACCTGGTGTGATTTTATTTCTATTGCAGGATTTCCTTGAAATTGTACAAATATTTCATTGAGCCCTTGAGGAATGATGAATGTGATTTTGTAAAATAAAAAATATAAGGATAAGTAGTCATAAGTGGTTGATCAAGCAGTTTTTCTTCACCTTTTTCCCTATTTTTAGGAATAAAATTAAATTTTCCATGGTGACCTTAGGTTTTCTTAGGCCTAAAATACTCATTTGGGTCCTATCCACACATTTTCAGCATTTCAAGTAAAAGTCACGGTTATTTAGTTTTGAATGTTAAAAAAACTACATTTTCCCATAGACTCCAATACTATACAGTCATTTTTTCAGATGCCGATATCTCTAAATCTGATATGGTGACATATGATTTTTAAAGTTTCTTTATATTCCTTATACATCCACCTAACTACCCTGTGGATTTCAGAATTTTGTCACGGTTTTTTAAAAATCACCCCTAACACCCATATTTACCTTTAAGCCTTGACAAACCCCTTTTACACGCACGGCTACCCTCGATGCCCAATGTGGTTCTTCTAATATCAGTGCCGGTTTAAATAGGTAATAAAATATAATCCCAACAAAATGACCATTGTTGCTTTAATACTAAGTCTCCAACTCCCACCAAGTTGGTTTAGGACAAGGACCACTGTTCCCCTGCGTCTCTGCGGCGTCTCAGTAGTCCCCCGTGTACTCAAAACGACGGCCCCGTATATGTGTAATCTGGTTTGAGGCTTTAAGACATCGTGTCCCAGGACGTATAATCACATTGTGGGAGAGAATGTCGACAAGGTGAAACGGTTTAAAAACTCAAATCCAATTTTCACTGGATGAAGATCCTATGCCTTGGGCCATGGTGATGGGACAATAGTCCACCTTCAGAGGCTTTCAACAATTTGTCCACTTTTTTTGTCCGCTTGAATTCAATTACATGAGTAAAAAAAAGGCAAGAAGAATGGTTAAATGACCGTGAGAGGAGACATTCAAGAACCGCTTTTGTAGGAGCAGAAAGCACCCAGAATTCAATTGTTGCCGTGATGGATAAGGGGCGTGAGACCTACAATGGGCGATATTCGGGGATACAACCCACTCAACAGTCCAGGGCTGTAACCAGGCGATATTCGGGGATACAACCCACTCAACAGTCCAGGGCTGTAACCAGGCGATATTCGGGGATACAACCCACTCAACAGTCAAGGGGTAGAACCAGGCAATATTCGGGGATACAACCCACTCAACAGTCCAGGGGTGGAACCAGGTGAGATTCGGGGATACAACCCATTCTACAGTCCAGGGGTAGAACTAGGTGATATTCGGGGATGCAACCCATTCTACAGTCCAGGGGTGGAACCAGGCGATATTCAGGGATACAACCCACCCAACAGTCAAAGGTTGTAACCAGGCGATATTCGGGGATACAACCCACTCAACAGTCCAGGGGTGGAACCAGGCGATATTTGGGGATACAACCCACTCAACAGTCCAGGGGTGTAACCAGGCGATATTCGGGGATACAACCCACTAAACAGTCCAGGGATGGAACCAGGCGATATTCGGGGATACAACCCACCCAACAGTCCAGGGGTGGAACCAGGCGATATTCAGGGATACAACCCACTCAACAGTCAAGGGGTGTAACCAGGCGATATTCAGGGATAAAACCCACTCAACAGTCCAGGGGTGGAACCAGGCGATATTCAGGGATACAACCCACCCAACAGTCAAAGGTTGTAACTAGGCGATATTCGGGGATAAAACCCACTCGACAGTCCAGGGGTGGAACTAGGCGATATTCGGGGATACAACCAACTCAACAATACACTAAATTCTCCAATCTTAACATGAAAATAAGGCCCGTTTTTAGGCAGTGTCACACTGTTCAAACCACCCACCCACCCCCTTCTGCCTGACATCATTTATGGACGGCCCCTTACAGTCCCAAACCCCTTCATTTTCATTTTGCAAACGATAGCAATCACGTGGATAGTTATTATTTCGATCCTGGCCATTTGAAAAAGGATTCTTATCTAGAAAAACTTCCTGTCATTCTTAAAGGAAAACTTGCATATAATTTCACGAAGTGCTATTTTTTGTTTAATTAACTTGACCTAGGTATTCTAAAAACATTTCAAAAATAGAAACTTGAAAATGTTGAGGTCTTAGGTAATTATTCAGGAAAGGAATCTAATTTGGGGAATCCCCTGAGTTATGGGCTGCTCAATACTCCCCTTGCTACGTCACAGCTATGGGAATTCCTTTAGAATTCCTTTGGGATTCCCTGATAAATGAATGGTTGCAGATGGATATATATTTTGATTTATTATGAGTCACATTGGGCCAAATATTTATAATTTAGGTTAGAGAGCAGAACCTTTATTATAGATTCTACAGGGACAGGGATTCCCTTCTAAGGACAGATGGGATTCCCCAATAACTCCCCTTGCTACGTCATGAATTAAGGGATTTCCCCAAAAAATCAAATAAAAAACAGTTTTTTTAATGTCCCATAATTGTGTGCAAAATAGGAGTTTTCCTTCAATTTTGCTTATATTGATAGTACATGTTATGAATAACATGCTGAATTGAATTAATTGAAAAATGACTATCCTGCAAACATGTGCAAGTTTTCCTTTAAGAAAGCAAGATCAATAATTAGGTTTAAACAAAAAATGCGTTATTCGTTTTACCTTAATTCGATATACTGATAAATGTACGCGCTGCTATCCTTGGACTGAACATCATTTGTAAGACTCCTGCCCCAAGGTACAGCGGTAAGTATCTAACCCCCTCGTGTATAGAGCGGAGAAATGGCCACGGGGTTTTGATGAGATGTCTTGTAGAGTATTTGGTCACTCTGCAGCAAATCACCTTCCGCGCCAGACCTGATAGTCTGTGAGAACTGACTCTGTTTTGTATGTCATTAAATATATCCCGGCATTATAAGATTACTACGCCCTGCAGGCTAAAAACATTCCCGCATTTTCGCTGGTCGTGCACGGCTCCCCGGGGCTGTACCCAGTAGTGGCTACAGTGCAGAGATCACTCTCATGGCCGAGGTGTCAATGTGGCAGAGTGAGTATTTGGTATGTCATGAAAAAAATGTTCTGAAGGTCAAATTGTTTTATATGTCTAATGGCACAGACGAAGGATTAATAATGATAATTCATATCCTGGTCATTTGAGAACTTCTCTAATCAAACAAAGAATTTCCTGCTGTCTATTTCCTGCTATTATGAAGAATATAAGATATTTCAAGCAAACAAAGCAATAAACAAGAAACAAAGCAAGAAACAAAACAAGCAATAACCAAGCAAACAAAATCATTAGGCATTTTACCTAAAAGATGATGTCAATTTCTGATAGATTTAAGAGCTACTATATCCTGCAATGAAGCGTTCTTTATCAGTCCTGCCCGAAGCAAAGCATCAGTCTCTCGTGTGTAGAGCACGGCAATGCTTGACTTTAGCATTCTGGAAGTGTTTATACAAAGTGTGGTATGTAAAGAGGAAATATTGTGAAGGTCAAGTGGTTTTATATTTCCTCTGGTTTAGATACCTTGTCCGGCAACGTAAAAGGCCAGACAACGCTTGGCCATGTTCTGTTTATGCACTATTCATCAACAGCTCATTATCGAATGTTTTTATCTTAGGGTTTTTGTCAGGAAATCTCCAAGTGCTTATTAAACTTTTGCAGGGGGATGTCCGGTCAGGTGTGGCAACATGTTGACTCATACAGTAGACATTCGGAGTATAACTTTCATTTACATGGAAAGGAGATCCAGGAAACAGGATATGTATATCCTTTAACATATTAAAGGGAGCCAAATCCAATAAATTCAATGAAATTTTCCAAACTCAAATAATCATGGAAATCCATTCCTTGAGTCTATTCCTGGCCTATGTTAAAATCTACATCATGAAATATGGTTAAAAAAATTTAAAAGCATTTTTCTTACTCAAATCAATTAATGTGGATCCGCAAAAATAGGGTTTGTTTACGACCAAAATGCAAATATTACCATATCTTGTGGCATTCTACTTCAGTTTGAGCTAGTTTTCACAGCTAATACTTTACCAATGACCTTAACTGGACTCATCTAACATATTTATATACTTATCTGAGTTTTGAAAATTTTGTCAATTATATTGGTTTTGGCTCCCATTAAGTCCTACCAGGACGTCGTCTAGGGTGAAACGAACAATGAGCCAAGGTCCCCACAGAATGATTCTGAGCTGAAAAACGAGTAACAACTGAATCTTAAAGAACCATTGGTGGTGGCTGAGACAACCATGGTTTGGAAAGAAACGGCCGTGGCTGCGATTCATCCTAAATGCATGTAGATGCGTGAATTACTTACCCACTGTAGAAATATCACAGTGTCTTTTTTGGAGCCCCAACCAGAAAGTATCCACGATATTTCATCCCCATATACATTAAAATACCCGCGGTCACTAGATTTGTGATCGAGGGATTTTTTTCTAATGCCACATTGTTTCAATGTCATTCAAACACACAATAATGAGTATTACGTGCACTGAAAACACAGAGTTGTCAAAATGGGTGCCAAAAACGACAACCCAATGTTGTCTGTGTTTTTTATACAAAAAATCTTATTTATGATAATTTCATGATGTAGATATCATAGTCCATAATAATGGCTTTCTATTATCTTATTACTAGTTATTAGGTATGGCCATTACACATAGGAGGCTTATGAGTTGTATGTTTTTTGACACCATTCACTGACAATACTTTATCATAGACAGAGGCCATGACAACCTTGGGCTGTCGTTTTAGGCACCATTCACTTACAACCCTAGGGTCGTCAGGCAGCACTTTTGACTCTCATTTTGTTCTGTAACAACCCTATGACAACCCGATTCTCAGTTTTTGCTTTTCTGCCAAAATAGTCGGGAGAAAATGACAACCTTTGGGTTGTCATCCAGCCTCAGAATTCACAATGACAACCCTCTGACCACCACCAAATTGTCAAAGGATTGTCACAAGGTTGTCACACAGCATCAATGGCCTGAAATGAGCCCTGCCCCCCCACAAGTCACCTATGACAACCCAAAAGTCACCTATGACAACCCAAAAGGCATCTATGACAACCCTCTGACAACTTTAAAGTGGCTTTCTGACGACTTTGTGTTTTCAGTGTGTGAATTCACACACACTGTGAATGATTTTATTAAAATTTATCATATAAGTTTCATGTCAACAATATATCGATGCTTTCTGGGTGGGGTTTTTGTATCGTGCACCCTAATATAAATTCTGATGTATTGTGTTCTTCTCTCAAATTCCATAATGAAAACTGTCAGTATTCCATTAAAAGTATTTAACAGGAACTCACAGGAACTTATTGTGTTTTTACAGAAAGAGATGACCTCATGCTGCTTATCAACCCTACAGTATTTATTATTTCATCAACTTCACGTACAAATGTTCATGTTGAATTATGAGGTAATGATGATTATGGATTACATAATAATATGGACAAGATGGAGTAATGATACATGTTATATACATGATGAAAAGAGAAAAATATATAATCAAATCATATCTACTATAACCGAGGACAAGACATCAAGTTGTGGACATAGCTGTTTGTCAATCAGGGAGAGGAACAGGGCCGAATTATTTCAAAAGATTTTTAAATTTAACTTTAGTGGTCGCCTTCTGGACCTCCACAGATAGTCTATCCCACAGCTTTATCCCTCTATAATATGGGCTGTTTTGAACCTTAGTAAGCTTTGTGAATGGGGCTTTAAACTTGAGTTTTGCATGTGCACGTAGGCCAACTTCAGGTCTCCTAGTTTCCAACAAATCATAATTTTGACTCTGCCTGTACATAATAGATAAAAGATGTCTTTCTCCTCTGCGAACTAATAACATCAGCCCATATTTCGACAATAACTCTGTATAACCCAAATCACGACTTAGGTTATTATCAATGGTTAAAATTGCCTGTTTTTGCAGTGATTCTAATCTATTTATATTTTCTACAGAGCAGGTATCGATTAAGAAATCTGCATAATCAAAGAGTGGTAATATACATGTCTTGTATATTAGATTCGCAGTCCATGCAGAAATATAAGGGCGTACTCTTTTAAGTGTATACAGTTTCCTATTTACTTTGGAATATGTCATACTGACCATTCTATCCATTTGCAGGTATCTGTCGATATCTACACCTAGATAAATATAAGATTCTACCCATTCAACCTTCTCACCTTTCACCATGGTCCTTACATTTTGTGCAGTCAAATCAGATTGCTTATTTCTAGGGAGTAACATATGCTTAGTCATCTTAAAGTTTATAGTTAACCTATACATTTACACTTTCCCTCCTATCTTCCTATATTATTCCAATGAAAAAGAAAATACTTTTTCAGAAAGCGACTAATCATATGCACACCATCTTAGCTTCTAACCAAAAACTGAGTGGTGCCCTGAGAGGTAGATTTATGTATACCAGCCAATAGCCCTTATAGGTTGGGACAAGCCATGTTGTGGAAACCAGCATGAAAGCCTTCGTCATTAACACGTTATTATCAAATGAAATAAAAAATACCAAGAAATCTGTATCAGGGGTATCAATTAGCAAATATGTTGACATTTCCATTGGATTCGTTTTACGGATTCAGAGAAAAACATGTTTGGATGTATCCGTCATTGCACTAATAACATCCGGCAGGTAACAGAGAGATAATCAGGTGGTTCAGGAGGTCGTAAAGGGAGTCAAAAGCAATGTGTCAAAATATGAAAAAATTTTGCAGACCCAAATAACTATGAAAATACATTCTAAGAGTCTAACTGTAGCTATTGGTATAGTATAAATCATGATAACTAACCATAACTTTACTAGAATTCCATAAAATTCATGCCATTTATGCCTGAAGACAGCAATGTTTATAAACAAACCAATTTTGGTGGGTCACCAAAATTGACCAGAGATGAGTTTTTGTGTATTTTGATGAAGTAGTCTGTATTCACATGCTATATTTTACCACAGGCCTAGGGTATGGCAGAAGAATATATTGCAATAGTTTACAGGATTTTCAAAATGTTGACCCTGCATTGTTTTTGGCTCCCTTTAAAATGATGCTGGGAGAAAAAAAGGTATTTCTAGTCATAATTTATCAAGGAACATGTAAGCTTTAAAATCTACCTTAACCTTATATTCCCACATACAGATTTTGCTGCCGATTATGAAAATTGTCACTGGGAATAAAGGTCAAATATAGCTATAGATACATAAATAGAAAGGGCATACAATTCTCTTTTCAATGGTATATAGTATGTACGGTCTCATGTCATATTCTTAGAGAAAATACAAAATCGGCAGAATCCAAATGTGGAATACATGCTTTAAGGTTTCAACCAACAGAGCGATACCACTAAGTTTCTGGTTGGATTTTAGTCACTAGCAACTAAATATCTAACACTGTTATATTTTCCAAGCGATTTTTCTCTAATTGAATCACACAATAGCAACATTATTTCTGGTAGTTTCGACCAGAAATAACCAATCAAAACTGATAGAAACGACCAGAATTAGTTTAATTTTCAAACCGGCCTAAAATAGTGTTGCTTCTTTTGATTTTGCATGCATCCAAAATGCGAAATTATTAAGTATTTTTAGTTTTCAATGTGGTTTTTTTTCTACATTATTAGTCAAAATTACCCTCGAGGTGCTTAGAATACTGTAAATCTGCTATCTGTGACAGGGAGAGTTGCCAAGACCTGACCTTCATACACAGATAATGACACAGAGTTAATATTAGGGAAATTCAGGTCCTCCAAGATCCGACGTAACGCAAACGTAACGTATCCCTTATCTTGGTTATCATAAAGTATTCCAAACATATTTCTTTATCACTGTACAATTATACCTCAACCGTACATGATGATATAATTACAATTACCAAATTTTCCATGTTTAGCCTTAGATATGATTAGGTAGATTTGAGATACATTGACGTATCGAGTTGCGTTGTGGGATCTGAAACACCCTCCTATAATGTATCCCGCCAATGTCAATATGTAGGACGTAGGACATGCAGGGGTCCAGTCCTCTCAAATCATTACCTGGAAATCAAAACTATTATAAACAGAACCTATAATAAGTTATATAGCTTGCGTCCATGGTAATGTAATGTTATCGTATGATGCGCCAAAACATTTACCATGGTTACCCTTTAGTCACAGGAAATTATCTGCCATCTGTTTAATATCATATTCTTATCCGTGACGTAGGTTTACATTTCATACATGGTATAAAATTCTTAGAAAAAGATGTGTAATCTTGATCATTCTGTGTATCTCAAGAACAATTTGGCCTTGCTCTTTTTCATAAAAGTATCCCATTCAGAAATCAGTAGTGCCATATCTGAGAGCAAGCATGGTACAGAAACATGATAACCCGGCCAGTCATTCAGTGTCACTAGTCTCAAGTCACCGGTATTTATTCGGCATTGTCAAGTGATAATTATTGTGAAGTTCAAGCATTGTACATTTTATACCATCCAATAACATCGCTGCAACCAAACACTCAGATGTCATAGAGTGACATTTAGTGATATGATCGTGTGACACTACAGCTCTACTTTCTACTGACTTGTCACAGTCTATTTAGATTTGGATTGAACTTCAGCCCACTGAGGCTGTATCTGTGTCTGTTCTTAACCTCACCTTATCAATAGTGGTCATGATAACGTTTTATGGAGGTTATTGCCTTAGTCTGTATGGGTGTGGGCGGCTTTCAAATAATATTAGCTAGAATACCGTCCTGTTTTTGTAATGTATGAAGATGTTTTTGGACCATCTATGTCGGCAGAACTTCATGTAAATGGAGAGATGTTTAAGTAATGATTAAAAAAGGGAACCTTAAGTTACCTGACATTATGCTGAGGAACAGACCTACACAAAAAGCGCAGTTACAGAACCGTCAAGTATCTAGTTGTGGGAACCAATCAGAGAACGCCTACCTTTATCCCAAGTTGCACTGCGCTTATTGGGTTTCTGTTATGAGTTATGACGTAACGTAAACGTCGCGCATATTTAACCCCCGCTGTTTTTTTTTAGTTTTTTTTATTATAACATCTCTTCAGTATTACATGAAGTTCTTCCGATGAGTTGAAGATGAACTATACAATACATATTGATGATTATTGATGAACAAATATAAGATGTCTATTTACATACCTATACACAATATTTGGAGTAAATGTACTATACACATTCAATTATATACTATTTTTAAATACAGTCACATTTTTAGATTTTTGCACACTTTCATCAAGATTATTCCACATGGATTCTGAAACAGACCCCCACCGCCTTAGGCTAAAACCATGAATTTGATTTGTACAGGAACGTACACGCATTTCAAAAATAATTTTGCCTTATTACCAATAGGAGACACGAACTGATCAATTCTAACAAAGGTCCTTTTTTATTTCATGAATAACATTACCGGCTACAACTAATTAAAGAACATAATGATACCTATCATAACCTTTAAGTGATAGCTAGCCTACGTGTTCAATTATAAGCCTTTATAAATAGCCTTCGATAAGTGAATTTCCTTATAATTAAAGTGTTGGCTTGGTTGGAAATTCGATCGGTCGTCAACGTCATTATTGGAATAACCGTGCAAAGAAAGTTGGATGAGATGAGTTTAGATATAACATAAAAAATTGCTAACATGCACGGACCCCGACAATTTCTTTCACCTACGGTCACAACTATTCGTGAAGTAGAATCCTGAAACTATGAAGTACATCCAGAAAACTTTCACGGATATTCGTGAGCGTTCATTGTTCATCATATTGTGATACCTTGTAATTCCCTACACACTGCGCCAAATTTATAACCTGACCAATGACGTTGCCGGATGACATTCTGAAAGTGAAAACGATCTCCCCAGCCTTGACGTTGCTAGGCGTAGGGTGCCCATAACATGGGCAACTCACGGACGATACCGTCACTTTAAGGTGGGTAACCATGAAACAAGTCTCGCAAAATCTCGTCATCGACCAACTTTTACGAGAGTATTGGTTTTGTGGGTACAAAACCTGTCGGCCGTTCGTGCCGGATTCCCTTACCCGGACTTCCCTAATGAGGGCGTACGAAACCGGACACTTCTTAGGCAATAAGTTGCTAATCACACATAGACCGTACTAAAGTTTACCTATGAAGTGTTTTGAATATCTTTTTTTAATTGATTTTAGAACTTTTAGTCTGTGAGTGCGATAACTACCCGATCCATACCCAGATGATTTATGTGAACGATTCTCTTAAGAAGATTTGGTCGTTCTCGAAATCGAACCCTTCTAAACTGTTCAGAATAATTAGTGTGCCAACATAACAAGGGAGGGGGGGGAGACACACTCAGGTCCACGTTTAGAGTCTTACCAACTGCTACCCTACTCACTGCTGTCCACAAAAACTATTGCACCTTCCTTCTGTTTTTGAAGCGTTTGAACAAATGTAAATTGAGCAATTTCATTAAACATTGTTCATCCATTTCTTTTAAATGAAATGTTATCAAATAATTATGTTCACTTTAGACCTATTGCAAATACTGAGTGTTCCAAAAATAGCAATGTGAATAATCATTGATCGATATATCGCTTATCTATGTTCTTTGTTTTCGTGTGGTTACTAACAAACATTGTGCAATGTCTACAGAAAACTTTTTTCCCTCAGTATCCATATGCAATCCTACATTCCCATATACTACTAGCAAGTGTTACCGTTGAAATGATGTTCACAGTCTCCCAAAACTGGGTCTCTATACTCCTTCTACAGTCTAAACTTTCCACTGCTTGACACTGAAAACTTTACAAACGATATTTGGTCATAGCATGAGTAAAACAATGCTTTTTTTTGTTGTTTTTTTGTTGTTGTTTTTTTTGCGATATCCAACGTTAACACCATGACATTAATCAAGTGTCTCTGACATGTTTACACTTCTCTTAAATAGCCCTAAGTACTCCACTCCCCGCCCGACGGTATGTCGCTGGTCGTGAGGGGCCCACACACGGGTACAGGCGTTCCCATGGTGCCCCGCGGCAGGCTGGTTACCCACCTAACTCGGCCGGACAGGGCCAATCTGACCAACAGGTCAGGTGCCAGCTACCGATCTACGGCGCCGTGTACGCATGCGCGCTGCCAGAAGGAGGCTGGGGGAAGGAGAACGAGGCGCAGGGCGTGGTTTCCGGTCTCCTTTATCATGGCGGGTCTTTAATTGACATTCCACGAGTCAATTATAGTGTTTGGGGCGACTTGAAACGCCAAGAACACGTATACCTGTAGAGTGGTTAGTGCCTCACACTATAAAGTACTTAGAGAACAGTGTAATCGTCGATTTATGCATTTTGTAGTCATTTGTTTAATAAACAAACATTCCTGCACACGAAAGTGCATGTGTTTTACCACCAAACTAAAGTTAACTACATGAAGTTTGGTTTCAAGTAGTTAGTCAATGATAAACAGAACGTGAATTGACTTTAAATTAATTCACTCAAATACGTGAAAGAGGGAAGTGTACGTCTTTTATTTTCAAGGGTATAGTCAATGAAAAGTCTTGAATCACATGTATACTGATTTACATGAAGGATTTGGTGAAGATTAATGTTAATAGTGTAGGTAATTGAGTGCCTTGTCTGGCGGGCTCCCTACTGACCTTGAGAGACGAGGGGGTTCCCAACTGACCTTGGGAGGGGAGGGGGCTCCATACTGATCTTGGGAGGGGAGGAGAAACTCCTTACTGACGTTCGGAAGGGAAGGGACTTCCTACTGACCTTGGAATGGGGGGCTCCCTACTGACCTTAAGAGGGGAGGGGACACCCTACTGACCTTGGGAGGGGAGGGGGCTCCTTACTGACCTTGGGAGGGGAGGGGGCTCCCTACTGACCTTGGGAGGGGAGGGGACTCCCTACTGACCTTGGGAGGGGATGGAACTTCCTACTGACCTTGGGATGAGAGGGGACTCCCTACTGACCATGGGAGGAGAGGGGAGACCCCCAATTGACCTTGGGAGGGGAGCAGGCTCCCTACTGACCTTAGGAGGAGAGGGGAGACTCCCTGCTGACCTTGGGAGGGAGGGGGACTTCCTACTGACCTTGGGAGGCGAGGGGACACCTTATTGACCATGGGAGGGGGGACTCCCTACTGACCGTTGGAGGGGAGGGGGGACTCCCTACTGACCATGGGAGGGGAGGGGGTTCTCTACTGACCATGGGAGGGTAGGGGAACTCCCTACTTACCTTGGGAGAGGAGGGGGGACTCCCTACTGACCTTGGGAAGGGAGGGAAGACTCAAAACTGACCTTGGGAGGGGAGCAGGCTCCCTTCTGACCTTAGTAGGGGATTCCCTACTGACCTTGGGAGGGGAGTGGGCTCCCTACTGACCTTGGGATGGAAGGGGGTTCCCAACTGACCTTGGGAGGAGAGGGGACTCCCTACCAACCTTGGGAGTGGAGGGGACTCCCTACTGACCTTGGGAGGGGAGCCGGCTCCCTACTGACCTTGGGATAGGAGGGAACTCCCTACTGACCATGGGAGGAGAGGAGACTCCCTGCTGACCTTGGGAGGGGAGGGGACACCCTGCTGACCTTGGGAGGAAAGGGGAGACTCCCAACTGACCTTGGGAGGGGAGTGGGCTCCCTACTGACCTTGGGATGGAAGGAGGTTCCCAACTGACCTTGGGAGGAGAGGGGACTCCCTACCAACCTTGGGAGTGGAGGGGACTCCCTACTGAACTTGGGAGGGGAGCGGGCTTTCTACTGACCTTGGGAGGGGAGGGAACTCCCTGCTGACCTTGGGAGAGGAGGGGACACGCTACTGACCTTGGGAGGAGAGGGGACTATCCACTGACCCTGGGAGGGGAGGGAGCTCCCTACTGACCTTGGGAGGGGACACCCTACTGACCTTGGGAGGAGAGGGGACTGTCCACTGATCTTGGGAGGGGAGGGGGCTCTCTACTGACCTTGGGATGAGAGGGGACTCCCTACTGACCATGGGAGGGGAGCGGGACTCCCTACTGACTTTGGGAGCGGAGGGGGGACTCCCTATTGACATTGGGAGGGGAGCGGGCTCCCTACTGACCTTAGTAGCGGTCTCCCTACTGAACTTGGGAGGGGAGCAGGCTCCCCACTGACCTTAGGAGGAGAGAGGGCTCTCTAGTGACCTTGGGAGGGGGGAGTTCCCTACTGACCTTGGGAGGGGACTCCCTACTGACCTTGGGAGAGGAGGGATCTCCTTACTGACCTTTGGAGGAGAGGGGACTCCCTACTCACTTTGGGAGGGGAGGGGACTCCCTACTCTCCTCGAGAGGGGAGAGGACTCCGTACTCACCTTGGGAGGAGAGGACTCCCTACTGACGTTGGGAGGAGAGGGGACTCCCAACTGACCTTGAGAGGGGAGGGTATTCCCAACTGACCTTGAGAGGGGAGGGTATTCCCAACTGACCTTGGGAGGGGATTCTCTACTGACCATAGGAGGAGAGGGGACTCCCTATACTGACCTTGGAAGGGGAGGGGACTCCCTACTGACCCTGGAGAGGATCTCCCTGCTGACCTTGGGAGAAGACTCCCCACTGACCTTGGGAGAGCAAAGGACTCCCTACTGACCTTGGGAGGTGAGGAGACTCCTACTGACCAAGGGAGGGGAGGGGACTCCCCACTGACCTTGAAAGGGGGGACTCCCTACTGACCTTGGGAGGAGTCCCTACTGACCTTGGGAGGGGAGGGGACTCCCTACTGACCTTGGGAGAGGAGGGGACTCCTGACTGACCTTGGGAGGGGAGGGGACATCCTACTGACCTTTGGAGGGGACTCCCTACTGACCTTTGGAGGGGGGGACTCCTTACTCACCTTGGGAGGGGAGGGGACTCCCTACTGACCTTGGGAGAGGAGGGGACTCTCTAATGACCTTGGAAGGGGAGGAGACTCCCTAATGACCTTGGGAGGAGAGGGGGGACTCTCTACTGACCTGGGGAGGGGAGGGGGACTCTCTACTGACCTTGGGAGGGGAGGGGGCTCCCTACTGACCTTGGGAGGGGAGGGGACTCCCTACTGACCTTGGGAGGGGAGGGGACTCTCTAATGACCTTGGAAGGGGAGGAGACTCCCTAATGACCTTGGGAGGAGAGGGGGGACTCTCTACTGACCTGGGGAGGGGAGGGGGACTCTCTACTGACCTTGGGAGGGGAGGGGGCTCCCTACTGACCTTGGGAGGGGAGGGGACTCCCTACTGACCTTGGGAGAGGAGGGGACTCTCTACTGACCTTGGGAGGGGAGGGGACTTCCTACTGACCTTGGGAGGAGAGGGGACTCCCTACTGACTTTGGGAGAGGAGGGGACTCCCTGCTGACCTTGGGAGAGGAGGGGACTCCCTGCTGACCTTGGGAGAGGAGGGGACTCCCTGCTGACCTTGGGAGAGGAGGGGACTCTCTAATGACCTTGGGAGAGGAGGGGACTCTCTAATGACTTTGGGAGAGGAGGGGACTCCCTACTGGAGGGTATTTCATAACAAAATAATAAGAAACGGGTGAATCTTAGTACCTGAAATAAGATATTCTTAATTCAAATTTGATGTTGAATTGTACAAAGATGCTTTTTAAGAATCAATTGATTCTTAACATCATGTTATGAAATACCTAGGTAAAATTACTTTCTTACCTGTGTTTTGCCATTGATATAACATTGACCATACTGGGTCTAAGATCAGGTTGTAGGTCTCTTTAATGAAAAAAGATTTTTTATACAGCCTTTACAAAGAATCATTTTTTTCTTCTTAAAACCTCTCTTATATTTAAGAAAATCTTATTACAACAAAGAAAAAGAATCTTTAACTAAGATTTTGTTCTGAAAATCCCTCCTGACCTTGGGAGGAGAGGGGACTCTCTACTGACCTTGGTAGAAGCGAGTTCCATATACTGACCCCGTGAGGGACACCTCTCCCCATCACGCTTACAACCCCAGCCTCATGATTGTGTTCACGATGGATATAGGCATCAACTATCACATCAGCTATAATGTACCTGTTTCCCTTTGACGAAACACTCAGACCACTGCCGCCAATACCCTTTTGGCAGAGGGCAGTAAGAAGGTAATCAGTCCCGTCAAACAGGTGATTAGACACATTAAACGAACCCATTACACAGTCTGTGTGGTGTCCGTTTACCTAACCTCACCTGGGCAGGCCCATTGTGATGATAATGACCTATGGTCAGTTACATCAGAGGTAAGTACACATGAACCCCAGATACACCTATTTAGGGTGGGCACAAATTGATGGTGATTGTGCACTTTGTACCTGTGTACTGGCCTGTAATGGACGGTTCATGCCACCACACCCGGTGTTTTATCACCCGCACGACCGACGAGCAGTACGTATTGTGGGCAGTGGGTAGTGCGTAGTGTCAGGTCGTGTCTACCACTCACTGTAGACTCTTTTTGTCAGTACTTGTAACATATTTTGATGAAATTGCTTGGGTGATAAAATAAAAAAAGGACCTTTAGGGGCCTCCTCAGGTGGCTGTACGACCCATGGGGATCGTACAAACCTTGGGTTTGGCCACCCTCAGACGCCCCCTGTGGTTCTTATTATAGTCTATGGTGCTGGGGGGTAGCAGAGGAGGGGTAAACCTACTTATATGTAGAGACGTCATAGCCAACATGCTTACATTGAAAAGACTTCATAGTTTATGACTCTGAGAATGACCTTGACGTGACCAAGGTCAGTGTGGTTGATCTCTCAACAACCTTCGTATTAGCCATATCTGAATGGCAAACAGCAATAGCCAAGGAAAACTTATTTTGACTTGACTTATTGACAAATTTTTATTTCTATAAAAAATACTTTTCGTATGACCTTAACTTTGATCTCACAGTTTACAGAATTGCATTGCCTTAATAGATTCTAGACATACATACTATTATGTAGGAAGGTCTTCTGTTATGTCTTTCATCATCTTTGTTCCGACATTGCAAGAAATGGAAGAAACCATTAGTAGATATTTCAGCAAATAACATGCAAGTGTTATGAGTATAGTTATTCTGCTGACCTTTAACTTTTGACTTGTGACCTTGAAGTTCGTAATTTGTGTTCGGTCTAGCATCAGGCAATTTTGAAAAGTCTTAGTGCCTTTTTAGTGGGGGATGATGCGGCACTATTACTATTGGCGCGGCTACCGTGACGCAAAAAAATAAGTGTGTATAATAAGAATCTCTGAATATAAATATCAAAAACCTCTTGTAAAAGATTGTAAAATATTTAAGTATGTACACTCAATTTGAAAAAGACATACCTTGATTGTCGGCGTAGATATACCCTAGTGAGTACACTCAACTCTGGGGCTAGCTGCGCCCCTGCTTAGGTGAAATCTCACATTATACCTACTTACATTGAGGTGACTACCCACCCACCCCCTCCCTCCTAACCTGAGTCCATGTGTGACCCTTCTAGTTTAACGACACACTATCTTTTATAGGGGATGTAGAGGGTGTCGTCCCAATGTCCCGTGTCGAATTTAAGAAAAGGCCACGTTGCATGTCTTTGCGGCTTAATAATGCTAATGTCCCTTGTCGAATTTTTGAAATGGCCATATCCCCTGACAGTATCTTTCTATACCTTCTGGTATATATCGCTATAGGTCTCATGTCACACGTCAAATTTTGAAAATAGCCATTTCGCCCGTCGATTTTAGGCATCCATCCCCATCGTATAGGTGTTGTAACCAATGTTAAAGTAAAATGCGGGGGAGGGGGGTCTTGTCTTTTCCCCAATATCCAGGCTGACCACTCTAAGAACACCACCCAGCCGGGCAGGAAATCCACCAATCTATGTATGCAATCTGCGTAAAGACTTTCGGCCACGCGGCCACATTCGATTATGCTGCGGGCCTGCTATTTCAGAAATTGGCGCCAAAAGCCGACGGAGTATGTGCGCGCGCAGACGACAACCGAGTGACACGTGACAGGAAGTTTCCGCTCCGGCAGACGACATTTTAGGCGCGCGGTAATCAGTCGCGAAGGCGGGCTTTTTTCCCGCCATGGCCCGAGTCTCATCAGGGCGTTTAATTGCAATATGGCCACCCCGCCAATTAGGCATGTATAGAGTCGTGAAGGGGTTAATGAGAGGAATAATTCGTGGTTTATTGGACAGCAGAGTCCGGCCGCCATTTTGTGTGGTCGGACACGGTGGGCGGAATACGGAATGGGACGCCACCTGACGGCTGTTTGGTGTATTAAGCCCCATTCCCACATGGCAATTTTACCGGCAACCAGCGATGGGCGACTGGCAGAATCGCTGGTAAAATCGTCACCCATTCAGATCACCCGTCAGCATGTCATATTGAAACACATGTTTGATATGAGTCAGTGCTTAAATCGGCCGACTCTACTAGAAGAGTCTGTGAGAGCAGAGCACCAGTGAATTGGCCGTCTCTAGTCAAAATCGCCTAATGGGTATGGGGCTTAAGTCACCACGGGGACAGGTACAGGATTTCTGAAAGGGTTTGTTTTTGTTGGTTTGAACAACCACACTCAATGAATTGATTCCGGAGCACTGGGATATTTTGCCCTTCCGCCTGGATTATCGAATCTATGAGAAGGTAGAGTCCACACCCCAACACTTTTACTGAGGCAGGTGTTCTTTAATGTACAGGGTCCCATGGACAGGGCCACACACACAACAGCCAGTGGTCCTCTAGGGACCTTCAGGCGCGGATCCAGGGGGGGGGGGGGGCCTTGCCCCCCCCCCCCTCCCCTGTTAAATCATGTTTGATGGGGGGGGGGGGGCCCACCCCCCTGTACATTCATGTTTTTGGCCCCCCCCCCCCCCCCTCTAGGAATTTCTGGATCCGCCCCTGGTCACCTTTGATAACCCTGTTGTGTCAGAGGGAGAACGCCTGATACTACAACAGCAGGACTTGAACTACCAACCTTTGGATGACGAAGCCACTACCACTTTACCACCAGAATGCCCTTTCTGAAAGGGGAAGGGCGTCACATATTATATACCGTTTTCAAAAGTGTGGCACCCTGCGAGCAGTATAGGCCCGAACCTCTGTTTTGGCATATGGAGTCCAATGGGTCCAGGCTATAGATCTACGAGGCAAGAAACAGCTGTTTTTGTATTTTTATGATACCAATGACAATTTAGTAGTTGAAGACATCTGAGGAAAAAAACCTTTAGTTTTTCAACATATTTTATATTCACGGTAAAATAAACCTCGTTCCTATTCTTGATCTGTTTATATTTCAAATATCAGCCTAAAATTCCATGTAGTTACAAAGATCTGTTGAAAATTTCCCCCATAGACTTAAAACTAGCACAAAATATCAGTGTCTCCAGCATCTGGGGGATTCTCTTGTGAATGTAATCTTACGTGAGTTACTTCGATGCCCTCAATATATCCATTTCCCAACAGGCTATACCCAAGTTTGCTTGGAGAGTGGAGCAGGAGTGCAGGACTTGAACAGCTGATGAAGAAAAAGAGTTTAAATCCCCACCAAAAGGAGGTGGTCAGGACCCCCAGGACCCCCAGGACCCCCCCCCCCCCCGCCCCCCCCCCCCCCCGCCCCCCCGAATGGATCCGCCTCTGTGTTTATAAGCCCGGCCAAGGGGGACGCGGACAGTACCGCTGGCCTCCCCTCCTGAATCCATCCTTGTCTTTTTTTCTTTTTTCAACTGCGCCTCTTTTTGGAAAGACCTGTGAACCTCACAAATATCCATGTGTACCTTCAAACCCTCACCATCCACATTGACTGGAGTCAGCGTGAGAATATACTCAGGTTTGAACAGGCCAGCCATATATACCCTTACCCTATAGCAAGCAAGGCCTATGTATCATTCTTCATTGTTTACCGTTGGTAGCTATACCCATACTATCTACAGTATCAAAGTTCGTTTAGATTATTTTATAAAACGCATTTGAAGTACAGGGTGTTTGGCAATAATATGATGTTGTCTCCCAGGTTTTAGGTTATATATAATAAAATATTTCGAAATCTGTTAGCTGCCAGATAGTCTAGGACAAGCCATTGCTTTTTTAAAAGACAGAGAAATGTATCCTGACACTCTGTAGATTACATTCATTTTGAGGAAAGCTTCATGGAGCTGGACGGTAATCTCGGACGGAGATACTATGATAAGAGTGGTTACAGCTATGAACAAAATATATTGTTCTGCACTGATGACTAAATTGTGATTTTCCCTCGGGGACAGTCCATAATTGATGACATGTTTTGTAAGGGTACTTTCAGGACCACCCACCCCCACCCCCTCTCACACTGAGTTTTCTATTTCATACATGAAAATAAGGCCCGTTTTCAGGCAGTGTCACACTCTTCAACCTACTCACCCAACTCCATTGTGCGTGACATCATTTATGAACAGTCCTAACCCATATTTCCATTATTATCTCAGTTTCCAAAATATGTCAGTTTTATTGGTTACGGATCCCGTAGTGTGATACATTTTACGAAAGCAATATTGTGATTATGAAATATATGTGATATCTCCTAGGTCAATAGGTCAGAAATGAAAGTTTCTACGTGAACAAATAGGTCAATCTTGGCCAGTTTTGTGACAGTTGGGGGTTAGGACATCTTGCATTAGGGAAGGCGGGCTTTATAAAACTAATCACTATTTCACACGTCTTTGAATTTCAAGATTAAGGATTGTATGTGCCTAAAGTTATTGAGCGACCTATATTTATAGTAATAAGGAAATGAAACATAAAACATTATTTAACAACACTCTAGGATATTAAAATTGTAAGTTTTGTACAACACGTGAGTGTTTGACCGTGTCAATCAATGGTTGATACAAACTTTTACTGTCATTCACACCTATGAACAACAACCTATATTGTAGTAATCATAAGTGCCGTGTGTAAGATAACGGATTGCTACGGAGATTTATTGTGTTTGATTTCAGATCTACCGACATCCTCCACGATAAAAAGGACAACATATTATATAGAGAGGTTAAGCAACTCCAACACATCTCGATATGTCAACGTTTTCCCAAACTTTAAATCTTTCTGTGGCAGTAGAGTTAAACCAATATTTCATTATCCCCAGCCACTAGTATTAAACCCGTGATGAAACAGTTTGCAACTTCAGAATGATAAGTTTGATAAGAGACATGTAACGTTTACATTGCGTGTTGCGTATGGGGTTGCTTAACCTCTAGATACTGGACATTACTATCTAGATGATGGACGCTGACATTGTTGTCTAAACAATGGACAATGTTATCTAGATAAAGGACGTTCTGCAGCCATACCTTTTGAGTCAGTTTGTTACCTACTAACACTGAATTCCTAAAAGTGAAAAATGCGACTGTAACTCTGTGCAACTAAGGTTATGCAGTTGTAAAACCTATAGATCAGATGAAAATTGTTATAATTGTAAAATTGATTCCTAATGGTCAATGGAGTTGTAGATATTTTGGAAATTACAACTAACTGATGTCACATAGTTGTAATAAAATGGAAAAGAGGCTAGAATCCATAAAATTACACTGGTGAGCTGGAAAATCATTCCTAATGGTGAAGTTACACATGAAAATGAAGTTGTAACTGAAAAAATTACAACTAAATCCTACACCTGCTCTAGGCATGTGTAACTTTTGATCATATCACATATTTCAGCATTTCTCTTGTATTTTTATGGCCAAAATTACAGTAATTAGAACAAATAATCACTATAAACTGTCATCTGTTATTTGAATCCATTTTGAAGGGTGAAAATCAAGTTGCAGAATCATGAGTTTTGAAACATGCAACTGCATCAAAATTTACAACCAGTTGTAGCACTAGAAAATTAGGAATGGGTATTTGTGTAAGTTTTATTTGCATAGTTGTAAATACTGATGAGTTATGAGGGAGAATTGTTTTTTCTTAGTTTTTCAAGATTTATAGCACATGTTTCCACAATCTATTACTTAGTTCAAGTTTTACAGCTAATTTTCTATTATTTGTCATTAGATCAAGCACTAAAATGTCCCAGATTGAGAGAAAATAACATTTTAAACCTATTTTCATTATTGTAGGGGTCTATGATACTAACTTACAACTGAGATGTTTACCAGTCACATAATTACATTCCATTTTAGGAATGACACTCGAAATTTACAACTGGCATACATGGCTGTTGTAAGCAAAGTTGTAAATTTTCCTTAAATTGTTATTTATTTTTAGGAATTCGGTGTAAGACAGCAAGTAACAATTATGTTATTGATGGTGAGGTTGAAGCCTCCCCAAATCACAATGTTATTACTACATTATCTTTTTATTGGTTTTGTTAGAACAAAACCAAAACAGAACATGTTAAGAACATTATGTTTATGTTGAAGACTGTAACTAGAGCACTATAATAACATCACAGTACAACGTCACAGCAGTACATTACAGCAACGTTATTGGCAGCCATCAAAATTATGTACAAAGAACCAATACAGAGCGTTGCTGCAGCGTTATGATAATGTCACATGATTGGCTGGGGTGTGAATGGTGTGGATGAATACTGATGGCAGTGTTGATGATATTTGTTCATATTTGAACAGAATTTGTTACTTTACACATAGCTCCCCATACTAACAGCATTGCGATATGCAGCAAAAATGGAAAAGAGTAGTTTGACATATAAAAACCGAAAATTGAAATTTTACAGTAATTCAATACCTTGATTGCAAGTTGGGCCCCACAGGTCGCCTGGGGCCATTATAATCTGCTGATTACTAATCGTCCAGCTATGTGTTTCGCCGTGTAAACATTAAGAGTATAGCCACTTTCTGCCCTAAGGGTACTCGAAGTGTGATCATAATGTTTGTTTTATATTTCATGCAGAGGCCTTCACAAAATCAAGTTTTTCCTGTAATCCATACTGCAACGAATACTACTTCAATAAAGGAATGCAATAACGGCCCTATGAAGTTGTATCACGTTTGTTATTTGCCTCACCTTATAGGAGCTCGTATGGATGTGTCCTATCAACGTTAAAATTAATATCGACGACCATCTGCTAGTTACAACAAGGGGGATTGTCGGGGCTATCCCCAAGTTAAGTTTATTTAAGAATCGGATATCTCTGAATTAACGTTTTATCAAAAAAATTATTGGATGAGTTATTCTGTTTTACTCATTCCTAAAACTAAAGGTTAGCCTTAATCTATGTGCTTTCCTTCCATCATTTATACATAAATGAGGGCTGCCTAGGCTCGGAAAAGTCTTTAAAGTGCTGCAACGCTTGAAATAAATGTTTCTGGCATTCAATATCAATCTCTATTGTTAAGTCATTGTAACAGTAATTCGGTACAAATGTCTCATGCAGAATACTAAACGGATTGTAGTTATTGTCTTAAATGGATGAAACTTTGCCAGAATCATAATCATAAATTAATAGGGTTAAGATCTTAAATCCATTTGACAATTGGGTGTCTAACTAATGATTTATTAGGCTAAGTCCGGCCTCCTTCGGCAGTTTAGAACTGCTAACTAATGCCACGCTAACCTGACCGCCCCCTCTTTCAAAACATTAGATCCACGGGTACCACGGGTTAGTCCCAAGACTTATTTAGGCAATATACAACTTGCCATTACATATTTATCAGTGGAAGATACAAGGGGGACGGGGCTTCGTATAGGCTAAGTACTAAAATGCTGTGCATTCACGTACACAGGGTCAACATATCTTTCTTTGGGGCAAGCCGGGGGGGCAAGTCCCAACAAAAAGGGGGTATGTGTGTCAGGACCCCCCCCCCTTCTGGATCCGTCCCTGGGTAATGAATACAGAGATCAGGGATGGATTTAGAGGGGGAGGGGCATGGGGCGTGCCCCCCCCCCCCTTATTCTTGTTCTTGTTCTTTTTCTTGTTTATTTGTTTGTTTTGTTGTATGTTTGTTTTTTGTTGTTTCTTTGTACAAATTTCGATTTTGTTTATGGGGCGCCCCCCCCCCCCCTTTCCAAAATTCCTGGATCCGCCCCTGGAGATTCCCACTGCGTCCTCCATGTTCCTGAGCCTACATTGGCCTTGTATTTAAGGCCGTTAAGACTTAACAAAGGCCTGCTGTAGCTGTTGGCTTGTTCTTCCCTGTCGGGGGTACATACTGCGGGCCGTGTCCGGGATACTTCTGGTAGTTAATCAGTGCGGAAGTAAACCTCTGTTTGATCAGCTGAACACATCATCACGTCTTTTATTACCATTTATATGTATGGAGTAGACAGGGGCTAGATACAGGATTTTGGAGAGGGGCGGGTCTGTATACCTATAAGCTAAGTACTAAAATGCCGTCCATTTGCACACAATATGTACGTGCAACCTATTTTGTTTATCATTTTTCTGATTTCCAAGTTTAAGTCCACATAAAAAGGAGGGGGTGATTGTATTCACCGAACATGACATTGAATATGATACCGTGAACACTCTCATGATTATGTGTTAGGGTACCTCATAGTATCTAAAAGTATTTACCTACCTAAGATATAAAACAATTTGAAACAGAAATAAGATATAAAACAATTTGAAACAGAAATATAATATATTTCCTTATATTATGGATATTTTACAATGGTGGTTGTTGTTGATAGTGTGACGTTCTCTGGTAAGTCGGGGTTGCCGATTCCTACAGCAGAGGAACGTGGGGATTGTTCGGGTCTCGGGCGGACGGGGAATCCGGGCCAAGAACCGAGATGTGTTTTTAGAGTCGTGCCTCGCGCACGAGGGGGGGGCTGAGCGAATCAGTCGGGAATCGGTGCTCGATGTCAGACGGAGGACTGCGGGGAAGGGAAATTACGGTAGGGGTAAGGGGAGGTCGTGGTTCGTCTCGCTCTATCTCCCAGGCCGGTGTTCACCTCGACAGGGCGGTCCACCCCGGATTCCGGTCCGCGGGGCCGTCGGGCCGACGGTCGCCTATTGTTTGGTAGCGTGGGGCCGAGCCAGCCGCGCCGTCGTCCCCGCAGACTTCGGGTCTCCGCTCCGTGTTCCGGTCCTTTGTGCCGTTCTGCGCCTACACTTCCGGGACCCCATCCGGGACAGTTTCGGGCCTTCGCACCCTACCTCGGTCCTCCGTTCCTCGTTCCCGTTCCTCGGGCCGTCGGGCCCTCGTCCTAGATTTCGCCTATCTATCTCGAACTTCTACTGTT
This sequence comes from Lepidonotus clava, assembly GCA_936440205.1. Lineage (NCBI taxonomy): Eukaryota > Metazoa > Annelida > Polychaeta > Phyllodocida > Polynoidae > Lepidonotus > Lepidonotus clava. Next base: position 50,316,386 of record OW387141.1, on the reverse strand, counting down.
TTTCTCTAACTTCTGGTTAATTAACTCGTATCGGCTCATCTCAGCGGTTGTTTAAGGGAAGAAGACACGTCTGGACACAAGGAGAACTGTTAAAGAACTCTGTTTATTCGGGCCTCACCGCCCCTTTATATACCCTAGAGGTCAGCTCTGATTGGCTGCTTTCGGTCACGTGATCTACAACTGACGTCACTTCCGGTTTACATTTCTCGTTTCCGGTTTACATACCACTTCCGGTTTACATCTTTCCGGGTTTCGTTCCTTTACATATTCGTTCCTTTACACTTTCGTTCCTTTACATATTCGGGCCTCTTTCTCGGGCTTTTTACACTTTCGTTCTTTTACATATTCGTTCCTTCACACTTTCGTTCCTTTTACAAACATATATACTTTTTGTCATATTACCTTATTTTCTCTTATTTGGTCTCTTTACGTATTTGGATGAATAGGCATTCATCACAATAGGTTGGTGGAGAAGGAGGGAATGGCTGGAATGTGAATGGGAGTGGGATTGTGGGTATTGAAGGGTAGTGTGTGAATGATATTTGGGGTAGGGAAGTTGTGGTGATATGCCTATAGGGGGCTGTACCAATGACCCAGCCTGCAGCCCAAAGGTCGCATTCTTAGACTATTTTACAAATATAATGAAATTGACAAAACTAACTTACAGTCCTTCTTTTTCTATTCCAGCATGTAAAGCACACGACATGCAATTCTGACGGATTCAAGTAAAAGGTTCAAGGAATAAATTTTCGCAATACGCACTCATGAGGATATGAAGACCACAGGCTGAGGGTACTACAGAATAGTACTCCAGCCTCATAGTAACAACTGAGTGCTTGTCAATTACTGTTATTCATTATAAAAGAAAAATATTATCATTATTTAATCAGTTTACCGGTAAGTCATCAAATCGAACTCGGGAGCTCCAATGATTATATTGTTAGTGGGAATCAAAGGTAAGCGGTGTGCAAACCTGTCCAAAAACTGACCAAAACTGCCTATCCTGAACACGTGTTTCCACATTCTGAATGGGAAGCACGTGCCAAAGACGATTGTTTCTCTTTAAAGAAAATTAAAAGCGGTTATAGTGTTGACCTGGCAGCTATGCGGAGATATCAGCTGTTTTTCCAGATTTCAGATGAATATTGACATTTTGTAGAATGCCAGCCGACAAAAACAATAGTTAAGATAAGGGATCGTCAAAGAGAAGCGGCGACCGTTTTACATAGGATGTCGTCCCGGCCTAATGGTCCTCTTAATCTATTTTTTATTTTACTTTATTTTATTTTTTGTTTCACCACTTCTTACAGTTTTCATAATATCTGAAGCAGTTCAAAATCAAGCCTACAGTGTTCAACAAAATTATGATATATTTTACTAAAATTAATACATACATCAGTTCAAAAAACATTTACAAAAAGATGAAAACAAATAAATGAAAATTGGAAATTAAGTTTCTATCTATGTGAACCAAAGTATCAATGTTTGAAAGATCAATTCATTAGATACTTTGTTTATGGAAAAATTAGTTTAAAGATATTACTTCTCTTTATGGTAATGCAAATTTCCAGGAAAACTATCAATCGCACATATTGGACTCCTAATTTCGTGGAAATCATAACTAAATGTAATATCAAGGCACTTCATATGTCATTTCTGTAGAAAACTATTTTTTCATTAATTCACTCTTTTGTCTTTTGCCATTAACTCGGAAATGATTTGAGCGACTTCATTTAGTGGTAGGGGGTGACATATTATAGGCAATTTCTTTGAAAACATAACAGACATTTTTGGCCTGGCAACTGGCAACCTGGTAACTGGTGACATGAAACACAACCATTTACAACACAAGATGCCTGGGAGAATGATAAATACAGACAGAAAATTACGATATATTCACATGAACCAATAAAAAATGCCACACTTCCCCTCCTCCGGGCCGCTGGGGGTTTCCCAGCCACACCTCCACACTGCCGCGCAGCCTGCTGCATCATGTATTATGGTGGTGAGTGGCCACCTGCTGCTGTGAGACAGTGTGTGCGGGGGGCGGGAGGTCAGAGTCCCCTGGTGGTGGATGTACATGTTACATCTGGGCCCCTGGGGGCGGGCAGGACCCCGACAAGGGCCCGGGGGGGGGGGGGGGAGTAGTGGGAAGAGCCGACAATGCACCCAGGTATAGCCCAGCCAGCTTGCGACACAACAGAAACATTCTGCGACCATACTTTTTTAGACGGTTTGTTACTTACTAAGATGGCATGGAACAACTACGTTATTGATGGTGAGGTTGAACCTCACCAAATCAGTATGTTATTATAACATTATTTTTTGATGAGGTAAGGATGCAACCAAAACAGAACATTGTGAGGACATTCCGTTTGGTTGAAGAACATATCCAGAATGTTGTAATAATGTTACAATGTAACATCACAGGAGTATGTTGCAGCGATGTAATTGGGAGTCATCAAAAGAAAGTAACAAGAACCAAATACCGAACCAAACAGAATGCTGCATCACATCCTTAGCTGGGTAGGGGAGCTGCGCAATCATGTACATTTAACTCTTTGATGGGAAGAGCCAATAGTACCCCCGGGTTTAGGGGAAGCAGCCATAGTTATGTATGCACATTCAACTCTTTAACGGAGAGAGCCGACAGTAACTACAGGTATGAAGGGAGCCTCTATGTATGAACACATGCCCAGGCAAGAATGTGATGTTATTATATATATTATAATTGTTTTATTTGGTTCTTGTTTTTTTCTTGTTGCATTATTTTAATGGCACCCAATAACGTCTTTAGAACTTAACATTGCGGCATCACACTGTGTCATTATCATAACATTCTGGTTATGTTATTTCACATAAGAATAACATTATTATAACATTCTGTATTGATAAGGTCTAAACTTCACAAAAATATATCATTATTACAATACTCTGTGTAAGGGACTCTCAACCTAATGTAAATAGATATAACTGTTACATGAAAATTATGCAAGTATTAGACTGACTAAAGAAGCATGGTCACAGAATGTGCTTGTTACGTCACTGCTTGTCTGGGATGGTTTTAACTCTTCGACAACTCCAGACAAGGCGTCTACATGCTGCCATGGATCTAAGAGTTAACTGGTTGAGAACTAAACATATCATAAGGAGGTGATCCAAGCTGCATGCTCAAACGGCTGACAAACACTGCAAACTAGAGTGTTCAATTATATTGTTCAACATATCAATAATATAGAAGTTTATTTTACAAAGTTTAGACAAAAATAGCCTTGTTTATTCCAATAAAGAACTCATGCAGAGATTTTATAAAAATCACTTTCAATAATAAGGGATGAGTATTTAGCACATGCCAAAGATGATATGAAATTGTCAAATTGAAAAGGTCGATTAATAAATGCAACGTGCGTCAAAAAAAACATCAAAATGTCACTTGCATTCGTATCATGGATAAGGTTAATTTGAACAACTAAAAAGACACAGTGTTTTGGTTAAAAGTATGTAATCAACTGATGAACGCTATGTATTTGCAGGCAATTGGGCATGCTCATTTTGAAAAATTTGCCTTTTACATTCACCTTGCTTCCTTCGACCGATGAGGTTAAGAATCTGTTTTAACTACTTACTTGTAACTCAAATAAAGGTGACTGATTTGTAACCTAAAGGTTATAAGGAACATTTAACGTGTGCAAAATATACTTGCATCCCGGTTTGCTTTGGCAGTTTATTTTGGGTTGTAGGCTTTAAATTTTAATATCAAAGCGGTCTCCTTTTGAATATTAAGGCTGGAAGTAAAATCTATACCAAGAAAAAGTACATCAGGACAGTATAGTGTCCGTTTAAGAATGCTTGCACATAATTAAAGAACAAAGATTTTTGAATAAAATTCGTTGAGCATGAACAGTGTTTTAAGAACTAATGATGCTAGAGATATTTTGAGGATATTCCAAATGAAGATAGAGTTATGAGACTGTAATATTCGGTCTATTTTATGTGTTTTAAAGGGAAATCCCAAGATTTGTGAAGTCACAAGGACACTTATTGGGAATCCCAGCTTTCAATAAAAGGGAATCCCCAAGCCTCAAATCTGTATAAAAAGGTAATTATAAAATATGTGTATTTACCCCCATACGAGCTATTATTAATCTTATATTTTACTAATCTAAAATCATTCAATTACCTGAAATTATCATGTTGTTTTAAAAGGGATATCCCATTATTATGACGTAGCAAGGGGAGTACTGACAAGCCCAATAATTAGGGAATTTCCAAATATTTGTTTATTTCCTCTATAATTTACTAATACTTCAACATTTTCCAATTTTTGCTTTTGAAATATTTTTAGGATACCCAAGAGATGCTAATTCAATAAAGAATAGGCGTTTGAAAAATTATGTGCAAGGTTTCTTTTAAGCACAATGCCCTGGAGGTCCAGCGGATCACATACATTCTGAACCATCACCAATGGATCGGATATCACAAGGGTATCTCAAGCCCCATACCCACTAGGCGATTTTGACCAGAGTCTGCCGATTCAATGGTGCTAAAATTGGCCGACTCTACTAGAAGAGTCTGCCGATTTTAGCGCCGACTCATATCAAACATGTATATTTCAATAATATATACTGACTAGGGATCTGAATATGTGGCTTTTTTACCGCGATTCTTCTAGTCGCCCGTCGCTGGTTGCCGGTAAAAACGCCTGGTGGGTATTGGGCTTAAAGCCTGGTCCCCACTTGGGCGACCAAATTACAAAATTCGGCGGCTACTAACGTGGTTAGTCGTCCGGCGAGATACTAAAAAGTGGCGCCGTCATGTCTGGCGGTTTTTGGTCAAAATATTTGACATGTTTAATATTTTCCTCTTGTCGCCGGCGATTAAGGAAGTTAGTAGCCGAGCTGGGGGACTAATGTGTCCTCTAGTCGCTGGCAGATTCATAGCAAGAGCGTCCCAATGTGGCGACTAACTTTTTTTTTCACCTGCATCTAGTTGGTCGCCCGACGACGTACTAATTTTTTAATCGGCGGGCTACTAACGTTGGTGACCGTCGTTGATCGCTCAAGTGGGGACGCGGCATTAATGCCGTGTCCCCACTTCGGCGACCAACGACGGCAACTACATTGGTCAGCGGACGATTAAGAAACAAGTAAGTCGTCGGGCGACTAACTAAGTTTCTTGTGGGTAAAAAAGTTAATCGCCACGTTGGGACGCTCTTCCAGTTAGTTGCTGGACGACGAGACAAAACTTTAGTTAGTCGCCCGGCCATTAACTTTTCACTGGTGGTCATAGAACAATATTAAACATGTCAAATATTTTGCCCCAAACCCACGGCGACTAGTGGTTTGGTCGCCAGACACCACGGCGCCTGTGTGGACTTGGTCGCCGAGCTACTAACTAGCTTCGTCGCTCGGCCATCTAGAATAGTTAATCGCTCAAGTGGGGACCAGGCATTAGGTTTGTTTCTGCAGAATGATTGTGGTAGAGAATAATGCCTGGTCCCCACTTGGGCGATTAGATTTCAAAAATCGGCGACGACTAACGTTGTTAATCGCCCGGCAACCAACTAGATACAGGCGCCGTGATGTCTGGCGACTAAACCACTAGTCGCCGTGGGTTTAGAGCAAAATATTTGACATGTTTAATATGTTTCTATATCCACGGGCGACTAGTTAATCGCCGGGCGACGTACTAAAGTATCCTCTCGTCGCCTGGCGATTAACTGCAAGAGCGTCCCAACTTGGAGATTAACTTTTATTTTTCATGGGGATCTACTTGGTCCCCCGGCGACATACTAATTCACTAAGCGCCGGGGCACTAAGGTCAGTCCCCGTCGTTAGTCGGCCAAGTGGGGACGCGGCTTTAGTTACGACTACAAACGACTGTAATCGTGATTTACTGACTGTAATCGTCAGCAAATGGTTGTCTGCTCAACTCTTTTACAAGTTGATAACTTGTTCCCACCAAACGACTGAAATCAAGCTTACGATTATGGGACCGTAGGACGACCAATTCCAATGACTAGGGCTAAAAATATTTAAGAAGTTAAATGTTTGGTCATTTGTAAATCTTTTCATTTCTGTAGTTGTTTGCTGTCGTTCACAAATGCCTTACCAACGATTTTCTGTTTCCACTGAACGATTTTAGCAACGATTACCAATGATTTCTAAATCTTTCCGTTCCCACAAAAAATGCTAATAGCTTCAAAGTAAGCTAAAGATGTAGAACATGCAGTGGTAAAATATAACAAGTAGTGCTGTCCTTGCAGTTTGTTCTCTCTTCTTACTTGAATGTGAATGACATGTATTGAAATTATATCGTAAATACTTCACAATAATTGTTATATCTCTCACCCCTAAGGGAAACTTTGAGGATTATTACCAATAAAAGCCTTTAAAAAAGATTTTAAAAAACCTGCTTTGACCAGAGCCGGTGGGGGACCAAGGGCTGAAAAACACGTCCTTGATACTGGACAAATTGCCTCTTTTTGTTGTTTTCGTTCTTGATCGTTTTTGTTTCTGTCTACTTTTTTTAACCTCTCATACAAAAGTCATTACCAGCCACCCACATTGATTCTGGCTAAGGACATTGAGGTATGTTACATTGAGAGGGTATTAAATGGGTAATGGGTATGTCGTTTAGCAGCAAACAATCTATTTCTGTGGGCTTCTTTCCATTTTATGAACAACAATATAATGATTATTTTGTTATATATATTTATCTCGTGGGTGTCTCATAAGGGGTGATTAATAATATACAATTACATGAACACAACAGATTCTCGCTTTTCATATATTAGGTTATAGCTATACCATTACAGAGGTACATTTAAACCTAAAGTGGGGGTCCCACGTGGCAACAAATTAAAGAGATTCATCGGGCAACAATGGGCAACAAAGGAATTGCCACAATCGCCCACTAAAAGTAATAATATTACTGCTGTGTTGAACTGCTCACATTAGATTAAACATGCTTGCTTGATTTTCTCGCCCTCAATAACAGCTTGACAACATTATTTTCATGGGCAACAGAACAGCAACAAATCAGAACAGTTTGTAAAGATATCTTATCTTTCATAAGTTTTCATTTGTTTTATAAGTTGTTGTAGCTGCACCATTGCCATCTTTTTGTAGCCACATGGAGGGTCCCCTGTACACAAGCAAAATGCTATTTTATACCTCTTGCCCAATGATGCAGCATCCTATTCGCCCGGGCAATGAGATGTTTGAATCATGTTGCGACAAACGCAGGTGTTACTCTTGGTGTAAATGCAAACTACAGGTCTGCAAGAGAACACATCCAACATCAATGGATCAATTTGTTTGAATTCCAAACGACTCTGAGAGACAAGTACTTGAGAAATGATTGCACACAGTCACAAGGACCCTCTTTTGTCAGTGTGAATGCTATTTGTTCAATATCGGTGGCATGCATAAATTTTATGGGCCCTGGAATTATTGTCCTCTCCATGCAATAGATATGTCAGACCTGCAAGCGACACAACCATCGGCCATGGGGCTTGCAGGTCCTACTAGGAGACAATAATACCAGCTAAGTTGCGATGAAACAGAACCATTTTGCAACCATACTCTTCTGCTACTTAATAACATTATCATAATGTTAATTTTTGGTGAGGTTAAGACCAACCATAACTGAACATTATAAAAACATTCTGTTTGGGTTGAAGAATGTAAGCAGAACGTTGTAATAATGTAACAGTGAAATGTTACAGCAGCACATTGCAGCGATGTGATTGGGAGTCATAAAAAGAACCGATACAGAACCGACCAGAATATTGCTTTAACCTTATAATAACGTTGCATCCTTGGCTGGGAAATAAAAGTACGACAACACCTCATAAGGACCTCATCAATGAGCCTACAAGACATGACAGAATTAGGTCATTAAAATTTGTTGCCTGGAAATATCTCTTCTGTTGCCGTGTTGTGCTATACCCAGCATCAGATTTTTTGGCAACACCACAGCAACAGAATACATGTGTTTGCTGAGCAACATTTGTGGCTAGCAACAATAAGTCTGTCTTGCCTGGCAAAGGTTGTCTGATATTTTGGGCATTATGTGGAGCAATACCTCGAGAAAAAACTAACTTTTTTTGAGACATCGTGGCACCATGGGCCTGACGATCGACTTGAAATTTTACTTTTTTGTTACCCAATGTTAGTGAGCAATACGCTACTTGTGTGTTGCCCAATGGGGCCCCTACTGCCCCATACCCACTAGGACATTTTCACCTAGTCAGCCAACTGATCAGCCCTAAAATCAGCCGATTCTACCCCAATAATCAGCCGGTTTTAGCACCGATTCATATCAAACATACAAGTTTCAATGTAGTATGATATCAGAGAATCATAGAAATTGGTCGATTTAAGCGCCGACTTGTTGGCCAACTGTGTAAAGTTGCCTAGTGGGTATGGGGCTTCGGGCTAAGTACTAAGATGTTGGCAGAGGCCTGAAAGTTGGCCCTGCCTCAGGCCCACTCCTTCACCCGGTGCCCAGTCTGGCCTACACAACTCCAAGTGTCCCCATACCCTGAGTTGGTTCCAGTAGTTGAGACCTAACCAGCCGTCTAACAGGGTCATTTGTGACTGTCCACTCCCCCAAAACGTCCCCTATACTGGGGACGTCCAGGAAGACAGATTAGTTCACTGCTATTTGTAACCCAGCCAGCTTGCGACATAACAGAAACGTTCTGCAACCATACTTTTTTTAGTCAGTTTGTTACTTACTAAGATGGCATATAACGATCACATTATGCATGGTGAGGTAGAAACCTCACCAAATCAGAATGTTATCATAACATTATTTTTTGGTGAGGTTGGGATGAAACCAAAAAAGTACATTGTACAAACAATCTGTTTGGGTTGAAGAACATAACCAGAATGTTGTAATGGTAGAACAGTGCAACATTAGGGCAGTATGTTGCAGTGACATAATTGGGAGTCATCAAAAGACTGTAACAAGAACTAGAACCAACCAGAATGTTGCTGCAAAAAACGTTGCATCCTTGGAGTTCACTGCTACTTGTAAAACAGGTTGCCCAGCAGATATTCTCAGATATACAGTAAAAGGAGCAGGTTAAGCTTTAGAAAAACAATATTTGTGAAAGTGTATCAACAATTACAATAACAAAATAAAGTTCAAAAAGATTTCATGAAATATTGGGAATGCATGCCAAGTTTTATATAAAGCATATGTGAAGTCTAGTGTACAGCCATTCAGAATATATATATATATATATATATACATATATATAATAGATATATATATATATATATATAATAGATATATATGATCCTTCTGTATAATCCTGTGGGGGGGAAATCTCGTGAATACTTATACTCCATGACCACAAATCATGTTATCTTGAGTATTATGAGTGATGTGCAACCTGTCAATCAGTGGCCTCCTCACTGGGCAACTTAAAACGCAATGGTATTCTATCTAATAGGTGTCATTAGTAAAACGATTTTAGGTGAAATCCTAATTTGGGCGCAACCCATGCAAGCAGGGAGATAACAAGCATGTTCTATGACCATACTTTTTTGGTTAGTCTGTAACCTGCCCAATTTTCATGTAACAGGTATGTTATTTTGGGTAAACTTGGGACTTACTAAAAAGGAATGTTATAATAACATTTTTTTAGTGAAGTTGAGACCTTACTATTGAAGAATGTTATGATAATGTTATTATAACATGAAAGAATGCTACAATAATTTCACAATAATGTCACAATGTGATGTTGCAATGTTAGGTTCTAAAGACGTTTTTGGGTGCCATCAAAATAAGAACCAAAGCAGAACAAAACAGAACATTATAATAACCTTATATTAACTTCATAGTCTTGCTTGCAAAGGGTCCACTGGCAAAAGTATCTGCCACATCCTGTCTTTCTCTGTATTTTTTTAATTTCTTGGAACTACGTCTGTACATTCTGAAGATAATAGGTATTCTGTTGATGTGCAACCCTTAATATAAAGTGAGATTCAAGCTATCAAGCAAAAACTCTATTCCCAATTACTCCCATGTCACAAGAAAACACAATACAAAATAAGTTGCTCCTTTGAAAGCTAACCAGGTCTATTAATAACAAAAAAATTATCGTCTAGATGACATTTTTACAACAAATTAATCAAAATCCTTTCAGAAGGACAACGTGTCCTATAGTTTTCCTCAGTGTCCTCAGTTTTTCCAGAAGCCAAGATATTAACAGATGCGGGTAATATATATATAAGTATAGTAGAAGACATACAAACTCTTTAGGATTTTGTTTCTAAATAAAACTGTTTAGCTATACAGAAACAGGTTGTCATCTTTCTGTCCTTGTTTGACCTTGACTTCAAAAGGGCTTCCACAGTGAGGCTCCTGTCCTAACCTGTGTAAATACTCACCATAATGGTGTTTGACTTACTGATGAAGTCCAAGGGTTTGTGTGTACTTACTGGAGTCTTTGGGGTGTGTTTTAATCTCCATGTATAATTCAATGGGTCTTGGAGTGGGTCATGTGATCAGGGTCAAACAGTGTGGGTTCCCGTCCGGGTTAAACCGGTAAGGCGTTATTACACAGCATGACATGTGCTGTAATATCAGTATGATATGATAATGTTACAGACAATTTACATACAGGAGTGATATGATTGTTATAAATTGTCAATTTCGAGTATCTCATAAATTCTTTGTTACACATATTATGTGTAACAAAGAATTTCATCTCTCATATGTGTGACTTCTCTGTGACATTGTGGTATGCCAGCTCAAGTTGTAAAATGTAATGCTGCCTTAAGGGGAACCCACTGAGCAGGGCAACTAGGATTTGGGCAGAATAATGTATTCCCAGCTAGCTCACGACTTAACAGAAACATTCTGCAATCATACATTTTTAGTCACTTTGTGACTTACTAAGATGGCACATAACGATTACGTTATTGAAAGTGAGGTTGAAACCTCACCAAATCAGAATATTATTAAAACATTATTTTTGGTGAGGTCAGGACAAAACCAAAACAGAATGTTTGGATTTAAGAACATAACCAGAACATTGTAATAACATCACAGCGCAACATCATGGCAGTACGTTGCAGTGACATAATTGGGAGGCATCAAAAGAACATAATAAGAACCAAATGCAAGACTAACCGGAACATTGCTGCAATGTTATAATAATGTTACATACTTAATTTAACATTATCATATATTTTCCAAGTCATTGACCATTCTATGATAGATTTCCAGTCAAATAAATGTATGGAAAAACCTTTGCTGGTCGACTTCTCGTGTTCTAATTGCCTAATTCAGCCAGTATTTCATTTCCCCTGGTTGTCTGTAAAGTACTGGATTTTCATGCACACCTAACATGTCTAAATCAATTAAACTTGTTTTGTTCTACACTGAACACATGTATTTTTGATCCTACGGAAAGCACATTCAATTCGACTATCCTCTCAGAGGTGGAAATAGACTCTCTCATCCACTTCCATCTCCGTTTTCTACTCTTAAATTTCCGATGCTTTTGTGATGCTAATTATTCAATTGCTAACATCAAATTTCATCATCTGAAAAAGACTCAAGCAATTCCGAAATTCCGTCATTTTTTCATTGGATGGCAAATGTGGCTTAGCAACAGATCAATAACGTTTCACACGGGAAATGCTGCATTTTGAGATTAGGAACAGGCTGCTGTCTGGAGCACCGAGGACCTGGGGTATTACCGGGGTAAAGGTGGTATTACACCACACGACTTGAGACGCGATATGCAGGGGCGGATCTAGGGGGAGGGGAGGGTCCTGGGGGTTCACCCCTACCCCTTTTTGTGGGGACTGCAAGGATCGAACAAAACAACCATATAAGCCATCTTTGGTGATATTCTGCCTTGTGTTCTTCAATTGCAGCTCTAGATATTGATGGCGGATCCATTGAAAAACTTGACGAAAGTCTGTGTGATGATGATTGTTGGAGTTTATTGTCCATTCAGCAATTTGTCAGCTATATCAGAACCAACCCACGGTTTTTGAATTGTACAAAGTACTGTGATCGAATCTATGGAATCTCTAATGCCTGTATTCCACTGGGCGATTCTGACTGCTGGCAACCTTGACAACTTTATTAGTTTTCTCAGGAAATACCCAAGGACCATCCATCCTACACATCATTTGAAAGGGAATTTATGTGCCTTTCTAAAGATGTGTTACATGTGTATGTCGATCCCCTATTCCTGCTGCTGATTGATAAAATCGAGAGTAAAATCGGTTAGTGGTATCAACCTTCATACTTTGCAAACTATTAAGCGGTGGCGGATCCAGGGGGGGGGGGGGGCAAATAAGGAAGGTGCCCCCCCCCCCCCCCAACACACACACACTTGAGTACTGTGACTTAGAAAGGTCATTTGCCACTTCAATTTGGGTATGCTTTTGTTCTGTTTTCAAACACAGAAGTTGGTTTGTAACCTCCCCCCCCCCCCCCCCCAATAACTGACTCTGACTGGATCCGGCCCTGATCTAAAACCATTTTGTTGTTGCTTTTTTTCATGAATAGTATAAAAGAAAAAGTCAATTGATAGACGGAATGGCATGCATGCTTAAAGTGTCGGTCTTGTACACTTATCCAAAGGTAACCTGCAACCCCCCCCCCCCCCCCCCCACACACACACACACTAAATACATAGATAAATGAATAAAGTATTAACAAATAAAGTCTCCAATGAACTGGGACCTATATGAAAATAAATTAGAAATCTAATACTTCTGTAATATATCGATGCAACCCCCGCTTACAGCGATATATAATCCAGCACCTGTAGACGGCCCCAGGAGCCTGGAGCCTGGTCCTTGGGGCGGAGGGAATGTGGACTGTTTTAAGGTAATTATTCCTGAGATTAGTCTCAATAATCTCCAGCTTTGATGTCCAAAGTTTTAGACAAATGGACCTTTTCTCCGGTCTGAAGAATCTAATTCCTGGAATCTATAGATCCTTGAAGTATGAGATACAAATGAAGTGAATTTCATATCGACATCAAAAAACGAGTCAATTTCATATCTCTTTGAACTATGATTGAATTCAATAAAAAAACATGTTCCTCCCTTATAAACTGAGTCTTATTTTCATCGTATGAAGCCTATGAGCATGATTAGAAAAATTTATTTTACTGTGATTTAGAAAGGTCATTTCCCATTTCAATTTGAGTATGCTTTTCTTCGGTTTTCAAGGACAGAAGTATGCCCAACGAGTATCATAACAATTTGACTATTCAGAGGTGAGTTATAATGCATTGTTGTTAGGGTAAAAGTCTTGACCTCATCAAATGGCCCTCTTAACAAGACGCTGGCCTCAAGGTGTCAAACAAACAGGTTAACACATGCTGGAGGGGGTTCCATAACATTCCATTATATTTAGCGGATCCATAACAGAATATAACTGTTGCAAACGAAAGAGCGGAGGCGTTAGTGTTGTAAAATTTGTTACAATATTTCCGTTAAGGGTGAATTTTAGTGGATTTTCCATTAGCTAAATCTGCTATAACTATAGGAAAGTACAGAATATATGGTTTAACTAAAATGATTTCCAAATGACAAAATATAACTTTCTGCATTTCCGTTCAGTGCACTATTTTTATGGAAACGTATAACAAAAGCATTTACCGGAATGTTATGCACACATACAAGCACACACACCTGCACATTCACATGCATACATACACATACACATAGATACATATATATACATCCCCTGCCGGAGGTGTGACGTTATGATAACGTCGCAGTAATGTTCTTTTTGGTTTTGGTTTGATTCTTGTTACGTTCTTTTGATGACTCCAATTACGCCGCTGCGATATTCCACTGCAACATTATTATAATGTTCTGGTTATGTTCTTTTACCTAAACAGAATGTTCCTATAATGTTCTGATTTGGTTTCGTCCTAACTCACCAAAAAATAATGTTATAATAACATTCTAATTTGGTGAGGTCTCAACCTCACTATCAATACCGTTATTGTTACTTGCCATCTTAGTAAGTAACAAACTGACTCAAAAAAAGTATGGTTGCAGAACGTTCCTGTTACGTCGCAAGCTGGCTGGGTCTGCATGTGTGCATATGTGTGTATGTGTACATATATGTACACATACACACGCATCCATCCATGCACACAAACAAATGCACACACAGTACATCAGCAGGATTGCAGTACGGGTGTTTATATGAAGGCCCTATTACACTACACGACATGAGCTGCGATATGAAAATGTCGTAGAGAAATGATACATATTAGATACAAAATTCTATGTAACAAGCTCCAAATTGCCAAATTTTAATCATCATATTGCTGCTTCATGCAAATTTATCGTTAATATCAACATATTGTGTGAATATCGCAGCTCAAGTCGTGTACTGTAATAGGGCCTTAACTGCTTCACTCCTTCCTCCTCCGTTTGAGGGACACCCACGTTTCGTCCCCCGTCAGGTACGTAGATCAGTTTACAGATTCTCGGCCAAAGTCATGGACGTCTTCAGAAATAAGGTCACCGGAGAACACAGTATCATACAGCGGACCTAGGGCTAAGCCATTTGATACCTTGACTTTAGAGAGTATATGTAACATCAACTATCTTACTTTAGCTGAATTACATTGCACAACGACAGATCATTTTAGGCAATCCCGATGAAATGACATGTAGATCTTAGTTACAAGTTGTAATCAGTGGACAGTTTCGAACTGAGTTCATTTATATGGGAATTACATAGATAGCTCTTCAGGTCCTACAGAATGGTGCTTTAAAAATTTGTTGCAATCTTTCCTGGGATGATCATGTCAGGATATCTGATTTACATAAAAGGGCTAAGATAATCAGTTTGGAACAGCGTAGACAAATACAGTTATATTCTTTGATGTATTATCATTCTCAACAATCTGGCGTACAGAAACAAATAATTCATAATACACGTTCACAAGATAAATTTATTTTCAAAACTGAGAAATATACCGGTCGTAAATACGATAGAAGCCCATTTTATAATGGTACAATATTGTGGGATAAGCACAGTGTTGATGTATAACAAAGTCCAGATATTCATACATTTATGTCGAAAATACGGCACCAATATCTAAAATATGAGGATTTATTACATGTCTGACTTTATTAAAGCAATGATAAATTGTATATTTTTCTATCTTGATGTATTGTTTATCAGGGAAGACCAGTGGTAACCCTGAATGATGATTTTCTGAAATAAAAAAAAACATATTCGTCGCACTGCTTCATACAATGGTGGTATATCTACATGGATAGAATGCGATGTGCTGTAAACTTATTTAATGGAATATTAATGTATCACACACAATTGTACATGTGACGAGGATGTATATAAACAATGTAAATAAAAGAAGGAGTACGCTGTGCTTGTCTGTAGATGTGATGAGCCGTTCGGAGCATGCAGGTCATGCTGAAATACAGAATTCTTGTATCATTATGCTGTAATACGGAATACTTGTATCGTTGGACATTGCTTCAAGCCGGGAGACATTTCGTCCTCGGAGTTGGACAGCCAACTGAATTAGGGCTCAAAGCCGGTCTACAAAGTGGGAACGAAAAGTCGACAAAAACTCCAGACTTTACAGAAGTTAAAGGAGGAAACTTCAGTATTTGATTTAGCACTTTTCCTCAATCTGAAGCTGTGCTGACGTGGTTGTTTTTGTTATAAACACCGTGAATTTCTTGTAAGCTTCGAAAGGTCGGATGGGTTAAGGCAAAGCGGAAAGCACGTTTTTAGCTCTAGCATTATATGTGATATTCGTTAACCAGATTACTTTGAAAACGAATACAATTATTTTCAATATTATATGGGACATAATTCCATCAGCCAAGTTCATTGTATTCTCGTGAAAACGGCAAACCTTTCTGAAGAAACACTTCAATGTCTCACTGAAACGATACTTTAGCCAAACCAATTAACAAAGGAAAGTTCATACAGGCGTGTAAACCTGAACCTTAACTTTGGATGCAATTTTGTAAGTCTGTTTAAACAACAGCGGCTTCCTTTCCATGTCTACTCCCTCCTCAGCCCCCCCCCCCTCCCCCCCCCCCCATTTTAGACCAGATCTCCCGTATTTTTTTTACCATATCCCTCCCTTTGACCCCCCTCCCTCCCCCTCGGAGGCCCGTAACTAGGGGGGTGGTGGGGGTGGCGAGTGGAAATTTGTGGGAATAGGTCCACCTGTCCTTTAAAAATCTATTATAAAACCCCTAAAATAATGTGAGAAAATATAGAAAAGTTCCGCTTTGGGAACCACGCCACCCCCCTTTTAAGGTTTAGATTATTGAAATTATAAGCAAAGGTCCCACTTAGGGATTCTCGCCCACCCCCACCCCCCCATAGGAGACCCTGGGTACAGGCCTGCCCTCCCTCTTCCTATCCCTCCCCTCCCCCATTTTTGACCATACCTTCCCTCTTTGATCACCTTCCTCACCCCCTCCCTCTTCCTTTCCCTCCCCAGTCTTTGCCCATGATTTGAGTGTTGATCTGCAAAACTCAGAACGTGTGACTGTCTTTATGAAATTTATAAAGTCTATGAATACGGATTATATGGATTTGTTGGACATGTGATTGTTATTGCTAAAATATTTGAGTGCTTATCTTCAAAGCAATTTTGATTGGCTAGACATTTGACTGTATTTGATATTTTGTGTAAAATTTATTGACCACTAGTATTATTTATTGTTCTCTATATAGGTTACCTTTTTCATTTTTCATGTTTGTAATGAACTGAAAAACAGAGGTAACTCTGATGTTTATTACTGAATAAAAAGTTTATGCACACACAAAAAATACCTCCCCCCTTTGACCTCCTCCACCCCCCCTTCCCCCCCTCCCCCAGACCCTGATCCGGCCTTCTCCAACCCATAAGAATGAAACAGGTGATTTCACAGCCATTTTGAGTGCAATCCTCTCACCAATTTTATCCACTTGAGGCCGAAAAATGACCTATGTCCTTAACTTTCAGACACACACATCTGGACGGTTTTGAGGCCAAGTCATATGTTCTAGGTTTCGCAGCTCCTTCATCTTTCCCTCCCCTCCTTCCCCCATCTTCCCCCTTGAACCCCTTCCTCCCCCTCCCTCTTCCTCTCCGTCCCTTCCCTCGTTTTTGACCAGACTCCCCCCCCCTTTGACCCCCCAGCATTATCCCAATCCTTCCCTCATCTTTGACTCCCCCCCCTTCCCCCATTCTCCACCCATTTTTGACCATACCTCCCTCCTCAGACCCCCTTCCCCTCCCCTCCCTCCTCCTATCCCTCCCCTCCCCCATTTTTAACCATACCTCCCCTCTTTGATCACCTTCCTCCCCACTCCCTCTCCCTCCCCTCCCCAATCTTTGTCCATACCCCCCCCAATCACCCCCCCCCCCTCCCTCAGACGCTGATCCCGTCGTCTCCCCTCCCAGTGGCGCCCCCCTGTGGCAGTAATCAGCATCCCCGTCCGCTGGGTGCCGCAGGTAGCGGCCGTCCTTCATTAGGAGGCCGGTAACAATACCCGCGACTAATCCCATTTCAATTTTCTGTCACGAACCTCTCCTAATAAACGAGCTGGGCACGCTTAAAGGGGTCCCGCGGCGGGGGGAGCGGGGAGGACGGAGCCAAGGCGACTTGGTGGAAAGCTAAAGACGGTAAAGATGTGAGAGAAAAGAAACGGAGAGGGCCGAGGTAATCTTTAAAGTCTTAAAGTGGGGGGACGTGTTTTTAGGGGTATCTGTTTGGGATCTGATAAACATGGTTACAACGGGTACTTGACTCGGGGGATTCTTTCGCCGCCTTTTAATGGATTCGTACGCGGGTCGTTTTTTGGTGCAGCCATCCTTGGTGGCGTTGATTTAATACAGACCTTAAAATAAACCTCGATTTCGGGTTTTTATTTCATTGGCTGTGACCTTGTGTCTAGAGGACCACTTCAATATTGAATTATTCTCCTTCATACACTAACCTCAAAATCTCCACATTATGATGATTATTGTTTTGCTCGCAGTTTAAAACAGGCACAATGCAGCCTTGTGTATCAGATTCATCAAGTGCTTTGATTCACATCAGTTTGCTTCCCGAACTGGCGTTTATGGAGAGTACCATTTTTATTTTAAAAAGAGCATTTCATGTGCCAAAAACTTCCAAACAGCTAGTGTTTTGCATCAGCAAATCTGTCTTCTTCTTCCTTTTTTTTTATTTTAGAAATTTGATTTAAACTGAAGATATACAAATTAGCTTTCGCTAGTTTTCATTGATTCTCCAGTACATCTAGATTGATAAAGCATTAGGTCCTATATATTTTGGTTACAAATTGGTTTATAGTGAAAAGGGTTCTCATGACAATGAGGCCTCATGTTGCGAGAACAGAACATCACAGGATGATTACAAAGTAGCAAAATGGAATAACAAGGATGTCACTGTCGGACTTTGTTGTGTTCGGCAATAGTTGAAGTGTTGCCCTCAAAAGAGCGTAACGGAAACTTCACGATACAACATAAAGGACAAGTGTTGGTTTACGTTAAGATAAGCCTTTCGTGAGCTCCTTTCGTTAGCTCCTTTCGTTAACTTGATTTAAACTGAAGATATACAAATTAGCTTTCGCTAGTTTTCATTGATTCTCCAGTACATCTAGATTGATAAAGCATTAGGTCCTATATATTTTGGTTACAAATTGGTTTATAGTGAAAAGGGTTCTCATGACAATGAGGCCTCATGTTGCGAGAACAGAACATCACAGGATGATTACAAAGTAGCAAAATGGAATAACAAGGATGTCACTGTCGGACTTTGTTGTGTTTGGCAATAGTTGAAGTGTTGCCCTCAAAAGAGCGTAACAGAAACTTCACGATACAACATAAAGGACAAGTGTTGGTTTACGTTAAGATAAGCCTTTCGTGAGCTCCTTTCGTTAGCTCCTTTCGTTAGCTCCTTGTTCAGATAAAAATGTATCCCCAGCTCGTTTCCTGCCTTATCCCACATCCTCATGCAGTTTTCCTATATGCCATGATGATGTCAGAGACGTATGACTGTGTGCCTATTGATATACAGAGTCCAGAATGTGTAGATCCCTTCAGAATGTGTCCACTGTGCTACCAGCGATTGAGGGCTAGAGACAGGAGTGGTCAGACTCCACTTAACATGCATACCCTACAGCTGTCAGCTCAGACTAACTGAAATTGAGTTTCACAATAAAGTTGTGTCCATCATACTAAACATGTACCTCTAACACAGTATTGCAATTGGTGGGGTAAAACGGTATGCAGCCCAGGGTGGCAATCGCTTTGTGGCAAATCCTAACAAGTGCCAGGATCTATCTGATCCATATTGTTTCAAATTCTATAGAACTGGGACACAAGAAACAACTCAACAACCTGAACACTTTCTGTCATCTCCTGTTAGTTTGTCTGTTCCTATGTTCTCATAAATTCACCAAAATGCAACTCTCGTGGCACATTCAAGGTGTATAGGCCTAAATAACATCTATAATATCTAACCAGAACTACTGCCACGTCACAATAGAACGGACACAAAGTGAGCTCTTCTGTGCTGTCCAGTCGTGAGGTGTGAAAGTATTGGAGATACTGTTTACTGATGTGCAGAAGGGAACCACAAAGATGAAAATAAAGAATATAGTAAAAATGATATTGTTATAAGCGATAGCAGACCTATAATGAGGCAAGAACCTTGCTTATCTGTTTCATTTCCTACCATTTGATATACTTTGTTTACTGTTGTATTGTAATCATTTGGAAGATATGTGCATCAAAATACTCAATAAGCCATTTCAGACAAAAAAGAATAGAAAGTGGCATAAAGGCCTGCTCTAACCAAACAAGACCCCATATGGCCCCTACCTGGGTGAGTTCGACTGGGGGCTGCCGGCACACGCCGCACGTTACATCACCCAGGTTTGGTTGCTAGGAGCTGGGAAACGAAAAATGCCCACCTTGAGATCGGACGGAAATTGCCGCATCTCATCAATGCCTCTCGGCCATAACTAAGCCAATTAGTTATTTAATAAGCGGCCCGACCCCTGAAAGGTTCGGGCCCGGTCGGGGGTGGTCGGGGGTGGTCGGGTGGTCCATAGCGGATTGTGGTAAACTCAGGGTACTGGAGTAGGGGTGGGGAAGAGGGAGAGGGAGAGGGTGGGGGAGGGGGGGTGGGGGTTAGAGACTTCAGCCTAACCTGACTTACAGCTTCTCAGCAAAGCCGACCAAAAGTTTCCAGTCGACTTAAAACTCGTATTAAATGACAAACCGGGACTTTAATGGTCGTCGGTCGGCGAAGGAACGCAATCAATTTAGTGAAGGGACTTCTCGATAGGGGGAGGAAGTAGGGGTTGGTGCCTTATCAGGTATAATGGGAAGGGATTTTTGGTCAAAAGGCTGTGAATGTATTTATTTTAAAATGAATTGGATAGCTTCTAAAGCAGTAATGTACAGGATAAGAATGGAAGCTGCTCCGGATTTGGATTAAGAAATGCACACTTGTTATAATTATTTCATTGTTAATCAATGTGTGCACGCCAAGCCCTATGTTAATCTTGATGAATGCAAACTTATCTTTGTATTTGATGCTCAGTTCACTATTGTTTGATTGAGTGTGTCTAATGATATTGAGCATAGGCCTAACTCTCTGTTTAATCATAAGCTCGAGTATCTGCAAACTCAATCAGTGCGAATTCTGGGTAACATTTTAACAAGGTGATCTACGATAGTAGGGGTCACTCTATGAAAAAATGTTGTTGTCAGTTTTAATGGGAAGTAGTGATGTACAGGATAAAAATAATTGTTTCCAGGGATAGGCCGTGCTTTCTGATTAAGAAGGCGCGTGTGTACCTATGCCATGTCATAATGTTAATCTTAATGAATGCCACCTTTTCTAGTTTAATGTCCCTATGTTTAATTAACCATATCTATACTGACCTTAGGGGAAATATTCTTCCTCATTTTTATTTACAAGTGGGGAATATATGTCCGCTTAATTAATCTTTAATCCTAATCAGTGATTAACTGTAATTGAATTTTGAATTGTGTTACGAGCCTAAACCTATATCTAGTAATATCATAATTATCTAACATTTATTCTATCATAGTTTACTCAAGTCACTGTTGTTATGTTTTATGTATAGGTATTTAACATCAAAGCATGCATGCATGCATGCTACATAGGCATCTAATGTGAACAAGGGATTTTGCAATTATTATATATCTGGATAAATAAAGGAATGAAAAAAAATGGTCATCCTGGGTAATGTGTTTATAATCTCCCATCACAAACCTTAAACGTAGCACTGTTATCTTCTCTGTAATGTCTTTGGGCTTACATGGTGGGGATGTGTCACCGAGTTTATTTTCTCTTTGCGGCTGTGTATGCTTCAAATTTCAGATGTTAGGTATAGTTAGTCTGCATGTACATAAAGTTATTGTGAAATGCCTAAAACTGATTAATTAAAAACGATGTATTACTTTTATTCATATTTACGGCGCGGCTAGAACATCTTAGAATAAATACAGGACAACAAACAAGGTAAATTGATTTGGACATATAATAAATTACATTTATTTTAATCCTCCCTGTAACAATAATTCTAAAGTTTAAAATTCTGCTGCGATGATGAATCTCTGGTGGTTGGAACGAGAATGACCAACGGTCAAGCTCGGGCGATTTATATAGTCGAGGTACAACAATCTCCGTAGCGATGGAAACGGAGGGCGATGACGTCACGCCTGCTCCGAAATAAATAAATTGCTTAGGTATCGCTACACAATTTAATATCATTTACGGCGCGGCTAGAACAACTTAGAATAAATACAGGACAACAAACAAGGTAAATTGATTTGGACATATAATAAATTACATTTATTTTAATCCAATTCCTCCAAATCAATTACCTAACGTAGTGATAAAAATTTATCATAATTAATTTTATCGGAGATGGAAGGCCTGATATATTTGTAAATACAATCAGATGACCACTGGCCTCTCTCCTTAATATATGTTAAAGAAGCACCCTTATTATACAAGTCTGTGGTGCCTCCCCTCCTTAGAGAATGGGTTGAAAAGTTACCCTGAATTTTTGAATTTGCTAACATTTGTTTAAATTGCTTGTTAACCACAGTGTAGGATAAATAACTAACTTTACTTGTGGAGAACAATGGATCATCCCTGGACTTTGGATGAATTTTATACAATTTTTCCAATAGATACACCGCGCAGACCCTTTTATTTTCTAACCTATTAATAGGTATCTCATGTACCTGGCCTGGCTTTTTTGTTTTTGAGGATGTAACATTTACCATACAACCCCATTTATAAAAATTAACATTTTTTCTCAGAAGCATGTGATCCGACCTCACAACATGTCCTACCCTAAGTAGTGTCCTGAACAAAAATACAGTTACAATATATATTAAAATCCCTAACTGATCGGTCCAGTCTACCTTCCTATACAACATCTCTATATGCTTCTCTTTTAGTGGTTCTTTACTATCCACTTTACAAAAATTGGAATTTTTTATTCCTTTCACAACCATCTTTATGTTTACATCTGACCAGCCTGCGACTGGCTTGGCCTTTACATTGTGATAGTAAATTACCGCCTGGTAGTAGTTAATAACGGAGGATGCTTTCATAAATTTAGACAAATATGAAATGTACTGGCACCCCTGATTAGAGTTACATTTATAGGGGGCCCAATTAAATTTAACACATACCTTTTTATAGCATTTCCACTGCATCCTCCGCAGTTTTTGAGTTGACTCCCCTACGGCGGATTTTTTCAACGCTATAACACGCTTTTTCAGCCTGATTTTCTCTGCAAAATTTAAAAATGGCGTTAGTACAACACAAATTCGCCCCTAGGATACATTTTTTAACTGCGTCCTCACTTTTGAAATATAAAATGCGTGACAAAGTGTCAGCCACCAAATTATTTTTTGTGTTAATGTAGTGAGGGACCAGTCTTATTCTATAGATTTTGCAGATCCAAAATATTTCCCTGAGCCAACTCATACAGGTTGGATTACAACTAATGCCCTTTCTGATCATATGGAAAACCTGTGTGTTATCAGTATAAATATTTATGCTATGGCCCACAAGTTGGCTCAGCCATTCCTGCAGGCCACGCATAATTGGAAATAATTCCAATTCATTTATATTTTCCTTATTATATACAATATCAGTAGGGGCCGGTATTATATGTTTGCATTCAGACTCTGGAAAAATAATGCTATTGTCCCAGCTACCTGCTCTCCAGTCACTACCCATATACACTGCAAAGCCTCTCATAGATGAGTCTGATACCATTGGGTAGGGAAATTCTTTATATTCTATCTGTTTTTTACCATTAAAATTTACCAAAAATTTTTCCCACCATTTTAAGTCGTCCCTACAGGCTTGGCCAATTTTAATAGCCTTTAAATTATTATTTAAAAGGACTTTATACAGGTTATAAACCCTACGACAATACACTCTGCCACCATCCACTACATGAGCACAGTGAGACAGAAGGCCTCCTAGGCTCTCTAATTCCTTCCTACCAATAGTAGCTTTTTCACTGTATTTTCCTACTAAATTTTTTAGTTTTTCTAACTTTTCCTTTGGAAGGCGAATTTCCATTTTAATGGAATCAATTTCCAGACCCAGGTAGGTACATACCTGAGATGGTGGGGTCACTTTTACCCAGCTTATATGAAAGCCTATGTATCTTAAGACCCTTATTACTACCTGCTGGGCCCAGGTAGCCTCCTCCAGGCTTGAGCCAATGACAATAAAGTCATCCAAATAATTTACAGTCTGAATTCCATAAATATCTGACAAAATATGGTAGATAAATTCAGAAATTTCATTAAAATACATGGGCCCTAGTCTAAGACCAAATGCCAAGCGGGAATCCTGTAAATATTCAGTTTTACCATTAATTTCCCATCTAATTCCCAGGTATTTCTGATGGTCTGGTCAAATAGGTACCGCCCTGTAAGCTGATTTTATATCAACCACAGCCATATAATCCCCTTGATTTAACAAGGACACCACATTGTCTACACTTTTATATTTGAACTCCTCAATAATATTTTCACAAAAATTATTCACTGATATTTTTTCTGGCATACTGCAATCTGTTATTGGCCTAATATTACCATCAGGTTTGGGGACTGCACCCATAGAGTGAATACATGCTGGCTTTTCTTTTACTATTTTAAGGTAACCCTCAGCTAGTTCTTTGCCAATAATTTTATCAATTTTTTTTCGATTATCACCTTCAAAAAGAGAATTATAATTTCTGCAATCATAACTCAGACCCCCGCTTGGCACTGTGTCATCAACAATTTTGAAACCATCTGTTATCCCATCAACCATTCGAATCTACAAGGTCTAAGTTGCGCCAATGCGCCATTAATATAAAATTCGCATGTGCATTCCCCACGAGCGCATTTCTCGAATACATTGACAGTTTGACCACTCGGCGAGCGCGCCGAGATCAGAAGATTATTTTCAAAATATTTAATATCTCCGGATCTGCCCAATAGATTTTCCTCAAATTTGGGACAGTTGTCGACAAGGACCTTAACTCCGTCCCTATCGACCGTTAGACAAGAACTATCGGCTAGAAATTCTATATTTTGAACAAAGTTACCTTGCCGAGTGACATTTTCCACCTCCTGCTCCGACACCGCTTGTGTACTTTCGACACGGAAACCCGTGACGTCAGCGGTATCGGTGCTTTGACCTGGGCTTGACCCCGGCGATGCAAAGTACCGGCATGTACCGATCGTACCAACATCGGAGATAATATTTGAAATACAACACAATTCGTCCTCCCCAAAGACTGGATTAACACTTTCTACCTCTAGCACACGGAGGAATCCACCATTACGACCAATATTTCTGGATTTACTGTATAATTTCACATTTCTTGCTGGCGAGCAAGGACACGACTGAGAAGACCCGCATGAACCCGTGACGTCACTGTCAGATAAGTGTCTAACGCCTGGAATCTTCTCAGATTTTGAAACGATTTCCTATTTTTTATCGCTGCTTACACGGCCACAATCTTTTTTGCTGTGCCCTTTCTTCTCGCAAACTATACAAGCATGGTTGAGACTACATTTGCCATAGCATCCGTTGTCGGAGTTGAAGCGGAAACATATTTTTTCGGAGTAGGACCTCCCACTGCTTTGGTTTTGTTTACCTTTGTAACCCCCTCCAGATTTGCTACCGACACCAGCCTTGAACGTGTTGTCGAAGGAAAAAGATGACATTATCTCCTCCTGGTCAAAATTGCCAAATTCATCGTGTCCCAGCCTCCCAGCTCTTTCCCTTACTGAGATATCATATTGATTAAACGTGTCGAACGTGTACAATCGCTTAGAGGCTTTCTCTGTCAATAATTTTACATGTTTGACAGCGGGGAGTGGATCCTTTTTATCCAAAATTAATCTCTCGATAGTTTTCAGACCTACTAACAGAACCTCCTCCACATTATTAGGTTTATCTCCGCTTTTGCAGTACAATTTCTGTGCATATTTCTTTGTTTTACCTTTATCTTTTGTAGGCGAAGCGAACCTATCGCTGGAGCGGCTCGATTCATCGCTTGACGACTCGGCGGCGGGGCTGACCGGCTTGGGCGATGGCTGCACCTTCCCCCTCTTCCTCGTCTTAGGCCTGGATTTTCTTGGAGATACTTCTATCCATCCATCGCTGTCGTCGTCGGAATCGTCTCTTGGAGGTACCTTGGACGCCTCTTGCTTCTCCGCCAACCGGTTGACAGCGCCTACGAGTTTAGAGATGTTTTTTTCCATTACCCCCATCCTGTCATTGAGAACTTGAGTCCCCGCAGCCTTCGGAGGCGATTAGATCACCGCCGGGAAATTGCCCGATGGGCTCTTCCCCATCTCCATTCCACCACCATCATCGCCAGAGAGGCCATCCGACCCCCCTGTTGCAGTCTCTTCACGGCAATTGCATTTCTTCCCCGTCGGGGCGACGTGCCTGGATTGACAATTTCTGCAAAAATTCTTCTTCTTCGACATCTTGGTAGGTCTCCGTTAAATATTTTACGAAGATTAATCGATCTAAACCCCTTAAGATCGAAGAAATAATTCAAATAATCGCCTAAAAATGGCTTTAAAATTCTGCTGCGATGATGAATCTCTGGTGGTTGGAACGAGAATGACCAACGGTCAAGCTCGGGCGATTTATATAGTCAAGGTACAACAATCTCCGTAGCGATGGAAACGGAGGGCGATGACGTCACGCCTGCTCCGAAATAAATAAATTGCTTAGGTATCGCTACACAATTTAATATCTATCTTTTCATTGGTCTTTTCCTTGGTCATATACCTATATGATAGTAAAGTGTTTTATAACCATTCCCTTGTTATGTTCCTTTGTATCAGTATTTGCCATAATGTATTGCTTCATCTCCCCTTATTGCCTCTGAATGTCGGAACTCTCTGTCTAGATTTAGGTATGCACTACCTTAGAGTTAAAGCCATAAATCAGATCAAATACACAAATTATTTGATCTAATACACAAATTATTTGATCTAGGAATTGGTCGTCAGCATTTTGACATTGTATTCGTCCCATCACAAGATTCACAAGAAAAACATGCTCTAAAATAAGTTTCTATTTAAGTCTCTGCGAATATACAAAATCTATATTACATGTAATTGTCCCAAACGATTCCTGTACAGGATCCCCTTTCATGTATATTAGCATTCTTGGTAGAATATTATAGTCTGCCATATTTCTTCTGTGGCGTAATTAGACTTCGAGAATGCATAGCTTTGTTCTCAAAGGAGGAATCAGCAGCCTATCCCATACGGCTATAGCTTTGTATTTCAAGTCGATTATTACCGCAATATTAACGTCTGTCTGCAGCAATCAAACTGTGCCTTTAGATAAAGAATTCTAGGAATATTGAAAAGAGATGAGATAATGTAATATAAAACTGACATATCTTAAGGATTCTATGTATCAGATTGAGTCAAGCATACATGTTTTTATAATTTCTGTTAAATACTAATACAAGAAGAACCGCGGGGGTCGTCAGAGGGTGCCTGTACGACCCATTGGGATCGTACGTACCAAGGGCGAAGCCCGAGGTACGTACCTCTTCCCTATGGGTCGTACAGGCACCCTAGGATGATCCCTAAGGTTCTCCTATATCTTATCACCCAATCAAAGCTCTAAATATGTGAAAAATAGGGAAAACAACTAGAGTTACGTACAGCCTGTGACTATACTCACTGACCCTTAAGCCTGGTCCCCACTTGGCCGACTAGATATCCTTGGTCGGCAGACGACTAAGGTTGTTAGTAGCCCGGCAACTAACTCTTCACTGGCGCCCTGATGTCTGGCGACAAAACCACTAGTCGCCCTGGGTTTGGGGCAAAATATTTGACATGTTTAATATCGTTCTATGCCTGTCTATGAAAAGTTAATCGTCGGGCGACTAACTAAAGTTTTGTCTCGTCGTCCGGCGACTAACTACAAGAGCGTCCCAACGTGGCGATTAACCTTTTTTTCCACCAGCCACTTAGTTAGTCGCCCGACGACGTATTAATTGCTTAGTCGTCTGGCTACTAAAGTTATTCGCCGTCGTTAGTCGGCCAAGTGGGGACGCGGCATTAAGCCCCATTCGCCCTGGCAAATTCGGTACATGTGATCTCTTGCGAAGTTTATCGTTTGCAATTCTGGTACAAACGATAACCCAAATGATCCAATGGCAAGCAATCAGATCCAACATGTTGGATCAAATCGTTTGAATTCCAGCCGATTCTTGGCCATAAGTACTTGAGAAAATTATTGTTTGCAATCGTAAGGGGCCACTCTTCTCAGGGCGAATGCTATTTCTTCAATTTCGCTTGCATACGATAATTTTATCGGCCTCCACAGAATCGTCTTTGACATCGGATAAATTTTTCGTTGCACCAAGCGACAGAATGATCAGCCAGGGCGAATGGGCCTCCATGCGCACCGCTCGTTGGCTGTGCGGGTGATAAAAGCATAGAGATACTTATACATGTCTATGATACAAGTCAAGAATATACTAAACGCCTATGGCCTTCACGGGAGGGGGAATTTCAGGGCCGATGGTCAAGTGAGATGTTTTTTGGGATGATCGGATGTTATCCAGATCATCCTAGCACCAGGTGAAATAATGTCAGAGCAAATCGCTATGTCCAACCTGTATCTATGTATCTACAATCTCTGTGTTTCCAAAACTCTCAGGGTCAATATCATGAAAACATATATAATTGCTTTTTGGACTACCTCTGTTATATACACTGACGGCGATACCTACTTCATTGACCTAACATGATATGAATTGTCTATTACTTATGGCTTGGATAGATATCCTTATGGTTCACAAGACTTACATTATATATATATATATATGTATATATATATATATATATATATATAACCTATACCACAGACCTACTTTTACTCCTGTTCTGGCAAATTTTGTTTTACACCTGAAGAACGTGACTCACAATTAACAGTCTATTAAGGCGTTTATCGACACATTACAAGAAAGTGTCGATATTATTGTTGGTTTCGATGTTGCCAACCAACAGTCAAAGTGTAAAGTATCCTAAAACGTGGTTAAATTGTGTTCGTTATGGAGGAATGCGATCACTAGACTGCTGGCCACGTTTCACCGCCACACGTGAGCTTTAAACAGAGAAAATTCTTCGACTAGATTGCCACAAACTCTATGACTCTGAAGTTCTCATAAGTTCTAGTTTGACAAACCTTATACCAGCCAATACACCTCAACAAACAAGGCAAAATAGATGCACTACTTCTCATCTCGTTACAATGATGATTAGATGAATTGATATTAGCAACACATCTATGAAGTAGATTATCCAAGAATATATAGTTCAGAACAGAAGAGTCCACAAAGCAGTTCCCCTTTGACAATGTTCTTTTATTTATTTAACCACATGAAATGAATGTGTTTAGATACATTTTGAAGATCAAGAAGGTCCCATTATTCTGTTACCTACCAACTCGAGGTAAAAGGAATTCGAAAAACAAATAAAAAGAACACATGTGCAGTACACTGAGTTTTCACACCGGTTTATAACCCATACGATTCAACCATTCGCCACAACACGTGGCGGTTTGAGGGTACCCTCCTGGCACAGGTGTGACCAATATTAGATTAGGTTACCTCTTAGATACAGAAGCCGTACGGGAGTACCGCTAGACAGACTCTTGTATGGCATTCTCACGCCAAAAGGTCGTTAGTTTGAGCATCGATAAACCCTTAGTGCTTGGCAACAATGAAATCTGGTTAGGACGACCAGACAATGAATGGCGTATTCTCGATGGAAAATGGCTGCCATTTTGTTTCATTGTGGTGTGTGTGTGAAATTGAAACGGATATTTGTATGCTTTTCCAACTTTTGTTTCTGCCTTTTTCAATTTCGTGAATAACCTTTAATGCAATGTTTAACCCTGACAGAATGATAGAAGAAATACGCTACTCTGTACTATGGTTATGGCTGTGACAGCTATTAAGATGGACAACAGAACAATAAGGTAGTGAAACCTGAGGCTTCAGAGCTACAGCAAGTTACCCCTGTAATTAATGTTACATATAGGACGAAGCCCGATGAGAGGCTGGACGGTCAGAACCTCCTAAAACCCTACTTTACCGTGTACAATGTGCCATGTATGAGGAGATTGTGTGACAAGGCAGTCCTGTGTCATTCAAACCCCTTTGATAAGTTGTCTATGGCCGGAGACTGTATCATTTATAGTACACTTTTATACACTGTAAACAGCGACATATGAGTAGGGCTACCTGCATGGGTAAATCCCAGAAGGTTTTCTTAGAGCCGGAATGCAAAATAACTTTTCAAAGTAAACTTCCCTATTGTAGAATGCAGATAAGATTCATGCCTCTTCTGACACTACATCTAAAGTCACAATGGCGTAGCAAAGGGGGATTCCAGGGTGTCTGGACCCCCATTTAATTTTCACAATGTAAGTAAAATTGACGAAAATTGAGAAAGATCTTGGATGGAACCCCGTTTAATTCACCTCTCAATTTTGCTTTGAACCCTCTTTGATTTCAGCACTGGCTAACCCTCTGTCCATGGTCAGCTTGTGACAATCAACACAGAATTTCTAACAATACATTTCTAAAACTTTATCAGGGGCTGTATATATTTTACGTGTGTGTGTGTGTGTGTGTGTGTGTGTGTGTGTGTGTGCGTGATGTTTGCAGGTGTGCGGTGTGTTTGTGTCTGTGTTGATGTGTCTGTCTGTATGTCTCTGTGTCTGTGTGTGCATGTGTGTATGTGTGTGGGTATATGTTTGTGCATGTGTGTGAGTGTATATGTGGGTGTGGTCCCATTTAAAACATGCAGTGTTTACCCTACCTCTTGTCCCTTATTGTCATCTGGTTTGAGGCTACTTGAGGAGGGGAGATGTGCGATACGGATGGTATATTCAGAGATTCAGAATATTGTCTTTAGTTTTTCTTTTGAGTTAGTTGTCTCTCAGTTGAGATATTTGATTGTTTGATCCAAACTATAGTAACATTTTGAAAAACGTTACGCCTTGAAAAAATGTTTGAAGTAGAAGACTCAGAAAAGGGCCAGGCAATCAGTATGGTTATTACGCCTTCTCCTCCTATAGTTATTGTGTAGTTTAGCTGTCAAGAACCCCTGATGTCTGACTTATAATACGGATAAAAACCCTGTGATGGGCGCACTCGTAAAGGCACAATGTTGTACAACCCCCCTATTCCTGTAAATAACATTGGTTATAACAACCTAGAATAACTGATAATATCTCTATAGATTGGTGTTTAATAGAAATTTCCGAACGCCCCCACAGCCCCACACAAACCTTGATGAGTTTTTACTGGGCTGACGGCGGGTTATCAGGCCTCAGTACTGGCTGTATATATGACGACGTAACGTGTATAATGGGCTGACGGCGGGTTATCAGACCCCAGTACTGGCTGTATATATTACCACATCACGTGTATAATGGGCTGACGGGGGGTTATCAGGCCCCAGTACTGGCTGTATATATTACCACATCACGTGTATAATGGGCTGACGGGCGGGTTATCAGGCCCCAGTACTGGCTGTATATATTACCACATCACGTGTATAATGGGCTGACGGCGGGTTATCAGGCCCCAGTACTGGCTGTATATATTACCACATCACGTGTATAATGGGCTGACGGGGGGTTATCAGGCCCCAGTACTGGCTGTATATATGACGACGTAACGTGTATAATGGGCTGACGGCGGGTTATCAGGCCCCAGTACTGGCTGTATATATTACCACATCACGTGTATAATGGGCTGACGGGGGGTTATCAGGCCCCAGTACTGGCTGTATATATGACGACGTCACGTGTATAGTGGGCTGACGGCGGGTTATCAGGCCCCAGTACTGGCTGTATATATGATGACGTCACGTGTATAGTGGGCTGACGGCGGGTTATCAGGCCCCAGTACTGGCTGTATATATTATGACGTCATGTGTATAATGGGCTGACGGGGGATTATCAGGCCCCAGTACTGGCTGTATATATTACCACATCACGTGTATAATGGGCTGACGGCGGGTTATCAGGCCCCAGTACTGGCTGTATATATGACGACGTAACGTGTATAATGGGCTGACGGGGGGTTATCAGGCCCCAGTACTGGCTGTATATATTACCACATCACGTGTATAATGGGCTGACGGGGGGTTATCAGGCCCCAGTACTGGCTGTATATATTACCACATCACGTGTATAATGGGCTGACGGCGGGTTATCAGGCCCCAGTACTGGCTGTATATATGACGACATCACGTGTATAGTGGGCTGACGGCGGGTTATCAGGCCCCAGTACTGGCTGTATATATTATGACGTCATGTGTATAATGGGCTGACGGGGGGTTATCAGGCCCCAGTACTGGCTGTATATATTACCACATCACGTGTATAATGGGCTGACGGCGGGTTATCAGGCCCCAGTACTGGCTGTATATATGACGATGTCACGTGTACAATGGGCTGACGGCGGGTTATCAGGCCCCAGTACTGGCTGTATATATGACGACGTCACGTGTATAATGGGCTGACGGGGGGTTATCAGGCCCCAGTACTGGCTGTATATATTACCACGGCATGTGTATAATGGGCTGACGGGCGGGTTATCAGGCCCCAGTACTGGCTGTATATATTACCACATCACGTGTATAATGGGCTGACGGCGGGTTATCAGGCCCCAGTACTGGCTGTATATATTACGACGTCACGTGTATAAGACAAACAGTGCACACGACAACAACGAAGCCATCTTCGGGTTACCATTTCCATATACTACTCACCTATCACGTGAATTGTTTCTATTATATGCGTGACATGTGAATAAGATTAACTCTGTTCATGCCAACAATTAAACTATCTGCAAGTATCCATTTCCTTAAACTACTTGGGTTGTCATGTATATAATGCGGTTAATTCAAGCGATAGTGGCTGTCCACCCCCCCCCTCCTTTTTAGTGGACCCATGAACTACAAAAAGCAGAGGAAATACCACGGCTGGACCTTGAGAATCTACATATTTGCATAATGTATTGGAGAATCTACATATTTCATATGAGAAAAATGAATAAGAAGTGAGTATTCTGAACGTTATGTGTACATGTTATGTTCCATTGGAGGATATTGTCATGAAAAGCACATTGTTATTATGTGATAATGTGAACTATGGTAGGTTAATTATCCATTAATGTTAGGTTTACTTTATTAGTTGAATCTTCTATGGATAATTACTAACTCCTATCGCAGTCTCCGTCCCGTTCGACTGCTGTCGTCCAATATGTAATACAAGTTTCGTATTATGTAAGACATAACACTCGCATGAAAGGATGTTCTTTATTTGTTCCTGTGTTATTGTACTTCCCTGACAAGATCTCAATTGACAATGAACAGCTCCAATGATGGAATCCACTCAATCACACTCAGTCAACGCTCCCGCCAACTAAAGAGTCTATCAGCTTCTATTCAAATTCCAGGACTCAGCTTCTAGAACTCAACCTTTCCAGGATGTTTACTCGCAACAACGTTCAGCTTACTCTGACTGAGCACCGGCAATGAAAGCCCTTATGTATGGTGATACTATACACATCATGACCTAAACTCCTCCTTACTCCAAGACTTTTGACAAGGAGTTATAGCTAAGGTGTGCGCTGGTGTAAACACTATGCTGAGCTTACAGAACATGGACTGACCATCCACGTCAGTACAAATGATTAAATAATAAAAAATAAATATATTGTACCAGTGAACTATAGAGAGTTAATTATCTGTTGTATATGGTGTACGTAATTAGTCGTAGTTTGCAGTTATAGATAATAGCTAGCTCCAAACGCAGTCTCCTCCTCGTTCGACTGCTGTCATCCAATACATAATTATAGTTCCCACATCAT
The DNA here is from genome assembly GCA_936440205.1 of Lepidonotus clava. Taxonomy (NCBI): domain Eukaryota; kingdom Metazoa; phylum Annelida; class Polychaeta; order Phyllodocida; family Polynoidae; genus Lepidonotus; species Lepidonotus clava. Next base: position 50,282,891 of record OW387141.1, on the reverse strand, counting down.
GTAGGATGTAACACTCGCGTGAAAGGTTGTTCTTTATTAATATTCTCCTGTGTATTGCCGTTCCATGACAAGACCTCAATTGACAATGATCAGCTCCAAGGAAGGAATCCCCTCAAACACATTCAGTCACCGCTCTCGCCTTCTAGCGCGGTCTGACTGCCTCTATTCCAAACAACAGGACTCAGCTTCTAAGACCTAACCTTTCCAGGATGGTTACTCACTCAATGTTCGGCTGACTCTGACTGGCTAGAGTGGCGTACACGCCTTTAGTATGATACGTCATGCTTTGACTCCTCCTTGAACCCCCTACTTTGACAGAGAGTTATGGCTCTTAACATGTGCGCTGTTCTAAAGCTAACGCTATTAGGCCTACACAATCGCGTCAGTACACCAGTCCAACTCAATCGTACCCCTCCCCTACACACAAAGTTCATTATTACAGCATGGAACCCGCGGCTGAACCCACCATGTGACTGTGGACACTAATACCTCCCGACCCTGGAGGTGGGGGACAAAAGGCGGCAGGCTGGATCTCTGACAAATCTCTGTAATCAGTCCGTTATCTGGGCGTGTAGGCGCCGGCCGGGCGGGGGGGGGGGGGGGAGGGGGGTATGGATCACCCCCACCCCCCTCCCTACAGGATGGCTGATCCATGCTAACATGACGGGCTGCCTCCCGCCCTAATGCTATACTGTTTTATGGGGTAGTATAATACTGGGGAGGTAAGGTGGGGGAGAGTAGGGGTGAGGGGGCAGGGTAGAGGAACTATAGGCATTGTGTTGTGCATTCTCTTGTGTTGCACACATGTTAGTGCAGACCAAAAGGCTATTGCAAAGTAAGTGACTAAACACACACCCTCCCCCCCCCCTTCAAAAAACAAAGAAACGTCCTTTGTGGTCCTTTACAAAAAAGGAATGTCATATCCTCCAATCCCCAACCGTCTTCTCCCTAAATCACTGAACCCCCGCCACTGTATTTATCTACGAATCTCTCCCCGAACATGGGCCACTGTATGTCACTTCATGGTTCACCTATACAAGGGTATTCTGCTGTGCTGGATTCTCCATCTATAACATGAATCTAACTGATATCCCAACACCCCCACCCCAACCCTCCGATTAGAGAATGACTTGCGTGATAGGCGCAGAAAAGCAGCTTAAACTTTTTATAAACGAATTAGACGACCTTATTGTTACTCAAATTAGGGGTGTGTCCCCGTCTAACCACGTCCCTCTCCGGTTTTATAGGGCTACCAATTTAGTTTAGATTTATTACAGTAGCCATGGCAACACAAATGAGTCCAGTTAGGCCGGCCATATTGGTTTTGAACAGCTGTGAAGTGACGGTTTCTTCAAAGGGGCGTCACCCTTTACCCCTGATGAGGATTCTCGGTGATTTATCGTTGTATTTTTCTGTCCCTCTCTGTAGTCCTTAACTTGGTGTTGCTAGTTGATCTTTGAAACTGCTCTTCACAACCTGAATTTACATGTGCACTGTGTTAAAATGACTACATCTTATGACATAAACTAGACCCTGTCGCTACTGCCTCTACAGCCCAAGGGTTACGCCCTATTACAATTTGATACGTCAGATATGGTAAAAAAAATAATAACTTGGCGTATTTTCCAAAAATATATTTTTCTATGTAAATTTTGCAAGGGAGGATGGGGAGCATTTCAATGAGTTATCGACTCGGAGAAACACAAATTTGCTTAGATAAATATGATTTGTACATAAGTTGATTTCTTCTTCAGATGAAGTTTCCTTTAGATAAGATTACATTGGCAACCGAACACTCTTTGCTCTCCACTTCCCAAATGTATTGCTTTAAATGAGTCAACTCATATGGAAGGAATGCAGATATTCGTACTAAAGAATTTCAATCCCGCAGGCTAATTAAAATGTATTACAGCTCTTTTTTTTAATAAGAAAACGATAGTATAATAATGTGTATACGTGTGTTAATATATTGGGACGAAAACAAGCACATCATCTCATTAAAAGAAACTTTCAGCTTGACATAAACCTGCCCTTTTTCATAATAATTATAGATTAGGTGGGATGTTATCGGTGTGAGCAACTAGACAAGAGTCTTTTCTTATTTTCTCAGAATCAATGGATATTGCAATTCAAGCTTTAACTTCCCAGAATGTTTCTGTATTTCTATATGTCCAGCTCCACCAAGGGGGATCAGATGTTAATCCTTGTAGGTCAGCCCCTTATGGTGGTGTGGTGTTACAGCGTGTCAAGTGCCATCGGAGTAACACGATACGGATAAACCGTCTTCTCCAAATCTGCTGTGTATGCCAAACTGTGTATCTATCGTAGGTCAGGTAAGGGGGCAAGATAGGAGGATATCGTTTTCTTTTTTCTTGCGTATATAGTTGTTTTGTTTCTTTTTCCCCAAAATCATTCAGAAGTATCCATATAGTTGACAAATGCAGATCCAGGAGAAGGTGGTATGCACCCTCACCCCCTCCCCCACAATATTATTCGTTTTTATAAAGAAAACCGAATAGATTTTCAATATAAGCCACATGCAAGAAACACAGCATAACATGTAGAAAGATCTAACACACCATCTCTCCTTAATGCAGATTATTTTTACAAGTCTGTTATTTTCATATAGGCCTAGGCCCAACCGTTGTTTTTCTTACATGTACGGAGGTGGTCTGTAAAGTATGATTTACTTAATGGCATACGGCCCTTCAAGCACTAAATTTTGGCAAAGTGATGCCAGATAGATAATTCCGTTATATACATTATAGACTGAACATACACAATAGTAATATTGTTGTCAATCAGGTATAAAAGTTAATTTCTTATAAGAAATGTATTCCCCACAGATGCCAAGATCGTATCTTCTCTTCTGGAAAAGCATGATTATGTCCCTAAAGAAACCCGAAGAAATGAAAAGAAAACAAAGTGCCAGCGCTCACACCCCCGACTCAAACCACACCACACAATGCATGATATTCTGCCCCAGCCTAATGGTTTTTTTTAATGAAATTTTATTTATCTTTGTAAAAGTACATTTTAGCCAAAAGTAAATTGTATTTGCCACCTAAAAGACAAAGGCCTATTGATATAGGCCTAGGCCTAATGGGTAAACTAATAGTCATTTTCTATGTAAATATTGACTGTAGACCTATCAAAGTTTATGTCAATAAGCCCCAAATTCGCATAGAATGTCAGATAACTACCCTTTTTTTTCGCAGCCTCAATACAGATATTTCCCCCCCAATCTACGCCCCCTGGCATGTCACCGTCGGCAATACCTCCTGTGTGGCCACATAGCTATATATAGCCCACACAGCCTCCTCTCCTTATCTGCCCCTCACCAGCGGCCACCCCTGTGACATCGACCACTGTTTCCCGGCCTCAGATGGCCATAACACCCCCCCCACCCCACCCCCCACCCCACCCCAAGGACAATTAGAGAAAGAGGACGTAGATCTACTTCAAGCCTTTAACGTGTAAAACATTGAAAACATGCTGGGTTATATTGCATAGATTTACAAGTAAACGGGTAGAACCTGAGCCAAAACCTGAGGCAATAGGTAATAAACAGTTATAATTTATTACCTGATGGACTACATGTTTCTGACACGGTGTTAAGTGAATGGGTTAAAGCATTTATAAATGTAGCAGTATTAAATAACAAATAATTGATTTCTTTCTTGGAGGAAGGGAGTATTCCCCCGACAATAAGAAATCTAATCAGAAATTTAAGTAGAAATCTGGCTTGATGCTATGCCTATATATATATGTATATATGTGATTTTCTTTGTATACTCACCTGTCCTAATTGAGTTACAGACTAAACAGCCACAGGGAAAAAGCCCCCAGCAGACCCTCTTCCAACACTGCCAAGGTGAAATTGATCTATGACCAGAACAGATTGGGTAAAGTTAAATTTATTTTTGTAACATTGCACTATTAAAAATTTAAGGTTATTCCTGAACAACCTGTATGGGAGTATTCCCTCGGGTTTATTCAAGAATAACATTAGTTAGATCTTGTTTGCACTATTAATTATTGTACAATTTAACTTATCCTCTGGCACCAAAATTGAAAACCCGGAGGTTGAACGGTATAAAATGACCTTATATTACATATCTGCCAAGATATTACGTTATCTTGGTCATTAATCCACCTATTGTCTGTATAGAAGTGATAAGGTGGAATCATCTAATTCTATAACTGTTTCACCAATGATCATCATGTACCATATCATAAAGTACAGACGTTTTCACATTACTTTCACATTGTTAACCTGTAGATGGATGTATTGACTGATAAAGGCCTGAAATTTATTTTTTGGAATGTACAGAGTCTATTGTCTAAATTCGATAGTATTAAAACTGAGCTGATCAAGCACAATGTTGATTGTTGGGCAATTTCTGAAACATGGTTGAATGCTAACATTGAGGATGCCAATATACATATAAATGGATATACCTTGTACAGATCAGATCGTTCATTTACTAATAGCCAAGGTAACCTCAGTAGAGGTGGCGGTCTATGTATGTATGTACGAGATAAACATAAATGTAATGGCATCAAAATGCTAACCGTTTGTAAGAAGGATATTGAAATACAAAGTATTGAATTATTTTTGCCTGATACTAGACCTATTTTTATTGTTAATGTATATCGACCACCGAGTGGTTCTATTGATGGGGCACTCACTGAATTAGATATTGTTTTCGATTATGTAAGTAATAAGAGTAAAAAAGAACTTGTGTTGGGGGGAGATTTTAATATCAATATACTTAGTAATAGCAGAGATGTTAATAAATTAAAAGGGTTTATCAATAGGCATGGATTAAAACAATTAATAAAAGAACCTACTAGAATATCTCATATACAGACTCTTATTGATTTGATCATTACTGATTGCAAATTTGTGGAGAATTCAGGGGTGCTCCTCATCAATATTAGTGATCACTTACCAGTGTATATGTTGAAAAAGAAAAGTAAAGCCATTAATAATCCCTGTAAGTTCACTGGTAGGACTTATAGGAATTATGATAAAAATAATATGGAACAGCTCCTGCTCAATCAAAATTGGGATCACTATTATAATCTTACTGACCCGGATGAATGCTGGACCTATATTATGGCAAGGGTGACTGAGATTTTAAACATTATGTGTCCTATGAAAGTTTTTTCATTTATTAAAGAAAAGGAACCTTGGATTACTCATGAATTGATAACCCAAATGGTTAACAGGGATGATGCTATTAAAATAGCCAAAAGAACTAAAAATCAGGCAGATGCAACATATGCTAGAAGAGTGAGAAATATCACATGTACTATGGTACGTAAAGTTAAGTCTGAATATTTCAAAGGGGTACTTGACAATAATAGGACAAATCCGAAAAAGTATTGGCAAACCATTCAGAATATTATTCCTAATAATAAAAAAGTAGCACACTCTAAACTAAACCTTTGTAGGGACAATAGTGAAAAAGTTCCGTATCAAGAAATTCCTGATTTTATAAATAATTATTTCGCAACTATTGGGCATGTTCTATATGAGGAACATCAGAAAATAAATCCAAACCTAGGGGAATATGAGGTTGCTGATCCTCAGAATATTGTAAATCCATCTTTCGAACTTGTCGAAGTACCCCGTGAGATTTTATTAAAATTTATAAATGAGGTCTCAGTTTGTAAATCATCTGGTATTCAAGATGTGTCTGCTCTGGTTTTGAAAGATGTACTGATTGTCTTGATTGATCAATTTCACTATTTAATTAACTTGTCAATTACTACTGGTATTGTCCCAGCTGAATGGAAGAAAGGAACCGTTATTCCATTGCCTAAGGTTATGAGCCCTGATAATGTTAGTGACCTACGACCAATAACCCTACTGCCAATGCCTAATAAAATTTTAGAAAAGGTTATTAACCGACAAGTAATGGAATATTTGGAAAATGGAAACTTCCTGACAAATAAACAAAATGGATTTCGAAAAAATAGATCAACCACTGATGCAGCTTTTAAGTTTGTTAACTCCTTGTATAGTAATGATAATAATAATAGAGTCACCAGTGCAATTTTCATCGATTATAAAAAAGCCTTTGATTCAATTACCCACAATATTCTAATAAAAAAACTAAAAAAATTGTTCAATTTTTCCGATAAATCTATAATTTGGTTTTCAAACTATTTAAGTAACCGACAACAAACTACCATGGCAAATGGGATGCGGTCACAGTCTGCAGAGGTTTCCTTTGGTGTTCCACAGGGATCCGTGTGTGGTCCAACTTTATTCCTGATGTTTATTAATGATATAGTTAAATTGGATATAAACTCACATATGTTGTTATATGCAGATGATATAGTGCTCTATACCGATGGGGAATCGGTGAATGAAAACTGTGATATTTTAAAAAATGATATGGAGAAAATTACCAAATGGAGTAATTACTCACGCCTAACAATCAACTACAAGAAAACCAAGTTAGTCCATTTTACTAGTAATAAGAAAAAATATATTTCTAGAAATTTGATGGTTGGTAACCAGTGCATTGAGAGTGTCTCGAATTACCGCTATCTTGGATTTTTAATAGACAGAGAATTAAATTTCAAAAGTTGTATTAAAAATACAATTAAAATTGTCTCTCAAAAATTGTATATATTTAAGAAATTTAAGGATAAATTAACTGATAAAGGTAAGGTGGATGTAGTCAAATCAATGATTTTGCCATATTTCTATTATTGTAATATCTTTTACAATGTATGTACACAATGTGATAGGGGTGAGCTCCAAAAGATCCAAAATAATGTTTTGAGATCAGCTCTTAACATTTGTAACCCTAGGGACATTCACATAGATGACCTTCATGCACGCTTGAATGTTATGAAATTGGATATATTGAGAAAGAAACAATTACTTGTTTATATTTTTAAAGGAGTTAGAAATAATACTATCCAATTAAAAGACAATAATAGGAATCTTCGTATGTATGAAGCTCCAGTGATCAAGTTGGATCAATATAATAAGACACTTTTTAAGTCATCTCCATTATATCAAGGTGGCTTATTATGGAATGAACTACCAGTGAATGTGCGCAATACTCCAGATTTAGATGTTTTTAAATCTAATATTATCCAATATATCTTATGAGTTATTTACCATACTAATTAGTAGTGATGGTACATGTACTGTGTAGGTACATTCTTGTCCATTACCTTCGTGTATTGCTTACCAATAATGTGTTAGTTTTCTGTATTTCCATTTTTTTCTCTCATTCATCTCATCTCATCTCATTAATCACCAATTGATTTGATATGTATGAACTTAATTGATTGATTGAAAACCTGGATTACGAGGGAGACCGGGGTTCATTGTTTACCTCGATTGTAACCAGTATAAATAATTTGAAAAAAAAATGAAAAAATAAAAAAATAAAAACAGTGATGTTCATGTTTAAATTCACACCAGTGGTTATTTTAAAGTGGAAAAAAAACACTTTTTAAACTAAGTTTCATTCTCTTTTTTAATTTGAAAAAATAAAGCGTCAAGGGCCTACAATTAAAGATTGCCCATAAGTGTTTTTTTTTTCTTCTTTTTTTACACCCTTCAGACTTTTCTTGAAAAAGGTCTGTATTCAAAAACCTAAATCTACATAGTTTAAGGATTGATAAGGGTCAAAAGAAAAAGACGCAAAGGAAAAAGGTCACCAGCTTTTGTCATGAAATCAAAACTATAACGAAAAATATAGGAGCATGATAAAAAAAAATCTGAGACACCCTTCCCTCAAAAAGAATGTTGGAATGTTTTGATAATATACTCACAATGTCAGTCCGCTGGCTTTGATAATGAGGCAATGATCTATATTCAAAAAATAAAAGTGAAAATTTTTTTATTTCATTCAATAAAGACAAAATTTAATAATTGTGACCTCCCACCACTAAATGAGGCATAAGTCGCTGTTTATAGTTCTGAGAAAATTGCATTATAAGAGAAAAAAGTCAAAAATTGAAAAAATTAGTTTTCTGCAAAAATCACAAGGTAAATACCTTAGCAATCAATTTTACTAAAAGTCTATAGGAATTATTGATTTTAGATGCATATTACACGGGGTTCCCAATTTGCCATGACTATGGTCTATGGAGATTGGCATTGCCATATATAGATAGGCCCTAAGTCCAATCTTAAGGGCAATTTTTCTCAATTTGCCTTATCTGATTCTGATGCCTGACACTTCAAACAATCATAATTTGAGTTCTATAACTGATAGAAATACAATTCTTTCACCATGGTGAAGGTCATGTCCCCTTCTTCAATGATCTTCCAAAAGGCCAAAAACTCATACCTGCGACTTAGGCCTATGCCTCATTATGTGGTGGGGGGTCATATATGCCCTTTTCACGTGAAAGTCTATATTATTATTATAATATTGTTAATAATTATGTTATCATAAGTTCCCTGGTCCTCAGTTCATGTGCTTGAATGTAGGGCACGGCCTCGAGTCCCCTTGACTCAAGTTCAAGTTCAAGGAGCTTTATTGTAATACACTTCTTTACAAAGTAATTTTTACAAAGCACATATATCTAAAGTTCTACATACATAAACATGTTATCAATAAACATCTAATAAAGAGAAACAGAAACTACTTGACTACTTTCCTGAGGAAAAGCCACCTTTTCTTGTACTACTCTGACTTCTAACGCGCGAATTTTGTCGCCACCTGGTGAGTGAAGGTCGCACTAAACAGACCTAGATGGCGCTGCGGTCTGACGTCACTTCCGGCCATCTTTTGTGTACAAACACGTAAAACCAACTTTTGTTGGTTTCTGCGTCGAAAATGAAGTCTGTCTTCCTTAACTCGCTGGTTTTCGTCCTAGTGGGCAGTCTGTCATGTGCTGTAGTCGGGTTTCCCTCAGTTCACCGACCCAGAGAGGCAGTAGGCCGTGGTTTAGGCGGGGACAGACCTCCCCCTCCCCGGGGTGAAGGGGACTGTGTGGCCACCGCCAGGAGGTAGGTAGACCACCAGTTTGATTTTATTCCATCAAAAAGTGTCCCCTGTCTTCGAGGTAAAAGCTGTGACCGAGTTTTTCACTTGTAAAATAAAAATATACGATCAAGAAAATATTTGATGAACCTGCAAGAATATTGATCTACATTATAATATTTCCCTTTAAAATGATGATAGAATCTAGACTGAGAAACCCTGTCTGAACGTTCCCACTTGTCAGTGGGAACGGCCGACAGTCAGAGCTTTTCTCGGACTAATAGAATCTAGCTTTGCCTTTGGTTTGTAATTTGCCCTCGACCTGCACAGTGAGCCCTCTAAATACATGTAATTTTGATAGCCTCAGATAGGGCAAAACCAAAGTACCATTATGTATAACTGGCTGTAACTCTTGAACCAATGCAGATAAAGATAAATTTCAAAAAGCACATTAAACTGTTATGTATGTCTATGACTAGACACTGAATCTGGCTGATAAAACGTTCTTCAAGGCTCAACATTTATTTTAGCATTTTTTCGATTTTTATGTAATATATATAGATATAGTTATAGACTAGATATACCTACCGCAGGTTCAGCAGGATGAAAGGTCTGATGGGAGGCTGGAGAAAAGTGGACCTGTCGGAGTCTTCTAAACTCCAGGACCTAAACATGAACCTGGTGAAGGGGTCAGTGATTCAGGATCTCATCAAGCACATGCTTGAGAAGCCCAGGCCAGGGGACTCCAGACCCGCGCTGCCCTCTGTCAATTTGACGTCCATGAAGATCGAACCAGTTGAACTTTACACACAGGTATTCTAATTTCAATAAACCTAATATAAAGGGATCTAGCTTATTGTGCTGACCTGAAACATCTCAAAAAGCCTTTCCTATGTTTGCTACAACATAGAGATTGTTTTTAGAAGGGAAACAGCATAGCACAATTCAGGTAGATTTTCAGCTTCTACCGTTTTGATTTGATATTGATCCTCCAACGCTTTTGTTTTGAAAAATGAAGTCATGATGTTCAGATCAATATCCATAGCCACGTGCAAATTTCCATCAATATGTAAATCAATAAGGGTTAAAATTGTACAAAGTCACTTAATGAGGCATAATATGATAAGTGTTTTTTTTAATGTTTTGAGAGAGACGAAGGTAAGATTTTATATTTAAGATGTCCATTTGAATTTCTCTGACTGAGCTCTTATTGAATAATTCTACATGTTTGAAAGAAAACAATTTTAACATTAAAAATAATATCTATGTCCTTGAGTCCTCAATATCTATCTACGTATATTATACAGATATTTACTTTAGATCTATGCGAGCTGTTGTGTGACTGTAAGTTATATTGTAACTTTGTTTACTGTTCTGTCGCTGCAGCTTGTTGCTGGAGTAAAGATGTGTGCAGTTGTCGATGTGTCGAGCCCTTGTGACGGAGAGATTTGTGAAAAACCGGTAAGATTCATAGATCTTATTATAGTAGACTAAAGTAATTGCATTTATTATAAAAACGTCATAAATCTTATTTAGGTAACCCTAGAATGCTGAATACACATATTTTTAGTACATCTGATCTTCCCAATGATTCACACAACCATGGTCATAAGTCTTGTTCTATTCGTAAAATTTCCGTAGATAGCATCTCTATAGAAGAAAACACCATCAAAATAAATACAATAAATCTCACAAAAACAGGTTAAAACCTATCTTTAATGCTGCATGTATATCACTTTTCAGGACATTCAGTGCGCCACGGAGGTGGTGGACATACCGTGGCTGAAAAAGGCTGATGTCCTACATGTGCACTGCATCCCACGCCCAGAGGACGGGGTGTGGCCCGAGCACGAGGCACCACCCCGCGACAGGACCGAGCACGAGGGACCGCCCCGCGACAGGCCCGACAACCAGAACCTGGCACTGGGCGGGGCGCACCACAAACGGGGCTGGCCACACTTCACATAAAGGAATAAACAATCTCTCACTGATAATCACTCGGACACATATTGCTGTTTAGAAAAGGATATTTGTTAAAGTCTGGTTTTTATGTACGTTTCGGCACTTAAAGTAACTTGTCTTTGTTTAATTTTTTTTTTTTTTTTTTTTTTTTTTTGAAGTCTAGTAAAACCTTTTTTCTCCACATTCGTGTGTTTATGTGTCTAGTTGAGTTAGCATTAGATGCAGAAGATAGGCTACGTCCATCGTATTCCCGAGATTTTAGGTCCTTAAATTAAGCTGAGAAGCATCTCAATATTGTGTACATATTGTTAACACTTCAAGATGTAAAACTATTTCTGTTAATATAACTGTGATAAAATGTTAAAAATAGTTTGTATTAAGAACGTTTCCAGATTTTTTTTTTATTGATATGAGAATACATGTCGCATGATCTGTTGATCAGAACATGTTATCTTACTTTGTACATCAGCAAGTGCCTTTGGCAATTGCATTCCAAAATATGACAAAATCTTCCCCGTGAAGACTATGAAATGTGTACGTCGTCATGAATTATGTCTACTGCATAGGGGCTTCTTCACAAATACGTCTGCACAGTGACTGCTGTGTAGGCAGGTTTTGCTCGGTACCATTGTTTGCCTTATTCAGTACCGTACACTGACTTGTACGGTTTGATATACCAGCATTACCTCAACATAGCATTGGCTCTGACTCAGCGTTTCCATTTATGTCTGTAACTAAACATGAGGGGCCTGAATAAAGATGAGAAGATAAAATACAAAAAGAGAGATTTCCAGAGATGTATGCAAAGATTATTTGCCAATTTTGTGAGAGATTTCCTGAGATGTATGTAAAGATTATTTGCCTATTTTGTAACGGAAGAAATTTTTTTTTCAATTGTTAAAGACCAACATATATCGAATAGTTCAGGGTGTAATAACTTTCCTGGTGTGGGTATTTCCTTTTCGCATGACAAGTTTCCTTATCACAACGATGTCTATTGTTGTTTGCTGCACACTGTCGAGTTGTTTAGAATCTCTTTTGTTTGCACCTAGAGTCTAATGAATAGACCGTAAAACCTCTTTTAATGTTACATAATTCCAAACATTGAAGACTGACCGGTATCGTTCTCTAATGCATTTCTGTGTGATAATCTATTGATACTCGAGGGCTTTCAATAACTGACGGGACAGGAGGAATTTCAAATTTTATCTTGAAAAAGTTCGTAATTGTAAATTTTATCAGCTGTATTTTAAGAAATAAAGATTTATTCTAATCTATTCTATTGATTGGACCTTCAAGTATTTTCAAAGAGCTTATTCAATTCTAATGATTCATAAATAATGTACTCTTAATCTGAAACAAAGCCATTTAATGTTCAATCGTTATAAAATGCGTTAGCTTTAATAGTTATGATACCATAAGCCCGAGTTAAATTCAGGTTTCGGGATACACGAAAGTAGGTACCAGAAGACTGGTTCTATAGAAGGAAACTCTAGGGTGACAAATTTTCAAAGATTGCAAGTGAGATTTACACTATTTAAAGTATTACAAATATTGATGAAACATTCATCAATGTACAGGTACCCAAAATACAGGGGAAAGGATACTTGCGTCTGGGAATATTTTAGGAAAATATAATTTCAAACTGACTGGTGATTACCCTACTACTTCTACTTCAAAAATAATGTCCTTTCACATGTTACAGATTACACACTGAACTTACTTCAGGCCATACCAAGGACTAACAAAATAGACTGTTACAAGCATGTCCATTTGGTTGCTGATTTGTTAAGCAGCTGTTCAAAGGTTTTCAAATGACCTGTGGAAATCAGAAAATTAGGTCATGACACCATTTTTTAGTTCCCCTCTCGCCCTCTATGTGGCTTCATAGTATATGGGTAAGCAAGCCCCTCCAAACACCTATGTTTTCAGTTCCAATCCTGGAAGGACTTGTGTATCGAAAAGCAACAACGGCACTTAGCCCAAGATAAAATACAAAACACTATTTTACAAATATCAGTTTATTTCTTTGATTTATACATAAGCGTTTTCCGGTGAAGCTCTTATGCAGTCTTTTTTTTAAATCAAAACGAAAACAGGGACTCAAATATTAACACAGTGGGATGGATCCTTAACGAAAACATTCTCAAATGAACAGTTTATGAGACAAGACATGGTTTGTCGGTCGGCTCTATAGTATTTCCAGCAGTGCCACAAACTAACTAACTGGAGGTCGAGAATGAGCATCGGGAATGTCGGTAGACCAGAAACCTTTTGAAGGCGTAGAATGTAATGGTGAACTAAAGTTTATGCGGTTTCCATCATTTCTGAAAATAAAAGCAAAAATTTAGAATTAATTTCATTTTATCAATGTTAAGCAAACACTAAATGTGTCAGGGTGCCCACGCTTTTTTCAGAAATCAAAATAAGATCTTTATAATACCTTGTTTGGAACCAAAAATAAGACCTTTTCAAGGCATTTCTTAGAACTTTTCTAAGAAACTTTTTAAACATTTACACATACTACCAAAAAAAGGTAAAGATAGATATGACAGGATGAAAAATTATGTCTTGTCATAGATTCAGACTGAGCTAAAATAAGACCTTTCTAAGTCCTTTGGACCCATAATAAGACCTTTCTAATAGCCTTATAAATGGCAAAGCCAAAATAAGGCATCATAAGACCTTATAAGACCTGCGTGTGCACCTTGAGTGTACAAGAAATACAAAATCTGCAAAAGGAAATCCCGTTATAGCGTTCAGGAATATGAGAATCATGAGTTTTATACATTTTTAAGTGTCTAAAACAGTTTTAAAATTATCAAATTATTTACTTTTATTTTAACGAATATTAATGCTTCTTTTTCGATTGCACAGATCCAACATAATGCTAGTGTAATTTTGTCTAATATTCCGGTTTTATCAGACTAATCACTACCCCAGGCTTGCTTATGACAGTGTATGTCGGTTTTGTACAAGAAGTTTTACAGCTTCTCCATGTTTAAACATCAAAGTGTCACTCACCAACTTCGTGGAACATGAATTCTTGTTGGTATTCCTTGAGGAATTGTGTTGATCTCGACTCATCCAGGAATAGTGAATATACTCTTTTTATATCGTCTACACTGACTTCAGTACCCTGGAAAGTTACAACAGAAATATCGGTGTACAACTTACGGTTAAATGTGCTATAACCAGAGTATTCAAATTGATACAACCGTATCATGTGGATAAGTGACGTTCCCTAAAGCCGTACCGTGGTAATTTATTTCTTCCTTTATTCTTGGATAAAGCGTTTAATAAAGATTTTAAATGTTCTTGCAGTCCGACATTCAGGTCAAGTTATTCAGGCAGAAAATCAAGAATATTTCTTACAAACTTAATATTTTAGGAGTCTCTGACGAAGTAAAGGACTGCTACAAAGTATAAAAATGCTATGGCAATCTCATTAAATTCGGACCTAACTTCAGCTTGACCCTTCGAAATTACAAAAACATATTCTCTTCAGATTTTGTCATCTGTCGACGTAAGAAATATCTTTAAATTATCAAATATCAGCCATTCGGACAGTCCGACCAGGAGTGTGGGTGTTTGGTAGTCACTGACCTTCCGTTTGCGACAGACCAGGCTGGCGGTGCTGATGAGCTGGATGGCGTAACGCAGCGAGGTCTCCACGCCGATCCGGGTGAGGACGGTGAGCGCGTCGTCCGACATCTCCACGTCCTCCTCTTCGCACCTGGGGGGAAAATAACATTGTTTTTGTTGATATTACATAGGGTATATATCATGCCAGTCATATAGGGTCATTTGTGCGGAGTTCTTTCAATTATCAATCAAAATTGGATGTATAAATCATTTTCAATTTCAAGAAGAAAATGAAGGCCATACTCCTCATATATGTTCAATAATCTACAAAACACCAAAAGGTCGCCTTAAAATGTTATTTTGCAATAGAAAATCTATCAACAACCCTTTGGAACCATACACCCCCTTTAAAAGAAAATATTTTCTACTCGGATTTGGATTGATCTCGAAAAAGACCTGAAAAATCTGTTTTAAAGAAGGAATCATGTATAGAAATATTTCAAGCAGGAGGTGAGTTTTGACTGACCTGATTTTGAGGATCTGCTTGATTTCCTTCTCTTCGTACGGTGATGTGGAGATGATGAGGAGTCGGTCCAGCAGATCGATGGGAATACCGTGAGGACTCGAGTAGTTTGTGCCCCGGATTCTGCAATAAAACAAGGGGAAAATCAGACAATTGATTTGACAGAGATATAGATATTCCTTGGTCGAAATGGTTCAGGATGAGTTTGAAAAGAAAGAGAAGTTCTAGCCCCTAACATCTGTCTGGGCAAAGTAGAATTTCCCTGAACGAATTTCGTAGGAGAATTAACATATTCAAATGCTATTACTCTACTTTTAATATTCGTTTAAACACTTTTTAATGTCTCAAAATTATCATAAAATCGTTATTAAACAGTGAACGAATCTTACTGTGATATATACAGCAATTATTGTAATAGAGGTATATAGATCCATATGGCCCTTGTTTATTTCAAACATTAGAAAATAATGTTGTGAATTTCCAGTAGATAATACAATGTTGCACCATATCCATTAGTTTTTTGTCAATAAAATACGCCCACTGACCTGGTGATGCCGCGGTTGGTGGCCATGATGAGGATGGGCGCCATGTCCGTCTCCAGCGCCCGGTTCAGGAACGAGAAGCATTCAATGTCCAACATGTGAACCTCGTCTATGAACAACACCTGAAAACAGGATTTTTTTTTATTCAATATCATGAATTAATTTGTCCAGCCACCGACGCTGGACGCTGAGGTTAGTCTTAGTAAGGTGGGCCGTAAAATCTTACAGGTAACGCCTGGAATCTTGTTTTGAAACTTATAGCATCAGAAATACAATTAAGATTTTTATGTTGTTTCATGCAGAGGTTTAACTTTTTTTTAACCAATAGTCCGTAAGACAAAAAGTTAATCCCCTGTTACATTGTTAAACCCCCTTTTGCGGTACAGAACTAATATAGAGGCTACATGTATTAACGCTAGCCCTGGTCATACCATTCTAGCCCTCAGCCAAGTTCTTTTGGGTACAAACCATTGTATGCATTCATCTATCTATAAGTAACAGGGGAAAATATCCCAGCATTGAAATAGGTTAAACCCTCGCACTTTTATCAATACGCTCATTCCTCAATTAGCCAGGCCTGCTCCAGTGCGAGTCTATGAAGCAAATAAATGTAATTCTAAATGGAGAAAAGACTTACCCCTGGGACTATTTCTGCCTTGCCTTCTTCCCGCCACTCGGCCACTTTGGCGTTGATCTGTTCTCGGACCTCTCCCTTGATCTCACCTGTGTCTCCTGCAAAGAGGGCGAACGGATCGGAAACCTTGTAAATGGATTGCCGGACAGTTTATAACCATCGCTTTTAGTTCCTACACACGTCAGGACGAAACGTTAAGAGTTTAAGGATGGCCCCTTTTTTCAGATCATGAGATGAAACTCTTACTTCCTCGAGAATTAAAAATTTAAGACTTTAAAAGCATATAGCAGATTTTTTTTCAACTTGGGACTGCAAACATTTAATCAAAATGCCCTGGCGTGTTGATTTACAAAACTCCCTGTCCCGGGTAGAGATAGACATGAACATCAGTCAAAATATAGACCATTTGCAATGATTTTTCATTTTTCTTTTTTGCATTTTTTCGTTTCTTTCTTTTTTTAATCACCGATTTGTATGAGCAGTGATAGCTATTGATTAATGGCCAAAATCGGAGAACACGGCCGACAATTTTCACAAAAATTAGTGCCACATTGGCCCTGATGGCTGACAGGGAAATTCTGTCATTTTCCCCCTGTATTTTCTAATCATATTTTTCCCATTTGCCCTGCTGTTTATGAGAGGAATTACACAAACAGAGAATCTTGGCAAAGTAGGCAAACCTGAGAACCTTTTTTACTCACCTGAGAAGAGGGCGAGGAAGCCCTGTGTGCGACTGTTAATGACGTCTATCTCGTGCAGGCTGACTGTATGAACCACCTCTTTCCTCTTTTGTAACTCGCCCTCTGGACACTGGACGAACTTGGTCTGAAAAATGATAAAGAAATTATATCAATAGAGATACAAACGTCTCCAAACTAATCAGAAGCATTTCACTTACTCTGCTAAGTAGAAGCCATATACGAAGTATTTCTGATACTGGTTGGCCACCAACAAGATAATATTTTTAGCTTCCGTAGTATAAAACGGCAAATGTACTTTAACTACATCAAAACAAACATGCATCTGTATTGTATCCACAAACTGCGTTCCGGATTGCCTCCCGGCAGCGCAGCTAAACTGTACTTGTCTAAAACTGTACATCTAAACTATAGGGCCTACATGTATTTTCGCTCCTTCCAAAAAACAATTATCATTTTAATCAAAGTCATTGTTTACCTGTGCACCCATTGCGTCGTAATCCCGAGCCCGTGTGAAGGACCTGCCAAGTTTTGTGATTTTTCCTGTCGCTTTGTCTATCGTTATAATATCTCTGAAGTGATGAAAATGTACAAGATTAAGGTTAGACAGATGAGAATACTGTTTTTGACTTATAGAAAGGTCGTAGATCTAAGAATCTAGAAAACAGAGTACGGATTAATTTGAGGAAAGTGGGTATGCAGATTTTTTCCATCTTTGGGAACTGATATTTATTGGCTAGAGTTAACGTTATCAGCTTTATCAAAGATTACGTGTTTGATTCAATTATTTTCAAGAATCATCTGTCAAACTCACCCTGCCTGGACTTTTTCTGAAGTTAGTGACTCAATCATCTTTTGTCCAAGGTCGTAGATGGTTTCCATTTCGGTTGTTTTTAATGTCAGCTTTCCAATCTTAGCACCCTTGATTTGAAAAAAGTAACGAAATGTCACAATAAATCACAACTAACAGAATATATTTTATACATCAATCCAAAAATAAATCAAGCATACTCTTTCTGAAGTTGATAAGTGTATTTATTGCGTAATTAGAGAGAAGTTTCCAGCAAATTATCTTTCACTGGTCGAAATATGTTGGTTTTATTTTTAAGTGAAATTTTCAATCACTAAAAACCTACTTTTCGGTCAGTTTAACAGTTTTCATAATGTAAAATTATTCCATAATACTTACGGTTCCAGTCGCTGGCCGATCAATCTGAATTTCTACAACTTCGCCCTCAATAATCTCCGTCTCCTCCCTGAAAGAAAATGCAAAAATTAGCACATAAAGGAATGAAAATGTGTTTATTATCTATGTTATTTTTTCTTACTTTATGAAATTTATAATAAAGAATTATGAAATAGTTAACTCTAAATATAGAGTAAACTTTCAATAGTTGAACTTGAATACCCAAATAAAAACAACTAAAAAAAAAAGAAAAAAAAAATTGGTCTCAATGTGACTATAAAATATTACGTATTTGATACAATAAATTAAAGTTTTTCTATACATAAAAATGACCCAAAGAAACAAGCTACATACTTTATCCGTACTCCGATGGACTTGCGGAAGGCTTGTGTGAGGGCTTCTGTTTTACTCATTTCTAGGGAGAAGATTTCGCTTCCTGCGAGACTTGTGAATGGTGTGTCTTGTCCGAGGGCCTGGGCCATACCTGAACATGGAAACATCGACTGAGATTAAGAAATCTATTCTCACAGAAAGGTAAACCGTGTCATCTTTTTTTCTTGAAAGATCAGGATGACGATTGCTGGATATAAGTCTATCCTGCAATTCAGGACCAAGTTGCGTATTTGACTTTGACCATATATACATTTGATGGTTTATTCAAGCACTGAAACACCTTAACTGCTTTTTTTTTCTAGAAGCAACTAGGATAAACACGGTAAAACTTTAATATGCGAGCAAATACATATCACTCAAAAAAATTAATCATCTTATGGTGGTTGATAAATGAAAGGGAAAGGAGTAGCATAATATTTCTAATACTTTAGAAAGACAAAGTCCCTTACCCATAGCGATGGCAGTTTTTCCTGTTCCGGGGTGACCGGCGATGAGAATAGCGCGTCCGGCAATTTTACCCTCCTGAAAGGACGGCACAAACGTGATTACTGGTAAGGGGTATTCTTAGAAAATACAGCTAAAATCTATAAACTTCATGTACATATAAGCTACATAAATATCCATGGAAATAGAGAATTAAGTTTTAGACGTTTTATTTCAAGTTCAAGATGATTTTATCAAATAAATTATATCTTCTGTATATGTTTTATTAAGACCAATAGTTTGTATGCATCTCATCAAAATAACAAAGAAAAGCAACAGCCAAGGTACCTGATAAGACTGGGAATAACCCAAAAGCTAAAACACGTCTCGACACTCATTTCTCGTTACCACATCTTGTAAAACAGAGGAAACAGTTTAAAAGAAGAAGGAAAGAGAAAGAAAACGCCCCTCACCTTGATGACCTCTAGGATGATACCAGCAGCCCGTCTGGACGACACCTGCCCGACCATGCCCTGGGACACGTTACGTGCCTCCAACGCATCGTCAAGACCCAGGCCACGGATGTGAGAATGAGCGCCTGAAACAGACACGAAGCAATATTGTATGATGTACCAAGTATACAGTGAAGACACTAACATATTTATCAATTTACATATGACAACTGGTTTTTTTTAAACAATTTCATCTATTTTTATTCTTAAATCTCAAAAACAGTAACTGTAGGTGTACTGAATAGTTATTCAGATCTACATATTTTTTATGTTATAAACATAAACAGATTAGATAAAATAATTAGTTCTTACCAATGCGCTCTATTCTCGTGACCTCTCGAACTTCTTGAACCTTCTGTGCCGTATTCTGAAATGAGATCGGAAGTTGATAAGGTTAAAGGGACAATCTCGTCCGTGCGACGGAAGTGAATTGATACGTTGTAACCCCCTGACTCCCCCGCCAAATTCGCGACGTGACCAATAACGTCGCCGGATTACGTTCCAAAAGTGGAAAACACGTCGCCGGCCGTCGCGTCGTTAGGTTAACGTCGGCGTACCTAAGCTTAACAACGGCAGGACGAGACTGTCCCTTTAAGGAAAGAAAAATAGTTGTATTCCAGTGACCTTACCAACTTTAATTGTTTGCCCCAACCATAAAGTTTATAGAGCACTTTTTAGTGACAAAATATTGATCCTTTTTAAAATATCACAGAAAAAAATACATCTTCGAATGGGAAGGGTTGTCTGATAACTGAAAAGATCTATGTGTGAAGGACTGTGGGTCCCGTTACCAATTGGTCCAGGAAAGTAGGTCCCGCATTTTTTGACGGCCTCTGGTGCAAAACATGACGTTGATCAGTAGATCTACTGGCTCTGCGCCCCTGCACCCTTATATACTAGATTTTCGGGTACTGTCGTACCGAAGGAGGCGGGCAGTGACAGGAAATTTCAATGATTGCGCAATATTTATAACAAGTACCATTTCAATACTAAACATGTGCCTGGGGATTGTGAGGAATTTGACACTGAAACCTTCTTTGTCAATCTCCATGCATCCCTATGGGAAAAAGATTTGCTGTACATGGAGAGTGATGATCTACTTCCTTTACTATAGGAAATTCCTATTTCAATTTTGTGACAAAAAACTTATGGATTCTCTCCAAAATTACAACAAAACAACCAAATATTTCAGAATTTTGGAACCAAACCACCATATATTAGAAACAGAACTACAGAAATACATATAGTTTGAAGATTATAATGCTGGCATTACTGAGAAAAGTGGAACGAAAATTGGTCACAAAATTGTAACAACTTTTCTGACCCCCATTGAAATGCATTGAATCAACCTGGTCAAGAAAGAGTGTAGAGAAGGTCGGCGGCCTAAGGCCCGCCTCCCAATTATATATGTGTCTGCATTTGATGCAGCACAAGCAATCATAAAAAATAATTTTCTTAGATCTATTTTCAAAAACACTTCTAGATCTAACAGACTAATGTCAGACAGCAGTAAAAAGTTGGGGACTTGAGTATAGACCTAATGTTCATAAAATATATGATTATCAACAATCTTTTGAGAAAATAAAATATCTTTGATGGAGAGTGTTTTTGCTATTTATGTCATTTTAATTGAATTCTGATCCTTTTTTGAGTACCGGTAATATGGACATCTTCATCAGGGATTTTCCTTTACATAGAGTTACTAGTACCGGGTACTAGTAAAAATCCTGTTGGGCTAGTGCAATTTGTGAGCAACTAGCCCAGTGGGCTAGTGAAAAATCTTTAAAATTGCAAATATCAGCTTGATATGGGATAGTTTAACGTTCATCTGGGCTAGTGTAAAGACAGGACCACTAGCCCTGTGGACTAGTGGAAAAAGATCTTGAGGAAAACCCCTGTTCATAATCATTGCCACAAAAAAAAAAAAAAGGTTGGGTCTTCAACTTCATTCAAGTTCAACATCCATCATCATCATGCCATGGCATAGCCATAGTCATGACTCATGAGTCATGTACATACTTTGTGTTTTCCGTGACTAGAACATCACGGTTACGGGTTTCCATATTTTTTCCTGTATTTACTTTCTGTGGCTCCATCTGCATGCTGCAACACGACGTTTTGACAGTGCAGCCGCTGAGCCGGGGACCTGCCACAACATGACTGGGCCAAACCGTTTGAGCTCAAAACACATCGTTTTCCCTGAATAAACATGGCCATTCCTTCGCCTTTATCATCTTTATACGACTGCATTTGTAATTAGATGATGATATGTATTTTGTCTCATGTGGTTTAGCTGAAATCACTGCTGTAACCATGTCAACAGAGGACGCTTTCCAGAAGCTACTCCCAGACACATGGCTAACGTTTACAACTCCTGTCGCCGGGCGCGCGAGCTTTCATCAGCCGAAAACGTGTGAAGAACGTAATGCAAACACGAACTTTTACTATGACTGAAAGAATTTGTTGTAGTATATTCGAAAATGCAACTATGATTTTGCTAAACTTTGATTATAATGCCAAAATAAACAAAAGTTTACAAGAAGTCAAATAAAAGATTCACACTTACCGCTGCCATTTTGTTGTGTTGCACTCTGGGATATTTTCAGGGCTGACTAAACAAATTTTCCGATGAAAGTATTTTAGAATATGAAAATCCTTTGATTCTCACAGAAGAGTTTATAAAAAGTAATCACATTATTTAGATAAAAATTACTTTTCCTGCAAAAGACAACAGGTCGTATATAAATGGTGAACTGATAGTTTAATAGTTTGTTATGAGAGTTTTGGGAAGTCATATGTGGTCTTGCATTGGTAGCTAATATGTTAACGGATTACGGGATCGAAATTAATTTATCACAATCTTAGATAATTCCTCAGTAATCATATTGCACCATTTAATTATCATGATTGAACTAGCTAACAAATAAATTAATGATTTCTTTTTATTCATCCTGACAAATTAATCCAACACTGCAAACAAATAGAAAAAAAACACGGTAGTAGCATTGTTCAGTTTACTAAAACACCTATGCTCATACCACTGCCTAATGCCAAAAATAATAAAAAAATGTTGTGTTTAGGTAACCCTACCTACTCTAATTTTTTGACCCTACCTTAACTTTTTTTTAGGAAATTTATAATTATTTTTATTCAAAAGTCAGAAGAATTGACCGAAAAATGCATGGAAAACCTTAACACAACATGTAGATGCTCAGGGCATATATTTTAGATACTAAAAATGTTTTTAGCAGATTTTTGGAATATTTCTTATTATTTTCCAACACTGGCTCGGTCTCTTTGGTAAGTAAATAAAGCAAGAAAAAAAAATATTTCGACCTGCTTTTTTTTTTGGCCTAATGCCATGACTTTTTTCAATGGAGTCTTTAATTTTGAGTCAAAACAGATTTGAATTTGCCCTACCATGGATAGCTAATATTTAGTTTTTGAAGCAAATGCAGGCCAATTTTGGCCAATTTTTCGACAACCCCCACCCCAGAAAAACTCTAGAAAATTTATTTATTATCTATTGGAATATAAAAAAATGATTATCTCTAGGTTTTCTTCATGTCAAACTAGAAATTGTGACATGGTTAATGAAAATTCCAATATTAAAGCCTTGTGATTTGTCAACATATTACCCAGCATACACCCTGATCAAGGCTAACCTGCCAGAAAAAGTCAAGACATTGGTTATCCCTGTTTGAGTGAATAAACTAAATGGATAGAAAATGGCAACATTTTTAATATGTTCAATATAAAGATTAAGTGTAATATATGAATGACATTTTTAAAATTGTATATATTTTTTTATAATATACTAAAAGAATTTGAATTTTTTTCTCAGTGTTAAGTAAAGTTATAGTCTTGCTGTACACAAACAGGGACTTATAAGAGGTTAATAAAGATAGATTTGATGACTTTGAAGGCACAATTGTAGCAAATGTGTTGAAAAGTAAGAATATTTCACAGAATTTTTGTAAATTATCAGACAATAAATCAATTTAAAAAAATCAGTTAATCTTTTTTCTAAGTTTGATTTTTAGGTAATGGTAACATAATTTGACTAGTGGAGGTGCCTCTTTGACCAAGAAGTAATTTAGTTTTGAAGAATCATAAATTATAATGATTTTAAGGAAGATGAAAACTGACATCTATTGTACTGAGGCCCAAAAAAAATTGTTGTGTTCAGGTCACACAGTTCAAAAAATATTAGGACAAGTAGGTAAAGTTAAGTCTTTTTCTTTTTCTTTCTTTCTTTTTTTTTTTTTTACTTTTTTTTTCTATATGTGCATAGATAGGTCGGTCAGTGTTGAAAATAGAAAAATTCATTAAACAATTGTCTAACATGCTCTAAAACTATTTCTAGCATTTGAAATACATGTTCTAAAGGTAACTTTATACTGTTCCATCTTATTTTGGCCAGTTCCATTGGATTTTAATAATTTGTTGGAAAAAAAAAAATTAGGGTAGGGCCAAAAATTTATGGTAGGTCCAGGGTTCGAAATTAACGTCAGCCCGTCAGCCCCAGGCTGATTGTTTTAAATCAGGGCTGACACATTTTCTGAAAATTACATTAAAATCAGCCCGGATTTTTTCACACTTGTAGTAGATTCTACTATGTCCGGGCTGACGGCCTGAAAAGTTAATTTCGGACACTGTAGGTCAGGTTACCTGACCACAACAATTTATTTTTTTAGGTCTGAATTTTGAAAAATAAGCAAATATTCTGTAGCTGATGTAAGTTCTTTGAGAAAAATGAATTCAAACAATTTCGAATGGGTGTATAAACTCCTACATGAAAGTTGCATGTAGCTTTGTGACATATTATTTATATACATGGTTAATTAATGCCTAATTATAGCTTTGAAATTAATTATGCTTTCCATATAATTTATTGAGGGAATTTTTCATATTTTGGCAAATTATGACAAAAGTGACTCCAATTTCACCCCATTATATTTAAGTGATCTCTTTTACATACATTTTCATAATACACATCATTTGAATCCTACATGTATTGCCTAAATTTTCTCAAGGATAACTTTTCTCCAAAATTATTTCCTAACCATTGTTTTCTTGACTTTCTTGAAAGTTGTCAATTTTCTGAAGACATTTGATGCTTGAAAGGCCCCCAAATCATCCTTGGCATGTCTCAGTTCAAAAATTGTCAAAATTGCAGGGAGGCAAAGGTTTAAAAACCTATCATGCAAATGATTTTTTTTTTCACTTTTCTTTTTAGACAAAATAATTAACATTTTTTCTCGTGAGCCTTGGTATATATTAGTTGTTAGGGTTCTTACAGGAAATCATGCATATAAAAACTGAAACTAATATATATTTTCTCCTTTAAAAAAAAACAAATAAAACCTCAAAATTATTTAAATTATTTCGGTAAATCCCAGTCCGGTTTGTTCTGTTACTCAGTGCTTACTTGACCTAATTTCGCCCACTTCCGGCATGCGTCAGGTGACACACATACAAACGGTGAAGTAGGAAACAACTTGTTACGTTAGGTGCCCAAACCCCACAACACCCTCAAAATGTCGGGGAATGTGGGCATGGAACAACTCATTCCCATTGTCAACAAGTTACAAGATGCCTTCGCGTCACTTGGAGTGCCTTTGAGTTTGGATTTGCCGCAGATCGCCGTGGTTGGAAGTCAAAGTGCGGGGAAAAGCAGCGTGTTGGAGAACTTTGTGGGCAAGTGGGTGTCGCCAACTGTCAGATCCTGTATCGTAGAAGTTACCAATCACTGTGGACTCTGTTTATTTACCGTCCTGTACAACTTGTACACTGTTAAAGTATTCAGCCAGAAGATTACTTTGTGTTGCTTATTCATGATTGGGCTAGACTTAGACGTATTAAACGTATGTAAGGTAAAATATGTCACCATTTGTGGCCTATATTTTTATTGATCATCAACTGATCCAGTGGTTGCTCACTTGACCCAAACTAAGTCAACTTCTGTCAAGGCAAAGACAAAGTGTCAAAATTGGTTATGACGAAGATCTATGCGTCATCTAGCACAAGTCGGTGACAAGACTTGATCTTTTAGGAAATGGGATTGGTGATCATCCAATCTTGACAAATGATCCTCAACGTCGTTACACTTACAGTAGCCTAGCTCGGCTTAAGCTTGAGTCAGGATGTCATACTGACACTATTACTGAGGCCTTTTTTTGTTTGGATCCCAGCTACCTGAACTCTTGACTTGTTAATGTCCTGATAGGTAGTCTATGACTATGTGCTTCCAATGAACATAGCAGTTCAAAGAAATTTAGGCTTAATAAGAGAATTGAGGATGTAACAACGACAATTTTATGATAGAAAATGTGTTCTTTGTGGTTTCTTGCAACCACTTTCAATTTTAATGTTTTTTTGTTTGTTTTTTTAATCACAGTTCTGACTTAAAATCATTTCAAAAGTTTCAGTTTGGTTTAATCAAGGGTCTTTTACAAACAATGCGTTATCGCTTAACTTTTTGGGAGGCATAAAGAAATACATGCCCATATTTCATTTCTCGTGGTAGAAAGGCATCAGTTCCACAGATGTAATCTGTATCTTATTATACACTCTGAGACTGATATTCCTTAAGAGAATTGTTTTTAAGTTTTCCCAAATGGAATTGGATGACTTGCAAAATATTTTACAACCCATCAGCCTAAATGGTTTACAGCAGAACAAACAAGTTAATTACGAAGACTGTCTCATATTATGTAACATAAGTATAACATATATTTTTTTATATTGAAGAGAGTTCAGTAACTCCCCCAACCAAGCCTCACTGGCAACCCCTTTAAATATCTCTCAAATTGTACTAATTTGCTCATTTGATATTGATGTTAACATTGAACATGTACAGGCTAGGAAAATTCCTCCATTTTTTTGGTCGTAAGGGGACAACCAATAACAGACATCTGGTTGTCTACATATATCTCAAGGTTGTCCACACTGTAGGGGTCATGTTCACAACAAGAAAAACCGAGATTTTCAGGGGAAAAAAATTAATTAATTGTTCTACATATCTGGTCGTAAGGAGAACCACCAAAATTATCTTTCTGGTCGTCGCGGACACGCGAACACGCAGATTTTCTTAGCCTGATGTATGTATAATTGTATTGTAATACAATGTGACACGCCTATTTTTTTTGTATTTCCAGAGACTTTTTACCCCGAGGATCGGGTATTTGCACACGCCGTCCACTAGTCTTACAGTTGATAAACAGTCAAACAGGTAGGTTTTTTTCTTCCAAACGTGTCTCAGGGTACCAACCACACGGAAATAGCAACAACAAAATCACTAACAGCGAAAACAGGGAACTTGCAAATTTTGCCAAAACACAGGGATTTCATTTGGCCAGGTTCTGAAATTAGTGATTCTCAAGATATTGCAATTTTGGGATTCAACTTTTTGTTGTTGGGTTGTCCAAATTCTTCCTGTGTGCAAAGGCCTTTAAATCTGAACAACTTGCTGGATATGACACCGGGAAAAATTGCCACAAGACAGGGAAATCTCAGGGAAAACACAGGGAATTTGAAAATGGATTTTGCGTTGGTACCCTGCATGCTCCTTAAAAACAACATTTGCCTTACCCTTTTGGGGCCTTTTTTCTGTGTACAGTAAGAACCTTGTTTTCTTCTTTTGGACATGTTATTTAAAAGTGTAAACATAGCTTTCTTATGCACTGCAAGTGAGACTAAAGTGACCACATTTGGATATAAATATGCCAAATACTAATACAGTCACAGGGTGCCCATGTCAGTCGTAAAAGGTCATACAAGGTCCTAAATTAATTTTCTTAAACTTGAGGACCTTAAAAGGCCTTGAATTTCATAATTTTCTTGCAGGAGATGTTAAAAAGGTCTTTCATTGGATCTGAGTAAAACATGAAAATCAAATTATAGGACACACTTAATTGCCGCGTTTTTCTGAGTGCCCTTTAATCCAACCGTATGCAATCAAATTTGTCATATCCTCTGGCAAATCAGTCATAAATGCTCCAAACTGAGGTCTGAAAATGTCTTACATTTGATTTTAGAAAAAGCATGGGCCCCCTGTAGTGATCCACCATTTGTAGATAATTTATACTATATGAAACATAAAAGGGAAGGAAATACCACAAATGTTACAAATACATGAACGTTTGCCCTCAGTTTCCTTGCTATTGGTCTGCTGGTTAAGAAAGGGCTGATTTTATTTATGTGACTTTATTTTGTAAAGAATCAAGGGAATCTTATTATAAAACTATGATCACTTAAATATACCACTAGGACAAAATATCAAGAGGAAAATATGTTTGGAAATTCTCAGATATAGATTAGACAGTCACAGAAACATTATAGAATTGGACGGTTTTGCGGTGCTAACACTAACATTGACTTGATTGGCTGACCCAGGTTGGTGGGAGTCCTTAGCGGTCAGATAAGGCTTATCTCTGTCAGAGAACAGATACACAGATCGGGCCGGGTCTAGGCTAGCGGTCTAACCATGTCTTATAGCAACACCTGGGTCCTAGATACCATACATGGGGACTAACATATACGATACATTTATATAACAATGTATAGGGCCCATGAGAGTCCAGATTCAGCCTTTCACAGGAACTGGAATTTCATTGTTTTTGACCGGAACTAGTCTGTGAAGCCACTCTAAATTACTAAAAAAAAAAAGCATTATTTTACCTACTTATGACAGGAAAAATCGAGTCTAGCATGTTCAAATTCAGTATCCATAGTACTGTAGGTTGGAGCTAAAAATAACGCCTGACCATAGATCGATCAATCTTTAAAAAGAAAAAAAGGCCCAGTATAGCTGTATCAAAGTTCAAACTCAACTCCAGAACGTCTGAAGTGTTGATATAGATGATGATTTATTATAAGGGGATATTGTATCGTTTCGGGAATATTAGACTTAAAATCAGTATTGAATTGTGGTTGGCAAAACTCGCAAAATAATTTGATATTCAAGCGTTTATCTTTACATGTCTTAAAGAAATTTGCCTATATTTATCGTCGTATATTATGTAACTCTTTAACTCCTTAAAAAAGTTCAAGTCTGTTTTTTGCAACAAACCACACGGTATTTGATAACAACAGCCTTTATTATTGGGCGGGTTTTCAGTAAATTGTTAAATCAAATAACGAAGGTGTAGATCAGTGATGGGCATGAATTCATTCGTAAAGTCAGGAAACTGTACTCGGGCTTGTAACACGCTAAAGATAAAAGAACTTGTATCAGACTCAGAGAGAACAAGCTTCCCTGATCGGAGGCCTAACTGTGGAAATCAAATGTAGGAACTATCAATGGGCTATATTTTGAAGAAAAAAAACAACAACAAAAAACCTTTATTACTACCCACGAATAGTATTTGTGTACTCGTAATTTGGGGATTTTATCGAAGAAAGCTGTGTTCTGTCTGCCCTCGCTTGAGCTGTGAGTTTCTTTTTGGTTGTTTTTTTTTTAAAGAAGAGAGTCAGTGCGTGGAGTGTGAGGAGGCCCACCTGTTGTAAGAAGGTCCCGCCAGGCACCGCTGTCTAACTGTTTGACTTTGTATTACGAATCCACAACCCGTTTTTGAAAATAAGATTTCGCTACTTTTACTATTTGTAGCTGTCTTTGGCAAACAATTATCAGTTTACAACTGGCTGTTTACCCCCAAATTATGGCGAACCGATGAACGTCCAAACACCTGTAGATACTAAGATAGTGATTGATAGAACGTCGACTAACACACCAACCTTTACAGCACAATGTTAATATATGAAAAAACATTCTTGGCTATGT
Organism: Lepidonotus clava; assembly: GCA_936440205.1. Lineage (NCBI taxonomy): Eukaryota > Metazoa > Annelida > Polychaeta > Phyllodocida > Polynoidae > Lepidonotus > Lepidonotus clava. The sequence goes on along the minus strand of OW387141.1, from coordinate 50,253,680 downwards.
GTGACTAACTTGTTATTTATGGAATCATGAGATTTAAAAAGTCATGCTACACTATAGCATGACTTTTTAGATCTCATGATTCCATAAATAATACTTATTATACATACTGTAGCCTACAGTATGTATAATAAGTATAATCATTCTGACGCTAGTAAGCCTTATAATTACGATGACATCAGTGGGGGCCTTCCATTAAATACGTACACAGCATGAGGGTGGGAGGGTCTGAGATTTTTGAAAATTTGCATTCGTTCCTGTATAATTCTAATGTGTACTTTAGTCCAAGGGGTGGTGGAGGGGTCTGAAATTTAGGAAAATTTGATAACGTACTAAATGGAAGCCCCCCCCTATGATCAGTGGGGTCGTGAACCTGGTTCAGGTCATGGCACCTGTACGTTGTGCGTAGTACCGCTACAAAAGAATTCAAAGTGCCAACATCTGACTTGGTCATTAGTATGTATAGAGGGAGGCACGGGGCCGCTTACCGGAGGGGAAACACTGTCCCACCTTTAAACCTACCTGTCCGTCAAGTTGACTAAAGGCTGCATCCCACTAGCCGATTTTACTCCCAATTTAGGAACAATACGTGAGTAGGAATAAGGGCTAATTATAGACATGTTACATATCATAAGAAAGGACTTTAAATTCTCTTTCTAATGGTATGTAGCTTGTGCATGTTTCTTTACATTTCTAATGAAATTTAAGAAATTCCCCAAATCTCGGGAGTCCATATCGCCCAGTAGAATCCAGTCTTAGAGGCTACTGGCTGAGATTAGGTCAGATCCTACATGTTCACCTCAGGCGGAAGTAGCCTGTAGGTCCCCCCTTAGTTTACAAACATTAGATCTGATCCGACGGTGAAGTGCATTACAGCCGATATCTTCCTGTGTCATCGGAATTATTTTTTTCATAAATGTCATATAGATTATAAAAAGGACTCTGTTTAAGTAGTGCTTGATTGTCACTTAGTCTTGCCGTAGAATATAATCTAAATGCAAAACTTTGCCATCCTCTTTAATGTTGTGGGGAGGCTCTCACTCGACGTTAATGTTTACTTTAATCATATTGTGAATAATCCAATGGGAATAGACGTGTAAAAATGGGCGATTTCCCTTCGTCCAATGACTGCTGCTGTCGTCCTATATAATTATAGTCAGTATCAGTTGAGTTACGAAACAATACATCAGTAAGGTGACGAAGCAGATCGTCTTGGATCATCTTGGCTTGCTATGTTTTTGTACCCAGCAGAAAAATCCAACAATTTGAGGACGCACCAACAGAAATACAGACAATGAAACGCACCCTGTAGTATATACCATCTCGACATGTTTTTATAGACACAGCCCAACTGTAGCCTTTGGTTAACTCTGTCCCATTCCATTGAAATATCGGGGAAAACTAACAAGTCTGTTCATTATGAGAAAAATATAGTATATCATCGCAGTAAATAATATTTTTCAAACAAAAATTAAAAAATAAATAAATAAAGAATTGAAGTGATGAATGACCCGGTGTTCTATTCGCCATCGATACCAGTATGTTCAGTAATGTTCTGACCCGTCAAGGCCCTATTACACTACACGACGTTGAGCTGCCATATTGGCGTGATGTGCTGATATTACAGAAAATTAGCGTGCAGGAGTTATATATTTATATAATTGTGAGAAATTGAGAAATTGGCAATCTGGAGCATTTTACCCGTGTGTAACAAAGAATTTTCTCTCTACTCTGCGTGGTTTCTCTGCGACATCACCATATGGCGGCTCATGTCGTGTAGTGTAATACCGCCCTCAGAGTACTCGGGGTGTTTTTGTCGGCCGGGGCGGGGAGATGGGCCGTACTGGTAGTGGAGGAGGGTATTGACTATCAGACCCCATCAGCGTACGGCCACTGGCACCGGGAACACTGAGTAGGGGTCCCCTGGCCCCCCGCCAACCACCCGACCACCACCACCCCCGGTTTGTACATCAGGGCCCACACCCTGTTATTGGGGGTATCGGACTGAAACATGTTTGTTGGGCGGTGGCTGTGGCATTGGTCCACTGGCTTTGAGATCCATGGTTCAATTCCAAAGTGTTAAATAATTAATTGCCAAAATAGTTATGTTCAGGTAAAATCGGTCGAAAAAATTAGGTCAGATAGGTAGTTTTCTTTTTGTTCTCTACCTCATGCACATAGACTCAGGCATTGAACATGTTGACCCAACAAATGAGTCAATATTTAAGGGTAGGTCGTGTTACCTGAACACTTTTTTTTCCTCAGATAACTTAGCCTTATCTATATTCCCCCTAAAATATAACTTGTTACATATTATTGTAAGATAGGATTCCCGTGGCTTGTCCACGCTCCATGAATGACCATACGTGAAACCTTTTCCCGCACGTTGTAAGTGTTGGGAAACTTCTCTACAGGCCTCACTACTGAGGGTTTGGGGAGCCTGGAGCTTGAGTGTGACCCTGAGTGTGACCATAGACATATTTTATGTATCTCTATGGTGTGACCAACTTCATACAAACCAGTATTATAGTTTGCAATAATTTGCTACTTAGACTCTAACTCTTACATTGCCACAAACCTGTCCACAACAATGGAAGCCGATTTCTAACACTAATACAGGATGTTATTATTGGACGAGGTGGTCTGTAACTTACACTGTAAGTAGGAGGATGCAGGGGAAGCGGCTACTAGTACTAACTCCTACAGCGGACCCACTTATTGAGCGGGGTATGGAGCAACCTCGTCAGAGGTCGCCCTAGCCTATTAGATTTAGTCGCCAAATAAAAGCCAATTTCAGATTCTAGTCGCAATTCTCATTATTTTGCTACAAGTGCTATTGTCAAAAGAAAAAGCCATCTCATGATTCGAGTCGCCAAATGAAGAGAACTGTAGCTATTGGCCCTTATAGAGTGACCCCTGCCTCGTGCATGTTTGATTATTTTAATGTACGAGGTTGATTTCCACCTTGTACATAGACGGTAGCGTAACTGTATCGTCTAGTATTGATTACAAATCTACTCTGGGATGATCAGTCGAATGTACCAAAAAACAGTAATGTACAAACTTCGGCTACATCTGGTCATAACGGCACTGTATATTATTGCATAGAAATAAAGTGTATAGAAGGTCAAATTGACAGAGTGCGAATTCAATAGATGTACACGAATATCTCTAGGACAGAGGCCCGTTTGGTGTTTCCTGTATAGTCAGCGCTTCTCCATTGATTAGTTTATGATCCCCCACATGTACATATGTATAGACACAGGGATTGGTGTTAGATATGGTTTTATCCTGTCGACAGACGTTCTGTGGTTTTCATCACATCTCAGCGGCTGTACAGATGTTGTTATCAGTGACTTTTTTTCAAACGGTCAAAAGTTTATCGCTTACAGGTGTACACGGTGTTACCGATAGTTTTTGTAGGTTTTGATTTTAAAACAAATATAAAAAATTGAAATTAAAATAAAAAGAATTATGAACTACTGACACAATCCATGCGGCCACACACCCATACACTTACGGCAGTATGTCCTGCAGGGTTGCCACATGTCAGAGAAAAGTTTTTTTTTCAAGGTCAGGGAAAAGTCTGGGAATTTTGGAATTGGTCAGAGAAAACTGGAATTTTGTAAAAAGGGAAAATTGATGCTGGTCAGGGAAAAATGGAATTTCTAGATCTATGAGCATGAAACAGGCCAGTTCTGACACCCAGAAATTGTGTCTATAAGAAGTATAAGGCGGGTCAGTATATTATTGTGTTCAGTATGCGACTCATAAGTCATAGACTATCACATCTACCCGTGTATTATCATCACGGTAGTATTTTTAGTACTTCCTTAATGAACCATTCTAGGTCACACGCCATTTAGTTTTCATACAGCCAGATGGTGCGTGTAGAGTATTTTAAACGGGGATATGATCTCTTGTTGATGAGGCAAATACATGTACATCCAAACATCCATGTACTGGTTATGATTGGGGCCACGAAAGGACCAAGGACCCATCGGTTTATATCCCAGTTTGTCTGTCGCCCTTAAAGCTGGATGCCTTAGCCGAGGGGGTAGGGGGCACTTTTAACCAAATATCACTCTGTTTCTTTAGTTTAAAATTCCCGGCCTCGAGGAGCTGGTGGAAATTCGTACATCTAAGGTTCACCCCCTCCTTTTCGTTTTTTTTTTTTTCTATAAATCTTGTGGTTCTCCTATCAGAGATATAAAAAAACATCCAACTGATTATGAAGGCTTTCTCGGTGCATTGTGTAAGTAATATCGAACTCGAAGTTACATTTTATTATAAAGTGAAACTTCAGTTTCATTTGGCTTTAGATCATTTGGTTGCATTTACGAAATCGGACATATTTATGAGCAGTATTTGTTGACTTGGAACATGTCTATTCTTTATATCCCAGTTTTTGTAACATGACGTACTTTAAGGAATTGAAAAAAAATATTCGTCCCCATTCCCCCTCATCATATTACTCTGAGATTAGTTCAGTGGATGAAACATGAGATCAATATGTGTGAGTGTCTAGATTTTATGTCGTATTTTGTCCAACCATAATGATCACCTAATGACCTAATGTAATGGGGTACGCATTTTTCGTGTAATCAGTAATATGAGAGACGTCAGGTGTGTTTCTGGAACAGTCAAATTGGTACCAGGATTGCAGCTTACTTTGTAAGGCCAAGAAGGGGGGGGGGGGGGTAGTTGCATTCCAGTTCCCCATCTACCTTATTTTTTTGTAATTTTAGCATTTTGGGGAATATTACAAAAAGTTAGGATATTTCTTCACTCTAAGCCCTTAGAAAAATTCCAAATAAAAAACGACCTACCTTCCCTACTTTTTAGGGCTGATGTTTAATAATACTGAAACACCACAGCCTTTTTCCCCCTGGCCTAGGGCATGGTCAAAACACGTGACGACTGAAGCTTGGTCGAAAACAATGACGTTGGACTACCCAGAATTGGCTTGATTTAGAAAACTGGGAACATTTTACCTGTCTATAGTGGCACACCAATGCGTCTTTTGTTACCTTCTTCACGTTTTATAGCATTTTAAAATGATTTCAAATTATTACATCTATGCTAAAAGGCGGGGGGGGGGGCATGTTCGCCACTTATGAAAAGATGATATTGATAAGCCATTTTCTGACTATGTTACTTAACGATGACTAACTTGTTTCCCCATTGCCCCACAGAGTATGCGGAGTTCCTGCACTGTAAGGGGCGCGTGTTCACCGACTTCAGCCAGGTGCGCCAGGAGATCGAGGATGACACAGAGCGCGTGGCCGGCAAGGACAAGGGCGTGCACCACGTACCCATCAACCTGCGGGTCTACTCCCCGCACGGTCAGTGCTCGCTGCTGTTTATTTGATGTGGTCTAGTCTGGATCAGCAAAATATCAAAGTGGTGTTCCATGAAAATACATGGAATTTGACAAACTGCCCCCTAAAAATCATGGAATTTTCAGGAGTCCTGGAATATCCAATTTTGGCTGTTTTCCCCTAAAATTGAAAAAGAAAAAACAACAACAGTCATCGACCTACAAAGTCTAATTCCCTACACATCTAAAAAAATATACTACAAACGTAAAATTTCTATAGACCTATCTATTGGGAAACCTTGAAAGTGTACTTTGAAATTGTAATTGCTCATGGAAAAAAACTGTAAAAGTACTGTATGAATTACTATATTGATATTGATATTAACACTTATAACCTGCGTGCCCCTAGTAAGACACCATGTTCATGTTTTCCCCTTGTTTCAGTGCTGAACCTGACGCTGATAGATCTGCCCGGTATGACGCGTATCGCCTTGCCCGGTCAGCCCACCAACATCGCTGACCAGATTCGCGACATGATCATGGAGTACATCACCAATGAGAGTTGCCTCATCCTTGCAGTCTCCCCCGCCAACTCCGATCTCGCCAACTCAGACGCACTGAAAATCGCAAAAGAAGTTGACCCACAAGGTAAGCAAAAGTGATAATTCTGCAGTTGACTTTTTTTTTTAAATTTGATTTCTATTTCTTGTACATACAAGATCTTCCTGCACAAGTTGAAGTAGGATTGTAAAGTCTGATCCATAGGGATACATTGGAGTTCGCTAATGGAATGTTACTGAACGTTATAGGTTGTTTTCATTAGTTGGTGATGAGAGATGATAATGATGAACTATATGTCAACCTCTTTTCCTTCTCTCTTTCCTTAAAGCGTAACAGCCAACGCACACCACGTTACCACTTTCTACAGAGATTTTAATCTATAATTCACATTATCTCATTTATGTGCGACACTAACTAACCAGAACAACTTGTCATACCCCAGGTCTGCGAACGCTCGGCGTAGTAACCAAGCTGGACTTGATGGACGACGGCACAGACGCCCGCGATGTCCTCGAGAACCGACTGCTGCCGCTACGCAGAGGTCAGATGATACATACATCTTAGAAGATATTTTCATACTCTTATCCTCAAATTGAGACAGATCATTTAAGCAGTGAGAGATAATCTTTTATACAATAGACATCTGAATTAAGATCAGTGAGACTTGAAATTCATACTACTCTGTAATTTTTTAAAGATTTATCCCAAAGTACACTGAGCATTCTTTGTACTCGTTCCTCTGTCCTCCAATATTTTGTTTGCTAATGTTCAGTGCCGTTGACCTTACTTCTTTGTAACAATAATGTCCTAATATTTACCAGGTTACGTGGGTGTGGTGAACCGGAGTCAGAGGGACATCGACGGGAAGAAGGACATCCGCGCGGCGCTGGCCGCCGAGAGGAAGTACTTCCTGAGCCACGCCTCCTACCGGTAAGACCGGGCACTTGGACCGCTGGGCTCTTTTGGTTTTGAATTACTTTATTATTTAATTTTTTTAAGGTTTTATTGGTAATAATCTTCAAGGTTTCCCTTGGTTTTCAGAGTTATTACAGTAACAGTAAATATATACATACAATTAATATAATGTTATGATAATCAAGCATTGCATGGAAGACATAATACACATTGGATCATCACCATGATAATGGAGAATGATAATAATGTTTTGCAGCAAGTCAAGGTATTTGGAATACAAACGTTTTATTTTACGGTTAAAAAAGTATGCTGTTTCACAGTTCTGATTGTCCCTTTCCAATTTATTGTGAGAGAATATACAGGCTACAGCCTGTCGTCACTGAAAACTCAAACTCATATTTAGAGAGTCAAGTCTATCTATCCAAAATAATAGGATAATTTCACGTGAATGATAAGTTATTTTCCCTACCAAGGATAGCTGCTTTAGAGTATTTTAAGGACCTGCAGGCTAGTTTTAACTATATTTCGCGGACAAACTTGTGGAAAAACTATTGAAAATAAACAAATAATTCTGAAATATTTATCTACAATCAATGAATTTTCAAACAAGTCAAGAGATATTAATGTGTGTGGATACAATTTCAAGAAATAATAATGGCCAGTTTTTCACAAAGTTAATTTACAAATAATACATATTACCCAGCATGGATTCTGCTTTAGGCTAGCCTGCAGGTAAAACTCAAGAAACTGGCTATCCGTGGTTGGGAGAATTAAAGATGGATAATCCTAGAAATTCTAAAGCATGTCAAAAATGTGACAACATTCTGAAAATAGTTATTTGGAAATATGTTTCTCAACAGCAATAAGGTTCAAGATATTAAATATACTATCTAAAGATTTATAGAGAGGCGATAATATACTCATGGGGGAAACTCTTGACTGTTGTAATTGAAAGAGAAAGTAGAAGATAACACCTTATCTCTCCGGACTTATCAAAATTATTATCTCTTTTGCCTATGATCTAATATCTTATTTAGTCATGACATTATACTTGAAAGTTTGATAAAGGGGGTTTCCCAAGACGAGCCCAAGTGAGGTCATACGTAGGGGGATTTTGTTATTAAAACGGCAATGAAACTACTGGAGAGCAGTGTAAGTGCGATATGGAAAAAAATGGCCCAACATTCATGTCTACTTCTGAAATCTTGAATTCTAATTTTCGTAAAGACTTTGAGTGAGATATTGTAAACCAATATTAATAAAAATTCTAAAACAAATGTATTCACTTAATAGTTCTCCTGTGTTTTGTTCCCGTTGTGCTTTGAGAAGAGCAGTAATCGTCGGACTTGCAATAGTTATATATACGGTTTTATAAGACCAACATTTCAATATAATCGATAAGTCAGGCTACCTTTGCATGAGAGTATATCTTTACTACGTACGCACTCCCTCACATTTTCCATCAACATAATAATAATCCATGTATGCATCACTCTGTTACTTAAACCATAAATGACACCCTCCAGGCACATGGCCGACCGTATGGGCACCCCGTTCCTGCAGCGTAAGTTGAACGAGCAGCTGACCAACCACATCCGCGATACGCTACCCGCGCTCCGCAACAAGCTCCAGTCGCAGGTGCTGGCCATGGAGAAGGAGGTGGAGGAGTATAAGAACTTCAGACCCGACGACCCCACCCGCAAGACCAAGGCCATGATGCAGTGAGTAGCGTGGTTTTTGAAACGTCATTTTGTCAGATGGGAAGATCAGAAACTTCCATGCCATATCAGAGAGATGCGTGAGAGATGATAAAAAGCTGAATAAGTAGAACGAAATACTAGTGGCGAACAATGCCGTTTACTATGGCATTAATACCAGATTCTTTCTGAAAATTTTGGCAATTTGATTCTATAGTCGTAACGTCAAAATCTGCATCAATTACCTTAGGGATATATTGGTGATGATGATTTGATAATTAAAAAAAAAAAGTACAATATTTCAGGCGAATAAATTTGATCATTTTAAAATATCATTATTTTAAGGCATATTAACAATACCATTTATCTACCACTTTCTAGAGAATCTACAAACCCTGATAATAATCACAGTTTGAACTCGTGGTTTGACACTTACAAGAATATCAGATAGTCATGGTGACCACATGCTGATTTAAAAAAATCATGTGACTACATCTGAACACATGTTTTAAAAATACTCTGTCCCAACCTAAAGCTACGACAGGTCATAGTTCCCACCACGATATATCTGCACTAATTCTAACCCCCCTCCCCGCCCCTTTCTGCCGGCAGGATGATCACCACGTTTCAGAACGACCTGATAAAGAACATCGAGGGCGCGGGTACCCAGGTCAACACCAACGAGCTGTCTGGGGGTGCCAAGATGAACCGCATCTTCCACGAGCGCTTCCCCTTCGAACTCGTCAAGGTGAGCGTTCTATGGGAAGAAATATATGTCAATCTCTTGTTGCCTTTTACTTAAATCTCAAAACTTCAATTTTCAGATTTTAAATATTTTGAATCTAAAAATTGCACTTCTGATACTTTCTTCAATGATTTGTATCTCCAAATTTTGTCTTTTTAGAGTGTTAGTGTATGCTGAGTTGATTCTGCAAATGTTTTGACAAATGTAGAAAACCACTTGTCACTTTACGTATGTCTTGAAATATAAGAAGCAGATAAGTGAATATGAATAAAATGTTGAACACCACAGACCACTACTGGTCTCAACAAATAATATCTTTTTTTGAAAATTATGTCTTGTTTGCCTGTGCAATTAGCCTTTTTCTTAAGGTCAAAAGAACTACCAAGAGCCATCCATGAACATAATACAGAAATGCCATTTTCCCTTCTCTTGTAGGATTTCCTACTTTTTGTCGATTTTGGATTGCACAACTGATCTTTCGTGCATGACTTTAATATCTGTTTTAGAGTATTCTTGTGTAGTTTCAAACATTCAAGTACAAATTCAGCGTCAGATCTCTATTCCTTAAGGTTATTCTGATCAGGGTTAAAGGGTACAAAGGTCATCAAGGTTATGCTCAGATATGGAGTTGATCTGGGTGTACCATTGGTTTCAATGACAGGGGACCTCAAAGTGGTGGCTCAGAACACCTCATTTCCTGTTTACTAGAATTGTGAAGGTCCTTTTTATATTTTAGTTTTACCCAAGTGTTAGTGATTACAGTTGGCCTAGTGTAAGTAGGTATAGGTATATGTATTAGGCAAGTCTATCATGACAGGTGAGAGTGGCCTTGACATCAGGTAAACAAGTGGATTAACAGACTCACCTGCATTGCAGGCAGCCATGTGGAACCAGGTGGAACCTGTGGCCAGGACTGACCACAGCCATGGTGGATGCCTATAGTATGGGGGTAAGGGGGTGCAGGGGTTAGGCAAGGGTTAGGGTGATGTAGGAACTAGTTTTTGTAAATGACGTGAATAGGCGAAGTTCTCGTTATATTATAACGGTATCAATGTGCCATATAATGATAAAGGTGATTAACGTTATGAGCTTGTTTCTCTCCTAGTTGCTTCCAGAAAAGAAGAAGGAAATGTGTTTCCTACTTTTCCTACTATTTCATCAGTTGGGAGTGGCATCTCTGAATTAATATTCTTCGTTGCGTGTCAAAAGTTTTGAGAATTCTAATCTCCTTCATAGATGGAGTACGATGAGAAGCAGTTACGTCGGGAGATCCAGGTGGCCATCAAAAACTTACACGGTATCAGGTGAGTCAGAACACCTTCTACACTCTATACCGCTTAGACGGTAACATTCATAACTTTTCTTTAAAAAACTGATTTTATCGAGTGGCTTCACAATCTAGTTCCAGTTTAAACAAAGTAGTTCCGATTTCATCGGGATACTCAAGAGGTGTTTATCCCGATACTCAAGAGGTGTTTATCCCTTATGAAAAACGGTAACATCATAATTATGGAAAATAAAATATGACAATCTATGGAAAAGTACTTGAAAGTGAAATCAGAAAAATGGCCATCTTGATTCGCAAGGTTTCTCAAAAAGACTGAAATGGTTAAAAAAAAAAAAAAAAAAAGTGGATAAATGGTGAATGTTGATTGGCTATTTCCGATTTTTTTCGTGAAGCCCGACGTCCATCCCTACCTGTTATATTTTGTGTAGGCCTTTGTGTGAGTAAACTCTAATCCTTTACTGCCCCCAGGACGGGCCTGTTCACGCCCGACATGGCCTTTGAGATCATCGTGAAGGAGCAGGTGCGGCGGCTGAAGGAGCCCACCCTGAAGTGTGTGGACCTGGTCATCGGGGAGGTCACCGATGTCGTCAGGAAGTGCACCGAGAAGGTCAGTCGGGGGTCAATTAGCCCGCGTTAAGTTAGCCCGCGTTAAGTTAGACCGCATTGGTTTACATCAGAATCATGTTTTTACTATCAAATTTTGTCAATGTATTGATCAAGCCCGCCTCTGTTTTTATCAAAATTACATTTACCACCAAATATTATAGTTGTGTTGAATAAGCTTATCCCAGTTTACATCAAAATTACATTTATCATGAGATATTGTAGTGGTGTTGAATAAGCCCTTCCCAGGTAAATCAGATTTACTTTATACCATGAAATATAAAATACCATTCTTACAATCGCTCAGAATTCTTAGAAAATTGTAACGATATAACAGTCAAAGTGGGACTGAGGCACTTTTTTTCAGCTACAGAAATTAAGCACGATAGTCAAAATGCAGCTTATAATAGGGTGCAGATGTAAACAGAACTTTACAAAAGATGATAGACCTTGTGGGGACTCCTGGGAAGAATAGGCCCCCAGTAGCCCCTGCTGATTGTATAAGGCGATGAAAGGGGGGGGGGGGGGGGCAACACTGACCAGGTGGTTCATTGGGTTAGATTCCCGGTTGGTGAGATGAGGTACAGCAAAAAAAATGCTGTTTGCCCACCCTATCAGCTTCATCTCATAGATACAATCACCAAAGACAGAATTTGTCCCAACTTGTTTTTGGCGTGAAAATGACCCTGGCTGTTGGTACAGCGCAAAACATCCATCGCTCACTCACAAAAGATGATATAGTATTACCAATGCCCTGCCTTGTCTGTTCAGATGAGTCGGTACCCGCGTCTGCGGGACGAGGCGGAGCGCATCATGAACACCCACCTGCGGATGTGTGAGCAGCGTGCCAAGGAGCAGCTACTGCTGCAGATCAACATCCAGCTCGCCTACATGAACACCAACCACGACGACTTCATCGGATGGGCCGGGTGAGTCGACCCCAGCGATACTCCTAGGTGTGCGGGATTCCCACACCATGAATTTAATCCCCACACTAGGTTGACTTAAAGGGGGGTATTCCCATAGTAAAATTACAGAAATTCTATAAGGTGTAGCCAAAAAGCCCACAATTTAAAAGAAAAATGCCCCCCTTCAGATAAGGAAAATTGGGGTGTTTGATACCGGAGATCTTTTTTGTGGAAGAACCCTGGAACTCAGTTTACACAGTTTAGGGAGAACACTTTAGGGAGTAATTTCGTTCTTTTATAGAAGAATAGCCTTACCCATGAAAATCTCATCAAATCTCGGTAGAAGAATTACACTTCATAACTCTGATGCCCGTTTTATCTTGATCGCATTTTTGCCCAAATCAGAAAACGAAGGTTTGTGAAGCGCTAATAAATGGTTTAGTATATTCTGTGTATTTCCAGCCATAGAACCCTGTGAGTCGTTTCCTGATAGCAAAGTTTCTCCTAGAAATGAGGTTCACAAATCGTTAGCTAAATCCATAAGAAAACGATCAGTTGTTGTTCTTGTTACTAGTTATGACAGTTGTTTCATAAGTTCTTATACTATTTCTGATTTTCTTTTTCGTTTTAATGCTTCTAATATTCGCTCTTCGATTTCTTCTGGCATTTTTCGTACCATTTTCAGTATCAAACATTGGTCAATCTTTTTCTACCCGTGTCTTCTAGATCAATTAGGTTATTGAAAGCTATCAGTTTTATCGTGTTGACTATAATCTTCGTCACTGTATGGGTTTATTAAATGCTCAACACCCAGCAGACTCATAAAATCTCAGCCAAAGTATACGATAGGTGAGAGACATTGGAGTTTGTTATTCTCTAAAAGTCCAAGTACATTTCATATAAGCTAAACGCCCTTGTGGAACCAATCAGTGAACCCACAAGTACATTACAACTTAAATTACATATTACATTATGGTTAGATACAAATGTAAAGACCTGATAAACATAAAACTGAAGTCCTTAAAGTATAACCAAACAGTGTGATGGACCCACCTTGCCCGTATAATAACGCGTGTCGTGTGTTTTCAGCGCACAGCAGAAGGCGGAGGGCGGCCCGCGTCAGAAGGTGCAGAACCAGGTGATCCGTAAGGGGTGGCTGTCGCTGCACAACGTCAGCATGCTCAAAGGGTCCCGCGACTTCTGGTTCGTGCTCACCTCCGAGAACCTCATGTGGTTCAAGGACGAAGAGGTAATGAGGGAAGAAATACTCGTTTATTGGGGTGTTTGGGTGGCCTAGAAAAGTGTTCTGCTGAGTCCGGCTGCCATATTATATAACGGAGAACACTGCTGGGACCCTCATGTATGTCCAAGCTCTATTGTGGCCTGGGTTGCAAGCTGAGTCCCAGGGCCTGTTCTCCAATTTTGGCTTGTTTTGTGTGCCTATTTTCCAACACTAAGATTTTTCTTCTTTTTTTATGGGTATGGGGCCTTCCATTAAGTACGTATGCAGCAAGGGGGGGTGGGGGGGTCTGAGATTTGTGAAAATTTGCGTACGTTCCTATACAATTTCAATGCATACTTTAGTCCAAGGGGGGGTGGGGGGGTCTAAAAATAAGGAAATTTTGCGTACGTACTAAATGGAAGGCCCCTATTTCTTTGGAGAAAATCCTAATTGAAGTTAATATAAGCAAATTTAGCCGTGCAATACAATCGTTTTCATCAGATTACAAAGTAGTTTGAAAATTATTTATGTGCTTTGAAAGTAAAAAAAAATCAATGGCATTTGAAAATTTGCTTCATTGGTCGTTTCCTCTCTTTTGTAGCCTTCTCAACTCGTGTTCAAATGTGTGTCTTTTGTGCTTTGTTGCAGGAGCGAGAGAAGAAGTACATGTTGTCGCTGGACAACCTGCGTGTCCGGGACTGCGAGTCGGGCTTCCTGTCAAAGCGGCCCATCTTTGCCCTCTTCAACACCGATCAGCGGTAAGTACTCTCCCGGAGCCGGCACTGTAAATGTATGGAATGGTCACTCCCTATTGACAGTAGGACCTATCAGGGCATGTGGCTACATGAGGCTCTATTCCGCTCACAGATTTCCAGTTGTCTGAAGTAATTCTTATTCAAGACTGACACAGAAATGAACCGATGTGGTTCAAAGATGCCATTTTTCCTACTTTTGTAGGATTTCCTACTTTTTGATGATTTTCGATTTAACAACAAATCTTTCCTACATCGCTTTAATATCTGTTTCAGAGTATTTTCTAGTTAGTTTCAAGCTATTTGAATACACATCCAAAGTCAGGGTTCTATTCCTAAAGGTTATTACCCTCCTAGTTTGTTTTTAGAAAAATCGTAGAAAAAGTGTTTCCTACTTTCCTACTGTTTCATCAGTCGGGAGTGGCATCTCTGATTACAGTGGTTGTGACGGGGATGCAGTTTTTTGTATGACGGGGAAACAATGTCGGCAGAATAGGGGGAGATCCGAATTCAATGTTATAAATGATAACCCTTTGACACACCAATTCACCAGTCTAGGATTTGAAATATTAAAAGATATTAAACATGCTTCAGGTTTCTCTAAAGCCGATAAACATACAGTAACTGGTTTTAACAGGGTGCCCACGCAAGTCTTAAAAAGTCTTAAAAGGTCTTAAGTTAATTTTTTCAAGTCCAAGGCCCTAAAAAAAGTCTTAAATTTCACTATTTTCTTGCAGGAGGTCTAAAAGAGGTCTTAAATTGGATTTTATTTGAAAATGAAAATATAATGACAGGTTCAGCAAAATTCCAGTTATTTTTGCTGAGCTTTCATACATCAAACCTTATGCGAATACGTTGTTCTTTAAATACGAAAATTAGGTCTTAAATTTGTCAAATTTTGTTCTTAAAAAGGTCTTAAATTGATTTTTTGAAAAAGCGTGGGCACCCTGTAAAAAGCATTACAAAAGCATAAGGTAAAAAAAGAATTCTTACATTTTGAGTTTGCACAGGCATATTTCATGAAGCACAAATAACTTTGAAACTGATTTAGTTTTGAAAAAAAGTAATTTTGAAAGTGCTTTTTTTTGTGGATACAGCGGAAAAGGCAGGTATGCAGAGGGCATGTGACCTCCTCCTCACAGATTGACACCTGCAAGAATCACGATTTACTTATTTCATATAGCTAACTAACAGAGACAAGACTAACACAAATCTCTAAAATATATACAGACAAATAAGGTTAAGCTTTGTTACAAGTCCAGAGTGAAAAATAGCAGTCCTAAGGGCGGGTTTGCGCAATGCTGACCAAAGCCCAGCACTAGTTGGCCGACAAGTGTCAAACCCTTTCCAACAAGGTCCCCACTGCACAGGAAAAAGGGAAAGAGCCAAAAACAAATCCCTGTCAGGGAAAACTCAGGGCAAATTTTACCAAAACACAGGGAAAACGAATTTCATTTAGCCAGGTTCCACAATTCCTGATACTCAAAATATTAGGGATTTGACTTCTTGCTGATTGATAATCCAAATATTTTCTGCATGCAAAGGCTTTAAAATTTGAATAACTTGCTGGAAATGGCACAAGGAAACATTGCCTAAGGGAAAAAAGGCACTAAGGGATATCTGGTTATAGAGGACCAACAGGGTTAGCACTAGTCGCTGGGTTTTAGTCGGCCAGTGGAAACCCTGGTTAATGCATCGGTTGCTTGCCGCTTTTACGGATAGATAAGGGTGATATACCACCTTAGCTCTGCAAATCACTATGTCTGTAAACTTCCACTCTAGATCTGTAATTTCTATTTCTGTAAATCCACATTTTGGCAACACATGCCTCTTTCTTTCTGATCTTTTTAATTATCCTATAAGGTTTAAGGACACTAAATATTTTGAATTTTGAATTATCATATTAAGCCATTGCTTACATGAGGCTACACATGTTTAGAATCCGAAGTTATTTTTCCCCAGCTTCAGGCACCAAAACATTGACACAGAAAAAGCAAAACAGTTAAGATATTCAGCTTAATTTTTTTTTTAAATGAACACACAAATAAAAACATTTATTAGAATATTTTTTGGTGATAAAAGAAACTGAAGAAAAATCCCTTGTTGTCTGTGTGTTTGAAAACCTATGGCTAAGATAGAGAAGGGGGTGCACGCTTTCTGCAAACCTGAAAAAAAAAATTGGGGTTGATAAGCCCAAAGCCTTTTGTTCCTTCAATATTTTAGCAAACTTTGGTACCATAGCACTGGTAGCACAACTCTTATGTCAAATCCAATGCAGTATATTACGCGTATTCTTTCAAGTGGCCAGACCACAATGATGTGTGTGTGTGAATTAAAACAATGTGAATAGATTGAGAGAAGCCTTCATATTAACCTGTGTGAAACTAGTTTCCTTAGCTGGCACTAGAGCCGTACGGAGAAACTATTAGTTGTACTTGACGCTATTTGAATATGTGATTGGTGAGAAACGTTAAGATGGTGAAGGTTACTAAAAAAAAAAATATGGCAAAAAAAAAAGATTAGCCAAAGAGTTTTTAATAGGAGCTTGATTTTCTGGTATATAAGTTACTGTGTGAAAGGTTGCAGTCTCTGATAAGTGATGTCGCTGCTTCTTTGGCTGATAAAAATTTGAATAGATCATTAGCGAGATTTGAAGCAATAGTATTTAAAGAAAATGCGATAGCCTTTTCATAAGTCATGACCAAGAGATGATCAAAATTAATATAAGTGAGCTTTAATTTTCTTTTCAAATGTATTGGTTGTCATACGTTCTAAGGAGGCTAGTGTTGTATAAGTAACCCTGTAGCCACCAAATTTCCTTCAGAAAGAAACACTTAATATCTAACAATTCTTTTCACAGCTGTTCAAACGTAAAACACATTTATAAGGAGTATGTAGAGTTATTATGAAATAACAAATGTTTATCCTTTGTATATCACCTTATATATATGTTGTATTTTTGTCATCGGAAGAACAGGGGATTACCCTGATTGATAATGACTAAATAAATAAAAAGATAAATAAAGTAAAACATAGTAAAATAACAAAGGTTTTAAGATAATGTTGTTCCTCCTGTTTCAGCAATGTGTACAAGGAGCACAAGCAGCTGGAGTTGTCGGCCGAGTCGACGGACGAAGCCGACAGCTGGAAGGCCTCGCTGCTCCGTGCAGGCGTCTACCCGGAGCGCAACCCCACCGAAAATGAAACTGTAAGTTATCCAACCTTTTAGTATCATATTTCAAAAAAAAGAAATTCGACAGTTCTCCCCTTCCCACCCCCACCGTTGAGGAGAACAACTTTTCTGGGCCACTAGTTGCCAGCTATAGGCTGTTAGTGTACCTCGCCAGGAACCAGGGACAAAGAATGTTCACCATGTGGTATACTGATAACCTATGCTGATACCCAAAGGCCCAGAAAAGCAGTTCTCCTCTAGACATATATATGTTATTTTTCAGACTCTCGCCCGATTTCAGTTTCCCACTTTAAAACAGTAGTGATAACTTTCAAAATTCGACACTTTGACCACATTTCTTGATATCTTAAGATTATTACAAATTTCTGTTTCCTGTCTCCAATTTTTTCACTGACCTTCACTTGCATCTCAGAAAAAAGTTGTACATTCCTTATTAAATCAATACCCAAATAGTATTGTCTGGTGTGTTTTCAAAGAGAAAAACAACTGCCCACATCCCTTATAGAAGAATTATAAATGCAATTTTTTCTCACTTCACATTACCTGTCTTCAAGTACTTCAACTTACAACTACATCTTTTTTGTCAAGGACTATTTGAGACGTTTCTACCAACACCCCCATTAGATATTTTGTATATATGTCTCAGAAAGTCCCACACATTGAGTGTTGTTCATTGACGACGTGTCCATTTCCTGCTTTGTAGACTGGCGGGGTGAGTTGTGAGGACCTTCCGCTAGAGGGCAGCAGGGTGTACCTAGAATAACCTCCGTTTCTAACTCCGTGTAATGCTATGCCAAGATAACCTGGGTCTAATGTAAGACGGTGCTTGAGACAGAAAAACGACACCATATGACAGGCCTGCTAGCGAGCGATAGAACTCCATTAAAACAAATAAAAAGGTCCCCACTGCACAGGTAAAAGAAATTCCCTGTCAGGGAAAACACATTGAAGTAGGAATTTTGACTGAAGGGATTTTTTGATTTTCTCATTCTTAAGATTCAGGAGAACATGCTTTCCCAAGAGGAAAACTTTAAAAAAAAATCCAGAAACATCTTTAAAAACATTTTACAATTTACAAATTTGTGTTTGAAAAATTCAACAAAACCATGACAAGGAAAATTTACCAAGGGACAGGGAAAACATGGGGAATTTGATCATAAAATTTGAGTGGGGACCCTGAAATATTTGTAGCAGCATAGTATTTGGTGCAATTCAGGCCCATATCTTTATAACTAAGTCTAACTTCCCAATTATTTTCTAACAAATACTCTGAAAAACACTTACGTTTGAAGGTAGAAGTAATGTGAAATTTCCTCTCGACCACTGTAATGCATAGTTAAGAATTAGTAGCTGTATTTATATGGGTTTTTTTATATATAGGACATCGATCACAGAATTAATTGAAAACATGATTACAAGTGCATGAATTAATTACCTGATATCATTTCTTATCAATTGACCCTCCCCTGTGCATTCGTATATATGTGCATGTGCATTTATTGGGTCTCGCTGGCAGGCCTGCCTTGTCATGTATCCGACGGTAGATGTTAGCACTGGAGTCGATACATGATTAAACCAAGCTTTTGACAAATTATTTTAATATCCTTCCATGAACCAACCCTTAATCTCTACTTTCTTGTATTTTGGGGCACCTGCAGCTTAAACATGGGTAAAATGTTGACAACTGCAGCTCATGCATACAGGTATTTAGTGCTATCTTCCCTTAAAACGGGTTTTTCGTTTTTTCATCTTTTAGGATAACGCTGGGTTTCTTTTTTCTTTTGTATTTGAATAACCTTATATTTTTAAAGATGGTTTAAAAATATTTTTGATGAATATTTTTATTGATAGAGATAGCCTCTATTGGTTTTCCCCCATGTCTACCAATACTAACCTGCAGGTGCCTAGATAAAATACCAGGAAAACAGAGAAGGGCGTCGGGAAGACATAGCGACTGGTGCTAAGTGATAGTTGATGTCGTATAATACTATTACATGCCCTGAAGATGTTTGGTACCTTGTTTGTTGTCATAGGTCACCTGCCCTAGGAGCACGGGCCTGTTTGTGTATGCTAATATAAACGTCCCACAACCGTGTGTCTGTTCTGTTAAGGCATCATACCACACGTACTTTTATGTTGTTGTATTAGGGGAATCTTGTCGCAGTTTGAAACTGGCCTTGGTTTGGATTGCCATCAAAGTAGTAGTCCTTTTAGTTTTACGCACGTTTTTTTTTTCATTCAAATTAATGGAAATAGGGAGTGTCAGAAAGCATCACATGACGTGGCATAAACGTAGACGTATCTTTGCCCTCAGCTTTTGAAATATACATCTGACAAAAATGATTATAATTGAATAATTCTGGTACCTATATAAATGATTTCCCAGTAAATTTCCTAAATTTTGTTCTCGTAGTCACAAGAAAAGTAGGGAAAGTATCCAGGTGTGTTGTTTTCTGATACCCCCTAATACATGTACAACGGTAGCGGGAGATAGAATTATACTTTGGATGAATTTAGTTTTATCTGAACTGGAATCTTGATACAGAGTGCGACTGAGCTAAGAGTAGTCCTGTTTTGACTTCATAGTTATAGTTTCGATTTGGATTTACTGCTTCTGAAGATGGAATATACTGTTGTGGTGGTCATCATGTCCACTGATATACTTTAAAGTTAACCGGTTTGGTACACAGCATAGACGTGTTAGGAACTATCATGCGTACATCTTCTTAGTGCCCAGAGTCAACAAATGCTTGAATCAAGACAAAATTGACCAGACGACAAATTGATTGCTGCCTTGTTTGAATGGTCAGCACCTCACGGCCTTCAGTTTTCTCATGATAAACAGATAATATAACCAGAGTTTTATTCTTCTTAGAATTCAAATGTTATCAGAGGTTATTATAAGATTTTTTGTTGCAACTTCTTGAATACAATTTTACTATGGCTGTTCAGTTGTATCTGGAAAAGGCCTTGTGGCAGACAGAATTCTGACATTCTCTGTGTAGGTCAAATTTTACCTACCCAACCCTGACATTCACCTACCCCTCCTTAATGGATTATCATCGTATGACCAAAAGTTTGCCTGCCTGAATGTCAGAACCTCTATTTTTGCTGAACCTGGAATTTTATTTTACACTCTGGGCAGGCAGGCTATGCTAAATGTTGAGTCCAGCTCTGTGTTTAACCTAGGTTCCCTTTTAACTTTACCTGCACACCCTGCAGAGACGAAAGGTAGTGTGCAACCGCTCACCATCTAACGACATCGCTTTCATGTGCCTTGTTTTTCAGAAACTGTCCTTTGTGTTTTTATATACACCTAATGATACTTTTGTCCCTTTCTCCCTAATTTCAATATAAGATTTCATGTGACTTAAAATTCTTTTTTAATGGCTGTAAATCTGTTTGTGTACACACAATAAAACATATTATTTTATCTATTTTATAATCTCAATTTGAATGGTATGATCTACATATATTTTCACATTATTACCAGCTATACATTTGTATGGACTCAATAGGTCTGTTTTGGATTTTTCCGTGGGAATCGTCGTCCTGTTTCCATGTGACTTATGGGAAGATAAGGCAGAGACTATTGCACTTTGTTTTGCTAATATGCACCTTATACAACAAGACCAAGAAGTGGCGATTACATTTAAATTATGCTTAGGGCTATACTTCAAACAGAATTCACTTTCCAACAAGGTCTTTATACAAGTTCTCAAGAAGCTTTGAAAACCAGGAAAATAAGTAGATTTTAGGTAAAATACTGCTAATGCACAAATGAATGGAGAGGTCTTTTTTTTCTTGGAAGTGGAGCTACAGGGGAAAGATAGAAAACAATGCAGGAACCCTGCAATATTTTATATTTTCAAACTAAAATATTTTTCAGTGAGTATTCACTATTATTGCCTTAAAGTTTTTAAGCCAGTAATGTCTGAGTGTATGTCTATTAATACCACTGACATATAGTTAGAAGATTTATCTGTGAAATAACTCTAGATTTAAGATGTGATAGATCAGTTTTTCAATTATTTTAATGATAATAGATGATTTTTTATGTGGTAGCATCAGCAGAGAGAACTAGCCAAATTTTGAACAAATTTTTAGAATAATTTCAGATCACACCCACAACATCCAAGTGTCTAACCTAATGATGTGATTTCTCTGTGTCACAGGGTCGCGATGACATGGGATCGATGGACCCCCAGCTGGAGCGGCAGGTGGAGACGATCCGTAACCTGGTCGACTCGTACCTGAAGATCGTACACAAGACCCAGAAGGACCTGGTCCCCAAGACCATCATCCACATGGTCATCAACGAGGTAGGCGGCAGGGGGGCATGGAGATTATACTAAAATACCTAGACTTTAATATATGTATAACAGTGTATAATCTGTATAATAGTGCATTATCCACATGTTCATCAACGAGGTAAGTGGCGGAGGGCCATGGAGATTATGCTAAAATAACTAGACTGTTCAACATCTGTATAGTCTGTATAACAGTGCATCATCCACAGGGTCATCAACGAGGTAGGAGGCAGGGGTGTGTGGAGGAAAAGAGTTCCCACTACACAGGGAAAAATAAGGAAGATGACCAAAATATTCCCTGTCAGGGAAAACAGGAATTTGCAAATTTTCTAATGCACAGGGAAAACACAGGGAATTTCATTTGGCTAGGTTCTGCAGTTCCTGATTCTCAAAATATTAGGGATTTAACCTCTTGTTTTTGAGTTGTCCATTTTTTCTCTGCGTTTGTAGGCTTTTACATTTGAAGAACTTACTGGAAATGACACAGGGAACATTTTTGCAGGACGGAAATTTCAGGGAAAAAGCACAGATAATATGATAATTAAATTTTAATAGGGACCTTGAGGTAATGTTACATGATACCCTTACTCTGTGAAGAACAGTAGATTTCAACACAAGCTAACACACAGATAATTATGACTGTAGTTACTCTAAGATGCCAAACCCCCAAAAGACAGCTATCTGACGCTAGAGGGTCGTTGATCGAACTTGATGTTTGTGCAACTGAAGATAAACTTAAATTGTGATCTTGTTTGAATTTTGATAGACGATTATCTCTCTTTATGACACATAAAGACCCTCCAAAATATAGACTTGAAATAGACAGGCTTATTTCCTTTTCCTTGCAGCTGAAGATCTTCTCTGAAGGCGAGCTCATGGCCAACCTGTACTCCGTGGATCACGTAAGTCAGATTGTCTTAAACATTTCTTACCTTTTTGTAGGGCCCTGTTTATGGGAACATGCACATTTAAGAACACCTGCCTTAGTAAAAGTGTTGGGGTATGGTCTCTACCTTCTCCTAGATTTGATCGCCATCACTGCCCTTAATGTCCTTGATGCAGGAGTCACAAAAGACACAATAACAATATTTATTAAGTTTTGTGTGTTGTTTCCTCTTGCAGAAATCAGTAATGCAGGAGTCAGATAACAAACACAATAACAACAACGATAGTGCAAAGGAAAGATTAATGACTGTATCATTTTTTGTAATGAATGTCGTCGATAGTGGCGCCGTCTATGAGAGTCCATGCTACCAGATACAAATAAAACAACAAGCCGTCTCTTACAATCTTTTTCGGAGCATAAACAAATTGGGATAACATCATAAAAATGACAAAAGAGACGACGCGTTGTAGTGGTTTGCACTTCCTCTCCAAAGTTATAAAGTTTTGTGTGTTGTCTTGTCTTGCAGAAATCCTTGATGCAGGAGTCTGATAAAACACAACTTTCATAAGGTTTTGTAAAAGGAAAAAGGAAAATTCATAAGGTTTTGTTTGTCTCGTGTTTCAGAAATCCTTGATGCAGGAGTCGGCTGAGGAGGAGCAGCGCCGTGAGGAGACACTCCGCATGTACACGGCCATGAGGGAGGCGCTGTCCATCATCGGGGAGGTCACCATCTCCACCACCTCCACCCCGGTACCCCCGCCTGTCACCGACGACTGGCGTGAGTCAGCCCCTGCCACCAACGGCTACAACCAACCGTGAGTAGTATCATATAAATGGAACAGTATGTCATATGGTGTATAGTTTGACTTCATAATGATCTAGTTCTACAGCAGAAGGACCCACTCTGTTTTCTCAGGTTTCCAATAGTTCAAATTCACCATTTCAATAAATATACATCTTCCTGTTCCTGCGCAGATCGCGACCACAGCCGTCACCCGTCTCAGGTCGTCGGGGCCCTCCCCCCCCAAGTCACGTACCGCTGGCCCCCAAACCATCCATCAACCGACCGGCACCGTCCGTGCCCTCTCGGCCTGCGCCCACCGTGCCACACATTCCTCCCCGGCCAGGCAACTCGTAAGTTGAACGTACTTTTTTGCAATGCTGTAGGTTCATTAAGGTACATAGTAATGTATATAGTCCAAAAATCAACAAGCCTATTT
Organism: Lepidonotus clava; assembly: GCA_936440205.1. Classification (NCBI taxonomy): domain Eukaryota; kingdom Metazoa; phylum Annelida; class Polychaeta; order Phyllodocida; family Polynoidae; genus Lepidonotus; species Lepidonotus clava. The sequence goes on along the minus strand of OW387141.1, from coordinate 50,230,063 downwards.
TTTTCAAGACCTATGCTACGTAAAATATAGGTTTTAGTGTTACTCAAAATATTTTGTAAACCAGAGTATGAGCAGACATATCGACACTAACATGCATGAAGCTATTTGAAATGCATAAATCTTGTTTTGGTACGATAGAAAACACAGTGAGAGATTCTGACAACCTTTACATTTTGAAATTATTTTCTTCTCTTGAGAATCACAGAATCTCTTAAGCGGATACTCTTGAATAGGCTTTAAATAGCACTATCAACAGATTTCTAAACCAACGTTATGTCATTTGACTGGACTCAAAATGCTGAAGCCTTTCGTGTTAGGCTTAGAACAATACATGTCAAAGTTATGTCAAAGAAAAAGAATAAATAATTCTCAACTTTGAATTTGGAGGGAAATATTATCCCTAATATACTACTAACAGCCCATGTATACCTTTAACAAAAGTTTGCATGAAACAATAAAAATTTTCCTTACATTCTTTTCATTCTTCTTGTTTCAGGATGCCTACAATCCCCCCGCGCATCCCCGACCGCCCCAACTACCCGCCCAAGCCGGCCGGCTGGTAAACTACCTGCACGCTGCAGAGAAGACCTCCTGATATATGGTATCATAGGTCAATAGTTTAGACTGTAAAAATGTACACCAAAGTTACTTCATGTATTTAGGGAACTAGGACTTATATATAGACATAAACTTCATTGTATGACTTAGAAAATGAAGGAAATCAACCTAGCCAATCACTTGATCAGCCACACACAAACACACCAATATATAACACACACAAACTTAGACACACGTCTTACATTTAACTCAGGAGGTCGAAACAATGAAAATAGTGCTAGAGAAAAAGGATCAAATTCATCTCAAGTGCATTTGATTGAAAGAATATTTATTTGGCTTGAATTTAGTTTTAGAACCCACTTTTTGAGCTAGAATTGTCCTTGTTCTTCACAAGTTTTCCCCTAAGGGACGCTTTGTATAGGGATAGATGTCGAATAGTTTTAATTCTGCACATGTGTAAAGAACCGAAAATCAATTGATTCCTACCGATTAATTCATACTGATTATTTCATGCTATTTTATTTGTTTCAGACACAACTAATTGATTTGTCAATGTGTATCATCATAAGTGTTCATTTGTTTTGTGGAAAATTACCCATTTAAGACTTAAAAGTCAAAAATGTTATGTAATGTGAAAATAATGTGAATAATCAATTGCTTTGATTGCATCCTTTATTTAATAACCGAAATATTCTTGGGCAGATTTGGTTCACTTTTACCTCCTTACAATAGCTTGTAAACCTTGTAAACGTTTTGACTTATTTTGGCAGCTGAGTGCTGCTTCCCTGTTATAGTTTTAGCAGGTACCTTAAGAGAAAAAGTAGCATAGCTGATCATTTGGGTGAAAATGGTCACATCATAAATGAAACACACAAGTATCTGTGGTTGTCTGTGGTTGTCTGTTCAAAAGCGTATAATGTCCTGACATACGGAAGAGCTCGGGACAAGGTCACCCCTACAGGAACTCTTCAAGGTCATTCCAAGGACACAACCTCACTGTGAACTCTCCGATATGTCTGATATGTCATATGATTAATACAAAACAAACCTTAAAACAAATTTGAAAAGATGACTCCACAAATAAATGGCGAGAAGCTAGTAACTATTCCCACATTTGTTATACCGGCACTGGACAGTTCATTGACTTTAACCATATAAAGCAATCCATTGTGCTCTATGGTAAGTCTTTAGGCCTTGGTCAAGCTGTTTAAATGTACAGAAAAACGTACTGTAATATCAAGTCTGCTGTACCATCATTCCTTGGGGAAAAATGGAAATAACACTGTACATGTTTTGCTTCAACATTAACTCATGAGTAAAAACATAAACAATAGCAACTGTATTTCGTGCTCGTATGAAAAAACTATTTACAAACAAAATTGGTGTGTCTAGTACAGCCATTAAAACATTCATGCCAAGATAAGAAACCTTTTAGATGTTAGGGTAACATGAATGTGTTCATAATATCCTCCGGAGAGCTGGATTCAGAGACCGTTCCTATTTATATGCTTCTTTTATAGTTATCACATAGAGGTTTTTGGATTAAGGGGTACATTTCAGAACCTAAGTTACAGACTGTGTAATGCTAAGATTGTGATATGACACGCCTGTTCCCTGCTTTATTCTGCTACAAGAAAAGATTCTTGGTTTCAGTATGTCCATAGATTAAATGCCCCCTTGTTGACATAGTCCACTGCTTGTAAATATGATTGACGGTTTGAACTGACTGTGTATCGGAGTATTTAAAGAAAGCTTCCCACACAGATGGGGCAGTTCCTGGCTAAGAACCGAGGGTATAGATAAGGCAGTGTGGAATAGGTGTATTCTGAAATGATATTTTTAGATGTACCAAATCAGATCTAACATGAGAAGGGATTTTCAGGAAGAGGTGATAATGCTAACTTCAAAATTGTGCCTTCCCAGCATATCTTATGGGTCATGTGATACCAGGCCATGTGACAACTCTGCCACTGAGCGGTGCATACAAGGGGAGGAGGTGCGTACTGACCAGCAGTACGTACTGCTCTTGGTTTTCACTATTTTCAACAGCTTCTGAACATTGTTTGGGTGGTAAGGTATAGAAAAACCGTCAGGGCCATCTTTGGGTGGCTGTATGAACCATGTACCTCTGAGGGACGTACGGCCACCCTCCGACACCCCCGACAGTTCTCCTTATATCAGTATGCCTCCAAATTCGTGGTACTTTCATGCGTCTCTCACACAGTGCTGAAAAAGGGACAACTGTTGGTGAACCCATTCCAACTGCTGAATATTGCCTTACTATTTCGATGCAACCTGTCCTGTACCTATTGGTGAATTGCCGCATGGCCCCTTTCGGGTCACAATTCCTTGTATTTCGGTGTACCTGCAGGCTAATCAAGGTACATGATGAGGGAACTGTGTGGGCCAGTTTATCAGACTCACAAGCCTAGAAGATGTCAAATATGCAAACATTGTTAGGCTGCAGGTGTGTAAATACATAAAAACTGTTAATTGTGTCCAGGAGAATTTATATAAATGTCTGATATTTGTATACAACTATTCCATGCCCTCCGCAATCTAGCCTCTCACCAAGTGCCACACCCATAGATATTTTTGTAAGAACAGGATACCCATAATTTATATCTTTAACCCAGTAAGAAAAAGTTGAGTGGTATGTGGTAATGGTGATATTTTGAATATTAACACTTGAGGTAAACATTCTGTCTGCGCATCGTGCCTCTGTGTGGTTTTTCTATGTCTTTGAGGGTGATTTCCATGCTCTGTAATTTAACCATAGAAATACGTATTATGTACCTCTATGCCTTAAACCCAGTCTCCCAGTCCATAAGAAGCCTCTGTCTTGAAACAGGCTTTTATTTTTTATAGAATTGACATCTGACCATCTCAGGAATTCTTATAGGTGCATATCGCCTGAGAATAACACGAGATGAAGTCTTCACTTTGTGTAATAACAGATATCAGACGAAGACTGCTGATAGATCAAACTTGCAGGTCGAGTTTCCAGTCTAATAACAATGACAAAGTAATACCTACACTGTTTGCTTTATTCTGTTTCACTGCTTAGAAAGTCGGACACAGAATCCCCCGATTCTGTGAGTTAAATGTACATGCTATGCAGGGTTGGGCCGTCTGCATGTAGGATGTCTATGTATCAAAAACAAAAGAAGGTATGTTGTCGCTATATCCGAAAATATTTTCGAGTCCTTGTCAGGGTCATAATTATGCATTGTAAATATTCCAAGCTCCTTTTCATTATTAATACATGATCATGAATGGTCAAAAGAATATTCAGCGCCTGCTGCAGTTAAAACAAAGATCTCCCTGACTGTGTGTAAAGGTGGGAAAACCTGAGAAATTAAGTAGTAAAATTGCTAAATATGTTGCCATGGCGAGGCCTTAATAAGCCGCCTGCCTGTTGTTGTGGAAACCCACTAATTATGTCCGGAGAAATAATCCACAACCTGAAAGGGTTGCAATGATGGTGTCAAGTACTGCATTCTAATTTATAAACACGTTTATCAAGCACTTGTTTTTGGATATTGTATGATAAGAATACAACATATTATATACGTACATTTATTCTGAAAGGTCGGAGATTGTATAGCATGTAGTATCTTGTATAAAAGCACAGCCACATTGATTAGGGAGCTTTATGATTAACTTGCGTTATTAGCAACACTTAAAACGAAGATATATTGCTATATAGCCCAAATTTAAAAAAGAAACTGACTTGATTCTCTTTTGATTAGCCATGAATTTACCAATAAATAGGCTTATATTTATGATGGGGACAGTTTGAAAAGCCCAGTTCAACATAACAGGCTCTGCAAAACGTCACATTCTGTAGTTATTATTTGTATCTTTTTGTCCTCACTGTTCACGTGGGTGTTCATGTAATTAGTGTATATGTTGTGTTATTGACAATATCTGATTAATTAGGGTTTCAATAAGCCCGCTCGACTGATTATTTTCTGTTGATTTGCCTTGTTATAAAGCAAAATTCAAGTCGGAAATGAACTATTCAAGATACATAAAGCATGTGTCATGTTATCCTTGTTGAATTCTGATAAGTTGTACTTAGCATAAATTATGTTTACGTGGTAATTAAGTGTCTTACGTGCCTATGTTTAAAAGATGATTAAATCTCAAACACCCTGGCTTAATTCTTTAGGATAGAGATTTTAGACCGTTGCACTATGCAGAACACACCCTATGGATGGGTGACTCCGACACAGTCCACCAGGGGGTTGCCCCCGTCTAGTGCCTCTATTACTACACCGGTCTGTATCACGCCATCTATTTTGTACATTTGCGATAATCAATAAAGTGATTCACAGAAAGCAACTTTTAGTTGTGTTTTATCAGCAATCGTCAGCGTCAAACCTACATGTTTTGTCACACATTTGGCAACATCCCTAGTTCCCTGATGCATACTTAATTTATTTATTTAGAAAATAAAATAATTACTTGCGATAAAAAAAAAAGCATATTATGAAGATCATGTAAATAAAAATCACAGTTCACCACTTGTGATTGACCCATATGGACATCGACAGATATACGTAAATAAATTTTGTATCCTGCTCCCTGCTAGGATCTGCCTAGGATACACCTTAGAAAGTGCCATGTCGCCCTGCCATTTCTAAAAGAATGTGCATGTCACCCTTTTGAATTAAAGACAAAAACCTATCGCCCTGTTAATTCTGATTAATGGTCTACCCTCATTGGTCAGGTGGGGGTGTAAGGGTAGGACAGGGCTTCACCATTGGTCAGGTGGGGGTGTAAGGGTGGGGCAGGGCTTCACCATTGGTCAGGTGGGCGTGTAAGGGTGGGGCAGTGCTTCACCATTGGTCAGGTGGGCGTGTAAGGGTGGGGCAGGGCTTCACCATTGGTCAGGTGGGGGGTGTAAGGGTGGGGCAGTGCTTCACCATTGGTCAGGTGGGGGTGTAAGGGTGGGGCAGTTCTTCACCATTGGTCAGGTGGGGGTGTAAGGGTGGGGCAGTGCTTCACCATTGGTCAAGTGGGGGTGAAAGGGTGGGGCAGTGCTCCACCATTGGTCAGGTGGGGGTGTGAGGGTGGGGCAGTGCTTCACCATTGGTCAGGTGGGGGTGTGAGGGTGGGGCAGTGCTTCACCATTGGTCAGGTGGGGGTGTAAGGGTGGGGAAGTGCTTCACCATTGGTCAGGTGGGGGTGTGAGGGTGGGGCAGTGCTCCACCATTGGTCAGGTGGGGGTGTGAGGGTGGGGCAGTGCTTCACCATTGGTCAGGTGGGGGTGTGAGGGTGGGGCAGTGCTTCACCATTGGTCAGGTGGGGGTGTGAGGGTGGGGCAGTGCTTCACCATTGGTCTGGTGGGGGTGTGAGGGTGGGGCAGTGCTTCACCATTGGTCAGGTGGGGGTGTGAGGGTGGGGCAGTGCTCCACCATTGGTCAGGTGGGGGTGTGAGGGTGGGGCAGTGCTCCACCATTGGTCAGGTGGGGGTGTAAGGGTGGGGCAGTGCTTCACCATTGGTCAGGTGGGGGTGTGAGGGTGGGGCAGTGCTTCACCATTGGTCAGGTGGGGGTGTGAGGGTGGGGCAGTGCTTCACCATTGGTCAGGTGGGGGTGTGAGGGTGGGGCAGTGCTTCACCATTGGTCAGGTGGGGGTGTGAGGGTGGGGCAGTGCTTCACCATTGGTCAGGTGGGGGTGTAAGGGTGGGGCAGTGCTTCACCATTGGTCAGGTGGGGGTGTAAGGGTGGGGCAGTGCTTCACCATTGGTCAGGTGGGGGTGTGAGGGTGGGGCAGTGCTCCACCATTGGTCAGGTGGGGGTGTAAGGGTGGGGCAGTGCTTCACCATTGGTCAGGTGGGTGTGTAAGGGTGGGGCAGTGCTTCACCATTGGTCAGGTGGGGGTGTAAGGGTGGGGCAGTGCTTCCCCATTGGTTAGGTGGGGGTGTAAGGGTGGGGCAGGGCTTCCCCATTGGTCAGGTGGGGGTGTAAGGGTGGGGCAGGGCTTCACCATTGGTCAGGTGGGGGTGTAAGGGTGGGGCAGTGCTTCACCATTGGTCAGGTGGGGGTGTAAGGGTGGGGCAGGGCTTCACCATTGGTCGATCAGTGTGTGCACTGACAGTGCCAGTTGCTTCAGCACGGTGGGAGGAGTTTCATACTGTAATTGACTTGTAGGAAACAAACAATAAACCCTGCTGCCTTATTGTAAGTAAGTTTGCATATGTCACGCCTAACCCAACTGGTATAGTGTGGGTGGACAGAATGTCAAGACTTAACTAATGCCCTGTTTCCATCAATAATACTGGATCCAATTTTTTCAACAGACAAATAGAGATGAATGTTTGGACTTTCTGTTTCCACTAAACGACTATAAAATTATTTGACAGACGATTTTACCAACAATTATTGTTATTTAGTAAATATGGTTAAATTTATTATGATAGCATCTTCAATTTTATTTTTTGTCTGATATTTATTTTATTCCAATATATATTTGTTATTAACTGAATTGTTCAAAGATATCCTTTTTCCACCTAAAGATAAATGCAAGATTTGTGTAGAAAAATCGTCCAGAATCATTTAATATGGCAAAAAATTTGTCTGTCGTCCTTGGGGCATTTTTGTCAAATGACAAGGTCAAAAAGGTGGTCCCTTGAAATCGGTCAATAGGAGGATTTTTTGTTTCTACCAGCAGCTGTGTTGAATGACCTTTAAGGATTTACAAATTTGGATGATTTTATGGGGTCAGTTGAAATCATTTGTATGAAAATCGATTGGTGGCCAACATCTCAAGATGTCGAGCGAAGCCATATATCTATGTAGTATTCAACCATTGTATTGAATAAACTACAAGCCATCCACCACACTGTCATTGAAATATATGTACCTTCTTTTAATTCTATAGATTTGATCTATATCAATAGCCTCTTTTGGATATCCCTGGAAGTGAGGGGCAAATGAAATTACAATTTTAGCATAGCAGGGGTCATTCTTTATTATTTAGAAAAAGATAAGTATGAAATGGGAACCTTTTACCTCAAATGTTTAGAATTTGGTCATGGAGAGCCCATGGAGATCACCAAAAGGGGGTCAACTGACTATGCTGCACAAGTTATATATATACTGTGATGCTGAAAGAGAGTATTTCTATTTTACCATCGAAGGTATGAAAAATACCCTTCACTCCTTGATCAAAAAGATACTGCAGGACAGAAAAACCAACAAAGTCTTCTATGATGCATGCAATCTTGAAGGGCCCTTTATTTGATTAAATATTACACTTTTGGTTCAAATCATAGTGAGAGTTTGACAGAAGTGGAAAGTATTCAATGTCATCACATATATTTACATCATGTGGATGACAGCCATACATTGGAGGTTTAGTGGTGGAGTCCCTTCAGAAATACCAACAATCATTTAATCATGGAACTTTACTTTGTGTAGGCATTCCTTAATTGGTCAGACAGTGAAGGCAAATAGTCAAGCTCCTAAATATTACCAGTCACACAGTGCAGGTACATGGCTGCGTCCCGTAGAGCTGGCTTACTGCAACCAAACAGAGTTTTCAAAGAAGTATCATTTCTTGTTAAATGTAGCATTGTATTGCTTTAGACATAGCAGAATTATCATAGAATTAAAATAATCAACTCAGAATTAGATTTAATAAGTAATTTGGTCGAGATAATTGGGAGGACTTATGAGCAATATTAGGTGGTGTACCCTACCAGTACTTTTTTTTATAGGAGGTAGGCAGGAAGAGAGACGGAGTAAGAGAAGGGAGGTGCTGCCACCTGCTGTGAAACACTGATGCAACTGTGCCTCATGCATGATATAGAGATTATGTCATGTAAATCTTTGCTTTCGACTATGGCCTATATATTACCTGTAAAAGTAAAGCAGGTACTTGGCCCATGGGCCCCATGCATCTGGCTTAGTTAGGACAGGCAAAAAGTCAACACATATCTCAGCCTTAATCTTCTCCACCTTTTCCTGGATGCCATTCTTACCAATGTTCATGAGGCAAGAGCATAGATCATTAGATGGTGGTGTGGAAGCAACTGAGGCTGTGTGAAATAGAGAAGAATACTTCTATTTTCCAACTGGATTAATGGAAAATTCCCAAGCAGATTACTGTTAATTGAAGATTTCAATAAGACCACCCAAATTGGCTAGATAGTCAAACAGTTACCTCTGTGCATTTTATTTCAAACTTGGTGAACAAATTATATCAATCAATTGTGACTAACTTTCAATAACTTCACATATTTGAGCATGATACTCAAAAGAAATTTGATCAACTCATCAGAGTTTAAGGTACAAAATTCGTTCTTTTGAACTTAATCAACAAAAATAACTTATGACAGAGAAACTGTTATTACACCCTTCTTTATGTTTGCAAAAAGACATGATGATAATCATGATAGATTGAAACACTGAAAATCTAATATTTTACAACAAATAATGGGGACAAAAGAATCTTAAATGTGGATTATGAGCTCCGTTCAGATATTAACATTTTGAGTTAAGTTGAAGTTGAATGAAGCAAATAATTAACTAACCATTATATTCCTGGCGAATCTTCTCAAACATATCCATCATGTGAAAGTTATGAATCAGGTGAAGTATGGGCCCATGTTTGGTACATATACCACCACCCCAACGACACATTTGCATGAACCTGTGCACAGTTCTCATTGACATGGTTGCAAACTCCTGCTGAATAGTTAATTAATTGCATATCAAATCACTATCTTTCTTTTATTAGGCCACACTTAAACTGTATACTAGCAATTCTGATGTATCATAAGCTAGTATTGACAATTATCATTGGCAATCTGTAACATATCTGAGAAAAGAACCAATTGCTACCAGCCTGAATTAGATTAGGAAACTAATACTTGGGATCAGATTTATGCCCATGAATAAAGTGCCGTGCATGTTTGAGACATGGGAACTAAGATGTCAAAGTTATAGTTTGGATTTAAGATTGACTCAAGATTCTTTTACAGTTATTGCAAGAGCACAACTTGTTTGTGAAGAAGCTTTGATTCAATTTTTAAAAAAAGATTAAAACACTATGTCTAGCATTCTCCATGTGGTTTTACAGCTCAGATGTTCCTTTATCCAATTCATCAACCTGCATATGCAAATGTTACATTAAAAGGAGTGTTCTCGTCTGTGGGTACAAAAAGCTACATCTGCTGAAGTAAACTTAGCAGTGGGACAGCATGGCCAATGTTTTACATTTCCCAAGTATAGGCCTGACGGGAGTTTGTCCCTGGGCGCCGCCATGTTGAAAAAGGGAGTGTTCTGATTGGCTAAAAGGTCAAGCTTGACCCCCGACAGCTATTGGCGCCAAAGGACTACACATGCGCAGACCTAAACTCCCGACCACCCTATAATCTGGTGATGTCATGGTTACGTAAAGAATTTGGTGCTACATTTAGGTGATTACGATGTATCAACTTATGTCTGTTGCACAAATGAGAGCACAGCTTTAATTTGATCTATCAATTCATTTGGTAAATTTTCCTAATTATATCTTTAAGAAGCATATCCTGCCACTTCATACTGAGTTAAAAAAGAATATTACTGGTACAAACTCTTGTCTGTCTCAGATGTAGCAAGTGACCTATAAAGTAACTGAGGCAAAAGGACCTGTGAGAAATACAGCTCTGACACTGAAATTGAACACATACAATACTTGAATTAAGCAACATTCGCCGTGGTTGAAGGTTCTGTTGCAGAGATGCGCAAAAAAGTTGGCGTACACATTGTCATGTTGGACAAAGTGTTCACAGGCCAGCAAAAACAAACAAATAGTGTTCACACTGAGAATTGAGGTCCTTTACAATCATGTTCGCAAGCAATCTCAACTAGAATCGCACATGTATGCTACAAAAATATTCAACATGTTGAATAATTTTGCAGAGTATCTGATCGTAGAGGGCTATGATTATCAAACGTTTCCAACGTTTGTAGATCGCAGAGACCCACGACAAACCGCATCCACCACAGCGAATGGGGCTTCATAGAGACAAGATCTTCCCTTGCAAAACACTGGGTTTCACAGAACATCAATATTATTTCATACTAATAATATGTGTTAAGGCTTGTATGATATTTATGATTTGAACACTTATTCTCACAGCACCAATATGTAGAGTTACACAATTACATAAAAATATTAATACAAATATGAACAATCATAAGTGAGATATTATGATAGAACTGACTTTTCAATAAACAGAAATATTGTCATGAAAACTACCGTTACTCAGATATTACAGAATTAGTATCACATATTAACATATTCATCAGTCAGTATGCCGACTGGTCTTAGTAATTATGTATCAATATGTCCTGTTCTCTGTTTATTTGAAAAGCACAAATTCTAAATATGCATTTGGATGAAACACGTTTTGATTGGTTTTATGCTGTAGGTTAATGCATTTCACTTTTTAAATAGAACACAGAATAACTACAGATGTTTATATTGAAAATGTAAATAGCTTAATTTTTCAAGGTTTTCATGCAAAAATGAATAGGAAATCCTAATATATACATTACATCATTTTTCTGAGGTATCGCTTGAGTCAGAAATGTTGAAACATCTTTTGACTGAACTCTGGGGTTGAAAAATGGAAGTCCCAGATGAAGTGTACCATGGATTGCATGTGCTATATTCTCTGGGTAATTGTTGGAAAGCCCAGAATCCATGTTTGCTCTTACACAATTGTTTTTCCTTATCGCCAGACTTCTAGACAAGCCAACCGATAGAAAAAGCCAGAATATGATGATCGACATGGCAAGGCCTGGAATTAATAGAATATTATGATACAAAACAAAGAAAGTAAATGATGCCAAATCAGAGGACTAGAACATATCATAAAAATAGGAACACATAAACACATAATTATGACATCTTCTTAACATACTAAAATTCATGCATAAAAAATAAAAGAGTGGGCTACATAATGCCATAACTTCCCTTGGTATTTAAAAAAAAAAAAGAATTCAATAACTTACTGTAACTCAGATTTTATAACACAAAAGAAGGAGGTGACCAAGTGAGATGCAGCGGCAGATGGTATAGCTCAAACAACTAACTGCAAGGTCACTGCAGGATGTAACTGTCTTTGCCTGTGTAAATGTAAATGTGAAATTTCGACTCTCATGAAATGGCCTTCCAAAATGGTTATATAGAATGAAGAGATATTTATCACCAATTAACATGTCTCACATAATTGAGTCACCCGTATCTCATTTCTTGCTTAACCCTTTCTGGTCAGACTGCTTTATAACATTTAGCTAATAAAATGGGAAGAGAAAGAGAAATCTTGTAGATAATTTTGCTAAATGCTATTCAGAATCTAGATCAGGAAATTTATGGTTATGACACTTCTTATTTTCTAGACCCCATTGGTCCCATTTTCCAGAAATCCCTAGGTTGGAATATTCTCTCCCTATAGATCCAGGGATCTTTTAATTCTACCTATATCCCAATTAGCCGCTGAGGTGTTCATATTTATTCAAAACTGTAAAGATGGGAACCCATTGAGCAATTGAACCAAATTTCTTGTTGTTTCTATCAGGTCTGGACACTTAAGTTCTGTTGAAGCAACCTGAAACTACCTGAAAGGGGATCTCATTGAGCGATATGATGAGGAGAATATGGTCAGTCTTTTGTAAAATATATAACAATGTTAGGTATCAGTTGCTAGAAATCTCTAATTTGATCAGAGTCATAACACTCAATGGGTTACCAGCTTAAGAAAATATGAATATGCAAATTTTGCTTTAAGCTTGATTGTTTGCAACATTTGTAGCATTTTTCAAAAAAAAAAGTCTACTAACAAGCATTTAGGTCAACGAATAAGCATTAACCATTCCAGATCAACAGGGAGTTGTGCCTAGTAGTATCAGCTGTATTTATTGCCAACATCTTGATTATTACGACATCTTGAAAAGCACATTATTGTATGTGATGATGTTTTGACTTATCTCTTTGACAAGGAAATTTACCTGAAAACTGATAAGTAATCTATTTGTTACCATAGTAACATGCAGGTCAGATTAATAGATAAATGCTCTTAATGTTCTTTAAATGACTCCCAATCACATTGCTGCAACCTACTGCTGTGACGTTGCACTGTGACATTATTGTAAAGTTCTGGTTAAGTTTTTCAACCCAAACAGAACATTCTTAAAACGTTCTGTTTTTGTTTCATCCTAAACTCGCCAAAAAATAATGTTATAATAATATTCTGATTTAGTAAGGTTTCAACTTCACCATCAGTAACGTAATAATTGATACATGCTATCTTAGTAAAAAACAAACTGACTAAAACAATAATGGTTGCAGAATGTTTCTGTTGCATCACAAGCTGATCTCTTTAAATTTGCTCGTAAGGTAAAAAGGAAAAATATATATATTAAGTGGTATTAACTGATATTCATTTCAAAACTGAACTATACCATATCATTTGTAGAATATTTTCATTAATAAGCATATGATATACTGCAACAAAGGGGTCTTTTGTTTTAATGTATTCTAATTTTCAACAAGTATTCACCGTCAATAATGGATGTAAATTTCACAAAATTAATTTCTAAAAAACAAAAATCACATTTATACCTTATTCCGGGATGTATAAAGCTATAATAATTTGCATTGCAGCTAACAAACAACTTAAAGACAATGTAGTACAACATTGCCTCTTTGGAAAATTGAAAGAAAACCATTTAAGAAACGATGACCATGAAAATAACATAATTTTGCAACATTGACACGATCTTTTGACAAGAATTGTATACTTATTATGTATGACAAGGATATTTTCCCAATGTGGTGGCAATTTTATTATTGATTTGGTAACACTGCAGCAGTGCTGCAAGACAACCAAAATTTTCAAGTAGGGCACCACTGTTTAAAACTCTCACATAAAAAAAGTAAGACATAAAAGACAAGAATTCCAGATTTGTTATTGAATTAAATGCATAAATAAGGTGTTGGGGGAAGGATCCTATTTCTATGTCATCGTTCATCTATACTGTTACATAGTGGTGGTCTCATCAGGGAATCAGGTCGTCACTTCTCCACCATCAACACACCTTCCGAGGGCCCATGTTCAGTCTGGGCCGCCCTCAGGTCAGTAGGTGCTCCAGTCCCCTAGGATCATAGTGTCTCAGTTGGGACCCATCCTCGAGTAATGTGATCACCATAAAGCCGGGTCCCCATTGGGCCGTTTGCCGACTTTGGTCCTTGGGGACGAATTACTACAAAGTTCATCTTCCAGGACCCCAGAACACCCCTGAAATCAAACATGTCTGATACTTTTGGTGATTTGTCAGCCGACAAACCCAATATAAAAGCGCCCTTTGTTGCCAGCCAATCTGGCGCCACTACCTTTGGTCGCTCCCAGATTCGTCTGCAAGGTGTGGGTTTGCCCAGTGGGGACCCGGCTTAATGGTCTACTTCTCAAGCATAAGACAACAATAGCTCAGTTGTTTAGAGTTTTAACTACAAATTCTTTCAAAGGAGGTTTTGGGAGGTTTTCTTTAATAATAATCATTGTCAACTAAATGTACATAGATAGGTTAAGTCAATTGTGTTGCTGTTATATAAAGGATGCCAGATGCTTTGAGGCATCATTTAATTTCAATATACGCCTTTCTCATTAAAGTGTAATGGCCCATGGTGAATTAAGTTGAAAGAGTGTTTTAGGTCTTTTCCTATAGTTAACCTATATGAAGTGAAGGATATAGGTTAACTATAGGAAAAGACCTAAAACACGGTTTCCACTTAATTCACCAGGGGCCGCCACACTTTAATGAGAAAGGTGTATACCTAACTCTCTAGAGAATAGTAGCTTAGTGTTCTATAATGAGAAAGGTGTATACCTAACTCTCTAGAGAATAGTAGCTTAGTGTTCTATACAAGCAGAGATCTTTTCTGTATCATAAATTCAAAGTTTTTGTCACATGACCTAGTCTCCACAGCAACCAACTCTTTCATCTAAGCATATATGAACATGTTGAGTTCCATCAACTGTCTGGTTACCATGGCAACAAGATTGAGCTTATTTTACCGTTTATGGTCATTTTCTATGCCATCATTGACTGTAAACCTATCAAAGTCATATAGCCCTATGTTAATGTAGCCTTTTGTGAGAAAATTACATGGTCTTAATTATAAAGGGCTTGAAAGGTTCTGTTGATAATTGAAAAAGGGTGCACACTGCGAATTCGTGTACATGGGTATATAAGTCAGAAATGAAATCTGTGAATTGTTAAAAGGTTTTTTTTATTATTAAAATCAATCATTACAAAGAAACATAGAAGTACATCTAGAAAGTACATAAATATGTTCATATTTTAAAAGCATAATTTATTAATTTATAAAACTTTGTTTTTTTTCACGCAACAAATATAGACACAATAAACCTTATTATTCCCATTGTTCATTTTTAAAGTAAAATGATTTGGGAAATCGTTCAAAGTACAGATAGTTGAATGTATTGAAGATGCTGTCCTGCAACATCACAATTCAAGATTTATCACAGTTGCAAAATGAAGTTCAGCATAGAAAGATATCACAGCAAATAATATCATAGTCTGGATTAAAACTAAATCCAAACACTAACATCAAATAATATATTTTCAAAACATCAAATTGAGATATCAATGTTTGATAATTCCCAAACATAATCATCAAATGTGTTAAAAAGTCATCTTTGCAATCAAAATTTAAAAGTAGATTGAGTAAAGTATATATGACTGATTAAGTATGCAGTGATCCTCTAAAAACATTGAAAGTAGCGTTGAAGTACCTCGATTAGTGGATATTTGATTTGATTACATTGCACAGAGAAACTTTTCCCCAAGTTGCACATGAGGAAACTGTCCAATGCAACAGCAGAGGACAGTTTCTGTTAAGCCTTTGATGGACATCTTCATTGAAGTTCAATTTAAATCCACATTTACCATTCGTTCATTTCAATGTTACCATTTAACATTATGTGCTGTCTTCCAAGCATTCATAATCCTTTCGCCACTACATTTTACCAAAAATATTCAAATCAGCCTTATATAACCATAGTATGATTGAACGCAATATCACAGATTGTCATCTTGACTATCACAATACATGTCAGATCTGGGAGAGACCAAACTGGGAAGAGAGGTACCAGGTACTTTAAATTGGGGGAGCAGGGTCCTATAACCAGATATGTACCAGGGTCCTTAAACCAGGGAGGTATGTAGCAGGGTTCTTATAGTGGTATTAGGGGAACAGTGTCCTTGAACAAGAAAGGTACCAAGGTCCCTTAAGAGGGAGGAAGGAAGCAAGGTTCTTAAAGGGAGGGGCTAGTGACTGTAAATCATGATCATTATATATGACTAGTCAATATTTCAATTTTTAAACAAGGTCCTTAAAATGGGATGGGTGGGGGAAAAGGTATTTAAATTACCAGGGATGGGAGATACCAGGGTTCTTAAACTAGATATGTACAAGACGGGTAAACCAGGGATGTCCAAGGGTCTTTAAAGCAGGTCCCTAAACCAGGGAGGTCCCAGGGTACTTGAAGTTAGACCAGGGATGTCCCAGGGTCCTCAGAGAATGACACGTGACCTTGACTGCTCTGATCGTCCTTGAAGGTGGACCGGTCGTCCTCCAGGGCCGACTGGTCGCCCCTCAGGGTCTCCGTGTCTATGGTAATGGTCGAGTCCCTCTTCCTCATCCTCTTGGATTTCTTCTTGGGCATGGCGTTGATTCTGTCCCCAATGGAGGGCAGTTTCCCGGCAATGGCTCCCTTCCGGAGCGGACTCTTCAACTTCTGGCCGTAGGGGGATGGCGCGGCGAAGGGGTCCGCTTTCTTTTTGTTGAATCCTAACACAAAGGAAAGTTTGAAATAGTTATTATTTCGTGATGCACTGAAAATATTGACTTCACACAGATTCTTAACTATTGAAATCATTGATTAGGATGTTATTGAATGTGGTTATTTGTAACTTAACATTTGTTTAGTACTCATTGTTATTTCTTAAAATGAAACATGCTTTTTCATGATTACGTATCATGTTAAACTTAAGTCTATTATCATAAAATGCGTTGTGAAGATCACTCTAAGAAAATGTCTTATTGGGTGTTTACATTACCATTAATGTACAGAGGTATTATCATTGATTATTCTGTCCATGGGAGAACCTATGATGGGAATAGGTATAATTGAATGTGCCGACTCCCTCCATAAGTAGTCCCATAGCTGACTTTTAATGTATGTACTTCAAAAAGGGGGTTGCAATCGTTTAGTAACAAAATTAGCAGTTTTCATTTGAATCTGCCTCCATTGATAAGAGGCAAGTTACGGGGGAATTTCACTTCTCGCTATAAAACAGGTTTGGGCTTACATGACGATGGCGGCTCCTCTACTAATCATCGGTACTGATCAAGTCGAAGAAGCCACATGATCTCACCGTCTTCATCCTTTTTCTTGTTCAACGATTACCTCTGCGCTTATGGCAATGCCAGCATGTTGCAGAGGCAGGTGCAACTTTAGAGACATATTACAGATATTGAAATGTCAGATCGCACCCATACTCTTCTCTGTAAGCATGGGGTCATGACGAGACGTTTCCCGGACAGATGATGTTCAATGTGGATCAATTCTGCCACGTGGTAAAGTCTGCCTTTAGATACCAGCACCAGGTTCAGGGGCGGATCCGGGGGGGGGGGCAAGATATCTGCCCCCACCCCCCATGAATTACCTTGCAAAATTTCTCATCAGATTTGTCAAAACTACGAGAGTTCGGTTTTGGTCGGGGGGGAGGGGGGGGGGGGGGCAATTGCCCCTTTTGCTCTCCCCCCCTGGATCCGCCACTGAGGTTGTTGTGCCAGAGTGAAGTCTATTATCTCACTGGACATTCTAATACCGCTTAAAGTCCATGTTCAAAAGGGCTTGTAATCGTTTAGTAACACAATTAGCAGTTTTCATTTGAATCTGCCTCTATTGATGAGAGACATATGACTGGAAATGTTGATACCCCTTCTTACTCCAGGGCCCGTATCTTCATAACTAATTTGGCTGATCAGGGAAAATTTGATCAGGGTCCCATGATCATAAATTTTGTCTATCATGAATAAATTTAAAAAATGATAATTCCTCTTTGAGACTATTTTGCAATAACACAATAATTTTTTGTAAAAGGCAAAATCACTGATCATGGGACCCTGATCAAATTTACCTTGATCAGCCAAATTAGCTACGAAGATATGGGCCCAGGTGTATTGTACATTCAGCCTGCGTTCTACTGGGAGATATGGTCTGCTGGTAGTTTGATTTTAAAGAGAAATTAAAAACCTTCCTAATGATATTAGTATAAACAATCTATCCTTACTCCTTTTCAATATTGACTTTGTCTTACTGACCAATATAGGGTAGGTTTAAAGATTGTTGCTAAGAAGAACGCGACTGGATCCATTATGATTGCTTGGTTGTCCCGGTCCATCTATTGCTAAACTTCCGTATAGTATTAGACTTCAGTATAGTATTAGTTTTATCTAATTAAGCCCTTTCAAGTTACTTTGCGTAATGCGTTTTCGGGATCAAGAATGGTTATGATGTATATCAAGCTACTTGAACTATACTTGCATGCACTACGTTAAATATCTATAACATTATCATTGTTATCATTATCATCATTATTCTAGTTTAAGTAAATGTGCTAAATGTGACAATAGTGAACTACATGTTAATACAAATAATGGTTTGTGCGAGTCAAATGAGGGGTAAAAGAAATATCAAGGTGCTTTATTGAAGGTCAAGGCCACAGTAAGGCCCGTCGTCATGGTAACAGCCAAGTACAAATAAAACATGACATGGGTTGTACTTTTTGAACATGGCATAGATTGTACTTTTTGTCGGGTAGGGTACATAACAGAATCGTATAACTAGTATAAGAGGAAAAGTCCGTAAGTAGTCCTTGTTTATTGGTCTGCTACTGTATATTACAAGATCTTACATCTAGATTATTGAACTGATAAGTTGTTCTACCACAACATACATGGTTATGAAACTAAACTGAACGTATCAAAATCATTGATATACATGCGATCAAAAGAAGACTTAAGCTAAGATTAAGTTCACTCTGAAATTAAGCAACTTGAAAATGACATAATGTACACATTAAAGCACACATCGTGTGTTACATTTCATTTGATAATGTGTGATATACGCATGGAATATTGTATGTTTCAACAACCTGAGATTCTAATACTCGATAATATTTACAGTTTTTTTATTTCAATCACAGCAAGTACTTGATGCTAGAAAATAGAACAACAGTTTTTTTTAGTCTAAATGCAGGAGATTCGGATATCACAGAGAGCTTAAATAGGAACAACAGTAAAAAGGCATTGTTTTTTCATCATACCATGCATTTGCATTGGCTCCAAAACCTGCAGGAGTCTAAGATACACATATCCCCTGCATGCCAGTCGCAGTGATGTCTTAACATATACAACTATGCTAATGCAATACCTATACAGCAATGTCATCAAACACAATACGATATACAACATTAATGTGGTTACAGTTAGAAAATTGTACGTTTTAAAAACTAGTCTTACTTAAACATGTGAGTATTCATAAGTACGAGCAAGTGGCATGCAGTGGAAAGAACTGGTGTTGTCAAAAAAATAATATACAAAAACAGATGTGCTGATTAGTGAATGCATGTCCTAACCAACTTAAGTACTATTGTCAGTGTGGATTCTAACATCTCAGAATCTATCGTTTCTTGCCTGATTCCCCGTCGTCCCAGACCACGGAGGGCTTGGACGGGGGCCGGTAGCGGGTGGACCTGCTCGACTTGCCCCCGCTCCGGTCGGTGGACCCCCCAGTACTGGGCCGTCCCCCTGTAGTCTCCTCCTCCTCCTCGTCTCCCTCGTCAAACGTCTGCTGGGCCAGGGGTACAGGCTTGGTGGCCGTGCTCGTGTCCAGGCTGATCTCCTGGATGCCCTCCGACTGGCGGCGGGCGGCCAGGGCCGGGGAGGGGCCACCAGAGGGCGCCTGGTCGTCGACGACCGACAGGTAGTCGACGGGACGCTGGGCGTTCTGGCGGGACGCGGGGTCGGCTGAGGGGTCGCGGGGGGTGTTGTAGGGGGCGGGCTGGGCACCGCCAGGGGCGCTACTGTCGGCCAGCAGGCGGTCATGACGCTGCAGCTCCGGCTCTGCACCTGCAAAAGGGGTATAGGTTGATTAAAGAGGCACTTGTACTTATTCAGCAGGATTTTGACTTGTAGTGATATTTTTTCCATAGTTCCTCAGAATTTTCTTTAATACATCAGAAATACATAGCCAGAGGGAAACCAAGTTTTACCGTTTGGTTTTTCAGTTAGGGGATTGTAAACATTTGAGGTATTTACTTTAGGTTTCTATGGGAAATAAATGAGTTTTTAAATTTTAAAAATCACAGAGAAAAATGTTGTGTTTTTTTCTTGAAACTCCTACAGATGTTAAGTCTTGATCTTATATGTTAGAATTACGTTCTATATGTGGAGATATATATATATATATATATATATATATATATATATATATATATATATATATATATATATGTATGTATTAGGGATTTCTTAAGTTATTCTACTATTTTACATATTAAATGATCTTCTGTAACATGGTTGGTAAGATGAAAGCCCAATAAAAAGTATTTCCCTCCTTACTAAAGACAGTATTTTGTTCTCCAAAAGGTTTATGAGGTTTTATATGTTGAAGATACCACAGAGAAGTAACTGACCGATCTTTTTCTTGCTGTCCATCTTGTACTTAATAATGATGAGAACACCAATGAAGGCGATGAGGACGACCGCACAGCACACGATGATGGCCACGAGGACGCCTGTACTGATACCAGGGGTCACCTGAAATATAGTGAGTGAGTGAGTGAGTGTTGAATGTTTGGCTCCAAGCCAGGATCATTTTCACAGCAAAAAGAAGATGGGACGAATTCTGCCTTTGATGATCAAATCTATGAGATGAAGGTGACAGGGCAGGCAAATAGCAGGTGATCAAAACCTGGAAATTATTTTTGCTGTACTTCATGCTTTAGTGAACCCAGCACCAACCAGGAAATGAACCCAAAGAACCACTGGATCAGTGCTGGGTCCACCTATCATCACCTTATATGATCAGCAGGGGCTACTGAGGGCCTATAGTCTTCACTGGAACCCCCACGGGTTCACCTGATGGACCAGTGGCGATTGTAGATAAGATTATTCCAGGGGGTTTAGACTTGGGTTCACCAGTCTTACTAAGAAAGGCCTTCCTCACTTAAATGCATCATAATGAGATGCAGGTTTAGGAGTCTTCTATATAGGTTGGTGTAGGTCAAATATATTGGACCCTATAGAAGTATAACAAACCCAATTCGGGAGGGTAAAGGGGGTGATAAGTAGTAGAGGAAAACTAAATTTAGATTATGGCATCAATCAAAATTAAGATAATTATAACGATTGTCATTTATCAGGAACTGGTGAATAAAAGATATGTTATTGCCCCAGATGTCAATAATGCTTGTCTGAGAATGAAACTGGTAATTTTTGTATTGTCACTCAAAAACTTCTGAATTTCTATTTGATATAGAATAAATCTAGTACAGACTGTGGGCGCACTCAGCATGTTTGTTGGCCCTAGTTTGCACACACCTCTGTCTGAGGCTATAGCCCTCAACGGTATATGCAAACCAGTCCAATAAAAATTGCTTTGTGCATTCCTGGTCTGTACTATATACTCACCGAGTCGGCCTGGTAGAAGAGCTGGTTGTCGACCCACATGATGCTGTCGGCCGTCAGCTGCTGGCCGAAGAAGGACACGGAGAAGGTACCAGCCTGCACCGCCCGGTACACCCCATCCAGGGCCGCGTCCACCCCGGCCGTAGTCCCCTCCAGGGGAATGGTGGCCAGGATACTGCCTGGGGACGGGGAGGGAAGAACAGTCAGTTACAGCATAGCAGGGTACATAAAAGTATAAAAATATATTGAGATTGGGACGGTCTTGAGTCTTAGTCTGCTCGTCATACATCATAAAATGTCTTCATTCTATATCTGGCCCATACACAATCCCAAATCGCTACACTTATATCTCCTATATATACAGGGACGGATTTAGAGGGGAGGTGCAAGGAGTGTGAGCCCCTGCTCTTTTAGGCCAAATATTACTTCTTTTGATATAAAATTGGTGCCTCTCGGGTGGGCGCCGGGACATTTTCAATATCGGTGCCCGCCCTTTATAATACTCCTGGATCTGCCCCTGTATATAGGCCTATTCAACAGGCCTGCAACTAGGGGGCAGGGGTGCTCCCCCCCCAAAAGTTCCACCTTTTATTGCAAAATTTAATGTAAAACCCCCTATTATTAGTAGGTAGTAGGTAAATTAGTAGGTAAATATTGAAAAGTTCCACTTTTTCCTGCTCGCCACCCCATTTCAAGTTCAAATTATCGAAAATATAGGCAAAAGTTCCACTTATGGAACCTCTAACAACAGAACCTGGGAACGGGCCTCTTCAAACAATGGCACTGACCTTCAGCGAAGGTGACGCTGCCCACGCTGTAGTTGGCTGCTGAGGCCGTGGAGTAGACCTCGTTCTGGATGGCCGCCTCCAGGTACTGTTCGCGCCCCGTCAGGGTCGAGTTGTAGTGCACGTTGAACCGGATCTTCACTGATTTAGTAGCCTCGATCTCGAACTCCACCCATCCCTCGGGGCGGGCAGTCACGTGACCGGAGACGCCGGTGACGTCATAGCGGGCGGGGGAGGAGACGGCCCGCAGCTGGAGGAAGTAACGACCTCTGGAGGTCACCTGAAGGTCGCTGAAGGTCGCCATGCCCGTGGCCGGGTCAAAGGGCACCTGGGTAGTTCCGGTGAGTTGACCTTGGTAGAGGTCAGGCTGGTAGAGGGACGCGGTGCACGTCCACGTGTGGTTCTAGGAGGGGAGAAGGAGGAACGACAAGTTAGTTTCGTGATTTCATTCTTTTATATATTCTCTTTATCCTCAGCTGCTTATATTTTAGTAGAGTTTTACAGGAAGACAAAACAGTAATACAGAGTTAGATGACTGGCAATTACGAACATTTTCTTTTTAGGCCCTATTTGCAAACTAATTGTCGCCTAAATGAAGTGTGTTTTACAAACGCTATTGAAAAGGGGGTACATTTCCTTACATGGATGGTCCCCATAGGCCATTCTGAGATAAATTGTTCCGCGGGATTGCTCCTTTCTTTGGGATTGTCCACACCAGATCTTGGAAAGTAAGAATCTGTACCGAGGCTTAATTGACAAAAGGGCTTAACGGGAGCCGGAGTCATTTGTCAGTGACGAAGTATAGTTATGCCTCGCTATTTGTTTTTTAGCAGTTCATTTAGTCAAGCAAAAACTGTCTAGTAAAGGAGTATTTATACAACTGCACTATACCTAAGAGTAAGAAAATCCCTTTGTATGACTACTGAATGGTTGGTTGGTTATTGGTTGCTTTACGCCCTAATCAACTGCCAGGGTCATATCTAGGGCGGTGATGGTGATCGAATCTATGAGAAGGTAGAGACCATACCCCTACACATTTACCCAGGTAGGTGTTCTTTAATGTGCCTGGTCCCATAGACAGGGCCAGACACACAACAGCCGGTGGCACAAGGCCTTTGATATCCCAGTTGTTGTCACTGGGAGAAACACAGAGGGGTGTAGCAGCCCTGCCTGGCCCAGCCGAGAATCGAACCCGGCTCTCCCGCATGCCAAGCGAACGCTCTAACCACTTCACCACCCCGTGCCCCTAAACTACTGAATGACTCATGTCATACTCGTGTTTGGATTAAATATGTCAGTGGTTGTATAAGTGACAGAACTATAATGCTTTCTAATGTAGCTATGAAGAAAAGAATGAATAACGATTTGTACATAACGAGTATGCCCATCTGAAGTGACGATTGATCAGTCATACAGATAGCTCTATAGGTTGATGTCTAACAAGATCATGATGAAAGATTTATGACAATTTACTACATTTGAGTAGTTAAACAGACAATTTCGTTGCCAATATATGAAGTGTTTATAGTTCACGAGGCTTAGAATTTTTTTTCTTCTTTCGTCTATAATTATAGTCTTTGTGGGGGGAGGGGGGGTTACTAATTTCTCACGAAGACGATGCAGCTAATATCACTTAACATATGGTTTAACATTTGAAGCAGGATCTACTGTATTTCTACGCATACGTGACATAGTTATAAAGGAATGAAACATCTTGTTGTTTGTAATATGGGGGACTAGATATATCCTATTTTGATATGACTGTGTAATTCAAAAGCGGACCTGGGGAGTGGGGTCCAGGGGGTCCTGACCCTTCACCAACCTCCCCCCACTTTTGGTTGAGACATACTTCACCAGGAGAAATAAACAAAGTTGCGTGTGTATGTGGATGCACAACTTTTTACTACTTAGCGTATATTATAAACTATGCGGACCCCCATGTATCCACCCATGACAACATATGGTTATGACAATTCAACAGAGTTCATAGCATTTCATACTAAGCACATATTTACAAGTGTCTACTCTCTAAGAGTAGAGTACAACAATGAAGCATTTGTACAATACAATTTTAAACAGTGTTACAATAATAGACTAACTACTGAGCAACATGTTTACTAGGCTAGAACAATGGCACATAACTTCATTATTAAAGCAAGCTTTAGTTAACTATGCAGTTTAATATGTTTCATTACATCTATCTAACTTGTTGATAGACACCATTCAGGGATTATATACGTACCAGGTCTGAACTTGAAGTCCACTTAAAACATATTGTGCATGTTAATTGTTATGTTTCCCGACATCACTACTCTATAATTATCATATGGGGACATTTGAGTATCTATAGGGGAATCTTGTGTGCCGTTAACAATTGAATTAATGCTTAAATTACTTGATTAT
Organism: Lepidonotus clava; assembly: GCA_936440205.1. Lineage (NCBI taxonomy): Eukaryota > Metazoa > Annelida > Polychaeta > Phyllodocida > Polynoidae > Lepidonotus > Lepidonotus clava. Next base: position 50,205,533 of record OW387141.1, on the reverse strand, counting down.
TTGGGACATGGATGAATTACTTATTTTAATAATTGTGCATGGTATTCCGAAATTATTATTGAATTAAGAAGATGTCAAAGGAAATTTACTTAAGGTGATATATACCTTTACATTTGAGAAAGTGCAGTTTAAAACGCCATACCCAACTGAAACCGCGCAAAAATTGGTGGATCATTACCAAAGGAATCGTCCGATTTTTGCGCTGATTCAAATCACCCATCAGTATACAAGATTGAAATGTACGTGTTTGATATAAATCAGTGCAAAAATTGCCCCATTATTCTGGTTGAATCGACAAATTAAAGATCAGTCAATCGACTTGGTCCAGTTCGCCTGGTGGGTATGGGTCTTAACATAACTACTGATTAATCCTTTAAATAATTATTGTCAACCTCATTAATCATAAACATTATTGTTTTGAAAAAAAGTTATGATGATGATTGTTGGAATTTTTGGTGATTGTTGGAAATTTTGGTCAGTATCTCAGCTGTATCAGGACCAACTCACAGTTTTTGGCTTGTACAAAATACTGTGATTGTAACCTAACCCACTACACCATCTTGCCCCCCCCCCCCCCCCCCAAAAAAAAAATAAATAAATAAATAAATAAATAAAAAATAAATAAATAAATAAATAAATAAATAAAAATAAAAATAAAAATAAAAATAAAAATACAAAATTATTCCTCCCCTTCTCCCTGCCCGACCTACCTTCCAGGCGATGTTCTCGACCTTGACGCTGGTGTTGGCGTCTATGATCTCTGCTATGAGGGTAAAGGTCTGCCCCACCACGGTCTCGTTGGACTGGCTGACTACGGCTACGGCCACGTCTCTCTCCGGGACGTAGAACTCGGCCGACTGGGCCGTGAACCGGGCGGCCGCCTCGCCCGGGTACGTGATGCTGCAAGGAGCAGGGGGAAATGGTTAGGTCCTCATTCAACAGAGCTATATGGCCGTTTTGAGATACCAATAGATGGTGGTATATAGGCAGGGGCCGATCTAGTGGAGAATGGGGGCAGAGCCCCCCCCCCCCCCCCTCCGCTGTTAAATCATGTTTATGGCCCCTCAAGGTTTTCATTAGACATGACAATCACCCATTAATGTAATATACCGGAGTAACTGCGTTAATGTTCGCCACAAGCAAACCTACATTTTCATATACTACTCATACTTGTTATAAATCCTGTTCACTTCAGAGTTTATTTCAAACACTGTATGACTTTCATTTTTACGTTTAAATAGTTTTAAAGTTTGGAAATACAATTATGATTAGACACATAACAGTTGCACTTGCAGCTACCAATGCAGCATAGACATTATACATTATATACTGCTTTCTCAAGTTTGCTCGGACCAATAACAATGTCCCATTTTCGTATACTACTCACACTCTAACCAGGCGCACATTATACTGTTATACCAAAGATGTATTTCAATTACAGAGCATGGTCTTCCGATAGCATGAGGATATGGTGAAGCCGGCTATATTAACTCTTTTCATTTGTGCGGCGCCCTGCTGGCAGTATAGCCATGCAAGATCTATGAGTTTATATATATATATATATATATATATATATATATATATTTATATATATAAACAAGGGGACATGAAGCAATTATTACTGCCCTACTTTACACACATTCTCAAGGGCTTTAGGCTGAGACATAGCTATGTGCAAACTTGCTGAGCGCACTCATGGTCTGTGATTTATTTATTCTACATCAAGTACACTGAGAATGTTGCAAATTTGTAGTAACAACACATACATTGGCATAACCATGCATGGAAAGAGATAATCACCCTCTGAGGTATTGCAGCTCGAACAATTCCCCTCTTCTGAGAAAGCAGGGCAATAATGAAGGTACAATGGATGGAATCCTGACAAAGAATAAAGCATCATAGGTGACTCACGCGTAGTTGAGGCGGTAGGTGCCGCTGTAGTCGATGATGAGGCGGGTGAAGTTGGCGTAACCCAGCAGGAAGTCCACCGTGGTGTTCCCGGAGAGGGTGGCGAAGGGCGAACTGCCCGACACCTTCACCAAGGTCGCCGTCACCTGCCACGGGGTGGTCTTAGAGCCCAGCTGGTTCACGATGTCACCCTACAGACAAATAAAGTGTGAGTTAAATAGGGGTATGCCACCCTTTGTATAGATAGTAGAGTAATAAGCGGGGCTATGGTATTATGTAGGCCTATATCGTTTCTGGGACTTAACATTGTCTTTCCGCCCAGCTGGTTGAAGATTTGACATTGTTACGGTTTAAGGTGTAAGTAGTAATTAAGGCCATAGTGGCGTGAATAGGTGTTACATCTATGACATAACACAAGCTTGCCTTAAAGGCAGTTTTATCTCCTGTTATATATCAAATATTAGGCTGTATATATAATACATATTTCTGAACTAATCTTCAGGGGTGATCCCCACAGTCTTCCTGCCCATATATGAGCAAACAATTACAGGTTGACAAACAGATGCTTTTCATGGAAATAGCAAAATGTAATTAGGGCCATAGGAAAAGAAGGGGGGTTGAATGAGGTATTTGGAAGGGGTCATTTTCTGGAAAAATATGAAAAGGACCACACCCTGTTGTCTCAGAACGCAGGTCCCTCGGGTTACAGAGGGAATGGTAGTCAGTTGGTTGTTTTACTCCATTATCAAATGCCAGGGTCATATCAAGGGTGGTGATAATGACTGAATCAATGAGACCATACACTTGCGCTTTTACTAAGTTCTTTAACATGCCTGGTACCTTAGACAGGGCCACACAAGCAACAGCTAGTGGCCCTCTAGGGACCTTTGATATCCCTCTTTTTGGCACAGAAGAAACATGCAGAGGGAACTTACGTTGGTGTCATAGACCTTGAGCACGGGGTGGACGGAGAGGATGTTGCCCTCACTGAGTCCGACTGGTTCCGTCTCCACCGCCATGGTCTGAGGGATCTGCACCTGGAGACACACACACACACACACAGAGGTAAGGAAGTGGTTAGGAAACCTTTGACAGCCTGTCACTACACGAATATATATTGGTGCCAGTAAGCACTGGAAAATAACCAATCTGGGAAGACTATCTTTTATTCATAGGACGAGGCAATACGTTAATGCAGTGTCATCCCAGTGCCGATACTTCTACCCATCCCTCTTTCACATACCATAAAGCTGGAGGCCTGACCCCTGCTGGAGGTTTCTAAGCAGATAAAGTTGACTGATGCCTTATATCAATTTTCAGTTTCTTTTTAGGGAGGAGGAGGTTTTATTGACTTCTTTACGCAACATACATGGTCTTCCATGCAGCAAGAGGTTAGATGATTGAGAAATCACAAAACTTCCTATGTAATATGATTGTGATGAGAAAATAAGATTAGCAGTGAAGGTATGCGGCATGCTAACACACTATTAATACAATCAATTGGTGTCTCAAACCACAGTCAAAAGTTAGGATTGGCATCTGGTGTCAATGATAATTTTTTTTTAAAGAACTTCTTAAATTCAATTACCGTTATCACCGTTTGCGCATCAGTACCCAAGATTTCCTAGATTTTCACACCCCGCACCATTTGGCTACGTTGTCATAATTTTTTGTATGTCTTTTTAAATTATTCTTCTTAAAATGCACCTTGACTCATAACAATATAGGTGGTCTATGAAATATGAAGTTCTGTTGAAATTTACTATGTCGATATAATTTTAATGTCATTGTCATTGTTTTGTAAATGGCTGTACATCATATATTCTATCCAATCCATTTAGATCAACGTACCACAAAGTTGTAGGCCTCTCCGCTGGCGGCTGTGGCCGTCACCGTGCTCCAGGCCGACGAGTCGGGCGACGGCACGGGCTCGGTGATGGCGAAGTCGAGGATGGTGACGTTAAGAACAGAGGCCAGGGTGCCGAGCTGCACCCCGTTAATGATAGCCGAGGTCATGTTCTGCAGCGAGTCGTAGGACAGGTCGTCAGGGCTGGTACTGTTGGTCTGGTTACTCGGCGGGTTAGAGATCTCCAGCTCCACCTGCAAACATATGGCAAATAAGGTCAATTTATATGAAAACCTATTAGTGAGATTTGGTATTTAAGTTTTGTGTAGTATCTTACCCTCACACATCTGCAGCATAATGTGATATAATATAAACAAAACTTTCTTTTTTAACTTAAATAGGAAGATATACATATAACCAACCAAGAAGGGAGTACAAGGGTGGTTATCACCCCGAGCCAGGACCCCGATATCAGCTCGAGGCCAGGGCCTGAAGGGCCGGCCGAGGGCTGATATCAGGGTCCTGGTGAGGGGGGATAACTGCCAGAGTACTCCCTTTGAGGTTGGTTATGGATTTGTTATACCTTTTCTGTTAGATCTGTGCTCCCAAGGAAGGATGCACAGCAATCAGTGATGGTGGGACTGTGATGCTGCACATTTTTTAAATGTTTTTTTCATATTACTCTTTTGATATCCATCAAATTCACAAATAGTAAGCAGTAAAATGTAGCTATGAACGTTGTACAGATAATGCATATGTTAGATAATGCATATGTTAATTACTAAACTTGTATCACCCTAACGTGTAACAAAAAATTTTATCATTTGTATAATACATATTATATGTAATTTATATTTTCTTGGAAGATGTTTTTGAAATATTTTACATATGATACATTTTACAGCAAAGAACTCCATCATTCTTTCCTTTTGACTTGATTTTCTACATAATGTTGCAAACACCACATCATACAAACAGAGATGCCAATCACAAGAGATGAAAATCCGGAAAAGTATGAAGGACATTTCCGGATTGTCAGTTTAGTGACAGAAAAGTTTATATTCACTAGATAACATATATGTGTGTGGTTTAAATGGCTTAGAAACGATAAAGCAATTATTTAAAAACTAAAGTAATTAAAAGAGCATAGAAACAACATTTCATTTTCATAGCAAACTGGCAAAACTTCAGAAAAAAGAAGGCAAGTGGGGTCTTTGCAAAAAAAACAAAATAAATAAATAGATAAATAAAAGAAAGAAAGAAAGAAATCCCTTACCCTGAAGACTGCGTCCCTCTTCCGTCGGCTGCGGTTCTCGCTGACGGCCTTGGCCACCTTGATCTTGTCTGCCGGGATGCCGAGGAAGGCGGCCAGGTTGAACACCATGTTGGCACCGAAGAAGTCATCCACTGTCATGGCCGGCAGGTCGAAGCCCACCACGATCATGGGTGATGTCTTGATGTCCACAGGCGTGGAGCCGCGCACCAGGATGTGTAGTGTGTTCTGTGACTGTGAGAGGAGGGAGAGGCCGGTTGGTTTGGAGGTTTTCTATTGACTTTCTACATTATATGAAACATTTCCATCTTGTTTACTAATCTATTACGGATGCATTGGTATGTCAATACCTGTATTCATAGAATTCAGGCAAGTGATTTTAACCTCCTGTGTGTGTTTTAATGTGTAAGTAATATTGAGTGGATTCTCGTACAATGATAAAAATGAAAAGCTAATATTTACCCGTTCCAATTCCAGTGACTTCTTTTTGCCAACAAGCATTGATCGTTGAGGATGTGAAGGGTTAACACCAAGAAACAGGGTTTATCTTTCTGTAGAAATCATTTTTATTATTGTTGCTTTCTCCTAGTACCTACTTTGGCTTCCAGATATTTTTGAAGACATTCTAATTCCAATTCTAATTTAAGAAAATACATCAAGAAATAGACGTAACCAAAGCCCTACGTTGTCGAAGTAGTTGGTGCCGGTGGGGTCGGTGGCAATGACAGGCATGTACTCCTGGCCAGCAGCGTTAGTCTCTGCGTTAGTCGGCGCCACATACTGGTCGTTCACATACACATCCAGGCGCTGGGGGATGAAGTAGTAGATGCCCACCACGAAGGCCTGGGAGGAGAAGAAGAGGCATAACATGAAGCTGTTTGAATGGATTCATGGTAAGATTTCCCCTATTCTCATGGTGATTTCCCCTATTATCATGGTGATTCCTCCTATTATCACAGTGATTCCCCCTACCATCATAGTGATTCCCCCTACCATCATAGTGATTCCCCTATTTTCACAATGATTCACCCTATTGTTAAGGAGATTCCCCCTATTGTTAGGGTGATTCCTGCTATCATCACAGTGATTCCCCCTTATTGTTAAAGTGATTCCCTATTTTCATGGTGATTCCCCTATTGTCATGATTCCCCATATGGTCACAGGTATACGCCCTATTGTCAAGTGATTTCCCCTTGTTGTCACAGTGATTTCTCCCATATGATGATGATTCCCCATGTGTTCATGGTGATTCCCCCTATTGTCTCAGTGATTTCCCCTATCATAATGGTGATTTCCCTTTTATCATGGTGATTTCCCCTATTATCAGGATGATCCCCCATATGGTCACTGTAGTTATTTGCCCTATCGTTGCAGTGATTTCCCCTTGTTGTCACGGTGGCTTCTCCCATATCATGGTGATTCCCCATGTGGTCATGGTTATTCCCCTATTGTCACAGTGATTTCCCCTATTATCATGGTGATTTCCTTATTATCATGGTGATTTCCCCTATTATCTCAGTGATCCCCCCTACAATCATAGGTATTACCCCTATTGTCATGAAGAATCCCCTATTGTTATGGTGATTCCTGCTATCATCACAGTGATACCCTCTATCGTTACAGTGATTTCCCCTATTTTCATGGTGATTCTCCCTAATATCATGGGGATTCCCCTGATCATCATGGTGATTCCCCCAATTATCATGGTGATTCTCCTGATTATCACAGGGATTCCCTGATCATCACAGGGATTCCCCTATAACTACAGTGATTTCTGAAATGAGACTTCCGCTCACCTGTGACTCGGCGGCGTTGAGCAGCCTGAGCCGGGAGTTTTGGGGGGAGGTGCCCGTGTAGTGTAGAGTGAAGTATTTACCTGAAAAGGTAAAGGGTCAATGTAGAGAGGTTCACATCTCCCAGGGTGCCAAAGGAACCAAAATATCTTCTATCATTTTTACCAAAATATGTTCTAATATATTATGCCTACTGTTCATAACTTTTACAAACCAGGGTCACATTTCAAACAATACTTATCATAACAGTCAAGTTTTAGTGGAATAGTTTTTTCTGGCAGCATGGGAAGGGGAGAGAGATGCAATTTTCCATGGATGGATTTGTGGCTCTCCCAGCACAGCAGGTATGTAATATGTATCTTACGTATTATCTATTTCTATCTAAGTGAAAAACACTTCATTATAAGTATGTTATTGTGCTTACATGTGCTTACACCTTTACATTATCTCAAAAATAACTGGGAAGATCTAAGTTACATTAAATTGTGTAAAAATTCTAATAGAAGCCCTGCGTACCCATGGCTACGACGATGGGGAAGGTGGAGAGTCGTTCCTGACAGGTGTAGCCGAAGCACCAGCCGTGGTCCTGGGGCCCGTTGATCAGGTCCAGGTACCCGTCGCCCACGATGGCGATGGGCGACAGGCGACGAGTCTCTGTGTCGCTGTCCATGCTCTCCAACATGAGGAGCTCGTAGTCCAAGCCAGTGCACTCCCAGGCGTGGTATGTGGAGCGGTACGAGCAAGTGTTGTCACGGATGACGCCTGCAAGAGAGAGGGGAGGTGTCAAAACAACATCAAAGTATGCAGAGACAACTTAACCTGGAGAGCTTGTAGTCCAGACCCGAGCACTCCACTCCAAGAGTGGTACAAGTATGTGTTGTCACGGATGCCTGTAAGAGAGAAGGGAGGCGTCAACAATGTCAAAGTATCTAGAGACAACCTAACCCTGGCAGTTCATAGTCCAAACCCAAGCCTCCCAGGTATCAGAGACTTTGTAGGCATATATAGGATATATAGAGACTGGAAAGCTTCTCTTTTGGCCTATGTGCTCATTCCCCTAGTGGCTGGTTGGATCAACTATGATCAGGGTCTGACCATTACCAATGTAATTGTGGAATAGCCAGTGGCACCACACTGACTATTTTAACATGGACATAATGGCCAATCCAAATCTAGTCCTACCAAGGGCCAGGTGGCAGGCCTGTAGTGCATAACAGGTTTACCCCTGGCTTTCCAGTCTTGATATATCCTATATATACATACAAGGTCTTTACAGGTATGGCACGTTGTACAGCACACACACGTTTTGTCACAGATGATGCCTGCAAGAGAAAGGGGAGGTGTCAAAACAATGTCAAAAGTATGGAGAGACAACCTAACCTAGAGAGCTCATGGTCCAGGCCAGAGCACTCCAGGTGTGGTATGTGGTACAGTACAAGCACGTGTTGTCACGGATGATGCCTGTAAGAGATAGAGAGAGGAGGTGTCAAACAACACCAAATTATGGAGAGACTAGAAATGCCACTCGCCGACCATCAAAATGTAGGAAATAGGTAAAATGTTAGAATTGTCAGTAGTTAAAGGTAAATGCGGGTGTTAGGGATGATTTCTTAAAAACCGTGAGAAAATTCTGAAACTCACATGGTGGTTAGAGGTAGGCAGGAGGAACATAAGGGAATTTTAAAATTCATATGTCACCATATCAATTTTAAAGATATAAGCATTTGAAAAAAGTGACTGTTTACTATTGGGGCCTATGGCAAAAAGTACATTTTTGAACATTCAAAAATAAATAACCGTGACATTCACTTTAAATGTTGTAAATGTCTAGTTAGGGTCATAATGAGTAGTTTATGTGAAAAAAATTGTTAGGTCACCGTGGAAAATTTCATTCTATTCCTGAAAATAAGGAAAAAATTGAGAAAATCTGCTCTTTTTTTAGCAATATATATGTTTACTTTTCTCTTTGAAACATTTGCTTTTTTTGATTCACATTTGCACATTTGTGAATTCTGTGTACTCCCTCATTTTTAAGACAAACTTCAAGTTAATCCTCTAATGAAAATAAAATCACACCAGATGGCGCTGCAGTGGTCACCCACATTTACCTTTAATATGCTAAAACAACAATATCTATGCCTCTGGTGGTTGGATGTTCAGTTGGAAGCAAAATACTATCTAAACAAATACAAATCTCACGTTTCCTACGTTTGTATAGGAACTGTAACTATAATTATGTTGCTTTCCCAATTAGAGTCGTTCTCTGTTTTACCAATAGGGAGATGCTAGAGACTTTGGTTTCTTTATCCCTTGTGGTATAAAGTCTGAGCTAATTCCTTCTTTTAGTAGGAAGAACGTTCATATGCTATGGATAGCAGAGTTTCTACCAAAAAGTAGGAAACTGAGGAACACCATTCTTATCCATTCCAGATGAAAACTTCAGCTCATTTTAAGGTACGTGGTGCAGTATGAGCATGTGTTGTCATGAATAATGCCTGTAAGAGAGAGGGGAGGTGTCAAAACAATGTCAAAGTATGTAGAGACAACTTAACCCTGGCAGTTCATAGTCCAGCCCAGAGCACTGCCAGGTGTGGTACATTGTACAGTAAGCGCATGTGTTGTAATGGATGATGCCTGTAAGGTTACATCTTTACATACACAAAATGCATTTCCCTAGCACTTTTAACATTTCATTTCCAATACCTTTCCTGAGTGATCATTTTGATAAATTTCTCAATGGTTAGCATTTGAATGTATAATGACATATTCTTTTTTGTAGTTACGATAATATATAAAGAACAATTTCACCATAGATTTTTGGGGTGGCTACAGCCTGATAAGGGACAACAGGGTAACAAAATGACAGAACACACTGACCTTTGTTAGGTGCGATGTCGTTGACGTCAATGCGATTGCCAAGGCTGTCGGTGAGTAGTGATTTGGGAATGCGGTGGTCGCCAAGGCCTCGCCTGGCATCTCCGTCCCACTGCCACTCCGACTCAGGCACAATGGTCCCCACCTGGCCCAGGAAGGTGCCGTCAAGGTCGTCCACAATGACCTTCTTCAGGCCATCACAGTCCATGTCCACACAGTCAGATGGGTTGATGGTCCTGGAAGGGTGAGGTGGGGATTAAAGAAGTTTGCTGAAGGTAGGGTACCCACTCAAGTTCACTCAACTTCCCCAACTTCACTTTAAAATTCCCTGTGTTTTCCTTGAGATTTCCTTGTCTCATGGTCATTTTTCCTGATGTTATTTCCAGCAAGTTTTTCATAATCAAAAGCTTTCACATGCAGACAAAATTTGAACAACTCAACAACAAGTAGTCAAATTCCTAATATTTTTAGAATAAAGAATTGCAAAACCGGTCTAGTAAAATTCCCTGTGTTCTGGTAAAATTTGCAATTTCCCTGTGTTTTCATTTTCCCTTTTCCCTGTGCATTGAGGACCGTGTGAATGTTAAATGTTACTTTTTATATTATATAGTATGCAATAAAATTTGCAATTTTCCTCATAATTGACTTTGAATATTGATATTAGATAGAAATGAAAGAAGCAATACTCATGTCAGTTGCCAGGGTGGTTGGAGTAAACCTTGTTGTCATACTTTTTTAATGTAGTAGTTCAACTGAGGGTGACCAACCCAACCCTGGGATGGTAGAAGTGGACCTTGTTGTACTTTTTAAACATTTTTTAACGTTTTAGTTAAACCAAAGGTGACCTACCCAACTACGGGACAGTAGAAGTAGACCTTGTTGTACTTTTTTAGTGTAAAAGTTAAACTGAGGGTGACCTACCCAACCCTGGGGCAGTAGAAGTGGACCTTTTTGTTGTACTTTTTTAATGTAATAGTTAAACAGAGGTTGACCTACCCGACCCTGGGGCGGTGGAAGTGGACCTTGTTGTCGTCGTCCACGTTGACCAGGGTGATACCCTGGGTGCGCGTCGGGTGCTGAGCATCGTCATTGTTAGGGTTGGTTGTCAACGCCACATCCTTCTTACCACTACAGTGATCCTGGAAGTTGACGAATGTTGTCCCTGTCGAAGAAAGTAAATAGTTTTTACTATATGCCTATTTCTGATTCTGTTCTTTAGTTATGAGCCTATTCATGCATATTAATGTATTGTTTCATGCATATGACACTGCATGGGAACTGCTAAACAGAATACAATAACTATTCATTAAGAAGATTACATATACAAGGGGTACATATAACCAAGAAGGGAGAGGTTGTGTTAGGGATATCAGCCTGCGGCAAAAGCGCCCTTGGCTGATATCCCTATCATACCCAGAGGGCCTGAGTACAATGACTCGATCATGCCTCTAGAAGACATGGAAGAGAGCCGACAAAGCCTTAACCCACCAAACTAGTGAAACTACTTAGTACTGCTGGAACTACTCTGTATATAAGCCTCCAGGGTGATACCTATTTGGTGACCACTCTCCTTTTGTCTTAGTGATTCATTGAACTCTTATCCCCTTAATTTGTAATTCTTCGCCTAGGGTTATAATAAGATCTCCTTTACCTATGACACTGGTGAGCCCTCCAATGGCATTGTAGGCCATCAAGTTGGTCCAGGGTTTCATCGGACACTCGTTGCTGCCTGTGTTGAAGGTGGTGATGGCCATGCCCACCTTGCCTCCAGAGGGACTCCTCCAGGACCGACTGGCATCTGACCAGTACACGTTACGGTCTGCCTCTGTCAGCTTGTCATTGCAGTCAAAATCAGCCGTGGACCCGATCAGCACAGAATCCTGTAAGGGTGAGAGGGTTAGATTAAAGTTGATCAGCACAGAATGTGTCAGCCGACGTTGTTGCAGTCATCAGCACAGAGTCCTCAAATGCAAGAGAGGGTTAAATAAAAGTTTGTCAGAACGGAGTCTGTCAGCACTTCGTTGGTGCAGTCAAAGTCAACCGTGGACCCCGTCAGCTCAGAGTCATGTAAGGGGTGAGAAGGTTAGATTAAAGTTTGTCAGAACGGAGTCTGTCAGCACTTCTTTGGTGCAGTCAGAGTCAATAGAGTCCTGTAAAGCCCCGTACCCACTAGGTGATCTTCCAAGCGACCACCACCCTCAAATCCCGAAAATTGCCAGTAAAGTTGCTGGGTGACTGGAATATTAAGCAAGTTTGATATTTTTCCGGCAATTTTCCCGGCGACTTTCCTAGTGATCCTTTTGTCCATCGCCGAGAATCCACACCATACCCACAGGGAATCGGCCAGCAATTGTGATCACCTGGCGATTTTTCCGGGACGCTTTTGGTACTCTAGAGATCATACAGTTGCCTAGTGGGTATGGGCCTTAAAAGGGTGAGAGGGTTACATCAAAGTCTGTCAGCACATCATTGGTGCAGTCAAAGTCAACTGAGTCCTAAAAGGGGTAGGAGGGTTAGATCGGTCAGCACAGAGTCTGTCAGCATGTCATTGGTGCAACTGAATTGTATAAGGGGTGAGAGGGTTAAATTAAAGTCTGTCAGCACAGAGTATGCCAGCTTGTTGTTGGTGCAGTCAAAGACAGCCGTGGACACAATCAGCACAGAGTCCTCTAACAACTCAAAGGGTGATCTGTGAAAGGGTGATCTGTGAGGGCTGTCAGGATTATAGTCAGAATAAGAATTCTGTGAGGGGTCATTTCCCTTTTCAGATTGACAAACATCAAAAGACATGTATATCTGCATATGCAGATTTATTTAATTATGTTTATTCTAAAACAGGTCATTATTATTATAAAAGGCAAAAGGTTTTTGAAAATCAGTATTTATAATGTTTCCTGATAAACAGTCTTATGGTAAGAAATATTGCAGAGAAGATGTATTGGGGACTCTAAGAATATTCCAGTATAGGAATATTGGTATGATTGCAATACCAATTACATATCTATGTAAAGTAAGCGTGGAGATTTAAAGAAAAGAAACAGTGGCAACAAAAACAAAAGTACTTACTATAACTTGGACGTAACTGTTTTCAAATTTATGCGAGACGGCGCTGGGGCCGAGGACCATAGGGAAGATGCCGAGTCCGTTGTCAGCGGAGGTGAAACCCACCACCTTTACGTTGGACCAGACCTCAAAGAAGATGCCGAAGTCCCAGGCCTTGTACACGGTGAAGTTACCCAGCTGTGAACACCCTGTAGTAAGAATTGGGTAGAGAAACATTAGACTGTAGGAGTAAAATAGGGTACAGCCGAAGTCCTAGGCCTTGTACAGATGAAGTTACCCAGCTGTGAACACACTCTGGGGAAATAGGGTAGAGCAGAAACCTTATCAGATATTTTGCACTATATCAAGGTGAATTTTGTATTAAAAACATAATAATAATAAGCTTTTGAAGATCATTTTGACATATGCTTTTATTTATCATGGGATATACTTTTACATATCATTATGCTTTTACATATATATACATGACCATAAATATAGATGTTTTTTCTATTCGAAAACTTGTAAACACAAAACATGGAGGACGGCCAAAGCTGGCGGTAGCTGGACCCAAACTAACTTACTTGTCGCCCAAATTGGTCACAGTCTTTGGGACTTTGGTTTAATTAAACGGGATCACTTCAATTTATGTGTATGTGTAGGTTTATTACAGGAATACTCCCAAGGAAATGCACCACCTTATTGAAAAAGAAGTAAAGTATGAGCCAAAACTTACCAGGCAGTCCGTCTCCGGGCAGCATCTCCACCCCGACGAGTGTAGAGTGGGCCGTGTTGTCCCTCCAGGGTTCCGTGCTCCCGTCGCACGGCTCCCCGTTGACCCTGTATCCTGCCCGCTCCGACCCGCCCACAGCGTTACCCGTCATCACGGGCCGAGTTGCCCGGCGGACATCTAGACCCGCGTACCAGAACGTCTGGCCCTCGTCCTTCCCGTTGTACGTGCCCGGGAACACCATGAGAGTCACCAGGTTGTCGCGGAAGGCGTTGTCTATACCGCTGTCCTGAATGGCTGTGGGTATAGGGAAATAAAGACATTGGTAAATATAGTATGTGTATCATTTGTCATACGTTGTACGTGCCCGGGAACACCATGAGTGTCACCAGGTTGTCACGGAAGGCGTTGTCTATACCACTGTCCTGAATGGCTGTGGGTATAGGGAAATAAAGACATTGGTAAAGATATTATGTGTATCATTTGTCATACGTTGTACGTGCCCGGGAACACCATGAGTGTCACCAGGTTGTCACGGAAGGCGTTGTCTATACCGCTGTCCTGAATGGCTGTGGGTAGGGGGAGATAAAGACATAGGTAAATATAGTATGTGTATCATTTGTCATACGTTGTACGTGCCCGGGAACACCATGAGTGTCACCAGGTTGTCACGGAAGGCGTTGTCTATACCGCTGTCCTGAATGGCTGTGGGTATAGGGAAATAAAGACATTGGTAAATATAGTATGTGTCATACGTTGTACGTGCCCGGGAACACCATGAGTGTCACCAGGTTGTCACGGAAGGCGTTGTCTATACCGCTGTACTGAATGGCTGTGGGTATAGGAAAATAAAGACATTGGTAAAGATAGTATGTGTATCATTTGTCATACGTTGTACGTGCCCGGGAACACCATGAGAGTCACCAGGTTGTCACGGAAGGCGTTGTCTATGCCGCTGTCTTGGATGGCTGTGGGCAGAGGGAGATAAAGACATCGTTAATTGTGTGTACTTCTATATGTAGGGTCATGTTATATACGTAGTATGTGCACTGTCATTTGTTAAACAGTCTGTTGTATGTGCCATTGAGCATCACCAGGTTGTCACGGAAGGCGTTGTCTATACCACTGTCCTGAATGGCTGTTGGCATGGCGAGATAACGACATTGGTAATTGTGTGTACTATTTATAACGAAAAATATGACACCACAACAAGTTGCAAAGAACTATCAATAATTAGATAATAGGACTTTGGGATTGTTGTATTTATATCATGCGCATATCTCTTGTCTGTAAGGCAGTAGATCAGGTAAAATACGGCCTGTGCTTTATCAGTTTATGCTAAATGTAAAGGGGACCAGAGAAAAACAGACTTTTCCATATACTACTTCACCACGATTACGGTAGAATAGTGCAACCCGGTTCCGTGTGGTGATAGCAGGTGGAAAGGTTTCAGGGTTTACCAATGAGGCGCACGATTGATTTTGACTGTGATACCGGGAACCAATTCAAGTAAGATAGAAACAACATGAGAGTGTTGAATAGTGCATAGATTGGTGACAACTGCCCTGCCCTCGCAATTCATCCAACCTAGCGTTAGTAGTATATGGAAATGTGTGTTTTACTCTGCTCTCAATTACGATAAAAGTTCAAGACAAGAATCAAGGTAAACCTATGCACTGAACCAGTTTTTGTCTTTTCTTTCTATATCAAGTAAGAATGTACTTGGCCGATTTCGTGACTGATTTTTGTTCTATAGTCTGAACATTCGAAGCTTTATCTTTGGTGGTCATGCTTTTCACATCCTCACTGTATAGGCCTAATAGGCCACCCCCACAAAAACTAAGAATAACTTACAAGGATTACAAAACCTATATATATATGCTACTCACAGGAGCCGACGGTGTGGTGCAGGACGTTGTTGGTGATGTTGAGTCCCTCCACGCCAAAGGTGCCTATAGCGGGGGAGAAGCCGTGGTGGAAGGCCGAGTTCCGCACGTAGGACGGCCGCAGGGCAGTCGCTGCTCCAGTGTCCAGGAAGGAGATGGAGAAGCGGGGGTCGTACTCGTCAGTCCAGCCCTCCTGGCCCGTGTGGTAAAACTCCACATTACTCACCCGCGCGTAGCCTACGGGGGAAGAGGGCATAATGAATGTTAGAGTGAGTGGTAATAGGGTGTTTTCAGATGTAGAGATGGAGAAGCGGGGGTCGTACTCGTCAGTCCAGCCCTCCTGGCCCGTGTGGTAAAACTCCACGTTACTCACCCGAGCGTAGCCTGAGGGGCATATGGGAGGTAAGAGTTAGAGATAATAGGGTCTTTTAAGATGTAATTATAATAGTAGTCAGAGGCAACGATGGTACGGCACTATAGTCAAGGGGGTATTCCCCTGCACGACTTGGCCTGCTATATGACAATGTCAAAGAAATTGCACATATTACAGATACAATTCTGTTACACATATGACACACGCTCCAAATTGCCATGTTTTAACCATTATATCACTCTTGTATGCAGATTTGTCTATAATATAGTTGTGCTGATATCGCAGCCCATGTCACGTTGTGGAATACCCCCTTTGTGCACTTACTGGGCCAATTGCCTGCCGCACGTGGTGTCATAAAATTCATTAAGACTGGTAAACGGATGTAATTGATATTTATATATGTATATGTAATCCTAAGGAGACGTAATGATTATAATAATGTATACCCTTAATGAGTTAATCAGCGTATCTACTTTATACAGAAACATTTCATTTCAAAATTAATCTCAATAATTATTTGGTCATTCATTTTGATTTCAACTTCATTTATAGCTTCTCCTTTCACCCCACAGGAAGTAATGCAATCGGATGGCTTCATGTTATATGGAACAATGACAATGACTCTGACTCTGGCAATACACATTTCTTCAATGATTTTCAGTTATTAAACGTGTTTGTATCTAAAGAATTCATGACATACAAACATTGGATACGAAACCATTTTAATATTGGTAATGAAAGTATATTCTTTTCATAATTATATACAACTCAGATGTAACCAAAACCAAGTGTAACAGCTTATGTACATGTCTGAATAAAGAATTGATTTAAAAAAAAAAGTAGACTTGATGCTGACAGTAAATGACTGTGTTCCCACTCACCAATGTAGTCCTCGCCCTCGTAGTTGTACATGCCGACGAGTACACGTGCACCGAAGGCCTGTTCAAAGAGCTTGTCGTAGTGTCCGCCGACGATCTTAATGTTCCGGGTGAGGAGCCCCACCTCTGCACCGAACTTCACCGTGCGGCCTGAGCCCACGGGGGTCTGTGTGACTGCAGAGTGAACGGGAAGAAGTTAAGGAGGGAAGCCTGTTATTGTGGAAGCTGCTGGTTTTGTACTTGTTAGATTTTCTTTGGGAGTATGACATGAAAACTTACATCCTATATACACTATGTGAGACTCTCCTAAAACATTTCAAATTATATGTAATATGTCAATTTTCGATCTAAATTCCCGCTGCCGATTTCTTATTTGGTATGTCGCATTGAGGTTTTAATATGGGGGTTTTACACCATAGTCGTTAACAATTTGACTGTCCCTGGCCATTCAGAAGTGGATAACGATGTTTTACAACAAGGAGGAGAATTAATCAGAATTTGTGACCTAAGATGTAAAATGTATTATTCTTTTATTATTACCGGTATTATTGAAACAAAGCTACATCACAAGTAATTGTGTCCTTCCAATAGCCGTAATGTTGTGAATGAGATGTGATGATATGAATAAATAATAACTATAATACATACCATTCTGATGAGATTGTATATAAATATTGGAGACATTTATACAGTTTTTTATACTCGTAATGAACGTTGGTTCTTGTTATCATAACTACGTACCCAGGTGAGTGTGCTGGAGGGTGGCGTTGAGGGTTATAGTCCTGTTGTTGGCAGACACCCCTGTGATCCTCAAGGTCTCCGTCTCCCAGGCGCTGTAGCCGGTCGGCGCGATCACGATGTCTTCCCCGACCGCCCAGTCCACGGGGTCAACCAAGGTCAGCGTCTGCGAACCGGAAGTCGCCGTCTCACTCAGCCGCGTCCACGTGACCGGACGCTCTATGCCGTGAAGGTCAAGGCCGCCGAACACACCTAAGGAATGGTATAGGAGAATTAGAGGTTAAGTGCCTTGCTCTTGTTCTCTGTCTAGATATAAGGCAACATGCTGAAGTTGTTCTATGTCTGTTTGCATATGTTCTTTTTATCATTTGAGGAAAACTGTGCATCATTTCTTGTTTCTCATTATGTGGTTACAAATGGTTGCAAACTTACTAAGGGATACGTATCCAATAGAGAATCAGTATGGCCAGCACAATACGTATACTAGTACATACATCCCCTGAGGTAGTACTGATGTCCATTTCATGTATACTACTTGGCAGTTACTCCTAATCGCTTAAGTTCTATAAACAATGTCCAATATCGAACATAGGTGTAAGACTAAGTGTATGTGGAGCTGTTATGAATTAATACATGTCCATCGTTTATATATATATATATATATATATATATATATATATATATACCACCTTATATGTACATAGTATTTTTGTCATCGGAATAACAAGGGAATGCCCCGATTGATGATAAATTAATTTTGAAAACAAATACAATTAAAAATAAAAAATTCAGTCGTGCCTACCTAGGACCTTGGCGCCCATGTTGGGTCCGTTGGGGAGGGGCATGTCGGGGGTGAGGTGGTCCCCTCTCAGGACGATCTGCCCGTTCCCCGTGTAGCGGTCCTTCTCCCACCCCGCTATAAGGCGACCCCCGTTCACGAAGATGTGGGAGCAGTTTAAGGTGAAGTCGGGCACCCGGCCCCTGTTGATGGGCAGGTACTCCATCTCAAGGGTGCCCAGGATGTAGAGCTTGTTCATGACGGGCAGGGGGATGTCAGCAACCACCCACATACCTGTAGGAGAGGGTAAGGATTTTTTAAAAATCTATTTAATTAAACTTCACAATACAATATGGTCTTCCAGCTGAAACCGTGATATGTGATATGAAACGATGCAATGAGTCATACATGGCACAACATCCATAGACAATTTCAAATGAGGTATATAGCTCGTTTGAGCCTTAGTTCACTGGATTCTGATTTAGCTGCTGTCCATCACAAATTAGGCAAAAGTGACTCAAAAGTCACTTTGGTAAAGATCGGGGATCTTGTTCAAAGGCACCAATATGGGAAGACAAGGAATAACGTGCATAAGGTCCATCAAAGAATGAGAATGATTAAAGTTGTAGTTTAAGGTCTACTCAGCACATAATCGAACCTGGGCCCTTGGCACAGAAGTCCCACTTGCTACATTTACCCGCCGGACCATCCCTCCCCTTATCAATAGATTATTTAAGGTCACATTACTGAATATATATATTAGTCAGACGACACGAAAGAATGTGTATTTATTAACCGGCTGAATCTTGAACTGAAAGTCAATTTCCTATAGATAACCATATATGTAATATATCCAACCCCCTCAGTCTGGACCCCAGTGCGCAGACTCCTACTAATGGTGTATACCTGAGGGGATCTTGACGTCGTCGCCGTCCCGGGGCAGGCCGAAGGTGCCGTCTCCGTAGTTACCGCCGTAACCCGCCTCCGCGTTCCTCCAGGCGCTGACGTTAGACCAGTAGACGAAGTCAGCAGGCCGGTTCTCCGGGGGAGGGATGGTGCTAGGGTCCATGGGCGGCAGGCAGTCCTATAGTGGAGGCAAGGGAGATATATTATAGTATGTTTATATTATATGTGTGATATCAGTACATTATATATATTGATATACAGATGAAGTCGGCGGGCCGGTTCTCCGGGGGAGGGATAGTGTTAGGGTCCATGGGTGGCAGACAGTCCTATAATGGAGGCAAGGACAATATATAGTATGTGTACATTATATGTGTGATATCAGTTTCTTATTCATATAGATGAAGTCGGCAGGCCTGTTCTCCGGGGGTGGGATATACATATAACCAACCAAGAAGGGAGTACGAGGGTGGTTATCACCCCGAGCCGGGACCCCAATATCAGCCCGAGGCCAGGGCCCGAAGGGCCGGCCGAGGGCTGATATCGGGGTTTGGGCGAGGGGTGATAACTGCCCGAGTACTCCCTTCGAGGTTGGTTATGGATTTATTATACCTTTTCTGTTAGATCTGAGCTCCCAAGGAAGGTTGCACAGCAATCAGTGATGGTGGGTCTGTGATGCTGCACATTTTTTTAATGTTTAACTCTTTTAATATCCATCAAATTCACAAATAGTAAGCAGTAAAGTGTAGCTATGAACATTGTACAGATAATGTATATGTTAGATTTTTTATTTCTTAATGATTTCATTTTTCATGAATTTTAGAAAAATAAAAAGTTTCTGTATCACACTGCAGTGCGATACAAGGCTGGTTATCACCCAGGCTTGTATCGCCCTGTGTTAAACTCTTAACTACTAAACTTGTATCACCCTAAGGTGTAATAAAGTGTTAGAGTCCATGGGCGGCAGACAGTCCTATAGTGGAGGCAAGGACGATATGTAGTATGGGGTCTATCGTATGTTTGACTATACTTCCCACACTTCCATATATCTATCCTATATCCTATTTCTTTAACTGTTGGTGGCATGAACAAGGTTGCAGACACCCAGGACCCTCCCTTTCCTGTCGTTAAACAACAATCAGAATATATAGCATATATAATTATTTTTATCATATAGATATATATATATTTATGGGACCGGCTCGAGGCTATCTAATTAATATTCATTAGCTAGGGGTCAGGTTAAAAATGTGAATAGTATGTTGTATAAGTAACTTACAGCATAGAAGCAGCGGTAGACCTTGAAGTTAATGTCCCTGTCAAAGTAGCCGCTCTCTGGGTCGCTGAGCGCCCTCTTCTTACGCCGACTGCCTCCTTTGCCCGACACTACAAAAATAGAACACACCAAGTTTAATGAGCTTTACTGTAAATGTAATACACTTCTTGTAAGTGATGGGATTTTTTACTGCAGCACCATAGTATTATATCATATCGTAGTGATAACAAGTTTCTCGATGAATCCCTCTTGGAATAGGCCTATTTGAAGGAGACGAGACCTACTAAGCTTGAATAGATGATGCGGCACATGTAACACAGGAAAGTTTTGTTAGGTCATGGACAGCCCTCCTACCACAACTTCCCCTGATGCATCCTCATACACTTACTAGGGAACATGGAAGGCTTCTTGTTACTACACAGCTTCATGACACCCCCCCCCCGGGACTCACCAAAAGGTGAAGATAACATGCTCTTACAATTGAATAAATTTCCTAAGGGGGCATTTTGCATATTTTGCTGACAATCCCCTGTTGCTTTTTGTTCTGAGCAGTCACTAATAATAGCTTTCTTTCATAGTGTGTTAGTATTGCTTCATTTGTAGCACCATGGTGTTGTCAAGGTAAAAGCAGTATAAATGACTGAGAGAAGTAGCTGCCCATGGTATAAGTGTTAAAGCAGTATAATTGACTCACAGAAGTAGCTGACCATGGTGGTGTCAGGGTTAAAGTAGTAGTCCCCACTGTTAC
Source organism: Lepidonotus clava (assembly GCA_936440205.1). NCBI lineage: Eukaryota > Metazoa > Annelida > Polychaeta > Phyllodocida > Polynoidae > Lepidonotus > Lepidonotus clava. The sequence continues at coordinate 50,184,487 of OW387141.1, read as the reverse complement.
TGGAGCCAAAAGTAACCATCGAGTCTGTCCCTTCCTTCGTTACGGAGTCTGTGATGCGGAACCGGTCTGGGCGCTGAGTCAGGTTGTGTGACATAATGATGTAGCTATCCTCCTGAAAAGACATTATCAACATTAAGAGATTATTGTTTTTTTGCATTCATTAGTTGTTGTAAAGGATAAGATATCAAAAGTAGTCAGTTCTAGACTAGACTTAAGGCCGTATTCCACATACCGAAAGTGTGGGCCGCTGATATGGCACCTCTCCATGGTAACATTCTTTACTGGCAGCCTATACTTTCGTTACACTTTCAGCGGTCAAAAGTGTGTAATCGGCAGCCGAAAGTGCGTTATCAGCAGCCGAAAGTGCGTCATCGGTGGCCGGTATATACAATCAGCCGGAAATATTTACCAGCATGTTCGTAAACTTGATCGGCAGTGCTGCCGATTATTGCCGAAATTGTACCGGCGTCAAATCGGCAACGCACTTTCGGTACGTGGAATACAGCCTTTATTGGAAAGAATTCATTTTGGGAAGGTTATCATATTAGACATTATCATAGTAGGCCTAAAAGCTGAAATTGAAAGTAAAATGGATTTATAATTCACGGCATGAAAGATATAACATGAATATGAACATAATGTAAACTATCTTCAAAATTTGCCAAATGCCTTATGCAGGAATAGAATGGAACATAAGTGAAGGTGCATAGTGATGTTGCAGAGGTCCATTTCAGAGCCAAGCCCCTACCTTGAGGTAGGAGACCATTCAGACACTACTACAAAGAGCCGAGCCCCTACCTTTAGGTCTTAAAATGTTCAGACACTACTTCAGCAAGCCGAGCCCCTACCTTTAGGTCGTAGACCATTCAGACACTACTACAAAGAGCCGAGCCCCTACCTTTAGGTCTTAAAATGTTCAGACACTACTTCAGCAAGCCGAGCCCCTACCTTTAGGTCATAGACCATTCATACACTACTACACAGAGTTGACCTCTGCCTTTAGGTCCTAAAATGTTCCGATACTACTACAGAAAGTCAAGCCCCTACCTTTAGGTCCTGGACCGTTCAGACACTACTACAAAGAGCCAATCCCCTTTCTTTAGGTTGTAGACCATTCAGACACTACTACACAGAATCGAGCCCCTGCCTTTAGGTCATAAATTATTGAGACACAACTACAGCAAGTCAAGCCCCTGCCTTTAGGTTGTAGACCATTCAAACACTACTACAAAGAGCTGAGCCCCTACCTTGAGATCGTAGACCGTGCCGCTGTAGGAGATGTTGGTGATGTGGCCTCCGTTAACAAACTCCATTGTGTAGTCTTCGTTGGAGGCAAGCAGCACCATCCAGCCCAGTTTGTGGGTGACCCGCTTGTCCTTGAACATGCAGTAGGTGGTGCCGTGCCGGTTGGTGAACGACACATTCTTGGCGTCCAATGACTCAGGCAGGGCCTCGTTAAACGACCACCGGTTGAACTCCACGTCGGCCGCACACACGCTGCCTGGGACGTCGGCGTTCACACTCATCTCGGCGTTGTGAGTACACTTGTCTTTGGGGAGGATGCCGCTGGTGGCAACAGCCTTGCCGTTGACAATACCGGTCAGACTGCCATCCAGGTCGTGGTAGACGGCCTCGTGCATCCAGCGCCACTTGATCTTGTTGGGCGAGTTCTGGAAGGTATGGCCGGAGACCTTGTAGATGAAGCCGCCGTTGTTGTCCTCCGTCTTGCCGTCCACTTTGGTCACCCCGTAGGCTGATTTACCCCCCGTGTTGAAGTTGACGAAGGTAATACCCTTCAAGAGCAGACCACGCGCGTAGGGGACGATGATGCCTGTCTTGGTGGTGGAGATCACCATGTTGCCCTGCACCTCCGGCTTGGCCACGATCACAGAGTCTTTGATCATAGCCCCGCGGGTCTCAGAGAAGGCCACAGAGTGCGACAGGAGCTTCATCTCAATACCGGCCAGCTTGTTGTTCACCATGAAGAAGTCAATGAACTGGACGGCCCCTACGCCCACCCACTCAGCACCCTTCTCACAGTTCCAGGCGGTAAGTCCCTCAAACTTGGCAGCTATTGGGTTGTTGTCCTTACAACCGCCGCCCTCCATCGGGTAGAACTCCTTGAAGATCCAGATGCCGAACCAGCCGTGGGACATGACGGTGTTGTTCCTGAAGATGCCGAGGGGGACGTGCTGGGGGCAGTAGTTGGGGTCGTACGACGGGCCGTCAGGGTGCTTGTGCATGCGGTACCTATAGTATGTAATGAATATTGTCAAAACCACTGTCAAATTAACAGGTGCTTTTAATGTATAGTTATAATAGATGACAATAGTGTGCTGATTAACAAATTCCTCAAATGCTATTTATTCAAACAACACTTTAATTCTAGCCTACAGCCATGTTAAACAAAACCTCTATTAGACCACCGGGTTACGCCATAGAAGCTAGCAGTGGTTCTGACTAAATTGGTGTCGTAGTTTAGTTAGCATGTACATAAGTGTTTGTTTCCCTTGATTTGGAACTTAACCTTAACATTTATTACTGTACCAACTGTGCTATCCTTCCATGCATAAATATCACTCAGATAACCTATACTTATATATCATTAACATTGTTACTTTGTATATATGTTACTATGCCTCCACTGAAGAGGTTGCGAATAAAACTTCATTGTGATAGTACCAGAAGCCAAAGTGGCTGCCGCCGGCCGCGTAGTTGTTGGTCACCGTGTTGTTGGCGTTGGTCAGCCAGAAGGCGGCGGGGGTGACGTCATCGTTCTGCAGGCTGGACGAACCTTTTACCAGGATGGCCAGGTTACTCTGGAAGGGGGAAAAGCAAGGGATAACGGTTAAGACGGTACCCCACTTACAGTTTTTTTTCCACTGATTCTATAAATTGTGAGCGAGAAATGGGTTGAGTATATACTGTAACATGTTACATGTCATTAGAAAGGGTTTTTGATTTTCTTTCCAATGGTATGTAGGCTGCATGGTTTTGTCCATACTTTTGGGAACAAATTATTAAATTACCAAAATGATAGAAGTCAGAATCACCAAGTGGAATGCAGGCATTAGTGATAGAGGATGGTAATGTATAGCGTTACTATTGTGCCGTTCAGTCAACAATCAAATAGGAAATCGCTATTCACTTAGGCATTTCATAGATAGGGTTTTGTTAAAGGCAACTGACACAGATAACGATTAGACCTAGGGAACAATTTCTACATTAAAGAAGAGCATTTCCCATATGGGGTTTTGTCAAACATCGAGTTATAAGTGACGTTTTATTATATATGCAAGAAGTTAGGTTGAACCATACGGACGAATTTGATTATATTGAATATTCAATATATGCCAAATTATGGATCATGTTGAATATTGTTCCCAATCATTAGTGTACGTTTATTTATGCCTGTTTGAGTAAGATTGTGCCATTCTTCTCTTCCGTTACTCATGAATTTATGTTTCTATGCCTTTTTGTCAAATTAATGTATGTTTTTTAAAAATTATTTCATCTGATTTGCCCCCTTATTTCACCCCCTACTTACGTCGAAGGTGTTGCCGATCTCGATGCCGTCCTCGAGGAACACAGCCCCGCCCATGATGTCGTAGATCACGTTGTTGTGGATCATGATGTAGTGAGTGCCGTGAATGTTCACCGCGCGATTAAAACTGCAAGAATAATGAAAATAGACTATTGACACTGTTAGAGAACTGTCAATGAAACCGTTAGAGAACTGCCAGAGAACTAACGTTATCGCCCCTACTGGCAGATATACATGAAGATAATAAGAGAATTTCACGAGAATTGCCAGAGACGTCATGTCCCATATTGGCAGATATATATGACATTACTATAATCAGTTTATGAGAATTGTCTGAAACCGCCAGTGAGATGTATGAAGCAATTACCTTTTGGATGAATAGCGAGGACAACTTTCAATTATGGTGAACAAATTGGAACAATTTAGAAATAGTCATCAATATACATCTACATTTAAATGATCACGTGCGAATTATTTCAAATGCACAGATAATTCCTATCTGAACAACAATTGGATGTATTGTGTAAGATAGGGTATAATAGATCTTTTTGATGAGTGTGGCACCCTGTTACAGGTATGGTCATGGACCAATGTGTTGGGATATAGAATCCTATTGGCCCAGGTTTACAGCATTAGGATCAGGCCGTATGGGAAGGACAACTGTGTAGACCTGAGCTCGTGAAAAAGCAGTATACTTATAACATTTGGCCCTCTCACTACATACCCATAAGACACATTAACTATTAACAGACCTGTGATGTATATCACAGCCTTTCATGTAGTTGCCCTCCATGTCCCCGTTCAGGTGGAAGTGTACGGCGTATACTGGACACATTAACCCTCTTACTACATACCCATAATACACATTAACTATAACCGACCTGTGATGTATAGCGCATCCCTTGACGTAGTTTCCCTCCATCTCCCCGTTCAGGTGGAAGTGGATGGCGTATACTGGACACATTAACTAGTTAACTAACTTACCTGTGATGTATAGCGCATCCCTTGACATAGTTTCCCTCCATCTCCCCGTTCAGGTGGAAGTGTACGGCGTATACTGGACACACTTTGCCCTCTTACTGTTTATCCATAAGACACATTAACTATAACCTACCTGTGATGTATGGCGCATCCCTTCAAGTAGTTTCCCTCCATCTCCCCATTGAGGTGGAGGTGTATGGCGTATACTGGATACAGTTGGCCCTCTTACTACATACCCATAAGACAAATTAGCCATCTAGCTAACAGACCTGTGGTGTATGGCGCATCCCTTCACATAGTTGCCCTCCATGTCCCCATTCAGGTGGAAGTGGATGGCGTATACTGGACACACTTTGCCCTCCTACTGTGTATCCATAAGACACATTAACTAGTTAATTAACCTACTTATGGTGTATAGCACATCCCTTCACGTAGTTGCCCTCCATGTCCCCATTCAGGTGGAAGTGTACGGCGTATACTGGACACACTTTGCCCTCTTACTGTTTATCCATAAGACACATTAACTATAACCTACCTGTGGTGTATAGCGCATCCCTTGACGTAGTTGCCGTCCATCTCCCCGTTCAGGTGGAAGTGGATGGCGTACCGGCCCAGTCGGAAGGCCTGGCCGGCGTACGTCATCTCGATGTGCTCTATCCGCCCCTTTGCGAGCTGCTCGTCGGGGCGGGGGGCGTGGATCATGATCTGGGCTCCGTACTGGTCACTGCCGATCTCCTCCCCGAACCGGCCCTGGAAGCACGTCTGGGTGGCGAACTCACCTGGAGGGGGGAGGTCAGGGGGGTTAAAGGGAGTTCTACCAATCTAGTAGGACGTGAATTTCCTGTGATACTATTACTATATCCTCTCTATATCCTAGCCAAAAGGAAATTGAAAGTCACCTTTTTTCTTTTTTTCTTTTTGAGATTCACCATTTGGTTCTACCTGAAGAGTAGAGGTCAGGGGGTTAAAGGGAGTTCTACCAATCTAGTAGGGTTTAAAATTGCAGTGATATTATTACTATATCCTCTCCAAATAATGGCTAGCCAAAATGAAATTGAAAGTCACCTTTTTATCTTTTCTTTGTGAGATTCACTATTTGGTTCTATCTGAAGAGTAGAGGTCAAGGAGGTTAAAGGGAGTCCTACCAATCTAGTGGGATGTGAAATTCCCGTGATATCCTTCCTATATCCTCTCCAAGTATCCTTCTTTATGTCAATAATGCCCAGGTAATAAGGCATTTAAAAATAAAATTACCGTTTTTATTTTTTACCTTGAAGATTGACAATTATCAATTGAGAAAATTACTATAGGTTTCTATCGGGGAAACTTAACCTTTCCGATCAAAATTTCAAGAAGAAATATTTCGTGTTCTTCTCATTTCACATTCAACGTATGGACCTCCCCTAGCATCTATATATAATATTATATATATGGCGTTTTTCTCCCGTTTTTCTATGTTTACAGAACTCAAACAGCTCTAAATGCATGGTCTTTTGAAATGACGTAATTGTAAGTAAACGTAGACTTTGTAGGTAAACGTAGACTTAAGTGTGATTATGTCTGTTACAGTTACGAAGGATGCTTATATCATAAAGGTACGTATACCTTTTTTTAGTCCCTAAATTGCAGTAAAACAGAGAAAGCTTCCATGTAAAATGAATAACCATATGAGGTAAATTTCCACCTAAACAAGAACATTTTGTATGCTTTTCATTCTATTGCACTTACCGGTGTTGAATCCCTCGGGGCAGGCGGCGACCTTGTCGGCCCACTGCAGGTTGTTGGAGCCCCGGACCAGTACGTTCCTGGTCAGCAGGCCCACGGGCGCCCGAGCCTCCAGGGAGTGGCCCGACCCCAGGTCCAGGGTCTCCCCCATGTGTTGGTGGTCCAGGGCCGAGTCCAGGGTCAGGGCCAGGCCGCCGTTAGTCACCGCTAGGGGGGGGGGGAAAGGGGTGGTCAGAACAGTGTTATAGATCTAGATAGCAACAAACCACTCAAAAACTTGAAAGTCATCCTGCCATATCTTAACTGGGTTTTTGTTCAGGTTTTATAACATTTTTATTTTTACAAAACTACAGATATCAGTGAAGATATTGAATCTATAAGAATATATTATGTATATATACGGCAGGTCATAGAGATGTAATCAGTATGACATCAATCAATATAAAGCTCTGTACATAAGGGTGATTACTTTGAGATATTGCAGTTTTTTAAGGTAAGTAATTACTGTTAAGGTGTTCATTTCGGTGCTCTTCCGAAGTATGATTTTTTATCATAGAATCAGATTACCGACATTTTAGAGCATTCCTGAATATCTTTCTAATGAAAAAGCAAGGAACACCGGAATCAGAAATAAGTCCTTAATTAAGTGAAAGTCGAATTGATAGCAACGATAAACAGGACTATGCTTTGGCAGCATGTAGGACTTCTAACATTATAGGCTGCAGTTTCTGCTCTAATAGGCCACATGGTTAGATAAGTAAGTAAAACTATGAGCATGTAAGGGCATCAATAGATTATATACACGTTTCCTTTACCTGTGATCTGCCTCATCTCGTTCTGGCTCTGGGAGGCCATGTCCCCTGTCGACCCGATGGCGATGTAGTCGCCGACCTGCCAGGTAACGGCCTTGTCCAGGGTGACCTGCGTGTCTCCAGCACTGGCCGTCGACCCCAGCACCGTCCACGTCACACCGGGCGGGTTACCTGAAGAGAGGAATAAGGGAATAAGAGGTTAATAGATCATATAGGTTTTGTTTACCTGTGTTCAGGGGGGTTACCTGAAAGAGGGGAATCGGGCAATGAGCTAGCTGCGACCCAATACATAATTGACAACCCACCAAAAGGTTCTTTGCCTTATAGACTAAAGGCCATATTCCACTATGCGGTATTTGCTTGTGTTACCCTGAAAAGACGCAAGCAAAGTGCCGCAAACTTGCTTGTGGTGGGGTAACGCAAGGTGGAATATAGCTATTTGCGGCCCTTGCTTGTGGCCCTTGATATTATATAGGTTTTCTATGCTTTATTGCGGTTGCAGATACCAAACCCAAACTACTTGCAGTACCTAAATTAAGCTACCGCAAATGCTACCTACTGCAAAGTGGAATTTGACCTTAACGAGGATGACTCTACCTATATGGACCTCTGTGTACCAGCCAGGCATCCCACTCACTTACCATTCAGGATGAGGAACAAAGGTTTGTGAACTACTCTCTCCTAACACATAAGAGGGAACAACCAAGGTGAAATTCAAGCTTTTAATCAAACCGCTATTGATGTATCAGGAAATTGCTATGGTATTACGTGTAACATTGAATGATCGCGATTAACTTTGCTCATCTCATTAAGCATCTAATATGTCAGGGGCGGATCCAGGAATTCCTAGAGGGGGGGGGGCCCAAAAACATGAATGTACGGGGGAGGGGGCCCCCACACAAACATGATTTAACAGGGCAAGGGGGGGGGGGGGGGGCAAGGCCCGTCCGGCCCCCCCCCCCCCCTGGATCCGCGCCTGTATGTCCTTGTACATATTGACTTTTCATTTGGAATGCTCCTTTATTTCTCAAAACCTGAAGAACATTAAGTATTTTATGAAGTCATAGTAAGATTTGAAAAAAAGACCCCTGAAGGCCGACCCTCCATCTCGTGACTGCCTCGGTATTCAACCTCCCTACCACTATCCACTCCCCTGGCTTACCAAGCAGGCCATTTCTCCCTCACATCGACCCCTCACTTACCGTGCAGGTCCAGGGTGCCTTCCCTCACAGCGATCGTCTTGGTGCCGTAGATAGGGAGCTCCTGGGACCGGGGGTGGCCGTGCAGGGTGATGATCGCTCGGTGCTGGAATGGTTCCGCCTCCGTGCCCACCTGAAGGGTAGAGAATTAAATTTAAAACTTTATGTAGGCCAGAATTAGTGGTAGGGCAGCCCAGTAACCAGCTGCATATTTCAAGGGAAAATGATGATGTTCCTATCCGCATTTCAGGCCAACAAGGCATTTCTTTCTTCATCTTAGTACTTATTAGATCAGGAAATCTGTTGAATGGACATCAGCCCCAAATAAAGAAATTTGGAATTAGTTTACTCACAATCCCTCTCCCCAATATAACATCATAGGAATATCATCTAAAAGCACATTATTCATTAGGTTTTTCATGCAGTACCTGTGAATGTCTCTTATGAAAAGTATGTGCATTGTGTGTCCATTTACATCACTTAACAGAGTATCCATAAACATATCCCATTGGGGTACTGTTATAATATAACACCCTCCCTCACCTGGAGAAGTCCGCCGTTAGTGATCAGGATGTTCTCTGCCTGAAGCTCCACGTCGGCCTCGTCAAATATCAGTTTTCCTCCTGTAGGCAAAATGAGTAACATTAGTCATTCAAAGAGTTATCCTGCATGGATAGATATAAAACAGTTTTTGTGCAGATTTATGTATATAATATGTATGTAGGTATGCATGTATGTAGGTATTCATGTATGTGTGTATGTATTCATGTATGTATGTATGTATGTATGTATGTATGTATGTATGTATGTATGTATGTATGTATGGAGTTTGTATACATGTATACTAAGCATATAGACCTATAGGCCTGTTGCATTGAAAAGCATTATCTAAACTATAGTAACTTAAAACGAGTTATTGGCAACCCGTATACTCTCTCACTGACGATGACGTTCCACGGGAAATTCAAGCTTATCTATACCTGCAATAAGCTTGGATTTCCCATGGACTGTCAAGGTCAATGTTCACTCCCATGACTATGTGATCCCTTCACTGGATGATATCCATTAAAGACTGCCCATCTCCCCCGTTCTAAGTGCCCAGCTGGCCGTACCATCTATTAGGATCATCTTCATGACGGGGGTGTCCGTGTCGAGCAGTACGGTCATGTCGGCCGGGATGACGACGAAGTCGCCCTCTACCGGCGGGTTGTAGTTCCAGGTGAAGGGCGACGACCACACGTCGATGTACTCAAAGTCGGCCGCGTCCTGGAAAAAAAAGGGGGGGTTGGGGGGTCAGAGAGGGAGATGGTAGACATTTTATAATGATAATAATAAGATATGTTATAATAATAATAATAAGATATGTCCAAAATATGGTTGTATTTTTCATTCATTATAAAATCAGTCACACAAACGACCCTACTATAAACGATGCAAAAGTATTGTATTCTGCTTCAAATGATATGTAGGGCTTTAGTCCATATTGCTGGAGAAAATTTACCAATTGCCTTATTGCCAGTGGTGAAAATCTTGACTTAATCATAATTATCATATGATTTCGGAAAAAGTCATAATTATATTTCCATTACTGAAATCCAATGAAGTTGTATGATGGTTTGAGTTTAGTAAACCATGCAAAAAGGCATTGTATCCTTCTTCAAATGATATGCATGACATATCGATTTAATTGATATTACTGAGGAAATGTTTCCATTGCCTTATTGCCAATGGTAAAAAATGTTGACCTAATCATGATTATTATTATGATACAGGAGAATATATTAATATAAATGAAAAGGTCATATTTTCAGTATTGAAGCTGAATAAATTTGTATGATATAAGGCGATAAGTTCCATGTAAGTCAGTCTTGTTTCATATTATTGACATGTTTCCTTGTAATTCATTCATACTTTAGAACATTAAGCACACATTGAACAAATGAAAACTGTTCAGTAAGTGAAAACTTCATCTCCCTGACCTGCGTGGCGATGCCGTCGGTGCCCACGCTGAGTTTGACCTTGGTCTGTATGGAGGGTTTGCGGGACGCCGAGGTACAGATGACCTTGGTGTCTGTTACCGAGTCCAGCGTACAGGGAACGCCACCTATATCGACCTCTACCTGAGCTGGGTCTGTCCTGTAGGGGAAAAAAGTCAGTTAGACACATTAACATGACGCTTTATCTATAAAGGTACTACTTAGTGTTATAGGGCTGGGGGTACAGACCACCCGAGTGTCTGTTACCGAGTCCAGCGTACAGGGAATGCCACCTATATTGACCTCTACCTGAGCCGGGTATGTCCTGTAGGGGAGAAAAAGTCAGTAACACACATTAACATGACACTTTATTTATAACAGTACTACTTAGTGTAGGGCTGTATAGGTACAGACCACCTGAGTGTAGGGGAGGAAAAGTCAGCTACATATTTTAGTTTATATGATACTATACGTTCGCGATAACATTCAATCATGTTTTTTAATATTTCCACAATTCCTCAGATACCTTGTGCATAGTTATTTAAATTCACTCGATCTCATGTAAGTAGATAGTGTTTTACACTTAATATCAATTATATAGTTCACATAATATAAGTGACGTTGCATGCACAGCCTGATTTATGTACATGGCAAACTTCAAATAACCATTTCTATATACTACTTACACATAATATTAATTGCCATGCATAAAGTCAATTCAATTCACATGATTTTGTGAATGTCACATAAACAGTGAATCCTAAGAAAAACGACGAGACCATCTACTAATTCCCATTTCCCTATACTACTAACATGTCGCGTGTACAGCCCAAGCGTGAGTTGGCCTGTGGGCGCCGCCATTATTGGGGGACACAAGGCTGAAAGTGGTTCTATATATATGCCCCCAGTCCCCCCGCGGCGGGGGGCTGACGGCTATACTTTTTTAGAGTTAGATAAATTGTGCTATATATAGGAGGTGAGTAACCTACCCAAAGCCTGTACCGGTGATGGTGATGGACGTACTGCCCCCAGCCACCCCACGGCAGGGGCTGACGTCGGTGATGGTTGACGTGATTACAATACTTATGAATAGATATTGTTGTATATATAGGAGGTGAGTAACCTACCCAAAGCCTGTGCCGGTGATGGTGACGGATGTTCCACCCCCGGTCCCCCCGCGGCGGGGGCTGACGTCGGTGATGTTTGACATATACTTAATAGTTAGGTATGGTTCTATATAATTATAATACGAGGTGAGTAACCTACCCAAAGCCTGTGCCGGTGATGGTGACGGACGTCCCGCCCCCGGTCCCCCCACGGCGGGGGCTGACGTCGGTGATGGTCGGGGTGAGGGCCTGGCTGTAGGTGAAGGCAGAGGCCTCCGTTACCTCCAGGTTGGCCACAGCCACCACCACATCACATGCCTCTGTGGCGCCTCCTGCACACAGAGAATAAGCAGGATTAAAGTGATAATAAATAATATATTGACAACAGCGAATTCAGAACAAATCTATGTGCCATATTGGTTTGATATACTATGACCCTAAAATTGAATGAGTAGAAGAATGATCTCCATGTACAGGAAGTTTCGAATTTTAAAAAGACAAACACGAAAGGTTTGCTAATTTTTCTACTGGTATTCTCAATGATTTGAATTAAATGTGCATGTCTAATCAAAGTATGTACACTTTAGGAATTTAACTAAAACTGCAATTACGTTCTCATGCAAAGATTATTTGTTTACAAAGGGTCCTCATATGATGGGAAACAAAATATATAAAAACAAAAGTAACTCAGAAGTTGCAATAGATTTTGTAAGGTATCTTGTTATACCAGTAGACTTGAGAAACACAGAAGCTATATCTGAACTTTCAAGTTTGTCCCTGGTGTATCCTTACCGACTGCCTTGCTAGGCGTTATACAGGTGACTTGGGTAGCGGTCGTCGTCCCGTTCACGATGCATGGCGAGCCGCACACTGTCACCGATGTATTGGAGGCGTCAAAACCCACTCCGGCCAGGGTCAGCAGCTGACCGCCACCGTAACTACCTGTAAGGGGTTAAAGGGAGGGTTATTACAGATATATGTTAAATGGGTAATGCAGGTGCCATTTCACTGATTGGAGAAGACATGGCAGGTATTCTGATAAATAGATTTGCTAATTACATACTACAGACTCAGAGGCCCTGTTTTTGCAAATTGATAACTTTAGTCAGAGGTATAGGTGTGTGCAAACTCAGGGAATAACAATTTCTGAGTGTACCTGGGGTTTTTACTTGATTTATTGTATATCAAGTACATTGAGAACTTTGAAAAATGTAGCTAAAATTGCCATAAACATGCACAGGCAGGTGGTATTGACCTGTATAGCTCTGACCATTCACCTGCTTTACAGAGAGGGCAGGACAATAGTGAATGTATAGGTATTGAGTGACCTTACTGACCTTGGCTAGGGCTGACAGAGGACACTGTCAGTCCATAGGTGAACTCCTCTGAGCTCTGAGCGATGCCCTTCACCACGTGCGTCACCTCGATGGGGTATCGTCCAGCGGAGTGGGTGCCCAAGGTGCACACCACACTGGTGGCATCGGATGTTGACACGGTGCAGGCAACAGCATCAATGGCCACACTCATCTCATTGGGATCAGTGCTGAAGCCAGTCCCAGTGATGGTTAGCGACTCTCCGGAGCTGCCAGTGTTTGTGGACAGAGATGTGACCTGTGGTGTAGCACTCTCATTGTACTCGTAATCGGACTCGGGGTACGTGACCTCGTTTGAAAGCACTTGGATTTTGACTGATCCACTGGAGCCTTCAGGCGCGATACATTGGACCTCGATGGAGTTGACTGAGACTTCTGAGCAAGCTTTGGTTCCAACCTTGACCGCAGTGGCGCCCTTTTTGAATCCGAGACCAGAGACGACCAGGAGGTTTCCTCCGCGAATACTTCCGACGATGGGGTACACTGAGTCAATGATGGCTTCGACTGTGACTGTGACACCAGTGGCATCAGCTGATCCTTTACCGTCAATGTAGACTTCAACAGTGTGTGTTCCCACAATGGGATCGTCAGCCATGCATGCAATGGTGGTGTCGCTCACGGAGATGATGTTGCACTCTGCACCACCAAGGGTGACATTAACCGCATCGGCATCGGTGCCGAACCCTGTGCCAACAATCTCGATTTGGGTATCATTGGTTGAGATGTCCGAAGGTGTGACGGAGCTGACAGATGGAGTTTGACCTGCAGAGAAGTCAAACCCACAGGACCCTTCACACACGGCCTCTATGTCCTGCCCATTACTGCGTACCTTCACCGTCAGAGTCTCGCTGGCCACGAAGGCTGCACTCGTGGTGCACTCGATACTGTCATAGGACAGACTGGTGACCTGACAGCTGACCTGCCCAATGGCCACTGTTACCGTGCCGTAAAAGCCGCCCCCTGTAATAAGTATATTACATAGATATTGAAAAATGCTGAAAAAATATCGAGGAACGTATCATCAGCCAGATTCAGTGTCTAGTTTAATTTGCTTTTTGAATTTTGATCTCTATCTGCATTGGTTCAATAGTTAAAACCAGTTGTACATGGTACTCTGGTTTTGCCCTGTCAAAACGACATGTGTATTTATAGTCCAGGAGCCAAACCTGAAAATCTTGATTTACCCTCCGCGGTGAGCCCCCTGGATTTTCTTGATTTTTTTCAACTTATAGCATCCTAGGGACCATGAATCAAGACGGTTCCGAAGAATTTAGGTATGCGAACACTCTGTAATTACGCGATTTGTGGTTAATTAGCAAAAATTGAAAAACGCGTTATTTCTTAATTTCTCTAGAACTATGTAAGATATGATAACATGCTATATGTCATCTGAAAGGTAATTTTTTTCCTGATTTTTTGGTATATTGTTTGTTATTGTCATTAATCATGGCAATGAGTAATTAAAGAAAAACTGTTGTTTTAGTCAAAATCATTAGAACTTAAGGATCCAAGGTTAAAATTTGGAATTGATAAACCAAGTCCTAGGTATACTTAGAGGGGATCTTTAGGCAGTTTTTAAAGAAGGTTGCATCTGATTTCATTAGAAATATAATGTAGAAATTATTTTTTGCTGATTAAATTCTAACCGACTACTGGTTCATTTTGCACTTATATTCTAAAAGGAGAGATGATATCTTGAAAACAATACAATATATCCTAAAGAGATGGGAAAAGAATAATCATTGTCTCCCTAAGTTGATATTTCAGTGCTTTCTGAGCTACGGCCCACTGTAGACAACATTGGAACTGTAAAATAAGTTTACATTAGCAAGAAATATTTGTCCATGTAATTTGCAGCCAAGCTCATTTTTGTTGCCTGATCAAATTAGGATAGTCATTGATTTATTTACTCAAAGGGGTATGGATGGCTCCTTATATTGCCAAAGATTCACAAATTGACATAACAATGTACTGCAAACTTCCATTTACATATCCCTGTACCCACTCATCATTAAACCCTATTCCTATAGGGAGGGTGGGAGTTGTAGGCCATAATACTTTAAAATCCCCTCATTGCTGGCCCCAGTGTCCAATGTTTACCTCATACCTGGGAACAGATAAGGCCTGGAAAGACAGGAATGATAAAGATGGCAGACTAGGGTTCTTATCTCCCTGTTGTGTGAGTTAACCCATTGATAAGACACTGTGTGCACAACCTAATAAAGGATCCCTCAGAGGGTGGGGCAGGCTTAAATTTTGGCTACTTATTACCGTCTTATTATTCCATTTTATCACATAATTCCAAAAGGAGCATGGGATTCATCACTGCAACTGGTGGAGTAAAATGATAACTTTAACTGTTTAGACAATGCTGCCTTACAGCAGTGAAATGAAGGTAGTGGATCTTTAGAAACTTATCAGTGGTGGAGAGGTCTAGCCTTTCCCCAGAGTGACCTGCACTCATGGTACAACACAATACAGACCTATATAGTGTGCTGTAAATTGTGGGATTGCTGACCACCTGCTGTACTTTTGTTAACATCCTCCCACCAATCTACCTAATTAAACTTTGACATCCTTTTACTTCTACTTGAAAGCAGATCCAGGCTGTATGGGTTCAGTGCTCAGTTAGCTTTATACCCTTTTGTATCAAAGACTAAGTATTCAGTGTTGGATTATTAGAACTGATCATAGATTAGAAGATTATTTATGTATTTGAGTAATCACTCTCTTAGTTCTTGGTCTCTGAGTATTTACCATGATTGACCTTTCCCTTAGTACCTATAAACTGTGTCTTGCTGTAGGTTAAGGAAATTGGATCCTTGTTCATAGCAGTTTAGAAATGAAAACGGTTATATTTTGATAAGGGAATAATGTTGTTTCTGGGGCTTAAAGAACTGAAAGTTTGAGGCTACAACCAGAATCACAGCAATTTGTTGCTCTTATATAATCTCCTAATACCATAGTGCCAAGGTTATGGTGTCAAATCAAGGGTGCTGTGCACATGCTGCTCAATGTAGTAATGCTACTAGATAATATTGGGAAACCAGTAATGGCCATACCAAGAACTTGTAATTTTTAAATAGAAAGCTATATCAGGTACTTCTGTATTGTTTCAGGGCTTGATATTTGTTTGAGGACTTGCCAATGATATTGATATGTATATACACACACAGAGGTCTCAGTCCCCCTGGTACACCTCCTGATAAAATTAGATATATGGCAGAATCCTATTAGTTAGTAGGATGAATCTGAGTGAAGCATGATCATAGGCTGGTCATAATTTGATATGAAATTACTAGTACCAGTAACCCATAAAATATAAGATATCCATTTTGTGTAGGGTCAAGCCAAGCTACTCATTCATATAAGCACATGGGTCTAGAATCCTAGAGTTTAAAGAACAATTTAGTAATTTGTTAAAACCAACAATTTGAAAGAGGCAGCACACCTATCAAGTTTAACAAATAGCATTCCTGGTCTTTTTGCAATTGGCATATTGATACAAGGACTGTTTCAGAACCCTTGATATATGACAACAGTCTTTTTGGGACTCATCTCTTCTTTAAAGTAATACTTGGAGGCTCCCCATGTATATACCCTGAGAAACATGGCTTGGGGTCAGGTAATGGGTGAGTCTACTATGGGCTATTCTTTTCTTTTTGTCAGCATGAAATAGAGAGAACTATATGGGGCCTTCCATTTAGTAAGTACACACATTTTCAAAAACCTCAGACCCCCACCCCCTTTGGGCAAAAGTATGCATTAGATTTGTTCTATAAAGTATGCACATTTTCAAAAGTTTCATACTTCCTTTCCCCCCTTGATGCATACATACTTAATGCAAGGCCCCTAATAAGATGGTTTGTAATAAAACTGAGATATAATCATGGTATTTTACTGATGAAAGAAATCTTACTGAAACCATAGTTTTACTGTCACACATCTCTCACTGTGAGCCAAAATGCTCTCCAAACAGCCACTATATTACATGCATGTGCCCAAATGGCTCAGAAAGCACTGAAATACCAGCTTAAGGAGATAGTGATTATTATTTCCACCTCACTTTAGGATATATTGTGTTGTTTTCATGATATCATCTCTCCCTTTAGAATATAAGTGCAAAATGAACCAGTAGTCGGTTAGAATTTAATCAGCAAAAAATGATTTCTACATTATATTTCTAATGAAATCAGATGCAACCTTCTTTAAAAACTGCCTAAAGATCCCCTCTAAGTATACCTAGGACTTGGTTTATCAATTCCAAATTTTAACCTTGGATCCTTAAGTTCTAATGATTTTGACTAAAACAACAGTTTTTCTTTAATTACTCATTGCCATGATTAATGACAATAGCAAACAATATACCAAAAAATCAGGAAAAAAATTACCTTTCAGATGACATATAGCATGTTATCATATCTTACATAGTTCTAGAGAAATTAAGAAATAACGCGTTTTTCAATTTTTGCTAATTAACCACAAATTGCGTAATTACAGAGTGTTCGCATACCTAAATTCTTTGGAACCGTCTTGATTCATGGTCCCTAGGATGCTATAAGTTGAAAAAAATCAAGAAAATCCAGGGGGCTCACCGCGGAGGGTAAATCCTTATTTTGACATATTTCAGGATTTGGCTCCTGGACTATTAGCAGGCTGACTGTGTAGCTCGAGAGCAAATTACAGACCAAAGCTATATCTCATTTTGAAGGGATTATAATGTAGATAAATATTCTTGCGAGTTCATCAAATATTTTCTTGATCTTATTCTTCATTTTACAAGTGAAAAACTCGGTCACAGCTTTTACCTCAAAAACAAGGGACACGTTTTGGTGGATAAACTGGTAGAATGTAATGTACGTACCTGTTACAGTCACCCGCGTGCCACCCTTAGTGGACCCCGCGCTGGGGCTGATGGAGGCAATGTGTGGCAGCAGTACAAAGTGACGGTTAAGGTCAATCTGCTCTGTGTTCAGGGCCAGACCCAGGTTACTTAGGGTCACCTGGAGAGAGAGTGGGACCCCAACCTCGGCCGCGCCCGCCGGGTCCACCGTACACTCTATCTGGGTGGTGGTAGCCGAGGACACAGTGCAGGTCCTGGAGCCCACCATCACCTGGTTCTGACACTGGGTGGTGCTGAAGCCCGTCCCGGTGATGGTGAGGGTGTCGGTGGCCGTCCCCTGGGTCGGGGAGAGGCTGGTCACAGTGGGGGTCTTACAGGTCAGGTAGGCCCAGGTAAACCCGGACCCGGCGCTGCTGGGGGCCGACTCGGAACACCCGGAGATGGCCGAGGTGGCAGGGGCACACGCCAGGGAGTTGGCCGGGTCAGACACGCCTGGAATGTAAATGGGGGAATGTTATAGATACAGTGATTGATCCAGATGTTTGAAATGATGGGGGCTGATAGAAAGGGTTTTTATGTTTACATTAAAAATTCGAAATTTGGCTAAAAAAGAGAGAGAAGATGGAATTTATCACGAGTGTGCTTTGGAAAAATATTGGGCTACTTTAATTAGCTGTAAGTTTTGTTTCACTTGATAACTTGGCTGGGCGGGGCCGGAAACCAGTTGTACAAACTGAAACCCTTCCAGCATAATGAAACTGTTACCAAAAAAAAAGACTACTTATAATTATGGCAGATAATGCACAAATCAAAAGTATAATATAAGTACAATGAAACGAGGTTACGTACACACTAAGGATTCTACAGCATCAGTAAACTGGTTGCCAAAGTGGCCCTAGCATTTGTAGTCACAGTGAAATTTGAAAATTAAAAGAAGAATCTCTCGAGTGTTTAGTACCTGAGGATGTGTCGTAGGTGGCGCTCTGCCCGTTGAGTTTGACCTCGATGACCTCTGAGGAGGCTGACCTCTCGGTGACCGTGACGACCCCCCGCATCTCGATGGTCTCTGCCGGGTCGACGAACCCACTCCAGTAGGTGTAGACTCCGGGGGTGGTGAACTGGTACTCAAAGGCACCTGAAGGGGAGGGAGAAACATGGGGTTAGCACAAACAGCAATGATTCATTGTATACCTGCCCCTAATGGTATGGAGGATAGGAAAAGCAGCGTAGTAAAGGCATCCTTAGGGGGTTTCAGCTGCTCTAAGACACAATGTACCGGTAACTGTTAGATATCTCTTATCTCAGTGTTAAGACGTTGTATCATTTTCTTGTCCTTATAAAGTGATAATTGTCCCCATGCCATAACTGCATATTTAAAAAGCTTTCCAAACCGTTGCACGTGTGGTCTAAGATATGGCAGTTCTAGATATGGATGGGACGGTTCGGGTTCCAGGTATGTAACCCTTTGTGCCAGGGCCAGCCTTGCATGCCTTACTGTTTTTGTTATCTTAACGCAGGTAAATGCCAGAGTCTTTGGTAATCAAGCGATGTTCATCCTCTAGCGGGCTTTAACACTTGATAAAAAAAAGATTGAATCTTATAGTCTCATTATCCTGTCTGCAATTGAAATATTCTGAGGTTATTTCTATCATTATCAGTTCGCCATGCAAGATCGGTGGGGCTCTTTTATGGAATTGAAGTGGATAGACTGGTAGTCAGGCTAGGAGTGTTGACTAGGTGGTTGAGCAGACATATCTTGGCTTTTTCATTGTCCACGGGAGTTTTCACGACTGGTATTGCACATTAGATTCAATAAACTGATTCCTTTCACACAAGTGTTACGTCCTTCATAATGAGGAACTACATTAAGGCGTGGACCTGCAGTCTGAGTGGAGTCAGACTGCCATTGGAGCTAGCTAATACCTATAGGAACTAAATCATAAACTAAGTACAAATAGCACTCTATCATTTAATGAATAATAAACCTCTATAGTTCAGACTCATACCCGTAGCTGTGCTGGCCCCACTGGAGAAGCCTCCATCTAAGGAGGACACGTTGGTGGCTGACTCGGTCTGCTGCACCTTGTAGGTGACGCTGGTAAACTCCGGGGCGGCCCAGGTCCACCTGACCGTGTCCCCGACCACCGCCTCCAGGGTGGGCCGGCTCCACGCGAAGTTCTCCCCGTAGGCTGCGGGGGTGGAGAGGTTATGATTACAATTTATTTTGTGTGTGCATATATTTTATTCAGTAATTAACATCAGAGTTGCCTCTGTTGCCTCATTTAATGAGGTAAGGCTATATTCCGCATAACAATTTTTCTGTCTATATATACGGAGTCAAGGTAATATTCCACATAGCCACTTTGCTGCCGATATATGGAGTTCAGGCTGTATAGTACATAACGATTTTGGTGCCAAAATATGGAGTTAAGGCTATGTTCCACAACATAATTTTGCTGCCGATTTACAGAGGTCGGGCTATAATGTACATAACAGTTTTGCTGCCGATATATGGAGTTAAGGCTATACTCCACAAAACAATTTGCTGTCTGTCTAAAAAATTACCAGGGGAATAAAAGTTAAGTATGCACACGTTATATATCATTAGAAAGCTGGTTTTATGATTCTCTTTCAAAGGATTATTGATATTCACTATGTGCCAGTCACAGGTATGACCGAACACATGTACTCTGTCCACATTGGCCTAAGCTACAGAAATAGTCTACTAACGATTGGTTATCTTTTAACATAAAGTTGCTTTTAAAAACCCCTTTCAGTTCTGTTCACTCACTTGGGTGGACTCCCTTGTTGTCGACCTGGATGGTGTCCCCGGCCGTGGGGGTCGTACAGACGATCTGGGTGGTGGTCACACTGACCACCTCACACCCCTTGACCCCCACGGTGACCTCCAGCCCCTGGCCGTCCGAGGGGAACCCCGTGCCCGTCACCGTCATCCGGGTCCCGCCCTCGGCTGACCCGGATGTGGGGAAGACGTTGGTCACCGTCAGGTCGTACGTGATGTCGGCGATGGAGTTTGTACTGCGGTAATTGAAAGGGAATTAAGGGGAATGTATCAAAGGTATGTCATACATGATGATAGAGTAGGCAAAACGGGTGGTGGAGGGAGGTATCATAAACAATGCTCAAATTATATTAATTCCAATCAGATTTAATAGAATAAGTATAGGTATATTAACTGTTGTTAGATAACTTCACCATGTATCTTTATGCCACTGTTCTTACCTTTATTATTATTATTATTATTATTATTAAAAATTGTCTAAATGAAGTTGTATTGATCTCTACAATTAACATAAGTGTATGCGTAGTATCAGCGTATTATTGAACCGCTGGATTTGCATGAAGTTGTGAAATGATAGTCTAAGTAAAAAAAAGCTGCATCTTTTAGGGAATATGATAATACCACAAGAATCCCTAGACAATCCCTGGATGCTAGATAGGTTGGATGAGTTAATATAGCTGTTACCTCCATGAACCGAATACGATTGTCTACTGAAAACAAAGCAAACAGTATTCTAATTTGTAGAGGAAATTACTCCATCTCATCATTACTTTTTAAAAAGCCCTCTCATACTTACGTGGTATCCGCGTATCCCTTGCCGTCGACCTTGACCTTGAGGGGGTAGGCGCCGGGTCCCAGGAGGGGCAGGGTCACCGTGATCTCCGTGTCCCCGTAAGTCAAGATGGCGGCCGTCTGGTCGTTCAAGGTCACTGAGGACGAACCCTGAGACGCACCGAAACCACTTCCGGTGATGGTCAGTGTCTGTCCGGCTAGAGGCCGATGGGAAGGGTAAGGTCGGAGTTACATGTAGCCTATCCCATGTGGTTTTGACTCTACACATATAGATAGTTGGCTAATATATCTAGTTCTAGGAAGGAATTATATGTAGACAATACTCTGACATGTTGATTGTACATATAGGCCTATACACATCAAATGGACTTGTGGGCGAATACATTTAGTTCAATCCTAGTCAAATCGTCATTCACATTGATGGGCGGCTATATCTATGCTGAGCCTTTTGTATAAATCAATCAGAATGGGAGAATGTGTAATGATGTGTACACGACGTTTTGCTTTATTACATTATAATGCGAATTGGCTGTTTTGATACTCGTCAGGTTTTCACGACACTCTATTTGTAAATTATTTGTGCATGCAAAAGCCTTTTAGATAGTGCACAAGGCAATGTGCCTACCACTGACGGATAGCAAAAATGTTATAAAGCAAAAGATTTGTATGGTACCATTAAGATTGATTCTCAGATAGACAATTGTTTTTTTGATGCAGATGGTTGTTTATTATACTATTTTGTAAGGTCCTTACCGGAGATGTGGTAGTTGTCTAGGAACTCTCAGGGCTGTACCAAAGACAGAGATGGTAGTTGTCTGAGAATTATTCTCTCATGGCCTTACCTGAGACAGACACAGTAGAGGTGTCGATGGCCGACACGGTGGGTGTCAGGGACGTGCTGTAGGTGAACTGGGTGCCGCTGGTAGCAGAGTTGGAGCCATCTGTCACTGCCACATCCACGGCACCAGCCGACTGAAGGGACACAAGGGGCTGACATTAGACACCTATCGTTATCATTACATATGCTAATACTCGTCTATGAAGTATGAATTCAAAAGTCGAAGAAAATGCATCCATACGTTAGCTATGTACAGATACAAAGTCAAGACATTACATTTTCATACTTCCAAGAATTATTCATTTGTATGCCAAAATACTTTTCAATCATATTAGTCTGACTAAAATACCAATTTCTTGTATGCAGTGGCGGACTTAGGCCAGATTCAGCTTTTTTTCAGAGTAAAATTCAGGAAAATAGAGGGTACTCCCCCCTTTTAATTACCACACCCCTACCTTCTCAAAAAGCTGGATCTTGGTATATGAAACAAAATTGCTATGTGAGAAAATACAGATTGATCTCAATAGAGTTCATAAAGAAGTAATTAATGTCTGGCTTACCCCTGAGGGAGTGATGCAGGTAAGGGTGCCGTACTCTGCTGTCACAATGGTGCAGGGCGACCCGCCAACAGTCGCCGTGATGTTAGGACTGAAGCCGGTACCAGTAAGGGTCAACAGGGTACCACCTGAAAGAGGGAAGGTATATCAGTCACATATTGCATAGTGTCAGTCACATAGTGTACAGCATCAGCCACATAGTGTATGGTGACAGTCACATAGTGTACAGTGTCTGTCACATAGTGCACAGTGTCAGTCACATAGTGTACAGTGTCAGTCACATAGTGTACAGTGTCTGTCACATAGTGCACAGTGTCAGTCACATAGTGTACAGTGTCAGTCACATAGTGAACAGTAGCCGTGATGTTAGGGCTGAAGCCCGTACCAGTAAGGGTCAACAGGGTACCACCTGAAAAGGGGAAGGGTCATTATCAGTCACATAGTGTAGAGTGTCAGTCACTAGTGTAGAGTGTCAGTCACTAGTGTAGAGTGTCAGTCACTAGTGCAGAGTGTCAGTGACATAGTGTACAGTGTCAGTGACATAGTATACAGCGTCAGTCACATAGTATACAGCGTCAGTCACATAGTGTACAGCGTCAGTCACATAGTATACAGCGTCAGTCACATAGTGTACAGTGTCTGTCACATAGTGCACAGTGTCAGTCACATAGTGTACAGTGTCAGTCACATAGTGTACAGTGTCAGTCACATAGTGTACAGTGTCAGTCACATAGTGTACAGTGTCAGTCACATAGTGTACAGTGTCAGTCACATAGTGTACAGTGTCAGTCACATAGTGTACAGTGTCAGTCACATAGTGTACAGTGTCAGTCACATAGTGTACAGTGTCAGTCACAGTGTACAGTGTCAGTCACATAGTGTGCAGTAATTGTGATGTCAAGGACAAAGCCACTATTATTAGTTATTAATAAGGTACCGCCTGACCTCTGTCAATGAATAATATTATTTTTAAGCAGTAACTTCAAATGGGGAAATCAAGAGAGCGCTTCAAAATGTGAATTGACAAGTAGATTCTTTATATTTGGTTAATAACCTTTTCTTTTTATTATACCTGCAACTATTACCATAATGCTTGCCACATTTCCTTTGTATTTACAGAAATACAAGTTAAAATTTTTGAAACGGAACATGAGTCTCACCTGCTGTGCCCCCCTGTACAGGGTCAATGGCGCTGATGTCAAAGCCGTAGGAGAACTGCAGTGCCCCGTTGGTCATGGTGGGCAGCCCCTTCAGGGCAATGTTGACGATTATGTCGTGCGGCCCGGCAGGACCCCGGCCAATGGCACACTGTATTGTTAGAAGTAGGAGAACTGTTATTGACAAAGCGTCATTTCCATTGTATCTCTTGTATTAGGTAATGTAGACAAAAACCATAACTCAGCAGGTCAGATCTTAATACGACTTTACATTTAGATATGACACGCTACAACTGAGGCTATTCAAACTACACACAAATCCTCACAGGAGATACTGTTGATAGCTTGACTGGCCTGAATTCCAACTATCCAATCATTCTGACCAGTGTTGCATGTCTTAAAAAGAATGCTTTGACATTTTGAAAATGAATGTGTTTGGTAACATGATAAAATATATTGTAACATGGTAGTTGTACATAGTTCATACCTGAATCTCGGTAGTGGTGGCGGCAGAGACTACGCAGGCAGTGCCTCCTATCGTCACCCCGTTCTCAGCCAGCTCCGTACTGAAGCCAGTACCAGCGATGGTCAGGACAGTGCTCGCACTGTTAGAGCCTGAGGGGGAAATGAGCAAACCGATATCAGGAGTTATCTTGTGAAAATATAGAAAAAGGAAAACACGTACAGATAAGATAGTAAGTTTATACTTATATCAGTGGCAGATTTAGGGAGGGGGTGGAACGGGTGTGTGCCCCCATCTCTTTTGGCCAAATTCAATTTTGTTTTAATAAAAGTTTCTGGGAGAAGGGATGCCCTAACCACCTTTCTATCAATTACCACACCTCCAGCTTTACAAAAAGCTGGATCCTCCTCAACACAACATCAGAATATATAGAACCCCAATGAAAATAACCCATACACCCTAAACATATTTCCCAGCCTCTCTCTTACAATCATAGTCCCCTTATCATCGATGGGTGTCATTCACACTAAACTTCTAAATATATGTCAACATTTTCATTTTGATAAACCTCTTTACCTGAGCTGGGAGTAGCGGAACTGACAGTTGGCGTGGCCGCCGCGTCCCAAACGAACCCACACGTGCCCAGGCACCGACTGGGGATCTTGTTAATGTCCACCTGGACCTAAAACGAACACAAACAAAGTCATCGTCACATTATGTTCATATTGTGTCCGGCTACCGGATATTTCAAGCCATTAAAACATGCAATTTCAGTGATATTCTTAAATCAATTAATTGCAATCAATCCATCATACTTCTACCTCTTCGTAATTTATACATCTAATATTATCAGTTTTCAAGGCCATCGCCTCTGCTTTGTTTGATATAGTCCCTTCTGAACTCCAACAAAGTATAAAAAACGGACTAAAGCTGATAGACATCTACCCATAATTAACTCAAAGTAGATCAGAAACTTGATTACAAGGTCGGTGAGTAGTTAGTTATCACAAAGAAGCCATAACACAAGCTTGATATGGTTGTCTGAGAAAGATAGAGAAAATGGTTAGGTTTGATTCATTAAGGGAATACCGAGAATATAGGCCTACTCATGTTGATTACAAAATTGGACAGCTGTAGATATACATCACAAATATATCATATTGCATACACACAATAATCTACTTAAACACTATTGTCAACTTGTTTTATCACCCGCACGGCTGAGCAGCGGGCCGTACAAGGGTCAGTGCGTAGTGACAGGCTGTACGGCCTGCTTGTCGTGTTCACTGTCTAGAGCATATTTAGAGCATTTCCAGGGTGATAAAATATAGAAGGCCCTTAGGGGCCATCCTCGGGTGGCAGGACCCCTCAGGGGCCGTCCTCGGGTGGCAGGACAGCCGCGGCCTTCGGCCTTGGGCCATCCTGCCCCCTGCGGGCTGTCCGGCCACTCTCGGACGTCCCCATTGGGCCTTCTTATTTTAATACGTCCTCGTGTCCCCCCCCTGCCCCATTCTACTCACCTGGGGCGTGTCGTGCATGGTCCTCAGCAGGTCCCCGGGGATGGGGTCAAAGTTCACACCGCCATCTTGGCTGGTTACCACTCCAGAGAGAACCGCGTTTCCGGTCAGTGAGGAACCGTTCTGGGTGAGGGGAAGAAATGACAACAGTTACTGTATGAAATTGATAATTTTGTTTATCTCTATTCAAAAAAAGGATCTTACAATACGACATGACCAGTCTTTGTCTTATTTCACAATGCTGATGTCTTTATCGTTTTTATGAATAGGTTTAGTTTCAATGTAAATGTTCTTACACATCTGATAAACTTTGAACGATTTATCTATATCATGATAAAACAGTTAAATGGGAATAGTTCGTGTTATATGAACTCAGATGTATCCAATCATCATCCCTCAGGAAAGATACCCCGTAATGCATGGAAACGTAGAAATACTGACCCTTTAGAATTGATGCCTTGATGTATTGAACCTTTTGCACTACTCATTGATCAGATGGCAGCCCCTCTTTACACAAGGAAAAATGTCAGAAGTTACAGATTAAATCTACCCTTCTTTCTATACCACTATCCAGTGCCACTGTTGACTGTGCAAAATCTCCATTTTCCTAAAATGTTTATCTTATGCCATGATTGCCGGATCAAATTCCCCTTTCTCTAAAATACTAATAGTGTCAGGTTGGATCAAAATATACCTTTTTCTAAACTATTTATTAATTTTATTGTAGCAGGGCTGCCTGATCAAAATACCCATTTCTCTAAACCACTCCTTGTGTCAGAGTTGCCTGATTAAACTACCCGTTTCTCTAAACTACTTATAGTGTCATGATTACCTGATCAAAATACCCCTTTTTCTAAACTACTCACAGTGTCAAGTCTGACCAAAACATCCCTTTCTCTAAACTACTCATAGTGTCAGTGTTGCCTGAACAAAATACCCCTTTCCCTAAACTACTTATTATGTCATGGGTGACTAAAGGCCATATTCCACTACACGTTTGCGGCTTGCGGCCACCCGGGAAAATGGACGCAAACGGACGCAAATGGACGCAAACGGACACAAACGCAAATGCGTTTGCGTTTGCGGTAGGGTATATATTTCACTCGTTTGTGGCCAGCAGACGCAAGCAAACGGCTGCAAACGAGTTTATGGCGGCCGCAAACGAGGTGGAATATAGGTGCTTGCGTCCACTGTTTGCGTCCACTGTTTGCGTCCACTGTTTGCGTCCACTGTTTGCGTCACAGGCTTGGGGATACCAACATGTTGGTATCAAAAACGCAAACTGCTTGCGTTTCTTGAAAATAGCGGCCGCAAACGGAGGTGACGCAAAGTGGAATATGGCCTTTACAGTAACCCCACGTTGTTACCCAATCAAGTATCCCTTCCTCTAGACTGCATATTTGTCTAGTGGTTGCATGATCAAAATACCTCTTTCCATTTGCTACAAATAGTCATGGTTCACTGGTACAAATCTCCTTTTTCTTTACTGTTTATTGGTTTAGGGTGTCGTACATCCCCAACCTATGTCCCAGTCACTCTAAACCCCTTGAATCCCCTGGATACTTTCCACAGTGGGATGTTTTCCATGTGATGACCCACGTGCACTGTCACACATCCCGTTCAGTGCAAATTACTCCCCTAAAACCCCCTGGACACTACCCTTGTACTTACAATAAACTACCCCTAAAACCCCCTGAACACTACCCCTTGTACTTACAATAATCCACCCCCTAAAACCTGAACATTACCCTTGTACTTACAACAAACTACCCCCCCCCCCCCCCTAAAACCCCTGAAAACTACCTTTGTACTTACAATAATTTACTCCCCTAAACCCCCTGAACACTAATCCCTGTACTTACAAAGCCCATGGTGGGTTGATCTCCAGGGGCTGTGTTCCATGTGACGACCCAGGTGTACCCGGCGCAGTTACCTACACGGGCCACGTCCACCTCGCCCACCCCGGGCACGGCCTGCAGCAGCTGTTTGAGGTCAGCCGCCTCCACATTGGCCGGGATGTCTGCGAGAACAGGAGAAGGGGGATACAATTTTAATTTATACTCAACTCTTAACCTATACTCTTTGGTGGTGAGCGAAGATAAATCAGAAGAAGGCAATCAAACATATTGTATTTAATTAAAAATAGGTTCAATATCCATTATTATATACACTATATAATGGATATTTCAGACATCATGTGTGTATTCTTCTTATACATAAATCTAATATATATTTATTGTTCATATTATATAAGTTTGATATATTACATATTTGCTATGTACATTTCAATGATATAAACACTGTGCAAACCACCACAGCATTCCAGAAACAATTTTACAATCTTCCATATTATATTAATCATGCAGCATACCTCTCACCATTTGATACTGCAATACTCTCTATATATAACGGTCCTGACTACCTCTGACTAACTGGACCAACATAATGTCTGTTTTTTTAAACTCACCGTTAAGAGTCAAAGACCCCAGGGTGAGGCTAAATGTGCCGTCGACGGGCGGAGTGGCCGCCTCAAGCCGCCACACGTCTAGGGTGGGACAGGACTAACACTAACTCTGAATACCTGGTCTAATGTAACATCTGTATATATAAACTCACCTTTAACTGTCCCAGACCCCAGGGGGAGGCTGAATGTCCCGTCGATGGGCGGAGTGGCTGCTTCAAGCCGCCACACGTCTAGGGTGGGACAGGACTAACACTAACTCTGAATACCTGGTCTAATGTAACATCTGTATATATAAACTCACCTTTAACTGTCCCAGACCCCAGGGTGAGGCTAAATGTGCCGTCGACGGGCGGAGTGGCCGCCTCAAGCCGCCACACGTCTAGGGTGGGACAGGACTAACACTAACTCTGAATACCTGGTCTAATGTAACATCTGTATATATAAACTCACCTTTAACTGTCCCAGACCCCAGGGGGAGGCTGAATGTCCCGTCGACGGGCGGAGTGGCCGCTTCAAGCCGCCACACGTCTAGGGTGGGACAGGACTAACACTAACTCTGAATACCTGGTCTAATGTAACATCTGTATATATAAACTCACCTTTAACTGTCCCAGACCCCAGGGGGAGGCTGAATGTCCCGTCGATGGGCGGAGTGGCTGCTTCAAGCCGCCACACGTCTAGGGTGGGACAGGACTAACACTAACTCTGAATACCTGGTCTAATGTAACATCTGTATATATAAACTCACCTTTAACTGTCCCAGACCCCAGGGGGAGGCTGAATGTCCCGTCGACGGGCGGAGTGGCCGCCTCAAGCCGCCACACGTCTAGGGTGGGACAGGACTAACACTAACTCTGAATACCTGGTCTAATGTAACATCTGTATATATAAACTCACCTTTAACTGTCCCAGACCCCAGGGGGAGGCTGAATGTCCCGTCGATGGGCGGAGTGGCTGCTTCAAGCCGCCACACGTCTAGGGTGGGACAGGACTAACACTAACTCTGAATACCTGGTCTAATGTAACATCTGTATATATAAACTCACCTTTAACTGTCCCGGACCCCAGGGGGAGGCTGAATGTCCTGTCGATGGGCGGAGTGGCTGCTTCAAGCCGCCACACGTCTAGGGTGGGACAGGACTAACACTAACTCTGAATACCTGGTCTAATGTAACATCTGTATATATAAACTCACCTTTAACTGTCCCGGACCCCAGGGGGAGGCTGAATGTCCCGTCGATGGGCGGAGTGGCTGCTTCAAGCCGCCACACGTCTAGGGTGGGACAGGACTAACACTAACTCTGAATACCTGGTCTAATGTAACATCTGTATATATAAACTCACCTTTAACTGTCCCGGACCCCAGGGGGAGGCTGAATGTCCCGTCGATGGGCGGAGTGGCCGCTTCAAGCCGCCACACGTCTAGGGTGGGACAGGACTAACACTAACTCTGAATACCTGGTCTAATGTAACATCTGTATATATAAACTCACCTTTAACTGTCCCGGACCCCAGGGGGAGGCTGAATGTCCCGTCGATGGGCGGAGTGGCTGCTTCAAGCCGCCACACGTCTAGGGTGGGACAGGACTAACACTAACTCTGAATACCTGGTCTAATGTAACATCTGTATATATAAACTCACCTTTAACTGTCCCGGACCCCAGGGTGAGGCTGAATGTCCCGTCGATGGGCGGAGTGGCCGCTTCAAGCCGCCACACGTCTAGGGTGGGACAGGACTAACACTAACTCTGAATACCTGGTCTAATGTAACATCTGTATATATAGACTCACCTTTAACTGTCCCGGACCCCAGGGTGAGGTCGAATGTCCCATCGACGGGCGGGGTGGCTGCCTCAATCCGCCACACCTTCATCGTGGCCCCGTTCTTCCAGGTGCTGCTATCGTACGTCACGTTCTGGTCACCCTCAGTCGACTGAACCTGGAGGGACAGACAGGTTAGACATTGATGACTTGGATATTATCTATCGAGAAACATGATAACCTGTTGTAAACAGAGGTCTACACTTGTTTGTAATAAGCAGATTTCGTAAAGAAAAAGTAAATATGGAATTTGAGTATTTAATCAGGTGAACAGTAATTAAATCAGCAGTAGCCAGCAGTTACAGAAACGAGATATTCCCCACAATATAATGCGTCTTTTTGGTCACAAAGAACAGCTCATTTACATCATCATTTAAAAGAATATGCAAATGATTCTATGTTGAAAATTGCTGAGCCGTACATCCATGAAACCTTTTGTATTTGCCGGTAGGTAGCTGTCAAACTACTATTAACTCATATATCCACAAAACATTACAAGGCGTTCTTCCAGTTATTTGTTGTTCACTATTAACATCTAAATAGAACGTTTGTAAGTTGTCAATAACATGAAGCCATCCTGATGTCAGTGTATTCTCTGTCCCTTACCTCGGCGCCGAGTGCTGAGAAGAGCGGCAGGTTGAAGGGGCACCCCCTGAGGGTGATGTCCACGTCGTACCCGGTACTACTGTCCCCGGTCACCGTCACGTCCTCAGCGATCCACGCGGGGGGTCGGAGACGGCGGTACTGGGCCACTCCTGGGGGGGGGGGGGGGGGGGAATTAGACAATTTTAGGTTGGTTGGTCATCGGGGTTTAACACTGTAGCAACATCTAAGGTCGACAAGATCTTGACAATTCTGTCATTGATGATAGTATCTATGGAATGAACGAATCTATGAGAAGATAGAGACCATACCCATACACATTTACCAAGGCAGGTGTTCTTTAATGTGCAAGTTCTATAGGCAGGGCTCTACACACAACAGCCAGTGGCCCACAAGGAGCCTTTGATAAACCTGTTGTCACAGGGGGACATGCAGAAGGGAGTAGCAGCCAGCCCACCTCAGCTGGCTTAAACCGGGCCAACAATTTTAGGTCACCATTTTTTTTATCCAACTTATTTATACAGGATACAATTCAAACTACACGTCTGTTCTCCCATTGCGGTCCTGTGAACATTTTTTAACCTTAAGTACCATTTCTGGTTGTAGGAAAATGCTTAAAAATATGATCATGAAAAAAGAGAATAATAATGAAACATTATGTACAAGTTTTGATGAGATGAGATGGAACAATGATTTACATTTGATTAATTATCTATAGATTTCCCTCACCATTTATAGATTTCCCTCACCATTTATAGATTTCCCACACCAGCAGACACCTTTTCATAGTTATTTACACTGATCATTCCATGTTTGAACCAATTATCAATTGTTCTATGACCATTGAAAAAGTGAGAGGTTCAATACCACAATGACCTTACATATCTATACCTGAATTAGTTGTTCTGAATTTATAAATTGCAATACAAAGAGGAAGACGAAGGCCTGTAATACGCTTTACAGACCGGGCTCAGAATGCACATTCTGCCTGTATTGGACTGTCATTATGAGCGCATTTTGAGGCCAGACTAAAGGGTATAAGGGATCATTTGATTTTCTGTTAACGTCATTTTTGTAACGGACTCAATTTTCTTATTCAGAGCTTCTCATTCATAATTATATTAGGACGATAAGATTAGGATTAAAATATTACGGGAAGATAAAGTCGGATTATAAGACTAGGATTGGAAGTCTGGGCTTATCACCTACCCTGTATGTCGCTGGTGGGTTCATCAGTCACGATGAGGATGTTGTCGACGTAGAGCGTGGTGCCCGGCTCCCGGTAGATGTAGAGCCGGGCCAGAGTAGACTTCTTCAGGGTGGGGTGTTTCTCCAGCAGCAGGGCCTTCAGGTCCACGCACACGTAGTTCCACCTGGCGGAGAGATGGAACTATACTGTAGGGAACTATGCTGTAGGGAACTATGCTATAGGGAATTATACTATAGGGAACTATGCTATAGGGAATCATACTATAGGGAACTATGCTATAGGGAATTATACTATAGGGAACTATGCTATAGGGAATTATACTATAGGGAACTATGCTATAGGGAATTATACTATAGGGAACTATGCTATAGGGAATTATACTATAGGGAACTATGCTATAGGGAATTATACTATAGGGAACTATGCCATAGGGAATTATACTATAGCGCACTATGCCATAGGGAATTATACTATAGGGAACTATGCTATAGGGAATTATACTATAGGGCACTATGCTATAGGGAAGTATACTATAGGGAACTATGCTATAGGCAATAACCAGCAAAATTCTGAAATATCAAAGGCTATATTCCTTCATGCGTCATTTCACTTGCATTAAGCATTTTACTTGCATTAATTGACATGAACGCAAGGACAATGCAAGGAAATGCAAGCAATTTCAAGAATGCATAGTGGAATATAGAATGTGCTTGCATTCATACTTGTGTGGCGATAACACAAGTGTGTTGCTTTCCTATGTAGTACTTGCGTTCAGATTCAAACAGTCATGTTGGTATCTAAACGCAAATATATTTGCATTTCCTAGTTAGAAGAAACACAAGTGCCACTGAACGCATGGTGGGATACAGCCTTAAGTCTTGAAATACCCATGGGGAATGTTATCAACTGTTGTAGACAATAATACAAAAAGCCATGATGAAAATGGGTATAATTGCCATTGGTATAGATTAATATAAAACCCTGACTTACTCCTCAGCAGAGTCGAAGGTGGTGGAGAAGGTGTCGCCCCTGTTGGCCGGCTCGTCCATGGTCTGGGTCTGGTAGTAGTGGGACACGTAGATCTTCTGCTGCAGCTGACCCTTGTACGCGAAACACGCCTGTTGGACAAAACAGTGGGGTGAATAGTGGTTGGTGGTTGGTTGGGTTTTGGGTGCGTAATGCCATAATTAACTGCTAGGGTTCAAATCAAGAGCAGTGATGGTTCTTTTATAATGACACTCTAATCAGCTTACTCACATTGTCTTAGCTACCTACACAGCCAGTCATCTACCTTGGAAATAGACTTGTCTATAAGTTATATTACCCACCTTGCCATTAGGCACAACCTTAAGTTACCCACCTTGCCATTAGGCACAGCCAGAAGTTACCCACCTTGC